>OY856390.1:14157500-16572930 GCA_963693495.1 Malacosoma neustria
CTTTTTTGTGGCCAGCATTCTAAAAGAAAAGTTTTTACTGTGTGACAATACTTATGACCTGACTAGGTATATGTATATGTATATGTATATGTATATGTATATGTATATGTATATGTATATGTATATGTATATGTATATGTATATGTATATGTATATGTATATGTATATGTATATGTATATATATATATATATATATATATATATATATATATATATATATATATATATATATATATATATATATATATATATATATATATTTATGTATGGCAAATCTGCTGCCATTTTTAAATATCAATAATTGAAAACATTGATTACTATTTTCATTATTATTTCTCAAATCATACCCAGCCTTAAATAGATTAGATAACGTCACAGTTGCTATTATTATCTAATATAAACAACAATTATCCTTTTCTTGTAATTTGATAGTATATTTGTGTATAGATAAAAGCAGAGAGGTTGAAGAGCCACTTAATAGCAGTTACCATTGCTTATAGATGTTTGTGATGCTAGGGGCACAGCAAACATGCTGCTGTCTGCGTAGGAGTACTAGTTCACTAATGCTGGAACACAAAGTTATTATGGCGGCATACTTATACACCAGGAGTGGTTACCATCTTTACTGAATTGGACGCTACCTAGCAAAAGTCTAGCCGTTGTATCTGGCATGGATTTGGGGTCCTAAACATTTTACTCAGGTTTTATATACCTACCCATACTTCTCTACTATTACAATTAATCTTATTGTTCACTATAACAGATAGGCCCTCATTGTATTCTAAAAGGTGTTGTGGTTATTGTTTGTAATTAATAATGTAGAGGTTATTGTTTTGTAATTAAATGTCCTGTCAAAAATCATTTTCTCAATGCAGAGGCCAAGTAACAACTAAGGTCGCGGTCGGCCTGTCGTAAAATGCGACAAAATAACCCACCCTAGCTACGTGGTAGGGCCCCAAGCCCATCTGGATGGCAACCACCCTTGGTCTTAAGTATGCCGCCATAATAATCTTGACTTGTTTTCAAATACAAACATACATAGGCGATGGTAAATGCTTACTGTTAAGCTGTTCGTCAGCCTGTTTCCTGTTCCTCAGTATTTAAAAAAAATCCTTAAATACAATTGTGTGTGAGAAAAATGTTTTACATATGATTTTATGTTATTCAAGCCATAAGGCTATCTATGTATACAACCAGTGTGGTTTTAATATCTTAACTTAATATCACTGCTATAAATTTAGTCAGTATAAAAGTTTTTTTTATTCTTACTATAATTCTTTATTTCCATTGCATTCCACTCCATCCCTTTAAAGATTAATAATATTCATTGCATTCAAAGCATTTTGCCCTTCCTTTACCATCAGTGAGCTTACTTTATTATGTATAATATAATTGTATGATACATAATTAAAATTAGTATATTAGAATGTATAAAAATAATGTATATTTTGCATGCAAGAATTGGTGAAGCATGCTTTGTACTCATATTTTCTCCAAAGATCTTATTGACACCATGTTTCATGCAAATAAAACTTGATTTGATTTATCCAAAGGAGTTTTATAATTTCCTAAATATGTAATAGGGTATATTGGCTCTTATTTCTATATCTTAACTATCTCGATGAAAATCCTGAAAGGTTTTGTATCAGTTTATGTATTGTGATTCGTTATCCCTTAATAATACTAAAATTTTGCATGTTGTTACGATTTTAGCATAGTATTTATTATGATATGAATGTTAGCCAAGCATTGGATGGATGCCAATTGGATCTCTCCAGAATTAAACTTGAGTTTTGTGATTTGTAACAGTTAGTTCAGTTGCCTAATAATATTTTATTTAATAACTGGATTTGGCTGGTGCATTTTGAAATTTCTATTTAAAGAGACTGGGGACATATCAATATTTGTTTGTTCATGAATTAAGTAAATTATTCAAAGCTGAGAAATTTGATTTATGACAGATTTTTATAATTTTTTTATTGCTGTAGGGCAGCAGACAGGTTGATTCTAGGGGTTGGGAGGTCGGACGGCAGTCGCTCCCATAAAGGCCAAAACTAGCCAAATTTTAAATGGTCAGAACAAGGAGAGAACAAGTAAGAACAAGAAAAGGTCGAGTCACGGATAGGGCGCCGCCGCAAAACGACGCGCAGAAGCTTCGCCCGACTTCTGTGACAAGTGGACTAGGGCTGCCGTGCCGTGGGCGAGCACGGCTAAAGACGTTAGCCCAATTCAAACTTCGCTTCTCAACATGGAACATTGGCACGCTAACCGGAAGCGCGAGGGATTTGGCCGATGTACTCTTCAGGCGGAGGGTGGCCGTGGCGTTCCTGCAGGAGACTCGGTGGAAGGCCAGCAGATCCCGGTTCGTTGGGGATGGCTATAATTTGATCTACACGGATGCACCTCCCCGTTTTCCCCACGGAAAACGGGGTCGCCATAGTGCTCTCGGAGGCGCTCCAGGACGACATATTGGAGGTGAAGCGCTGTAGCGATCGGCTTATGGTTGTGAGGGTGCTTGTTGGTGGGGTAGTAACCCACTTGATAAGCGCCTACGCGCTACAGGCCGGTTGTAGCGACGCCGACAAGATTACTCGGATAAGTGCTTCGTGGGATTCCATTGTCACATGGGATCGTTTTGGGCGGTGATCTAAATGGTCATGTGGGTGATGAATGTGAGGAATTTGAACGTGTTCACGGTGGATTTGGGTATGGTAGCCGCAACTTGGAAGGGGAGGACATCCTCATTACGTCTGCGGCTGCCGACCTCGCCATCGTGAACACGTAGTATTTCAAAAAGAGACCCGAGCATCTCATCACCTACAAGAGCGGGAGGAGTGCTACCCAAAGCGACTCCCTACTCACTAAGAAACACCACATCAGCAAAGTAGCCAATTGCAAGGTCATGCCCGGTGAGAGTCTCACTGCATAACACCGTCTTCTTGTCATGGACCTCTGCGTGAAGCCCAAAAGCAAACGTGTCGATCGCCTTCAACGCCGAATCAGGTGGTGGCTGCTTGATGTAGTCAAGTCCTAAGAGTTCGCCTCTGCCATCGGCGACAAGTGCGCCGGTGGTGAGGGCGAACCGGTTCAAGTTTACTGGGACAGGATTCAGGCGGCTATCCTTGGGTCGGCGAGGGAGGTGCTTGGCGAGTCTAAGGGCGGACGCAAGAGTGACAAGGAGAGTTGTTGGTGGAACGACTCAGTCCAGAGGGAGACCAGGGCGAAAAAAGCCCTCTTTAAGAAGTGGCAAGCGTCCAGATCTCCTGAAGATCGCGACGCATACAGAGCTGCCAAGCGCGCCACCAAGAAAGCTGTAGCCAGAGCCAGATGAGACCACTTACAACCACTGTACGATAAGTTGGAATCTTACAGAGCTCATATATAAGTTGGCGCGTTCCAGGGTCAAAGCGGCACAGGATATCTCCGAGTGCCGCTGGGTAAAAGACTCCGGAGGCAACCTGTTATGCGAGGACCTCGCGGTGAAAGAGAGCTGGCGCTCGTATTTCCACGAGCTGCTGAACAAGCAGCATAAAGAGAGCTCCATCGGCTCAATGAGTCCCGTGGAGTCCCCATCAATGTCTGGAAGGCGATGGGCTCTCATGGTGTGAGCGTCTTAACGAATCTTTTTAACCGGACACTCCTCACCGGTATGATCCCGAACCAATGGAGGCTGAGTATTATTACTCCAGTCTTCAAAGGCGAAGAATCAGTGCAGGAGTGCGGTAACTACCGAGGTATAAAGGTCATGTCTCACACCATGAAGCTCTTCGAGAGAGTTATCGACTCTCGGATTCGGCAGGAGTGCACAGTCTCGGGATGCCATTATGGGTTTCGCCTTGGTTATGGGACCATGGAGCTTGTTTTTGCCCTAAGGACTGTCGCAGAGAAATACAGGACGAAGAATACGGCTCGGCACTGAGTTGCTTCTTGACTTGCAGAAGGCCTTCGACTGTATTCCTCGCGCGATAATCTGGTGGGCATTGCGATCCAAAAGGGTTTCAGAGGCCTATATTGACATCATTCAAGACATGTACCGCGATTCCAATTCTGTGGTTCGGACCGCTGTTGGCGACACAAAATCCTTCCCCATTACTGTCGGAGTGCACCAAGGATCCGTCCTTAGTCCGTTTCTGTTCAACGTGATATTACACGTATTGTCAGACAGCATCTGGAACTAATACCTAAGGGACAGGCTATGCCTAGTTTAGGTGTTAGTACTAGCTTAAGTTTATATGTAAAAAGATGTGTCAATAAAGCAAATTTTTATTTATTTATTTCATAATAATTATTATACTACTTGTGTAGCGAACATTAGTTAAAATTCATTATTATTCCAGATGCATCTGGCAAGGTTAGGATCTGGGATACGGTAAATAAAGAGCATATCCTCAAAAATGAGTTCCAACCAATCGGTGGACCCATTAAAGACATCGCATGGAGCGCTGACAGCCAGCGTATGGTCGTCGTTGGCGAGGGTAGAGAGAGGTGAGGCCTAACACATTTAAATTATATATAATGTATTCTCTAGTGGAGGAAGAAATATTCTGAAATATAAACAATATGCCGTACAATTTGTTTGATATTGTGTTAAAACGGTTAATTTAATCTAGGTTCGGACATGTATTCATGGCTGAAACGGGCACCTCGGTGGGTGAGATTAGTGGTCAATCGAAGCCGATCAACTCAGTGGATTTTAGACCAACACGACCTTTCCGTATTGTGACCGCATCAGAAGATAACACCATCGGCGTGTTTGAGGGACCTCCATTCAAGTTCAAGTGCACTAAACAGGTGAAGCTCGAAGGACCATTATTACGTTATTTTGATTTGAATACGAATTTTTGTATATGATTTTTTTTGTTCATATATTGTGCATAATTATAGTGGCGATATGCAGTAACTACAATTTTTTGCACTTGTTATTGGGCATGATTATTGTATCGTTGTATTTTTGAAATATATAGATATCTTATATAGGTAGTTTGAGGTAGATCTGTGGTATTACACTCTGAGACCAATCCTAGAGGTCCCATGTTCATATTCCAAGGTGGCATGCAACGTTTAGGCAGTTTTTCACACCTAATGTGCATATTTGATGTGTTGACTTTTTCTACTCGACTTCGCACGATCTTCAGGATCCCTGGTAGCGAGCCCATTGGCACGCATATCACTCTTTACGACGTCAAGCCAGCACTTTTTGGGTCTACCCCTCCTGCCGGGGCCCGGCGAAGGCGGCATGATCAGACGTTTCCTACGTAAGCATTTGGTGGCCTTAAAACGTGGCCGTACCAACGGAGCCGACACTCCTGCAATTTATCCGCAATGTCACGGATATGGATACTGACGCGAATGTTCCTAACGCGGTCCTTCCGCGTTACTCCACACGTCAGTGGCACGCTGTTGTTTCGCTCTAACACCGGCCATGCTTCACAGCCGTATAAAAGGAAAGGCCTAATGATGATCTTATAGACCTGTCCCTTCAACTTTACCGGCATCTTGGGGTCACAATTGTTGGTGAAACCGATGGTGACGCAAACATCGTGACGAAACGTGTATACCGACTGAATGATGCACTTCTAGACCAATCTAGAGGTCCCAGTTCGAATTCTACAACGGCATACAGCGCTTAGGCAGGTTTCTTACCTAAGGTTCATATTATAGCATGGCTAGTACTGATATTGAAGAAAAACATCGTGAAGAAATCTGCATATCAATCTAACAAGTATTTTTTTTATTGCTGTAGGACAGCAGACATGCTGACGACCCGCTTAGAATTTTACAGTTACCGTCGCCTATGGGCGTTTGCAATGCCAATGGCACCGCGAACACGCTGCTGTCCCATAAGAGTACAGGAACTTGGGTCACTAATGCCGGAACACAACACAAGGTTATTATGGCGGCATACTTAAGACCAAAGGTGGCTAGAGGCCCTACCACGTAGCTAGGGTGGGTTGTTTTGTAGCCTTTTACGACAAGCCGACCCCGCCGGCAGAGGTTAGTATTCTTTCTCCGCCTCTGTATGTGCAAGTGGGAGATCTGAGTCCAGCGGTAGCGGGAGGTTCCATAATTATGCTGTTATTATTATTTATTATGTGCTTTCCTATTTTCCAGGAGCACACTCGCTTTGCTCAAGCAGTGAGATACAGTCCAAATGGTAGTCTGTTCGCTTCGGCTGGTTTTGATGGAAAGATTTTCCTATTCGACGGCGCTACTTCCGAGTTGAAAGGAGAGGTAGTGTATAACCATAGCTTTTGGGGAACGTCTTGTTTAATATATAAGCAAATGTTTATTTTAAACTAGCTGTGCCCGCGACTCCGTTCGCGTGGAATAGTGACTTTGGGCAGCATTTTTTTGCATATGTGAGGTCAACATAAATTAGAAATAAAACCTACAAAGTCCAGCCTAAACTGAACCCTATTTCATATGATTGATGATATAAATCTGAGGTCAACTTAAATTGGAATATAAAATTTCCTAAACTCATAATTTTTAACAAAAACTATTTTTTTTTCTAAAATAAAAATAGCCTAAGTTACTCCTTGTTACATCAGCTATCTGCCAGTGAAAGTCCCGTCAAAATCGGTGCAGCCATTTCAGAGATTAGCCGGAACAAACACAAGACGACAACAAGACAGACAGACAAAAATTGTAAAAAATGTTGTTTTGGTATATGTACCGTGTATACGTCCGAATGCACTTAGTAAAAAGCGGTTATTTTAAAATTACAAAGAGACCCTCTTATTTTATTTATTTGTGTAGATTAAAATTTTATGTGCAACTGAGTTTTAATGGGATGGGAGGCATGCAATTTCATGAAAATTGCCTGTTGTATGTATATATTTGGCACAGATTGATTTTTATGTTTTCCGTGTGGTTTCATTACTAGGGCGTGTAAAAGCCGTTAAGTGGATCACTCCTGCTTGCAGAGACATTTATATAGAGAGAAGGATTGCCTTTTACTGTTCATGGTTCGAGGGCCAGGCAACAATCCCTCTTGTTAAAACCAAACCGAATGCCTTTTAGGTCAACGGAAGAATAAAAATTAGCCCCATTGCTGTATTTAACAGTTTTAAAACCCTAAGCTTGTAATGAAATAATAGTGATGATTAAATATTATGTTAGCAATTAAAATATGGAAATTTTTCCAATACTATCGGCATATGGTTGGGCACTGTTTAATGTTTTTGATTGTATTGCAAATAATAGGCATATCATAGAATAATCAATATATTGATTGAGCTTTAAAGTTGTCTATTTTTGAGATTTAAAAATTGTGTTCTGTTAAAAGGTAAAATGGCTTACATCTGCTGCTTTACGGATAATATATACAAATATATACATACAAACGATATTAGATTGCGTTCGCAACAGGGGTAGATGTATTTGGAATGGGTTGAGCTCATTCCTTGTTCCAGATATTTTTTATTTCCTCCAATCATTGCCGAACTATTTTTATTAATTAATATTTTAGGGAATGTGGTTGATAGATCTCCTAATTGCTAGTTGTGTGTAAATAAAACACACTTCACTTATACAGGGTTATTGGTAATTCGATGTATTCCCGGTAGGAGGTGATAGAGTTGACTATTTGCGATAATTTTAATCCCATATGCATTATACAAAAGTGAACCATATTTGAGTTATCATGTTTTTTTAGCTTTTTTCAAAATAAGTCAAAAATGCAACTTCAAAATTTATTTTAAAAAGTATCAATTTAAGTCTAATTTTTTCTTCGGATTTATAAAAAAAAATTAAACCGCTGAAAAAACTGAAAAGCAAAAAATAATAAACCTTTTTTTATTAATCTTAATAACTAAGTTCTTAAATTAATGTAAGTATACCTAAGTAATTTTGAATCGGCGCCAGTCTCCTCACGTGTGTGCCCGTTCGGGTTGCTGTCTCGCTGACATTAACTTCGTAAATGTTTGGCATTTTCCGGCGAAGGGGCGTGTCACGCTGCGCCGCCGCCGCGCATCACGCTTTACGTAATTACTAAATCGGTAGTTATTATCGAATTTCCATAATTAATTAGGTCACAGCATTACCGCATTCCTCAGGATGGACATGAACTCGCGCGCCTACAGTAATTAATTTGCTTGTTTGGCGCCGACTCAAAATTATTTAGGTATACTTATATTAGTTTAAGAACTTAGTTATTAAGGTTAATAAAAAGAGGTTTATTATTTTTTGCTTTTCAGTTTTTTCGGCGGTTTAATTTTTTGTTAAAAAGTTTTTATTTTATAATTTTTTGTCGCTATAATATATTAATTACCACGTGCTTAAATAAATCAATTCTGTCAAATGTTATGGGTGGTCATAGATATAATCAGTGAGTGAACAATCAATCATTCTCTGTTTTCATACCCTTAGGGTTGGAATTTTGTTCCATATTTATATGGGACCAATTTCGGGGTATACCCTTTCCAATAAAAAAATAATTTAAAAAATCGGGCTACTCTGTAAAAAGTTATGCGTGGTCATACATAAAAAAAAAATATAAGCGTCAAATTGAGAACCTCTTCCGTTTTTTTCGTCGGTTAAAAACGATTAAACTCTGGTTATTTATCATTATTAAAAAAAAAAACAATTATCAGTCCAAATTTAAAAATGCAAGATGAAAAATTATATTATTTCAATATTTTTTTGAGATTTTTTTCCACTATAATGTCTTAAAACAAAACAAAAAACGTTATGACACTTGGCTTGCAGATTAATTTAAAAATTACAGTTTTCTTACTCGCTCTCCAACGATGCATAACAACTAGGAACTTATTTCAAAGAAACTGAACCGTAACCGTTTAAAGAAATTTCCATAAAATTAATTAAAACAATATCCAATGTAAATTTAACAAAAAATACAAATTTGAAATGAAATTTAGAACCAGTAACAGTAATAACAATTAATAATAAGTAACAATTAAGTCATTTTGTAATTTAGCCTAATTAAAGTTCTTGCTCGAAGTGACTTCCCCTATTGCGTACGCAAAGTTGTATTCTTTTTCTGAAATGTGATTTAACTACCGAAGTATTCAAATTATTTCGCATCGCATTTGCTGTGTTTATAATTCTTGTTTTGAGTTCGTCCGCGGATAACACAGGCGAGACATCTTAGTAATTACTTTGTTTAATTTCTGTCTTCTTTAGTTTTATTGTTTTATAATGTTGGATAAAGACTCATAAAGCGCCCGCATCTTTTTAATTTGTACCTTTCTTATTCATTTATTTATCGTTTATACTGCTGTGGTTTATACTAGTGTCTTGCAAGTAGTTGAAATTCTTCAAACCTCGTACAGATCGGTTCGCCCGCTCACAAGGGTGGAGTGTATGGCATCGCATGGTCCCCCGATGGGAAGCAACTCCTCTCGTGTTCCGGCGACAAGACCTGTGCAATATGGGATGTGGAAACTATGCAACGTACAACCTTGTTCAATATGGGCAACGCAGTTGAAAATCAACAGGTGAGATGATAATGTGTTTTCGAGTTTTTTTTTTTATTTATTTATTATTTCTATACTCCATACAGATGCGAAGTAAGAATACTAACCTCTGCAGCCGAGGTTGGCTTGCCGTAAAAGGCGACAAAACAACCCCAATCAGAAGATGGGGCTCGAAGCTCGTCTGAATGGCAACCACCCCTGGTTTCTAAATATGCCGCAATAATAACTCTGTGTTGGGAACCGGCGTAAATTATCTAGGTTTCCCTCCGCGGACGGCTACGTATAAGCGGTGCCACTGGCGGCGCTAACGTTCATCGATGACGGTAACTGCTTCTATGAAACGAGCCGTCTGCCTGTGTGTTGTACCACTGCAAAAAAGTACATTTTGGCATATTTATGATGTAGGGACATTTTAAGGACATTTTATATATCTCAATATTATTTCTTGTACTACAAATTGAGTTAAAAACTAAAGCTTTCCCCGTAGATACTAGTGAGTTCCAACCGACAGAAACGGCGCTATACAAAGTTTACTAATTGTGTTTCTTTTAATAAGGAAGTACATTTTTGTTTTTACGAATTTATGTATTGGTGTGGGTAACTGCAGGAAAATGTCAAGACGTCGTAGAAAAACTTCATCCTACCAATAGTTTCTAAGGGCTTTAAACGAGAAAACGTAACCGTTAGGCTACAGTGACCGCGACGGCATATCGTAGGCTTTATTATGTTATAAATGTACTGTGGGAATTCATAAAACTCAATCTAGTCACTTACTATATAGGTCACCTTGTGTTTATGGGTACTTCACAATTTTATACATTTTTCATTTGTAAATAAATACATATACAAAACACTCAGGCTCGACGGGAATCGAACCTGTGAAGCCCACAGCCGATCCGACTTTACGCCACGAAATTAGAAAAGGTCAAGTATTTACCGATATGATTTACTGCACTTAATTACACTCAAGAATTATTTATTTACTGATGTTTTAGGTGTCCTGTCTATGGCAAGGCAAGCACCTCCTGTCGGTGTCCCTCTCCGGAGTGATAAACTACTTGGACGTGGACAACCCTGACACCCCTCGCCAGATAGTGATGGGACACAACAAGCCCATCACTAGCCTCGCTCTGCACACCGACAATAAGACGGTGTACACTGCAAGTCACGACGGTTGTGTGACAACTTGGGACGTTGAGACTGGTAAGTTATATACAGGGTGACTTTGACAAACCCGTCCAAATTTTTTTACGCACTAAACATCATTTAAGGAACCCATTTTTGCAAAAAAAAAGTATGTAAAATTTTCAAAATAAAATATTTCATATATGATCATTAATTCAATCTACAGAATAGTGCTATGGTGCAACCTTCGTACGTTAACCTGTTATTACCTGTCTCTGTCTCTCCCGCGTAAATGAGTAGTGCGTATTCGCTCGCCCGGTGCAATGCCGCCGTCCTCGGCCTTTTACTAAGTCAGATGGAGAGGTCATTGACACTCTCGCGCCGTATTATGTAAATTGCGAGTTCTTTAAATGACTTTGTGATGCTGATTACTCAACATTTTTGTACTATGCGATAAAAAACTAAAATACATGTTTCTCATAACTTTTACTAAAGATTCTTCTGTGTGAATTTGGACGGGTTTGACAAAGTATATATTACTTAATTTTTTTCTCCGTGCAGGAGCGGAGTAAGAATACTAGCCCCTACGGCCTGTCGTAAAAGGCGATATAACAACCCTAGTAGCTACGTGGTAGAGCCCCAAGCCCGGCTGGATGGCAACCACCCCTGGTGTGTATAAGTATGCCGCCATTATTATATTGTGTTGAGTGTACCGTCAGCCTGTCTGGTGTTCTTCAGCAATTAAAAAATAAGAAAAAATGAAAATCATACTTAGCGACTGAAGACTTAATTATGTTTAAAAAATTATATTTTATTACCTTAGAAATGCAAGGTTTCCCGTAAACCCCTCCCAAATATGATCTTGTGTAGGAATAAATACATCATTCGTCCACTGGCCAGTATTCGAACCGACTATAATATCTTCGTCTGAATGGTAACCATAATATAACCTAATCTTTAGATCACTGACACGTATGTCACCGTATGTGACACATTTTGACAATGAAAAACACACAACTTATTGTTGATTTTGAGCTCTTTTTTTAACGGTCCCTTGTCATGTTATATAATAAAGAAAATTTAAAAGGATAGATGTGGTCGAATATAGCTTGCAAACTTAACCTACCCTTCTTTCAAGTACAATTGCTTGGAAGAAATCGCTGTAAGCGATAATGCTGACTTTCACCATCAATTTATTGTCCACTTGTGCTATAGTTTCTAATTTTGGTGATGAATAAAGCGTTATCTATCTATCTATCTAGCGTAAAGACAACATAAATAAATATATAGGGACAAATCACACAGCGCAATTTAGTTCCAAACTAACTAGCATAGCACTTGTCTTTATGGTGCTAGATAACTGATATGCTACATATATAATTTTCTTTTGTAAACAACTACACACTATACACACACCAGTCGCGAGAAGGGAACCCGTGATCTCCGTAAGTTTACCGAAGTACGTTATCTGTTACGCCAGGATGGGTCGTCGTCGTGCTTAATAAAGGGGTGCTTCCGTTACATAGCCAGTCAGCTACCACGAGCTTCTCGACTGGTTGACTTACAAAACTAGGAGCATGTTTGCCTACCATGCTGATTAAACAGTTATATTCTTATAATAGTATTCTTTACTTGCTAATATATTTAAGGTGAGGGTCGTCACATCAAAGGCCAGGGTCACGGGAACCAGGTGAACGGGATGAGGGCCACCAAGGACGGGGCACTCCTCACCATTGGTATCGATGACACGTTGCGCCGTGCCGTGCCACTGGCTGAAGGTATGTC
This sequence comes from Malacosoma neustria, assembly GCA_963693495.1. Taxonomy (NCBI): domain Eukaryota; kingdom Metazoa; phylum Arthropoda; class Insecta; order Lepidoptera; family Lasiocampidae; genus Malacosoma; species Malacosoma neustria. The sequence continues at coordinate 14,169,848 of OY856390.1, forward strand.
GATATTTACTGTAGCATATATTTTATTATATGGTGGTTAGGCGTCTCATCCTATCCTATTTCCTTGCCTACCCGCAAGTTAGTTTAGATGCTGCGGCGCCTGACGGTTATTTCGAATAGAACTACTTTACCACCGCCGCGCCGCCATCTTTTTACTTGGTGAGTGAGTTGTTGAGTTTCTATATGTGTATTATTGTGAACCGCTATTTATAAAGGCCTAGACTCCAAATCGCAGAACCAGCCGTGTAGGGTAGCAGATTGGAGAAGCTCAGGTGAGTCGCCACTCTTTCTGACTTGTTGGGTATTTCAGTCTGTTTTCCTTTCGACGTTAATTATTGAACCCGCACTACCTTTGTTTCCCGCACCGCGGCTATCATCTTTTTAGACCTAAGTCGCACCATTCTTTTATACGGTCCTTCAGCCTCACTATTTGGCTTTACTAAAACTACATTGTCACATAATGAAAAACAAGATTTAATTTAGGCCGGGTCAAAGACTGCGCAAGTACGCTGACACAGGGTTACATTTCTATAGAAAATAAAGTATTTATATGATTTAAGTAGGTTTTTTCTCGATTCATTCCATTCAAGTAGTATCCGTTAATATACACATCAAAAAAATCTAAGCAACATGCATGATATTACAAATTTACCATTTATACTAATTAATTTCTAAGTCTTTACTCACTCAAAGTGCGTAGGTATGTAAACGTTTTTGTTATTGATGACATACAGGCTGGTTGTAAAAAAAAAAATTCGATCATGTTTTGTTTTTTTCATAAAATTAAATGAAAGGGAATTTGTTTGAATTTAAGTGCGTTTTTATTGCTACGTTTAGTCTTGATTTTATAATTTTACCAACCATTTAAATAAAGGTAGCGACAAAATTGAATTGTTAGATATTCTTTACGTCATAGAGCGACGACATTTGACGGCAAATTAAATGCAAAGAGCTGTAGGGATGTTGCAAGCAGGAAGTAATCCATCTCAGGTATCTCGGCATTTTGGCATTCATAGAAGTGTTATTTGTCGTCTTTGGCAGCGCTACAATAATACAAGGGAACCCGTTGAACAGCATCCAGGCCGTAAAAGGAGTACAACCACTCGGCAAGACCGGTACATACAACTGACTGCAAAACGCCAGCCAATGTTAACCGCTCGAGAGATAAGTTTGAGGCTACAAAATTCAAGTGGTGTCGATGTAAGTCACCAAACTGTGCGAAATCGACTGCATGAGTACGGCCTACGAGCTCGACGCCCAATTAGGTGCCCAACGATACGTCACGGGAATCGCGCTCGTCGAAATGAATGGTGTAGAGAACGCAGAACATGGACCTAGGAACAATGGGATAAAATTATGTTTTCCGATGAGTCGCGATTCGGTTTAGGCCTGATACAAGAAGGGTGCGAGTGTACCGTCGGCTCGGAAATACTGAAAGGCTCAGGTGCATTCAGGTAGTTCATCCATACAGCGACTCAACCACCATCTTAAAATTTAAATTAGTACATGTTGCTTAGACTTTTTTGATGTGTGTATTATCTTTGGAAAAATCTCTGAGATACAAATTTCCATGTAGTGCAGGGAAATGTCTCTGTACATGAAAAAAAACCTTGCCTTGAATAGCAAGCTTATGATTTCTGCGCCTACTTTCGATTAAGCGTTTTAAATCAACAACCAAGCAACGGATATTTTAGCTTTCGTAATTATATCCAATATAATAACAGGTGGAACAGTGAAAACGTAAGTGGTTTGGCATAGTCTTGTCCGTGGATTCGATTCCCCACTGTCCGTGTGTATCTCCATCAATTTATGTTGCTAAAATAAAACTGGAGAGCTAATAAATCATAAGGTTAAAAAAATCGGTCTTGATGTAGGCGATGCTCCAACGTACACCGACGACGCGGTGTCCCTGGGTTCGCAGCCCCGCGCCATGGACCACATCATAGACGATGACACCACAATTGTGGCCACTGTCAAAGAGGTAATTAATTGAAGATTTTTCTTATCACATAGGCATGCTGTAAATGGATACCGTAGACTAAATCATGCACTACAAGTTCCTTAGTAGTTTGATGATGAATTTGAGTTAGGGATTGGTTATAGACGACTCCATAGTCGTATGGTTGGGATGAAGTATGCGGCCGTTGCTAAGGAAGACACGAAGGGTAAAACTGTAAAAAAGCGGGTGGTATTATATGTTTATTTGTCAGAAATATGTTTAATATACAGGTGATAATATAATTGACAAAACATGTTCCGCCGTCACCGAAAAACGAATTTGATCAGAAAAAATCTTATTATTAACATAAATAAACCCAGGTAAAGCAGCCAGCGTTTTGGGAACGTTTCCGGCCGAAAGCGATTTGGAATCAATTTATTATTTATAGTTTTCCTGTTTTTGGTTTCTTTCTTTTTTCATTTTTTATTGTAATATAGTGTAATTGTGTATATATCGAATATTAGTATGATTAGTATGATTAAATATATACACGTTATTTTATCATTCAATAGAATAATATTGTAATGTCAATAAACCCCTCGAAGACAGATCTGCGTGTTCTCTGATAAATAATACGCACCTGCGCCATAGTTCCAAGGAACGCCTCTTTCCGTCTCAAAGAGAATTGGTATTCTTTTTTTTTTTTTTATAGCGAGAGTTCAGCAGACAGGCAAATTGCTGCAGGACAGCAGACAGGCTGACGGCCCGCTTAGAATTTAGTAGTTACCGTCGTCTATGGGCATCGGGAACACGCTGCTTTCCTATAAGGGTACAGGAACATGGGTCCATCTTAAACTCCAGCTAAAAAAAAATATCCATAAAATTAAATAGAATTAACACTTGGGGTGTTGACAATTATAGTTGGCAGTGATAATTGGGGGTAGCAAACAGTCAACCTTACCCCTGAAGTACGAGCCCACGTGCGTCGCCATCGATCCCAAGTCCAGATACGTCGCGGTCGGTGGTGAGTAATCGGTCTTTAAAACAATATTAAATATTACTGACTAAGCATTGAATTATTAAAATCAATGATTTGCAAACGGCATATCCGGTATTTTTTTTCTGGGTCTTATGGGATCAAGTACCAGAGTTTTTGATTTGTATATATCATAAGTATAATTTAATTTGTGTATTTGTCGTACGATTGTAAGACTATTGTTATTTGAGAAATCCAAAGAAAATTTATCTGAGTAATCCGTTAATCTGCATTAGACATTGGTTGAAGGACAGTATGTCCCGTGGAATAAAGAGGAAGCCTAGTTGTAGGAGGGTGGGTCCATAATTTTAAAGAGAAGAGACGTATACGTGCAGGGGCGGAGAAAGAATACTGACCTCGGCGGCCCGGGTCGGCCTGTCGTAAAAGGTGACAAAACAACCCATCCTAGGTACGTGGTAAGGCCCCAAGCCCGACTGGATGGCGACCACCTTTGGTCTTAAGTATGCCGCCATAATAACTTCGTGTTGTGTTCTGGCATTAGCGACCCAAAATCCTAACGACTCTGCGACAATCCCTTCGATGTAGTTATAACAGGGTTTGACCGTATATGTGCGTGCAACTCACTAGTTATTATTAATATTCCAGGTTCGGATAACAAAGTGCACTTATACACTCTAGACGTTCGTTCTCTAGCACCTGGGGTGGAGTTGGACCATTTGGGTCCAGTGACTGATGTGAAATTCAGCCCGGACTCGAAATATTTGGTCGCGAGCGATGCAAACAGGAAACTCATATTGTACTCGACTGAAGACTTCAAGGTATTTTCTATTTTGCGTTGCCAACTTGTCATCGGCTGAAAAAGGGAAATGATAGAAAGAGACGGAAGTATATGCTATACACATAAATTTAATATTGCTAGTAATTTTAATTAAGAAAATCTTATGATTGTTTATATTTTTGCTAAAAATAAATCCACACCACAACGTTCCGCTGTTGGGTTCGGGCCTCCCCCTAAAGGGAATGGACAGTATACCCGTCGCGCTTGTCCAAGGCGGATTGGTGGGTCACACACGGGTTATCTTAATATGCTGGTTTCTTCATGTTGTTTTTGAAGTGAAAACTTCTTTAGCGGTGTTGTCCACTTTTTTGTGATAGGTAAAAAAATTTAAACTCGCGTCAGGTCACGTGTCCTGATCGTAAGAATACGTAAGACGGAGTTTTGCTCCAGTAATACCAACCTTATTAATAATGATTTAAGGTTTATTTTATAATGTAACTTTTAAATGATTGCATTGCATTACTTATACATATCTATTCGAATTGCGATTTTATTACAATGAAATACAGTTGAGTTTTTGAAGTGAAAACTTCTTTAGGTGCGTTGAGCACTTTTTGGGTGAACAATTTTTCGTTTGTAAAGAAGTGTTAATGACCAATTTAAACTTTAATCCTTGATCATAAACACTTCATTATAAATCGAAAATAATAATCTAATAGTTCGACTATACAATTCACAAGTTATTTAGTTTTTAGTTTTCACTTCTATCGGCAGTCCCCAAAGACTGCCCCGCATGTTTTTCTTCAATATCGGTACTTAAATATCTGCCTAAGTGGTACTATACCATTGCGCCTTTTAACTTAATGTTATTTAAATTAATCTAAGTTCACCACCGATTGTAAGGGCTCATACATTTTTATTATATATATGAACACTTGAAAAGCTTTTTTACCTAAGTAACATTGACAGAACTTTCCAGGAAAGTGGTTTGAAGTTCAAATATTTAGAAGAAAAATATTATAATTCACCTAATTGTTACATGAAATGATTATATTATTTTCTGTTGAATCATTTCAATCCAACAATTATAATTATCACGTGATTTATAATATATTTATTTCTTTAGTATAGGTTGTTTTAAAGGTTTCGTTTAGTAAAGGTTGCCTTTCAAGCGTCGATATAATCCTATTTATGGTAACCGTTTAATTATTATGGTATCAAATACGGGTTCACAGTTGAATATTGTCTCAAGAATACACGCGCTGTTTCGCATTGATACATTTTATTGTAGTTCAGCGGTGAGAAATCTTTTTCAAAGTATGTACCTATGTGCAAAATGAAAAAAATTTACAGTGCAGTGGGTGCATGTTTTTTTTTACATTTCGGGATGATAATCAATAAATGATTTACACATTATATAAAAATATCTACACAATATATAAACTATATAATATTAATTATATAAATATTTCTATCCGTGCAGGGGTGGAGAAAGAATACTGACCTCTGTGGCCGGGGTCGGCCTGTCGTAAAAGGCGACAAAACAATCCTAGCTACGTGGTAGGGTCCCAAGCCCGTCTGGATGGCGATCACCTTTGGTCTTAAGTATGTCGCCATAATAACCTTGTGTTGTGTTCCGGTCGGCATTAGTGACCCAAGTTCCTGTACCCTTATGGGACAGCAGCGCGTTCGCGATGCCACTGGCGTTGCAAACATCTATAGGCGACGGTAACTGCTAAATTATAAGCGAGCCGTCAGCCTGTCTGCAGTCCTACAGCAATAAAAAAAACATTTTTTTATTGTGAGCCGACGATTCAAACAATTTTTTTGTACATATCATCGGCAATCGATCACTCATAGATTATTATTATTTTGCTAATTGCAATTCTCGTTCGGTGGATAGAACAATTTTTTTTTGTAAATTTATAATATACTCAAACCACTAAAATATATGAAAATAAAACTATTATTACTTTAAAATAATTTTCAAATGGTTAAGAAAAGTTAAAAAAATGGTATTTTTAAATTAGTATTTTGAAAATCTTATAGCGGGTGCCTTACAGTTCAACCGCTGGCGCGGTGTTGGCCACCTCTGTTGTAGTTTGTAGTGCATCCCTTCGACCGCTTGATATCATATCTATATCAATAAAAAATCGGTTGGACTTAATTGAAATTGGACTTAGTTGAAATTTGACATATTTACAATGCAACCGGATATTACCGTTGTACTAATGAGTTATAAAAAAATTTAAATGTCATAATTTGTGTTAGTTGGCCCACAACAAAGAGTGGGGTTTCCACACTGCGCGCGTGAACTGCGTCGCTTGGAGCCCTGACTCAAAGCGGATCGCCTCAGGGTCCCTCGACACCAGCGTTATCATATGGAACGTGGACACGCCAGCCAAACACACCATCATTAAAAGTAAGTTGAATGTATTTATTCAGAAGGTAACTTATCGTATTCCATAAGTTACCTACGCATTATTGTGTTACATTTCTTAAAGCGTTCCATATAATAATAAAGCCCAAGACTTACCTATTACAACTTGAGGACTTAGTTTAGTCTCGAGGCTAAATATATATATATATATATATATATATATATATATATATATATATATATATATATATATATATATATATATATATATATATATATATATATCGTGTTGTTCTTGACACTTCTATCTTCGACCATAGAGGCACAAGATGTAGTTTAATTGGGGTTTGATAGGAGATTATCTGACGCTTCAATCTCGACAAAAAATCCGACCTGTGTGCAAACGGAGTTCTCAATTATAGGCCTTACAACTTCCTAGGAGGGAAATACACAGCCATATGTTGCACTTAATAGCAATTCTTCACTCGTTCATCCGGCTCGAAGGACCAATATTGAAAAACACTCCGATTGTTGTAATAAGTAAATTTTTTATTGCTTTACTATCATAATTTATTTATCAAGACGCTTATCAAGACGGGCACGACCTTCAGGAATGAAGAACACGACGAAGAAGAAGATCATAATTTATTGTTTTAATGTTGTGTTCAGTTTTGGATGGTAAGGATTACGCCTTGAAATAAGATGGGCTACTAAGACCAGATCATAGAAATATATTGTTCTGAGTGGGAATCGAACCACCAGACACTGACGTATAAAATATTTATGTATGTTTGTATTTATCTAGACGCGCACCCTCAAAGTCAAATTACGGGTCTATCCTGGGTCGACGAGGAGACGGTCGTTTCTGTGGGACAGGATGCCAACACTCGCGTATGGACCGTGCCCAAGGCATAAATACTGTGTTATATTATTATACCGCGAGAGGTTGCTGTCAAATGTGCTTTCTTTACTGATTTAGTTTTTATTATTTATTTAATGGTCAGTACAAGTAATAATTAAACATTTTTACGTACATTTGGTTGGGTTTACTAACTACCCAACTAACTTGTTAACTACCCAAAAAAGTTAGTAGACATAATGAGTTGAGAGTGATAATCAAATTGTCGGTTCGTGCAATTTGGAAAATGTGTAAAATTAGTCGAGAATTATCAAAGTATTTTTTAACAGTATTATAAGAGATAGTGATAATCGTTTTCAAATAATTATATTATTAACAAAGTATAGGAAATCATGAATTAATTACATTACAAAAAGTTAGAACATTGACGGTAATATTTTAAATTAAGTGTTTATAATTATTTGTGACAAGTAATTTTATGACGTTGAACAAATCCGTGTAGGGGCGGAGAAAGAATATTAACCTCTGTGGCCGGGGTCGGCCTGTCGTAAAAGGCGACAAAACAACCCACCCTAGCTACGTGGTAGGGCCCCAAGCCCGTCTGGATGGCGACCACCTTTGCTCTTAAGTATGCCGCCATAATAACCTTGTGTTGTGTTCCGGCATTAGTGACCCATGTTCCCCTTTAGTACCCTTATGGGACAGCAGCGTGTTCGCGATGCCACTGGCGTTGCAAGCACCTATAGGCGACGGTAACTGCTAAATCCTAAGCAGGTCGTTAGCCTGTCTGCTGTCCTACAGCAATAAAAAAAAATCTGAAGTAAATATTATTTTACAATATTTTAAATAGCTTGTATTTAAGCCGTCTACATTTTAAATGTTAAACTCCTCATGTGTGTTACTTCGGCTTTCTATTATTACACTGTTTAATGGCTAGGTGTCAGCAGACCTCGTACTTAGAGATCCTGTGTTCAAATTCTGTCTAGTGAACGGCCTGATTCTAATAACTTAATAAATTAATAAAAGAACTTTTGCTATGAGAGAAAATTAACTTACTATCAAAATAAATAAGGTTTGGTTTACTGCTACACTACAGTACTGTCAAAGCACATTTCACGGTAAACCGCTCGCTATTTATTAAATAAGCGCAGAAAATTATTTGAATTTAATATGTTAAATATTAATTATACTAACATATTTATTTGCTTTTTTATAACTTAAGAAATGAGATTTTTTTTTTATACATTTTGAATGCTCTCAATTTATATTTTAGCTTTGTATATTCGTTTTGTTTGAGTGATGATTTTGTTGATTTGCTCATTAATTACTGACTTTGGGTACATTAATTTATTTTAAATATAGGTTAAATTATATTTGAAGTTTTCTATAAATTTGATTATTTATCTTAAAGTGAATGTAGGATGCGTCATAAGCTTAATTAAATATTATATCGCCCTCGTACCCTTTTTATTCCGCGAGGCGATAGGCTCCACTTAGGGATAGTCGCCCCCCGCCCATGCTGGGGTAAAGAAGGTCGCCACGACCTCCCCCTCTATACGGGGTAGAAGATTCTAGATCGATGCGATAGAGTGATAAGCCTTGGAGCAAACGAGGGGTCGAGTGGAACTTATTTGGGGCCAAATTTTGTGGAAGACATCATCCAGTTGACGAGAATTGGCCGAGAATGATGACGTAATAGAATTTTCACGAGCACTATTTATTTCGTCGAAGTATTACTTACTGTCCAATGCATTTGTAGTCAGTTTGTGTTTATTTCAAATGCAATTGTTATAATTATCCTTATTTATGCAATAAGGGAATACTCGACTGTTTTGAATTTTTTTCTTAAAAGCGGTGTAGTGACTTGCAATGTAATTCTATGAAAAACTATATAAATTAAAACTTATAATATTTTCAACAATTAATTTTCCAGTGATTAAAACTTTTAATTTTCTGAATTGTGTTTGTTGGGCGGTTTTTTTATGTATAAATACGGATAATTGTTATTAACCTTTTATTTTAAGTTTGTCTATGAAATTGAGTCAGTCCGTTTACCCATAAGTTGTGATTTTTTTTCATTTTATATTAATTCTAAAAGATATATAATTATGTATTTGTAATATATGAAACGTGTTTGTACCGGTTTGAGCGATTTTTATATAAAGTTATATATTGCGTGCTAACTTCATTGTGAAGTATGTAAGTCCAGGATAACATTGTATCGTATATAAAAATATTACTTGTAGTGTTTTTAAACGTTCAATCGTATTTGCATTTTTAACATAATCTTGTATCCGCTGTTAATTGTTGTTGTAGACCAAAATGAATTGTGCGATTTTTACATAGTTTCCCTTCCTTGACACTTCCTTTCCTCGACGCTTCCTTTCCTTAACACTTCCTTTCCTCAACAATTATTTTCTTTTATATTTCTTTTCATTATCCAACATTTTGTGACAAAATTAAAACAAGAGAAGAAAGTCATATGGGAGCGCCACTGACCAACGCGCAAGTTTCTTGCAACACAATTCGACTGAAATTTAAGTAGTGTGATTTTATTTTTATATACGATGCGGATACTAAAGTCATTATTGTAAACAGTATTTTTGTACTAATTTCGTGTACTTTGCTCCAGTTTTAGTACTAAAATGAAGTAAGATCAATAAAATTGTATACACTTGTACTTTTGTTTTATTTTCATTTCGTTATTGGCTCCAAAATAATGGCTAAGTACCAATGTAAGGGGATTCTAAATGGACTATTGCAACACTCCAGATTGAAAACTGCAACACACTTGAATACTGGATTGGGAGGGTAGTTAAGTTTTGAGTAGGGTTGACATGTTAACCAAAGAAGAATGTGTCTCTTTGATTGAAAGGGGGATCTATGGACCAGGAAATGAAGGGAAAATATGTAGATAATAAATTTTTAATCGTGAAATAAAACGATATTAAAAAAGAAAACATTTTATTATAAATTGTCTTTTCATAATTACTAATGTCTTTTTCTTAAACCGCTTACATGCTAAATTTATTTACTTATGCAATATAACAATGTATAATTAGAAGTATATTCATGAGGGGCTGAGAAGGTGGGAAAGTTGAGATGGATGAATTTGGGAATGAGTAAATAAGGGAAAAGAAAAAGCCCCACTGACTAAATTTATACGTTAACTTAGTATAATCATTTTGTGTAATGGGATGGATGGATATAAAAGTACAGGATGGTGAAAAAAGATGATCTGCGTAGACGATTATATACGAGAGGAAATGTTCCTGTTAAGGATAGGGACAGTAAGAACTGTGATTACAATCAAATTTAATATTTATGTACCTATTATAGTACTAATATATTATAGTATACTCGTAGTAGATATTTATATATAATATCATATTCATTTGTCTGAATAGAAAATTTAATGTCTTTTTCGTGGTTGGTAATTACACTTATATTAATCCCGTATTCCCGCAACAACAGAAATAGTTTGCAAAACAAAACACAAGAATTTGAACAGAAATGAAATAGTAGAAAAAAGTATTTTTTTTTTATTGCTGGACAGCAGACAGGCTGACGGCCCACTTAGAATTTAGCAGTTATCGTCGCCTATGGGTGTTTGCAATGCCAGTGGAATCGCGAACACACTGCTGCAAGAGTACAGGAACTTGGGTCACTAATGCCGGAACAACACACACGGTTATTATGGTAGCATACTTATGACCAAAGGTGGTCGCCATCCAGACGGGCTTGAGGCGCTACCATGTAGCTAGGGTGGTTAATATTTTTACCCGCCCCTGTACGGATTTTAAAATATTTCTGAATTAATGCGATAAAATTATAATTGTTAATCATACATCCCAATTTGGATCGTGTAGGTGATAATTTAAAACAATATTTAAAATAAGGTTGCGAACCTTTATAATAAAAAATAATTTTACCATCGTAAAAATTGTCAACTGCAAAAACAATATATTTTTTTATTGTTTATTTTGAATTTTTGATTCACTTATAGCTAGTTTGTCTTTTTTACTTTCACGAAAATACGATAAAAATTAAACGAAAACAACAACACAACTCCCGGTGGGCGTTTGACTTAACAAAATACAAATTTGATCGTAAATATAAATAATATTTTAATAATGTTATAAATATCAATGTTCATACTACTATATATTAACGATTTATATAAATATTCCTACTTATGTCTAATAATGTCTTTTATGCTAAATTAAACGAACAACTTGATTCAAAGATTTAAAATAGTGATATTTAATTATTTATTTTACCGACTAGAATAATGAAGTCTTGTTACAAACAGGCGCAAGAACACGTAAATAATATTTCGTTTTTACATTTATAAATGAAATTAAGAGAACGGGAACTGACACTTTAAAAATATAAAGCTTACACATAAACATTGATATATTTTATATTAATTATTAAAATTTGTCAACATTGTACCTTTTTGGACAGCAAAAATTAGTGCGATTGTTGGAATTAATTTGTAGTTTTTTTAATGAAAAATAAATTATCGATGGAAAATAAAAAATACGCTATGAAAGTATTACCCATTGCTTTGTACTGCTTTTGACCATCTTTCGGGCAGGGTACGAATACCGTGTCGGAAGAACCGAAGAACGTCTCGTCTTTTGATGCAATCCTTTTCTTTTGAATCGACCTATTTTTGACATTCTTCGTAAAAAATTAACTTCTGCTTAGACAGACTACGAGCCATCGAACGAAACAAATGGTACCTAATCTGAAGGAGCGCTATTTGAAGAATACGGCAGGTGCAGTAGGACTTCCCATTTAAGTGTTTTTAGGTACGTTTGTACCGGTTTTACGACGTGCGGACAAGCATTGTCATGCAGCAAAATGACTTGGTCGTCTCTTTCGGAGTATTCAGGTCGTTGTTCTTTCATCACACGACTCAATCGCATCAATTGCAGTCGGTAGCGATCCCCAGTTATGGTTTCCTTCGGTTTCAGCAGTTTATAATAAATCACAGCCCTTTGATTTCGGATTGTCGTAAAGGATCCATTTTTCATCATCAGTGACAATTCGATGCAAAAAACCTTTTCTTTCCTCCCGCAGCAGCCTCTTAATGTTCCCTTGGTTTCAATTCTTAAGGGACCCAATGTCCTTCCTTCTGGATTATACCTAAAGTTTTGAGACGTTTTCCTAACGTTGATAAGTCAACTTCCAATGATATAGACAATTCTTGAAGGGTTTATGATGAGTCTTCATTGAGTAATGCCTCCAATTCTTTATCTTAAATTTTTTTTGGCTAGACAGTTCGCTCCTTATCTTCCAACTCAAATCATTTGAAACCAGCTTTGATACGTGCAAACCACTTCCGACATGTTTGCTCAGCTAGAGCATGTTCACTATACACCTGCACTAAAATATGATGAGCTTCAGCAGCACTTTTTTCATAATAAAATAATGAAATAAAACCCTGCAAGAAACACTATTCGACACAAATGTTGATATATTTAATAAATTATAAAGTATTGTTGATTATGATTCAAGAGAGGTTTTGTACAGCAAATGACGTTCAATGATAGCTGTTTTAAGGTGAATAAATTACTGTCGGTGACAACGAAATACTGTCCTACCTATGCGATCTTTCGTAAAACGCTACGAATTAATTCCAACACCTAATACAAAAATGTGAAGTGAGAAGATTAAAATTGTTAAGACCGTTTAAATCAATTATTTGACTATTCAATACATACTTTATCAAAAACATTGTATAAAAAATGTTATATATTTTTTTAAATTTCAAATAGATTAAGTACTATCGGCCGAGCTATATTTTTACAACAAATCGCCCCTAGGTCTGGCTTGCGCCGGTGCATGCCTGTACGCAACATGTTTCCTCAACGCATCCCGTGATCTCGAAACGTGGTTGCAAGCACGACAAGCGTGTCTTCTTCCCGCATGGGTCTCCATGTGGACCCGAAGGTTGTATTGATTACTGAGCCGTTTATTGCAAATTGTACACACTGAACTGTTTAGGCGCCATTTTCTGTCGTACTGTTCCGGGGGATCTGAAACTTTATACAGTAAATTATGTTTGAAAGGAAATACATTACGTTTGCCACAAAATAATATGATTCAAAAGACTGAAAAGATATGCACATTCTATCAGGTATGCAAAATAATAGATTGATAGATAGAATAGGGGCTACAAGTTGAAAGGTATGGACGTATATTTTTTAAACGTTTTATATTAATTTGACCGGTATGTATATATCTCTGTATCCATGTTCTATGTAACGGAATTTTTGGACTCAATTATTACCCACTGAACGATGAAAAATATTCAAAATTTTGCACACTTGTCAAGACCTGATGAAATATAAATTTAATAATTTTATCTCATAGTCCTTATCAGGGTCATCGAGATTAACGCTTACTTTTCCTTCGGCCGAAACGCCACCTAGAGTTTAATTAATAAAACTGCCGAAAGATGGCGTTAAATTGATAAAAACATTTACAGATTGTAAATTGACCTCAAATAAATTATATTTTATAGTTAATCAAACTAAAAAGTTAAAAATAATTCTTAACGAATAAAAATACTGAAGAGAAAATTAATGTCACTGTGTCCTAAAAGCGTGGGGTGCTTTGTACGATATTTTTAAACTAACTGCATTTCGGCATGAAACTAGTAAAAAAATTATAACGATTGATATCGAGCACCTCACGATTAATTATAAAAGCATGTTTTTATTTATTAAATTGTAATTTTTACACACACGTTTTATTTTCAAACCTGTTATAACGACATCGAACGGTGTACTCAATTATAGCCGTAAGAACCAATAGTCGCATCAACGGTGACGCGTTCGATGTACAAATTCAACCGGGACCTTTGATGTTGGTTAATATAACCGGTATATTTAAACCAAGGATTCCTAAAGTGATATTAATCCCTTGGGATCTAAATTTGTTTCTGAGGGGTCGAAATAAACGAAAACTGATTTTGGTCGTCAACGAAGTCTAAAATCGACCCCTATTAACACAAGTTAGTGTTTGAAACTTTCAAGATAGTGTACAAGATACTGTGTTTACGTATACTTGTTATAATAATGACTGATATTTTAGTAGGTAAGGATTAAAATTTTTGTATCAACAGGAAAAAATAAAAGATAGGATTTTCAAAGTAATTTGGCAGTGGTGATCTGAGGTATCAATTCATTTTGGAAATGGGGTATCTTGGCCAAAATAGTTTGGGAATCCCCGCTCTAAATGATGTCGTTACAAACGGTTTTAACTGTATATCGATCTTTTACTTGCCAGGGTTCGATCTTATGACCTTAATTAAGAATTAAATCTCTTCTTCTGCTATGATCAAGATGTTGTGTTTCTTATGTGACGCTTCTATTGTGGCATGTAAGATTACATTTTTTTTATAGGTACACCAACAGCACAGTACACATTAAATAAGACCATGATATAAAAAACATAAGAATTATATACATATATGCATACATGCCACATGACAGGCGTACACAGCTTTGTCTGCAGTTTGACAATGTTAATATTTATTTTTATTTCTAACTTAAATTAACTTAATTTTCACGAAAATATATGATTAATTTCCTATTAAAATCCGTCAATGAGTCGCAAAAGATATCTATGTTCGCAATTTTACCGGCTATTTCATTATATTTACATGACATCAGTTCTACTGAATTCTTTCGTCTTTCATCTGATTTCTAGTTGGTCATGCTCCACATACATAGAAACGTCTGCGAGGGTTTTTTTTATTGCTGTAGGACAGCAGACAGGCTGACAGCCCGCTTAGAATTTAGCAGTTACCGTCGTCTATGGGTGTTTGCAATGCCAGTGGCATCGCTAAACATACACGGATCTAAGACAACTCTTGAACAGTTTTTATTCTTATCTAAAATTACCTACCTATGTTATTTATGGGTGCAGGAGCTATTGGAGTACCAATTTTGTGTGTGCTATACAAATTCTGGACGATCTGATCCAATTTGCTAAGTCTATCTCTCTCGCACTTAGCAGTAAAATCCATAAAACTATCCTTGTCTGTCGGAGATAGGTCGTCGTAGACTTTTGAACTATTACTCGAGTTTTCGTTGACTGAAAGTGTCTGAGATTCGTTTTTAATTCCCAAATTGATCGGATTTTCGTCGTCTTTCTCGTTTTCGGTGGGTGCTACTGTATTCTGAAATAAACATGTTTTGCTTATTATCATCATCATCATCGAAGAGGTTAACGATGGAACTGGTAATTTGTTATGGAGAGTAAAGAGAGTCATCTGATATGGGGAGAAGTTAAAAAAGTGTCCAACTGTAAGACATTAAGGTAGCTGTTGTAAACGAATTGAAGTATGCTAAGTGAAAAATTATCTATCTCACTCTAATAACTAAAACCTGATAAAACTAAAAGTATTATACATACTTTACAGTTTATTTTTAGACAAATTTAGATGTGAATATGCAGTATAATAATACACACACAGTGCCGTGTGAATTTCTAGAGGATTCGTAAAAGGCGACTGATGGATTACTCCTTTTGCTAGTCTACATAGGGCAAAGGAAGGGCTTCATTTGGTTTTCCTTTGAAGTTGTAGGTCGGACGGCAGTCACTCCCGTAAAAACCAAAACCAGCCAAATAATAATCCCAAAAAGTGTGGGCTTGACGTTAAGGTGATATGCGTGCTAATGGACTCACTACCAGGGATACCGAAGACCGTGCGATGTGGAGAAGAAAAAGTTGAAAAGCGGACCCCGGGCACTAAAGCGAAAGTTAGGGTTGCAACCGGGATTTACCGCTAGGATGATGATGATAAAAATAACAGTCCATAACGTACCACTTCTGGGCTCGTGCCTTCCTCTCCGTCCCTTCTAGAAGTACCAGATAGTATCCTACACCTTTCTAAAGTGATGTTCTATTTATGGTTTCCTTCACCGTGATTCATATCAATTATGTTTTAATATATTTTTTTTTTGTTAAAAAGTTTTTATTTTATAATTTTTTGTTTTTGTACCCTTATGCGACAGCAGCGTGTTCGCGATGCCACTGGCGTTGCAAACATCCATACGCGACGGTAACTGCTAAATTCTAAGCGGGCCGTCAGCCTGTCTACTGTCTTACAGCAATAAAACAAAAAAAAAATAGGTACACTTAATTTTTTATTTTATTGCTGTATGACAGCAGACAGGCTGACGGCCCCCTTAGAATTTACCAGTTACCGTCGTCTATGGGTGTTTGCAATGCCAGTGGTATCGCGAACACGCTTGCCGGAACACAACACAAGGTTATTATGGCGGCATACTTAAGAACAAAGGTGGTCGCATCCAGACGGGTTTGGGGCCCTACCACGTAGGTAGGGTGGGTTGTTTTGTCGCCTTTTACGACAGACCGACCCTGGCCGCAGAGGTTAGTATTCTTTCTCCGCCTCTGCACGGATAAAAACAAACACTTTTCTGAAGTTTCAGTTCTGCCTTATGACAATTGCACACACACATCCTTTATAATCTTATTTGAAATAATATTTCTTAGACATGAACTTACCGTATCAGCATCAGTGAGTCCCGAAACTTTCAAGGTCTGCGCAAGACGTAACAAGGACGGGAGGATCTTCTTCGAAGCGGTAACTTCTCCGGTGTACATGAATGTGAGGAGAAGGTTCAGTTCTGTCGCTTCACAGCCTAAAACGACTACTAGGGTGTTGTTCTCGGTTTCCACGTCCTGAAACAGTCACATTCATCTTGACTTCAATGACTTGGTCAATGGGAAATAGATCCTATATAGCAACAAATATCGTGTAAGAATACTGACCCGCGGTGGGGGGCGGCCTGGCGTACACGGGGACTAAACAAGCTAGGTGGTAGGGCCTCAAGCCCATCTAAATATGCCGCCATAAAACTTTGTGTTGAGTTCCGGCTAAGTGCCTCAGATCCCAGTCGCTCTACATGGCCGGCAGCGTGTCAACAAACATCCATAGGTGTCGACAACTGCTTACTATACGAGAAATATTAAGTAAGCCGTCAGCCCGTCTATACTACAGCAATAAAGAATATCAGATCATTATTATTTACTAGCAAAACTAAACTCTCGCGGCAAACTTATTACAGTACCTTGAACAACTGTGCGAAATACTGACTGCAGGATGCCAAAATCAGTTTGTGAGCCTTTACGGACGTCCCGCTTGCGCTCAGAGTCACATCAGTCAGGGCTCCGGTGCTCAGCATCCTGCCAAGCGCACCTATGACGCTGTTCTGTGTAAATTCAACATCGTAATGTAAGAAAAGCGATAATTTATACATGTTAAACCTGTTGTAGTATACAAAAATACGTGTGTGTGTTTATGTACGCACGTGAGAAGTACTTCTTTGGCGTAGAAGAACAAAAATGGCTAAAGATTTCATCCTGTACGCCACAACTCTTTTACCAAAAGAAATGATAAATCAATAACATAAAAGGTATTCACACCGACATTTAATAATTTAATTTGATAATGTACTTAAAAAGTTTTTTTAAATATAAAAGTCACTTTTATAACGAATTTTTACAATGGCTTATCATTACACACATGTAATTTATGAATAAATATATACTTTTTTATCTCCACTGATATAAAACACAGGTTATGTGTGTGTCTAATATTTGAATATTTGAGAAACTACTGTGAATATAGTTACGAATTTTCAGGGAAACTTGAGAGTTGATAACAGTTAATATCATCATGTTGCTTTAAATAAAATTTGTGTAATTTTTTTTCAAACGCGCTAAAAGAAGTATAACTATAAAAAAACCTGTTAATTTATAATGTTGTTATATGAAGGCTACCCACCTTGATGTTAATGAATCAAGCTCATATGTCTTAATTGAGAAGTAAATGTAGCTTTGTGTCTTTAAAGAAAGCTGCATTCATATTAGTTTAGAATCAGTTTTGTTATAAATATAATTCCATGTCAGTTTAATCTATGATAACTGAAATATACTTAATTAGTAAGTATTTTAAGGAGATATTATTGAATTTTTAATCTTAGTATTAGCTGCAAATTGCTGCAAGTTAGTAAGCAGGGTGAGAAAACAACCTAGCTACGTGGTAGGGCTCCGAGCCCGTCTGGATGGCGACCACCTTTGGTCTTAAGTATGCCGCCATAATAACTTGTGGTGTGTACCCTTCCCTGTACCCTTATGGGACAGAAGCATGTTCGCGATGCCACTGGCGTTGCAAACACCAATAGGCGACGGTAACTGCTAAGTTCTAAGTGGGCCGTCAGTTTGTCTGCTGCCCTAAAACAATAAAAAAAAACAAAATTTATGTTAAACTGCGCCTTGTACGATCTCGCGCAGCCCATTGCATAAAAAATAATTCGAGTTGGATAACAGAGATATAAAATTATTTTAAATAATAATAACAAATAATAATAGCCGACTATAGCTAGGTTTAAGAAATTAAATATAAAATTATTTAAAATTTCGTAATCTAAAGTGTCGAGTCTTAAGTGTTTTGAATTCAATCAAAGAATTTAAAGCTCAAAGACAAAATGAAAACGAGGAATGATTTATTTACATGTAGTTTACGTCATTCTGCCACGTGGGTGTTGAATTATGTCATTTGGTGTATTACAAAAATTTGTGTCACGAATAATTTTATAGTAATTCTTTGTAAATATTAAACAGAACTAATTATTATAAATCATGACGTACTTTTAAGTTTTGATTGTAAACAGTTCATATTACTTTACTTTTTATTGTTTTGTATTATTCTGTGATGTGCTTCTTGTCCCGCCAGGACGTAAAAGTAATACGAAGACTATGTGCACGAACCGGACTTTATTCAGTCATCAAATTGGATGTTGGTATTAAATTTATTATAATGTATGTACGAATATGTAAGACGTATTTATTTACTAAAAGTTTGCAGTTATGTGAACTCAATAGCGTCCCATTCATTTTAAATAGGTTTTATCCAAATGGTTTTTTGTAAGAAATCGCTCACAGTGATAATTTTAATGTAATGTGTATAAATTGTAAAATGATTTTTGAGTGTAATAAAGTATATTCTATAAATCAATTTGCGATCATTTTTCATTTTCGTTTTGTGTAGATTTATTACCGTCAGCATGTTCAATAAAAACAACACTTCGTCATCGATTTCACGAGAATGAATGCAAACTAAATCTATTTATTTATTGTTAGAACTGTGTATCATATCACGCCATATCACGCTCTACTAGGATCGATCTATTATCACAGAGAGGATTATTGTTGCCAATAAGCCTGATATTGTGATAATAGATCGATCTGCAAGACATACGATGATCATTGATATTAGTGTCCCATGTGATGGTGTAGGTGTAGGAATAGCAGAGTAATGCCAAAAGGCGATCCTGCGAAGCCCCCTCTAAAGCCAAGAGTGACGACGGGGGTTTTTAGTGGGTAGGGCCGGCGGCCTTGGCCCCCGGTCCGCCCGAGGGGAGTAGGCAGCCCCCTCGGGAGGTAATACCACATACCCCACCGGCCTTCCCCCGGAGGCCGGTGGAAACTGTAACAGTTTTCCTGGGTATAAAAAAAAAGGTGTAGGAATCAAATCCACCACCACTAGACGGCGCCTGTGTCTCAAGCTAAAAGTTAGCTTGAGACACAGGCAGCTTAGCCAACGACGTAATAAAAAACCCATATGGGAATTTAACGCAAGAGGGTTGTTGAGGTCGTGGGTCGTTGTGGTCGTGTGTCGTGCATTTTAGTAATATTTTTAGAGGTCGTTATTGTCGTTTTAATAATATTCAACACTTGGACAACCAACAACTTGAAAGCAACCACCACAAGGTCAAGTTCAAGTTATTGAGTTTACGAGTTCTTGTAATTCGCACAAATCTGTTGTTAAATTTATGTGACATTATAAATTTAATTATTAACATCCTTCTGAATGTTTTAATAAAAATTATACAAACAATTAATAATTTGTATCATTGTTAATTCCTCACCAGTTCATTGGTACAGCCACTACAATGGTAACCTCGTGAAAGTAGAAACTGACAAGATTATAAAGTATTTAGATCTCGCTCGCGAGGTTACTGCCATGTAGCGCATGGAATTAACGAGCATCGTACCGATAGTGGTGTCAGTGAACGGGCTTATAGCGAAGAGCCTTGACAAACACCTAGAGAGCTTTTCGCTAGGTAAATGGGTGAAGGATCGGATACAGAAGGCGGTTCTCCTGAGCACAGCACGCATAGCGTGCGCAGATTCCTGTCTCTGGAGCCCTAACCACCGGTAGATTGGGCCCTTGGTTTCGCTACCCAGCTACACAGTTTTTTTATTACATATATTTCTTATAATATATTTTTTAACTTAATTTAGTAAGTATTATATTTTTTTTAAGATTCATGTTTTATAAAATAATATGTAATTATATAAAAATAAAATTAAATAACTAGAAAAGTAAATAAATAAAGAGATAATAATAATAATAAATATTTTGAGACAATTCACACAGCGCCATCTAGTCCCAAACTAAGTAGCATAGCACTTGTCTTATGTGTAACTAGACAATTGATATGCTACTTGTATTATAGTATTTTAACTGGTCTGCTAATATAGACTCGGTCATTAGAAAGGACCACACAGCAGCATCATCACAGTCATCATCTTAGCGTTAAATTCCGATTCGTTAGCCTCTTCTCTAATTGGCAATCTAATGTTACATTATAGGAAATAATTATATAGTGTACAGTGTGAAAGCGTCAGTTATTGAAAAACTTACAAGTAATAGACTAGCGTGGTTTGGTCACGTAATGCGCAGGGAAGAATGCCATATAACAAGGAAAATGATATAAATGACAGTGGATGGATACAGGAGTAGAGGTAGATCAAAAAAGATGGATGGATTGCGTAAAAGATGATATGGCAAAAAGGGGTGTGAATGTTAGGATGACGGCTAACAGAGGAGAGTGGAAGGAGAGAACATGTGCCGACCCCATATAATGTGGGATAAGGGCAGGAGGAAGATGTTATATTATAGGAAACTAGCCGATCACGCCCGCTCCGCTGGGCAATTTAACAGGCAAAATTAAATCGAAAAAAAATGAGAATCTTGTTCTGGGTTCTTCTGGGTATCTTCGTAAAAAAATTTTTTTTTCAATTTAAAGTATCCTATCTTACTTCTAATAAATACCTCCATGAATATGTGTACAAAGTTTCATGATGATCGGTTAATTAGTTTTCGTGTTAAAGCGTAACAAACAAACTTACTTTTACATTTATAATATTAGTATGATAGTTCAATCTATATAAAAATAACAAGTAAGATTAATTCGAGTATCCTGAAACATATCGTGAACAAAATTAGAAAGATTTCTAATTAAAGTTTGTATTTATGTTAAATCTAAAAGAAGAGTATTGGAATCAATTAAACTAAAAATAAGAATATTCACTTCAAATAATACATACATTTAACAAGATAAGATTTGATAGGTACCAAAGCATATGATAAGCGGGCAGGGTTATTAATAATTCACACGTGAGTTTCACTAACGTTATTACACATTTAAAAATTATTTTATAGGTTATGTTTGAATATTTCGATTAATTATATAAAATACACTTAATTTTGTTTTTAACATATAATTTTTTGCATACGATATGAAATAGTGGAGTATTTTTTTTGTTATTATATTTATTTTAAAATATAGATCAATGTTTTTAATGTTCAAAGTTTTTAATGAAATGGAGTAAAAAACCTGAATATACTCGTTATTGCGTTGCATAAATTCACAGCTGTATGTATATGTTCAGTAGTGGAATAAGAAAATGTAGTGTACCTGTCAGCAGTAGTGTCGTCGTGTCTCATAGACTAAATTACTTACCTACCTGATGATTGTGCCACCGCAAGGAAAACTGTTGAATATCATCATCCGCCATCATAATAAACCAAACACTGTCAACGTACACGCACAATAGCCACAACACAATTATATTGTTAAACTAAGTCCAGTCGGATTTTATTTTAGTCCCGAACGCCTGGAAAACCTGCCGGGACTATTTCTGGAGCTGATTTTATTTATAAATTCAATGACATTCAGCGACGACACACATACCGAAAAGCGAATCCAAAAACAGATTTAGCCCGCCAGATGATTGGCAAGTATTGTTGCATTAATTGACTGATTGCGACGCGATCAAACCGTCTATTTGGATGCAAATATTGAATTTTACTCTCAATTTTCCGAGTGTGTAATGTTATCACATTTGTTTGCTTTCGCGTTTGTGCGGAAAATCAATCTGACATCAATCCGTTTCATTGTATTCTCATTTAATAACAACCATGAAAGCTGTCGTATGTCATGTTTGTTTTAAAACAATATACATATTAATTCGTTAAATTATTTAATCACAAATAAGAAAGGAAATCGGTTAATTGTGAGACCCCAGAAATCTTCCTCCTAAATACCTTGATGTCTTTTCTCGTGTATCAGATCCAAGAATGATTAATGTCGCATTGTTCAGACAAGCTCCATCCAGCCCGTTCCTATTTTCTAGGCTCGTCTCATCCTCACGCTCCATTCATCAGGGGAAAGACAGATTCTGTAAGCTTCCCATATATCCCGGGATTGATACAAATATAATAGTTTATTAACAAATAGACTTGATCAAATTTAATTCTTACAGTAACTGCTATCTTCCCAACTATGAAAGGAAAACCTTACGTCATAGTTGTCTGATGTTTGGCAGAGTGTACTACTAAGCAGATGAGGTAATGGACCTTTAGGTTTAGGTGTAGTTCTTTTTTTAAAAGTGGAAATGCTTTTAACATATCCTGCCAGTTGGGAAATGCGTAGCAGGGTGGAACATGGGAATTCTATTATTGATCAAGTTGCAAACGTCACGGGTACACCAAAACTGCCCTGGTGTTTCTTTATAACCCATTATAACCAATTTTGTTAATCGTATAACTTACCTAAATTCACATGAAACCTTTTTTGAGATAGTATATTTTTAAATTTCATTCTCGTTTTAAAAAGCAAACAGATTCGTAAAGATAATTTAAGTTTCGAATCCCTAAATCCATAGATGAAATAGTTTTTCCAAACATAGATTAGCTGTCTAACTTTAGCGATGCAATTTTCCCAGGATCAGAATTCTAAACTATATCATCGAATGATAAACTATTATAGGTGTCCTTTTACCTTTTTGCATTGACCCCGTTGGGTTGTTAGTGAACGGAAAACGAAAGCAAAGAAGCATAAAGCTTTGATGTTTTGAACGAAATTTTGGTACTCTTTATGAGAAATAAGTACTTGCATTAGATTTGTTAAGACTAGAAAGATTTTTAGTATGTCTAATTAACAAGGGATATTTTTTGATTTGATATGTTTTTTAGTGTTTTTAATAATAAATAGCAACAATGAAAACTGTAGGACAGTAGACAGGCTGACGGTCCGCTTAAAATTTAGCAGTTACCGTCGTTTATGGGTGTTTGCAACGCCTGTGGCATCGTGAACACGATGCTGTCCCATAAGGGTACAGGAATTTGGGTCACTAATGCCGGAACACAACACAAGGTTATTATGGCAGCATACTTATGGTCGCCATCCAGACGGGCTTGAGGCGCTACCACGTAGCTAGGGTGGGTTGTTTTGTCGCCTTTTACGAAAGGCCGACCCCGGCCGCAGATGTTAGTATGTTTTCTCCGCCCCTGCACGGATAAAATAAAAAGTATTATTAAAATAAAAAATACTTTCAATGCGATTATTACTAAAACTCGTCACTATGCGAGTAGAATTAATTAATCTTCAACTTTATTTTTACTATCTATATAAATGAAAATAAATGTTTATCCTGTATGCGTTCCGAAACTATTTATCAATTTGTAAAATGAAATTCATGAAAGTATTATGAGACTGTTTTGAGAACGCCGGCGACAGTTTCCAGTATTTAATAATAATAGAAATATAGAAACTAGAAATAATATATTATAAAAGAAGTTTAAATAAGATGAAACTACTTTTTATATGCACTAGTCTGTAAAAAGTACAACCAAAGAGATTGTAATACATCATATACTTGTTTAAAAAATACTAAAACTTTCTCCTGTAATATTATGCACCCTCATTTGTTTTCGTTTTTCTCTGTATTATAATTTTATTTTTCTCTTTTACTATTATATTAATATAAGATGTATGTAGTGTGACTTGAATTATTTGAGAAATAAATAAATAATTATTATGTTGGACAAATTCTAATATGTCGCTTTGCTTTTTGGTAAAAAGCAACAAAGGGTTTAGTAGCCAGGACAAAATTATTACAAAAAGTAAAATATACCAGTAACCATACCAAAAATAGGCGCGAACGTGATTTAATAATTGAATTATAATTTTGAAACTGTTCAGTTCATTAATACAATCATTAATACAAAAATGACTACACCGAATAAACAAGGTTTCGGAAATGAAGAACAAGATGTTATCTCTAATATTGTAGCTAACATTAAAAAGAAATTAGATGATTGCAAGAAAGTAATTAATGATCTTAATCAAATGAGGGGTAAGTGCTTATTGTTTTAAAATTTATGGGTATCTAAACTAGGTACATATTTTGATAACATTTGCATACATCTTTTTTAAATAGTTTTTTTTTATATATGTATTAAGTTTTAATTTGTCGAAATATATCGTTTATTATAGTTAGTTACACGCAAAACCTCAGCGTGCTTTTTTGGTAAAAGATTCGCATTCTTTTTTCAGTACTACATCCTATTTCTCTAATTAATATATATTATTTTAACTTTTTGATATATGTAGCAAGCCTCTAGAAATATGGCGACAAATATCCTAGGACAGACCAGTAGTGTACCTCATCCCCCGATGATGATTTATTCAAATAATTACGTTTACTACAAAATAACGTATATATTGAGACATTTCACACAACGCCATCTAGTCCCAAACTAAGTTGCATAACACTTGTATTATGGGTACTAGACAACTGACATATATATACTTTTATTTTGTAAATAAATACATATTATACATAAACACCCAGACGCTAGACGGAAATCGAACCCGTGACCTCCGCTAGTGGACCGACGTGCGTTAACCGTTACGCCAGGAGGTCGTCATATAATTATTATAATTTGGAGAGGACTACGTTCAGCAACCTTTCGGAGTACTCCTGTTTTCAGGAAGTATACAGGTATGTGGACCTGTGATGTTTGAGCGCCCTACGTTCAATAGTGAACAAAAACTAGCTAATAAAGAATAGTTATTATTTCTTCTTCTCCCTGCCCTTATCCCACATTATGTGGGGTTGGCACAACATGCTTCCTCCCACTTTCCATTGTTAGTCGTCATCTTAACATTTACATCCTTTTTCGCCAAAACATCTTTTACGTAATTCATCCAGAATTTTCTAGAAGTTTTCTTTGGTCTATCTCTCCTCTATTCATCCATTCTCATTTCCTTCTACCATTTTCTATCATTTTTCTTCTTATATGACATTCATTCCTGCGCATTATATTATTGTATGAATATGTTGGAACACTCTGCTGTCCCACTGAGGTACAGGAACCTGGGTCATTAATGCTGGAATACAACACAAAGTTACTATGGCGGCATACTTAAGACCAAGGATGGTTTCCATCCAGACGCGCTTGTAGTCATACCACGTAGCTAGGGTTGTTTTGTCGCCTTTTACAACAGGCCAACCCTGGCCGCAGGGGTTAGTATTCTTACTGCGCTTCTGCGCGGATAAATGCCATGGTATGTAGGCAAACAATTTGTATTATGTATGGTGGTTATATATGTTACAGTTGAAGCAGTTTACGTCGAATTTGAACTCTTAATGTCCATAGATGCCCAAAATTGGCAAAACATTTCTGAACTAATTGGAATAACTTCATCAAATTCTGAAGCATAAACAAGAACCCAAACTATAAAAAAGAAGTGTTGGCCTAATTGAAAACGAAATAAATTGTTTCTTAAACTATTGAATTATTTTATTACCTGGCGTTCAAAAATCTTAAGTCTTAAGGGCCAAGTGTCTAAGAAATAAAACTTAGAACATTTAATTGAAATCTATACAGAAATTTTGCGGTGATGCCGGCTCAACTGCAGACCTCTATCATTTTATTTACATAGAAGATTATAACTAATAATTTAATTAGAGTTAAAAATATGAACGAAATGTTGCAAAAATGTATACGTCTCATCAGCGTAAAGAAATAATTAATTGATTTAAGTCATTCATTTACCAGAAGCTGCAAAATTATGTCAGCTGTTTTCTTAAAATTCTTTAACATTTAAATAATCTTAAATGGTGTCCCGAGTCCACGTCACCACTCGGTCAGTTTCAAACCAATGACTTTTTTATAAGGGAAAATACTTCGAGCTCCGAAGATGTTGTTGTATGTTCAAAAGAAGATAGTAAAAAACAATTCTTGAACATTGAAAAGAAAATAGAAAATTACGCGTCACAAAATACTTGCGACTGTCACACCTCGACTAGCAGCTGGGAGCAGTACAGGATTCTTTGAACCGAAAAATTCAAAAGTGGCCATCGCTTACAAACGTCCAGCAACCTTATCAACCTGGTAAATAAGGTTACATATTGCACAACAAAAAGTTCGAATTGCAGAGAACCATTCAGAGCTAACTTAACAAATTCCGATTTATAAACTAAATATATTTTATTACACCCTATTGCATGGTAATAGGGTTGAAACTCGTTTATATAACTGCTGAAAACAAATAGCGTAAGCAACAAATTCAGCAAGCTTCATGAAATTTCTTTTTACAAGTTGCCGGACTGATATTTTCTGTTTCTTTTGTATTATTATTTTTTTTAATTAATGTTGTGAGCTTGTTGGTTACGAGTATATAATTTTTGTAAGAGCTTATTTCATTTTAAAAATATGTTCTTATATTAAAAATGAAAAATAAGATGGAAATTAATTAATTCAAATTAATCATTTAAAATATTGAAATAAAAACATCCAGTAATTTAAAGTGACAATAGAGTAAAATAATTTATTAATTACTAGGAGCGTAAGAGCTTGGATTATTAAAGTCAAACATGTAATTGTCAGCGTATACTAGAATGAAACCGAGCATTATTCAGAATAACACAAGAAAATTAAACTTATTCACATGTATTCTATATTTGTTATTTATCCCTTTTCTGCCAAGAAAAGAAAGAGTCATATTTAGGGGCAAATAAATCTATAATATACTCCAAAATCTCAAACTAAGAAGTAAAATCAACATTGGTTATTTAATGTAACCGGTTAGACGTTCAGAAAAACCTAGCTAGTCTACTTGGTGAAAAATGAACTCACTGTGATGTCTGGTGCAATGGTAATTATTCAGGATCATTTCAAGTTTCAAGTTAAAACACATTTAATATAATTATAATTTATTAAAACCCGAGTGAAACCGCGACTGAAACCGGGTCAACAAATAAATCAAACAGCGTACCCCTATTAACTAAGTTTGATAATTAAACCCTTTGCTTTATAACCGGTTGTTGCTCTGATAAAACCGAATAAACGGACAAACAACGTTGGGTATCGAAACCGTGACTTATCTGTTCTCTGTGGGATGATCAACCTCCGTCATTCAGGTCTTTAATAATCGGATAAACAGGTTAAACTCGTTCGTTCCGGTTTCTAAGAAGTATTTATATAAAGTATTTGGCAACTTCGATATAATAACTTATTGTAACAATAAAAAAACACTCTGTATGGTTAAGTGGTAAGAGAATTATGTTTAAGCCAGTGAATTTTACGACACCGGTTTAAATTCTCATCGTGGTAGTTATTTTTATTATACGGTATTTTCTTTAGTATTTTACACCGGAGATTCTATGATTTTATACCTATCCTTAATTTACACCGCGAGTTTTAAGATTTCCTTGTTTTATTCAGGATTACCTGTAAAAAGTGTAAATGAATAAAACAGTCGACGATACTTTGATTTAATTTAAGTGAAATTCCGCATTATCGTCTTTGCTCGAGCTTAGTGGGCAGCAGTTATTTAGCGCTTGTAGTCTTTTACAGCGTTAAGGCATCTCTTCCGTGCAGGAATATCGCGTTTGCTAGTATGGCTACGTTTTACGGCAACCGTATTTACGTGGGGAACAAATTTCTAGCTATGCCGCCTCCGCCGGATCTCGGCAGAAGCGAAAAGGTGCTGGTTTGACGTCGTAAAATGCATGCCAATGGACTCACTACTAGGGATGCCGAAGACCAGACGAAGTGGAGGAGGAAAAGAAAAGCAGGCCCCGGGCGCCGAAGCTAAAGTTTGAGTTGCAACCGGGATTTAACGCTAGGATATTGATAATGAAGGCATCTCTTACTTGTAACCCATTTACAAACCACCCGATCCGGTGGCTAAATAACGTTCGTTTTCGTTTTCACGACTCAAGCATGTTAATATAAGCAACTTGCCTACAGCTTCACGGAGAAAACAATAGATGCGGGAATTCGTCATGCAATCATCATTCGTCGGAACACCTGCGGGTGTCTCGAGTTTAATTGCTGACTGTCTGTATACGTATTTTTATAGAAGAAAAGAATATAAGTAGTATATCATTTATCTAGTACTTCTAACACAATTCGGGGGCGTCGCAGAGTCATCATCATCTTAACGTTGAGTCCCGGCTGCAACCCAAACTCTCGCTTCGGCGCCCAGAGTCCGCTTTCCGACTTTTTCTGCTTCACTTTTTCGCACGATCTTCGGCATATTTGATGGTCAGTCCATTGGCATGCATATCAACCCTTACGACATCAAGTTAGCACTTTCTGGGTCTACCCCTCTTACCGGGGACCGGCGGTGGCGACATGGCCAGACATTTGTTCCCCACGTTATTAGCCGGTTGCCGTAAAACGTGGCCGAACCAACGAAAGCGACACTCTTGCAATTTATCTGCAATGTCACGGACGTTAAGGCTGGCATTAAGGCACCGCATCATATTACTCTCCGTGATTCGCAGTGACTACTTGTGTCGCTCCAGCACCGGCCACGCTTCACATCCGTATAAAGAGACAGGCATGATGATGGTCTTATAAACCTGTCTCTTCAATATAACTGGTATTTTAGGGTCACTGATGACACCAGTCACCTCACGCCATTTGGCCCACGCGGCAGCAATGCGTGCCTTAACGTCGCAATTAATGTCACCAGCACGCATGAAATACAGATCCTAGGTATTTCACTTGTTCCGTGCGCATGACCGTATCGCCGCCTATGCGCACGGGTGTGGGATCTGTGGAGTTGCAGGCCAAGTACTCGGTCTTCGCCACATTGAGCCTCAGACCGCCGTTTACAAGCGATTCCTTCCACGCCTTCATACGTCCCACCAGCCTACCCCTGTCCGAATCTGCCAGCGCGATATCATCAGCATACATGAGCAACCACGGGGGCTGGTATGTGAGTTTCTGATGCTGTCTGACAGTACATCTAATACCACGCTGAACAGAAACGGACTAAGGACGAATCCCTGGTGCACTCCGACAGTGATAGGGAAGGATTTTGTGTCGCCAACAGCGGTCCGAACCACGGAATTGGAATCGCGTTACATGTCTAAGCGTCGCAGAGTAAAGACCAAAAGTCGATCCTCGGATGCTCCCAGACGGCTCTGTGTGGTGATCGGAGTTTTAGTGAGTATGCCAACAGCCAGACCAGGCAAGTGGCTACAAAAAGACCGTGACTCACCAAACCTCGCCGGCGTCTCCGGAGATGGCGTGGTACCTGTAGATCAGGTAGAAACCTGGGGATATAAAAAAATGGACCAATACAATAAACAAGTGTTTTAACGCCACTTATTTTGGGACTAGATTGCGTTGTATGAATTGTCACAATATATTATTTACCATACTCTTCTCTGCGGCCGGGGTCGGCCTGCTGTGAAAGGCGGCAAAACAACCCTAGCTACGTGGTAGGGTCACAAGCCCGTCTGGATAGCAACCACCCTTGGTCTGTAGTATGCCGCCATAACAACCTTGTGTTGTGTTCCGGCATTAGAGACCAAGGTTCCTGTATCCCTATGGTACAGCAGCGTGTATGCAGTGCCCTGTCGCAAACATCCATAGGCGACGGTAACCGCTTACTATTAAATGAGCTGTCAACTTGTCAGCTGTTTCTCAGCAATAAAAAAGTTATATATATCTTGCTGGGACCCCGCACCCGAAGTTTATGAATCGAAAATGAATAAGCACAATTTGTTTGTTCCTTAAAAGCGTAGTACGTTTCAGTTATAATGATGAAAAATAAACGAATTATTCCACTCGGCGAGGCGTAAATGTATAAATTTTCAATTCCTCACGGAGTGACGTCTTGTTCCAGCTATCTGCGCAAAGCCACTTTGCTCGTTGCGTATTTTATTTGTGAAAACACAAATTGTTGTTTAGTACCCCCGAACAGAAACGCTTGATTTACTCCAAATAGCGTTGTCCTAAAATTATTACAAGTAAGTCTAAGTACACACGGTATTGTACATTTTTTTTTTTTTTTTGCCGGACTCTTTTAGAATACACAATGGCGATCACATTATATCCTGATTACGCTGATGAGTTTTTTTGGATTGAGTTGAAGTAAAAAGTTGCAATTACGTCAGACGTTATTTATTTCATTGGCCTCCCCAACTTTGTGCCACACATTCCCGCCCTGTGCCTTTCAGTCTTATCCGATATTATTGCTCAGGAGGTCATCTCATCCGTTGGAAGACGTCTTACAGTATGTTTTCCGAGACGCTGTCTCTATCCTAGGATTCGTTTGCTCCGGCGATGGGCGTGACTTAACCACTGCCAGCTCAACTTGCATATCTTGCGAGCCATGTCCGTCACTTTAGTTGTGCTACGGAAAATCTCGTTTTAGATCTTGTTCATAAGAAATACCCAACATAGTTGTTGAGCAACCTAAATATGTAGCCTGGTCTCGCCGTCACTGTCTACGTCTGGACCCTCGGAACGCATTGCTTGAAGATCTTCAACCACTGGAAGGTCGAGTTGTAATACTAAGAACATAATTTAAAGAGGTTAACTTTGTGATTACTAGATCTTCGTGAAACCAACCCCTGATATGTATGGAACAAGGAGAATTACGTGATTTCAACTAACTAAGTTAAGGAGACAAGGATGAATCGCTTAAACAAGAGGGGTTATTTCTTCGTTTCGGCGACGCGACGTATGTATGTAGATGTCAGATTAACGGAACCTGAAATACGCCAGAGTTAATTTAAGTTGAACGTACGATGTACTGTCGTTGAGAAAAAATATTGAAATTTAAATTACTTTTTTGTAATTCCAATATTTATATGTTACATGTCTTTAACACGACTGCATTCGTAGTTTTGCCTTCGGACTCTTAGGTATATTATTGTATTTTTTTTGGTGAGGAACAACAGACAGGCTAACGGCCCACTTAATAAGCCGTTAGCGTTGATTATGGATGTTAGACGCAAGGGGTACCGCAAATACGCTGTACACCCAATAGGCTTACAGGAACCTAGGTCACTAATGCCGGAATACAACAAAAAGTAATTATGGTGGCATACTTCTATAAGTAAACCTTGCAACTATCATCAATTGCTTGGATGGCAACCATCTATACCAAGGGCGGTTGTCATCCAGACGGGCTTGTCGCCTTAGTACGTAGCTAGAAATTTTTCGTCACCTTTTACGACAGGCCGACCCGGCCGCAGAGGTTATAACATTCTTACTCCGCCTCTGCACCGTAAAATATTGTATTGTTACATTGATAATTATCTGTTAGTGTTTTTGGTACGATATCCTTTCATGACACTTCTTTAGAATTGTCATGAAAGTTTACCTAATGTCTCTTCGAAAAGAGAACTGGATGGTATCTGACTTTTTGTGCTGCTTCCGAGCTCACAGAAGTATTAATCAAATTACTCTTATTTATGACCTGGATCTCACGGTACAATACGGATACATGTTTACAAAATCAAAAAATCCAATACGAAAAAGAGTTGTTTTAATAATTTACACAATTATTGTTATACGTAAACACACAATTATTATTTTAAATAATTGAATTAAAATGTAGGTATTCTGAGAATTTTACAATAATATACATTTTCAGTTTTTCGGGTGAACATTTTGATGAAATATTAAAAAATCCGAAAAAAGGGTTTAGTGACGAGGCTGAAAGATAATTAACAATTTCACAGAAATCGTTATACAAATCAACGGAGGAAATTGAACGTCAAAACGTATTCATGCTTTTTTACCTTTGAACATTATAAAATGTGTATATATTTTGTGATCGACTGTATCGAACCACAGTAGTCCCCGTGGGACCCGTACAATAAGTCGCTTGCAGCCCAACTTACTCTTAAACTTATCTGTGTACGTTTTGCTTTAAATTTATTATAATTGCCTCTTACTCTACTTTCCAAACTAGCATTATAATAAAATAGTTACTTTTAACGTTGCAATAAGTTAAATAGAGCTAAGTTAATAATCACTTAACGTTAAAATAAGTATTGATTTTTAAGCTTTTTTTTATTGCTGTAGGACAGCAGACAGGCTGACGGCCTACTTAGAATATAGCAGTTACCGTCGTCTATGGGTGTATGCAACGCTAGTGGCACCACGAATACGCTGCTGTCCCATAAGGGTACAGGAACTTGGGTCACTAATGCCGGAACACAACATAAAGTAATTATGGCGGCATACTTATGACCAAAGGTGGGCGCTATCCAGTCGGGCTTGGGGCCCTACTACGTAGCTAGGGTGGGTTGTTTTGTCGCCTTTTACGACAGCCCGACCCGGGCCGCAGAGGTTGGTATTCTTTCTCCGCCTCTGCACGGATAAAAACTTCGATCACTTTAGTACTCCAGGTGTTGTATTTTATAATGTTACTTGAAATTGTTTTAAATATTAAAATCATGCAGTGGAGTTTTTTTTTATTGCTGTAGAATAACAGACAGGCTGCCGGCCCACTTAATGGTAAGTAGTTAAGGTCGCCTATGGATGTTTGCGACGCTTGGAGCATCAGTAACACACTGTTGTTCATATAGGGCTACTGAAACGTGAGTCACTAATGTTGGATCACAAAACAGGTTTATTATGGCGAGATACTTATAGAGCAGCGATGATTGCCATCCAACCATTCATTCATTCAGTATGGAACCCCGCAAAAAAAAATTGTAAAATATACAATTAGTATAAATAAATTTGAGTTTTTGTAATTAGTTTACAAATGTTTTGTATCATTTTCTATTACTGTATTTAACACTTAAATGCATATTGTTATAGTATTTATAATGATAACTTTTTTATTTACGTGCTATCCAAGTGTCATTATTACACTTGTATATTAACTTAGAAGTCACCGGTTCGAATCCCATACCCGAATTTATTTCAATCATATTATATTTTATAGCATTGAAAACAAAAAAATCATGCATTTAAGGTTTATGGCCATACGACACGTAACTTTATTAATCAGATTAATACGTAATATTTTGCGTATTAGGCAAAAATTAGCAATATTTAGTGTACATAATTATGCATCGTGAAGTTTTCACATACTCGCGTTATAAGTTCCACATTATAACGGACGAGAACTTTCCAAGTAAACAGTGCTCTATTGTTCGCTAATTCGTTTGGCTATGGCCCAAAATATAAGCTATCATAACAATAGTTTAATGATTAATAAAATATATGTTTATTGTTTGCGGCAGTTTTTATCAGGAATATTTTATTTCCTTGTGCCGTCATAATAAGCGTAAATCTATTATACAAATGCACTATAGTGATCTATCTAACATGCATGACGCGGCGTACGAGCGCCATGTACCGCATCTATAGGTTGTACGCCGCCTACACTGTCATTTCGTGGTATTCTGGCGGTACGGACATCGCGTTTTTGTGATATAAGATGGTGAAATTTCCAAAAGAGCGAGGCGAGTTACTGTTAGAATCAGTTAAATTTAACAGAATTTTATTGGATGTCACCAATAAAGACCATGAAAACAATGTGTTATAACACAAACGGTTTATTGTACTTGTTGCATGATGCTGTTGTAAACTCATTCTCGATTAAATCTAACACAGCGATAAACTGCTCTTTTGAAATACGAAAGTATTCTTTAAACTTACGACTACGTTAGTATATAATTTTTTTATCAACTTATTAAACAACCTCTATCTTCACTAAATTTCATTTTCTTCTTTCCTATTTTAATAACATTTGTACAACGAGATCAACATCCTCCTCCTATTCGGGAGAATTTTTAAAATTGTCTCTTCATCCATATTTTAATCACTCACGTTTATTCACATCGAGTGCATGCGAGAAACTAAAATCCTGAGTGAACATCGCTAACAACGCTGGAAGCCACGTCCAAAGTCAGCAGACCCCGGACGCTACCGCACGCAAGCTACGGCGTTGGTTATAGACTGCCACCTAGGGAAAATTAGGTTCTTTTGACGCACAATCACTTCAAAACCACTGAACATATCGAGAAGGGACTGTAACTATTCGACATAGAATCTTTCGTTGCTGTTGGATAGGAGACAGGCTGACGGCCCACTTAGAATTTAGCAGTTACTGTCACTTATGGGTGTTTGCATATATACCTAGTCAGGTCATAAATTCTGTCACATGTTTAATGTAAAATAATTGTAACAAGTTTATTCATTATGTAACCATTCATATACCAAAATGAACTTAACAAAACATAGATTCTTATGACATTAAAGTTTATTCAAAATGACCTCCGTGATTTTGAATACAAGCCTTCAATCTGCGCGGCCAGTCGTCTATCGCAGCACGAACGAGGTCCATGTCAATATCGGCGGCTGCCTTAATCAAGGATGTCTTGAGTGACTCCAAATTGGGATGAGGCTTTGAGAACGCCTTTTCCTCCAAGTGTTGCCATATCTTGTAATCTAACGGATTCAAATCTGGACTGGAGGAGGGCCAGTCTTCGTGCCGGATGAAGTCGATTTCACGCGCCGCCAGTCAGTCTTGTGTGCTCTTCGCTCTATGAGCTGGCGCCGAATCTTGTTGGAATACCCAGTGCCTGTTATTGAACATGGTATGAGAAACAGGTTCCACAAGGTTCGTCAGGACTGTATTTTGATACACAACAGCATTCGTTTTTACACCTTTCTCACAAAAATGTACCTCTGTTAAGCCCCAATAAGAAACTCCCAACCATACCATGAGCGAGGATGGAAAATGACCTCGTTGGACACGCGGAATACGGTTGCTCGCTTCTTCACTACTGTGTGCGTACACCTTATCATTTTGTTTGTTGTAGCTCTCTTCTACGGTAAACATTTTTTCATCCGAAAAAAGAATTTCCCGATATTTTTTTCCCGCGTACCGCTTCAACAAAGCGCGGCATCTCTTCAGTCTCAGGTCCATTAGACGAGCATTCAAACGATGTCCTGTTTTTCTTCGATATGCCCGAAGCCCTAAGTCTTCATTTAACACCCTTTTCACCGTGGTTCTGCTTAACCCCATCTGAAGGGCCAACAGTTTCTGCTTACGTTTGGGATTTCTTTGAATTCGTGCCTTCACAGCTTTTATCACTGCTGGAGTCCTAACAGACCGAGGGCGACCACTTCTTGACCTGTCATCTACACTAGAGTCTTCATTGTATCGTTTGATGGTACGATAAACGAATCTTTTGGTTATATTCAAATTTTTCAGTATGTTAAAAATTTGAATTGGCGCGTAACCGCAACGATGCAACGCAATAACTGCAACACGGTCTTCTTTAAGCGTCCACTCCATATTTAAAAATGAGTAAAATTCTAAAAGTATACATTTTTATTTTCATGAACAATTCGAAATTCGAATTCAATAAACTTTTTTGTGGCCAGCATTCTAAAAGAAAAGTTTTTACTGTGTGACAATACTTATGACCTGACTAGGTATAAGGATACAGGAAATTGGGGCACTAATGCCGGAACCGGAACACAACACAAAGTCATTATGGTGGCATACTTAAGACCAACGATGGTCGCTATCCAGACGAGCTTGGGGCTCTACCACGTAGCTAGGATAGGTTGTTATGTCGCCTTTTACGACAGGCTGACCCCGGCCGCAAAGGTCAGTATTCATTCTCCACCCCTGCACAGATAAAAGATTACTTGGATTCTATTGACTCTTTCTCATTGTTTTTCCAATTTACTTTTTTCAGTCATTTGCCCAAAAAAGCGGATGGGAACGGCTAGTGTATAAATATTAAATTAAATGATGAATAAGTTATGCTTTTTAAAAATGCGACTGCTGTATGCTTCCTTCTCCAATCTAACGGCGTCTCAACCTATCTATTGTCACCCAAATGATAGCAATGACATATCCATTAAAACCTCAGTTGCCACCCAAAGCCATAAATTTACTTTGAATATTGCTCTACTTTGTTCTTGATATGTGTGTGCCTAGAATGAAAAGTTTCTGTTGATATTTTCCCCAACATAGTATATACTTACCTCGCGTTGTGAATAGTCTTTGTCCTTATTGTCCGTCCCTCCTAAGATAAGCGAAGTGCCATCATTCAAACAATTATTTAGATTTTAGTGTTTAGATACAGTTCAATAAAAATTAACCTTGCCGTCATCGCTGTAACGAAAGCTGACAAAGAAAGCAAATATTGCTGAAAGCTATAAAGAAAATCGTAAATAATAAAGAAAATCGCTCGCACCCTATGAGTTGCACCGCATTCCATATATCACCGACTCAGCAGCGTGAGCAGTCTCGCGGCCGGGAACTGCCGGAAAATTCCCGCCCAATCAGACACAAACGTCCCCAGCGAAGCGCACATGTTAAGCACAATTTCAACTTTTATCGGATTATTTCACTATGACAAAAAGACTACGGTTGTTTATTTTCCTTTTGACAGTTGCCAATAAATTACGTTTAGATACAACATAGACAATATTGGATAATAGGTGTTTTTTTTGCAAATAAGCGATCTTTTCCAAAGAGATATTATAGGTTGTTTTACCAATTTTTTTCATCAAGAGAATGTAATATTATTTCTGTAGATTAATTTTTTAAAATGAATACTTGTCAATTAATTAAACCTAACTTTGATTTTTTAATGCTGTAGGACAGCAGACTGACTGACGGCCCGCTTAGAATTTAGCAGTTACCATTGCCTATGGGTGTTTGCAACGCCAGTGGCATCGCGAATACGCTGCTGTCCCATAAGGGTACAGGAACTCGGGTCACTAATGCCTAAACACAACATAAGGTTATTATAGCGGCATACTCAAGTTGGTTTGGCCTGAAACCAAAGGTTGTCGCCATCCAGATGGGCTTGAGGTCCCACCACATAGCTAGGATGGGTTGTTTTGTCGCCTTTTACAACAGGCCGACTCCGGCCGCATAGGTCAGTATTCTTTCTCCGCCCCTGCATGGATAAAAATGTGTGGGATTATTTCAAGAAACTAATAGAACTAAGAAAAGTCTAGTAAAAAAAACTTATGTTATATTGTAGATTAATTATTTTTTTTTTAGAACAACTCAAAATCGTTTTATAAGTTTTCAAACTTTCAAACAGGCGTGCAATTATTAAAATGATCTCTTTGCGGAATAGAGTTTACGGAGTATCGTGTAAACCCGTGTTGAAATGGTAAATTATTTTATACTAACTATAACATAGTTGATTTTTGCTACCTAAATCTATTTATCTATATCAGAAGCAGATCTATTGTGACATTAATTATGATTGTTGCAATTTAGACATTAAAATACATTTTCAAAAATCTTAATAATTTATTGTCACCCTGCCAACTTACGTTTGTTTCACACAAGTCGATTTCCAAAGTAACGAACTGCACTAAGGAGACTAAACTAAAATACTCTACATAGAAATGCAAAAGATTTTTAACTATATTTTACGACATCTATGAATTTCAAACAGGTTTTAGAGCTAGTTCGATCAAACGGAATGGAAACTGATATGAAAAATTTATAAGAATAATAAGAAAAGAGGTGTGCTCTGACTTTGTGTTGGTATCTAAAATCAGTAAAGTGCTGGGCAATAACTATTGAACATCATCATCATCTTAGCGTTAAATCTCGGTTGCGACCAAAGCTTCCGCTTTGGTGCCCGGAGTCCGCTTTCCGGCTTTTTCTTCTCCACTTCGCATGGTTTTCGGCATCCCTCGCTTGACCAAGACGGGTTGGTGGGTTAACATACCATATTATATTCTGTAGCTTGTATGTCTTCGCTTTTTAGTGTGTGTATTTGGTGGAACAATAATGAGTTTTTGATATTAATAATAATGAATATTGAGTTTACCATCCATTTTTACGTTCTGTTTGCCTGTTACAGTTTTTTCTTAAATATAGTTTTTATTGCTTTAGAAAAGCATACACGCTGACGACCCACTTAATAATATTAAGCAGTTACCGTTGCCTATGGCTGTTAGCGACGCCACCATTCGCGAAAGGTAAATGGAACCTGGGTCACTCACATCGAAACACGACATAAGATTATTATGGTGTTATATTTACAGATCAAGGGTTGTTGCCATCCAGTCAGACTTGGAGCCCTACTATGTAGCTAGGGTTGTATTGTCGCCTTTTACGACAGGTCGCTCCCGGCTGCAGAGGTCAGCTCCTGCACGGAGATATCAAACCTTGAAAATGACAAAAACCCTCAAAATGTAATCTTATAAACTGGTTCTTAATTTTATCTAATATAACTAGTTCCCTCTCCACGGCATTAAATAATAATAATAAAGACAGCAATATTACGATAGTAAGCCATTATGGCAGAAGAGGATAGAATGTCGTATAGATAGAACTAGAACTCTCATAGGGAAACTAATGTCTTTCCAATCCGGTAACAACAGACCAAAAATTATGCGTTTTGTAAATCAAGCCTTTGCAGGCACCAATTTAAGCCCAGAAGAATATCGAGGTAGGATTACAGAACGTGTAGATTTTTTTAAACAGAAAGTTAAAGCGTGGGCTAGTCGAATTCGTCGGTATAAAGAGCGCACTGGTCGATATAACTTGAACCGCCTATTTGAAAGTGATCAGAAAAGGGTGTATAGAAGATGGGAGAAACTAGGTAACACTGTGCCTGAGTGTCAGAGGCCAGATATTGATACAATGACAACATTCTGGAGCAATATCTGGTCGGTGCCAATCAGTCACAGGAATGGTGACTGGACCAGACTGGTTGAACAGGCTTGCTACGAGATAGCTGATATGGAACCGATAACCCTTGAACCACAAGACATCTGTTGTGCAATTCGCAGCTCACAGAATTGGAAGAGCCCAGGACCAGATGGATTGCACAATTTTTGGATAAAGTGGTTCAAAAGTTCGCACCCCTGTTTAGCTAGTCAATTCCAGGAAGCCATAAATGCTGGGCTGCTTCCATCTTTTATGACTACTGGTGTCACCCATCTGCTCCATAAGACCTATAGTACCACCGAAGCTAAAAATTACAGACCCATTACTTGTCTACCAACTATTTACAAGTTGCTTACATCCATTTTGAGATCAAAATTAATGACACATGTTATTAATAACAATATTTTGGCTTATTCTCAAAATGGATGTAAAAATGGATCACGTGGTACTAAGGAACTACTCCTCATTGATATGGCCATTAATAATCAGGTTCGGCGAAACAGAAAAAACCTTTCAGTAGCCTGGATTGACTACAAAGAGGCCTACGATTCTGTTCCTCATACATGGCTAAAAAGGGTACTCGAGCTTTACAAAATTGATAAAACCCTTCGACAATTCCTTAGCTCATGTATGGAAAATTGGGTAACTGTTCTTAGGTATCCAGGCATTGAAGATCTTTCTGTTTTGCGCGAACCTATAAGGATTAAACGAGGCATCTTTCAAGGTGACAGTTTGAGCCCGTTATGGTTTTGCCTGGCCTTGAATCCACTAAGCACTCTGCTTAAGGAATCAAAGCTGGGCTTTCAACTTCGCAGAGGGGGTGAGATTATATCGCACCTAATGTATATGGATGACGTAAAGTTATTCTCATCCAAAAAACTTCACCTGAAGGAGTTACTAAAAATTACTGAAAATTTTAGCACCTGCATTGGTATGGAGTTCGGTGTGAATAAATGTGCGATCATGCATGTACAAAGGGGGAGAGTTGTAGATTCAGGTAATATACAACTCACTGAAAATATAACTCTCAGATCTCTCTCCGAAGGTGAAACCTATAAATATCTTGGTATGTCAGAATCATTGGGTATACCCAATGATGATACGAAACAGACAATAAGAGATCACTTTTTCTCCCGCTTAAGAAAGGTCCTAAAAAGTCTTCTTTCTGGAGGGAATAAAGTTCGAGCCTTTAATAGTTGGGTCGTACCATCATTGGCATACTCCTTTGGCATATTAAGATGGACTCAAACTGAGTTAGATGCCATAGATAGGCGAGTCCGTTGTTTGCTGACAGCATATCGTATGCATCACCCACGCTCGTCGGTTATGAGATTGTACATTCCACGGAAATGTGGAGGTAGAGGGTTCTTAAATGTCAAAGACCTCCATAACCGCGAGGTGTACAATCTCAGAGAATGTTTTCTAAATGCCGAACTGGCAAAGTCCAGTGGTGATGAATGCTTCCGACCGAGCAGTTATATGGAAAAGTAAGGAGTTGCATGGTAGGTTCTATAAGGCCTTGAATGGGCCCGATGTAGACCTACTAGCGTCGGTAAACTGGTTACGCTCCGGAGACCTATTTGGGGAAACCGAAGGTTTTGTTTGTGCAATTATGGACGAGGTTATCAAGACGAACAACTACAGGAAGTACATTCTGAAGGACGGTACGCTTGATATTTGTCGAGCGTGTCACCTCCCTGGTGAATCCATCAGACATGATACTTCCTGTTGTTCTCGTCTTGCTAACAGCGAATACTTGCACAGGCACAACCTAGTAGCCAGGATTATCCACCAACAACTAGCTTTGAAATATAATCTTGTAACCTTGGAGGTGCCCTATTACCAATATAGGCCTGAGCCAGTTCTCGATAATGATTCATATTTGCTCTACTGGGATCGGTCGATTATCACGGACAGGTGTATTGTTGCTAATAAACCCGACATCATGATAGTGGACCGATCTGCGAGACGTGATATGATTGTAGATATCGCGGTTCCACATGATGGTAATCTCGTTGGTACTGAAAAAGAAAAACAATTGAAATATATTGATCTCGCACACGAGATTACTGCTATGTGGAAATTGGATAGTACAATCATAGTTCCGATAGTAGTGTCAGTGAATGGTCTGATAGCGAAGAGTCTTGATCTACACCTTGAAAGGCTCTCGCTTGGTCCCTGGCTGAAGGGTCGAATACAGAAGGCAGCTCTCTTGGATACGGCACGAATTGTGAGGAGGTTCCTTACTCTGTAGCCTGACCACCGGTAGTTTGGAACTGCAAGGACCCGCTGCTGTTGGAAGACGATTTTTTATATTTTTTAGGATATTTTTTTATTGATTTTTGTATAAAAGTAATATTATTATGGTACTGTTTTTATAAAAAAATGTAAGATATTGTAAAAAATATAAAAAATTTGTGAAATAAAGAAATATTGGTTTATTCAATTTGTAAATGAACAACATGTTTCGCCATTTCTGGCATACAAATTTGTTTACAAAGC
Organism: Malacosoma neustria; assembly: GCA_963693495.1. Lineage (NCBI taxonomy): Eukaryota > Metazoa > Arthropoda > Insecta > Lepidoptera > Lasiocampidae > Malacosoma > Malacosoma neustria. The sequence continues at coordinate 14,211,422 of OY856390.1, forward strand.
TAAAAAATATAAAGTCCTAACATTAATTCTTAAATTTACGAAGTGCTCGAACCGTGATTATAAAAATATGAACTTTAGAACAACAAATAAACATAAAGAAATGTTTCTTAAATCTTCAGAAATTATATATAGTATATAATATTTTACGTCTTCTCCATTTTTTGTACTTATGTTATATGGGGTCAACAAAACATGTTCTCTCTTTTCACTCTCCTCTATAAATCGTCACCATTTTTTGCCATATCATCTTCTACGCAATCCATCCATCTTTTATTTGGGCTATCCATAATGTATTCTGCTTCTTTTTAATATAAGCATCTGTTTCCAAATCCACGAGGGTGCCGAATGTATCAAATGTGTCTGATAATTCGGTCCGAAGTATGCGGTCCTCGTAGTGAGCGAATGGCCCGTTAGGGAGGACTTCGCTTATTAGGGCTGATTGGTTCATATCTCGATGTGTACAGATAAAGAAATTGAAATATCTCTTTTATATCATTGATGTAATTTTGTTCAATGTTTTCTATTATTTCAATTCTATTAAGAGGAAGTGTGAAAATAACCCCGGTTATTGAAAAACTTAAAAGTAACACTAGTGTAAAAACTTAAAAGTAAAACTTAAAAGCAAGACTAGTGTGGTTTGGCTATGTAATGCGAAGGGAAGAATTACATACAAGGAAAATTATAGAAACGAGAATGGATGGATACAGGAGGAGTATACCAAAGAAAAATGGATTGCGTAGAAGATGATATGGCGAAAAAGGATGTGACTGATAAAATGACGCCTAACAGAGGAACCCCATATAATGTGGGATAAGGTCAGGAGGAGAAGATTTCTATTATTTCAATCCAAACGCATAAACTTTGCTTGAGAGAAGAAAATTTGCGTATTACTGATCCGGTCGCTTCTTCCGTCCAACATGATGTTAAAGTATTTGATAAGCGGCATATATCCAAAGTCAATAAATGGTAATTCAGTATCGCCAATAGCAATCCCGTTTGGAACAAGTAGATTCTGTGTCTTTCGTAGATTAATATTCCGTTTCATCATCATCATCCTAGCGTTAGTCCCGGTTGCCACCCAAACTTTCGTTTCGGTTCCCGGGGTCCGCTTTCCGACTTTTTCTACTCCACTTCGCGCGATCTTCAGCATCCCTGGTAGTGAGCCCATTGGCACGCATATCACCCTTTACAACGTCAAGCCAGCACTTTTTGGGTCTACCCCTCCTGCCGGGGCCCGGCGGAGGCGGCATGGCCAGACATTTGTTTCCCACGTAAGCATCCGGTTGCCGTAAAACATGGCCATACCAACGGAGCCGACACTCCTGCAATTTATCTGCAATGTCACGGACACGAAGACTACCACGAATGCGGGAGTTCCTAACGCGGTCCTTCCGCGTCACTCCACACATCCACCGCAGCATATTCATCTCCGTGACACGCAGTTCTTGCTTGTGTCGCTCTAACACCGGCCACGCTTCACAGCCGTATAAAAGGACAGGCCTAATGATGGTCTTATAGACCTGTCCCTTCAACTTTACCGGCATCTTGGGGTCACAAATGACACCAGTTACCTCACGCCATTTGGCCCACGCGGCAGCAATGCGTGCCTTGACGTCGCAATCGATGTCACCAGACGCATGAAACACAGATCCCAGATATTTCACATGGTCCGTGCGCTCGACCGTGTTGCCGTCTATGCGTACGGGTGTGGGATCTGTGGAGTTACAGGCCAAGTACTCGGTCTTCGCCACATTGAGCTTCAGACCACCGTTCTCAAGCGACTCCTTCCACACCTTCACACGTCGCACCAGCCTACCCCTGTCCGAATCTGCTAGCGCGATATCATCAGCATACATGAGCAGCCACGGGGGCTGCTCATGTGAGTTTCTGATGCTGTTTGACAATACGTCTAATACCACGCTAAACAGAAACGGACTAAGGACGGATCCTTGGTGCACCCCGACGGTGATGGGGAAAGGTTTTGTGTCGCCAACAGCGGTCCGAACTACGGAATCGGAATCACGGTACATGTCTCGGATGATCTCAATATAGGCCTCTGGAATCCCTTTGGACCGCAATGCCCACCAGATTATCGCGCGAGGAATATAGTCGAAGGCCTTCTGCAAGTCAAGAAACAGGCAATGCAGAGGCGTATTCTTCGCCCTGTATTTCTCCGCGACAGTCCTTAGGGCAAAAATAGGGTCCATTGTCCCGTGACCAGGGCGAAACCCATATTGACATTCCGAGACAGTGCACTCCTGTCGAATCCGAGAGTCGATAACCCTCTCGAAGAGCTTCATGGTGTGGGACATGACCTTTATTCCACGGTAGTTACCGCACTCCTGCACCGATCCCTTGCCTTTGAAGACTGGAGTAATGATACTCAGCCTCCATTGGTTCGGGATCGTACCGGTGAGGAGTGTCCGGTTAAAAAGGTCTGTTAAAGTGCCCACACCACGAGAGCCCATCGCCTTCCAGGCTTCGATGGGGACTCCATCGGATCCAACAGCTTTCCGATTCTTCATGCGGCGAAGACAATTCTGGACTTCTGCAGGCGTTATCAGTGGCACTATTCCTTGGTTCGGAGGAAGATCTGACGGCTGCACCTCTTTATGCTGCTTGTTCAGCAGCTCGTGGAAATATGAGCGCCATCTCTCCTTCACCGCGAGGTCCTCGCATAACAGGTTGCCCCCGGGGTCTTTTACACAGCGGCACTTGGAAATATCCTGTGCCGCTTTGACCCTGGAGCGCGCCAACTTATATATGAGCTTCTGTCCCTCAGACGAGTCCAACTTATCGTAAAGTGGTTGTAAGTGGTCTCGTCTGGCTCTGGCTACAGCTTTCTTGGTGGCGCGTTTGGCATCTCTGTATGCGTCGCGATCTTCAGGAGATCTGGACGCTTGCCACTTCTTAAAGAGGGCTTTTTTCGCCTTGGTCTCCCTCTGGACTGCGTCGTTCCACCACCAAGTCTCCTTGTCACACTTGCGTCCGCCCTTGGACACGCCAAGCACCTCTCTCGCCGACCCAAGGATAGCCGCCTGAATCCTGTCCCAGTAAGCTTGAACCGGTTCGCCCTCACCTCCGGCGCACTTGTCGCCGATGGCAGAGGCGAACTCCTGGGACTTGATTTCATCAAGCAGCCACCACCTGATTCGGCGTTGAAGGTGGTCGACACATTTGCCTTTGGGCTTTACGCAGAGGTCCATGACAAGAAGACGGTGTTGTGCAGTGAGACTCTCACCGGGTATGACCTTGCAGTTGGCCACTTTGCTGATGTGGTGTCTCCTAGTGAGTAGGAAGTCGATTTGGGTAGCATTCCTCCCGCTCTTGTAGGTGATGAGATGCTCGGGTCTCTTTTTGAAATACGTGTTCACGATGGCAAGGTCGGCAGCCGCACACGTATTGAGGATGTCCTCCCCTTCCGCGTTGTGGCTACCGTACCCAAATCCACCGTGAACACGCTCAAATTCCCCACATTCATCACCCACATGACCGTTCAGATCACCCCCCAAAACGATCCCCTGTGATAATGGGATTCCACGGAGCACTTCTCCGAGTTGATTCCAAAACGCTATTTTATCGGCGTCGTCACAACCGGCCTGTGGCGCATAGGCACTTATCAAGTGGGTAACTACCCCATCGATAAGCACCCTAACGACCATAAGCCGGTCGCTATGACGTTTCACTTCCAAAATGTCGTTCTGGAACTCCTCCGAGAGCACTATGGCAACCCCATTCTCCCCACCAGGTGCACCTGTGTAGATCAGCTTGTAGCCATTCCCAATGAACCGGGATCTGCTGGCCTTCCACCGAGTCTCCTGCAGGAACGCCACGGCCACCCTCCGCCTGGAGAGCACATCGGCCAACTCTCTCGCGCGTCCGGTTAGCGTGCCAATATTCCACGTTGCGAAGCGGAGTTTCCTTTTGGATGGGGCTAATGTCTTTAGCCGTGCTCGCCCACGGCACGGCATCCCTAGTCCACTTGTCACAGGAGTCGGGCGAAGTTCCTGCGCGTCGTTTTGCGGCGACGCCCTATCCGTGACAATACCTTTCCGTGTTCTGACCATGATTACTTGGCTAGTTTTGGTTTTTACGGGAGCGACTGCCGTCCGACCTCCCAACCTCTAAAGGGAAACCTAGAGGTGTCCTTCCCTCGCCGCGTGCAAGCTGGCAGAGGGAGTGACCCATCAGTCGGCTTTTACGACTCCCTTGGGATGATTTGGGGTGGCCCTATTCTTTCTTCGGCCGGGACCACACGGCACAGATTAATATTCCGTTTATGGAGCATTATTAAATTTATTTATTACTAGCCGATCACGACCGCTCCGCTGGGCGATTAACAGACAAAATTAAATCGAAAAAATATGAGAAAGAATAATATTTTCATAAAAAATAATATATTATTTCAATAAAAGTATCCTATGTTATTTTTAATGCCTCCAAGAATATGTGTACAAAGTTTCTTGATGATCGGTTAAGTAGTTTTCGCGTGAAAGCGTAACAAACAAACTTACTTTCACATTTATAATATTAATATGATTCAGTGATCAACACACACACACACAACGCAACGTATTCTTTGCCTTGACGCCTTACGAGTTCGTAGTATAGATAACTGTATTTATATCCTTACTAATATTATAAATGTGTAAGTAACTTTATCTGTCCGTCTGTTACGTTTTCACGCCTAAGCCGCTGAACCAATTTTGATGAATTTCGATACAGTGATAGATTGGACCATGGAGAAGCACATAGGCTACTTTGCCTAGTCATCTAGCTTCTCTATAAATATTTGATTATTTATTTCATACATAAAAACAATCAAAGTAAAGTCTTCTTCTCCACTTTAGATTTCCGTACTAATTGCAACTTTGCACACGTATATCGATGAAATTAAATGTATTATTAAATATAACAATAATTTTCAAAAACTAATAAGTATTGCAAAAATTTCTATATTAAAAATTGTGTTGCAACTATAACCTCCGTAAATAACAAACTTATGCGCGCGAGTGTATGTCTGTACGCGTGTGTGTGTATATGTGTGTGTATGTGCGCGTGCGTAGTCAAACCGTCATCTTAAACTTGTGTACCGGTATTAGTGACTAGTTTCAAGTACTAATATGCGGATGGCACCGTGTTAGCGGTACCCCTGGCAAATACTCATAGGCGACGGTAACAACTAAATATTAAGTGGGCCGTCAACCTGTCTACTATCCTGCAGAAAAAAAATCATTTTCCTAGTAAGCTTTCATATAAACGGAGTCAACCCTATAATGTTTTCGATTGAACGTCTAGTGTAAAACAAAAAGCTAATTAAAGCAAGGCGATCCATCGAAGATAGTTCTGTTCGAGACAACTTTCTTAGTTAATTACGTCTATTTGCACATAGATAGTGTCTTCAGATTTATTCCTTTAGGGATTTCAACTTTGCGTTTCTAAGAATTGTCTAATTTTAGATTTAAATGTCTGACAGTAGTTAGTTGATTGGAACAAACTCAAATTCCTAAGTTTAGTATTATAAAATAACTTTTAATTCTTTTATTCGTGGACCAAACTATAACGTAACTTTTTATAGACCAAATTGTTTTTGTATTACCGTCTTTTTATCCATCGTCGCTTATGGGCGTGTGCAACACCAGAGACATTGTCAATGCCCTGCCAGCCTCGAAGGAATTTTATAACGGCTTGTTTGAAAAACTATATCGTACTGCGATATATCTCTATCGTACTGTGCTCAACCTTACCAATAAATTAATACATTTTGTTGTATGATTCCATTCGTAAATTATTACTCAGTTTTAATTATATTTCTTAGTTTTGCTTCTTTTAATGTTTAATTTATTGCGTATTTGTAGATCATATATTACATTTCACCTTGTATTTTTTATTGCTGTAGGACAACAGACCGGCTGACTTCAAGCCGGTAGGGCCTCAAGTCCGTCTGGATGGCAACCACCTATGGTATTAAGTATGCCGCCATAATAACCTTGTGTTGTGTTCCGGCATTAGTGACACAAGTCCCTGTACTCTTATGGGACAGCAGCGTGTTCGCGATGCCACTAGCGTTAAAAACACCCATAGGCGACGGTAACTGCTAAATTCTAAGCGGGCTGTCAGCCTTTCTGCTGCAGCAATAAAAAAGGGCAAAAATGCACTGGGAAGAATTTGTGAACATCATGTAACTACTTGCATTTTGACAAATAAAGATTATGATGATGATGTTCAGAGTAGATCATCTGAACATCATCATGGTTGCGGGTTGGGTTACGGTTTATCTTTGACGTAGATACGCAAATTAGGCGATAAAAACTGTCTATGCGGTGTTTTCCATCATGTGATTCGAACCCAGATCCTTTAGTTAGTTTCCGAATGTACAACTTGGTTACCGCGTACTTCAAAATGATAATACTGTTAGGAATATCGAACTCAAAATTATGTTATTGGAAACACTGACTAATATTTAAAACAACCAAAGAGAGTTTCCATCATTTCCGGAGTGTAACACTTCCGAAGTATAAACGACCAATGAGAATCTAATGTTTGGACAACCAATGAGAATCACTTCTGGAATATAAGCAACCAATGAGAGTCGCCTCCGGAGTGTGGAGTGGAGACTAGTGAGGGACAGGCCGACCGCTTCTATATAAAGCGCCGCAAGTAGGTGCCAGGGCCCTCTTTTTCGTTCAGTCGTGTCGCGTGCGGAAGCTGTCGGTCTGCCTGCCATTTTTTTAAATCATCCACCACTGGTTCATAAAAATACTTATATTTTATTCTTCCTCTCTTTATCCAACATTATGTGGAGTCGGCACAACATTTTCGCTCTTGCCACTCTCCTTTGTTACAAATTCACACTCTTTTTCACTATATCATTTTTTACGCAATCCATCCATCTTTTCTTTGGTCAACCTCTCCTCCTGTAGCTATTTACTCTCATTACTATAATTTTATTTGTTATATGACATTCGTCTCTTCGCATTTTTTCAGCCATAAGAGCTGCTTTCCCACTTCCTCTATTATATTTATTTCTCCTTTCTAACAAAGCAATTCATGCTAATATTATTAATGTGAAGGTAGCTCTGTCTGTTTGTTACGTTTTCACGCCTGAGCCGCTGAATTAATTTTGATGAATTTCAATAAAGAGATAGATTGAACCTTGGAGAAAAAAAATATAGGCAACTTTTTGTCGCAAAAATGAAACTTGAACTAGAGGTGAACGTAATTAAGTTCAATTTTTTAAAATTAATATGACAAAAAAGCTTTTGCCGAGTCAGTAACACTATACACGATAGTAATACTGCTATATCGACATGCTATGATGGCCGTTTTGACGTTTGTCCACTCATGAAGTTTCGTATTAATTAGTAATTACATTTGAAGGAGCAAATTGCTGTTCTTTATTGTCAATAACTGCACGTCGCTATTGATAATAAAGAACAGCAATTAGCTCCTTCAAATGTAATTACTAATTAATACGAAACTTCATGAGTGGACAAACGTCAAAACGGCCATCATAGCGTGCCGGTAGCATAGCTTTGAAAGAACTCTAAGGAAAAACGTTGTGTTAAAGATATTGCCAGTAATAAACCCTTTGCGATTGTGCAACACGCCAAGTGATCGAATTCAACAGCTGCCTAACCAAGTGCAACAGGTAAAAATAACAGTCAGCAGTTTATTCTATATATATTTCAATTCAGTTACGTTGTATTCAATAATATAATGAAAAACCATTGAATTAGTTGTTAAACTGCCAACTAAGTCGATCAATTAGTTTCAAGATTATCATACTTAATATTATAAATGGGAAAGTAACTTTGTTTGTTACGCTTTCACGCGAAAACTACTTAACCGATCATCATGAAACTTTGTACTCATATTCTTGGAGGTATTAGAAGTAACATAGGATACTTTTTATTGAAAAAAATATTATTTTTTACGAAGATATTAATTACCCTTTCTCATTTTTTTCAATTTAATTTTGCTTGTCAATCGCCCAGCGGAGCGGGCGTGATCGGCTATACTATTATTTATAAAAAAACACTAGTATCTGTAATAATAATAAATTAAAAAATGTAAGATTATCGACTGAATGCGACTTAATGACCCGATGAAGGCAAGTTATGATATATATTATAATATATATCATCTACATGTATTGTTTTTGTGTAATAAAAAAATATGAAAGAATCTTCAAAATAAAGATATAATACTAAGTAATAAAACGCAAAAATTCCTTAAAAATAGTGGTTAATTATAATTATGGTAAATAATTTATTAAATAAATTTATTAGGCATTAGACAAATACAGTAAAGCACAAAGATTTTAAAATATTACTATGACGATAAACAATGTCAAATGACAACCTTTTTGTAAATTTATGTAGGGCAATAGATTTTCTTTATTTTAAAATAAACTTGAAACCACAAGTTCGATAAATCTAAAAGGAAACCCGTTCAGATAATTGCAGCAATCCTTTTAACTTTGCTACGCAGATAACGAAAACACTTTCTAGTAAATTAGAAAAGGGCATAAAGCTCCCTCGAATTAGCTTTGTATTCATACGCTCGGGAAAATGGCCGCAGTTTCAGTAAACCTTGCGTTATTGCTTTGCAGGATTCTTCTAAGTAAATGCGCGAATGTTGTTGCCAGTCTTACCATTCTGGCTGAGAAGTTATTTTTAAAAATGTCCTATTTAGTATATTTTAAACAAAAGAAATAAAAATAATAAAATTGAATTGAAATAGGACCATCTAGTCACAAAGTAAACAGCAAAGCGCTTGGGTTACTGGTATAATATAACTGATATCCTTAAAAACTTCTGTTTTATTAATAAATACATATTTAATATAATATTTGTAATATCTTTATGTATATCTATATATAATGTTATGTTGGTTTGTGTACGCTTCAAAAACTCAAAAAGTTCTGCACCGATCGAGCTGAAATTTTAGCATGATATATAATCCGCATCAAGGATTGTTTTTAACTATTTTTTTTAATCTATTTTTTTTGTTTCTCATTTCTCAACCATTCAATCACAATGTGCCACAGCGAAGCGTGGCAGGGTACAGTCACAATGTACCACAGCGAAGCGTGGCAGGGTACAGCTAGTATTTACTTATAAACATTGTATTGTTCCGGCATTAGTGATCAAAGTTACTGTACCCTTATGGGAAATGCTACTGGCGTTGTAAACATCTATAGGTGGCAGTAACTGAAATTAAAGATTATTCAGGCACATTTAAAAGGTAATCACAAAAATAGGAAACTTCTCTCTTCTTTCTGCCCTTATCCTACAGTATATGGGGTCGGCACAACATGTTCTCTTCTTCCACGCAATACATCCATCTTTTTTTGGTCTACCACTACTCCTGTATCCATCCACTGTCATTTCTATCATTTTCCTTGTTATATGGCATCTTCCCTGCGGATTACATGGCCAAACCACGCTAGTCTATTATTTTTAAGGTTTTCAATAACTGGCGCTACTTTCACACTTCCTCTAATACACTCATTTCTAATTTTATCCATTTTCGTAACTCCACATATCCATCTCACACTCGCGCATAATAACTAACGTTGTAAAATATATAATATTCATTTAAGCAGAATTAGTTAATTAAAAATGGGAGAATAAAGTTGCCCCAGAGATACAGATAGATCTAGTTCTGGAGCAAGTGGAATCAATTATTTTATTTTATCTACTTTTAGTCATTTTATTTAAGTTTGGAGTATTTAAGTTTCACCGTCATAATGTTTAATTTAATTTTAATTAATTTAATTTAAAGTATTATTGCTATTTTTATCTTAATTAATTGTAACTGTAATTGATATTGTATTTTATATTGTCAATATTTTGTTGTTGTTGAATAAATTATTATTATTATTATCTCAACATTCTCATCTCCGCAGCATGTAACACCCTTTCGTCTCTCCCCTTTGTGGCCCAGCATTCCGATTATACAATACCACAGGCCTTATTACGGACTTATACATTCTAACTTTAAGTCTAAACGGCACTTGTGGATGCGCAAATTATTCCTGAGACCTGGAAATAACTAAGAAACAACTCCATGTTAAAAAAATAAATTGCGAAAACTAGAAGAAATAATTTTAATTAAATTCTTCCGCTTTTTGCATAGTTTAGAGGCTAAGAGTTGCTTTTCTTGGCATAAATTCGGGAGACATCTTGTCGCTAATGAGACTCGACCTCATCACCGATAAGTTGATGCCTCCCGAATTTAATACACCTACGTGTTGAGCCAAACCTTTTTTTTTGTTATAAGGTGGAAAATGCTTAATGCACATCCCACCGCCTGGGGGCTGGCGGCAGGGTAGTGTGGGAACCCTTGCAATGAGCCCGTACGCCCCCCATAGTTGCCAAAGAGACGCACGTCGCTGGGTTCCCATTAAAAACTACCCCAGTGTTTCTCTTATGCCCGGAACTTGGGAAAGAGGGATATGCTTTTACGTGCACCTCCCACCCAGGCGAGCTGGGCTGGCCTCTCCTACTCGGCCGGGGTATGTGTCTTACTCCGGCTGCCTCTGCACTATCACAAAGAAGGGCACGGAACACGGCAGACCGCGTGGCCGGTGCCTACGGCGGCTGCAGGTTGGTGACGTTCGTGCCGTCGGTCCCGGCGGGAAGGGACGTCACTGCTACGCTCCCTTTCCCTCCTTCGCCTCCTGCGCCGACGTGACCGCCTCACAAAAAGAGGCGGCGGCGTCCCTGACCCGCTCGCTCCTGACCATTGCTGTGACTATGGCCGAAAGCATAACATATGTAATCTTGTAGAGTCTCACTGTAACCTAATATTTATTTAATTCTGAATAAATGTGTAATCCGTACTAATATGGTTCATAAATGTGAAAGTAGCTTTGTCTTTCTGTCTGTTACGTTTCCACGCCTAAGCCGCTGAACCAATTTTGAAGAATTTTGGTATAGAGATAGATTTGAGAAGGACATAGGCTACTATGTCTAGTAGTATCATAAATGTATTTGCCACAAATATAAATTTTATATCACCAACATCTGGTATTTAAGAAGCACCACTTAAAATACCCTAGTAGCTGGAATTTTTTTTTTCACAAAATCCTTTTTAGAACTCTTGCCCTATTTACCGAAAATTTAAGTGAATCGTATGAAATGCCTATAATTTATACGCGTACTGTTCAGATCCGCTATAATTCGGCTCGGAACCATCTTCCTATTTTGATAGAGTATGGAGAATTAAGTAGTGTACTTATTCTGGAAGATGCATTTATTTATATCATACTTAATATTATAAATGTGAAAATAAGTTTGTTACGCTTTCACGCGAAAACTACTTAACCGATCATCAAGATCAACTTTGTACACATTTTCTTGGAGGTAACATAGGATAATTTTTATTGAAAAAAAAAATTACTAAGACCCTTTCTCATTTTTTTCGATTTTATTTTGCCCGTTAATCGCCCAACGGGGCGGTTGTGATCGCTAGTAATAAAACATATCTTAAATTTATCCATTTTATTTTTTACGTTGTCTATGGTATAATATTTTCCGTTTCTTTTATATTATCTATGGTATTTCATATACGAGTACTCATTCATAACATATATATGTTAGTACTATATAAAATGCATTTGCAAATAATTTGCAATTTTCTTTTATAAATTGTTGTTCTTCTTCAAAGCGTTATACGAAGATTGCACTTGCGGTGTTAAGTATGTACTAACTACTAAGCTTTTGCGTTTCTGACTGTCAATTGAAATTCGTGTTTTTGTGTATGTTTGAAATCAGAAGGAAAGGAAAAGGAAATTAATGTAATTAATTAATGTAAAAGTAATGTAAACAATCACGGCTTCGATTCCAGTCTTGATTCTTTGTTTTCATATATAGATATATTTTTATAAAAGAAAAATATATCTGTTGCCTAGTACCCATAAGACAAGTACTATGCAACTTACTTTGATATTAGATGACGCTCTGTAAAGGCACTGTATGTATAATTGTCACAATATATTTACTGTTGTTTGAAAAGTTATCTTACCCCTTTTATAATAATAATAAAATAAATCTCTGCGTGATGCCATAAAATATATTATGTCGCCAGGGATACCAAATACTTACCAAATACTATAATGAAGTGGCAAGAGAAAAACCGGGTTTTATGGATAAACTTAATTACTGTTAATGTTGAAGTATTTTATAAACAACAAATAAAAATGGAATCAAAATTTACAGAATACGGTCGCAGATAGAACCAGTTGGAACTCATTAAATTTTCATTCGGCACTCATTCCCGTGCAAGTCTGAACGGACAAATTATTAATTAATCCATTTTTCCTAATCCGCCTCTCGTTGCGGATTGAAACCAATTAAATTTCTGTTTTGTTTCATTTTCATTTGATCTGGGTTATCCTTTAATTGCGGTAAATATGTTTTAGGGGATATGGTTAAATTCAGAAATTACAAGGCAGCCTGCTTCCTTTAAGCCAAGGTTTCGTTTTGAATTCTTCATTAGTGATAGGGTCTACCGAAAAATTCTGTCCGTTTCTATTACAACAAGTTTCGACACGTAAGCACAAGTTTATTTGGTGCATGTTCGGTTTTATACTTTTATCGCTTAATGTACAGACAGACGTAGCAAATTGACTATACTTAATAAATTTAATTCAGATTAGTCTTAAGTTTGAATCGATTGTATACTTTTTTTTAATTGTATACAGAAATACTTTTACAAGGTACAAGTATCATAGTTAACATAAAATGTTTCTTAAAATTAAAACGTACCGATTAATAAGTCCTGTTCTCCGCATTAGGTCTCATAAGAGCCTGTAGTGTATGGCGGAGGGCAGTGGAGTTCTTTTCGCTCTTTATATAATAGTTACCATAATGAGTTATCTTGTTAAGAATTAAGATATAGTATAAAATATAAAATTATAACTAGATATAGATACCTTATACGAAACGAACTACCATTTTTGTGTGGGTGAGAGTGTGTGTGCATTCGTGTGTATTGTTGTGAGTGTGAGTGCACGTGTGATTGTGCGTTTTGCGCATGTCTGTAGTAGCATTGATAATGAAAACTTGTAATGAGCTAGCTTATATAGGTCGTAAGAGATTTTCAGATTCCACAAATGTTATATTGCATAAAAACTATGTCAACACTTTTCTTAGTTTAAAGCAAGTGAAATTAGTTAAATTTATTTTACTACAAATACTATTATATATATTTTAGGCCAAGAAATTTAAAAGATTTATTATCAAATTGTGTATGGCATTTATTTTATTTAAATACAAAATCTTGTCTGCGTTTTACCTTTTGATATATCTAAGACTTGTTGGGTTATACAAGTGTGTAACTATGGCTACTACAAAGCACAATAGGCAGAATTACAAAGCACAGTTAAGCATATAAAGTCGCTTTGAACTTTAGTAATATTGTTATAACTCATCTCCGCCAAGTCCAAATAATGATTTCTGTGTGAAATTCACAAACAAACAAATATCCGGCTATAACGAGCATGTAAACTTTTAATTAGATAAGCTCACGACTTGTACGAAATTTCTGTACAATATACGGAAAATTGTGTTTTCATATATAATTGAAATTATTCGAAAACAACGGGTACTCATGAAGTTTTTGAGTATAATTTTCTTAATTATTAAACTACGTTTGACTGATTTTAAAGCGTGTTCCATTTGATTGTTGAAGTTTCGACTAATCTTCAGTAGTCATTATCAGCAAGTGACAATAATATCGAACGTCATCGATAATGTTTTTCTACCCTCAAATAAGTAAATTTCCTGTTACTACCCTACTTACTTTCAACATATCTACATATTTCGACAAGAATATTTTATTCGGTGAGAGCCTCTAAGCAGTTAAAAATTCCAAAAAAGGTGCCCTGGATTATCTTTTCCATTTATAAAATAAATCTTCTTTAACACCGTCATTATTTAGAAATTCGATGAAACGAAAAAGCGTCACCAAAAAAAAAACAAACACATTTATAAATAGGATTTATGAATATGTTTTTATTGCTGAGGAATACTCGTAGCAGACAGGCTGACGGCCCAACGACACTAGTTCCATAGGGGTACAGGAACCTGCGACACTAATGCTGGAACACAACTCAAGGTTATTATGGCGGCACACAACCAGGGGTGGTTGCCATCAAGACGGGCTTAGGGCCCTACTACGTAGCTAGGGTTCTTTTGCTGCCTTTTACGACAGGCCGACCCTGGCCGCAGAGGTTAGTATTCTTACTCCGTTATGAGCTACAAATTGGCCATCTCGGCATGCAGTGAAATTTCTTCACGAAGTTTTCCTTCACTAGAGCGAGAAAATCCTATATCTATATCATATTATAGGTACCTGGTACCTTGGTATTTATGTATGGTATGGTACCTTTCGGTGACTTGCGGTGCAAGTTTAGGCACTTTTTCTCGCCTAATGTGCATCTTCTCGATCGAATTCTGCATCGCTGAAGGTCGTGTTCTTGTAAATCAACCGTGGCTTGTCTCGTAAGCTGTTTCCACTTCGTCCAGTCTTCAGCATCTCGAATAGCGGGGTACAGTGAGTGCGGTTACTTATCACTTCGTGCCACTACGTGTACTACTTCAACAAACTCGCTGACAAATTCCAAGTCCAAGAGTTATCTAGTTCTAGAGAGTTGGCCATATCTGTTCACTAATGTGCTATTAAAGCATAATTGCTATGTACCAACGGTGGAAGCAAACCTCGTGAGGACACTTGCATATTGGTATGTGTAACCCGCCAATCCGCCTTGTACAAGCGTCGCGGGTATGCTGTCTGTACCCTCTAGGGGGAGGTGCAAGCCCAGCAGTGGGACGTTTATGGACTGTCATTATAATTCGAATCCCACGATAGCATAAACATGACCTTTTGGTCTCCGACTGTTATACCACTAAGCTAGTAAGTATTACTTACTATCTGAACGTATAATCAAGAAAAGCACTGCGGATAAATCTTTAAAACAAGATAACCCTGTTTTTTGCGTGAAGCCGCAAAACCCCGGCATTACGAACTACTATACGAGATTACTGAGTCCATCATGGCAATGGAGGCTTACAAGCCTCGGTACACCGAGGATGCTCGAATATCCTTCAGTGTTTATTCGCAAACAAGTAACAACTGGCGATATTACTTCAATTTCTTCGACGCTTCTTATCTTGGGATACAGTTCGTGATATACGGGCATGACGTTTGGCAAATGTTTTCTCAATTTATTACATACTAGCAGTGCCCGCGACTCCGTCCGCGTGGAATAGTGACTTTGGCCAGAATTTTTTGGATATATCTTATGGTTTATTTTGGAATACAAACCCCCTATAAACTCTAAAATATTAATGAAATATGCAAACTGTCAGTATTATCGAATGCAACTGTTACGCCATGCGCCTCCGGAATACGTACGTTCGAACCTGCAAAGTTCAGCCTAAGTTAAATCCTATTTCATATGTATGATTGATGACATAAATCTGAGGTTAACTTAAATAGGAAATTCAACCTACAAGGTCCAGTCTAAGCTGAACCCTATTTCATATGATTGATGATATAAATCTGAGGTTAACTTAAATTGGAATTTAAAATTTCCGAAATTTATCATTTTTAACAAAAACTATTTTTTTTTTCTCAAATAAAAATTGCCTAAGTTACTTCTTGATACATCAGCTATCTGCCAGTAAAAGTCCCATCAAAATCGGTGAAGCCATTTCAGAGATAAGCCGGAACAAACAGACAAAAATTGTAAAAAAATTTGTTTTGGTATTATATATGTACCGTGTATACGTCCGAATGCACTTAGTAAAAAGCGGTTATTTTAATATTACAAACAGACGCTCCAATTTTATTTATTTGTATAGATATATATTTTTTTTCGTTGCTGAGGAACAGCAGACAGGCTGACGGCCTACTTAATAATAAGCAGTTAACGTTGTCTACGGATGTTTGCGACGCTAGGGGTACCGCAAACACAAACCACAAACACGCCTGTATCCCATAGGAGTACAGGAACTTGGGTCACTAATGCTAGAACACAACACATAGTAATTATGGCGGCATAATAATAGACCAAAAGTGGTTGCCATCCAGACGGACTTGGGTCCCTACCACGTGGGTTGGATTAATATAGTAGTTAGTATGATTACTCCGCCCTTGCACGGAGAAAAAATTGAAACACGGAGAAATTAAATGCATGAAGGCATAATTAACGCAAAATAAAATAAGGTGACCCCGAAAGGCCGATGAAGTTGAAGGTACCTGCAATTTATGAATTTTTTATAAAGGCTCCTTTTTTAAAAACAAAAAGCCAGTACTCCTTTCCTGTATTGATTATAATTATAATCTTGTTTCATTTGTATGATCGTAAAAAGGTCATCATCATCATTTCAGCCGGAAGACGCCCACTGCTAGACAAAGGCCTCCCCCAAAGATCTCCACGACGATCGGTCCTGCGCTGCCCTCATCCAACCTATTCCGGCGATCTTGACCAGATCATCGGTCCATCTTGTGGGGGGCCTACCAACATTGCGTCTTCCAGTACGCGGTCGCCATCCGAGGACTTTATTGTTCCAACGGCCATCTATCCTTCGAGCTATGTGCCTAGCCCACTGCCACTTCAGTTTTGCAATCGTGCGGGCTATGTCAGTGACTTTGGTTCTCCTGTGAATCTCCTCATTTCTAATTCGATCTCGCAGGGAAACTCCGAGCGTAGCCCTCTCCATTGCCCTCTGAGCGACCATGAGCTTTCTCATAAGGCTCATAGTTAAAAGCGTAAAAGGTACTTCTTTTAAATTTTAATTCAAATGCTACTTAATCTACTGTTCTGATATTTTGCATCAAGGTTCATTGCCTTTAGTATAACTGAGATGAAATTGTAATGTTTATACAGAGTAGCTTTATATAGCGTAGTGATAAAGAATCCTATTAACGTTAATATCTGTGTGAATAAAATTACATAGAAAAGATTGTCGCCAAAAGAGAAATAATTACAAAGAAAACTAAAACAGTTCGCTACACTCGCAGTCTGTATGTCTTTTTTCAAGACGGGCAATCACTTCAGGACTGCGATAGGGTCCGGGCCACCCTGGGGATCCCTGGGCCCGCTCCAGATATACGACCCTGCCGATATTAACATGATTCCTCGCGGCTTCCTCCTTCAAATTCAACCAACGAATTAGCCCCAACAGTAACGCTTGGGGACTATTTTTTTTATCAAATAATTCTATTTGACCTCGTTATGTAAGGGCTTAGAATATTGAGATATTTTTGTATGGCGGCTGAATTTCAAGTAGAGACGTGAACAAATAGTTCTGATGTTGGATAAATCAAAATGAAGGGTGAATAGTCACTTAAAAGGAAAAAATAGAACCGCATTCTTTAGAAGTATTTTTGATTTAGATAGATAGATAGATAGATTATTCTTTATTGTCCACCAAAGATTATATACATGCAAAGTAACTTAATATTAAACTTATAACTAGTGCACAATAGGCGGCCTTATCGCTAAGAAGCGATTTCTTCCAGACAACCTTAAGGTCGGAATACAATAAAAAAAATCCTTTTGCTATAGGTGGCGCGCTAAAAGTAATATGTACTAAAATAATATATAAAAACAAGATATAATAATAACAAACAATATAACATAAAATACAGAATATAACATAAAAGCAAATAGCGTAAGTAGAATAAAATATAACACAAATGAATTAGTTTTAATCAGTCTTTAAAGGCTTCATCCAGATAATAATTTCGGACTAGTTTTTTAAAAATTGGTAGTGATTTCGCTTGTGTGATTGCAATAGGCAAGGTGTTCCATAGTCGGACAGCCTGTACAGTGAAGGAAAGATTGTAAAAGGATGAAGAGTGCACAGGTACTGTTAGTTTAAGATTATTAGAGGAGCGCAAATTAAGGCGAGCGATTTAGTGTTTATTTAATAGAATTTCTTTTTCCACAGCAACATGTATAGTTAACTTTTGAGATATTATATATTAGATATAAAAAAAAAAAACAATCAAGAGTCAATAAGCAAGTTCTGATTCAATATTGTAATTTTTTTTTCGTTTTTTTTTTTTATTGCTGAGGAACAGCCCTCTTAATAGTAAGAAGTTACCGTCGGCTATGGATGTTTGCGACACTCGGGACACCGCGAACACGCTGCTGTCCCATAGGGGTACAGAAATCTAGGTCACTTATACCAAAACACAACACAAGGTTATTTTGGCGACATACTTAAGACCAAGGATGGTTACCATTCAGACGGGCTTGGGGCCCTACTACGTAAAAAAAGTTTGCATATTGCATATTATTTCCGGTATGTCAATTGTCAATAGTATAAAACTCGAGATAACTAATAAGTTTAATTTTGATTAATGGTTGTATAAAATAGATTGGGTACAATTTAACTGTCTAAAATTAACCCAACTACCATTAATTGTGGGCAAAGTTAACTGTTCCAGTTTAATTTTGCTCAATGTTTACATAAATTGCACGGCAACAGCTTCCGTTAACGTATTTTATTTATTATAAATAGTATATCAATAGTATAGTACCCATAACCCATGTACATGTTCTTTGGGACTAGATGGCAATGCGTGAATTGTCCAAGCACATTTATTTATAATTATCACTTTATTTATTAACTTTTCCAATCTCTTACATTTTTTAATATAACAGATCTCCCATACATTAATTACATAAAAACTTGTTAACAAAAAAATTAAATAACCGAAAAACTGAAAAGCAAAAAATAATAAACCTTCTTTTTATTAACTTTAATAACTAAGTTCTTAAACTAATGTAAGTATACCTAAGCAATTTTGAGTCGGCGCCAGTGCCCTCACGTGTGTGCCTGTTCGGGTTGCTGTCTCGCTGACATGGCAGGGCGTGTCAAGCTGCGCCGCCGCCGCGCATCACGCTTTACGTAATTAATTAATTTGCTTGTTTGGCGCCGACTTAAAATTACTTAGGTATACTTACGTTTAAGAACTTAGTTATTAAGGTTAATAAAAAGGTTTAATATTTTTTGCTTTTCAGTGTATTCGGCGGTTTAACATTTTTGTTAAAAATATTTTATTTTATAATTTTTTTCTACATGCTTCAGTGAGTGAACAACCAATTATTCTGTTTCCATACCCTTCCGGGGGGACCAAGGGATATGTGGGACTCCGGGAAAGATGTTTGGCTATCCGACCAACTAAAAATCACGCTGTTCTCCTGTCGCCTACGCCCGGGCCTACGGATATGTGGCCTGCCGATCTCGTGGCCCGGGCCGGACTCTTCACACACCTTTTTTTTTGTCTCGGGGACAAACCTGTCTTGACGGGTTCCCCCGGCCCGGAGGGATCGAGGGATATGTGGGACTCCGGGGAAGATGTTCAGCCATCCGACTACCCACTAAAAACCCCGCTGTTCTCCTATCGCCTACGCCCGGGCCTACGGATATATGGGCTGCTGATCTCGTGGCCCGGGCCGGCGCCGGCCCGCCCTTTGTCTCAAGGCGGGCCTCTTCTGAAGTGTTGGCACCAGGGGGTCAGGGTTTCGTCCCCCCGGCGCTCTCTTGTATTGTAGGAGTTGAGGAGGGCCTCGGAACAGCACGCCGCCGTTTTTTACGGTGGCCGGAGGTCATTGCTCGCCCTCCGGCGCCGACGACGTGGCCTGCGTTGCCGGGAGGGGAGTGTGGTGGTGGACTCCCGCTCCCGCTCCACCGCCTCCTTTGCGGACATGACTGCCTCGCAAAAGGAAGCGACGGCCGTCCATCCAGGATCGCCCGCGACCATGAACAGAATCAGGGCCGGGAGCGACAGGTCCACGGCGATTTGGGCGACGAGGGCGCGGCGCTCCTCGCGCCACGCAGGGCACACGGCGACAGTGTGGTCCACCGTATCCTCCTCGTCGCCCGCGCCACAATGGTGGCACCCCAACGTCATCTCCCGCCCTATGCGACACAGGTACCTCCCGAAGCAACCGTGCCCCGAGAGGACCTGCGTCAGGCGGAAGGTCAGGGTGCCGTGACTCTTCACATACCTAGCGAAAGCCCCTCTAGGTGTTTGTCGAGGTTTTTTACTATAAGCACTTTCATTGACTCTAATTGTTATTAATAATAATAATTATTTCTAATGTAGATAAGAATATAATATTTTCTACGGCTTTCTACAGCGCTATCACATCGTTATTTCAATAAATTTTTTAGCAAAGGTATACGGGGCCCCACTAAGAATCTTAGGGCTTTTACATTTTTATTTATTATTTTTTCTTTTTATTTATACCAGAGTTAGTAGGTGTAAAATTTTCGTTCACTGCCATTTCCTCTCAGACCTGGTCCAAGTTCCAAGCTCGACTGGAACACCCTTGGTCTCTAAATATGCCGCTATAATAATATTGTGTTGTGTTTCGCCATAAATCACCAGGAAGTCCTACTTCCCCTACGGACGACAGCGTGTTAGCAGTGCTCCTGGTCTTTCCTTTCTTGCACTGTCTGATAATCATTGTTTCACTTAAATATATATATCAGGTTGAAATAATATGAACGGGGCTAGTGCTGAAACACAACCATTTCACTAATGTCATATGAATTTGACGTGTATATGACTTTGACGTGTAAATGATCTTTTTTTTTTAAAAAAAAAGAGTCATCTTCAATTGGTTTTTAGGAAATACTACTTTTATACGAATACCTTAGAAGACACATTTTAAGAGCTTCTGAATGTACTCAAATATTAAAAATATTATTACCAGAAACTATTTCGCTTAAATAAAAAAAATAATACTTTTGTAGGCCATAAATAAAATATAAAAGTGGGTAGTATTGTGACAAAAATCATTTGCCAGAAAGCCCCAGTTTACGATCGCGAAGTGAGTTTACGACACTGCTTGCTCGAAAACATGGCCCTTTTTTGTAATTTTATTTGTTTTTATTCAATAATACTATTTTAGTTGCGAGACATTCCTTTATTTTATAGGGCGTTAGTAAATTAAATTACAAAAGTATAGTAAATCAGTTTATTTTAGCTTTTTTGTGAACATTTTGAAATCTCCCGCAACTAAGTTCCCCTTATGGACATTAGTGATGTCGATTCATCTTATTAAATCGTTTAAACCTTAGATAAATTAATCGATAGATTATGTCAAAATTTGTCTTTAATGTCTATGTCAAAATTGTGTAGCGGTTTAGGCATGTAAACGTAACAGTTACTTTTACATTGTTAATTTTTAAATTTAGTTGAAATAATTGCCTGTTTACCTTTGTCAGGCGTTCGCCAACATAAATTTATTGTGGGTGATCTAGAAGATTAAGGTCTTCGGTGTTCGTAGTACGGCGGCTCCGAGCGTCACGTAGGAGGTCATCGCGTAGGTCTCGCCACGCTAGTCGGACGGCCAAAGCCCGTGGCTGCGTTTTTGTGGGCCCTCTTGACTTGGTTGAGTTTAGAAAGTGACTGCCAACACGCTCTGCGCTTACGATATTTTAATGTAACACTTAAATTTGTAGCTATTGCTATTATTAAATGCGTCGGGTTTTTTCCCTTCTCCTCATATTTCTAGGATATTTCTTATTTCTAGGTCACTCTCGAGTAAGTTTTGGTCTCGATTGTTTGGGTCTTCTTTAAGTTGGTTTGTTGTTTAATTCATTAGAATCTTCGTTATCCGTGGGAGCTCGATTTTCTAATCTCGAGCCTTGTTTCGATATTGTCATTGCGAGTTGAAATATACTTACGGCAAATACCACACCGTTCACTGGGCATTTTCACAATGAATTATCAACAGTCAGAAGAGATTATCAAAGCAATTATTTAAATATAATATTACATTTTACTTATATATAAACTTACATACATTATGTTCACATACAATCATTGTTTCAGTTAATATATGTATCTATATTTTTCTTTCCCTTCTTCTTTCATTAATATTTTATTTTAAATTATTATTTATTTTTACTACTATATCTCATTTAACTACTATATATTATTTAATTATTAATATAATGGTAATTATTATATATTAGTACTTATTTTAAAAATACTGGCCCACTGAGATACAGTATTCACTAGTTCAGGGGCCAGTGTGATTTTCTCTAAGTCAAATTAGTTGTTGTACATGAACTGCTGTGATATGAATCTTTTATATTTAAAATTTGTATGTCATGTATAAATAATTAAATAAATAAATAAATAAATAAATAAAAATAAATAAATATTAAAAAAAACTATTAAAAAAAGCTTCCCTTTATGACCACATGTTAAAGATAAATTTTGTTTATCATTACAAATTGAGAGTGTTTAACGTTTTGTAGCGTTCACAGAAGTTCAAGAATTACATTAACATATTAATGAATACTAATTATGATCTTATGTCACTTTTTACAGTATATATAACAACTAAAAACACTAAATTTCAATTAAAATACAAATAATTCGCAGAAAACTTGTTAGATCACATTAGTGCCAATTACTCTTTAATAATACTAGTATGGACTAGAATTAATACACTAATATGTAGATAAACATATTAACGCATAAAAGTTCTTTGTAGATGATACTATAAACGCCTTTACAGGTTAAACTTTACTATCTTGAGCATTATCCTTTACTCATCTGAAAATATGGCAATTGCAGCAAACGCGCTGACTGGCGGACTGCAGTCTAGACTAGAATCAGCTTGATTGCTTCCATTACGAGAGGGTGAAAGTACTATCACATGAAAATTAAAACTAACCCGACATCAAACTATAAACTGTGCGAAGTTTATAATTATTACTTTGTTATTATTGATAGCACAAAAACTTTGTATACATTTCTGCGTTTTCAGTCTGGTGCAACGTTACTCGTAGTGACAAAAACTAATTACTATCTCGGTAAATAAAAACAATACTAAAGAATGATCCTGATATTAAACGAACTCCCGAATTGGCAATATGCTATCAGACAGTAATAAGCATAAAAGTTTTCCCTTCTGGAGTAGGAAAGTAGATGTAGGACGCGGAATAAGTTACGTAATTTGAAAAGGGTGTCAATTTATACGAGGCCGGCAACATGTTCGCGGGGTACCTGTAGTCGCAAACATGCATAGGCGACGGTCACTGCTCATTATTAAGTGCGTCGTTAACCATATCTGCCGTTCGATAGCAACAAAATATTTTATGTCGCTGTTAAATTCAGATATAATACCGTCTATTTTTACTTTTTCTACTTTTTGTAGGAAAAGGAAGACACACAAATTTAGCGACACACACAAAAATTGAGAATATACTAGAACAAGTTATATCGCAATTGTTTTATGGGTATTAGAAAATTTTATTATTAACATTAAATACATACATACATACATATAATCACGCCTCTTTCCCGTAGGGGTAGGCAGGGACCACTTCTTTCCACTTGCTACGATCCTTACATACTTGTTTCGCTTCGTCCACTTTCATTATTCCCTTCATACATGCCCTTCGGTTTAGGGTACTCTTGATCTGGCCTTTTTTCAAGACGTCCCTGATCTGGTCTCGAAACGGCCGCCTAGGTCTACCCCTTCCTACACTTCTATTCACACTCGCCTTATACACTTTTTTCGTCAATCGTTGTTCATTCATTCTCTCGACATGGCCAAACCATTAAATAAATGTATTAATTTTATGATATTAAATAAATTTTCAGACACATATTTTTTTTATGAAAATAAATGAATGAATGAATGGTATACTACTTACCTTTACAAATAGATACATATTATGGCAGGGATGGGTATCGGATTCGTGACCTCCGCAGGCGTTCCACGTCACATAGATACCTGAGGTAACATTTGTAGGTACTGTCTCGGGACTTCTAATTTGAAGTCCTCCCTAAATTCCAAAGTGCGTCGGTTCCAACACGGAACGCCTGCACGTTGTAGAGATAAACTTAATTAGTATTCCTCCCACTTTTTAAAACTGTAAATAAAATATTTACTTTATTTGCCATTTTTCAATATTGACAGTAACATTATTTTATTATAACAGTAACTGTAAAATTATTTATTATTTGGGGAGACACACAAAGAAAACCACAGTGTATGACATAACTGACTTATTGTATGTTTATATCGACATCTGCAATAATATATTTATTAACATAACATATTTTATTAAATTTAATATTGTATAAAATTTGTGTCTCCTACCTCTTTATTCTTCCCGTTCTCCAACTTTAGATCTATTGAAAAAAAGCTCTTTTACGGTTGAGCTCGTCTAGACGAGCTTAATTATGTACTTTATTTTTAACTTTTATGTATGTAATTTATGTTGTGAACAAAGAAGAAATAACATTTTAAGTATCGGCAAACGGTCCAGCTTGTCGTTCGAAAAATGTCTTTCCTAGACACATTTAGTATACTTATTTTATGAAAGAAAGAAAATAAATTTATTTGTTGGAACGAAATTGCAAAGAATTCAGATAGTAAAACAATTGAATGTACACCAAATTAACATAGGTCAACGACTCAGCATGTTGCTCTCTTAAAATGTTCTGACCCAGCGTTAGTTTACAGAGCCGATCTATTCGGACCTGGAGGCAAAATATTGACTCAACTAAATATCAATTATAGTGATTTATATTTTATAAATTTACAAAGTATACAAATATACATTTTATATTCACAGAATCATACATACAAACAATACATATGCGCTGTTTGAGAGTTTTAAACTTAACAAGAGATTTCGCTGGACGGTTTTGGAACGCGGTATAATTTACAGAATCAAGAATGCAAAATCTAAATAATTGTAATTTTCGTTTCCCGATGTCACATTATGTACGTGTGTCTGTGTATGACTCAACCCAAGTTTTTTTACACGCGTGTGATTATTTTACTCCTTGCGAGGGGTCCGCTTTGGGTAGGCACTAGAGTTGTGAAACGATTATAAATTTTCAGTTTCGGTTTAAATCAATTAGTCTAGAGTTATAGAGCAGTGGAGCGCAAATTTTTTTCGACTATATCTCTTTCAAAGTTTCATTACAGAAAATTTTTGGCGACCCCTAGATAAATGTCCACAAATATATTTCGCGCATTTCTGTCCGTTAGATTGAATAAAAACATAATTATGTCCAACACATATTAATTTTATTTATAATTATAGGAAAATGCTTTTTATAAAACATAAAAAAATCAGTAGAATTGCCCTTTAGTGAAATATATGAAGGCTAGGAGTTTCTAATTATTTCATTAATGTTCGGATCTATGTTGGTAATTGCAAGTCGCATATCATTTTCAGGGTTTAAATGCGAGTGGTATTTAGTTTTTATTGCGACTAGTTTGCTAAATCCAGTTTCACATAAATATGTTGATTCAAATTGTATTAGGACTCTGACGACATTCTTGTTTTAAACGGAATATTGCCTTGCCACGGATAACCAACATTTTTGGCTGATTCTTAAATTAATTTCGAAGAGTACCATCACTGATCAAATTTATCACTTTTTCTCACTAACTTGAATAATTAAACTGAATACGTCGTAGGAAAATAGATCATGAATCCAACCAAGATCGTTTTCAAGAAATATTTCGAATATTATCGAAAAATTAAAACAATGGTGACCCCCCAACAATCTTATGGCGGCCCTCATAGGGTTCGCAACATCTTATTTGATGGTCTAGAGAGTAAACTGTTTTTTTTTGCAATCGGTTTTTATAAAAAAGGGATAAAAATTATTATTAAATAGACAAGTAAATCAATGGATTATAGCATAATTTTGGTTAACAAAATAGATTTGATCCACTGTAGTGCTGTACTACTTCTGCGTGACGATAGTATCTAAACCGATGTCGAGAACATACGCTCGGAAAGCACGGAAGTTGCTAGCATTGACGTATATTTCCTAGCTATTCTGTCAAGCGGCACCAAAAGCACATTTGTTTTCCAGAAAGTGCCAATAACTTCTGTGCGTTTTTCTCTAATTACAGTTTCCATATGCATGGGTGGTACGTTTACTATAAAAGCAGCATTTGGACTCTTCGTTTACCGTTGTTTCACAAAGTCTAAATTTCCCTGTATTTTATGTCTTTGCATACCTCCACAGTTGCAGGAACAGAATCGGATATATCGGTATTTAGCTCTTTCATTAAATTTGTCAACTCCCGTTTCATAAGCTCTTTGGCAGAAAGCATATTTTCAGATTGGCGAAAGCCGTTCCGCAACATTGGATGTAAATAAGTGTAGATTTGATTTACATCTCTTTTTATAAGCCAACTAGCTGACCCGGCAAACGTTGTTCTGCCATATAAATAAATAAAAGTAGCCGATGTCCTTCCCCGAGGTCAAAACTACCTCTATACCAAAATTTATCGAAATTGGTTCAGCGGTCGAAACGTAACAGATTGACACATTTCTCAGATACGGGTGTTATTAATAACAGCACAAAACTGTGAACACTATTATGGCGTGTCTGTAGGGAGACCATGGAGGATGGATATAAGAGTGATGCGTGGATAGTGGGTATAGTGTATTTTTTTAAGTCTACCCTCTATTTAGACATTTATCCGTGCAGAGCTAGAGAAAGAATACTGACCTCTGCAGCCAGGGTCAGCCTGTCGTAAAAGGTGACAAAACCTGTCTGCTGTTCGTCCGCCATAAAAAAGGTATTTGTAGTTCAAATATTTAGAAAACAAAATATTATAATTCACCTAATTGTTGGATTTGAATGATTTTCTGATAGATCAATTCCCAATTTATCCGTGCAGGGGCGGAGAAATAATACTAACCTCTGCGGCTGGGGTCCGCCTGTCGTAAAAGGCGACAAAAACAACCCACCCTAGCTACGTGGTAGGGCCCAAGCCCGTCTGGATGGCGACCACCTTTGGTCTTAAGTATGTCGCCATAATAATCTTGTGTTGTGTTCCGGCATTAGTGACCCAAGTTCCTGTACCCTTATAGGACAGCAGCGTGTTGCAAACACCCATAGGCGACGGTAACTGCTAAATTTTAAGCGGGCCGTCAGCTTGTCTGCTGTCCTACAGCAATAAATAAAAAAAGCCCGTCTGGATGGCAATATGTATTTATTTACTAAAAAAAAACTATATATTATGTAGTATATCAGTGATGTAGTGACCCATAACACAGCTCTTCTTCAGTTTCATTGCTTCGAAGATTCTGAACGCGTCTTGCGTCGCACGTGCAACGGCCTATATTTTGACGCCAAATATCACTATGGTAAAACTTTAAATACACGAAACATTTCGAAGAATTGATGTATCGGTGTGAAGTTTGAAGTCAACTGTCATTTGATCTGCTATCCTAAGTGCGACTATGTTCTAAAATAACATTAAAATAAACAACTTTTTTACAATTTTCATTTTATACAAACTTTGTTCTAACAATAACGAATACACAAAATAAAGAATCATCCAATTTGGTGCAGTGATGAGCGTAAATACATTTCGAAGATCCATTTTTATTTATATAGATAGAGATAATAATTTATTCATGCTATAACTTACTATTGCTGCCAACTTAGTTGACTTCCCGTTAAATGTAGCAGTTTGTGCTGCCAGTTCTCTACAAATTTAATATAATTTAGTTACGAAAATGAGATAAAAATATTTCTGAAAGTTAATGGAATAATTGAACTATATTTGTTTAAAAAATGGACTAAGATTTTACTAAAACTTTTTATAAATATTTATGGACACTAATATATAAACTACTACTAGTAAGGAGAAGCGTAGCGTGTAGTGTCCCATAAAGCTCAAACTTAATCGGTTTTCTTATATACGAGTATAATAGGTGCGTATCGGTTTTCGAAATAAACTGGTTTTTAGGTTTTCTTAAAACGGGTTGACATCACTAGTACGCACCGAATTTTGCTTATACACGCACATTTAGTGTCAGGTATTATACAAGTTAAAAGTATAGAGTTGTTTATAATATAAATAAGTATAAATACTATAATAAAAAAGAAAAAGAGGCAGGTAATATTTTGCCGTACGTGTCCACATAGGCCCTGCTATTTACTTTATAACTATTTAGTTATTATATATTAGCTATTATACCTAGTCAGGTCATAAGTATTGTCACACAGTAAAAACTTTTCTTTTAGAATGCTGGCCACAAAAAAGTTTATTGAATTCGAATTTCGAATTGTTCATGAAAATAAAAATGTATACTTTTAGAATTTTACTCATTTTTAAATATGGAGTGGACGCTTAAAGAAGACCGTGTTGCAGTTATTGCGTTACATCGTTGCAGTTACGCGCCAATTCAAATTTTTAACATACTGAAAAATTTGAATATAACCAAAAGATTCGTTTATCGTACCATCAAACGATACAATGAAGACTCTAGTGTAGATGACAGGTCAAGAAGTGGTCGCCCTCGGTCTGTTAGGACTCCAGCAGTGATAAAAGCTGTGAAGGCACGAATTCAAAGAAATCCCAAACGTAAGCAGAAACTGTTGGCCCTTCAGATGGGGTTAAGCAGAACCACGGTGAAAAGGGTGTTAAATGAAGACTTAGGGCTTCGGGCATATCGAAGAAAAACAGGACATCGTTTGAATGCTCGTCTAATGGACCTGAGACTGAAGAGATGCCGCGCTTTGTTGAAGCGGTACGCGGGAAAAAAATATCGGGAAATTCTTTTTTCGGATGAAAAAATGTTTACCGTAGAAGAGAGCCACAACAACCAAAATGATAAGGTGTACGCACACAGTAGTGAAGAAGCGAGCAACCGTATTCCGCGTGTCCAACGAGGTCATTTTCCATCCTCGCTCATGGTATGGTTGGGAGTTTCTTATTGGGGCTTAACAGAGGTACATTTTTGTGAAAAAGGTGTAAAAACGAATGCTGTTGTGTATCAAAATACAGTCCTGACGAACCTTGTGGAACCTGTTTCTCATACCATGTTCAATAACAGGCACTGGGTATTCCAACAAGATTCGGCGCCAGCTCATAGAGCTAAGAGCACACAAGACTGGCTGGCGGCGCGTGAAATCGACTTCATCGGGCACGAAGACTGGCCCTCCTCCAGTCCAGATTTGAATCCGTTAGATTACAAGATATGGCAACACTTGGAGGAAAAGGCGTGCTCAAAGCCTCATCCCAATATGGAGTCACTCAAGACATCCTTGATTAAGGCAGCCGCCGATATTGACATGGACCTCGTTCGTGCTGCGATAGACGACTGGCCGCGCAGATTGAAGGCCTGTATTCAAAATCACGGAGGTCATTTTGAATAAACTTTAATGTCATAAGAATCTATGTTTTGTTAAGTTCATTTTGGTATATGAATGGTTACATAATGAATAAACTTGTTACAATTATTTTACATTAAACATGTGACAGAATTTATGACCTGACTAGGTAACTTTATAGCTATTCTTTTTCTAAAACTAGACTATAATAAACTAGTGCTTTCACACACAAATTAATTTTTGAATTAAAATCAAAAAGTACATAGTTCCCCAATCCATTGGATTGGAAACTATCACCGTGGTGACAAAACGCGAAAAAATCCTTTATTAGTTTTAGAACATGGAACGAACTCGCGTGTTGGATTGTGCGACGTTCAATTAAAACGGCAAATTGAACTTTTTAGTTCTTTGTATTTAACGGTTGAACGAATTAATATTTGTTTCAGTAAGTCTTGACGTACGCAATGTACGTGGTAGCCAAATCACTTTCGAAACCTAACCAAAATGTATCGGATTCGAATCTCACGGTTGCATGTAAAGTTTAGGCAGTATTTCTCTAATGTGCATGTTATAGCATAATTGCCATGTATCAACGGTAAAGGACAACATCTTGAGGAAATCTGCAAACCAAGATCGCCGATATGGGTATCTCGTCAATCCGTCTTCGACAAGCGTGGCGAGTATCTGTCCGTTTCATCTAGGAGGAATGCAGAACGAGAACATTGTGAAGAATTTTTCACTCTGAGATCACTGGAGTATGTAAACTGCTTTAGACCAGCGTGGCGCACAATCTGTTTCACCTAGGGGGATACCCAGACCCAGTAGTGGAACATCTAGGTCTTAACGGCAAAGTGGTACTAGATTTCAATCAAAACCCACATTCGAACCGGCTGGATCAGTAGCTAAGCGACCTTGCAAGGTCATATCCGCAGAGGATAAAATATTTCTATGCAAATAGTTTGTTCTGATGTGGGTCTGTCTGGTCTGACATAAAGGATTTTGTCAAATACAAGGAAGGAGAAGGAGGTCTTTAAAGATATCCCAGCGGAAGGCATGTACTTCCTGCGGAATGTAAGACGACCGTGGCACAACAGCTTGGACATCTCGAGTTAAGTTACCGTCTCGAATCTGGATGATTATGCGTAAAATGAATTTATAAGATAAATTATTAATGTATTAGTTGTTTCGTATCCATAACATAAGTGCTCTACATTTTACTTGGGGATTAGATGCCACTGTGTAATGTATACTTCTTTGGTAGTATTTCTGCGCAAAGTGCGTCAGAATTTAGCGCTAAGATGGTGATCCTTAACAAGGCGATTCGTAGAGTTATTAAAACATAGAATCCTAGCAACATGCCTTAATTATAGCCAATATCGTTTCGCGCGCGCATCCGTGACATGGCGGGAGACCTATCACGATTAAAGGGGTCATAGGGTTTGGAATACCATACCGTTGTTTCATTCTCAATAGGTCAGCTTGCCAGGAGTTCAATAAGGTAATTATTTTAAAACAATCATACGTTACTATTTTGAATTAATCAATTTATTTAAATTTGTAAACCAAATTATTTAATTTTCGTACAATAGCTTAGGTAACTTAACTACATCAAACTGGGAGACTAATCTAGAGGTCACGGTGTTCGAGTTGCATATTGGCATAAAGTGGTTAAGCAGTTTCTCTTGCTTAATGTGCATATTCTAATTGCCATGTACCAACAGTAAAAGAAGACCTCGTAAGGAATCCAACAATCTGAGTTCATCAGTGTATGTAATCCGCTAATCCACTTTGGACAATAGTGGTAAGAATACTTTTTCATCTAGGAGGTCTGAGTCTAGCAGTAAGACGTAATGAACTCCTGTTTTTATGAAATTTTGAAATGGCCTTAAAACAACAATTTTTTTAAAAACGTTGCTATGTTACTTATTGGGGTGTAACTTTCAGTGCCTAAGTCAGTCTCACTCTCTTATTTGTAAACTTAAGAAGGTGCTAAAAAGTTTTCCTACTATCCCATCTTCTTTTTTATATATTTTTCTGTAGGAGAGCAGACAGGCTGACGGCCCGTCTAGAATTTAGCAGTTACCGCCGCCTATGGGTGTTTGTAATGCCAGTGGCATCGCGAACACGCTGCTCTCCCATGAGGGTACAGGAACTTGGGTCTCTAATGCCGGAACACAACACAAAGTTATTATGGCGGCATACTTAAAACTAAAGGTGGTCGCTATCTAAGCGGGCTTAAGGCTCTACCACGTAGCTAGGGTGGGTTGCTTTAACTCCGCCCCTGTACAGAGGAAAAATTGTATTTTTTCAGTAGTACACAAGACGAGTACATTTCTTCTACTGATTCCTTGCCCCTGGCGTCGCAAACATCCATAGGCGACGGTAACTGCTTACAATTAAGTGGGCCGTCAGCCTGTCTTTGGTCACCAGGAATAAAAATTAGTCCTCCACAAGATAAATTAATAGGTACCTTTCACCTTAGTTTAATTTTCTTTTAGCAAGTATCAACATTCTAAAGTGAAGTCTGACGATGATTAAACATAATCAACGTCACCAGATATCAGTTTTTAGTCAGATGGCTCCTAATAGCTCGGCCATAAAGCGATAATGGCTATTTCTTTGTCAGCTTTATCTCAAAATTCTCAATTAACCTCAAGTTTGAAATATGCGAATGTTATCTTGCGATGTTTTGTGGTAGGAACAAATGCCGCAAAACGTGGATTTCACAAAGGGATCAATGTTATCTGTGATTCATTGTTTACAGCGTCACAGTACGATTGTTTGACTTCATATCTCAAAAATTCGGAAGGTACCACTCTATACGCTCCGCTGCCTTCACCTACATTTCGAGGGAGAGAGCACATGTGCTGCTCCATGATGGGGGCATCCCAAATTAACACAGAAGAGCGACGGGAAGTCAAAATCCTCACCTTACAAAAGGGTGTCTGGCGCTGGCTAGAGCCACGATATTGGTCAAGCCACCTGTCCGTCGGTCCATGCACTAGATGATAGAAGGAAATGGTTTTTTTTTTTCTAGACAACTGAGATAATTTTCTTCTAAATCGAATCCATAACCTTTTTAATTTTATTTTACACCACGGAGGTCATCAATATGTAGACCATTTCGTTACGAAACGTTATTTGGAATATATATTATAGTTACTGCTGTACCAATAATCAGCGCGGTGGTAGTAAAACGACTTCTCTTACTAAACGATTCTAAACATTTACTTGACACTCATCGTTGTATAAAATAGGTAGAGAATTCAAAGAGACATATAGTGTTTTCAAAAGCTAAATATGTATATACGAATGAAAGTGATATAACTTACTCATAGATAAAACTTGTGTATATCTTACTTTTAAATCGAAGTTGAATAAACCAACCAACCGTGGAAGAAACCAGCCAGCAAGCTGAAAATACACGTGCAACTTAAATTTAAACAAAATCATACATTTTGACAGTAACTTATGCGAGGAAAATGAATTGTAGTCTTATCCTGCCATTAAACTTGTCAATTACTTTATTTATCGTTTAGCAGAATGCATTTTACACTCTCTAAGTCCCGTAGTGCTGTAAAAATTAGTTCATAAACTCACGTTTCAAAACTACTGAAACACGGCCGGAATATCGACTCGGCTATCTGCAAAAGTTCCCCTTTGACTCCGCTTTAATTTTATCAGTCCAAACTTTGGAACGACCCGAGCGACCAGCTCCAAAATATTGTACGAGATACCTTTGGCGATATCCAAAATTGTCTTTGGATAAAGAGGAAAGTTATCCCGCATTTAATTTACGTATAATTGAATTTAGCTAACTAATCTGCTATTTCGTAATTTCTATACGGGAGTAATGCCGCGAACACGTTTGTTTAATTTTGTACTTAGTTTGGAATTTAGCTCTAAGTTGATAAAGAATAGAAAATGGAAACCCAGCTATAATAATGTTATTATAATAAGAATTCATAGAAATATATTTAAATATTTGAGATTTATTATTTTTATATTTCAGTAGTCGTTTGCGTTCGTTAAACCAATTTATACCTTGTGCATTTTACTTTAAAATAATATACGAGTATTTTCAGTTGGACAATGAACTTTATGACATGCTAAAATCTCCATCATATAGTACCTAGTCAGGTCATAATTTCTGTCACATGTTTAATGTAAAATAATTGTAACAAGTTTATTCATTATGTAACCATTTATATACCAAAATGAACTTAACAAAACATAGATTCTTATGACATTAAAGTTTATTCAAAATGACCTCCGTGATTTTGAATACAAGCCTTCAATCTGCGCGGCCAGTCCTCTATCGCAACACGAACGAGGTCCATGTCAATATCGGCGGCTGCCTTAATCAAGGATGTCTTGAGTGACTCCAAATTGGGATGAGGCTTTGAACACGCCTTTTCCTCCAAGTGTTGCCATATCTTGTAATCTAACGGATTCAAATCTGGACTGGAGGAGGGCCAGTCTTCGTGCCGGATGAAGTCGATTTCACGCGCCGCCAGCCAGTCTTGTGTGCTCTTCGCTCTATGAGCTGGCGCCGAATCTTGTTGGAATACCCAGTGCCTGTTATTGAACATGGTATGAGAAACAGGTTCCACAAGGTTCGTCAGGACTGTATTTTGATACACAACAGCATTCGTTTTTACACCTTTCTCACAAAAATGTACCTCTGTTAAGCCCCAATAAGAAACTCCCAACCATACCATGAGCGAGGATGGAAAATGACCTCGTTGGACACGCGGAATACGGTTGCTCGCTTCTTCACTACTGTGTGCGTACACCTTATCATTTTGTTTGTTGTAGCTCTCTTCTACGGTAAACATTTTTTCATCCGAAAAAAGAATTTCCCGATATTTTTTTCCCGCGTACCGCTTCAACAAAGCGCGGCATCTCTTCAGTCTCAGGTCCATTAGACGAGCATTCAAACGATGTCCTGTTTTTCTTCGATATGCCCGAAGCCCTAAGTCTTCATTTAACACCCTTTTCACCGTGGTTCTGCTTAACCCCATCTGAAGGGCCAACAGTTTCTGCTTACGTTTGAGATTTCTTTGAATTCGTGCCTTCACAGCTTTTATCACTGCTGGAGTCCTAACAGACCGAGGGCGACCACTTCTTGACCTGTCATCTACACTAGAGTCTTCATTGTATCGTTTGATGGTACGATAAATGAATCTTTTGGTTATATTCAAATTTTTCAGTATGTTAAAAATTTGAATTGGCGCGTAACCGCAACGATGCAACGCAATAACTGCAACACGGTCTTCTTTAAACGTCCACTTCATATTTAAAAAATGAGTAAAATTCTAAAAGTATACATTTTTATTTTCATGAACAATTCGAGATTCGAATTCAATAAACTTTTTTGTGGCCAGCATTCTAAAAGAAAAGTTTTTACTGTGTGACAATACTTATGACCTGACTAGGTATATTCTACCTGAATAGAAAGAGGCAATATATTTGTGTACGAATTCCAGCTAATAGTTTTAAACATTTTGCTAATTAACAATAGGAATTGATTATATTAAGATAGTCAACGTAATATATGGATATATTTCTGTCGATTTTTTCCAGAATTATAATAAAAGAGAACAGCTGAGATTTATATCACGGAACGGGTTCTTAAACTTTTTAGTTCTTAATCGTATACGGTAATTTTTGTCAGTTTACGCTATCGATTAATTATCGTGACCACCATCTTGTCAGCCATCTTGAATTGGGAATTAATACTGTCAAATAGTTCTTTATGTCTATGGTTAATTAAAACGGCTTTTATTCATGCTATATTTTGTAACTCTGAATTGTATACCTCTATTTCCTATAGTAAAATATAGCAATTAGGTTCTATAAAGGATAAAT
Organism: Malacosoma neustria; assembly: GCA_963693495.1. Lineage (NCBI taxonomy): Eukaryota > Metazoa > Arthropoda > Insecta > Lepidoptera > Lasiocampidae > Malacosoma > Malacosoma neustria. Next base: position 14,246,453 of record OY856390.1, read on the forward strand.
TATGATGAAAGTTATACCAGAACTTCTAGAACTCAGTTCAGTGTGTCAATGAACGAATTTGTTGCCACTCGAATTTCTTGCTCTACGGCGTTAGTTTCGCTGTCATTAATGTTTAAATGTTGTATTGATATGGTAATTTATATTTTAAATATTTTTAAGGAGTTCAGCAGACAGGCAAACGGCCCAAACGATAGCAGTGGGTTACCGTCGCTTATGGACGTTTGCAATATTAAAAGTATTGCCGACGCACTGCCGACCTCTAAGGAATTCTACAACGCCTTTTTTGAAAAACTATATCGTACTGCGCTGGAAAAACCTTAGCCGGAAGTTCATTCCAAATCCGGAGAGTACGCAACATGAACGTTTCGTACAAGAAAGAGAAGGCTCCAGGAAATAGGCATCCCTATTTTGGTATTGTTTTCGTCGTAAATATAATAATTAAATATAATAAAGTGACACTATCGGCCAAGACTTATGGAACTTTCCTAACGTCTATTTTTCAACGGATTATACTTACAAATTTCTTCCATGTTGTTATATCGCTTTCATTTTAGATTCCTTGTTTTGCTTGAGTTTAGACCTTAAAGTCATTTTTCCAAGATGCAGTTTTCTAAAGACTTTATAATACTTGGAATATAATATTCAAATGCCATATCCAAAGTATATAACTTAAGACAGGTCACAACTACTTCTTGGATAATTAGTTTTGCAGTTTGCTCTATCGTCCAACTTTACCTTTCATAGGGAAGTATTTAGTCTTTTAATTTCTTCTTTTATTAAGATTATTAAATATTTTTATAAATGATAATTTGTATAATATTATGTTTTTTTTTGTGGGTTTCTTATTCTACTGGCATAGCCAATAACTTTCGCCATATTTTTTTTCGGGGACCTTACTTTTTTCAACCTCTTTAATCTTGTGCCCTGCCGTATATTTGTTTCCCCTATGGCATTCTCTTTTACTCTTTTTATTTTTTTAATTTCTTTTCTATAAAAGTTTTATTTCGACGGCGTTGAGGAGCACCCCCCTCAGGACCCAGTCGTATGCGATGTTCCACAGCAGTCTAAGCCCAAGACCGACCCGTGTCGAACACCTCACACGACGTCTCGCTGACTTTGCCCGCTACCTTGGACCGGGTAGACGACGACACATTTTCCTAAATACGCCCCGACTATGCGGCGGAGGTAGGGAGGCACTCGAAGGTACTTGAGCGCCTCCCGCACGCAGATCGTGACAGACTGTCCCCTCCTGATTGTACGCCGATGATGTGCTTGATTAAGGCACCGTCGACATTCAATCTGCGACTGCTTTTTGACAATTCTTAATAAATTGTGTAAATTATATAATCTCTCATGTCTATAAGTAAACATGTTATTTAACAGTTTATTTAAGTAGTAAAGCTTTTTTAAATCGCTTAATTCTGTTACAGGCCTTGCATTTTACGACTAGCGTACGCGTCATTTTCGTTGGTACACTTCAACAATTTTGTGTACTATACTGTGTGGTACGGACTAAAAAGCAGTAATCGATTTCTTATTTTATTTTGTTCAAACACCTGACAGGCTGACCGGCCTACTTAATGCAGTTCGTGTCACCTATAGATGTTAGCGACGCCAGGTGCACCGCTAACACGCTGCAGTCCGCGTAGGGTAACTGGAATCTGGGTCGTTTATGTTTTTTTTTATTGCTGTAGGATAGCAGAACGGCTGACTGCCCACTTAGAAATTAGCACTTACCGTCGCCTATGGGTGTGTGCAACGTCAGTGGCATCGCGAACACGCTGTTGTCCCATAAGGGTACAGGAACTTGAGTCACTAATGCCGGAACACAATACAAAGTTATTATGGCAACATACTTAAGACCAAAGGTGATCGCCATCCAGACGGGCTTGGGGCCCTACCACGTAGCTTGGGTGGGTTGTTTTGTCGCCTTTTCGACAGGCCGACTTCAACCGCAAAGGTCAGTATTCTTTCTCCGCCCCTTCACGGATAATGGTGGAAATGGTAGAAAACAGAAACTATGGTGGTCAAGTTATTATAATGGTAGAATATTTAAAAACCAGGATTGGTTGCTATCCAACAGCACTTGGAGTCCTATCACGTAGCAAACGTAGTTGAAACTAGGTAGCCGTAAACGGTCCCCAAGCAAGTGATTTGTTATTCCATTTTAGGAGAAGCAAAATAATAAAAGCTGAAGCATTAAAGGCATCTGGAATTAATCTCGAAATTGCCCCTCTATAGAGTGTCTTAACCGAGTTACGTTCGCGTGTGTTCTGCCTAATTCCTATTACAAATTATATTTCCCAATTTAATTTTCCACTTTTGCTGTTCCGCTAATGGGCTTCGTTTTAAAGCTTTGTATGAAAACAAGCGGGATTGTGTGCTGCGTTGATTGATATTTTAATTTTCAAATAGACTACATGACATTGCTTTTGTGTACAAAGGAAATTTTTTTAGACATAAAACCTGCCGTTTTTAGTGGGTTGGAGTATAGGACCATAAATTAAAGAAAGAATGTTATTATACATTTTTCTCCCTGCAGGGGCGGAGTAAGATCATTGACCCCCTACCGGCCTTTTGTAAAAGGTGACAAAACAACCCTAACCTGATTTTGTCTTAAGCGAGTCTGAATGGCAAGCATCCCTGGTTCAGCGGCGGACTGGCCATAAAGTCGAGGTGGCATTTGCCAGCCGGGCCCCAGCCCTCGCGGGCCCCCCACGGGCCTGGCTTGTGGGGCTTGCAGCAACCGTAGGATAGGCGGTCCGCGCAGGCTAGGTCCCAGCTCTTGCGACCTAAATGTAAAACTAGATCAGATAGTTCGTTCATAGAATCAGAGAGAAATGAAATAGAAAAATTCGAAAAATGGTTAAGCGAGCCAACCCCTGAAACTAGATTTGAATTTTTTTTTGAACGGCAATAACTTTTGATCGAATCAATTTATGCAGACGTGTATCATTATAGCGCAATGTAATCACATTTTACATTATTTCACAGATATTAAAAAAACGAAATTTATTTTTTAGATGTTCCCAAAAACTTGGTAGATTCGGTACTGCAACACTTTTAAATAACAAATAAAGAATTTAACGTATTTCTGATGAAACGGAAATCGTTATGCAAGTAAAGAATCTTGTGATTGGGGAAACCCCGACGCGCGCTCCTGGTTCCTCGCATCGTAATCATCGTATTCGACTGTTTTGTCGGTCTGTATTGCCGTTATCGCCGATACTCTAGTTAGTGCAAGTTCATAATATTACGTATTTTTTTTGGAATTTATTGATGGTTTTTTATGTTTCAATGTGTGATGCGTGTAGTTTGTTTTAACTCTCCTAATAGTATGTTAAACACAATACATCAAGAAACTGAATTGTCCATTACAATGGATAAGGTACGTTGCACATTATTTTAATTGCCATCATCTAGTCTCAGGCCCCAGGTTTGTGATCAGCCACCCAGGCCCTTCCAGCCCAGTCCGACCCTGCTCTGGTCTATACTTATATCGCCATAATAACACTGTGTTTCGACATTCGTGATCCAGTCTGATCCAGGTTCCAGTAACCCTATACGGAAAGCAGCGTGTTCGCCGCGCCTAGCGTCTTAGACATCAATAGGTGGCGGTAAATGCTTACTATTTATTAGTGGGTCGTCAGCCTGTCTGCTGTTCTTCAGCAACAAAAAGAAATGGTTAATTAGGGAGCGATTATTATATATCGATTATTTGTATTAACATAATATTATGCTGGTACACATAGCCCATTCTAGCCCAAAATTCTTCTAGGATTGTATGCCATCGTGGTATGCATGTATCGAAAAAATTTAGTTTTATATCCATAAAAATTGACTTCGTATTACGATTGGCCTGGTAATATTGACATGACCAATTTTATTCTAAAATAAAATATTTAAAAAGCAGAATTAAAGCAGCCTATTGTTTAACATTGTTTTAGTTTTTAATTTTCCTTAGATATTAAGTAATTTTTAAGTTAAACAATAAAGAGTTATCTATCTAATTAAAGGAATGCGCGTTTTAAGTTAGTTGATGTTTGTTTATGGTATAGAAACGTTTAAAGAAAAGGCATTTATTTAATAGAACACAAAACAGGTTATAATCATATATTCAACATTTAATATGATATAGACCAGATTATAACCCAAAACTTCTGTACTAATTAAAAGCTTACCCATGTCAGTGCTTTATGAATTAATTAAGAGTGTTCCCGTCTTAGAGGGAAGTCGTCCGAATAAATTGTGACGCGATATTAATATTGAATATATATTTTACTGGACATAATACCCTTTTAATAACCTCTATATTGTTACTTAATGTTGGAAGGGAAGGAATACCTAATGTTTAAAAAACAAATTATAGTTTTTTACACTTTGATTAATACGTGAAGTGAAAATTTTGTACACCTTTTTACGAAAATTGCGCGGATTATGAAATTTGACATAGTTTAAGTGCAGGAGAAGTACAGAAAGATATTTATTTTCTAAAATGCATTAGAAATACATTCAACTAATAAAAATAAGCATTGCGCTGCATGGGGTTGGCATTAGATCGGCAAACTTTTATAAGGAATAACCACCGACATGTCATTGTCGGCATTATTTTTATGCTTTATTTCATTGCTATTATTTAGTAATTTTAATTGCGTGCTTATTTTAAACTAATTGAGCCAGAAAACGTTGTTCTGCCATATAAAAAAAAATAGGAAAATCTTTTTTCATATTATGAAATACTTTTGGTTTCAATTTTGGATTTTAAAATTATTGCGTTTGGGGATAAAATAAATGATGCTCTTTGAATTGTCACAGTATATTATTTTATGGATTATGCATATATAGGAAAATAATTAACATAATATCTCTTTAGATTTTTTTTATTGCTATAGAATAGCAGACAGGCTGACGGCCCGCTTAGGATTTACCAGTTACCGTCGGTGTATGCAACGCCAGTGGCATCGCGAACACGCTGCTGTCCCATAAGGGTACAGGAACTTGGGTCACTAATGCCGGAACACAACACAAGGTTATTATGGCGGCATACTTAAGACCAAAGGTGGTCGCCATCCAGACGGGCTTGAGGCCCTACCACGTAGCTAGGGTGGGTTGTTTTGTCGCCTTTTACGACAGGCCGACCCCGGCCACAGAGGTTAGTATTTTTTCTCCGCCCCTGCACGGATAATACGGATTTACTTCTCTCAGCGCATTATGAGTAGACAAAACAACGAAACAGTCCTTTTCTTATTTACCTCGTCCAGATTAAAACCTGAAGCTATCTGAGTTGTCTCACAAATCCTCCAAGCAGCGATATCTAAAGACGATAACTTTTTATAAATGAATACCATCTGTTAGCAGTTTAATTGTACAAGTTATCTAATGTGTCAATAAGAAGAAGAAAGGTGAAAACAAAAGAGAAACTAGAGGTCTAGAACTTAACCCGTCTTAAACTTAACTGTGATTTATGTTGGTTAAAGAAAGAGTTAAAGTTAAAGACACCTTAAATATAAAATAAATATTCCAGAAATAAAATAGCATATCGGTGAAGTAAAAGCGACGCCTGAACTTTTGCTCTGTCTGGCATTATCGCTACTTGCTTCGAATGTGAAATCCCTCTTTATTTATTGTTTACAGTCAGAAAGTTAACTTATAGTTTTATAATGTTTCAAATAATACACGAGGTATCCCAAATAACGAACAGTATAGCGAAATAAAACAGCAACAGACTACTTATGTAGGTGACACAAACTCGGTATATATTTAATAAGTTTTAACTTTTGTCTTTGGGGAATATAGGATAAAATTATGAAATCTCCAAAATTTTTTCTTCTAATCGTTAAGGGAGCCCGCTGTAGCTTTGCATTTTTAGGCGTGTATTTTATTTTTAATGTATTTATTGAAGTAAAACTTCTTTGAGAAACAACCTGAAACAACCACATAACAAGGTGTAACAAACAAGGCCTTAAAAGCGTATGTAGCGTTTTGATGTTGTCGAATTAGTTTGCGATGGTGGTTTTTACCTAAGCGTGTGCCGTGATGACTTTACGTTAGATAATAATTTTCAATTCGTCGACAAAAGTCACCTAATATTTACATTAAGATAATATGTTCCAAAATATTGACTGATTCCAAAGAGAGATAAGGGATAATCACATATATTTTTTTTGGCAAATAAGTTCTGTGTTTATTCATACGACGTCATTTTCAGGAAAAACCTTGAACATCCCTCGAGGATTTAGTAATTGCACATTCTTATGTATTCTTATACATATTAACACTCATAATACTATATACAGCCTAAGTTATTGGTATATAGATACAGCCTACACCCGTTTCGGCCGAGTATCCATAAACACTTAGAATGTATATTTCATGCGTCCAGTGACATGTCAACAACGTTAGCCAAACGTCCTGAGTTGACTAGTATCAAGTAGTATGTGACCGAGTATTGTTATATAACATTTAAATAGATTTATTGAGTTTAAAGACAGTCACCTACACTATTTGATTTTATTACAAATACACAATCCTTTGATGACCACATACTAGATGTCATTCATTAGATCAATACATTTTTAACCGTACAGAGACAGATAAAGAATACTGAAGAAGTCTGCTGTAAAAGGCGACTTAACAACCCAAACTCCATCCCCATCTTGATGGCGATCACCTTTGGTCTTAAGTATGCCGCCATAATAACCTTGTGTTGTGTTCTAGCATTAGTGACCAGGTTCCAGTAGTACTACTGCGCGGGTGGCAGCGTGTTAGCGGCTGGCGTTGCAGACACTTATAGGCGACGGTAATTGCTAACTACGAAGCGGGCTGTCAGCCTGTCTGCTGTCTTACAATAATATTTTTTATTATAATAAAGCGAAGTTTCAACCTTCGAAACATGTAAACGGGACGAAACGAGAGGAAAGGCAGCTAGCTCAGTCCTAGACTATGGCAGTATTCGATAACATATATTCGTAGTAAGAAACAGATAAATAGTCTGTGGTTATTAATACCCATGTATTCAGAAACAAACTGAAACATCTGCTTTTAAAAAAGCACCTTAATCCGAACGAGATATAATCGCGATGTCCCACTTTTATTTAAACCTTAGCAGGAAATGCAATTGTCCATAAACACCCACTGCCGGTCGTACCGAACAATCGTCTTACTGTTTTCGGGAAAAATACGGGATAGAATTTGACGCTGGCACGCCTTTTAATTTAATTTCGGTTAGTATAATAAGACATCTGTTAAACACGTTGATCACCAGACTAGAAATAATGCTAGTGTGATGCGGCGGATATCTTGTGATACGTCGCGCCCAGGAAACTGCCTCGATCTCTACGAAAGTGGCCGAATAGGCCGCCTAGATCATTACGGGGGCTTTTATAATGTAAAGAATCAAAACGGTGTCCCATTTTGATTCTTTTTCCTAGAGCAAGGAATGCGTGCAGCCCTACAGTACAGCCTGGTCACTTGGCACAAAAAAATTCGAAAGGACTTAGAATTCATTCAATGCCTTTTCAACAAGTTCTTTAAAAAGTTGTCTGCCATTTGATGTGTCTGAAAATAATGAGTACATCGCTGTATCTGCCCTTTATTTTTGAGTTATTTCCTGAAAATATTTGCTAAAACACCACATTGAATACGTGGTTTTAATTTTCATCAAATACAAGGTAAATCATCATTGTCATCTTTGCGTTAAATTCCGGTTGCAGCCCAAACTTTCGCTTCGGCGCCCGGGGTCCGCTTTCCGACTTTTTGTTCTCCACTTCGCACGTTCTTCACATCCCTGGTAGTGAGCCTATTAGCACGCATATCACCCTTTACAACGTCAAGCCAGCACTTTTTGGGTCTACCCCTCCTGCCGGGGCCCGGTGGAGGAGCAACGTGCCCACCGTCTTGGATTAATCCACGAACGTCTATCTAATGAGACGGAGGAGCAACATGCCCACCGACTCAGATTTTTTTACATTAGTACCACTCCCACACCCGGGATTGAACCCGCAACTTCATGCGTTGCAGGTCGGTTACTTTGCCACTCCGCTACCACCAGTCTTTTATATGGTAATAAAGCTCATCAATAATACGCAAAAGTTTCTACCATCCATTCGGCTACCACCGCTTTGCTCATAATACACCTTAAGTAATGTAATTAGAACGCTTGCGTCATGTTGCACTGTAGCAACAAACGTAAGCGCATTGCAATTTGATTACAGACAGTTAGATATTCTGCTACGGATCGCACCCTTACTGTAAGCCGTTAAGTTCCATTGATCATCATATTCGACTACGACTATTACTTGACCATAACGACGTTACGGTTGGTGACTCAAATGTCCCGACAGCCTATAAAAGATTCGGCCGGGTATCGCTAACTTGCTCCTAAGAATTGAAGTTCCGTTACTTTGTTATGGATCCCATTGTCAGAACTGGACCACACGGAAAGCACCAGCTTTCATATACATAAAAGAATCATCAAAATCGTTCACCCAGTCTGTTCGGTTCGATACAATCGTATATAGAACCGAACACGGAAATCGACGAACAGTCAGTGCACTTCCAACCGGTGCCACTCCCGGGTGCATTCAAAAACATTAACATTTGTATAACATTATATTCAATTAAACATTATTACTAAGTATAAATAAATAAACATTAAATCAAACATTCTTAAACATTTCATTACCCACTGCAACCTCGGTAACGCTACACAGTCGAAAGTTCTGAGGTAACAAACATAAAAAAATACAGACGAATTGGTAACCTCTTCCTTTTTTTAAGTCGGTTAAAAATGGCATGTCACAGACGAAATATTGTCGTGTAAAATATAAAGACGTGTGTTATCAAAATGTAAACGCCAGAAATTGGTGGAGTGAGCGTTAAAACAGCGCGTATGCTGTTCTACATAACGATCGCATTAACGGGAATTTGCGCTAACTACTGTGCATTTTATTAACACCACACATATGGGCTTTAATGGACTGTCTTCATTAGGTCGCTTTTTTATGAGCCAATTAATGTACTCACATAATTTTTGGCTAATGTCTTAAATGGTCATATTTTAGTAAATTTATTTTGAGATTTACAAAATAAGACAACTGTTAGTGATATCAAACAATAAAACAGATCGTTACAAAAAAGACTACTGAAGTTAAAAATTGATTCAAAAAATTTAATGGCCATGTAATAATAAAACTGTTGACGTGATTGTTTGTTTTTTTTAAATTTCATTTACAAATTACAACATAATGACCATATATTTTTATTTAAAATATACATAGAAAATAACACAGTTTTTTTGTTATATTTTAGAACTAGCTTTTGCCCGTGACTTCGTCCGCGTGGAATAATTACTTTGGGATAACTCTAAATTTCACCCGCGACATCATTTACGTAGTAGGTGAAAATATTTTAATTATTATTTTATAATTAAATATTTTGAGGAGGTTATCAATTCGACCACCATTTTTTTATCTATGTATTATTCTGTGCCGCCGCGTACCGGCCGGCCGGCGCGGTGCCTTGTTTTTTAAACATCATTCTTGTACGCTTGATCATTATTTTGCTGGGATGTTATTTTAAAACTGCGATATCTTCTAAGATACTCATTGAAATCAAATGATGTACAGGGCTTATTTCTTTTAAATTAAATACTTGTAATGAATAACGTATTTATTTGGATAAGGATTAATATCATCTTTATAAAAATACCTTCACAAATAATGCTTTATTTTAGAACAAATTTGGTTAGCATAAAAAAGGTCATAGTGAGCGAACCTTAAAAGATAGAGATTTGCTGTCGCGGACTTTTTTTAGAACTTTTAAAGTGGAACAATTCTGTCATACATTATTTTAGCGACATTTTAACCGTTTCCACAGCGTACGGTGCAAAGGAAAAAAAACCCGATTTTGAAACATTCTTTATTGGGGTGTAAGGGGCCCTATTAACATCTTCGGAGCCCAAGTCAACCTCACCTGCAAGTCGGTGCACCCTGCTGAATAACGGACGAGGCCCTGACGACGGCTTTCCTTTTGGGGTTAGGGGGTCAGACGGCAGTCGTCCCCGTAAAAGCCAAAATCAGCCAAATCTAATGGTGAGAAAAGTAATGCGAGATCGTACAAGGGCTAGGGCGCTGCCACATAACGGCGCGCAAGAGCTTCGCCCGGCTCTTGTGAAAAGTGGACAAGGGCTTCCGTATCATGGGCGGGCACGGCTAACGACGCTAGCCCCAATTCACGCAGTCCAAACATCTCGAAAGATCCGCTTCGCAGCATGGAACATAGGCACGCAAACCGGACGCGCGAGAGAGTTGGCCGATGTGCTCTCTAGGCGGAGGGTGGCCGTGGCGTTCCTGCAGGAGACTCGGTGGAAGGCCAGCAGATCCCGGCTCATTGGGAATGGCTACAAGCTGATCTACACAGGTGTACCTGGTGGGGAGAATGGGGTTGCCATAGTGCTCTCGGAGGAGTTCCAGAACGACATTTTGGAAGTTAAACGTTATAGCGACAGGCTTATGGTCGTTAGGGTGCTTATCGATGGGGTAGTTACCCACTTGATAAGTGCCTATGCACCACAGGCCGGTTGTGACGATGCCGATAAGATAGCGTTTTGTAATCTACTCGGAGAAGTGCTCCGTGGAATCCCATTATCACAGGGGATCGTTTTGAGGAGTGATCTGAACGGTCGTGTGGGTGATGAATATGGTGAATTTGAGCGTGTTCACGGTGGATTTGTGTACGGTAGCCGCAACGCAGAAGGGGAGGACATCCTCAATACATGTGCGGCTGTCGACCTTGCCATCGTGAACACGTATTTCAAAACGAGACCCGAGCATTTTATCACTTACAAGAGCGGGAAGAATGCTACCCAAATCGACTTCCTACTCACTAGGAGACACCACATCAGCAAAGTGGCCAACTGCAAGGTCATACCCGGTAAGAGTCTCACTGCACAACATCGTCTTCTTGTCATGGACGTTTGCGCTAAACCTAAAGACACGCATACCGAGCGCGTTCAGCGCCAAATCAGATGGTGGCTGCTTGATGAAGTCACGTCCCAGGAGTTCGCCACGAAACAAACAAAAATACGAAAAATGAGTAACTACGTTAAGAATATAAAGATATTGATACAACATTGACTAATTACAACAACTACTTAGTTACACAAAAAATAATTATTAAAATATTAAGCCATAATTTAAAAATACTATATATATTACAGAGCACTTGTATCTATTGCCAGATTTGCCTGCCTCTTTTGGTGTTCAAAGATAAATGATTTTAGTTTAGTTCTAAAACTATAAATGCTAGACTCTTTTCTTATAGGAGCAGGAATATTGTTTCAACATTTAGTAGATGAGTACTTAAAGCTACCCCTAAAAGCTGTGGTATGGTTTAATGCGGCAGCGAGCTGTACAGCACACTGACGGATATTTGTAGACCTCTGGGCACCTCTCCATTCAAGCTTGCTATATAGATACATAGGATCTTTATTCTTAATAACCCCAAACAACAGACACGTCAAGTGCAACTTACGTCGATGCTTCATTTTTAACATTGAGCAACTATTCAAAAAAGGTGTGACATGACCTCTGTATAGTATATCAAAACAAAATCGAGCACATGCATTCTGTACTCGCTGAATTAGTCTCTGGGATTTTGAAAGTAAACGAGGTCCGAACACTATGTCTGAATAGTTTAGTTGGGAGAGTATTAATGATTCGACTAGTGGTATTCTTAGACTTTGGGATATATACGGTCGGATTTTATACACCTTCAATTTATAAAAACAGTTCTTAACAGAATTTGCTACGTGGTGTTCAAATCTAAGATCCTAAGCCTAAATTACGTGCTTCTTCTACTCTCTCAATGGGGGTGCCCATAAGTGTAACCTGCATTGTTGGATTCAATGTACTCAAGTTGTACTTATTGCCAAAAATGAGATATTTAGGCTTCGATGGATTAAGCACTATACCATTTTTCTCAGACCAAATGGCGATTCTAGAAAGATCGTCATTTAGTTTAGAAATTGCAGAATCTATTTCCGAAGGTTAACACGAAACATAAATTTGAGTATCATCTGCTTAAAAATGGAACTTGTAGTGTTTTATACAACGAGTAATATCGGCTGAGTACAGGATGAACAGAATAGGTCCAAGAATAAAGCCTGGGACCTCCTCTAGAAACAGATAATTTATCCGATAACGAGGAAGAGCCATTAACTGAGTTTAGTTTAACTTAACTTGGACTTTGTAGGTTCGAATGCACGTATTCTGGAGGCACATGGCGTAACAGTTGCATTCGATAACACGGACTGTTTGCATATTTCATCTATACAAATAAATAAAATTGGAGGGTCTGTTTCTAATATTAAAATAACCGCTTTTTACTAAGTGCATTCAGACATATACACGGTACATATACCAAAACAACATTTTTTACAATTTTTGTCTGTCTGTCTGTTTGTTCCGGCTAATCTCTGAAATGGCTGCACCGATTTTGACGGGACTTTCACTGGCAGATAACTGATATAACAAGGAGTAACTTAGGCTATTTTTATTTTAGAAAAAAATATCGTTTTTGTTAAAAATGATAAGTTTCGAAAATTTTATATTCCAATTTAAGTTAACCTCAGATTTATATCAACAATCATATGAAATAGGGTTCAGCTTAGGCTGGACATGTGGGTTCTACACGCCTGCGCGGGTATATAAAGCGCGCCGATAGGATTCAAGAAAATTTGGAATCTAGAAATCAGCGTCTAGAAAATGATCGTATGTATACAACACGCTATTTATATTTCTTACGCGAAATACAGAATTAATAAGTTATCGTAATCCTACTAATAAGTATTATAAACGCGAAAGTTTTTAAGAATGTAGGTTTATTATTCTTTCACGCAAAAACTACTGAATGGATTTTAATGAAACTTTACAATAATATAGCTTATACATCAGAATAACACATCTTACTAATATTATAAACGCGAAAGTTTCTAAGAATGTAGGTTTGTTACTCTTTCACGCAAAAACTACTGAATGGATTTTAATGAAACTTTACAATAATATAGCTTATACATCAGAATAACACATAGGCTATAATTTATAAAGATGTTGTGTGAATTGTCCAAAATGTAACGATAAGTGTCAAATAAGTAGGAAAAAATTCTGCCATCTGCGAGCTATTCTGGCGTGCGCTGCAAAAACCGTTAGAGTTACAAGTATTTAATGTATAATGGAAATGTTTTTCTTAAATAGTTCTACAAAAAAGCCCGGGACAGCATTAAGCGTAAGCGATACAAAACACTTAATACGTATTATGTATTTGTATTAATATATAACTCTGTTTATCTGTTTGTCTGTTACGTTTTCACGTCTAACTGCTGAACCAATTTTAATGAATTTCGGTACAGAGATCTCTTGCAAAAGGACATAAGCTATTTTTATTATAGTATTTTTTTATTTATATGGCAGAACAACGTTCGCCGGGTCAGCTAGTTTATTTATATTTTAGGGTTTATATGGTTTGTAATCCAAAATATACCATAAGATTTATCCAAAAAATGCTGCCCAAAGTCACTATTCCACGCGGACGTAGTCGCGGGCACAGCTAGTTATAAATAAATAATAACAAAAATCAATCCTTATCCCAAAATATCAAAAATGATTGTCTCCCTAAAACCAAGTGGATTACTAACGGAAGTGCCGAACTGGTAGTTGGTGTAACAACGATGTAATAAGCCCTCTATTACACCGCACATCCCCCATATGCATGCTCTATGAATTATGACCTCATTGCATAAATCATACCATTAGCTTGCAAAATGAATATATGTACTATTATTACCTATATACATACATATATACAGTTCGAGTATTACGTTTTTTAGAGAATGATTTTGAGAGCTTCTTTTTAAGTAAATAAATTAATATATATTATTTACAAACCAAGTCACGGTTGGTTTTCAAGGACACGGTCTTTAGCATTCTTCTTCAGCATCTTCAGAATTCGACCGAGAAGAAGAAGAACAGCCCATAACGTCTTCGTCCACGTCTCTGGGCTAGAGTATCCCACTGAAGGGAACGGATAGTATACCCACCACGCTTGTCTAAATCGGATTGGTGGGTTACACACACCGGCGATCTGGCTATGCAGATTTCGTCACGATGTTTTCCTTCACCCTAAGTATGTGGCAATTATATCATAATATACACATCAGGAGAAAAAAACTCCCTCAGCAGTACATGCCATCATGGGATTCAAACCCGGTTTTTGAGCGTGACACCACTAGGCTAGCACTAAGAGAGCATTTTTATTAATTATTATTATTGTATAAGTTACGTAAATTATATTCGTAACGTAACGTAATTCTATCCGTGCAGGGGGGGAGAAAGAATACTAACCTCTACGGCCGGGATCGGTCTGTCGTAAAAGGCGTTAAGTACGCCGCCATAATAACCTTGTGTTGTGTTCCGGCATTAGTGACTCAAGTTCCTGTACCCTTATACGACAGCAGCGTGTTAGCGATGCCACTGGCATTGCAAACACCCATAGGCGACGGTAACTGCTAAATTCTAAGCGGGCCGTCAGCCTGTCTGCTGTTCTACAGCAATAAAGAAACTTTGGAGGTGGGTGGCTTGATCACGTCGGTTGACGGCTAGTAGATCACGTTGGGCCGTTGAATTGAATCACGTCGGGGTCATCACTTTGGATGTGGGTATCTTGAGCACGTTGTTCCACGGGTTCACCACTTTGGAGGTGGGTGGCTTCTTCACGTCGGTTGACGACTAGTAGATCACGTCGGTGGACGGCTGATAGATCACGTCGGGCCGTTGAATCACGTCGGGGTCACCACTTTGGAGGTGCATGGAATCCTGAAAGTGACTTTTATTTGGAAAACTACTCCAAAGAAGACCTCCGAAGAAGAACTTTGCCTCAACAAACAAACTAATTGGAGGCCAGGAACCCCTGCACCTCCAAACACACAGCGCCATATAGTTCCAAAGTAAATAGCTTACCACTTGTGTTATGGGTGTTAGATAACTGATATACTACACATATAGTATTCTTACGTAAGTAAATACATATTATATACATATACACCCAGACGCCGGACTGAAATCAAATTCGTGACTTCCGCAAACGTACTGAAATGCGTACCGTCACGCTGCAGAGGTCGCAAATGTGGCTTAACTCTGGGATTACAAAAAATAATTAAGATAATTAAATATTCTCCATATTTCTGAGTCGCTATAAAGGCGCCAAGTGAGCTAGTCCTTTCAAAGAAATTTCTGGGAAGATAGATAGGCGAAATCTATAATTAGATCTGTTCTAGGCTGGCTTTGCGGCGTTTTGTAGGCATATAATCGTTTTATCTGTTTATATAGGTATAACTGTAGATACTCTATATTATATGATAGCAAAATGAATTTACGTTCTACTAAATTAATTAACCCATTCGACGCCATGTCGGTCACTGTTGATTGGCACTTTATGGCTCTTTCTCGTTTAAACGAGAAATAGAGTATATAAGAAATAAATTATTAATAATTGGCAGTTTATAAAAGGAATGTAAGGAATTAATTTTTTTTGTGGCAGATAAAATACAATATTATCTTGAAACTAGAAACCTAATAAAAATATATACACATAACATACTATTTTTAATATCTAAAGTTGCAAGGACAAAAACTCGTTAAAATGCTTGGCAGTGAATTTGTTAATCATATTTTGCTTCTGGAAACTTCTTTAAAAAATCTTCTTTACGCTTAGAGAAATCATTGTGTGCTTCCTGCCGCATTTGCTGTCAGTTAGTTCTTGGGATTTCATCATTCGAGCTATGTTTATATGAATGTTTCTGTAGTAGGTGAAATCCACTGTTATAAGGATTTTTTATAACTAAACAATTATTTTTTATTGATGTGGGATAGCGGACTAAGAACTAAAACATTTCAGGCATTCCTTCGTACACCTGGGGGACGTAAAGCGTATTTTACAGCGGCTTTAACTGGAACTAGCCTTCATAAACTGGCCTCATGGCACCTGTTTTCACAGCATGCCCACAACTGTTAGGGGCCTTTAAAAGCTTCGGAACAGTCTTACTATTTTATAATTCTCCTAGGAGGACACTTCTTCTCTTCTTATTTAGTTTCAGCGCTTTTTCATAACAGTTTAGCAAGCTGGTAAGGTTGACGTTTGGAAAGTATCGAGTTCCATCATTCTAGTAGAACATCACGTTATTATACGGATGACATGAATAATGAAAGCGCAATTTTAGTGCTTTCGTCCTTAAGAGATTTAATTAATTAACAATATTCGCGTGGAAATAAGTAATAAGGCTTAGGGCCCCTTACCTACGTATGGCTTCAGGCGTGCTAATTCCACGCCAATAATTGAAATCAAATTTTATGGAACATTTTAAAACGGCAATATTACCTATAGCAACATAGAATCTTATAGGACTTGATATAAGCCTATATCTATAGGTAACCTAATGACTAAAGCTTTTGTTAGGCTACCTTACAGAGCCTTCAATAAAAAAATTAAAAATAAATATATTGGGACATTTCACATAACGCCATCTAGTCCAGAACTAAGATGCATAGCACTTGTGTTATGTGTATTAGACAACTGATATACATATATAGTTTTATTTTGTAAATAAATACATATTAAACATAAATACCCAGACGCTGGACGGGAATCAAACCCGTGACCTCCGCAAGCGTACCGCCGTGCGTTAGTCGTTACGCCAGGAGGTCGTCATATATAATTTAAAAACAGTCGTGTTAATACAATTCTAAGACAATTTTACATCACATATATTACTAATGTGCAGTAATATAAATATTTTAATATAATTCATATTACTGACGGTGAAAAAAGACACAACATGAAGACCTAACAATTTATCCAACCGGCCAATCCACTTTCCATCTATAGGAAGGGATAATAATAATGGGATAATTTTTCATTCATTATCAATATTTTAGAATTATATCAACGTTTCTTGTTTATTATTGTTGTGTATTAAGTTCTTTAGGCTAAGGTAAAACGATTCTTACTACAATCAGGTTTGAACTCCGTACCGTATAATATTTATAAAGAAACCTTTCATAAGTTCTAGACATTTCATCTCAAAACTTTACCAATATCATAAAACTGTAGAGCAAACACTTGCTAATGTATGGGGAAGGGCCCAACTTGCGAATGGCTACACGCGGGAGGCCCTTAAAATGTCCCTTACGGTGCCTTATTATTTATTTAGGATGACGCGTTTACGCGCTTTTAGTCTAGGGTTGAATACGAATGCTAAATAAATAAATTAAACGTGTAATTATAGTACCTTAGCTCCTCAAATTATTTTTGCCAAACCAATAGATAAAGGAAAGAAGAGGCGCTGTATACGATGTGGCTACATTTGTATTTTTCAGGTATTTTATTGCTTTAGGACAGCAGACACGCTGCGGCTCGGTTAAAATTTAGCAGTTACCGTCGATGGGTGTTTGCAACGCCAGTGGCATCACCCACACGCTGCTGTCAGGAACTTGGGTCACTAATGCCGGAACACAACACAAGGTTATTATGGCGGCATAAATAAAATAAGAAAGAAAGAATAAGTATTTTTTGGTGATTTACAGCTGTAAACGTTATTTATAGTAAACTGCAACAATTAACATACCGGCACGCTATGATGGCCGTTTTGACGTTTGTCCACTCATGAAGTTTCATATTAATTAGTAAATATCCGGATGACCGAGCTTTGCTCGGTATTTTTTTTTTATAAATTGTGTTTTTTGGAAATTAACAATTGATTTTCTTAGTCTAACCTCAAAGCAAACACTCATTGACTTCTTGTTACTTAACAACGCCATCTGCTGGAATAGCTTTAGTGTTGTGTCGTTAAAGCAATTAAAAAAAAAATAGTATTATTATTCGTCGATAGATGTCAGGAAGTCACATTTTTGTTATTTTTCTGCCTATAAAAAAAGCTAATAAAATGACATTTTCTAGAAATGATTCCTAGCTAGATCGATTTATCGCCCCCGAAACCCCCCCGTATACTAAATTTCATCAAAATTGTTGGAGCCGATTCCGAGATTCCAATTATATATATATATATGTTAGGAATATCGAACTCAAAATTATCTTATTGGCAACACTGACTAATATTTAAAACAACTAAAGAGAGTTTCCATCACTTCCGGCACAAGCGGCTGGATGTGGCGGCGGCCATTGGCGGAAGTCGTATTATTTGGCGGCTGCACCGGATGTAACGGCAGCCATGTTATTTATTTAACAGTTGCGAGAGACGGCGTCTGGGAGGGCGCTAGTGCACCGAGTTCGCCCCACCTTCGCCTTTATAAGGAGCCGCGCTGATGAGCCGGCACGCATTTCAACCGAATGCGTCCTGGTGCACGGACCACTGTCTCTCGACAGTCAGTACTGCCCAGTTATTGGACATGGAACGTTGTCTCAGGCAATTAGTACTGTCCTTATCGCGGTGGGTGCGTGGAACCCTGTCTTTGACAGTCAGTACAGCCCTAGGTGACCGCCCTCACTGTCACATGACTAGTTATTTAATTAAACGTATTTCATTGCTGTATATCTATATCTCTAGATCTAACTGATTGTTCGAATGAAATGAATTCGTATATTCCCATATCTGAGTTGTCCCTCTGATGTCTGGCTTTACCTGACATCAGAAGTGGGATCGGACCTTCCGCCCACCTCTGGCACTTCATCACAAAATGCGCGGGAAAATATTCCGCTACCCTCAAATAGTTTTCGAAATTAACTGATGCTTTACTACCCCAGTCTGTTGTACCCACCGCAACACCGATTCGATACACCGCGTCCACTTTTGTGGGGATTCGATACACTGCGAAGCTGTGCTCGTTGCTGTCTCTGTTAAGTGATCATGAAGTGAATGTATTTCCTTTTATTTTTGTGTTATAAAGTTGTACTACTATTAATTTTTAGTGCGTCGTACAGACCGTAATTTTATAATGTCGGGACGCTGTCCGCTCAGACCCTGAAACATGGCAAGTCCTACATAAAGTTGAAGTGTGCGCACTGGTGCCGTGTGCGGCACACTTCAGTCGTCACAAAAAAGTAGACGAAATGTGTCGTTCAAGTCACTGTCCGGTTGACTTGTATAGCGTCATCTGACGAAATTTGTCGTCCAAGTCAGGTCGAGAGGGCTGACTTGTCCTGGATGATCGCTTGAATCACTGTCCAGTTGACTTGTCCAGGATGATCACTTGGTATTTGTGAGACGAATTGTGTCGTCCGGGTCACATCCTGTGTGAGGATTGACTTGTCTAGATGTTTACATTAATCTATATAGTCATCTGACGAAAAGTTTTGTCCGGGTCACTGTCCAGTTGACTTGTATGGCGTCATCTGACGAAATTTGCCGTCCAAGTCAGGTCGAGAGGGCTGACTTGTCCTGGATGATCGCTTGAGTTACTGTCCGGTTGACTTGTCCAGGATGATCGCTTGGTATTTGTGAGACGAATTGTCGTCCGGGTCACATCCTTTGTGAGGATTGGCTTGTCTAGATGTTCTACAATAGCGTATATAGCGTAATCTGACGAAATTTGTCGTCCGAGTCCGGTCGAGAGGGCTGACTTGTCCTGGATGATCGCTTGGTATATTTCAATGTTAGTGTGCTGATGACAATGATTAAGTCAGGATGAACGAACGGACTATGCAGTTATCGTAATTTGTTTTAAGTGTTATAACGATGTCTAGTCTTGTATGAAACTGGACCTTGTATTAACATGCAGAGTCTGTCATACAAGGTAATGTCCAGCCTTATGTGAGTGAACCTAATAGTGACTGATTGTAATCTTGAGCGGATTATAAATAAGCCTTCACTCTTTTCCTGTGGGTTACCTTTCCTTGACATCTTTCATTTCCTAACACTAACTAGATGAACATTTCATGTGCAGACCAATTAGACGAGACGATGACTTTGGTAGATGGTGAAACTATGCCCGAGGTACTAAAACTCCCGCCTTGCACGATGATGAGGAAGCTGGCCCATCTACACCTGCCGAGGACGTCAGGATGTCAGGAGAGGCCGTGTTAGGAATATCGAACTCAAAATTATCTTATTGGCAACACTGACTAATATTTAAAACAACTAAAGAGAGTTTCCATCACTTCCGGCACAAGCGGCTGGATGTGGCGGCGGCCATTGGCGGAAGTCGTATTATTTGGCGGCTGCACCGGATGTAACGGCAGCCATGTTATTTATTTAACAGTTGCGAGAGACGGCGTCTGGGAGGGCGCTAGTGCACCGAGTTCGCCCCACCTTCGCCTTTATAAGGAGCCGCGCTGATGAGCCGGCACGCATTTCAACCGAATGCGTCCTGGTGCACGGACCACTGTCTCTCGACAGTCAGTACTGCCCAGTTATTGGACATGGAACGTTGTCTCAGGCAATTAGTACTGTCCTTATCGCGGTGGGTGCGTGGAACCCTGTCTTTGACAGTCAGT
Organism: Malacosoma neustria; assembly: GCA_963693495.1. Taxonomy (NCBI): domain Eukaryota; kingdom Metazoa; phylum Arthropoda; class Insecta; order Lepidoptera; family Lasiocampidae; genus Malacosoma; species Malacosoma neustria. Next base: position 14,266,955 of record OY856390.1, read on the forward strand.
ACAGCCCTAGGTGACCGCCCTCACTGTCACATGACTAGTTATTTAATTAAACGTATTTCATTGCTGTATATCTATATCTCTAGATCTAACTGATTGTTCGAATGAAATGAATTCGTATATTCCCATATCTGAGTTGTCCCTCTGATGTCTGGCTTTACCTGACATTATATATATTATAATATATATTATATATAATTATATTATATATATATTATATATTATATTATATATATAATATATATATAATTATATTATATATTATATATTATATTATATATAATATATATATATATATATATATATATATATATATATATATATATATATTAATATATATATATATATATATATATATATATATATATATATATATATATATATATATATATATATATATATATATATATTCGTCTCTGCTTCTTATTTGTTGCTTCCTTTGTTACTAATTTATCATATTTTATGTATGCTACTTCTACAATTTACACACAAGTTATATTTTTGACAGTTCACTGATAGACGGCATACTTAAGATCAAAGGTGGTTGCCATCCAGACGGGCTTAGGGCCCTACCACGTAGCTAGGGTGGGTTGTTTTGTCGCCTTTTACGACAGGCCGACCCCGGCCGCAGAGGTCAGTCTCAGTATTCTTTTTCCACCCCTGCACGCATTATCTTCTGAAGCTTTAATCTTAAATCGGAAAATCGTGCATGAGAACCTGTTCTGTTTAATAGGGTATAACCACTTAACAGGTAAACTATTTCAAATATCTTAAAATCTCAATCTTCTTATCTTATCTTCTATCTTTAAATTTCATTAATATTCTATGGACGGAAATTTCCATTATATTATTAAGTGGCAACCCTACGATATTCTAATAACTGCGAAATAGAATCCGACCGACTCAATTATGCACACAAAGTAAAATATTATACAATTTGTTGAGTCCATTCGTATTTTTCACTTTGTCAACTTCACTTTAGTGGTTTGTTTGGTGAAATGGCGCGCTTATTTAAGTTTTAGAATTTTCGAAATTTCTCGAAATATATTAGCATTTCATCGTGTTTCGAGTTTTTAAACACAAACTGTCAGAAATCAAACGATTTGTTAAAATTTATAATGGAATATTGAATACGAGAGATTTGGACAGTAATATGTACATAAAGATATGTACATACTACTAGTTGACCCGGCAAACGTTGTTCTGCCATATGAATTAAAGTGCGTGCATACAAAGTACACATGTCAGAAGTGAGACTTCTTTTGCAAACTAAGTTTTAAATCTCGTTTATATTTATACTAATCTAATGCTTTAGATTTCCGAGACTTAGAGGGAGGGAAAAAGGAAGATATGATAGGAATTTAATGAATTTAATTGTCATTAAAACATTAAAAGAGTCGAAAATTAATACAAATTATAAATTTAATTTATTTCATCGATATCTACATTATTTGATACGATTTCTATTGGTATTGTTGTGACTAAAGCATAATAATAAGAAAAATATGCAATATAAGTTCGTGCTCGCAGCTTTCGCTCTATGGCACTGTGCGTGATGAGACGTTTGCTCTATCTCTCTCTCTCGCTCGATCTTTCTCACTCGCTCTCTGCCTCTCCTTCAATAAAAACGATTTACATCTTCGTGACGTTTCATCCGTAAAAATTTTACCCTCATGCGCGCAAAAAAGTTTCACTTCAAAAAGTAGCCTTGTCCAGCCAATGTCCTTCTCCAAGGTCCAATCTATGATTATACCGAAATTCATCAAAATTGGTTCAGCGGCTTAGGCGTGAAAGCGTAACAAAGAAACAAACAAACAAACTCACTTTCGCATTTATAACATTAGTTAGGAATTATTTAAGATGTCATACTGTGATAATAATTGACACAGCTACATGTAATCCCAAAGTAAATGTAGACTGAAACGATTTTTAATTGACAAGGTTTATTATAATATTAAAGATTATTTAATTGCAGTTTATCCGTGCAGGGGCGTGTTTATCCGTCAATTTTTTATCCGTGCAGGGGCGGAGAAAGAATACTAACCTCTGTGGTCGGGGTCGGCCTGTCGTAAAAGGCGACAAAAAACCCACCCTAGCTACGTGATAGGGCCTCAAGCTCGTCTGGATGGCGACCACCTTTGGTCTTAAAAATGCCGCCATAATAACCTTGTGTTGTGTTCCGGCATTAGTGACCCAAGTTCCTGTACCCTTATGGGATAGCAGCGTGTTCGCGATGCCACTGGCGTTGCAAACACCTATAGGCGACGGTAACTGCTAAATTCTAAGCGGGCCGTTAGCCTGTCTGCTGTCCTACAGCATTAAAAAAATATTAATTTATATTCTTATATCAAATTCTGACGCACTTAAAACAGTTATTAGTCGATCCGGTACAAAACATACAATTAGTAAATAATATTCAATCAATATCCATCGGCATTTAATAGACCCACTAATAAGTATCGATACGTGTACCAAATAAATTATAGGTAGATACCCAAGAAGCCTTACCCCTGATACTATTACGATGTAGGCCGTATTCTGTAATGAGGTCGGTTTAATTCCGGCGCTTGGGCTTTTCGTTTAACCCAGTGTAGTCGTAGACTGGTTTTTTAGTTAATTTTTCTTAGACATCTTTAGATATTCTTAGATCTCTTTTGTTCCACATCCGACTACGTTCTAAAAACTCCGATATCTTCTTTTCTCCTAGGCGTCAGATGGCCTGATCTTGTGGTCCAGGCAGGCACCAGCTGACCCTTCGTATCGGGGCGGGCCTCCTCCGTGGTGTGCGCCAGGGGGTTAGGGATTCGTCCCCCCGGCGTTCTCCTTTGTCAATTCATGATTAAGGAGGGTACGTGAAACAGCACGTGTGCCCTCACCCCCGCGGCGTAGGTGTAGGCGGCGGAACCTCCCACAAAGGGACGGTCAAGAGGCTACCAGGACAAATTACTGGCAAAAGACGGTACGATATTTTTTCCCCAAAATTAATTTATGCCTTTTATCTTGTCATTTAATTAAACAGGATAAAATCCAATATATTTTATAATGTTGTATTTACAAATGTTTGTTATAGGGAAAATAATATGATTTAGTTTAAACGTAATATTATTCCCTGAATAAATAATATCTAATTAATCTTTAATTTATAATTAAATTCCTTGTATTTTATCAATTAATGTTACATTGTTTGTTACGGTGGTAATTAGTTAAGTTTTGTATACAAATTTCCACATAATTCTTCGCGGAGATAGCTACTTTTTTCTCTTCTTTTCTTGATTACTTATCTCTTTCCATTTTTATTTCACCCCTTTGAGTGTTTATGTTCATATATGAGTTAAATTACTAAAATTAATAATTCTACTTCTGTTAAATCTAACGTTTCATTGTTTGAAAACCTACGTATTTCACCTGGCGTTGTGTTAATACAAAATTTCATAATTATCCGCCAGTTTAAACAATTTATGTACGATACGTGTATACCACCAATTCGCCTTGGATAAGCGTGGTAGGTATACCTACTGTCTGTTTCTCTGGGAGGGTAGAGCCCAGGAATGAGACGTTATGGCCTTCTATTACTATGTTATTCAATATTCATCTTAGATTCCAGTTGTAGGCATTTTTTAGATACGTTATGATATATACATTTCAGCTGAGCATCGCCACTTTATCGAATAGTAAATTCTTATAATTTCCTTTTTCACTCCATTGATATAGCAGCAGCGAGTCCCAGTATTTATAAAAAAAGTGTGTTGAAATGCCTCTAAGACAAATAACTGAACCTTTCATAGCTACGGCGCACTGAGTGTCTCACTCTGAATTAATGTGTAAATGTAATGTGTAATAAATAGTATTTATTCTATTTCTATCTAAATAATTATTTTTTGTTGCTAGTTCTTAGTCATGTTAAACTTTTTTTTTTATGTGTAACCTGTGACAAATGTTGTTGGGTTTATATTAGTACTAACATATTAAATAAGACAATTTACTAATCCTCATATAAATACTGTTTGTTTGTCCAATAAATGAAAAAAGAAAAGGAACAGCAGAGAAGCTGGTTACCATCGCCTATGGATGTATGATGCCCTTATCATCGCAAACACGCTAACACGCTGCAGCTTGCATAGGAGTACGGGAAATTGGATTACTGATATCGGAACAGAGCACAAGGTTATAATGGCGGCATACGAATAGACTAAGGGTGGTTGTCATCCAGACGGGCTTGGGGCCCTACCTAGCTAGGGTGGTGTTGTCGTCTTTTACGACAGACCGACCCCGGCCGCATGGGTTTGTATTCTTACTCCGCCTCTGCACGGAGAGAAATGATATGAAATGATATATATCCTGTCTTCTATTTTCAAAATTGTCAGTTGTATAAAAGAAGATAAGTATTCAGGTTAAGCATAAGTAGGATAAGGATAGAAAAATTACGTATAAGAAGCCACGATTTAAAATTAGTCGCCTTCCGAATAAGAATCGACAAAGAATTAGCAAACGCGTGTTCAGACGATAAATAACGCGGTATCGAACATTAGTACAGTCAGCCACAACAGCGGATTAACATCGCTAGTATATTACATAGTAAAGGTACACACACACTGCGATTTTTGTCCTCAACAAGAAAATACTTTCAATTTTTTTTATAACTGTTACCGATTAAATCGCAGGCACATCACCAATAAAGCGGCCCTTCACTACGCTGTGTTCCGCCATCTTGTGTAACCGTTATTATAAAAGAGTTCATGAAACTATATGTATCTATTCAGTAATTAAAATTGTATATTTTACTATAATGTATCTAATAGATAATAAACAATAACTAATTATAATCCTTTTGACGACTTCCATGGCGTAACCACTAACGCACTTCAGTATATTTGCAGAGGTAACGAGCTCGATTTTCATCTGACTTCTATGTGTTTGTGTATAATATGTATTTATTTACAAATTCATCACAATTTTTTTTAAATTATACATCGAAATTTTAATAAAACAAGTAGACATGTTATGCCATAACAACAGCAACACAATTGAAATGACTGCTGCTTCCTTATGGTAAACAATATAAAATAAAAATCAAATTCGACAAGATTGCATGTAATAAAAATTTCCATGCCTATAAAATCAATAAAAACATATGTCAATAACTTAAATAGTGAAAAACAACATTAATATATCTGTTTTTAAATAATACCAAAAAATACTAAACATTAAAAATATATATCAAGACTGTAATATTATTATTATAAAAAAATTTATAATAATGTCAATTAAGATCGTTAATGTCTTATTGAATCCGATTATAATATTCTATTATTAGACAGACAATTTATAATATTGAAATATTGAAAGTATTTAACATTTAACATATTTTTAGCATTGACATTAATTAAGTCGTCAAAATTAGAGAAAACGCATTGGTTTTATTTTATAAGTTTTAGTTGGTTTTGCGCAAAATATTGACCTAACGCGGCTTGATAGCCGAATATGTAAGTAAGGCTCACCATTTGATGCATTCCGTTCTTGCCATTATTTTCGAGTAGATTACCTCTCCGATGGGTGTTTTGAGCTACATTTACCGAGACATCCGATTTAGAATAAGATATATATGATGAACGAACCGACACTTTAGTTCGCTTACTTTTTTTTTCTTTCGACGAGCAACGTCATTGACTTCAGGCCTCGCGCATTATGTCTATCATATTACCATTTGAATTGTTGAGTCACAATAATTAATCATTGTGGCGCGCTAATTTTTTTATTGGTGTTGGAGCAATAAACAAGTTTTCTCAATAATAATCAATTACCATCGCCTATGGATGTTTGCAACGCCAGAGACAATGCTAACACACTGCTATCCGTGGGCAACCGCGGCAGTATTATTACTCCACTCCTGCGATTCGATTCTGCGATTTCAATCTTTGGCAAGGTTGATAAGTTATGCTGGACTTGTGATTCCAGTCCATTCCCGGTTGTTCCGCAGCCAAGAATTCTTCTTGCGTCCGACCGCTCTTTACCCAGCTGGTCAAGTATTAGAGTTTTTGCTACTGTCTGTTGTAATTAATGTCAGTAATGATATAATTTGTTAGTTACCTTGATAGCAAAAGTTTAAGAAAGAAGAAGAAAGAAATGAAGAAATTTTAGAACAATACACATACACACAATTAAAATTTCTATATCTAAAATAAAATTTAGTAAATAAAACAAACAAAACTGGAATTCGAAAGTAATTTCGGTTCGGGAATGGAATTTACAACACAAATGCACAACCATTTACCTCGGTCTTTGTGCTGCTGAGGCTCTTCGATCATAGCTGTACGATGCACTGGCACGAACTACTTTCGATTGACCTAGTTCTTGAAATATTGGAATAAAACAACGGAAATTGAGGAACTGGATGCGACGCGTGCGCAGCGTATATTTTGAATGAAAGAATCGAGAGATGGCAGATGAGAGAGATGACATATGACTAACTCGATACTAGGATATATTCGCGGTAAATTGATTGTGCTAAATACGTAACAGTAATTAATTAAAAAGAAGTGTATGCTCTAAGAAAAGATCTAGCTCAGCTTGTATATTAGTTAATATTGGCTAACGTTGATCTTCCGCTAAACCTAAGAAGAAGTAGACGTATTTTTAATGAAAAAGTCAACAATAATTAACAAAAAGAGTTTTAATGTTAAATCGGGAGTATGTATTCCCCTTTATCCTGACGCTACGTATACGGCATTCCACTTGCCTTTTAAGAGTTCCAAGTAATAAAAAAGAGATGTATTTTTTCTTTTAGACACGAGGCAGTAAAGTTGTAAACGAGTTTCGTACATTAATGCCGGTCGGAGTCAAATTACGTTTAGTGCGTTTATGCCACCTACAACACTTAGCTTACGCGTTAAAATTAGGCGTTTCCACGTTTTACTACATCGTTTGTTCCATTTAGTGTGACGGTGAATAGGGCAACACCAAGAACTTTTTAGATAGTGATAAAACGAAAAAGATGTGACGCCACAAAGACGCAAGCTATTTATCTGTGCAGGGGCGGAGAAAGAATACTAACCGCTGCAGCTGGGGTCGGCCTGTCGGTCGGCTCCAAGCCTGTCTGGATGGCGACCACCTTTGGTCTTATGTATGCCGCCATAATAACTTTGTGTTGTGTTCCGACATTAGTCACCCAAGTTTCTGTACAATTACAGGACAGCAGCGATATTAATCGTTAGGATCGGATCGTAATCTTTCTTTTGTCGGTTTCGTAACAATGATCTTCTTACATGAGCAGATCGTAAGCCCGTCGGGCTTAGCCGATTAGCTAGCTAGGCTATGATCAACCTCCCCCCATCCACCACCCGGGGGACGCTCCTCTACGCCGCAAGGGATTAGATCGTGAGGCATGGCGTGATCTGCTGTCGGAGGCCAAGACTCACTGGGTCGCTACGTCACCGTAGATAGATATATAGATTTATTAATCGCTTTGAAGACGATTAAATAAAATGAACGTATAATATAAGATATTATTAGACTACTTTTATGATAGAAGCTAAAGCCGGCGAGTGTCAAATAAGCGTCGACGGGTAACGAGAAAAGTTCCCTGATCAACCCCCCTAATCATAAGTTCACCCGCATTGAGTTATAACCGATGGATGGTTATTCCCGAGTTACAAGGTTTATAATCCAGATAAGTGTATGATCGTTTGATTGATGTCGTTTGCCAACTTGTTTTGTGTGCCTTCAGTTCATTTCTCGGTCATATTGTTTTTTTTTTAAATGAATAACATAATTTTAACTACCCGATACCCATCCGCTTCGCTGGGCAGACGATAATATTTTATTGTAAAACCTTGACGTAAACTATATAAATTATAGTCAAAACTAAAAAGACACGCTTTTATAGTTAATCAAGGTAAAAAGTAAAAAACAATTCTTAACCTAAGAATAAAATTACTGACGATATTAATGTCACTGTTTTAAAATCATGGGGTGCTCGATATCAACCGTTGTAATTTTTTATTAGTTTAGCTGCACGCTACGCTTTCTGAACAGTGACATTTATACATGTTATAATGTTGTTTTATTTTCTCTCAGTAGTGGTATCCAGCCTATCTGGATGGCGACCACCTTTGGTCTTAAGTATGTCGCCATAATAACCTTGTGTTGTTATTCCGGCATTAGTGACCCAAGTTCCAGTACCCTTATGGGACAGCAGCGTGTTCGCGATGCCACTGGCGTTGTAAACACCCATAGGCGACTGTGTCAGCCTGTCTGCTGTCCTACAGCAATAAAAAAATGAAAAAGATTTTCGTTTTCTGACCATTTGGAATTACAAGTGAATGTAATAAATAAGTTGGGACGCCCAAAATGTCTTACGTATGTAGCGTCTTGAGTTTGTTCATGCACGTAGCGAGGTCCTCCAGTAAACAAAGACGGCAATACCACCATTTTACCTATTCCTGAAGACTGTATATCTATGTTTGCCATAGCGTCTTTTAGGTGGAAATATTCTTTGCTCCTAAGTTTTTTAGGAGTTAAGTGTTCCATTACTTTTCTCTATTATGTAGGCTGTATTCCTTGAGGACATTTCCCTAACCCCCCCTGTTCCCGACACACACCCAGCCGTCCAGCTGAGAGTTACTGGCTAGCATACTGTCACGTCTACAGACATACCCCGGCGATCACCCCTGGGCAGCGGCCCTATACGTACTTTATTTCGACTTTTCTCCATATTGATGTGTTACTTGAACCTTTAGTCATGAGCTTAATCTATTAAAATTTTTAAAATCAATCTATGGATAAAAATATCCTAACCAATACCGGTTACCGGCAATACCTACCGAGGTATTCAAAATAACGGCTTTTTGTAGCTGGATTATAATTTTATATGGAATGTTTAACTCTTCAAGACTTTTGCGTAATGTTTTAGGAATAATACCTGTGGATGAATACTTAATACGAAAGGATACTTATAGGGATAGTGCTAACTGCATGTATTTGCCATTGCGCCTTTATTTACAGAAATAAAGGCACCAACCGACCTATGTACAGACATAGGTCAGTGTATTTGGGTAGTATTTTTGAATGAGTGTTTGATAAGTTGTGTGTGTTTGGAATAGCAATGTCTGTGATATATAATTTTTTTATCTGTGATATATATATATTTTTTAAAGTATATCGACAAGGGTAATATCTGGTCTATTTTAATGTATGGTTTTGTATGTGATAATGCATAATTCTATGCCAGTATAAGAAGATGATTCCAAAACCGTTGCAGGTTTGTATTTATAGTATGCTATGCGATTTTGTATTAGTTAAGTATTAAGTATTGGTGGATGATGGCACCAGATTGTAGTCAGTCTGTGCAATTGATGAGCAGGTACCTGTTATATGTTGTCTGGTTTCGGAGTTTCGGAAGTAATGTAAGCAGATGTCAATTTGGAGGTTGTTGCTATGTATAATAAACTTTTTATAATTTCGCGTGTCTATAACTTGGTCTTGAATATGAAATTGAGTGTGAAACATTCAGTTTCTGGAAATGATACACCACACTTGAGAAAGGCATTGGACGAAGGTTTCTCAATGTTTGGATGAGTTAAGTTCCGGCGATGACGGCTGTGCAAAAATTTTTTCATCATCTATTTTCTGCGTTTCTGATACTATTACTTCGTTTTTCTGAGTATGAATCTCTTACTTATGGAGAGTTAATTTAATATCAGCATGAGTAGCAGCTTTATGCAGATTTTCGAAGTATAATTATTTGTTTGTTATGTAGGTTTTTAATTATCCTCTTTCCTCCTTCGTGTTTAGGTAATGTTAATCTTTCTGTGCATGAACGAGGGTGGTGTTTTTTATATTTCGTCATAGTTGTATTGATTAATCGTTGGTGTTTGTGACCAGTGAATTATGCCGAATGAATATGTGAGAATCGATATGTGTTCATAGCCTTTATTGTATTTTTTGCATTGAGTGGGAAGATCCGTATTTTGTGTAAATGTGTTTTAAACTTTTTTATAAGATTATATTTAGTTTTTTATTGATGAATTTGTTTAGTTTGGTGATATCCGAGATATTTATAACCTGTTTCTTCATCAACTGGTTCTACTTTTTCCCCACAATTTGTTGTGTATGTATTTGGTTCTATCTTTTCCTTTCGAATTGATTGAATCTTACATTTATCTATTCCGAAATTCATGTGTATATCTGAATAAAAACTTTCTGGTACATTTGCTAGATTATTTACGTCTCGTAAGCTGAAACCGTATAGTTTAATATCGTTCATGTACATCAGGTGGGTAAGTGTGTAATGTGTTTCATTATATCTTAATTTAAAATCGCTATTAAGTAAATTTGACAATGGGTTCAACGCAAGGCAGAACCATAACGGGCTGAATGAATCTCCTCGCAATATACCTCTACTAATTTTAAAACTTTTGGTTTCTAAATGTTGCAATTTTAGTGTAGTATTCCAGTTTTTCATTGCTGTTTTTAGAAAATTAATAAGAATTGGATGGATTTTGTAGTGTTCTAAAATATTTAACCAACTATGTGGAACGGAATCAAAGGCATTTTTATATAATAGTCTATGTAGATGGTATAAATAATTATTTTATTTATAAGAGCTTCTTTGTAAACTATTGCGTCTATTGCAAGATGCTCCTTACAGCCTTGACTATTTTTACGACAACCTTTTTGTTGTTTAGCAAGTATGTTGTTTTCATCTATGTGTGCATATATTATTTCTTGTATTCTGTATTTTGGTGGATTTTGTGTATCTATTTTATCTTTAGGTATCATCTAAGTGATTCCTTGAGTTACAAACACCCACGTTTGATGATGAATGAATTAGGATTTTCTGTAAATAAATTTAAGTATTCAAGTAAGTCTGGATGTATATAGGTCAACTATTTATACCAATAATTATGAATTTTATCAGACTCTGCAGCTGTATAATTACTCAATTTTTTTATATCTGTATGAAATATATTTAGAGTAATAGTATGAAGACTCATGGTTGAAATATCGTTTACAAAGAATTTGTCACTCTCAAGCCATACGTTAATTTTGTGATGTACTGGAGTAGACTAAATTTTAAACCTTTTCCAGTTCTGGGAGTACATCTTGTTTCTCTGTAAGCTATATAAGGTTTTATGTTACGAGCGGATTTCTATTGGCAGCAGGCACAGTACGGAGGCAACTTTTTGACTTTCATTTAGTAATCTATATGATTTTGTATAGAAATAAATTGTGGCATATCAAGCTTGCGTTGCATGGGATCAGCGAGTTCACCATCCATCTTTATTGACTTCCGATAAGTGAAAAGGTGTTGTCCGTTTTGCACTAAAATGGACAACATTAATTACAGAATGACTACCACGTGATTGTAAAAGAAAAAAAGAGATAGATAGGGAAAAAGATGGATAGATGATATCAGAAAAGACGGAGACGCTACTTGGTGGACGAAAACAAAAAATAGAAAAGAATGGAAACAGCTGGCCAGAGGCCTTATGTGTCACAGGTCACGCTGAAAACTACACGGTCAATTTCAAAATTATACAGCGAATATTAGAACTACACGTCCAATTTTTAAACTACGCCCAGTTTACAATACACAAATAAGTATACATATAATAAAAAATATATATATACAGTCGACTTGAGAACCTCCTCCGTATTTTTCGTCGGTTAAAAATTTATATATTAAAACATAATCATGTCATGTAATTAATATTTTTTTATTTATACACACAAAACCAACTTCACTTTTGGGAATATGTCTGTTAAGTTAAAGTTGTGTAATGTCTTTAAGTTCAGTAATTGAATTTGTTATAGTAATTTGTCTCATGGCATTTCTATTTCATGAAATGTAATGTCTGTTTTCATTGTGCCACGATTAAAAACGGTTCATTAAAGTCCAATATGTTGTCAAATGGATTATCGGAGACACCATTAAATTTAGATTACATGTCAACGTATTACCCATATTTACTATTCGTAAAACATTTCATATAGATATACTTTTAACTTTTAATTCCTTTACTAAACCATCCGATGAACAAATTTAAAATAATTTTTGGAGATGCGAACTCTTGCTCCTGGCCGTATATACATAGTCAGGTCATAAGTATTGTCACACAGTAAAAACTTTTCTTTTAGAATGCTGGCCACAAAAAAGTTTATTGAATTCGAATTTCGAATTGTTCATGAAAATAAAAATGTATAACTTTTAGAATTTTACTCATTTTTAAACATGGAGTGGACGCTTAAAGAAGACCGTGTTGCAGTTATTGCGTTGCATCGTTGCGGTTACGCGCCAATTCAAATTTTTAACATACTGAAAAATTTGAATATTACCAAAAGATTCGTTTATCGTACCATCAAACGATACAATGAAGACTCTAGTGTAGATGACAGGTCAAGAAGTGGTCGCCCTCGGTCTGTTAGGACTCCAGCAGTGATAAAAGCTGTGAAGGCACGAATTCAAAGAAATCCCAAACGTAAGCAGAAACTGTTGGCCCTTCAGATGGGGTTAAGCAGAACCACGGTGAAAAGGGTGTTAAATGAAAACTTAGGGCTTCGGGCATATCGAAGAAAAACAGGACATCGTTTGAATGCTCGTCTAATGGACCTGAGACTGAAGAGATGCCGTGCTTTGTTGAAGCGGTACGCGGGAAAAAAATATCGGGAAATTCTTTTTTCGGATGAAAAAATGTTTACCGTAGAAGAGAGCTACAACAAACAAAATGATAAGGTGTACGCACACAGTAGTGAAGAAGCGAGCAACCGTATTCCGCGTGTCCAACGAGGTCATTTTCCATCCTCGCTCATGGTATGGTTGGGAGTTTCTTATTGGGGCTTAACAGAGGTACATTTTTGTGAGAAAGGTATAAAAACGAATGCTGTTGTGTATCAAAATACAGTCCTAACGAACCTTGTGGAACCTGTTTCTCATACCATGTTCAATAACAGGCACTGGGTATTCCAACAAGATTCGGCGCCAGCTCATAGAGCGTCGAGCACACAAGACTGGCTGGCGGCGCGTGAAATCGACTTCATCCGGCACGAAGATTGGCCCTCCTCCAGTCCAGATTTGAATCCGTTAGATTACAAGATATGGCAACACTTGGAGGAAAAGGCGTGCTCAAAGCCTCATCCCAATTTGGAGTCACTCAAGACATCCTTGATTAAGGCAGCCGCCGATATTGACATGGACCTCGTTCGTGCTGCGATAGACGACTGGCCGCGCAGATTGAAGGCTTGTATTCAAAATCACGGAGGTCATTTTGAATAAACTTTAATGTCATAAGAATCTATGTTTTGTTAAGTTTATTTTGGTATATGAATGGTTACATAATGAATAAACTTGTTACAATTATTTTACATTAAACATGTGACAGAATTTATGACCTGACTAGGTATTTATATTGTGTTGTTTATTCTCAGGCAGTGTTCCTCGGATATATTTTTATTGGGCATGTTCGTAATGAAAGTCAGATTCAGATTTCGGTATTCCATAATTTTTTCCCCAAAAGTTGAGGCTGTGGGTCTCAGGTGACTTAATATCGACTCCGGGCGAAAACTCGTACCAACCCCGTGGGAACGGGGTCGAACATCCGTGGCTGCGTGCTCAGCTACACGCCTACTGTGATTCCTGGGCTCGACCGCTGCATGGGTCCCTCCCCATTATCCACTTTCTCCCAAAAGAACAAGCCATGGAAGGCTAAAAATTAGGGATCATTTCAACTTCACCGGTGAAGTCGATTGTTTTTTCAGTGTGCGTGACATTTAGCTGGTGCCGTGCTACAGTTCGTCCGCGAGCGGACCTGAACCAATCCGGGAAGGGGTGGAATCAAGATCAGTGCGAATTTCTTTGCCCACTGCAAGGTATCGCTTATCTCTAGCCACCACGATTTATAAACGCACCAAATGCGATGCGCAATAATTTGACTGTGTTGTATTTGGTAATATACCATTATCTACTTCTCTCTAGACTCCAATTATGGCGTGTCGAACAGCGGGAAATAAATGAAAGTCTGTATACACTAATATCCTTTACTTATTAACCGAAAAAAAATAAAAATATCAATGTAATATACGGCTCACTTGTGGGCTGACGGCTGGCGGCGACAGTGCTTGAATATCCGTGCTTTACAAAACATGAGATTTAAATTGATACTTTTTTAAATAAATTTTTATGTTGCATTTTTGACTTATTTTGAAAAAAGCTAAAAAAACATGATACTCTAAAATAGTTCACGTTTGCATAATCAAATCAACCTAACGGCAATACGTCGAATTACCAATAACCCTGATAGATAAATAATGTATGAAAAATTGGACTAAATTTAATTTTTACATTCGGGATATTTTAGTCTAGAATATGGCAACCATTGCATTAATTAGTTTACCTTATCAACCGATAGTGATTCGATCCGATAATTCTTATTTAAATTGTCTTGTGACAATGAATCCGCACATTTCGCCTGAGGATTTCAAAATGTTCTGCAGATCTGAGACGTGACTGTATCTCAGAGAGCTGTATTTCATGTATCTAATGTGTACTATTTATATGAAATCATAGATTAATACCATTTGGATTGAATAATTAATAACCATAATTTATTTAATGTCCCGGCTGTATACGTGATCTTAGTAACTTTATATTCGTGCAGGGACGGAGACAGAATACTGACCTCTGCAGCCAGGGTCGGCTTGTCGTAAAAGGCGACAAAACAGCCCACCCTAGCTACGTGGTAGGATCCCAAGCCCGTATGGATGGCGACCACCTTTGGTCTTAAGTACGCCGGCATAATAACTTTGTGTTGTGTTCGGCATTAGTGACCCAAGTTTCTGTATCTATGGGACAGCAGCGTGTTCGTGATACCACTGACGTTGCAAACACCCACAGGCGACAGTAACTACTAAATTTTAAGTGGGCCGTCAGCCTGTCTGCTGTCCTACATCAATGATTTGAAACTTTGCACACTTATGAAGGACTGATGACTATGCAATAATTTGGATAGTTTGTATCATCTTCCTTACCACGATCCTCAGGATTAATGATTTTTTCACGCTTTATTTTAATTCGAACTCAATTTTTAACCACTTTGAATGAATTGAATCAAAAATATTCAAAATATTGCACACTCGTCAAGAATTGATAACAATACACAGATTTAGTAATTTTGTCCCATAGTCCTTATCAGGATTAACATTTTCTTTTTCCTCTGCCGAAACGCCATCTGGCACCTAATTAATAAAACTGCCGGAAGATAACCTTAAATTAATAAAAAACGTTTACCGACTGGGAATTAGAAACAAATAAATTATATTTTATAGTGAATCAAACTAAAATATAAAAAATAACTCTTAACATAAACTGACGACAAAATTAATGTCAATGTTCTAAAAGCGTGAGGTGCTATTATACGATATTTTTTTATTATAATGTCAAAGGCAGCATAACTATACATTCTACCTCTCGAACTCCTAAAATGACGGTTGGTTAGATTACAAATAAATTTAACATCTTTTAAATCGGATAGACAAATAAAATATATTAGGTTCAGATTTAAAGAACAGTGGATTTGGCATTACAAGAATGTAATGTCAATGATTAGCTCTCCTCGTCACTGACTTGGATCTTGATTTTAACCGAGAAGGCTAATTTCTATTATATATTTTCATATGTATATATTGTATCTTCTTATATAATGTAGCATACATCGGTCGCTCAGTGGTTGAAATTCGAACATAATTAATTTAATTTAAGTCTATATCAAATCAAAGGTTTATAATCAAAGATTTCATCATGGCTACTCAGATAATTTGCAATTTTTCTATATCAGTTTGAAGAGCATCGCTGTAAAACTTCAAAATGTTTTGCATTGCAAAACCTGTATTGTAAATCCTTTCCGTATATACGTATTTTGTAAACACTATTCTCACAAATAGGCAAGAGTAAATCAATTCAGGAGTAAATCAACACCATTTGTTTATGCTTGAGCAAGATGTATTTCACAAATTATAAATAACTGTACAAATAAAAATAATTCTTAAGTTTCATTCCCAGTTATTGTTAATTTTGACATTCAATAAAACCAAATGAATATAATCACTTAAGCCTATAGACAATTATGTTCATTATATATTTATTAAATATATACTATTAATATTTGTATAATATATTTGTATAATATTATTATTTATTATTTTTTTAAGTATTTACTAATGTATATTATTATAATATTATATAATAATTTTATAATATTATATATTATAAAATTAACCTTAATGGTCTTTACCAGGCCATAAACACTTATAAAAAAAACAAAAGAGTAAGTTGAATGAATGTGTGTATTATGTATCATTTGCGCAGTAGTGTTAAGTAATATTTATTTTAATTATTTTAATGTATTTCTAATGGAATTTAGGTAAAAAATAGCTTTCTGCACTTCTTCTCCATATAAACTTTAACTGTGCCAAATTTCATACTCCACAATCCGCGCATTTTTCCTAAAAAGGGGTACTAAGTTTTCGCTTGACGTAATAATATATAGATTTAAGTACTATCAATTTTCTAATTCTCATTGAAATCCTATTAGCTACAGGCTTCACCAATGTCTTGTAATATAGCTTGTAGTTATTGCGTTTTAGTACATATAGTAAAACTGGGGGTTGGTACTGAAAACCAGCGATGTGTCGGAACAATTTCGAAGCAGCAGAACGTTGAGTGACCACTGACCAACCTAGTTTGTCAAGGTTACGGCATGGATTTATTATTTATGATAATTGTAAGTTTCATGTAATGTAGGCAATGTATGTATACGATTTCTTTGGCAAATAAATGTTTTCTTTCTTTCTTTAAATTTGAACATTCAATGTAAAAATTGCTTTACTTTTTTAAATCATTTAATACATAAATACGGTGAGTCCAATTAGGACCCATGACTGTGCATAAAATTAGGGAGCTCCTTTTAGACACATTGATGTTATATACTGTGTATCTATATGATTAACTTTGGCGGTTAAATTTGTCTGAGCTTGTGTATGGTGTAGTGAAATGTACATATTAATTAAATAAGACTAAAGAGATCTTATGAGAGTGCAAAGATGTTTGATAAAACAACAATTCAGTATGTAATGGTCGTCTCATCTTCCGAGTTATAGTTTATGAGCGAAACCTTTTCGCTGAGCGAATATGAAAACTCTCTTGAGTATCTCTTTGAAGAGACTCTGCCTCACGGGGTTGATGCTTCGACTCCGGCTTTGGCCGCATTGCTGATCAGCGAGGTCGTGCTCATAAAATTTTTTCTTTGGAACAAATGGTAGCGACCTCGTATTTAGTTTTAATTTTATATGTAAATTTATTATCTTCTTTTTATTTTATCAAGTTGTTTAATCCATTATAATATTGTATATGTGAAAGTGAGTTTGTTACGCTTGCAAGCCTAAACCGCTGAACCTATTTTGATCAATTTCAGTGAAGACATAGATTGGACTTGAAGACCTGGAGAAGGACATATACTTTTTTATATGGCAGGACAACGTTTGCCGTTTATCCCAGAGTTAAATTCTTCTGGTCACCATTGGCATGGCATTTTTTTCCTTGTGATTCAAGCGGGAAATACTCGTATGATTCAATTTAGTTTTCACAGTAACAGACGGCAAGTGTGAGCCATACGTAATGTAAACTAGCTAAACGAGTTAATTTGCCTCCAAGACCCGTTCTAATAATGAGATGAGATCACTATTCTTCTCGTAGTTTTTTCTATTCTCCTATTGCTCAATTTCTGGGCTTTGTATAAAACCCCTTCCATGATGACCAGACCAGGGGGTGACGTTTATGACCCCAGGCACTCTGTCAATCTATAGGTTGAAGGGAGCTACACAGAATAGCACACATGCTTTATTCTCGCGATATATGTACCTGTAACCTGTAGTACTACCTGTAGGCGAAAGCACCCGCGAGGGCCGCTCGCTGCCGTAGTTTGCCGGAGGTCGTTTGTCCTTTGGCAGCGTTGTCTTGCGTTCTCCGCTTCGTTGCTGTTCTCTTAATAGTTTGAGACTATACAATTATATTTTAAATTATTGGGAATCACACTCGATAATATTTTTGACTCACAGATGAATCAATTTAATGTTACATTATTAAATTAGTAATACTAAGGCTATCGCGGGCGCCCTGATAGCCTCTAAGAAAATGTATAATGTCGTTTTGAAAAACCATATCGTACTGTGATGGGAAATCCTTAGAAGCTACGTGGTAGGACCCCAAGCCCGTCTGGATGGCGACCACCTTTGGTCTTAAGTATGCTGCCATAATAACCTTGTGTTGTGTTTCGGAAATTAGTGACCCCAAGTTCCTGTACCCTTATGCGACAGCAGCGTGTTCGCGATGCCACTGGTATTGCAAACACCCATAGGCGACGGTAACTGATAAATTCTAAGCAGGCCATCAGCCTGTCTGCTGTCCTACAGAATATAGTCGATGAATGTTTTACTTTCCCTGCTAGTTGAAAAGATGCACAGTACCTATACTAGTATTATTTCTTTTTAATGGAGATAAAGAATTTGACTTGTTTTACACTTCAAATTTACTCATACTCTCCTCATCATTGAAGTGAATAATCCCGGTTGCATCGTGAACCCCCTAATGCCACAAGGAAAATCTGAACGTTGCCCTATCCGTACTGTCTGTAAAAGTAGTAATGCATTAGTCGCCCTTTATAACTCTTTAGGAAAATGGCAGGGTAGCCCTGTTCCTGGCTAGAAGAACACTCAGTTAATTTAGTCAAATACATTACGTCTTTTTTCTAATGATTTTCCAACACAAGAAAAATTTCCGTTGGATACTAACATAAAAGGCGCCAGCTATTCGAGTGATGAGACAGTAATCAACAGCAGACCTTGGGCACCAAAAAAAAAAAAAAACAATCATGATTGACGACTGCGTAAGATTAATTTTAATACGTATTTGTTTACGGAAGTAGGATATAACAATCAACGATGACTATCTGCTATTGTTTTTTATCAAATGTACCAGGAACACAGCTGTGATGGGCAGTTCGTCCTCGGCATGCGCGTGCGCCGCATTCGGATCGATGCAGGACAAAGGCACCTGTTAGGGCATCAGCTTGTTATGGGGTACAATATTTGCGGCTAAGAAAATATATCGTAATATAACGATATACTTTTATTGAATACCGAAATACATGCCTTCAAGGAACAGATTTCCTTCATGCAGGGCCGGCCTAAGAATACTAACCCCCGGCTACGGGGGTTAGTATTCTTAAGACTAGGGTTGTTTTGGTGTCTTTTACGCCTCGTCGTAAAAGACACCAAAACAACCCTAGCTACGTGGTAGGGTTACAACCTATAGTATACATACTTTCCACTTGCTACGATCCTTACATACTGGTTTCGCTTCGTCCACTTTCATTATTCCCTTCATACATGACCTTCGGTTTAGGGTACTCTTGACCTGGCCTTTTTTCAAGACGTCCCTGATCTGGTCTCGAAACGTCCGCCTAGGTCTACCCTTTCCAACACTTCCATTCACACTCGCCTTATACACTTTTCTCGTCAATCGTTCTTCATTCATTCTCTCAACATGGCCAAACCATCTCAGCATACCTTTCTCAATTTTTATCACTACATCTTCTTTCAGACCACAACGTTTCGTTATCTCACTATTTCTTATCCTGTCACTCAGTTTAACTCCTATCATATTTCTTAACGCTCTCATCTCAACTGCATTTATTCTACTTTCATGTTTCTTCTGCCATACCCAACTTTCACTTCCGTACATGAGTGTCGGAACCAACACCAACAACCTATAGTATTCGGCTATAATAACCTTGTATTGTGTTCCCGCATTAGTCACCCAGGTATCTGTGTCCCCTATTGGACAGCAGGGTGTTCGCGGTGCTTAGCATCACAAACATCTATAGGCGATGGTAACTGATTACTATTAAGTGGACCATCAGCCTGTCTGCTGTTCCTTACCATTAAAAGAAGTTTCCAGAATTGATTATGAGATTTTTAATATAAAATTTTTTTGTTACTTAAATAGAAGAAACGATTCCTTACTAAATAAAATAAGATTGTGTGCAATCCATACACGGCAGAAGTGAGACTTCAGAAAAATGTGCGAGAGAACACTGTATACTTGTAATTCTATCACGTTTATGAATATGTTTGTCTCTTTTTGGTGTCGCTTTACTTTAAAAATAAAAGTAACTCTTATTATCCACATTTCTTTCGAGTATTATTTTATTTATTTAGTTTGCTAATCAGTTAATTATGAAATCATGATGCAACAGTTGTGAGCGTGTAATTTTTAGTAAAATAGAAGAAAGTTGCGTGCAGCCGTCGATGCGGAAACGACGATATTTACGCGTCCGATTATCAGTGCATGTCGGACAGACGACAGAACGCGTCACGACATACAAATGTGTCTCTAACCATATTAAATGTATGAAACCGATATGCTTCTGACGCGTCACGACACGACACGTCAGACAAATGTGTCCCTAACATAACATATTGTGGACTGCAGAACGCACTTAAGTTGCTGTTAACTTTAGTTCAAGTTAAAATTTGTTGAAAATTAAATACACAATATCAAAAATGTTTATTTAGAGCTATAAATCCGTACAAGAATATATACATATATTCTAAATTGGCTCCAAGCTCAACAAATGCTAGTTTTAACGACCAGCGCTGGTCTTCCGCAAGGGCCATATTGCTGTTGAGTTTACAAGATATTGGAAAGAAAATATAGAGAAAGCAAACGGTGTACACGGTTCTACTTAAATCTACCTATCCGTCCGAGCGTCACTCGTTCATATTCTGTTTTACAATGGATAACTAATGCAATAAAATTCAGATATAGTTAAAACCATTCCATATATTTTCTTATGTTATAATCGCAACGCAAAAAGTGCCACAAATAGGGATATAATGCAAAATATGTTAATTTAGCATTTTTCACGTTTCGAGTGAAAACTGAAAGGGCCACTTAAATAATAACACTCGTAAAAAGTCGAAATGAATGAAGTTCTTACAAAAATGCTAATTATTAAATTAAAAATTTACCACAAGAAAGTCTTTTTAATATAACTTCATACAGCTGCAAGAAATGCCGTAATGACGAAGTACAATAAAAATTGTATTAAAAAAATCTTAGCGTCTAAGTCTGATGCATTTTCATGTTGATAGCTGACCCGGCAAACCTTGTTCTGTTATATAAATTAAAAAAATGAGCTGTGTCATTTTCCAAAGTCCAATCTATCTCTATACCGAAACTCATCAAAATTGGTTCAGGGGTTTAGTCGTGAAAACGTAACAGACACACAGACATAGTTAATTTCATATTTATAATATTAGTATGGGTATGAATGAGACAAAAAATTCGAATAATATAATACATGAATTAGTTGTTACGTAAATAGGTAAATTTAACCACAAATTTAATGCGGCCATCCTTGTTTATTTCGAAGTATGGGAATTTCTAACAAACACATGACACATAACCAAGCATATTCTTTTTTGTTTACGAGGAAAATGTGCACATGACCAGTTTCTCTAGGGGGCTGGGGGGTACGTGGTACTCCAGAAAAGATGCCTGACATCCGAATATCCAATAAAAAACCCGCTGTCCTTCCATCGCCTAGTGCCTGTTTCCACAAATAAACATGGGCCGAGGATCGCGTGGCCCTGGCTGGCGCGGTGTGCACCCGGAAGTTAGGTTTTCATACCCCTAGCGCTCTCCTGCGTCAATTCAGGATTAAAGTGTGCACGCGGCACATGGCCCTCACCTTCGCGATATTGGTGCGGGCGACGGTCCCCTTCTCGAGAAACCGCCTGCGGCCGTTGTTTATGGTGGCCGGAGTTCGTTTGATGCCCTTCGACGTCGTCTTCTATACTTGTGTCGATAGAGTTGGCCTGAGTAAACTGGTTTCTTCGATCTCTCTCCGCCGCATCCTTTACGGACAGAAGGAAGCGGCGGTGGTCCATCTGGGTTCGAGCAAAACCATGTACATGTGAAAACTAAGTCTAATACAAATCTACTACTTTAAGACAAGATGGCACTGGACCATTTGTCCCAGTATAATTATAAAAACATAGTCACGAAAAGTTAATTTCTTGTACGATGAATAGGATTTTGATTTAAATGATTGACGATTGATTTAATGTTACTTAGTTCTTAGGCTGCTTCTTCTTTCTGCTTATCTCCCTTACCACCATTTTTTTTATTTCAAGTTATCCAATGAAACTAGCTCTAGATGTAGGATCTATTCATTATTTCAATGCAAATTATTATTTATACCTTTATTTGTTTTAACATTTCTCATTATTGAATTACATAATATATATATATATATATATATATATATATATATATATATATATATATATATATATATATATATATATATATATATATATATATATATATATATATATATATATATATATATATATATATATATATATATATATATATATATGATGGTGCGTATTGTTTATATATGATTTATTTCAATTACTTTCCGTTTTACATAATTAATTGCTCCTTTATTAAAATTATAAAAAAAATCTCCAATGCTTTTCAAAATAATACACTACATCTGTTCTGCATACTAAACAAGAATTCTGCAAAATAATTCCTAAAATTCAATAATAAAACATTTTCCTCAATAATGTCCAATATATATGAACCCCATAATCCAGGACGCAAGAATACGGATCGTGTGCGCAATGCTAATGCGGGCCCTTGGCTTTGGTTTTCCTGGCTTATACTATGTTATTCCATACTAGGTTTAGTGTGTAGAAGGCCTGCGTGGACGCACGCCGTCGTCGTGGCAACTCGGTCATCTATTGTTAAGTGTTCCAATTTTTGAATTATTTGGAACAGTAACTGTAATAGTGATTTTTAAAATTTAGAATTAGATTATATATATAGTTGTGGTTAAAAACTCTTCTTCGAGGTTTGGTGTTGTTTCCAAGTTTTAGCATTATTTCGGCAACAGGTAATTCGATCGCATATATTCTTCAATATTTTTTACTTATAACCATAATAAACTAAGGTGGACGTTTGGATGGATGGGTGTATATGGGCCGTCAGCCTTTCTACTGTACCATAGCGGGCAAAACCATTCAATTAATATATTTTTGGTTTCCTTTATATATTTAATTTTATGATGCTTGATTTAAATGAAATCCGTGCCTGTGGTCCTTTTATACATATTTTTGCAAGAGTGTCTTCTTAACTGCTGGATAACAAGTGATGTTGCCATGTATCAAGAATATTTTCGAACTCGTCAAGAAACATCATAGACTATCGAACTAACTAAATATGGATATTTAGTCACTATGTTTCTAGTATTTTATAGATTATCATTTTTATTCGATTATTATAAGCTTTCTTCGAAATTCAAACGAAGAACTAGAAATTCACTGCACAGAATAACGAAGCATAAATATACACAAATAGTTTCTTATTTTGAAATTGAAAATTGAAATAATAAAAAGGAACGTTAAGTTACATTGCAATCACGACAGAGGTCGTTACCGTTCGATATCGCGCGAAATCGAACACGACGCGACGACGCGAATTTGAAATTACATGCTTCACTAGCAAAAGTGCGCGATTTAGAATTTTTTAAATTCTTTATTTTACACAAAATAATTACATATATACAAAATAAATATAATAATACACTTACAAAACACAAAGAGTTTTTAGGCGTTTTAAAAGTAATATGTTGGTTTTTGAAACATTTGTAATATCGAGAATTTATTTTGTCAATTTCAATTTAGAAAGCTCGCACCGTAGGATAGGGTTATTCATTTTAGCGAATGGATGATAAACTCCAATTGTATGGGTAGCAATTGTAGTTCTCCGTGCAGGGGCGGAGTAATAATACTAACATCTGCGGGGTCAGTCTGTCGTAAATGGCAACAAAACAAACCCATGCTTGTCTAAATGGCAGCCACCTTTGGTCTATATGTATGACGTAATAATAATCTTGTGTTGTGTTTCGGCATTAGTGACCCAGGTTCCTGCACCTCTATGGCACAGTAGCCTGTTCGAGATGCCCCTAGCGTCGTAAACACCCATACATGACGGTAACTGCTTACTATTAAGTTCCATATGGAACATGAGCAGGGGGCAAATACGCTACTTGCTTGGGGCCTTTACTGGGCACTTTGGAACCCATAACATGCTCATGAAGATGGGTCTAACCGCGACACCCATGTGCAGGTTGTGTGGGGAACATACAGAACGCATGTAACACCTACTGTGTACATGTGATGCATTGGCCAGGAGGCGAATGAATCTTTTGGGGGTAGGATATCCAACACCGGAAGACTACAGGCTCCTATCTCCATACCTCATTGTTAGGCTCATGAAGCAATTTTTCAATGAGATTGGAGAGGAGTGATTGCTATCTAGGGGAACCCAAAAGATCCCATTGGGTCGAAGTGTCCGAGATATTTCTCGGCCCCAAAATAAGATAAGATACTATTAAGTAGGCCGCCAGCCTGTTTGCTATTCCTGAGCAAAAAAAAAGTAAAAAGTAATAGTTTTATATATTATATTGGCTGATGTTGTGTTGCCATATAAATTAAAAAATATGGGATAGCATCTTAAAAAATTAAAATTTTACGTTTAACGTTTAACCGTACGACGACCTCTCCTGGCGTAACAGCTAACGTACGTCGGTACGCTTGCGGAGGTCAAGGGTTCTATTCGCGTCCAGCGTCTGGGTGTTTATGTATAATATATATTTATTTACAAAAAAGTATACATATGTAGTATATCAGTTGTCTAGAACCTATAATATAAGTACTATGTTGCTATGCATATATGTGCAGGTGCGGAGAAAGAATACAGACCTCTGCGGCCGGGGTTGACCTGTCGTAAAAGGCGACAAAACAACCCTAGCTACGTCGTAGGGCCTCAAGCCCGTCTGGATGGCGACCACCTTTGGTCTTAAGTATGCAGTTATAATAACCTTGTGTTGTGTTCCGGCATTAGTGACCCGAGTTCCTGTACCCTTATGGGACAGCAGCGTGTTCGCGATGCCACTGGCATTACAAACACCTATAGGAGATGGTAACTGCTAAACTCTAAGCGGGCCGTCAGCGTGTCTGCTGTCCTACGGCAATAAAAAAATGCATCTTAGTTTGGGATCAGATGGCGTTGTGTGAAATGTATATATTTAAAAAAAATGTATATAATATGTAAAAAAATCGTTCTTAGTGAGCATCTACATCACGAAACGAGATATTGAATTTCAAGTCAATCGGATGTATAGTTTTACAGATTTCGTGATAATATTTCGCTTATATATTTATATATCTTTTATTATCTTAGTACTTTAGATCGCAAAATCAATGTGTTAAGATGAGATATATTTACACAATGAGCTTGTATTAGATATTAGAACTTTGGTAGTACTTATGACTTTTTCAAAAAGTACAGTTTGTTTAAAAAAACGATATTTACTTTCCGAAACGCAAACTGTAATATATTTATTGCATATCCTTTAATTGAACTTTCGAAACCGAGTACCGTTAAAAATACCGTTAATAAATAAAAATGTCCATTCACAAATTGGGAGAACGGTGTTCTTATTTTGAAAAAGCAAACGTATTCCAATATTTTAAAGGAAATATTTAAAATCGGAATTAGAGAATACTATGATAACTTTCTATATTATATTTATGGAGAGGAGGAAAGGAAGGTCTGTCTCATATAGAGAAGAAGTTAAAAAAGTTTCCAGTTGTATGCTGAAAATTACAATTTAAATTTGACCATAAATAATAGAAATTTAACAAAGCTTGTCTACGGAATACTACTACATTCTCAGACCTTTAATATCATTTAACTGGGGTAAGGTCTTAGGATAAGACAGTATTAGACGGCATTTGACGAAAGATAAACAAAAAAAAAAGAAAATAGCAGCAGCAATAATGGTTTATTTCACTGAAATAAAACTCTTTATTATATATCTGTACTATTCTGTACATCATACATATCTACAATAATGCTATTAAATAATAAATTATTGGTTACAATAATTGTTTTCCCTAAATGTCACTCGAACAATAAACTAATATCTTATGAACAAATTGCGTTGTCAATATGCTAATGTTATTAAATTCAACAAAATTGTTCGAAACAGAAGTATGCGCACGCGCAAGTAAAAAGGTCAATCGAGTTATATTGTATCTTCTTAAAGTCTTTAATTTTATTAGGCGTTTTCACATGGAAATCTTTGGGGCGACTTTTGACGTCGATGTCCCTGAGAATTCCTTTTTTGGATCTATTAAAGGTGCCTAATAAATGATAGTGGATGGGTCCAAAGAAAAGACGGATGGATTGCGTAAAAGATGATATGGCAAAAAAGGTGACTAATAGAGGAGAGTGGAAGGAGAGAACATGTGCCAACCCCATAGTTTGGGATAAGAGCTGGAAGAAGAGGTGGCAAAATTTAGTTTTTAAACGGTGGCGTCTATCCTCAACCCCAAACTCGAAATGAAAATCGGCAGCAATCGTAAACATTAGGGCGTTTTCCTAGATAGAATACTATGCTTACTCAACAAGCTAATAATAGAATGATTGCCAGATTAATTTAACATGAGTGATTGGGAGACTCCCTAACAATGTTTTTTACATTGTCAGTTACGTACTAAAGTGTACTCGTATTAAGTGATTAAAATATCTAAAAAGTGCAAATACACTATTAGAAACTTGTTAATGCTGTGGACCCCGGATTTCGATCAAATAAAGATTGCCACTGGGACTTACTATCAGATAATTAGCTTCTTCTAAATTTTTTTAAAATATTTGTAAAGTATTTAATATTTTTTTTACTGTAATTAACGGTAAACTACCGTCGATCTTTTTGATGTGGGGTTTTAGGGTAAAATAATGAATTGTAAACTGTACAGTAATGGAGGCGGTACTTTAGTTAGCATCATAGCACCTTATTGTGTATCGATTAAGAGCCCACATAATATAAATACTATATAATACTAACCTCTGTGGCCGGGGTCGGCCTGTCGTAAAAGGCGACAAAATAACCCACCCTAGCTACGTGGTAGGACTCAAGCCCGTCTGGATGGCGACTATCTTTGGTCTTAAGTATGCGGCCATAATGTGTAAAAAAACCTTGTGTTGTGTTCCAGCATTAGTGACCTGTACCCTTATGGGACAGCAGCGTGTTCGCGATGCGTGTTAGCGTTGCAAACACCCATAGGCGACGGTAACTGCTAAATTCTAAGCGGGCCGTCAGCCTGTCTGCTGTCTTGCAGCAGTAAAAACAGTGACCGACGCATCTGAAAAAGCATGCATTAAATATCCTTGACTTACATTTTAGTAAATCTTAATAATAATTTATATTTGTTTATTAAATTAATCAAATTTTAAATACGGAAGTAACTGACACCAAAACGTCCTTGTTTATCATTTAAAAACACGTTGCTCACAGACCTTCGCTTTGGTTGACCTGCTTCGGTCGAGGTCGATGACACGAAGTTTCGAAACTTCCACATTGTATGCTAATTAGCCAAACAAAAGATCTGACAACCTACATATTTTAAGTTCGTACTAATCGATATAATGATGTATTCACCATTGTTATGACTGAAGAGGTCATATTTTTTTTAACTAGATCAGTAGAACCCGTTTCGTTGCTGAACAAAATGTCGCCTTACGAGCGGTGGTCAACAAGATTAAAACTGCTCATCTATTTGTATAGGTACTTTTTCGTAAATCTTTCTTTTGTTGAAGAAAGGGGCTTGTTTATAAAATCCCATATCGTCCCATTATTGGGCTCGGTCCTCCCCCTATAGGGAATGAACATCATACCGCCATGGTTGTCCGAAGCGGTCATATAGCAGTGTCCTCGGTATGCAGGTTTCTTCACGATGTTTTTTCTTTACCGCTGTACATGACAACTGCTTAAGCAGTGCATGCCACCGTGGGAATCGAACCCGGGACCTATAGATTGGTCAAGTGTAATACCACTGAGCTACCAGATACCTTGTAAAGAGGTTAGAGATAGAGAGAAAGCGCCAACTAGTCCCAAATTAAGCAGAAGCGCGCTTATATTATGTATACTAGATAACTACTTCTATACTTTTATGTTGTCAATCAATACATATTATCTATAAGCACACATCTATCCGTGCAGAGGCGTAGAAAGAATACTAACCTCTGCGGCCGGGGTCGGCCTGTCGTAAAAGGCGACAAAACAACCCACCCTAGCTACGTGATAGGGCTCCAAGCCCGTCTGGATGGCGACCATTTTTGGTATTAAGTATGCTGCCATAATAACCTTGTGTTCCGGCATTAGTGACCCAAGTTCCTGTACCCTTATGCGACAGCAGTGTGTTCGGGATGCCACTGGCGTTGCAAACACCCATAGGCGACGGTATAACTAAATAACAAAAAAGTTTACATACCTAGGCACTTTGACTGAGTAAAGACTTAGAAATTAATTAGTATAAATGGTAAATTTGTAATATCATGCATGTTGCTTTGACTTTTGATGTGTATATTTTGTATTGCTTTGGAACAACAGACAGCCCGACGGCCCACGTAATAGGTAGCAGTTACCGTATTTATTAGTTACTTAGTATTAGTCATGTAGTATATCTGTATAGACTGTTTGTCGGTTTTGATGTAATTCAATTAAAATTGTTTACGACACGTGGCCTACAAATCTGAGTTTAATTTGTTTGTTGTTTTTGCCTTTTTGTTTTTGTTTAGAGACTATTTATAATGTTTCACTATGATTCACTGTCAATTTATTTATTTATAATGTTCGTTAAAGGTATTTACGATTAGTGCGTTTCATTTAATTCATAGTTATACTATAGGAAACTTTGTATTTAATACTGTTTTTTTTGTTATTGATGTTAAAAGACCCATATTACTTTTAAAAGGTTCGACATTGTAGTTTCTTTTTTTCTTTTGACATTCTTATTTAGTTACTTTACCAGGCTTATAAAAATGTCACGCATGATGGAAAACCACAAAAAACAGCATGAGAGTCGCGCAGTATACCACTGCCCCACTCTCTCTTTGTTTTTATTTAGAAATAATTATCTTTGCAAGAATTATTGTTAGTTTTTCTCCGTGCAGAGGTTGGATATGAACGATAGCCCCTGTGGGGGTCGGCCTTTCGTAAAAGGTGATAAAATAATTCTAGCTACGTGGTAGGGATCTAAGCCCATTTGGATGGCAATCACCCTTGGTGTTAAGTATGCCGCCATACCTTATGTTGTGTTCCAGCATTAGTGACCCAGATTCCTGTATCCCTATGTGACAGTAGCGTATTTACGGTGGCCCTAACGTCGCAAATATCCATAGGCGACGGTAACTGCTAACTATTAAGTGGACCATCAGCTTGTCTGCTGTTTCTTAGCGATAAAAAAACATTTTGTTCGTTAAAAACGCTTATTGTGTCATATCCCATAGTATTGTGTTACTTGCTGTTATTTAATCGGACTATTTAGGTTACTTCTCCTACTGCCTTACTTTAGAGTAGAGAGGCTTTGAAGAGGTCTGCAAAAGCGGGCCGGCACCAGTTGAGCTGGGGTCTGACTACTTTGTCAGCGTCATGACCCCGGTTTAAGTGGGTACACTAACGACGAGCGTCTCTAAGCCTATAGGGGACATACGGGGAGTTCCACTTTACCCTGCTGCCTGTTCGTATGCGACCGGGTGCGCGTATTAATTTAACTGTTTCTACGTGGTAGGACACCAAGCCTATCTGGATGGCGACCACCTTTCATCTTAAGTATGTCGCCATAATAACCTTGTGTTGTGTTCCAGTATTAGTGACCCAAGTTCCTGTATCCTTATTAGACAGCAGCGTGTTCGCAATGCCACTGGTGTTGCAAATACCCACAGGCGACGGTAACTGCTAAATTCCAAGAGGGCCGTCAGCCTGTTTGCTGTCCTACAGTAATAAAACATATATTTTAGGGTTAAAACTCAGATGGTATTGACGAATAAGATGTTCTATGTCACATTAAGGCAATTAAATACTCGTTAGCAAGTCTAGGTTAATATGCTAACAAAGTTACGTTTACCAAATCAGTCGCACCGATACCTTACTATCTTATCAACTAGAATTCTTTGATTTTAAATTGGAAAATTATTAGTTTATGTTTATATTTGAGGCCGAATAGTTGTTACATACGGGCTTAGTGTTGTGTGAAGAACTATGAAGAAGACCTAAATTTACTAATGTGTTTTATGTGATAGTTTTATGTTATTAAGTATGTGTATAGGTAGGCAATGATATGTTTAATATATGCCACTTTTTAATGTTAATATAATTTATAAATCATCTGCGATGATTTATTTGTGATTCAAAGCAAACAATAAAATCTAATTGCAAGAACAAAGGTTTGTTTGCAAATAAAGCATTTTACCTGATTAAATGTGAATCAGGGGACACGTGCAACAACTTTATTATTAATTATAAATATATTTTATAACTCTTTTATTCTGATTGTGGCATTGTGATGTATAATATAATATTTACATGAAAAACAAAGTAAATACTGACTTAGTAATCTCAAATTTTTATTAAATTTATTATTAATCTTAAAAAAATTATTATTTAATATAATTTCAATTAATGTCATTATTTTAATGATCCCCATTACACAAGTGATCTGGTACTTAGTTTAAGTTTACACAATAGCATTTGTGTAATTTTCATCAGTTTTTTTAGGATATTTAAAAATAAGCAGCGGCCTATCGTAAAAGGGGCCAAAACAAGCCTAATTAGTTGATAGGGGTCCAAGCCTAATAGCAAACACCCCTGGCCTAAAACATGCCGCAATGACCTTGGATTGCGTTTCGGCACTCGTAAATCGGGTTCCAGCTTCTACTCGAGGCAGCATTAGTAATGTGTTGTTGCAAACGTTAGGTAACACCGTTTAGGTAACGGTAGCCACCTAGTATCGGGTGGGCCGTTTGTCTGCTGAGCTCCAACTATAAAAAAAACTATAAAAAAAGGCTAAGCTGTTTGGTAAACCAAACAATTTTAGACTACGCTATTAGTTAAAGTTTTTAATACTGTACTGCTATTCTAGTCGTCAAATATATAACATTTTTAACTCATATACAGGTGACTGATAAAACCATCCAAATTCACACAGAAGAATCTTTAGTAAAAGTTATGAGAAACATGTATTTTAGTTTAGTATCACATAGTACAAAAATGTTGGGTAATCAGCATCACAAAGTCATCCAAAGAACTCGCAATTTACATAATACGGCGCAAGTGTCAATGATCTCTCCATCGGTACCGCAAAAAACTGGCAATGACCTAGTACGAGGCCAAGGACGGCGGTCGTTGCATCTGTGCGAGCGAATACGCACTACTCATTTACGCGGGAGTGACAGAGACAGGTAATAACAGATTAACGTACGAAGTTTGCACCATATGACTATTCTGTACGATTGAATTAGTGATCATATTTTCCTTGGAATGAAATATTTTATGGTGAAAATTTTACATACAATTTTTTTTGCAAAAATGGGTTCCTTAAATGATTTTTAGTGCGTAAAAAAAATTTGGACGGTTTTGTCAAAGTCACCTGTATGTATACGTGCAAACTTTATATTTACAGCATCATCCACTGAATCTGCATTAGTGCCATTCTCGAGGGTGTTTGGACTGTAATTTATAACGTAAAGCTTTACGTTTTTTCAACTTCTCCCCCATTTGAGATGGTTTGAATGGTTCTCTGCGAGACAAAATACAATGAGAATTAAATTCAAAATATAGTTGCGAACAATGTCCCGTAGCTGAGCGTTGTTTTAGAGGCAATTGACAGAATATAGCTGAATTTCTCCAAGGTGAAATGTTGGATTACGTTACAAACTGTCTTAGTGAATGTCAATTACGTATAGGAGTAATTTAAAAACAACCCCGTAACTTCTATATAAGTAGAACAAAATATATTCAATATTATGAGAAAATAAAAATTTAATTAATTATTTAATTAAAAAATTTATTTAATTAAAAATTAAATCTCAGTAAAAGGAAATTCACAAAAGCCGATATACTCAAAATGCTTGTATTTTCTGGAAAAATCCATCAAAAGAAAATTGTGGAAAGAAATTTTTTGAAGAAGATCAGTTTAAAGGTTATTATTCGTTTCCTTGGAAATTTGTCAATAGCGTCTTTATGAGAGGAAATTAATAAGATTTTATTAAAAGAATAACTCGTATTTGTAAAAAAAATTGGAGGTGGTAAATATTGCGGTTGTGTTATGGGTGGATGATGCTAAATGTTGTATGGGGTCCTATCAATTTAATTCTCTACTATCTGGAAATACCTGCTCATCAAAGGATGATATTTTCTTCATATTCATGAGTCAGATGGCAACCCGAAAAACTAAATTTAGATATATACTCGTCGTATTTCATGTAATTTCTTGTATTTATTATTTCTCTAAGAGAACCAAGGAACACAAGTGAATTTTGGCTTTCGCTTATTGTGACAACATTGTACTTTTCACATTTTACAGTTTAAAGGGTTAGGTGAAACTGTAATTTATTATTTGAATGAATTCATAAATTTCTTACATATGAATTATAACAGATTCCAGAAAAAAATTGCATTTGAAATTCTTAATATAAGCTACATGTCGATCTTCTTCAGATATTCAAGTTCGATCGGCGAGTTCCATATAATGGTAATCTTCGAATGTAATTTTCCTGTTTTCCATCAGTACCAATTATACTATCACTGCCTAAAAGGCATGTTGTGTACTATACTTCCGAAAAGTGTCAATGAAAGATAATGGCGCAATGTCACATAAGAGCATTGCCGAACAGTGGAAATTTTATAGGGCAACCGGGATTTAACATAAAGTATGATGATAGATATTTTAATACTACTTACATACATTAAAAAATTACATGTTATACAAAAAAAAAACCAAAATTGCGATAGGAATCGAACGCGTTACTCATGCGTTCCTACGAGGAAAAACTGTTTACAGTAGGTAAACCGCTAATAAGGAGGACTTTATTTCCAGTTAATCTGCAACAGCATCCATACACAAAAGATACCTCCGAGAAACAGATCCAGTACCGACCGGGTTGGAAATGAGAGACTCATGTCCAATCAAGTATTTGGTTTTGTAAAGAACAGGTCATGGGACACCAACTGCAGCAACCGTCGCGCTCTCGGCTTTCGGTGCCATCCACTCCGGCACACCCAACCTCGGCTGGGGCGAGCGCACCTTCGCCATCATCGAAGTCAACCAAACCGCTACTGCCTACAACCAGCTCGTCAAGAAACACGATGGTGCTGATATCTCCGTCATTTGGGAGGTTTGGTCCCGTGATCAAGCTGAGAAATCCCCATAACCCTTAACGGGAAGGAGGAGTAGACTGGTTCCAGGTGCTACATCGGCTTAATTCAAATTCAAGAAGGGTGGACGTTATCAGATGCAAGTGGAACTTTGCAATGCTGACGGTTACAGCACCAGTGAATCCACAGATATAGTTGTAGCTGATACTGACGGAAGTCATCTGCCACCCTTGGATTATTCAATAGGCGAGAAGAACAAACCCTTTAAGCATACTTCTGGGAAAGTAGTCGGTGCTTAAATAAAATAAATAAATAAATACTTACTTTGTGGAATGGGGAGTGTACCCCAGGAAGTTCCCAGTTGACCGGGTTCCAGTACCCAATTTGACTCACCTGCTGTATGGCTTCATTCCGATTTGTGGCGCTGGTATCAATAACAGCTTGAAAAAAACGAACGCAGTTTTCAAACTCTTTAAGAGTCATGCAGCGATCGCAAGAATCCATCCACGTCCTTGGGAAGTTTTACAAAAACCACAAAAGGGTCTATCTTCCTGGAATGAACCCTACAAGGGCAATTTTTAGCCAGCTTATGATGCTGAAACAAGCCAAAACTGATCGGTGGTTGAACTTTGTCAGATCCATTCTACTACTTCGATGACAAGGACAAGAGACGCTTCAGTGGAAGATTTCTTGGAAACCTGGAAATTCTTCGATGGTGTTGTGTGTTGGTGACTGGGAGTTTCTTGGAGGCTATGCCGCTTATCACAACATTGAGAGTCCTAGAGATGGAAAGACCACGTAATCCTGATGAAAGAATTGAGATAGATGTTGGACGAACTTTCTGCCAAAACTGTGAGGAAAGAACTTACCTCAATCATCAGCGCTCGTTGAGACAAAATTCAAGTAGTGGACTACAAGACTGCCCAGAATTATAGGTATATGGAAAATATCATTGTCATGAGCTATGATTTCAAAGGAGCCTGGTCGAATAATAATTATCTTGGACACCATACCACACTCTACGCGCCTTTTTGCAATTCAAACGAAATTTATATAATTTATATCGTGGTGACTGATATTTATTAACAATTTATTGATTTAAAGATAATTTACTGTGATTATAAGTGATAAAAGTGGTTTTTACGTATTACTTTGAGTACGTTTGTAGAATTTGAGGTTAGTTGACGGTATGTATTTACTATTTACATCATAAACTAAAATAAATGTTTTCTACAAACGTAGGATAGCGCGAAGGATAAAATTTTTAGCAAGATTTTCATCTTGTTACACCAAAGAAGCATAACTTCTTACGTGCTTACATAAGTATTTTTTTTTTTAATTTACCGGCCAAGCTCATTCATCTAAAAATATTGATAATCTTGTCCTCTCTTTCGGATGTGGGAATATACAATGGAGTCATGACAAACTCGCGTAGAACGTACTTTTGGCTTCCATATCGTTTTTAAGAGCACCTGGTATACTCAAACACCTCTATGGTTCTTCTCTTCTCCTTTAACTGGGGAGTCAATGATATTAGCCGTCTATCTCTACTCAGAAAAGGGCAATCTCACAGTGTTGATATCTAGCCCACCCCAAACTATATGTATATTATCCGTTTTTAGAAATATAATGCACGTAAACAATAATGAATAGTGTAAATTTACTGACCAATAGGCTTCGGTCCGCATGACTCAAAAACCGCGGCCGACGACTTAATTAAATTCGGCCACTGCGGTCAAAGCCCTCTGAATCATGTGGTGCATTGTTTTTAGGGTTGGCTTCAGAACAATGGTATTATTGTCACATTCTCCTGTCAATTATGATTAATAATGTCCTCCCTTACTTTTTTTGAGTGAAATCTGACTTACATATTGAATAAAATTATAGTAGTCTACCGATCCGATATTACGTTTATTCCATATCAACGCTTGAAATGCAACTTTACTAATCGACGTTCAAATAAAATATTTAGAAAAAATGTTCATTGATCAATCATTTGATCCAATAGAAAATAAATAATCATTTTTTTTCTAATTATTAGAACTTCAAATTACTTTCCTGGTAAGTTCACTCAATATCGCTTAGTAAAGTTGCTGGATCTTGTACAAGATCGATGAAAAATGATGTGCGAAAAGTATGTTCTGCGACAAAAATCACATTTATAGAAACGGAAAAAAAGCTTGGATTTTTTTCTCTTCTAAAAACATGTTTTTATTGTAAAACAAGAAATGTGTATTAAGTTCCATTCCTAACATTTTGATGTCCATACAAATATAAACGTTTTTTCTTTATTATTTGCCTCTTTGTAGTGTTAATATATAAATCAACTTTATTTCAAAGCAAACAAATAAAACAATATACTTGCAATAACAAAGGTTTGCGTACACAGCTTTTTACCTGATTAAATGTGAATTAGATGACACACATACATGACAGAACAGGAAATTTATAATTGATTGTAAATATTTTTTATGTATTTTATCCTGAGACCGAGACACAAATAGTGTGTCGATATCCGTGTCTGGATCTAAGTTCTGTTTGTTTATGTATAACTAGCTGATACTCGCAACTTCGTCCGCGTTGCTTTCGTCATGAGACAGAGGTAGAAGAGACTTCGTCTTTCCTACGCATGCTAGCTACACCGCTTACCCACCTTCTACGCGGCAACAAAAATGGTTGTTTCTTAAAACTTTATATTAAATGAAGATGTCGCAATTTTTTCAAATAAAGGCCAAGTGTCTTAGAAATTAAAGTTAGAAAATTTAATTGAAATTACGCAGTAGTTTTGCCGTTTTGTCTCTATCATTTTATTTATATGTATGCGTGATTATTACATCAACAGAAGAAAAGTATCACTTGTCAAGTACCTACCCATAACACAAGTAAGAAACTCAAAAACTCACAGTATGTTTATTATTTATACTAGTAAAATGTCATCAGAATTAAATCTAAGCCACAGTTAGGCCTAAGCGTTCTTAGCGAGACACTGTGCTTGTCCAAGACGAATTGTTGGGTTACACAGACAAGCGATCACGGCATGTGACAATTATATGAATAATATACATGTCGTCGGCTTAATTATCAGAATGCGTAACTCCATTTGGATAAACTTTACAGTAGTAAGTAAAAACTTTATTTTTGCTATGCATGGGAATTATTTTACTAATAAAACTGTCACTCATAACAAATTAGTCATATTTTCGTAGAAAATACGAAGTAAGCCAATAGACAGCCTTCAAAATACTCCACTAGCCATCTAGTTCAATTTAAAAGCCTTATTTCGATATTTTGTGGAGTTGCACATCCTGATAATTATGCCGACGAGACAAGCAAAACTGCCTAATGCACCGTTGTGGGACTCAAACCAGTGACCAGTAGGTAGTGTAATCAAGCTAAATTTAAATATTACGAGAATATAAATTCAATATATTCTTTCAGTTAGGTTAGTAAAAGGAAATTCACAAGGCCCGATGTACTCGAAATGCTTGTCGGCACATTGCTTTGAGTATTAACCATAATTTACTGGAAATATACACATAATTTACTGGAAAAATCCATCAAAAGAAAATTGTGGAAAGGTTTCGCAGAAAATCGGTTTACAGGTTATTATTGGTAATTAATTAGATTTTATGAAAAGAATAACTCGTATTTCTATCGAAAAAATTGGAGGTAAAAAAAATGGCGGTTGTGTTGTGGGTGGATAATGTTAAAGGTTGTATGTGATTCTATCAAGATTTTAGATCTTTACAAGAGATGAGATTCTAGCACAAAATTTTTTCATGTTCAGATGGCACCCCGAAAATTTTTGTATATATTCTCGTCTATTTCCAGTAATTGCATGTAAAACTAAAGAAAAGCAAGAATCACAAGTAGTCTTTTGCTTATACTTACAGTGCATTTGTAATTCTTTAGATTTTACGGTTCAAAGGCATGTATGAAACCGAAGAACTATTTCAATGATAACCATAATAAAATGAATCTAAAAATATAGTAATTTTTCAATCTATATATCGTCTTTTCCTAATTAAAATTAATGAATATAAGATTTAGTATTTTAGTTTATATATCGATCTAAAAATTTTGAAGTTTGATCGGTGGGTTACACCGGTTACACGTAATGGTATTCTTGGGATGCAGTTTTCCTGTTTTCCGTCAGTACCTTGTAATTAAGTATATTACACTATCACTGCCTGAGGGGCATTTTGTGTATCAAATTTGGGACCTGTGGGTTGTACACCGAGTATTCTATTCGTCGGATACTATACTTCCGAAAAGTATCAATGAAGGGCAATGGGTTAAGATTGAAAATACCCCAAGCTAAGCTTAAATTGCAACCGGTATTTAACACTTGAATTATGACGATATTGTGCACACAGCGCCATCTAGTCTCAAAGTTAGCAGCACAACCCATGTGTTATGGGTACTAGGCAAACTGATATAATTCTTACATAATTTCTATTGTAAATTAATACGTGTTAGACATAAATACCTAAACCTGCGATAGGAACCGAACGCGTTGCTCTCACGTTCCGACTACCGAAGCCAAAGAGGTCATGCAATTTCCCACATTTTCACAAAAAAAAAAAATATTTTAATACTCTTCTTTCTCCTGCCCTTATGCCACATTATATGGGGTCGGCACAACATGTTCTCTCCTTCCACTATCCTCTGTTAGTCGTCATCCCAATATTCACAACCTTTTTTGCCAAATCATCTTTTACATAATCCATCCATCTTTTCTAGGTCTACCTCTACTTCTATATATATATTTTAATATTATAAATAAATATTACAAAAGAGTTACATATACTTTGAAATTAAGTTCAAAGTCTTGTTTTATTATTTTCCGTGTTGCAAAGGTTCATTGACTGCGAGTAACCAGTAAGACTGTACTCATTTATTAAATAAACTTAATTAGCTTAATATTTTTAATCTAAATTGTATACGAATATATTTTTTTGTGATAAGAACGTAAATAAATTGAAGAGTAATGGTTCAATAGATTAAAACAGTTTCCATGTTATGTCAGCCCTTAGTAATATTGTGATATATTACTAAAACAAAGCTAAGGCATTTAAAAATCAATTAATACAGTGCGTACAGTCACCTTGACCGGCCCACTGACACAGACGGGATGAAAAACGGGGCTAATGATTATTTTAACATATCACAAAATCATTTCAGCACACTATGCGGGCTCCTCCTTATTAGCGGTTAACCTACTGTAGCATCCATATATAAAAGATACCTCCGAGATTCAGATCCAGTACCGATCGAACGCTTAAATGAGAGAGTCGTATCCAATCAAGTATTTGTTTTTATAGAGAACCGGTCATGGGATACCAACTGCTCGCAGCGGCCGTCGCGCTCTCGGCTCTCGCCGCCGTCCACTGCGGCCCACCCGGCAAACCCAACCTCGGCTGGGGCGAGCGCACCTTTGCCATCATCGAAGTCAACCAAGCCGCCACTGCCTACAATCAACTCGTCAAGAAACACGATGGTGCTGACGTCTCCGTAACTTGGAACGTCTGGTCCGGTGACCCAGCTGAGAAATCCAGGGTAACCCTTAACGGGAAGGAGGTGTGGACTGGTGCTGGTGGTGCTACATCAGCTTCATTCAAAGTCAAAAAGGGTGGACGTTATCAGATGCAAGTGGAACTTTGCAATGCTGACGGTTGCAGCACCAGTGACTCCACAGAGATAGTTGTAGCTGATACTGACGGAAGTCATCTGCCACCCTTGGATTACACAATAGGCGAGAAGAACAAACCCTTTAAACAAACTTCTGGCAAAGTAGTTGGTGCTTACTTTGT
The DNA here is from genome assembly GCA_963693495.1 of Malacosoma neustria. Lineage (NCBI taxonomy): Eukaryota > Metazoa > Arthropoda > Insecta > Lepidoptera > Lasiocampidae > Malacosoma > Malacosoma neustria. Next base: position 14,306,109 of record OY856390.1, read on the forward strand.
GGAATGGGGAGTGTACCCCAGGAAGTTCCCAGTAGACCGGGTTCCAATACCCAATTTGACTCACTTGCTGTATGGTTTCATTCCAATTTGTGGAGGTGATGGTATCAATGACAGCTTGAAGGAAATTGAGGGCAGTTTTCAAGCTCTTCAACGATCGTGCAGCGGTCGCGAAGACTTCAAAGTATCCATCCACGATCCTTGGGCAGCTTTACAAAAGCCACAAAAGGGTCTATCTTCCTGGAATGAACCTTACAAGGGCAATTTTGGCCAGCTTATGATGCTGAAGCAAGCCAAACCTGATATAAAAATCTTGCCTTCCATCGGTGGTTGGACTTTGGCAGATCCCTTCTACTTCTTTGATGATAAAGTGAAGAGAGACCGTTTCGTCGCTTCTGTGAAAGATTTCTTGGAAACTTGGAAGTTCTTCGATGGTGTTGATATTGACTGGGAGTTCCCTGGAGGTAAAGGCGCTAATCCCAATCTTGGAAGTCCTAAAGATGGAGAGACCTACGTAACCCTGATGAAAGAATTAAGACAGATGTTGGACGAGCTTTCTGCTGAAACTGGGAAGAAATATGAACTTACCTCAGCTATCAGCGCTGGTTGGGATAAAATCCAAGTAGTGGACTACAAGACTGCCCAGAATTATATGGACCATATCTTTGTCATGAGCTATGATTTCAAAGGAGCCTGGTCGAATGATACTCTTGGACATCAAACCGCTCTCTACGCGCCTACATGGAGTCCAAAAGAAACTTATACCACAGATTTTGGCGTTAAATTCTTGCTTGCCCAAGGTGTTCAGCCAAAGAAGATTGTCGTTGGTGTTGCTATGTATGGACGTGGATGGACAGGAGTTCATGGATACAAAGATGACAATCCCTTTACTGGTACTGCGACCGGCCCTGTAAAAGGTACATGGCAGGATGGTGTTGTAGATTATCGAGTAATAGCTGAAGAAATCGCTGCAGGAAAGTGGGAATATCACTACGACAAAGTCGCTCAAGCGCCTTACGTGTTTAGAAAAGCAACCGGTGATTTAGTAACGTATGACGATGCTCGATCAGTTATTGAGAAAGGGAAATACGTCCGTAACAATAAGTTAGGAGGACTATTTGCCTGGGAAATCGATGCAGACAATGGAGATATCTTAAATGCCATGAATATGGGGCTTGGTAACAATGCGTGAATTGAGAAAAAGCGATAATTATGTGCTTGACAATACTGTAGAATTAAGTAAGGTATTGCTAAAATATCTTATCAAAAGTATATGCAATTACCAGTAAAAATGCGAGAGTTTTAAGATAAGATATGATTGTTATGTTTTCAATGTAAGTGTAAATGTCGATAGTTTAATTGCTTAAAATCGAAATTATATTTGAATAAGGTGTGAAAATGTTTAAAGTTGTGTTTTACGAATTTAATTTTTACTTTTAATGTGATCTTGATCTATTAAATTTTCACATAGGTAATGTTTTTAATGAGTTTGTAATTGATATTTAAATGTACAACTTACAATTTTTAAGTAATAATTTTTAATATGACTCTCCATAGAAACTTTAGATTTTATAGAAAAAGTTAACAAAGAAGTTGCATAGACTATTTTGATAACTTTTTAATTTTCATTCATTCTTTATTTTAAGCGCATGATTATTGTCTCCATTTATAAATTATATTGTAATGTAGGTAGAATTATGATAATATCGAAAACGACTATAAAATAAATTTTATATAAAATATATTTCTTTGTTTTGATTACGTTGTTTCTAAATATAATTATTGAAAGGTTACGAATAGGCTTTTGAACATCGATATCTTGGATATTAAAGAATCTACTTATTGAAAATAATTTCAGTGATGACTTTTTAAATCTATTTTATGTATAAATATCCTCCAAATTCGTGACAATAGGATGGTAAAAAGGTTGGTTTTCGTAAAAGAATAAATAGGATTGTTTAGATCACAATGGGAATGAAAAATAACATACAGCGTAGTTTCACTGCAAGTTTACTTCTCTTTTATGAAGTTCTGTCCGTTTCCTAAAAGGAAAGGCCCAAACAAAATAGTTATCTCTATATTATAATTTTGTTTATTGTCGTGGAGTAAAAAACTATCTGACAACCTAATTAATAGTAATAAATTACCGTCGTCTATGGGTGTTTGCGATGTCAGGGGCACCGCTAACATAACGTACGCGCAGGGGAACTGGAACCTGGGACACGACGGAACATAACACAAAGTTATTGTGGTGGCATGTTTAGAGGCCAGGGGCGTTTGCCATGCGGGCTTAGAGCCTTACCACTTAGCTAGAATTGTTTTATCGCCTTTTACGACAGGCTGTCTCCAGCTGTAGGGGTCAGTATTTTTGTGCCTGTACGGAGAAAATTATTATAAAAAAAAAACTTAGTTAAGAACAAAATCAATCCATCTATATATATTCAAACTAATAAATAAATAAATTGGGGCCTTTCACACAATGCCATCTAGTCCCAAATTAAGTTGCATAGTACTTGTGTTATGGGTTTTAGATAACTGATATTTACTACATATATAATTTTATTTTGTAAATGTATACATATTTTACATAAACACTCAGACGATGGACGGAAATCGTATCCGTGACCTCCGCAAGTGTACCGACGAGCGTTAGCCGTTACACCAGGAGGTCGTCAAACTATTTTATGAATAGCAATTTAATATTTACACACAAGTATTGCAAATAAAGTAGGTGCATATATAAAATAATCATTTATCACTGAATATGGGAACAGTACAGTTTTCATAAAATATGTAGTTCTAATAAAAATAATGTTAATTTAATTACCTTTTACTGCAGCCGTGTCAATAAAAACTAAGGACTCATTTTTATTTTTCGTGAGGACTACTTCTAGCATAAAAAAACACCAGCAGAAGTATTGTCATGTCACAAAATTAAACGTCATTTTAGATTCCCTTAGGAATCGTCGAATGTAACATTTAGAAAATGAGTTTAAACGAAGCATTCATATGAATGATTTTCTATAAATTTTAAGATAAGGTAAGTAATATGTATCACACTGAAAGCCACTAGATGGCGCAGGTTCGCTTCCTATGATGGTATGCAAGCTGTCAGCCTAAGGTGCATAACATATACTTGCCAAGCGCCAAGGGTGAAGAAACAAACACACCGAGATGTACCATGTGTCTGCCAATCCGCTTATCCGCCGCAAACTTATAGGGCATGCTATCTATATCATCTAGGGGAATGTCTGTCTTGGTATTATTACAGGATTTGTCATTAGATTGTGAACATCATCAAATTGTGAACTTCCTGAAGCAGAAGGAATAATTACTTATGAAAATTTAATACACGTGTGTGAGGGGCTCAAATTATACAGTTCAATGTTATTTATTTTGATTAAAAATTAATATACCACTCAACATTTTTATTAACTGTTAAAAAAAGTACTTGTAAATAACGGAATATTTTAGAAAGACCAATATTTGCTTCAAATGAAATTCAAACATACAGCGGTGTAAGATCATAAATACACAATCGTAATTACTCCAGGCGAATGTATAAATTTAAAAGTATCAAATTCAAACATCAATTTGTATGTCCAATAACTGCGCCGATTCGGTTCTGGAATGAGAGCAATAATAAAATTACCTTCAGTCAGGAAAAGGTAAGAAACTTATTATGCTTTGCAAATGCATATTTCTAAATTATTCATGTAAATGCAATTCCATATTAAATAAGTACTTTACGAATATACTGTTAGATATTTTCCATAAAGCTCAATATGAGCTTTATCTTGTAGAAAACTATTCTATTTGCTGTGATGTAGAAGACGACCAAGTAAATGATTGCCTGTCTCTTTAGTCACTGTAAAAATTATATACAAGGATATAAACATACAATTGTAAGACACTGGTTCACAAATTTCAAGTCCCTCAGGAGGCTATAATAGGTAGGAGAACTAAAGTGACCGACTGTTTGCAAGACATGGAAGCTGAAATCGCAGTGGCAAATTACACCTACCGCAGAATCGATGAGTGTTGGAGAAAACGCGTCCTGGAGTGGAGTTCGTGTCTCGGCAAACGTTATGTAAAACACCCGTCAAACCAATGACCTGGCCAAGGTTGCTGGTCGAGGCTGGGTGACAAAAGCAATGGACCGGGATTAATAAATAATAATAATAAATATTTTGTGACAATTCACATAGCGTCATCTAGTCCCAAACTAAGTAGCACTTGTGTTATGGGCCCTAGACAACTGATATATTACTTATATACTTTTTTTTTGTATATAAATACATATTATACATAAACACCCAGACGCGAGTCGGGACCGAACCCGTGACCTCCGCGAGCGTACCGACGTGCGTTATCCGTTACGCCACCGAGCGGAAACCACAACAAAAGTAGATGATCATTGGCTGACGACGACTATATTTTATTAAAAATATATGGAGAGCAAACGACAAATACATAAAAAACTCTAAGTAGTCGTAGTCATTGAATTATCTCCCATTATTTATAATATTGTTGTTGTTTTAAACTTTTTAAATGGTTCAATAACAGTTATAGAACTAAATGGTGAAGATATTTAAGAAGATAACTTGGTATTTATATTGCTTTTTAAAGCTTTCTACTACTCGTATCAGAACGAAATTATAAACCACAATGAAATGTCAACACTGAATTTTAAATTAACAAAACCATGTCACTAGGTTTGTTTATATGTGGCATGCAAACAAAAAGTTTAGTAGCCTAAGATCTTAGAAAAGTGTGCCCATAAAACACGCGGGATGTTCGGGTAGTGAACGAATGAAATAATAACTCATCTATTATTAGAAGCGCGGGTTGGGTCGAAAGAAAAATCAATAGAGTTTTAACCTTCATTATTGTTGAGCTGGTCCAACTTGCAATTAAGGTTGCATTGGGATAAAAATAACTTGGTGAAGTCCTTTGAAACTATGTTCGTGATATTGCGGAACGGAGTTAGTCACCTGGGCTAAGTGTTACGTAAACTGCTTATGTACTCGGGGTAAAAAAGTTTGCACAAGTCGTCTTTACTAGGCCACTGAAGGAATAAAAGACCTGAGAGATCTTTACCTCTTTTGTTGATGTAATTAAAAGTGATATATCAGCCAATAGCTTTTTAAGGATATTAATACGAGATACCTATTAACTCAGTGGTATTACACTTGGAGACTAATTTAGAGGTACGCAGTTCAAACCCTATGGTAGCATGTACAGCTTAGGCAAGTTTTCTTACCAAATTTGCATATTATAACATAGTTTTCATGTACTGACTACAAAGGAAAACATTGTGAGGAAATCTGCATACCGGGGTCACTGGTATATGTAACTCGCCAACCCACCTTAGACAATCGTGGCGGTTATACAGTTTCTCTAGGTGAAGGCCCAAGTCCAGTAGTGGGATGCTACGGTCTGTTATTATTTAAAAGCGTGGAAAAGTGAGGAGATATAGTAGGAAATGGGACCTCCTTAGACAGGTGACGATGATCATCATCATCATCATCTCAGCGTTCATCCCGGTTGCAACCCAAACTTCCGCTTCGGTGCCCGGGGTCCGCTTTCCGACTTTTTCTACTCCACTTCGCACGGTCTTCAGCATCCCTGGTAGTGAGCCCATTAGCACGCATGTCACCCCTTACGACGTCAAGCCAGCACTTTTTGGGTCTACCCCTCCTGCCGGGGCCCGGCGGAGGCGGCATGGCCAGACATTTGTTTCCCACGTAATCATCCGGTTGCCGCAAAACGTGGCCGTACCAACGGAGCCGACACTCCTGCAATTTATCCGCAATGTCACGGACATGAAGACTGCCGCGAATGCGGGAGTTCCTAACGCGGTCCTTCCGCGTCACTCCACACATCCACCGCAGCATATTCATCTCCGTGACACGCAGTTCTTGCTTGTGTCTCTCTAACACCGGCCACGCTTCACAGCCGTATAAAAGGACAGGCCTAATGATGGTCTTATAGACCTGTCCCTTCAATTTTACCGGCATCTTGGGGTCACAAATGACACCAGTCACCTCACGCCATTTGGCCCACGCGGCAGCAATGCGTGCCTTGACGTCGCAATCGATGATGTGGTGACGATGATGTGTTATTTAATTAAATAATAAATAAATAACTATACAGGGACAAATCACACAGCGCCATCTAGTCCCAAACTAAGCATAGCACATGTATTATCGGTACCAGATAACTGATATACTACATATGTACTGTTTTTTGTAAATAAGTACACGTGACCTCCGCAAGCGTACGGAAGTACGTTATCCTTTACACTGCCGTGGTCCTCAATTGGTCAATGCTCGTAATAATAAGTATAATAAAAGTATAAGTAAAGAATCATTAAACGAGTCTTAATTTATTGTATTTAAATAAATAATAAACATTCCAACGCATTTGTCAGAGATACATCTCGCATTTCAGTAAACTTTGTTTATCAAAGGTTGTTTACATTTACACGTGTATGCTTCATAAAAATAAGTCGTAATTTTGTACTTAAATGACAAACATTCAAGAAAATAAGGTAATCTGTAGTTGTAGGGTATATAGAACCTTAGTTTTTAATACTGACTAGGATTAAACAACAAATGACTTCGTTCATTGTTTTTATCATTTCAAATCAAACATGTAACAATAATTCGTTTAAACATGTTTTGTATATGGACTTTAATATTATAAAACTCATACAATAATATAAAATTTGTATTACAGAAGCAACACAAATAGGTACTTCTTGAAAGACATGGTTAACGTTGCCTCTAAACTAAAGAATAGAAGTAGCCCAAGAGAAGAAAAGAACAAATGGAACACGAAAAGGAAATGAAGTAAACACCCTCCAAAACACGATTCCACGGAGATTTACCATTTAATTTCCGTATTTTTTTGTTTCGGTATTAAAATTTTGCTGCGCCATAACTCCAGAAGGAAACCGTAGTTAAGTCGGGTTCACCCTTACCTTATAGCATACGGTCATTCCGCTACCACCAAGTGGCCCGTACTGACCGGCGTATCGGGTTACAGAGAAAAAACTCAATTCGTCACTCTGAACCTTTGTGGCGGGTCACAAGATCGAGTTTTGGTTTCTGCAACTCTAGGTCGTGTGTTAAGGTATGAGAGTGTCTTGTATAACATTTTAATTAGTGGGACCTTATCAAGAGTAGATTCGTGGGTAATTTACATTGCATTGGCATTGAATTGAATTCAAAGTCCGTATCTTATTATCCGTGCAGGGGTGGAGAAAGAATACGGACCTCTGCGGCCGGGGTCGGCCTGTCGTATAAGGCGACAAAACAACCCACCCTGGCTACGTGGTAGGGCTCGAAGCCTGTCTGGATGGACACTTTGGACACCTTTAGTCTTAAGTATATCGCCATAATAACTTTGTGTTGTGTTCCGGCATTAGTGACCCAATTTCCTGTACCCTAATAGAACAGCAGCGTGTTTGCGACGCCACTGGCTTTGCTAAATTCTAAGTGGGCCCTCAGCCTGTCAGCACTCCTACAGCAATAAATTAAACCAATAAAAATTCTTAGAATATATTCAGGTTTTAAATAAATCCTAACCAATTAACAGGAGCTCAAATGCATGTACCCCAATAATGTAACGGTATCTTAAACGCAATCTGATTTTATGGCCACACGATATTCAAGTTTTTTATCAATAGCGGTTAATGCCGGATCGTAATAACGGTATTTTAAAACGTTTTTCGTTAATACAATGTCGCTTAAATAAAACAAGATTCATTTTTGATCTGAATTTTATTTTAAGTGCTAATTTATTCACCATTAAGTTATTAACTAAGTTATACATTTAAATGACTAATTTTCATTTTAAATTTCTTTAGAAAATGTGTTGGCTCCGGTTAGGTTGTTCAGATTATAATGTCTCAGTGTATACCCGATTTCTATGTGAAAGCATTGATGTCCTGGGATTATAATCATAAATTATGATATATAGAAGGAAATGGTAATAACATATTCATAATTTTTGTTCAATAAAGACACATAGAATTCATTTTTTAAAATTCTTAACCCTCTTAAGAATATATGTAAATAAAGATGAGTGGAAAAAGTTTTTTATATTCACATGAGAGCTTTTTCCTATAAATTACAAACCATGGCCGACTTGACATGATAATAAAATATTTAAAATCACAATTAAAGAACGTGCCTCATAAATATTAATTCATTTTTGAAAATTATATTGAAATGTGTTTGTTATCATCCTACATGACGTTGGCAAAATGTATAAGTTGTGCCAAGCAATCTCTTAAAAAGGAAGAAGAAATGTGTTTATGTTTTTAGTAGAATTACTATTAATTTAATTATGTAATAATTTTTAAACTGTAACGCCGTAGGTCATCTTTCTCCGGTACTAATTGTCATCGAATACAATACTATTTGTTTTGGCACAATTTCAGCCCCACGACGTGGAAGTTAGAAATTAGTAGGCAAGCCTGGTATGGCCATATTATGCGAAGAGAAGAATGTCATGTAACAAGGATAATGCTAGTAATACGAGAATCACCAAGTACCTTATCGGATAATTTACTTATTGGATAATAAAAATAAATAATATGTTAAATATCTAGTACTTATAACACAAGCGCTTTGTTGCCATTTGGTCTAGATATTTCCATGTTGGAGTATATTTTGTTTCGGGAGATGAGGTCGGGGTTCTACCATTGTGGCGCGGGCGACGAGGAGGACACGGTGGACCACACTGTCGCCGTGTGCCCTGCGTGGCGCGAGGAGCGCCGCGCCCTCGTCGCCCAAATCGGCGCGGACCTGTAGCTCCCGGCCCTGGTTCTGTCCATGGTTGGGGGCGATCCTGGATGGACGGCCGTCGCCTCCTTTTGTGAGGCAGTCATGTCCGCAAAGGAGGCGGTGGAGCGGGAGCGGGAGTCCACCACCACCCCTCCCGTCAACGCAGGCCACGTCGTCGGCGCTGGAGGGCGAGTAATGACCTCCGGCCGCCGTAGAAAGCGGCGGCGGGCGGCCCCTCGGGGGAGGATCCGCCGCCCGCACTATTGCCGCGAGGGAGAGGGCCACGTGCTGTTCCGACTGATTTTGTGCGACGATTTGTTACCATAAATAAGACATGGGTCCACCACTATACGCCAGAAACGAAACAGCAGTCGAAGCAGTGGGTAGAAGCCGGTGGTTCAGCGCCAAAGAAAGTGAAATCGATCGCATCTGCCGGAAAGGTCTTGGCCAGTGTGTTTTGAGATACGAAAGGGATCTTGTTAATTGATTATCTTGAAAAAGCCAATGTAATTACAGGCGAATATTATTCTAATCTTCTTGACCAGCTGGATGCAAAAAATTGCGAGAAGAAGCCTGGCTTGAAGAAGAAAAAAATCATTTTTCACCAGAACAACGCACCTGCTTACAAAGATGCGTTGCAATGGAAAAACTACGGGATTTGGGATATGATTTGCTCGGCCATCCCCCTTATTCTCCTAATTTGGTACCCTCAGACTTCTATCCAAATGTTGGTTTCCAAATTTAAAGAATTTTACTGGGAAGCACTTCGCGTCCAATGAAGAAGTTGAGGGGACCGTAGATGGATATTTTCACAGCCTTCCAGACTCTCACTTCCGGGAAGGAATACTTAAGTTGGAGAAGCGCTGGACCTAGTGTGTTGAAGTCAATTCAAATACTGCAATTTTTTCAAAGGCCAAAGGCAAAGTTCTCGACTTTTCACCTTACTTATCGTATATATATCGTTACTCCAATCATTGGTAGGGGTACGGGAATCAGTGGCAGTATAAAAATAACCCGTAATCAAATTTTAGGTCATAATTGAATTACTATTGAACAACAAACATCAACACTCAAAACCTCGAGAGGGTTATCGACTCTAGGATTCAGCAGGAGTGCACTGTCTCGGCATGTCAGTATGAGTTTTGCCCTGGTCATGGGACCATGGATCCTGTTTTTGCCCTAAGGACTGTCGCGGAGAAATACAGGACGAAGAATACGCCTCTGTATTGCCTGTTTCTTGACTTGCAGAAGGCTTTAGACTGTATTCCTCCTAGAGGCCTAAATTGACATCATCCAAGACATATACCGTGACTCCGATTCCGTAGTTCGAACCGCTGTTGGCGACACAAAACCTTTCCCCATCACCGCCGGGGTGCACCAAGGATCCATACTTAGCCCGTTTCTGTTCAGCGTGGTATTAAACGTACTATCAGACAGCATCAGAAACTCACATGAGCAGCCCCCGTGGCCACTGTCTGTCGTGTGATACAAGAAATGTATATTTTTTGACGCTTGGTTACTTCTGCCCTCCTAATTTTTAGTAAAAGTACTATTTTTGAAACTAGTCCCTTTATCGCGCCTTCATATCCTGAAGAATTCGAGAACAATTCGGTAAATTCCTTTTGTGATACATCTATCAACTCATCATCACATTTAAAAAACTAACCATTATTATCTTTGTCCCTTTTATTTTGATAGTTTTGAACTCTATAGCCCAAAGTAAAAAAAAAAATTCTTTATCAAAAATACTTGAACAAAGATTATATAGGCAACTGCTGCCTTACCCTTAATTCCTATTAAGTATATCCATCAATATTATGTAATTGAAAACCTGTATAAACAGGTTGGTTCAGAGATATGAAAATAAATAAAAAAATAAAAGCCGCAAGCGAATGCATGCAAACTCCCACGAACTTGCTGAACAAGTCCACAGCAATCATCCACTGTCCATGACCGTGGAACCGGTTCACCGATAAACATGACTTCAACGTTAGTTATTTTTTAAAGATAATATTTATTTATTCTAGAAAGGAGATGTCACACTTTTTCTTGTTCTTTCTTCTTCGTTCTATGTTGTTTTGTACATTATTAAATGAATAAATAAATTGAATAAATTCATTTTTTTGCACCAATAATTACAAGGGTGAAATTTAAATACTACAAACTTAAATAAAATGACTAAAAGTAGATAATAAAATAATTGATTCCACTTTCTCCAGAACTAGATCTAACTATATCTCTGGAACAACAACTACACTTGTAGTGACAATACGCCACTGCCAATGTCATAAAACTAAATACGAGTATATATAAATAAGGTATATTTGTAAAAAAAAAACAAAATTCGCAGTCATAGGGACTGCCGATAGACGTGAAAACTTATAACTTAGAATTTTAGTATTGAAATTTGAAATTTCATGATGTATTAAAATTATCAACATCATTACATAATCCATTCAATTTTACTTGTAAACATTAGTGCTGTGTATATATATACACAGCACTAATGTTGCACAATACATCACCTGTATAGCTACAGATGTATTACTATTACGCATGTCGGTGACGCGAATTTACAAATTTCACCCATCCAAAAAGCGACTAATGCACACATTAGAATACATGGTACATATGTACGATGTGTTAAATATATGTGAACGTATACACAGGCCGCTGCGCATGAGCCAGTCTGGTATCAGAGCAGTACGTGCTATAGATATTTATGTACTAATAGATATACAATTAACATTAGCATGTCAGTGACGCGAACCCATAAGATTTTCCTCTACCAAAAAGTGCTCAACGCGGTAAAGAAGTTTTCACTTCAAAAAATAAAACGATTCTGTAAGTTTGAATCCGGCTAAGTATGTACAGTCTTTAATATAAACACATTTCTAAGACTAATGATTATAGCTATATATGTATATTATAGCCTATATAAAGCTGTGTATGACCAGTACCTAAATATACTCTATCGTATCAACTTGTATTACTGTGTTAATTTAAAAAGTAATCTAGGATGAAATCCTTATTCATTTTATGCGCTTTGTCTTTTGTCGTCTTGGCACTTGGAGATACCAATGTGCACCATCGGGGTTGCATCTACATTATGGGAAAATGTAAGTACATAAAACATGTTGTATTAAAAATAATTACATCCATGTCGACTTTCCCAAATTTGCGCCACAAATCAGATCCCTTGTTTTATCCGATCAAGCTCCGACCGTACTTTCGCAGATCATCGTTCCATCAGGATGGGGAGCGTCATACCTTTGCAGTCTCCATTCCTGGACTGGGCTGCCCCATCGCCTATCGGTCCTACTACATACCTGCCCACTGTCACTTCAGCTGGTGTATTTTGAGAAGTTAATAGCACTGGTATGATATCTAAAACACCCACTTTACCCAGCTGTAAATTCCTCCGCGAAGTTGTGCTTGCCTAACTAGGTTTTTATGTCTAGGGTAGACATAGCGTAAGATCTAAGACGTAGACAAAATCAATATCGACATGACATCCTCTCGACATGACAACCTCTCTGCCGTAGCGGATAACGCACTTCGGTAAGCTTGCGGAGGTCGTGGGTTCAATTCCCCTCACGGGTCTGGGTGTTTATGTATTATATATATATGTATTTACACAAATATTATATATATATAGTATATTAGTTATCTAGTACCCATTTTTTTTGGTCTCGGGGAAAAACCTCTCTTGACGGGTTCTCCCGGCCTGTGGAGACCGAGGGATATATGGGACACCGGGAAAGATGTTCGACCATCCGACTACCCACTAAAAACTCCGCTGTTTTCTTATCGCCTACGCTCGGGCCTACGGATATATGGCCTGCCGATCTCGTGGCCCGGGCCGGCGCCGGCCCGCCGTTTGTCTTAAGGCACGCCCCTTCTTAAGTGTTGGCGCCAGGGGGTCAGGCTTTCATCCCCCTGGCGCTCTCCTGTAATAATTTTAGGAGTAGAGGGGGGCCGTGGAACAGCACGCAGCCCTCACCCTTGCGGCAATAGTGCGGGCGGCGGGTCCTCCCCAGAGGGGCCGCCCGCGGCCGCTTTTTACGGCGGCCACAGGTCATTAGTTACCCTCCGGCGTTGCCGACGTGGCTTGCGTTGACGGGAGGGGAGTGTGGTGGTCGACTCCCGCTCCCGCTCCGTCGCCTCCTTTGCAGATATGACTGCCTCGCAGAAGGAGGCGACGGCCGTCCATCCAGGATCGCGCCCGACCATGGACAGAACCAGGGCCGGGAGCGACAGGGCCGCGCCGATTTGGGCGACGAGAGCGCAGCGCTCCTCGCGCCACGCAGGGCACACGGCGACAGTGTGGTCCACCGTGTCCTCCTCGTCGCTCGCGCCACAGTGGTGGCACCCCAATGTCATCTCCCGCCCTATGCGACACAGGTACCTCCCGAAGCAACCGTGCCCCGAGAGGACCTGCGTCAGGCGGAAGGTTAGAGCGCCGTGGCGTTTTTCCAGCCTTACCGTACCGTACGTACGGCCGTACCGTCCTTGCAACCGTACCTTGCTGGGTCACACAACAAAGGAAGGGTATGGTTCGTTCGGCCCATAGTAGTCGCACTTAAAATAAATTAACTGCCTTCTTCGCTAAGAAATAAATGTACTAAGAGACACAAATAGGCGCGCAAAGTATAGATCGATACGTTGATGAGGGGGCTAACTTCTTTTTCTCTATTTCCATCAGTACCCTTCTTCAAATCTTAAGCAAAGAGTTGTAATGTTAGGCTATATTTAGTTATTAATTCAGCGGAGAGGAAGAGAGCGCGCTAAGCTTCCCTCCCATTCACGCATGGCTATTCATCGCCGGAGGTTGGCGACAGACCGGCCGCCGTAGTGATCGGTCGTGGCCGCGGCCTCCTTGGAAAGGGCCGGCCGAAGCCCGCACACACATAGCCGAGAGAGTGGCGCGCGCGGATGTTCCGCGCGCCCAGTTCACACCTGCGTGAGGAAGTAAATGCCGGGGCTCGACACCCCCTCGGATCTTAAAAGGCCCGCAAAAGCGAGAAGGGGGGACGTACAGGCGTATTGCACGCGGAGTCCCACACTACCCCGCCGCCTGTTCCCACGCAGCGGGATGTGCGTCATACATTTCCACCACCAAGAAAAAAAGGTACTTTATATTAACAACTCACAACATCCCTCTATTGAGCTCGGGTCTTCTATAAATAACGTACATATACATGCCATGTCCAAGGGAATCTCGGTGTAAAGTTTTCGTCAAAATATTTTCCTTCAAATTTGGTTGATGTTATATACATCAAAAAAGTCTATGCAACATGCATGATATTACAAATTTACCATTTATACTAATTAATTTCTAAGTCTTTACTCACTCAAAGTGCGTAAGTATGTAAACTTTTTTGTTATTGATGACATACTGGCTGGTTGTAAAAAAAATTGATTATGTTTTGTTTTTTTCATAAAATTAAATGCAAAGGAATTTGTTTGAATTTAAGTGCGTTTTTTATTGCTACGTTTAGTCTTGATTTTATAATTTTACTAACCATTTAAATAAAGTTAGCGACAAAATTGAATTGTTAGATATTCTTTAGGTCCTGGAGCGACGTCATTTGACGGCAAATGAAATGAATGCAAAGAGCTGTAGGGATGTTGCAAGCGGGAAGTAATCAATCTCAGGTATCTCGGCATTTTGGCATTCATAGAAGTGTTATTTGTCGTCTTTGGCAGCGCTACAATAATACAAGGGAACCCGCTGAACAGCATCCAGGCTGTAAAAGGAGTACAACCACTCGGCAAGACCGGTACATACAACTGACTGCAAGACGCCAGCCGATGTTAACCGCTCGAGAGATAAGTTTGAGGCTACAAAATTCAAGTGGTGTTGATGTAAGTCCCCAAACTGTGCGAAATCGACTGCATGAGTACGGCCTACGAGCTCGACGCCCAATTAGGTGCCCACCATAGGACCATACCCTAAAAGTATTATTTTAAAAATAAAATACAACGTTATAATGTGAAAAACCATCCTAAAATTTAAATTATTACATGTTGTTTAGACTTTTTTGATGTGTGTAATACGCACATTAGGCGTAAAAAAGTTCTATGAGGTACATACGTGTCATGGTAGAATGAATCCGTGTCCTATGAATTTATCTCTAAGTTTGATAGATAAATCAATAGGGTAAGTCGTATATTACGACCTAGTAGGTACCATATTACAATTAAAAGTTTCCGTCCTAAATTCTCAAGGTGACCATTATTTTCCTTAAACATGACATCATACCATCTGAATAGTAAATATTATGATTTACATGTCAAAACACATCAACACTTTACAACAACAAACATTGTTACTATCGGGCGCATTCCGATAACCTCCTCTTGGTTATCGGAATATTACTCTGTGAATTATTTCAAGCTTCCATATTGCAAGTTCTATGATTGAGCTATCTATGTTATGTTTCAAAAGTGTCGTTCGTTATATTATTACTACTTACTACTCTTATGTAACCTGTATGACGACCTCGGTGGTGTAACGGATAACGCACTTCGGTACGCTTGCGGAGGTCACGGGTTCGATTCCCGTCTCGCGTCTGGGTGTTTATGTATAATATGTATTTATTTACAAAAAAAAGTATATAAGTAGTATATCAGTTGTCTAGTACACATTTTTTTTTGCTCTCGGGGAAAAACCTCTCTTGACGAGTTTCCCCGGCCCGGGGGGACCGAGGGATATGTGGGACTCCGGGAAAGATGTTTGGCCATCCGACTACCCACTAAAAAACCCCGCTGTTCTCCTATCGCCTACGCCCGGGCACACGGATATATGGCCTGCCGATCTCGTGGCCCGGGCCGTCGCCGGCCCGCCCTTTGTCGTAAGGCGGGCCCCTTCTAAAGTGTTGGCGCCAGGGGGTCAGGCTTTCGTCCCCCCAGCGCTCTCCTGTAATAACTCTAGGTGTTGAGGGGGGCCGCGGAACAGCACGCAGCCCTCACCCTCGCGACAATGGTGCGGGCGGCGGGTCCTCCCCCGAGGGGTCGCCCGCGGCCGCATTTTACGGCGGCCGGAGGTCGTTAGTTGCCCTCCGGTGCCGCCGACGTGGCCTGCGTTGGCGGGAGCGGAGTGTGGTGGTCGACTCCCGCTCCCGCTCCGCCGCCTCCTTTGCGGACATGACTGTCTCGCAGAAGGAGGCGACGGCCGTCCATCCAGGATCACCCCCGACCATGGACAGAACCAGGGCCGGGAGCGACAGCTCCACGCCGATTTGGGCGACGAGGGCGCGGCGCTCCTCGCGCCACGCAGGGCATACGACGACAGTATGGTCCACCGTGTCCTCCTCGTCGCCCGCGCCACAGCGGTGGCACCCCGACGTCATCTTCCGCCCTATGCGACACAGGTACCTCCCGAAGCAACCGTGCCCCGAGAGGACCTGTGTCAGGCGGAAGGTCAGGGCGCCGTGGCGCCTTTCCAGCCATTCGGCCAGGACCTAGACTTAGACCTGGGGGATAGGAATCCAACCCATGATATTCGTAATCGTTTCGGCGAAAGCCGTTGCACCACTGAGGTCATATTAAAGTAATATACTAAAGTTACCCACTTAATCAAAGCAGCGATTAATGATGTAATCATTAAGTTAATTAGAATGTCATTAGGGTTTTCTAATCTGAATTGACAATATTTTATTGTGATGAATTAAATATGCCGGGTGTTTTCGGTAAAGTGTAAGATGGCTATTTTATCTTATCCGTCACTAAGGGCTGTTAAATGAATCTTCGATTATTACTTTACTTACGGCAATATTAATAATACATTCTTTGTTGTATATATGGATCAAAACTGACATAGACCAAACTAAGTAAGGCAAAATGAATGAAAACAATCATAATGTGTTCGATCTGTTAACGATTTCTTAGTGGTATTTATTGTATTTAAATGCATGTGACTCATGTATTATTGACGAGCTCTACGGCGTAATAACTAAACTAAAATCTTTGAACACCAAAAAGAGGCAGGTAATCCTGTCACTAGATACAGGTGTGCTTTATAATATAGTATTTTTAAGTAATGTTTTAATATTTTTAATAATTATATTTCTGCAACTTAGTAGTTGTTGTATTAGTCAATGTTGTATCAACATATTTATATTCTTAGCGTTTTTACTCGTATTTTCGATTTTTGTTTCTTCTTACAATCTTTTAACATTTACAGCTAATGTTTTCTGTTTGACTTTTGTTTATTTATGTTACTAATCTTTTTTGTTTCCTTTAATATTTAGTTTTTACATTACATATTTCAATGGCCCTAATGGAAGATTAGCGCAGGTAGCTCTCAGCACCTTGCATTACTGAATTAGGCACCTTTTTAGGGCGGCAAATGTGTTAGTCTTTTTTTCTTTTGAGTTTTTTAGATTTGTTAATATTTTTTTAGGTTAAGTTATCGTTTTAAGCTTTCAATAAATTACTTATTTTCTTTCCTTCTTTCATTCTTCCTAATGCACTTGCGGAAGTAACGGATTAGAATACCTATATGTAGTATATTAATTATCTAGTAGCCATTTTTTGGTCTCGGGGAAAAACCCTCTCTTGATGGGTTCCCCCGGCCCGGGGGCACCGAGGGATGTGTGGGACTCCGGGAAAGATGTTCGGCCATCCGACTACCCACTAAAATCCCCGCTGGTCTCCTATCGACTACGCTATTTAGTAGCATTAACAAGTGCTATGCTACTTACTTTGGAACTAGATGATGCTGTATGATTTGTTCCAGTATATTTATTTATTTTATAGCTAGAGTTCAGCAGACAAGAAAACGGCCCACCCTAGCAGATCGTCACCGCCGCCTATGGACGTTTGCAACATCAGAGGCATTACCAACGCGTTGCCGGCCTCGAAGAAATTTTATAACGCCTTTTTTGAAGAACCCCATAACCTCACATTGAGAAAACCTCAACCGGAAACTCATTCCAGATCCTGAGAATACACAATATGAACGTTCTTGAGAATCGTTTCGGACAAGAAAGAAGATGGGGATAAATGGGGATGAACACCCAGCCGATTATTATAACGATTGTATTATAACCGGATGCTATGAGGATGGCAACGTGTTAGCTATGCTTCTGGCGTCCCCAACGTCTATAGGCGATAATGACTGCTTTCTACTAAGTGGGCAGTCAGCTTTTCAGATGGTTCTATACCATTATTACATTTTTGGAATGGTTACAGGTTACCGGGAGTGTGAGGTGGGAACCCATGCATATGCTCTAGGCTGCGGTAACAAGATACCAGAAGCTACCTGCGACGAACCAAACCCCGTAGCAGAGAAGGCTGTTCTCTGTGATTATTCCGCCTGCTATTGCGATCCCCCCACTGTGAGAGACACTGTAACCAATAAGTGCGTGCAGAAGGAAGAGTGCCCCAAAAAGGAATGAGACGGAACACTTATTAGAAATGGATAGACGAAAACTTGATTATTGAATAAAGTTCTATTAATTCTTAGTAGTTTTATTTTTATATTTAATTTTTCATGGCTGGACGCGTAAAAAAACAAACTATAGCTGCAACTTATTAGTGGCAGCTGTAGACCTATTGGTTAATGTCAAATTTTAATTCTCAAATTGGTAAAATTTTATACTCAATAATATAAAATACTACGATTTAGATATAATATAATAAGTTAGTCGGAAAGCGGACCCCGGGCGCCGAAGCGAGAGTTTGGGCTGCAACCGGGATACAACGCAAAGATGATGATGATGATGATGAGATGTAATATAATAAATAAATAAATATGCTGGGACAATTCACACTGCGCCATCTAGTCCCAAAGCATAACACTTGTGTTATGGGTACTACATAACTACTATACTACACATTTACTTTTTTTTTGTTAATACATACAATATACAAACACTAGGGTGATAAATCAAATTCTAATAGTAATACATATTATGATGAAGTGTACTACATAAAAATGATTTTAGTATAAAAAATATTAACGGAACACATGTCTTCAGCTCACACAAACACTTCAAACTTATACGTTTTTATTTTGAAGTGAAGCTTCTATACGAATGTTTGGGCTGCTCGCATATAGGCGCTCGCCGCACGGCCAGTCTAACCGTGCTAAGCGTCAAATTTTATCGTTACATGAAATCGTCAGATTTAGTACTTTTACACAATTGTTTTCGTCATTAAGAAGTATTACATGATTACAAGAAACATAGACCACTGTTAACCAGTGTTTATCGAATGGTTCTATGGGTAAATTAGTATACATTGAATACGATGATAATAATGAAATTAATAGTGTTTGGTTAGAATTCGTTGAAGATAAAGTTGGAAAAAAATAAGGTTAAAAAGTGCAGCAGATAGAAATGTATTGAATCTTAGCAGGACAGTTGAAATTGTACTATACCATTAAAAAGTACAACAATTATCATTAAGTCAATCCTAGACATACCGTTAAAGATATTATAAATTTCATTACAAAATCACTAATGAATTGTTCAGAATATGGAACAAAATTGCCAATTATTTTAGGTGGAGATTTTAATTTTAAAGATGAAAAATCTAAGCCGTTGGTTTATTTCCTTTCAGAAAAATTTAATTTAAGGATGAATAATGATCGAAACTGTTCGAAAACTAAAGATGAAGAAAGAAACAGGAACAACTATAGTAAATACTGCATTATTTACTAGATTTATTGAAAAAATTTAATCACAAATTTTTGTATCATAGTTTAGTTACCATCAACCAATAGTTACTTTCGTACAATATAAGAAAGAGAATAATGGTATATATACTTCTCATGAACATACAGATAATATGCAATATATGCAATAATATAAATACATATATGTAATTCTATGTGAATGAAACCATATTTTTACGTTAAAACTTTGTACATATAAGACTATGTATGAATGAACAACTAATATATGAATACAATACATCTTATTATGCATAAATTGCAGGATTCAAATTATTTTCATATTTGTACTACTTGAAGGATATAAAAAAATAACAGTGCTGTCTAGAGACGCCCGAAAGAAGCGAAGCTTTATAGTATAAAGCGTTAGGAACTAAGCATTAAAAAAGTAATGAAAAAAAAAGACGCGAGGATAAAAATAAAGCGTTGAGAAAATAAAAAAATGAATACTTGGAAAATAAAAATAAATACATCTATACAAATAAATAAAATTGAAGGGTCTGTTTGTAATATTAAAATAACCGCTTTTGACTAAGTGCATTCGGACGTATACACGGTACATATACCAAAACAATACTTATTACAATTTTTGTCTGTCTGTCTGTCTATTTGTTCCGGCTAATCTTTGAAATGGCTGCACCGATTTTGACGGGACTTTCACTGGCAGATAACTGATGTAACAATGAGTAACTTAGGCTATTTTTATTTTAGAAAAAAAATAGTTTTTGTTAAAAATGATAAGTTTCGAAAATATTATATTCCAATTTAAGTTGACCTCAGATTTATATCATCAATCATAAGAAATAGGGTTTAGCTTAAGCTTTACTTTGTAGATTCAAACGTACCTATTCCGGAGGCGCATGGAGTAACAGTTGCATTCGATAATACTGACTGCATATTTCATTTATATTTTAGGGTTTATAGAGTTTGTATTCCAAAATAAACCATAAGATTTATCCAAGAAATGCTGCCCAAAGTCACTATTCCACGCGGACGGAGTCGCGGGCACAGCTAGTTAAAAATAAAATACAGCCTTAGACACGCAAGGCTACAGCGGAGCTCTCTAATTTTTTTTCTTCTAATTGGGAAGAGAGTCACTTCAGGGTCTTTCCGCCCATCAAAATATAAATCAGGCAAATTAAGAGGCATTTGATTTCGCATAAGAACGTTACGTATTTTCCTCCTCTCGCTTCGTAGTTCGTGTGAAACTGCCACACACAATCAAAACGAATGTTTTCTCTCGGATGTTTTTTTGAGGGTGCGTTGTAGCATTTGTAAAAGTTAAAATATTTCAAATACTTTATATAGAAAATACCTTCAGCAATAATTATAGTAGCAAAAATATTGAAATTATACACATTGCCTCTACAGTAAAAAAGTTACTAAAAGTATATTTAAAGAGGTTGTTGATATCCGAATTTCAAATCACGAAAAAAACAAATGATATGAAAATTTTCCAAATGATGATCCAAATGACATCGTTTTGTAATGTAGTAGATTTGTTATCGGAAGTCATTGGGGGCATCTATTCGAAAATAATAAATAAAAATAATACTAGATAAATAACGTATTCTGACAAACAAACAAAATGACGGATGTTTTCGATCATGACCCTAATTTATATGTTGCTAATGTTCACTAGGCCAGTATTAACGATGATATAAACTTATCATCTTCATTTTTACACGATTTATATTAACTTGTCCCTATTATGTGTACCTATGTAACAGAATTTTTGGACTCGATTTTTACCCACTTTGAACGATCAAAAACTTCAAAATTTTGCACACTTGTCAAGAACTGACGACAATTTACAAATTTAATAATTTTGTCCCATAGTCCTATCAGTATCATCAGGATTAACTTTCTTTCCGGATGAAACTTTCAGACTTTCTTTTCTTTCTGCCGAAACGAAATGTCTATTCGAAATGCCATGATGCGTTTAATCAATAAAACTGCCGGAAGATGGCGTTAAATTAATAAAAACATTTACCGTGTGGAAATTGACAACAAATAAATTATCTATATTTCATATTTAATAAAAAGGACGCTTTTATAATTAATCAAACTATAAATTCAAAAATAATTAATACTAAAATAACTTAATAATTCTGAATAAAATTACTGATGAGTAAATTAATGTCACAGTTTTAAAAAAGCGAGGTGCTTTGTACGTACGATATTAATACGCTTTTAATTAACTTTGCATTCTGGAATGAAACTAGTAAAAAAATTATAGCGATTGATATCGAGCACTCCACGCTTTTTAGATTTAGGGATAATATTCGGATGACCGAGCTTTGCTCGGTATTTATATTTTTTTTGGAAATTAACAATTGATTTTCTTAGTCTAACCTCAAAGCAAACACTCATTGACTTCGTGTTACTTAACAACCCCATCTGCTGGAATAGCTTTAGTGTTGTTGTGTCGTTAAAGCAATTTAAAAAAAAATAGTATTATTATTCGCCGATAGATGTCAGGAAGAGTCATTTTTCAGTTTAAATTGGGACTACTCAAATGCCACCTTTTGACATTTTCTAGAAATGATTCCTAGCTAGATCGATTTATCGCCCCCGAAACACCCCGTGTACTAAATTTCATGAAAATTGTTGGAGCCGATTCCGAGATTCCAATATATATATATATATATATATATATATATATATATATATATATATATATATATATATATATATATATATATATATATATATATATATATATATATATATATATATATATATATATATATATATATACCTAGTCAGGTCATAAATTCTGTCACATGTTTAATGTAAAATAATTGTAACAAGTTTATTAATTATGTAACCATTCATATACCAAAATGAACTTAACAAAACATAGATTCTTATGACATTAAAGTTTATTCAAAATGACCTCCGTGATTTTGAATACAAGCCTTCAATCTGCGCGGCCAGTTGTCTATCGCAGCACGAACGAGGTCCATGTCAATATCGGCGGCTGCCTTAATCAAGGATGCCTTGAGTGACTCCAAATTGGGATGAGGCTTTGAGCACGCCTTTTCCTCCAAGTGTTGCCATATCTTGTAATCTAACGGATTCAAATCTGGACTGGAGGAGGGCCAGTCTTCGTGCCGGATGAAGTCGATTTCACGCGCCGCCAGCCAGTCTTGTGTGCTCTTCGCTCTATGAGCTGGCGCCGAATCTTGTTGGAATACCCAGTGCCTGTTATTGAACATGGTATGAGAAACAGGTTCCACAAGGTTCATCAGGACTGTATTTTGATACACAACAGCATTCGTTTTTACACCTTTCTCACAAAAATTTACCTCTGTTAAGCCCCAATAAGAAACTCCCAACCATACCATGAGCGAGGATGGAAAATGACCTCGTTGGACACGCGGAATACGGTTGCTCGCTTCTTCACTACTGTGTGCGTACACCTTATCATTTTGTTTGTTGTAGCTCTCTTCTACGGTAAACATTTTTTCATCCGAAAAAAGAATTTCCCGATATTTTTTTCCCGCGTACCGCTTCAACAAAGCACGGCATCTCTTCAGTCTCAGGTCCATTAGACGAGCATTCAAACGATGTCCTGTTTTTCTTCGATATGCCCGAAGCCCTAAGTCTTCATTTAACACCCTTTTCACCGTGGTTCTGCTCAACCCCATCTGAAGGGCCAACAGTTTCTGCTTAAGTTTGGGATTTCTTTGAATTCGTGCCTTCACAGCTTTTATCACTGCTGGAGTCCTAACAGACCGAGGGCGACCACTTCTTGACCTGTCATCTACACTAGAGTCTTCATTGTATCGTTTGATGGTACGATAAACGAATCTTTTGGTAATATTCAAATTTTTCAGTATGTTAAAAATTTGAATTGGCGCGTAACCGCAACGATGCAACGCAATAACTGCAACACGGTCTTCTTTAAGCGTCCACTCCATATTTAAAAATGAGTAAAATTCTAAAAGTTATACATTTTTATTTTCATGAACAATTCGAAATTCGAATTCAATAAACTTTTTTGTGGCCAGCATTCTAAAAGAAAAGTTGTTACTGTGTGACAATACTTATGACCTGACTATGTATATATATATATATATATATATATATATATATATATATATATATATATATATATATATATATATATATATATACATATAAGAATTGCTCGTTTAAAGATATAAAATTAATTTTCTCGTCAGTAATTTTATTGTAATGTTAACAATAATTTTTAACTTTTAATTTTTCTTGTTTTTTTTATTATATTTCCTTTAATTTTCTAATATATTTCCTTAACTATGTGTTTTGGGTTAGTGGGACTAGACATATTGGTTAAATTGGATCTTAATCAGCTGTTTGACCAGCTAAACCTTGTAGACAATAGCAGAAACATCATCCTTTGCAAAGTGCCCTCATGTGACCTTGGACGAGTCTTCGTGGACCTTCTTTACGTCTGACGCGCTGATCTGAGTGTTTCACAAAATTCGAAACGACGACATCCATAAGATAAAATTTTCTTCTTGCAGGCTCTTTATAAATACTGACTCTTGTGGCCGAGGCGGTCTATCGTAAAAAACAACAAACCCACCCCAGGAAGTAGAGCTTTAAACCCGCCTGAACGGTAACCACTCCTGACTTCTAAAATGCCACCATAACAACCTTGTCTTGTTCTAAAATAAGTGATCTAGGTTCCAGTTCCCCTATGCGGACAGCATGTTAGTGGTGCCCCTGACGTCGCTAACATTTATAAGCGATGGTAACTGCTCAATTAAGTGGACTGTAATCCTGTCCACAGTAATAATAAATAAAAGAAACAAGTTACAATAGTCAGAAAAATATGCAAGCTGATGGTAGTGGGCCAGTCACGCCTGTAGAAAGTCCGATGGCCAGTGGAGTCCTGGAGTGTTTGAGGTGAACACAGTTTGTGTCTTGGTTACTTTAGTATTTCGGATTCGGATTTCCAATGAAGGGATGAACATTATTTTCGAATAGAGATTAAATTTCCTATTCATCTAATTGTGTTACATCTGTGACATAATGTCAATCATAAAAAATTTGCAAAGTCCACA
Organism: Malacosoma neustria; assembly: GCA_963693495.1. NCBI lineage: Eukaryota > Metazoa > Arthropoda > Insecta > Lepidoptera > Lasiocampidae > Malacosoma > Malacosoma neustria. Next base: position 14,330,639 of record OY856390.1, read on the forward strand.
ACATTGTTATTAAATTTTTTCTTTCTTAAATATGAAGAGTGAAACAAAAGAAAGACATAAAGTCACGTCTCTGATCTTTCCTTTTTGTGTTTAAGTTTTCCACACAATTAGACAAACATACTAAATAAAATAATAAAAATACGTTTATAAATATTGTACGCCTTAAAAAGGCAAACTGTTGATACAAAATGTACTTACCAACATTATAATGTACACAGTTTTAACAATAAATAAATAAATACTTGACTGAAGATGACAGAGGACGATAACAATTCTAATTCATCCTTAGTTTGCCTGGAAGAAATCGCCATTGCAATAAGGCCGCAATTTGTACATTTCCTTACTATTTGTTGGTCTCCTGTTGTATTTTTTGTAAATTGTACAATAAAGAATATCATTCATTCATTCATTCAAATGGTTTATTCGAGATATTAATATCTTACGCACACCCAGTGCTTGAGAAAGTGCAGGAGGTATTTATTACTCTGCCATCCTACACTGGTACCCGTGCAATACTTCCGTGAGTCCGTCTAAGCTAGGAAGTATATTTTACTGGTCTACCCACGTGCAGAGGCGGATAAAGAATACTAACCTGTCGTAAAAGGCGACAAAACAGCCCTCTTTAGCTACGTGGTAGGCCCCAAGCCCGTCTGGATGGCGACCACCTTTGGTCTTAAGTATGCTGCCACAATAACCTTGTATTGTGTTCCGGCATTAGTGACCCAAGTTCCTGTGCCCTTATGGGACAGCAGTCTGTCTTACAACAATAAAAAAAATAAAGCCACGCGATAGCTCTATCAATCGCCTTGATCGCCGGACGCTACCCTACCATGATCCTGATTGAAACCGTCCCGTCAATGGGCCCCTGGAATTTTCATTCTCGCGCATGGTGAGCTGGGCGGAACACCCACGCGCTCATTTTCGGCCATACGTGTACGATGCGAACCTTTACCAAGGACTATTGATTGCCTAAATTTTATATAATTGACAAACTGCAAACGGCCGGTTCTGAGATATGTAAATTTTAAAATAAAAGTCGCGAGCGAACGCAAGCGTAATCGTACGGACTTCATGAACAAGTCTTAAGCACAATGACATTTTCCGTGACCATGGAACTGATTCACATATAAAGAAGATTCCAGTAATATTTTTTAAAGATACGCATATAAACATGTGTACACAATAAAGGAGATATCACACTTTTTCATATTTGTAAAATTATTTTCATAGTATCTTTTAATTAATAAATAATAATTTAGGATATTTTAAAAGACGTATCTTTAAGTTAATGTCACCTCATACAAGACCCCCCTCCCTTTTTGGGCGCTTAATTCCGCCTCGTCTAGTAAATAAAAGTTAGGTTTTATTTACTAGAAGAGGCATGATTAAATTTGAATGATTAATATAGATATTATACACGTAACTAGTACGCGGATATTGACATTTTCAAAGAATATTATACTAACTTAGAATTAGGCCTATATATTTTTGAGAGGAAACCTCTCATTATAAAATTATGCAGTTTTAACAATTTTTAATTGAACTACTCAACAAGTAAATTTCATAAAAATAGCTTTGGTACCTACTATTTTTGATTTGGCGTAGTGTTCCTTCAGGTGTCAACTTACTATTAGGTATCCATAGCCTTCTTGGATAGATGAGGTCATTCACTAGCACTGAGTAAGGGGTAGAGACGAAACTTATACTGGACAGTGGTTTTAATTGCTAAATTGAAAGATAATTGAAAGGGCCAGCTTATTCTTCTGGATCAGCACCAAGAAGAGCGGCGTGAGCGATCGCATGTTATATCGTATGTTGCATAAATACTAAAGAGAAAATGGATGGATTACATAAAAGTGAAATATAATAATAAAAATTAACTAAATTGTGAATTAACATTGACGACTAAAAAAACTGATGAGATTAAAAGACTAAATATGACGATTAAAAGCACATAGTAGAAGGAGAGGATACATTTTTCCTGTAACACATAATGTACGATACAGACAGGAAGTGAAGGAACATCGCGTAAGTATTGTAGTAGTATTCTAAATATCGGGTAGAAAATACATCAGATAGCAGGTGCCCTAATAAAAAGAAACATTTCTATAACAGGTTCTTACATAATCATCTAAACAAAAGGATTTTTTACAAGAAACTAGCGACACATAAGAAGTAGCGCGCAGTAGTTTCATTCTTAAGGATCAGAAGCTTATTGAATTTTTAAAACAAAATACCTATGTAATTATTAATTAAATTAAATAATAAGACACCAAATCACGAAACACGAAAACAACTAGAGCTCCTAAGACACTTCTGTCGCATGCGAGCACTCGAGTAAAAAGCGTGTGTCGTGATAGCGAGCCGCGCCGCTTACGCAACGTCGTCCCTTCTAGCTGCTAAGTCATCGCAACCAGTCGATGTCCCCGCCCTCTCAGCTGACAAATCCTCTAAGAATATATTATTCAATGTCATAAAACATACGAGTAGGCAGGTATAAAGGTATAAAAAAATCTGTATAAATTTGTTTTTTTTTTTATTGCTGAGGAACAGCAGATAGGCTGGCAGCCCACTTAATAGTAAGCAGTAACCGTCCCCTATGGATCTTTGCGGCGCTAGGAACACCGCGAACACGCTGCTGTCCATAGGGGTGTAGAAACCTGGATCACTAATTCCGGAACAAAGCACAAGGTTAATATGGCGGTATACTTTAAACCAAGGGTGGTTGCCATCCAGTCGGACTTGGGGCCCTACCACGTAGCTAGGGTTGTTTTGTCGCCTTTTACGACAGGCCGATCCGGCCACAGGGGTTAGTATTCTCGTTCCGCCCCTGCACGGAGAATTGTACTCTAATATCCGGCTAAGTATGCACAGTCCTTAATGTAAACAAATTTGTTTACGACAAATCATGATAGGTACCTATATAGGGCCTATTTAAAGCTGTGTACGGCCGTCATCTGAATACAGTCAACTGTATTAACTTGTATTATTGTGTCAGTTTAAAAAGTCGCAATCCAAGATGAGATCCTTATTCATTTTGTGCGCTTTGTCTTTATTCGTATTAACACTTGGAGACACAGATGTACACCCTCGGGGTTGCATCTACGTTTCGGGAAAATGTAAGTACATATAGCACTTTATTATCCACGCAAGGGCGGAGAAAGAATACTGACCTCTGCGGTCGGGGTCGGCCTGTCGTAAAAGGCGATAAAACAACCCACCCTAGCTACGTGGTAGCCCAAGCCCGTCTGGATGGCGACCACCTTTCTATGTATTTTGGTGTCACCTTTTCGTTTCATCTAATTTTCAAATCACAACGGAGCCAAAGGGCTCGTAGTTTCACTTCAACAATTCTGTAGAAGTTTGCTGACTGAAGACTGGAAGAAAAAATCATGGGCCCCACATAATGTAGAAACGGAAGGAAGAACTACCTGTAAAGTAAGTTTGTTTGTTTTCTTTTGTGGTGAATGCTGAAGAAGCATCATCATCTTAGCGCTAAATCCCGGTTGTAAACCAAACTTCCGCTTTAGTGTCCGGGATCCGCTTTCCGACTTTTCTGCTTCACTTCGCATGGTCTTCTGCATCCCTGGTAGTCAGTTGACGTTAAGCCAGCACTATTTGGGTCTACCCCTCCTGCGGGGGCCAGCAAAGGTGGCATGGCTAGACATTTGTTTCCCACGTAAGAGTCCGGTTGCTGTAAAACATGGCCTACGCAAGTGACACTCCTGCAATGAGGAGATGAGGATGATGAAATTAATCAGGAGTGACAAGAAATAAGCGAGCGATATATAAGGGGACTTTTAAATGTAGCACCTGTGGCTTATAAATAAGAGGGTGATGCATGCCAGTATTCAGAATGCATAAAAATATACTGTGGCTCCATATGGTAGAGATAAGGCCGAGTAGATGAGAGATATATGACACTTCACAAAGCGCCATTTAGTCCTGAAGTAAGGAGCAATGCGCTTGTATCACAGGTATTAAAAAACTGCTATATTTCTTCCTATTATACTACCCTTTTGTTGTGTAAATAAAAAACGTATATATAAACACCTAGATTAGCGTTGGAAATCCACACTGGATGGTAACACTTATCCTTTGCCCTAAATACACATTATTATACCGATTATATTATAAGCAGATATTACGCAATGATGACTGTTTTCTACTAAGTGAGCCGTCAGCCTGTTTTGTCATGATCAAACTGAGTAAACTAGTTAGTCAGTAAATGAAAGTTTACAGCTTTCTAATGGTTACAGGTTCCCGGGAATGTGAGGAAGGAACCCATGCATACGCTGTAAACTGCGGTAACAAAACACCAGAAGCTACTTGCGACGAACCTCACCCCGTACATGAGGAGAGTAGTATCTGTGACTTCTCCGCCTGTTACTGCGATCCCCCCACTGTGAGGGACACCATTTCCAACAAGTGCGTGAAGAAGGAAGATTGCCCGAAAAAGGAATGAGACGGAACACTTATTAGGACTGGACAGACGAAAACTTGATTATTGAATAAAGTTCTATTAAATCATATTTGTTTTTATTTTTCACTTGCCATAGCTGGACGCGTAAAAAAAAAACTAGAGCTGCCACTAATAAGTCAATGTAGTATTGTGAAGTACAGCAAAAATTATTCCATTGCTCAATGACTCATGTCATTCATAAAGGCCTCTGCGAAAGACCAGCGTTGGTTTCTTATAACCAACTATGCTGAGCAGAAGACCTTTTAGGGCACTTTTATTTGTAATGCGATTTCATTTAATATGTTATTACTTACTTATTTTGTGCTCTAAATAAACATTTTTTCTTTCTTTCTTTCTTTCTTATACTCAATAATATAAATAACTATGATTTAGATATAATAAATAAATAAATCTTCTTCCTGCCCTTATTCCAAAGTATGTGGAGTCGGCACAACATTCTCTCCTCTATTAGCCACCATTGGTACATTCACATCTTTATTAACCATATCATGTTTTACGCAATCCATCCATCTTTTCTTTGGTCTACCTCTTGTATGCATCCACTCTCATTTCTAGCATCCTCCTTGTTACATGACGCTCCTCTATTTGCATTATATGGCCATATTAGGCTAACTTATTACTTTTCAGCTTCACTTTTCAGCTTCTCAATCACTGGTGCTACATTCAAATTTCCCCAAATGTACTCTTTTCTTATTTTATCAAATTTTGTAACTCTGTCCATCTATCTCAACATTCGCACCTTGGCTGCATGCAATAGCCTTTCATCTTTCACCTTTGTGGCCCAGAACTCTGATCCATACAACATGACAGGTCTAATAAAGGACTTATAAATTATATCTTTAAGTCTAAACGGCACTTGTGGATCGCAAATTGTTCCTGAGACCTGTTGCCTTTTCATCCATCCTGCATTCACTCTATGTTTCACATCTCGGCCTATTTAGAAGTACCGGAAGTTGGAGCAGGCTGGCAGAGACATGCCTCCTAAGGTAAACGGGATGAAGGCGGAATTTCCACTAAAGTACCAAAAATAAATGTTCTGCCATTCCAACCTCTTCTGCTATTCAGTCAATTTGCTCTGAACCTCGTGAGCATTTTTTCCTTCCAGCACAACTGTCGTGCCTCAGCTCATATGTATATCTTACTCTGGTTTGACTAGCTCGGTGGCTCAGCTAAGAAATGCATTTATTAATCGAAGAATAAGGCCTACTGTTATATTAAGGCTTGTTATTTCTTAAGGAGCCGTAAATTGTGGTAAATTATCGTTTCCAGTTCATTAACAACAAATAATATTACTTTTAATTGTTCATATTTCCTCTTATCTTACTACTGAATGTCCTTATATTTCGTAGCATAGGAAAAGCACTACGAAAGAACGCCTATATAAGAACAGCATTTTATTTCTATGAGCATTACATTCAATATATCTATGAATCTAAAAAGAAAACGTCGGATGCAATCAAGCCAAAATGAACAGGAGGCACTATTATTTAAATTATTTATTTGACATACTAAACATAATCATGTGAGAGTATTATAGTCATTTTTGAATCAAAACAATGAAGTGCTTCGTGTACTAAAAGCTATCTTCTTTACGTTGCCATCACATTACCATCAACGACAACACGAAAGGCGTCGATATTTCTTATTTTTCATATTCATAGTACATTTATATATATATCATGATTCAAATTAAGATATAATTTTTTTTATATCTTTTAACAGTTTGACATCAAACATACTAACACTTAAAAGTGATCAGTTACCGTCGCTTATGAGTATTACCAACGCACCAGTGGCTTAAAAGCCCGCCTGGATGGTAACCATCCCTGACGTCTAAAATGCCAGTATAATAACCTTGTTTTGTTCCAAAATAAGTGATCTAGGTTCCATTTCCCCCATGCGGACAGCGTGTTAGTGATGCCCTTGGCATTGCTAACATTTATAAGTGATGGTAATTGCTCTATAAAGTGGGCCATAAGCCTGTAAGCAATAATAAACAAAATAAACAAGTAAAAATAGTCAAAAAAATATGTAAGCTGAAGTGGCAGTGGGCCAGTACGTCTGTCAAAAGTCCAATAGCCAGTGGAGTGAACATAGTTTTTTTTTCTAATGCTGTAGGACAGCCGACAGGCTGACGGCCCGCTTAGAATTTAGTAGTTTCCGTCGCCTATGGGTGTTTGCAACGCCAGTGGCATCGCGAACACGCTGCTGTCCCATAAGGGTACAGGAACTTGGGTCATTAATGCCGGAACACAACACAAGGTTATTATGGCGGCATACTTAAGACCAAAGGTGGTCGCCATTTAGACGGGCTTGAGGCCCTACCACGTAGCTAGGGTGGGTTGTTTTGTCGTCTTTTAGACAGGCCGACCCCGGCCACAGAGGTTAGTATTCTTTCTCCGCCCCTGCACGGATAAATTGTGTCTTAGTTACTTAAGTATTTCGGATTCAAAATTCAAATTTCCAATGAAGGGATGAACACTATTAACACGCATTTATTAGCTTGGTATGTGTTTATATATCTATGTAACGGAATCTTAGAACGTGATTTTCACCTCTTTCGAAACGACGGATTGATTTGAAACTTTGCACAATTATCAAGGACCGATGACAATACAATAATCTGTATAGTTTGTATCATTATCCTTACCAGGATCTTCAGGATTAATGAATTTTCGGACCGGTTCTTGTCCGATCACCGAAGTTAAGCAGCGTTGGGACGCGGTCAGTATTTGGATGGATGACCACCTGGGACCCCCATGTGACTGACATGTGTTAATTTTAACGCTTTATATTAAGGTGACCTGTATCGTAACGGAATTTTCGGAATAGATTTTTACCCACTTCGAAGCATCAAAAAAAATTCATGAATCTGCAGATGGCGATCTGGAGTTTAATTAATAACACTTCTAAGAGATGGCGTTAAATTAACAAAAACATTTACCGATTGGGAATTGCCAACAAATAAATTATATTAACACGCATTTATAGAAAATCAAACTAAAAGTAAAAAATAATTTTCAATGAATTTAAATTAAGTATAGTAGTATTTAACAAAAAAAAAATTGTTGTAAAAAAGCGTGGGGTGCTTGTTAAGATATTTTCAATATGACTACTTCTACCAATATCTATCTGTTAATAAAATATTTATAACAATTGACAACAAGGGGGGGGGGGGGGGGAAATGGCTTATTTTAAAAAAAAAATTCCATATAAAAATTAAATATTTTATTTAAACTTTTTACTGTCTAAATCATGTCATACATATTTGGCAAAGAATTTCTGAAGTTTTCGTAGAAAAATATATAAAACTCCACCATTGCAACGTCGTTTCCGGTGACCCTTCGGAAAAAAGGAGCGTCCGCAATGACAACAGAACTCATGACAGGATCATCTGAAGTAAAAATAATAAATATTTTAGTTAAAACCATAAACTTGGAAGAAGGAAAAATTTTTGGTAAACCTTTTCACAAAAAAATGCTAATTTCAGTGAAATTTGCTCTATATTTATGTTTTTTTAATAGCTGTAATTAAAAATAATAATATCCTTCGTTCTTGTGAATTGTATCTCGAAGACGTGTATAAAATTTCATCAAAATCAATTGAGTAGTTCTCGAGAAATTTTGACCACCGACTTCGAAAACACAGTTTCGATAAAAACGCGTTTAAAGTTTTAAGTGACAGTGAAACTGTTTTTTTTCAACTTACATTGAATCGTCGATTCCAGAACCATAAACTAAAGAACCTGCTGCAGCTGCAATGTCCAGCGCATCCTTTTGCTCTTGTCTATCATAAACCCTGAACAAATCCCTGTATATGACGAATCTCTTACAAAGATAAGGAAATGGACAGAAAAGAAAACGGCGCGCTGAGCCTACCTGGCCTTGAACGCGCAATTTTCCATGGCTGTATCTCCGAAACTATTACTTGAATCAACTTGAAAATTTACGACTATATTCTAAAGATGTTGTAGAAATTAATAAGACAATACAAAATCGATTTTTAAGCCATGTAACCTCTTAATTTAAATTTATTGAAAATTATTTTTTACCTTTTAGTTTGTTTCGAGTAGAGATCTGATTTCCTATTCATCTAATCGTGTTACATCTATGACATAATGTCAGACATCTTAAAAAATATATAAAACCTACACTCATTGTTATAAATTTTTTCTTTCTTAGATACAAAGAGTGAAAGACAAGAAAGACATAAATTTACGTCTCTTACGTGATCTTTCCTTTTTCCTTTTTGTGTTTAAATTTTCCATACAAATAGACAAACGTACTTGACTGAATGTGACAGAGGATGAAAACAATTGTAATCCTTAGTTTGCCTGGAAAAATCGCCGTGGCAATAAGGCCGCAATTTGTACATTTCCTTGCTATATGTTTCTTAATACTTTACGTACACCCAATGCTTGAGAAAGTGCAGGAGTACCCTCCTATCCCTCACTAGTGGGACTACCCATGCAATGCTTCCGTGAGTCCGTCTAGGAAGCATATGTTGCTGCTTGCCTTGAGTGTTATGGGACGCTACCCTACCAGGACCCTAACTGAAACCGTCCCGTCAATGGACCCCCAGAATCTTCATTCTCACCATGAGCTGGGCGGAACACCGACGTGCTCATTGTTCGGCCATATGTGTACGATGCGAACCTTTCTCAAGGACTATTGATTGCATAAATTTTATATGATTGAATAACTGCAAACGGCCAACGAAACGAAATATGAAAAATTAAAAATAAAAGTGGCGAGCGAACGCAAACGTAATCGTACGGCCTTCCTGAATAAGTCTTAAGCACAACGACATTTTGTGTGGCCGTGGAACTGGTCAGCGACATCAACAGATACACAAGGTTCCAGTAATGTTTTTGTAAAGACAATAAACATTTATATACAATAAAGGCGATATCACACTTTTTTATATTTGTAAAATTATTTTCATAGTATACATATTTTAATTAATAAATAATAATTTAGGATATTTTAAAACAAGTGTATCGATTGTATTTGAACATACTGAGCGATATTAATATAATCCATCAAAATTATCAAAATTCTAGTGGAAATTTATTTATTATGATATAAAATTTACAAAAGAAAAAGAAGTGAAATCTAAATAAAAATGGCGTGCTTTTACCCTGAAGACTGAGAGCAATTTGCAGTAAGTCCGATATTAGTGGCCCCCTGTCCAACAAAGAGCTGTGAAGATCCACCTAAGTATGTGCTATCCCTGTTTGCCACTATGTCCTTCGCCGAAGGTTATGTATTGTTGTGAAAAGAAGCCGCGAGTTTCAAGGCTTCTAACTTGCCAAAAGGAAGATGGCTGTGAGCCACCACCAAAATATATGAAGATGGACGCATTTTGCGTAAGCTGATTGTGTCTACATTCAAGCGCAACAGAATGCAGGACCAAGAGCGTTCGAGTGACGTAGTTGTCGAATGTGAATTGTGCACGGACCCCGTAAAAGTCGACGACCCGGCAAAAGTGCCAACCTGCATACTCAAACCGACACTCGGGTGTTGTTTACTCAAGAAGAAACCAATTAAAGTGTCGCTTGATTGCTATTAGATGATTGACAACGAAATTTTGAGTCCTACTTTCAATGTGAAACGAGAAAAATAATTTAAATAAAAAGGATGACAGATTTTTCCCCAAAAAGGGGTTAACGTCAGGCAGGCGGCCGGTTGTAAAAACTGAGCCACAACTATTACAACATGTACCATGTTGTACCTGCCCCATATAATGTGGGATAAAGGCAGGAGGAAAAAGAAGATTTTAAAATATATGTCTTTACGTTAATATTATGTTATAATTCCGCCTTTTCTAGTAAATAAAAGATGGGTTTTATTTATAAATCGACATCTCTATAGAATACTATGCTAACTTAGAATTAGGCCTATTTACTTTTGAGAGGAAACCTCTCATTATAAAATTATGCACTTTTAACAATCTATAATTAAACTACTCAACAAGTAAATTTCATAAAAATAGCTTTGGTATTATATTGCTGATGTTTTTTTTTAAACCTGTATACTTATTATTTTTGATTTGGCGTAGTGTTCCTTCAGGTGTCAACTTACTATTACGTATCCATGGCCTTCTTGGATAGATGAGGTCATTCACTAGCACTGAGTAAGGGGTAGAGACGAAATTTATACTGGACAGTGATTGGATTGCTAAATTAAAAGGTAATTGAGAGGACCAGCTTATTCTTCTGGATCAGCACCAAGAAGAGCGGCGTGAGGGATCATATGTCATATCGTATGTTGCATAATACTAAAGAAAAAATGGATGGATTGCATAAAAGTAAAATATATTAATAAAAATTTACTAAATTGTGAATTAATATTGACGACTAAAAGAACTGATGAAATTAAAAGACTCTCCTTTTAATATGGCACATTTTCCTGCAACACATAATGTACGATAAGGACAGGAAGAGAAGGAACATCGCGTAAGTACTGTAGTAGTGTTCTAAATACCGGGTAGAAAATACATCAGATAGCAGATGCCCTAATAAAAAGATAATTTTACATAACTGTTTCTTACAAATACATTTAAAAAAAATTGCAAGAAAATAACGACACATAAGAAGTAGCGCGCAGTAGTATCAGTAAACGTATATTATTCAATGTCATAAAATATACGAATGAGCAGCTATAAAGGAAGATTAAAGAAATCTGTAATTTTTTTTCTTTTATTGCTGAAGAACAGCAGGCAGGCTGGCAGCCCACTTAATAGTGAGCAGTTACCGTCGCCTATGGATCTTTGCGACGCTAGGAACTAAGAACACCGGGAACACGCTGCTGTCCCATAGGGGTATAGAAACCTGGGTCACTAATGCCAGAACACAACACAAGGTTATTATAGCATACTTTAGACCAGTGTTTTTCAATCTTTTTGAATACGCGACCCCTTTAAGTGTTGAAAAATTCTGCCAACCCCCTTGGGCCATATAGAGACAAAAAGTTAATAAGTAATTTACAAGACTACGTTTATGATTTTCTCTATTTTGGTACGTATATTCATTATTAAGACCTACATTCTGTAAGAAGCTGCGGCAGCTTTGAAAGTAAGTACGAGGTAAGTTGGTAAGGCTGCGTGCGGCTTTGATTTGGACGCCAGTTTGCGCGGACCTAACTTCGCGGCGTTACCACATCGCATTGTCGTCGCGAGCGAGAACTTTTTCCTTTTGCCGGTAACCCCCCGAGTAAGGCTTCACGACCCCCCTAAGGGTTGCGACCCACAGATTGAAAAACACTGCTTTAGACCAAGGGTGGTTGCGATCTAGTCGGGCTTGGAGCCCTGCCATCTAGTTAAGGTTGTTTTGTCGCCTTTTACGACAGATCGACCCGGCTACAGGGGTTAGTATTCTCACTGCGCCCCTACACGGTGAATTGTATTCTTATATCCGGCTAAGTATGCACAGTCCTTAATATAAACAAATTTGTTTACGATAAATGATGATAGGTACCTTATAGTGCCTATTTAAAGCTGTGTACGGCCGTCATCTAAATACAGTCAACTGTATTGACTTGTATTCTTTTGTCAGTTTGAAAAGTAGCAATCCAAAATGAGATCCTTATTCATTTTGTACGCTTTGTCTTTGTCCGTATTAACACTTGGTCATCCAGATGTATACTTTCGGGATTGTATCTACATTATGGGAAAATGTAAGTACTTTAAAGAGAACTTTATTATCCGTCCAGGGGCGGAGAAAGAATACTGACCTCTGCGGCCGGGGTCGGCCTGTCGTAAAAGGCGATAAAACAACCCACCCTAGCTACGTGGTAGGGCCCCAAGTCCATCTGAATGGCGACCACCTTTCTATATTTCGGTGTCGCCTTTCCGTTTCATCTAATTTTCACATCACAGCAGTGCCAAAGTACTCGTAGTTTCACTTCAACAAGTCTGTATTTCTCCACAAAAATCTACTAAGGTAGGGACTTCCCCATGCTCCAGGGCACCCCTGTATCTTAGTTAGGAGATATACATCGCTGGTATATTCACTAAAGCACCCTGGTATGGGTCCGTGAGACGTAAGAAAAAGTTCACAATTACGTTAAGTGAAAGCCTTCTGGTTTTTCTTTCAAAAGGTTGAGAATTCAGTGACCTTTAATGGGTCCGAAGCCATGGGTATAATTATATATTCTACAATAATAATATTAAAAAAATATGCATTATAATAATCTAACCAGGGGTAAAATAAATTTTTTCCAATCCTCAATATATACCAAATATTAATCCTAACTACATAGATTAGGGTTGGAAATCCACATCCTCCAAGTTTTCCCTGCATGGACATTGGAGCATCCTCTCGCTCCCGGCTATCATCTTAGCCATGGTCGGGAGCCAAGCCGGATGGGACGCCTCCTTTATGAAAATAAAACCCAAAAAAAACTCAGGATAACTATAAATAATAAATTGATTCTAAATCGCTTTTGGCTGGAAACGTTCCTAAAACCGTGGCTGCATTAACGCGTTTTGGGAACATGTTTAAATTAATTTTAAACATACACTATATCAAAAAACACGAAAATTATAAATAACATGTTGATTCCTAATCGCCTTCAGTCGGAAACGATGCCAAAACGCTGGCTGCATTAGCGAGTTAGATGGCAACACTTATCTTTTGCCCTAAATTCACATTATTATACCGATTATATTATAACTAGATAGTTAGTTAATAAATGCAAGTTTACAGCTTACCAATGGTTACAGGTCCCCACGAATGCGAGGTAGGAACCCATGCATACAATTTGGAAAACTGCGGTTACAAAACACCAGAAGCTACTTGCGACGACCCTAATCCCGCACAAGATGAGCGTACTACCTGTAACTTTTCCGCCTGCTATTGCAATCCCCCGACTGTGAGAAACACCGATACCAACCAGTGCGTGCAGATGGAAGAGTGCCCCAAAAGGGAATGGTACAATGGTAGGTTTTTTAGGACCGAATAGACGAAAACTTGATTATTGAATAAATTTCTATCAAATCTTTTTAGTGTTTTATCTTTAATTTCCCATAGCTGGACTCTTAAAAAAGCAAACTACAGCTGCCACTAATAGGTCATTGCAGTATTTTATACTCAATAATATAAAATACTACGATTTAGATGTAATAAAATAAATAAATATGCTGGGACAATTTACACAGCGCCATCTAGTCTAGTCTATCTTATCTATTATCTAGATAATAGAAATATACTACATATATACTTTTTTGTAACATATTATACATATACACCCAGACGCAAAATGGGAATCGAACCTATGACCACGACAAGCTTACCGACGTGCGTTAGGCCTTACCCCACGGAGGTCCTCATATAATGTATTCTTTAGTAGAGTGGTTCTTATTTGGGGTATTTTAGATTTTTCTTCCACGATAGTCCTAAGTCGTTTCCAAATAATAGGGGTTAAAGTATGAAATTGCCATTGTATAATAATAGATACTTTGGATTGACATAAAACCATTGTGTGAGATTTTCGAGTGAAACTTTTTTCACATAATACCATGGTTCCTCTTTTCAGAAATGTGCAACATTCGATTTTCATCTTTCAATTATTTTTATTATTCGGCTTAGACCTGAAAGATAGCTTAGAGCTTCGAAAATCTGAGTCAATTTTGAATACGAGTTCCAAAGCGGAACTAATGCGGCAGAAACGAAATCAACATCAACACTGCTGACCCCAGGTCAACTTGACCTGAATGTGAACCTCTTGACTCATGTCGAGAGATTCACATTCAAGGAAGTAAAAGATAGGAAGCAATGGATAAGATGTCTCTACCTGAAGATACCGGATAATGATGCGGGATTTTAAAACGAGCAGTCATTAACGCAGCAACAACACAATTATTAATAAACAACATCATCATGACCAGCATATAAACTTTCACATCACTGGAGTGATTTTTGAGTTCCAAAATACGGTAGAGCTAGACGATAATACCACACAGCACCGAACAGAACAGCGTACGGATTAAATTATAAACGTGTCTTCTTCCTGCTCTTATTCCAGACTATGTGTGATTGGCACAACATTTTCTCTTCTTCCACTCTCTCTATTAGTTATAATCTCAACATTCACACATTTTTTGCCATATTATCCTTTACACAATCCATCCATCTTTTATTTGTCTACTCTTTCTTTTGCATCAATTGTAAACTTGTATCGCTAATATTAAATCAGCCGTGATTTAGTAATTCAATTTATTCAATAATTTACGGACTAAAGAACTGTTTAAGGAATTACTACCAATATTATCTGCGTCACTAATTTTCCTCATTTATATTTTAATATCTGATTAAGTTGCTTTTGAAAAAATTTCATGTCAGCCCCAATTTTATCCTCATTACAGATATCTTAAATTAAGAAATCGATTTCTATTAATCTTAAAATAATTGCTCGGAAATTTTTTTTTGTCGAGGAATATCTTGTATATGTGGGACTCCGTGAGACCACCTACTAGAAAACCCCGCTATCCTCCTATCGCGTAGTGGCCGGCAGACAACTGGTCTGCCGATGCCGAGGTCCAGGCCAGCAGCCACTCCTTACATAGTATGCGCCAGGGGATAAGGATTTTGGGACCCGGTGTTTTCCTGTGTCAAATCAAGTAGGTGCGAGCCACGGAAAACATGCCACAAGTTGACTCAAAGGTTGACAAGCAGCTGCCTACTAGTTTGGTTGTATGGACACACCTACAAAAATGATCTATTTTTTCAGAAATTTCCCGGAATTCGCATAGTTTGGAATCCTGCTCCTACCCAACATCTGGTAAAATTTATTTAGTGGAATGCCTGGAGTGCATCTATAAGCAAGTTCACACCTTCATCTATATTGTTAATAATTTTTTTATAGCTAGAGTTCAGCAGACTGGCAGGTGGTCACCGTCGCTTATGGATGTTTGCAGCACCAACGCGCTGCCGGCCTCGAAGAAATTTAATAACGTCTTTTTTGAAGAATCCCATATCGTACCACGCTGAGAAAACCTCAGTCGGTAGCTCACTCCAGATCCTGAGAGTACGCATGAACGTTCTAGAGAGCCGTTTCATACAAGAAAGAAGAGGCTCCAAGAAATGGGAATGAACACCCAGCCGATGGCGGGCAGTGCGGTGGTAGAAAGACGACGAGGGCACCATTCTGAATAGCTCTTCAGAACACTCCCCGTTTTACAGACGGTAGAATACGCAAAGAGACGCAAAGTTTTATCCGTGCAGGGGCGGAGAAAGAATACTAACCTCTGTGGCCGGGGTCGGCCTGTCGTAAAAGGCGACAAAACAACCCACCCTAGCTACGTGGTAGGGCCTCAAGCCCGTCTGGATGGCGACCACCTTTGGTCTTAAGTATGCCGCCATAATAATCTTGTGTTGTGTTCCGGCATTAGTGACCCAAGTTCCTGTACCCTTATGGGACAGCAGCGTGTTCGCAATGCCACTAGCGTTGCATACACCTATAGGCGACGGTAACTGCTAAATCCTAAGCGGGCCGTCAGCCTGTCTGCTGTTCTATAGCAATAAAAAAAAAAGTCTCTCCGAAGTCCAAGCGTGTCTAGACCGTCTGTGAGTATGGGATCGCCGACGACACGAACTGCGCGCCCATAAGTGTGATCAGTACTCCATATGCGGTCTGACCTGTGCTTTGTATAGCACAAGCCGTTGCCTTGGACTAAAGTACTGCTTGGACCGGTTTAGCACATCTAGCTTTTTGGAAGCATGCTTAGCTTTACCCTCCAATTGTCCCCTAAACTGCACATCATTCATGACGTCGACACCGAGGATCCCTATACTGCTTGCGATGGAAAGAGAGGTTCCTTGGAACTGTGGCGCAGGTGAAAACGGGGTTTTCTCTCATAATCATCATAATAATTGCTATTGGCAAAACAGAATATATAACAAGGGTCGCGTTATAAAGTTTTATCCCAGAAGTCTGTGTCTCGAAATAGTAATTTGAAATATTGCTTCCATTTTTGTAACTTTTTTATTGTATATAATACGTGTTAGTATTTATGAAATTAATCAAATCCTCCTACTTATAATTATCATTTATTCAATTGTAAGTAATACCAATTGTTCTGAAACAGTAATATCCCACACAAATCTATTTAATAGGTAATGATTGCTTATTACCCAGAAAAGAACGCCGTTTTATTCGCAAACAAACTATGTAAATACATATTTATAAAACATCAATATCGTTAATATTATTACTTAAGTTAAGACTGCATGGGCCTTAATGTAAATATTAGCCTACGATTAGGTATTATACCAATCTATAAACCTCTTCCGCTCGGAACGCGACATAGTGTGGACGTGTGAAAGTGTGTTTACGTTTATTTAAAAATATTGGTGTTTTAGTTAATAAAATTTACATTGATCCTACGTTACAGTTGCATACTAAATTAGTACATTGTTTTTGCACTGGTTTATATTCGTTTTTTAACATATTTTGTCGTAATATTTCACTGCGCGGTACCCACATTAAAGGGGAAAAAAAAAAAGATAAATATGGCAAGAAAATCAATCTCTGATTCCGATGACTATGCAACCGCTGTTACTCCCATAAGCTATGTAACAAAGCGTAACAAAAAAACAGATATATCGTCTGACTTTCAAAACTTTAAATTAGAAATCAAGGATATGATATCATCGTTACTTTTGTCACACCAAAAAGAACTTCATATCATTAGTGCTACACAAAAAGAAATACAAAAAACGAATGCTTCGATTGAGGATTCTATTGCTTACCTTTCCCTTCAACATGAAGAATTCAAACGAAAGGTCGATGCTTTGGAAACCCAAAAAAAAGCAGATAGGAAATATATAACTATTTTGGAAGACAGATTGGAGGAAATGCAAAGATCTAGCCGCAAATGTAACTTCGAATTGAGAAATGTTCCAAAAAGTGTTTCAGAAACAAAAGAAAATTTAATCAAAATGGTAGTCTCATTATCAAAAACTATTGGAAGTAACCTAACTGTTGGTGATATCAAAGATATTTACAGAGTTAAATCCAAATCAGACCAAATAAAAAACACTCCTATCATAGTGGAAACCTCATCTTGTACATTAAAGATGGACATACTTAAATTATGTAAAAACTATAATATTAGAAACAGGAACAAATTACGCGCACACCATCTAGGGCTGCAGAGAGATGAGGATACCCCTATCTTTGTGGCGGAGCAATTGACTGCAAAGGGCTCACGTTTACATTTTCTGGCTCGTGATTTAATGAAGACAAAGCAATATAAATTTTGCTGGACTGCATTTGGAAAAATTTATGTCAGGAAGGATGAAAGTAGCCCAGTAATACTCATAATCAATGATAGTCAAATACAAGAACTCATGAAGAAATGACTAGTTTTAAGTTATGCAAGGTTTTCACTATATTTATGTTATTTTTGTATTATTAAGTTATATTTTCTTTATCCTATAGCCTCAATTTGTACAATGTTATTCTTTGTAATGCTTTTCAATGTGATAGTTTACTCTTTCTACATACTACTACACTTTACACAAACAATATACACTACTCCTTATATAACATCTACTTTTAATTGTGCTCATTGTAAGTTTTATTATTGTTTACATATAAGGCAACCATCCTTTATTCCTGAATATTTGATTCTCAATAATAATAGTTTTGTTTACTTGCCTTGTCATATACATTCAATGTATATAACATTGTTATTCTTTGTGTATAATAAAATTATAAAATATTGTTTTATACTACTTCTAATGTTGGGTATAATACTAGATACTATTTTTGAATACTGCAGCTGCCCATATATGCACAATGCAACTCAATTCTGTTTTCTAATACTTGTGTTTAAAATAATAAGAGATTTACAATTTTTGTGTTTAAGTATTGCTTCAGAAATGATGTTTGTTTTGAATATTTGTACACTGTCCAATGATACTCTTTATTTTTGTTTTGTATTGCTCAGTTTTGCATGCATGTATTATGGTATTGAATATATTATTATCTATTCATGTTGGTCATATAATCATAATTAATTATGAAGACTGTCACTCTTAACAATTTAAACGAATTAGACAATATAGAGGCAACTTTTTCCATACAATGTGATGTTGAACAGTTAAATAAACATATACAAGTAAAATATAGTGACCTTACAATAATAAGTCAAAACATTAGAAGTATATACTGTAATATTGACGACTTGAATGTCACTCTGGCTAATTTTAACTTTATACCTGATGTTTTAATACTTACTGAGTGTCGCTTAAGTTCATTGAAGTCACTACCTGTTTTGAATACTTATAATGGATATTTTACTTCACACTTATTAAATCAAAATGATGGTGTTGTAGCCTATGTCAATAATAATCTTCAACATAATGTTAGAGAAGTAAAGCTTATTCATTCTTCCTGTCTCCAAATTGAAATAGAAAACTCAACAACAGTGTTGGGTATTTACCGTTCTCCATCACATCTTGATATAGACCCTTTTATAGACTCTCTGTGTTCGCACTTAAACACATTAAAGACTAGATCTAATATAATTATTACTGGAGACATTAACATTAATCTCATTGTTAAACCTACAGACAGTGCATATGAACGTAATAACAGAACTAAATACTTAAATATGTTATCAATGCACGGAATGCTGCCAGGTCACATCTTTCCCACAAGAGCGGAAAATTGCTTAGATCATTTTATTTTAAAATTAAATCATAGAAGTATACAAAGTAAAGTAGCTGTACTCAATACCTCAGTAACTGACCACCTTATGATTTTTCTAAACTTAACATTAAAAAAGCCTCCACTCCAATATTCAAAAACTAAAAGAGTCACTAACTTTGATTCTGCGTTAGAGTATCTAAGGGCTGGGAATTTGAGTAGTTTGCTTCTCAGTGACGACCCAGACTTTGTTACTACCCAACTAATATCTAAAATTCAAGAATCTCTTTATGAAAACACAAAAACTATAACTGTTACTAAACAAAAACGATGTATAAAACCTTGGATCACCCCTGGTATCTTACGCTGCATAAAAAATAGAAACCGTATGCAACTAAAATTAAAATCAGACCCAAATAATGAACTTGAGTTACTAATCTATAAACGATACAGAAATTACTGCAACAACTTAATTAAGAGACTTAGGAGGAATTATGAGAAAAAACTACTAGAGGATTCGGCTAATAGTTCAAAAAGTTTATGGATGGCAATAAAAAGTATTACAAGCTTAACTAATTTGAATACAGATAATTCGGTTTTATTAAACTCAAAGGAATCGCCTGAGAGCTCCATTAATTTCATCAATAACTATTTTGCTAATGTAGGAAAATAATTAGCTAACAAAATTCAGATTAATAATTGCAATTTACATAACAGTCTCACTCATTCACAATCTCAGCTTTCCTCTTTTGTTCTATTAGATACCACTCCAGAAGAAGTTTACAATACAATAATGAGCCTTAAATCAAGCAGTGCTCCCGGGTCCGATAATATTAGTGCGCACTTCTTAAAACTATCGAAGACTGATTTAATTCCTGTCATCACTCATTTAATTAATTTATGTTTCACTAATGGAGTCTTTCCTAATCAATTTAAACAAGCCATAATCACCCCTGTATATAAGAGTGGAGATAAAACAGACATTTGCAATTATCGACCAATTTCTGTGTTACCTGCGTTATCTAAAATTCTAGAAAAAATTATTAATAATAGGCTTTTAAATTATTTAGAACGATTTAACATCTTATCTGCTTCACAATTTGGGTTTAGGCACGGTCTATCGACGCAAGACGCTGTAACATCACTTACTTCCTTAATAGTCGATAAAATTGATAGAGGAAATAAATGTTTAAGTGTTTTCTTAGACCTGAAAAAAGCATTTGATTCTGTTTCTATCCCTCTACTTGAGAAAAAACTCGAACAGGTAGGTATTCGCGGAATTCCTTTAAAACTAATATCAGATTTTCTATATAACAGAAACCAATTAGTAAAAATAGGGCAGTTAAAAAGTTCCAACGCTAAAGTCACTTATGGGATTCCACAGGGAAGCGTATTAGGACCAACTTTATTTTTAGTGTATATTAACAGTTTGTGTAATTTACAAATTTGTAACGGAAAAATCTTTTCATATGCTGATGACACAGCTATTGTCTTTAGCGGTTCAACCTGGGAAGAAGTAAAAATTAGTGCAGAGTTAGGCTTAGGTCAAATAGCTTCGTGGCTTGAACTTAATTTACTTACCCTAAACGCGAATAAAACTAATTATTTATGTTTTTCTATTTATAATAGTTCACAACCGGATAGTGATTTCAAACTTAAAATACACAAATGTGCTAACAATCATAATGACTGTAACTGTCCTATTATTGAGAGGGTCTCAAATTGCAAATACTTGGGAATTATTATTGATCAACGTTTATCATGGCACTCTCAAATAGATGCTATCTCTAACCGCATACGCAAACTAATCTGGGTATTTAAATCGTTGAGATATGTTGCATCCAAAGAACTTCTGTTTAGAATATACATCACTCTAGCTCAATCTGTTATAGTTTATTGTATACCAATCTGGGGTGGGGCCAACAAGAGTAAATTTATTGACGTTGAACGAGCCCAACGGGCTCTTCTCAAAGTTATGCTCTTTAAAGATTATAGGTTTTCAACTGAAACCTTATACTCTATTTGTGATGTCCTGAGTGTAAGAAAACTGTATATTCTTAAACTTACTTTAAAAGAACACAATAACACAGAATACAATAAAAAGTTAACAACACATAGGAGAAAGTTTAACATTCGTACTTGTCATATTAATACAACTTTTGCTCTTCGACAATGTGTAAAACAGGGAGCCTATGTATATAATAAAATCAACAAAATACTTGATATATATCCTATGAATAAAAATCACTGTAAAATTAAGGTATTAAATTGGTTAAAAAATAAAACATACGATGAAATAGAAGTCTTTAAAAGACAAACTTAGAATCGGTAACTGGTGCAAGTACAGGAATACTTTAATTATGTAAAACAAATAAATTCGATACTTGCACAACTATAAAATACACACACACCCACATACATGCATACACACACACACACGTAAACATATCAATCCTTTATTATTTATTTTGTAAATCATATCTTTGTTGTTTGTAAAGTCTAGTGAAGAGCGGAACCTTTTGACACAGGTATTATATACTTACTAAAAGGTTCCCACCACCCATGTATTCTTATTGTAAACAAAGTTTAATAAAGATTTATTATTATTATTATTATAAACGGCCTATTTCTAGCTGTGCCTCAACAGAGTCTAAATACAGGCCCTGTACACACTTGTATCTTCCTTATTAATTTTGAGTGTTTAGCTATTAGTCAGATTGGTCTTTGGAAGATTTTGCATCTATTTTTTTGCAATTGAATGACCGGCATGGCTGAAAGAGAAACATATGAACCTTCAGGACTTTAAGGCACTGCTTTTTGAGCTCCAACAAAAATCATATTCATTTTACATTAATTTAACCATTCTGGGCAAGTCACATCTTATCCGCAATATCACGGGCATAAAAGAAACAGTGATGGACATCATATGAGAAACGCTTCATTAGTAGTACATGATCTCTGTGGCATCACCACTTGTGTGACTGGAACGGGATATACAAAAATACAGGCCTCAACGAAGTACCAACCATGGGGACCAACCCCCAGAGACCTCGTTACACACTCGTCAGACCAGGGAGATGCAGCGGCGAGTCCACTACGCCCACACACACAGACATATACACACACCACACCCGCCGAGGCTGTCGACGCCCCAGGTGCCCAAACTAACCCAAACGGTTTACGATCTAGATTGGCCATATAGGAGGCTTTGACACTCCAATCTCCCCCTGCACACGGGGTGGAAGATTCAGCAAATAAAGTCACGCACCATTTTATATGAAGTTGCTCTGAGCCATCCTTGACAACTGTCAGTAAAATAATACCAAGTTTCGCGTAGCAGCAATATCCCGCAGATCCATTTGATGGGCGATGATAGCTCGTTTATTAAACGCCGTGCTCCCGTCATTCATTTTGATACGAACAAACTGACATTTTATTCATATTGCGGGTAGATTGCAAGATATAAGCTTACAGTTTATGATTTTTTACCTATAACATCTAGACGAGCTCTTAAAATACAATACACTAACATATTTTTATAAATGACTCAAAAAATAGCATTAGATTTTACTTTAAAAAATTCTAAATTATAAAACATATGTTTTTTTTATGTAAAAGGTGTTAGAAACCAGATTCTTATAATAAATACATAGGTACTAAAAATACACAGGGACAATTCACACAACGCCATCTGGTTCCAAAATAAGTAGTTTAGCACTTGTGTTATGGGTACTAGACAACTGATATACAACATATACACTTTTCTTTTCTAAATAAATACATATTATACATAAACACCCATACGCGCGACGAGAATCAAACCCGTGGCCTCCACAAGATTAACAAAGTGGGTTAGCCGGAAATAACGAACAGAGTAACACCACTAAAGTTCCTTATATTTGTAATATATACGTTTATATCTCCTGGGTTAAACGGTTAGCTGGAAGAGATCGCTTTAAGCGATAAGGCCGCCTATTGTTCATACTATGTATATAGATGTTTTATTTTTCTCGCTGATGCTGAATTACTGTAGTTGGTGAACAATAAAGAGTTTCTTTCATTCATTCATTCAGAGTAACGTAATAACAGACTTGTTATTCGAACACTAACAGATTCATAATATTAATATGAACGACTTCTTCAATATTCCAAATTCAAGTGAGCGTGCCGCTTGCCTAAAACCCTCACCCTTTTTTAAAACCTTTTCCGGTGGTTGGTAAGCTGTCCCACGATTAGATGACCATGCTACGAGAGCGCTCTCTTCAATTCAAACAATCTATACACCAATATACACAAACTCTATTTTGTTCATGTCGTGACGAAGGCGATAACTAGGGCGTGTAAGAGACAAATATTATAAGCCTTTTCGGTGTACGATCCGTTTTTCCTGTTTAAACACGTCAATAGTTCTCTTATTTTGAAATTGAAGCGCTCTTTACAACTCTTTCAAAAACGACTTTTGTATTTGTTTGCTTGCATTACATTTTGTTCCTCAACATAAATCCCAAACAAAAAACTTCAAAGACAAATAGCGCAAGTTCCATTACATTAGGGCGATAAAAGCGAGAGATACTGAGACAATCGAACGAACGTGTTTGAGTCACGTGCCCCGGGCGGGTTCGCGCTACTAAGCGCGTTTTACGTTTTGAATAATCCTACTGCAGGTTTTCGAACAATTATCACTTTAAATATGAGAATGGATAGATATAAGTAAGATATGAAAGAGGGTGTGAATGTTGAGATGACGCCTAACAGAGCAGAGTGGAATGTTTCCATGTCGTGCCTACTCCAGTGCCGGATTAACCACGTATCAAGAGTAGCAATTGCTACGGGCCCCGCGCAAAAGGAGGCCCCGCTTATTTAAACCCGCTCATCTTTGCCTGAGTATGTACTCTTTCTTCTTTCTGCTCTTATCCCAGCTATGTGGGGTCGGCATAGCATGTCCTGTTCTTCAACTCTCCTCTATTAGTCTTATTGTCTAGCACTCTTCATTTAAATTTGCTTTTCCAAAAAGTGCCATATAATTTTGGGGAGTGTCTCTGTTTTGTGCTTTATTATTTTTTGTGAGATAGTCTAAAACTAGCAGTTGGTGTTAGTAAGTAAATTGTTTTTGTAAACTCATATCAAGGGCCCTTCGAAAGAATATGCTACGGGCCCCGCGCTTGCTTAATCCGGCACTAGAGAATACAATCCCGGGATCCCGAATCCCGGGACCCCAGGATCCCGACCGTTTTCTGACCCCGAAAAGTTTTCTGTACTTGACTAATCTCGGGATTTTCGGGTTTGCCACAAACAGGTCTAGTTTGCATTCCGTTTTCCGTTGCGAGTTGACAATGACCTTGCCTAGATTATATTAATTGTATTTATTACATATCGACAAAAAAACAAACCTTTGACAAGCGTACGATACGTACTACATAGGTACAGCTCTAATAGTATGTTTGTCGTAGAACTTAGAAGGGATTTCCCAGCAGGCTTGGAAGTCAAACCTTGGATGCATTGATATTTCTACGACTGTATTTTCGAAATTCTAAATAAGTTTTTTGTCTCGTTATTTCTTACTTACAAAATATAGTGTTTTTGTTTTGTCTTTTTTATTTTCTTACTATATTGTGATTTGTGTCGTGGACTCGTGGAATAAAATTAAAATCATTTTTCTAGAAATTACTCGTTTTTTTTTTAATTTGAGCCCAATTAGAAACCACATAGTCTAATTCCGGGTTGGCCCCGGAATCCCGGGATCGAAAAACATGCTCGGGATTGTATTCTCTATCCGGCACTGGCCTACTCCACATAATGTGGGGATAAAGGAGGAAGAAGAATAGTTTGTCGAACAATTATCACTTTAGAAGTATTTTTCCAACGAGTAAGTTAACTGCGAATCTAAAGTAGGGCTGGATATTTACGGTATTGACGACCTTCCGGCATAACGGCTAACGCGCGTTGGTACGTTTGCAGAGGTCATGGGTTCGTTTCCCATCCTGCGTCTGGGTGTTTATGTATAATATGTATTTTCTTCATTCAGGAGCGGGGAAAGAATACTAACCTCTGTGGCCGGGGTCGGCCTGTCGTAAAAGGCGATAAAACAACCCACTCTAGCTGCGTGGTAGGGCCTTTGGTCTTAAGTATGCCGCCATAATAACTTTGTGTCGTGTTCAGGCATTAGTGACCTTATGGGGCATCAGTGTGTTCGTAACTGCTAAATTCTAAGTGGGCCGTCAGTCTATCTGCTGTCCTACAGTAATAAAAATAGTATTTATTTATTATTTACAAAAGAAAAGTATATATGTAGTATATAGTATATATTATGCAGTATAAAGTTATTATAGCAGCATACTTATAGACGAAGGGTGGATATCACCCAGACGGGCTTGTGGCCCTACCACGTATCTAGGGTTGTTTTGTCGGTTTTCACAACAGGTTGACCCGGACCGCAGGGATTAGTTTTTTTTATAGCTAGAGTTCAGCAGACAGGCAAACGGCCCCCCTGGCAAGTGGTCACCTATGGACGTTTGCAACACCAGTGGCATTACCAACGTGCTGCCGGCCTCGAATAAATTTAATAACGCCTTTTTTGAAGAACCCCATATCATACCGCGCTGAGAAAACCTCAACCGGAAGCTCATTCCAGATCCTGAGAGTACGCAACATGAAACGTTTCGTATAAGAAAAAAGAGGCTCCAATAAATGGGGATGAACACCTAGCCGATGGCGGGCAGTGAGGTGGTAGAAAGACGACGAAGGCACCATTCTAAATAGCTCTTCAGAACTCTCCCCGTTGTACAGATGGTAGAATACGCAAAGAGACGCCAAGTCTCTCCCAAGTCCAAGCGTGTCTAGACCGTCTGTGAGTATGGGATCGCCGACAACACGAACTGCGTCCCGTTGGATGGAGTCTATGGAATTAAGCTGACAGGCGGGTGCTCCAGCCCATAAATGTAAGCAGTACTCCATATGCGGTCTGCACAAGCCGTTGCCTTGGATTGAAATACTGCTTGAACCGGTTTAGCACACCCAGCTTTTTGGAGGCAAGCTTAGCTTTGCCTTCCATTTGTCTCATAAACTGCACATCATTCGTGATCATCATCTCATCTACATAGCAATGAATACCATCTACGGATAACACGTCATTGATATGCAGAATAAATAGCGTCGGCGACAGCACACAACCCTGAGAAACACCAGAATTGATAGGCTTCACACTGAAGCAACAACCGTCAACAACGAAGGTCGTACTTACTTAGTCGTACATACTTTTCCTAGTGAGAAAGCTGGATAGCCAGGCCCACTTAGAATTTAGCAGTTACCGTCGCCTATGAGTGTTTGCAACGCCAGTGGCTCGCGAACACGCTGCTGTCCCATAAGGGTACAGGAACTCGGGTCACTAATGCCGGAACACAACACAAGGTTATTATGGCGGCATACTCAAGACCAAAGGTGGTCGCTATCCAGACGGGCTTGAGGCCCTACCACGTAGCTAGGGTGGGTTATTTTGTCGCCTTTTACGATAGGCCGACCCCGGCCGCAGAGATTAGTATTCTTTCTCCGCCCCTGCACGGATAAATCAATATATTAATAATTTACTTTACAAATGTTTTCACACGAACCATGTAACACCTCAATTGCAATTGTTGTCTACCAGACGTATGGTAAAGGACCCCTAGTATTTCTATTCAAAGTTATGAACAATGCGGTAGACTCCTCATTTTTAACCAGTAGTGCTTTTGAAATGTATTTTGAATTCTCGTAATATAAACCTTCTCCTGCCACCTATGAAAACTCATTTTTCAAGGAATACTTTTATATCTATTATTATATCGGTCTTGTGTGCACTAGTGTGCAGTTTAATAAATTATTTAATTCTTTGGATCTGTTTAATAGTCATGTTTTTAAATATAAATCAGATATCTTAAGAACACTGTTTTTGTTATTTAATTCGTTTATTGAACTCTAATGGAACCATGAAAATACATTAACTTTAATATCGACTTTTTTTTTTATTAATTAATAACATTTGACTAAATTATTGTTATAATTTTTTTAAATGTATTATTTACGTTGATTATAGATGATTATAAATTGTCAATTAAAAATAAAAAATTTATTTATGTATTTGAAAATGTTTCTTAACTTAAATTAAAATTAACTGAAACTGAATTGTATATTCAAATTATTAAATGTATTATTTATTAGTGGAAACTTGGTTAATTTATGTATTTTGTAAATTTTTAATTGTTTTATGAATTATTTTGATTGTTTCCCATATAAAGAAAAAAAGATCGGCTTTATCTTTAGCAGCATGAACCAGGCGTAGTATTCTAACTGCACGGAGAATATTTTCGAACAGACCAATAGTAGCGACCATTTTGTCAGTATTTTACCCATCCCGCATTTGATTATAGCACCGGTAAGAGTGTTTGCGTTATCTGATTCAATACGGATACTCACTTGATCGGCAAGTTCACGAGCGCAATTTAGTCACATTCTGGCGACGTGTTTCCATCGTAGCCCTCCAATCAGGACTTCCACCTGAAGGTAACAATAGTCAGTATTTTTGCAAAGAAATACTATTTTTGTCAAATCCAAAACCTTTCCCCATCGCCGTCGGGGTGCACCAAGGATCCGTCCTTAGTCCGTTTCTGTTTAGCGTGGTATTAGACGTATTGTCAGACAGCATTAGAAACTCACATGAGCAACCCCCGTGGTTGCTCATGTGAGTTTCTAATGAGGAGATCACAAGACCTAGTCCTGACCTAGTCGCACCTCAAGCAACTTTCATTCTTTCTTGCGGTTATGGCGAAGTTTCCTTGGCCAAGGTGGAAGCATCCGTCCAAATCTGCCTATACTGAACAAATTTACGGGATTATCAACAAAGAGCACAAGTATGGGAGAGAAAACGAATTGATAAACCATGAAATTTTAACTGAATACACCCATTACCTCTTGGAGTAAGAAACCCAGCTATGAAAAACTTTAAACTTAGACATTCTTGACTCTTCAATTTAAAAAGAAATCAAAGTAAGTATCATAAAGTATTAAAAAACTTAATATTTTACTATATCGTTATGCGATGAATTTAAGTGCTTTTATTTTTTAACGAAATACGTAATCAAAAATATTCTAAGAAAATCTTCACTAAAGTATCTTCAATGCCAACAAAAAGGCTAGACCTAGATAAATCTCAATATAGCAGAGATAAGATTTATCGGTCTGAGAATACAATGTCAATAAAAGTAAAGAGTGCTTAGTTGTTTTAAGTAGGCTATTTTTTAAGGCTTTTTTACATTTGTTTAAAGAAACTTATTTGTGGAGATTATTTAGAATATACACAAATTTTAATTCTGTTAGAGAACTTATAAACTACACTAAACAACTAAAATTGCGCTGGCCCAGTCTTTTACCAATCTTAGACTTTTTTTTTTTGTTTTTTGGTATCGGGTTGGAAAATCCTCATGGATGCCCTCCGCCCTCGGGGAAGGACGAAGGGGACTGTCAGACTCTTACTGACTAAAAACCAACCCGTGTTCCTCATGTACCCGTGTGTCGGAGGGGCGGGTATCGCCGAAGCATTCGTCGCTACCCCCGACTGGTATTGGCCCGCCAGATGGTCAGGCGGGCCCCGTCACCCACTGCGGCCGTCACCCCGGCCGCAGGACTCCACTATGAGTCGCGCGCGGAACAAGACGCCGCCGCCTCGAGGCCTGCCGCTGATCGGACGACAAGACGCCCCGAGTCTGCCGTCCGCAGGCCGCGCCCTACGGTGGCCGTAAGTCGGCCACCCTACGGCGCCCAGTGCGTCTGCTGCGGGAGGGGAGAGAGGAGGCAGTCTCTCTCTCCCTTTCCGCCGCCTCCTTTGCGAGCATCACGGCCTCGCAGAAGGTGGCGACGGCACTCCACCTGACTCGCTCCCGACCATGGTAAACACAACAGCCGGAAGCGAGAGGTTTCCCGCAGCTCCTACGGCCGCGACCAAGTCTCGGCGCTGCTCGGCCCAAGCTGGGCAGCTTGGGCCGACTCCGCCAACGTATGCAGCGCCGTATCGTCGCGGCAATCACCACAATTACCTATCTTAGACTACGCTGACGTCTACTATCTTGATCTCACTGGAATTCAGCTTGAACTTGAGCGACTGCAAAATTTCTGTATTCGTTTTATCTTAAGTGGCTGCCAATCCATTTTCGTGGAATGCTCACATATATCCTCTCTCTACTCTTTAACATTCTGTTTAATTCCAAAACTCCCTGCTATCTAAAAGAGCGTTTTGAATTTATCAAACGCAGTGACGTTAAATCCTTGTGACCTGCAGACAATTTGCTGTTAACAGTGCCCTCACATAACTCCGCATTTCATGGGAAATAATTTTAAATTACTGCTGTGAAACTCTGGAACTCGCTACCTGCTAACATTCGAGATACTCAGTCTATTTACTCCTTTAAGAAGCTAGCATTAACACTTTTTAAGTATTTAATTTCTTACTTTACTCCCATTCTGTTTCACTTTTTTTTTCTTATTTATTTATGTATAGAATTGTGTATTTATGTATACTTGTTTATATTATCTACATATTTGCCAAATTTTCCATATATTACATATATTTTTATTTATTTTATTAATCACTTCGCAACCTTTGCATGGACAGGAGGATCCAAAGGTCGCCTGGAAAAGATCGCTTCAAGTGATAAGGCCGTCACTTGTACCATGTACCATTTTAAAATATACGTAATAATGTCTGTAAGTTTTTATACAATAAAGAATAAATAAATAAATAACATATAACAAGGAAAATGCTAGAAAAGAGAGTGAAGGACACAAAAGGAAGGGTAGACCAAAAAAGATGGATGGATTGCGTAAAAGACGATATGGCAAAAAAGGCAAGAATTTTAAGATGGCGACTAATAGAGGAGAGTGGAAGAAGAGAACATATTGTGCCCACCCCACGTAATTTGGGATAAAGGCAGGAAGAACAAGAACTTATAAGTTACATTTACAAGTTCCCACCAAGACTAAATTAAGGCTTTCTAATCGATTTTTGATTTTTTTTCATGTAAGGACGATTGGTCGGTGGTTACAACCAGTTGAATTTCTTTAGCTTATTCACCTCCGTGAAACTACTTAGAGTGCCAAAGTGCAGGCTTTTTCACTTTAATTTTAGAAATCAGACTAAGTTGCTAGAAATGTTATAAGCATTACAAATAATTAACACTAGGTTTTACACTACTACTTAAGACTATTGGTATTAAAAATTATCCAAATTTTAATACTGCAGACAGTAGCTAGGTACTGCGATGTAATAACATCGTACACATTATACCATATATAATATTTGAACATTGAAATTACAAGCCAATAGGCTTGTAATTTCAATTATACAATATATAATATTTGATGCCTACATGGTAAATAAACTTTTTACATATTGACCGACTCCTTTATAACTGATTGTTATAACGAAGGTATCTGGTAACTCAGTGGTATTACACTCGAAAACCGTTCTAGAGGTCTCAGATTTGAATTCTACGGTGGCATGCACCGTTCAGGCAGTTCTCGCCTAATGTGTTATGAGCATAATTGCCTTGTACCAACGGTGCAAGAAAATATAGTAAGATAATCTGCATATCACCGGTTTATTTAACCCGCCAATCCGTCTTGGAGACCCGAGTCGAGCAGTGGGATACTGTTATTACATTATTTTAAAAAATTTGCTTCCGCAATATATCTTTGACATGTTGTTGAGGGTAGTTTGTTTTTACAGAAGCAACTACCGTCTGATTTCGAAAAAGAAAAGCCCACTAATTGTCTTTCACGAATCACTAAGAAAGTAATATTATATTTTTTAAATCCTTTACTTGAAAAGCATAATTATACTATCCTAACTGATGAAATACCTTAGTGGTAATAAATTATTCATTAGCAAACGCTGACATCGGGCCCGATCGATTCTCGTCCCGAGCACCTCATTTGAGACTTTCAAACAACCAGTTATAGTAATTATAAAAACGATTAACAAAAATCTTTAATCTTATTTTAAAATTATTTATAGGAAACAAAATACACTTATTTTAATGATTAAAGTTAAATCATCAGCATAATCATCATTGTACAAAATCCTGGTTGCTACCCAAACTTCCGTTTCGGTGGTTGGGGTCGGCTTTCTGACCATTCATCACTTCGCACGGTTTTCAGCATCCTTGGTGATGAGTCCATTGGCACGCATATCTTACAATCCGTCCCTGACGGACAATCTCATCATCATCATGGATCATCGATCCATCGGTCTGGAGGGCGTTCTATATTATGTTTGCCTAGACGCGGTGTCTAATCCAGGACTCGTTTGCTCCACTGTCCATCGGTCACTACCGCTTCAGTATGCATATTTTCGTAATTTTGGTTTTTTATCTTCGTTTCCAATTTTGTTGATAAGAGAAACAGCCCGCTGCATAGCCCACTGAGCGATTTGAAATCTGTAAACCAGTCCCACTGTCAGTATCCATGTCTCGACCGTGCGAGCCAGCTTTCGTCGTAAAAAAGACGGATTTTTTAATGAGTTAAATTAGTGAATTTGATATTTTAGTAATTTAGTTAAATTTTTTAAATAATCTACCCCTGGGCTCTTTATAAAATAATTCATGAAACTGCATCTACAATGATCGCTTTATTCAGAGCGTCAAAGTGTCATTGCGTTGGATGTGATTACGTGTACTTCATTGACATCGCAGCTATTAACGCATGATTACAGGGAATTTCGCAAAATGATCGGATATTCATGTGCACTGCAATATCGGATAATAATGACGAGATTCATGGATTTTCTAATAAACGCCATTCAGGTTAACATTATTATGAAAATAGGACAATTAAAAAAACTAAGAAACACGCTTTAATGATAAATCGAACTAAAAATATTCTTGATATAGGAATAAAATAATGAACGAAAAATGTTATTGTCAAAAAAGCGTGGGGCGCTGTGTCATATATTTCGTACTATTTTTGGACTAATCGTACCGATTGAATATTTTCGAGAATTGATTTATCGAACTTTTTAGTTCGATTTATCATTAAAACAAGGCTTTTTTTTAATACTGGCGATTATAATTACGATAATGAGATAATCTTATCTAAAATCGAAAGTATTGTCATCGGAACTTGATAAAACTACAGCGTTTGAATGAAATCTGACTTTTAAAGTGGGTCAAAATCGAGATAATATAATATTTATTTTATTAAATTCATATTATATTGTATAATGGCATGTAACATACATGATTGTCTTCAATATTTGCAGAACAATTCTTGTTATTTTTGACATATACAATATACATTTAACGATAAAACAATATTGAACCTAATAATTTTATTAAAAGCTAATAGCACCTGATACGAAATGAAAATCACACAGTTTATAATAATATAAATATATAAATATTTTAATAAAATTATTAATATAATTTCAGCAGGCGTTCATACAATTCTTTACAATTTTTAAATCTTGGTGATCCTAGTCAGGATAATAAGATAATCTTATTGAATCATTGTATTGTTAACGGTCCTTGATAAGTTTATAACATTTAAATGATATCTGGCTGTTTTTCTTTAAAGTGGATCAAAATCGATTTCAAAGCAGTCGAACAAACAAACATACAAGTGAAAAAAGCGCGATAGAAACAGATTATCGTTCTAAATAAATTTTTAGAAGAAAACAAAAATAAATTGGACAACAACTGCATTACATATTTTTTTGTTATATTGTTTTTCCGTTTTTAAATTGAATGAAATTAACAAATATAGATAAAAAGATTTTTAAAAGAACAATTCATGATTACTGTATTTTATTACGTATTCTAAAAGGTGGTCCCATAAACACCGCTGTGGTCATTCCTTCTGCGTTATCTCTGATACTTTCACTACACTACACTAAGCAACGGATACCAGGTTAAAAAAGTGCAGAGTAATGCAATTTGTTAAACTTTATAATTAATAATGTCAATGTAATAATAACTCTTTTTTTGTAGAATAAAAACAAGTGACATTAATACTCTTGATGATGGGGGACAGTCTCCACCATCTATTAGAAGATATGGAGACTCCACGATGTCGGAGGTATGGTTTTCACAAAAAGCCGAGCGACGTGTCCTCCGATCCCTCGACGTCAAGAAGTCCACCAGGCCAGACGGAATCCCCGCTATTGTGCTACGGATGTACTCGGCTGAGCTGTCTCCAGTCCTTTCCAGACTTTTTACCTTATCCTACCGCAGAGGTTGTGTCCCTTCGTGGCTTCGTGGAATTCCCAAAAAGGGTGACCGGATGGACCCGTCCAACTACAGACCTATAGTGATAACTCTCAAAGGTGATGGAGCGGATTATCAACGCACAACTCTTGGGTTACCTTGAGGATTCCCAGCTGCTAAATGATCGCTAATACAGTTTTCGGCGTTGTCGGTCTGCTGGGGATCTCCTGGTTTACCTAACGTACCGTTGGGTTAAAGCCGTTGAGAGCAAAGGAGAATCCCTGGCTGTTAGCCTTGACATCTCTAAGGCCTTCGATCGGGTCTAGCATAGGGCTCTTCTTGCGAAGCTTCCATCTTACGGGATACCTGGGAGTTTCGGCACCTGGCTATTCAGCTTTCTCGCTGGGCGCAGTATTAAGGTCGTTGTTGATGGTTGCTGCTCCATTGTGAAGCCTATCAATGCTGGTGTGCCCCAGGGTTGTGTGCTGTCGCCAACGCTATTTATTCTACATATCAATGACATGTTATTTATAGATGATATTCATTGCTATGAAGATGATAGCACCGGCAATGCACGGTACGCTGGCCGTGTAAGTCTCTCTTCTGCGGTTTTGGAAGAAAGTCGGGTCAGACTTGCATCTGAAGTTGGGTACTCTCTAGAGAGTCTCTAAATGGGGACGACAAAACCTTGTCTAGTTCAACCCCTCGAAAACGCGTCTGCATATTCTCTGCCAAGAAAACCCCATTCGCTCCTGCGCCACAGTTCAAAGGAACCCCAATTTTCATCGCAAGCAGTATTGGGATCCTTGGTGTCAACATCACGAATAATGTGCAGTTTAGGGGACAATTGGAGGGCAAAGCTAATCTTGCCTCCAAAAGCTAGGTGTGCTAAACTGGTTCAAGCAGTATTTCAGTCCAAGGCAACGGCTTGAGCTATACAAAGCACAGGTCATACCGCATATGGAGTACTGCTCACATTTATGAGCTGGAGCACCCGTCTGTCAGCTTAATCCCCTAGACTCCATTCAACCGCGCGGCAGTTCGTGTTGTCAGATATTCCATACTCATAAACGGTCTAGACACGCTTGGACTTAGGAGAGACTTTGCGTCTCTGCGTATTCTACCGTCTGTACAACGGGGAGTGTTCTGAAGAACTATTTAGAATGGTGCCCTCGTCGTCGTTCTACCACCGCACTGCCTGCCATCGGCTGGGTGTTCATCCCCACTTCTTGGAACCTCTTCTTTCTTGTACGAAACGGTCCTCAAGAACGTTCATTTTGTGTACTCTCAGGATCTGAAATGAGGTTCCGGCTGAGGTTTTCTCAGCGTGGTACGATATGGGGTTCTTTAAAAAAGGCGTTATTAAATTTCTTCGAGGCCGACAGCGCGTTAGTAATGTCTCTGGTGTTGCAAACGTCCATAGGCGACGGTGACCACCTGCCAGGGTTGGCCGTCTGCCTGTCTGCTGAATTCTAGCTATAAAAATATATTATTTAAATAATTATAATAAGTAAAGTATTTACTTTTTTAAAGTAAACTGATAAAAATCGGCAAACTTTTGAGTTTATATCATTTCTCTGTAAGCAAATATATGTATTCGTCTAAGAAATAAATTTTATTAACTGTAAAAATTATATCATTGTACTATTTTAAAAGTAGTTTTAGTTGCAACTACTTTTCACATATCGATTGCCGTAAACTCTGTCACCATTTCCGCGCTAAAGAAGCGCCGCCCTCAGCCCGGAGGGTGCCATTACATGAAACTTGTGAATCGACTCCGACACTATCTGTAGGCTATAAATCGTAATCGGCGGCGCCTATCGATTTATGTTACTCTAATAACGCCCGCCATTTAAAGTCGGATCCAACAAGATAAACTGGATTTTAAAAGAAGGTTCCATTTTAAAAGAGATTACGAGTGACAGGTTGTAAGAGGTGAGTAATGAGTTGTATTAAGATTGAAGAATGTTGAGCTTATTAATTTCTTGTATCTATCCAATACCTACCATATGGGTCCTTAGCATTGCAAACATCCATATCTTACTAATAAGTGAACCGTCAGCCTGTCTGCTATTCCTCAGCAATAAAAAAAGAGAAGACATGGTGTTAGTTATTAGTCGTAGACAAATGATCATAGTTGATTCTGCGACCTCCAGAAACTATGTGACGACCAGGGTTTTAGTGGATTCCGCCGCGCCCACCGTGGCCATCCCTAGATACCCAGGAGGTCTTGGGCGTAGAACTCTACATACCTTCGTTGGCTTTCCCCTTCTTCCAAAGCTCCCACGTGACAGTGATAAGGTACAATTTTCCACAGACACAAATAGGTCTATTATGATTGAGTGTGTGAGTGTCCCACGCGCTCTTCTCGCACTGTAGGAGAAGGAAGGTAATCCAAGTCCCATTATATACAATCGCATCTCAAAGCCCACGTCGCCAAGCCTCACGTTACTTTCCAGGTACTCGGCGCCACAGTTCTTTGGTGTATATAGGAACACCGGGGCGATTTTAAGGGTTATATCAGCCATGTAAATTGAAACAAAGAGTGGTAGACCAAACAGTAGAGATAGATCAAATGGTTGGTAAATCTGTAAATGAATGTTGGAATGAACTAGTGGAATGCATTAGAGGTGTGGCAAAAGAAGTTTTTGGAGAAACGAAAGGGAAAGGTAAAATTGAGAAAGAATCTTGGTGGTGGAATGAAGAAGTACAGGTGATTCTGAAAGAAAAGAAAATGCTTTTAAAAATGGAAAAGTGTAAATGAAAACAACGTTATGATAAAGAAAAGTAAGAGAAAAGAATATTTTGAATGTAAGAAGAGAGCAAAAAGAGCTGTTGCTGTCTCCAAGGCCAGGGTACATCCCAAGCTTAATAAGTGTTTGAGAAGCTCTAGTGGTCAGAAACATCTTTATAAAATGGTGAATAAAGAGAGAAGAACGCAAAGGATATAATCCATACGAAATGTATAAAACATGATAGTGGAAGGGTCTTAACAGACAATGAAGAAATTAAGAACAGATGGAAAAATTATTCTGTGAATATTTGATATATTACTTTTATGTTTATTATCGAATACAGATTTGGCACTGGGAATTTCGTCACTCATACTTTTATTGCTCTATAAGTGGTTTGACTAAAGTTATGATTATTTGTAATTATGAAATATTTTAGTTTTGACCGACACAATTCTTTTTTAAATATAGAGAATGTCTGGACTGGTTTGTTAGAGAAGGCACCCGTTAACACGGGCGTTGTAAAAGAAGTGAATACGGCTGAGGTTATATTGACTGTAGATAGTATGCGAAATGCGAATTAAACTCTGTAGGACCGGATGAAATACCTGTGGAAGTATGGAAGTTCCTAAAAGCAGATGGATGGAAATGGCTGACTTTGTACTTAAATAAGTTGTTGCAAGATGAGGCGATCCCTGATGAATAGTGCAATAGTACGCTAATGCCCATTTTTAAGAAAAAGAGGGATGTACAGGTTGTGACAATTATAGAGGAATAAAGCTCATGTCGCACAGCATGAAGATTTCGGAGAAAGTAATAGCTAGGCAACTACGAGAGGAGAACGAAATAATGGAGATATTCAGAAGAATCAGAGCCATATTCGCACTTCGCCAACTATGCGAGAAACACAGAAGTGCACATAAGAACCTACACATGGTATTCGTTGACCTCGAAAAGGCATATTATCGGGTTCCTAGAAAGGTTTCGTGGTGGTGGTAGTAGTGGTGTGGGACTATGAAAGCAAGAGGAGTGCTTGTGCAGTACTTGCATCTTATTCGTGTGATGTACGATAAAGCAAGCACACACGTCCGGTCCCTAGCTTACGTCACAGACAAGTTCCATGTTGCGGTGGGTTTACACCAAGGATCGGCTCTAAGCCCTTTTCTGTTCCTCCTGGTGATAGATGCAGTAACATCAGAATTAAAGGAGAAAACACTGTGGTGTATGCTCTTTGCCGATGACATTGTGCTGGTTAGAGAAAATGCTCACGAGGTTGAAAGCAGATTGGTTAAATGGCAGGAGAGATTGGAGGGTGTTGGGTTGAAGATAAGTAGAAACAAAACTGAACATCTATTTTGCGACTTTAGTCGAAATGTTCCGGTACCTCGGATCATTAATCCAGACTGAGGGTGAGATAGGCCGAGATATGAAAAATAAGTCAATGCAGAATGGATGAAATGGCGACAGGTCTTAGGAATAATTTGCGATCCACAAGTGCCGTTTACACTTTAAGGTATAATTTATAAGTCCGTTATAAGACCTTTCATATTGTACAGATCAGAGTGCTAGGTCACAAAGGGGAATGTTGAGATGGATGAGCGGAGTTACAAAAATGGATAAAATTAGAAAAGAGTATATTAGGGGAAGTTTGAAACTAGCGCCAGTGATTGAGAAAATGAAAAGTAATAGGTTTCGTCCGTGCAGGGGCGGAGAAAGAATACTAACCTCTGCGGCCGGGGTCGGCCTGTCGTAAAAGCCGATAAAACAACCCACCCTAGCTACGTGGTAGGGCCTCAAGCCCATCTGGATGGCGACCACCTTTGGTCTTAAGTATGCCACCATAATAACCTTGTGTTGTGTTCCGGCATTAGTGACCCAAGTTCCTGTACCCTTACAGGTCAGCAGCGTTGCAAACACTCATAGGCGACGGTAACTGCTAAATTCTAAGCGGGCCGTCAGCCTATCTGCTGTCCTACAGCATTAAAAAAATAGTTAGCCTAGTATGGACATATAATGCAAATAGAGGAGCGTCATATAACAAGGAGGATGCTAGAAATGAGAGTGGATGAATACAAGAGGAGAGGTAGACCAAAGAAAAGATGGATGGATTGAGTAAAAGATGATATGGTTTAAAAAGGTGTTCAGATGACGGCTAATAGAGGAGAGTAGAAGGAGAGACCATGTTGTGCCGAACCGACATAGTTTAGGATAAGGGCAGAAAGAAGAAAGATCAGCCATGTAAATCTCGTAGTTAAGAGTGGGGGTTTATAAACGGCACGAGAGTCCCACACTATCCACTTTGTGTTTTCCTAAGCGGCTGAGCAATAAAAAAGTTCATTTAAAAATAAAGACTGAAATTTTTTTAGAAATAGATTCGTACAGCTGGAAGCTCTGCAGCCTAATACCTAAAAGCCGGTTCTGTGATAACGCTATATGGCGCTGTGTTCTCTTAGATAGAAACATGATTCAGTTTTCCTTCGAGGTCGAGGGTCAAAAAGCAATCGATACTATTTAATGCATTTTCTTATGGCTCAACAAAAATAAGCGGCGCAGACTGACAATGAGCAAATAGTGGACTTCCGTGGCGTGACGGCTTCCCGTCTCGCATCTGGGTATTTGTGTATGATATGATTTATAAAAAAAGTATATATGTATTAGTTGTATAATACCCATAACACAAGTGCTATGCTCTTGTCACTCACTTTAGGGCTATTTTTAATTGCTCTGAAATAGCAGACAGGCTGACGGTCCCAGTCGATAGATGTTTCTAATGCCAGGGGCATTGCTAACACGCTACCATCTGCGTAGGGGACTTGGAACCTAGGTTACTCAGGACGAAACACACACAAGGTTATTATGGTGGCATGTTTAGAGACCAGGGGTTGTTGCCATCCAGACGGGCTTGAATCTTTACCACCCAGTATTACAGATTCATCATCATCTAAGCGTTGAATCCCGGTTGCAGCCCAAACTCTCGCTTCAACGCCCGGGGTCCGCTTTTCGACTTTTCTTCTCCACTTCGCACGATCTTCAGCATCTCTGGTGGTCAGTCCATTGGCACGCATATCAATCCCTATGACGTCAGGCCAGCACTTTTTGGGTCTATCCCTCCTGCCGGGGCCCTGCGGTGGCGGTATAGACAGACATATATCCCCCACATAAGTAGCCGGCTGCCATAAAACGTGGCCACACCAGCGAAGGCGACACTCCTGCAATTTATCCGCTATATCACGGACATGAAGGTTGTCGCGAATGCGAGAGTTTATAACGCGATCCTTCCGCGTTACTCCACACATCCACCGCAGCATATTCATCTCCGTGACACGCAGCGACTAGATTATGTTATGTGAATTGTCCCAGTATATTTTAACGACGTCTGATCCTCAAGACCCGAGAAAAGCTGTTCATTGCATCCACACCACCTACCTACCTCATAATAAATAATTCCATGAAAGAAACAGAGTAAACGCGTTACTAAAATTAAATTATCTCGCGCAACGACCCCAAGATGTTCAATTACTTAGCACGAAATAAAGGGGAACAGGTAAATCCGTTTTATTTAGATAAACATTTTGTCTAAATAGGCATCTAACCCCTTAATGGATAATTTAACTGGCCGTTTATCACAAGGCTAGGATTCGGTGCTTAGCTGTAAAATGGATTTCATTTCAGCTTAATTATCATAGAATTTAAGATATTGCATTACAGATAGAACAAGTTAATGAAGTAAAAACTTGTATAATACACATTTAGTCCGGTCAATTTAGACATCCAAGGTTACAAAAGTATAGGAAGATTCATTAGATGCTGACGAAGAGACATGCGATGTGTCATTATTGGGGCACTTTACTTGCACCCGGAATGAAGAAGACAAACAAGGAGAAGAGGCAGCAGAAGTTTCTGATAATTTAGATTCTGATGGATAAATTTTCCTAATTTTTTTTAATTTAACCCCTTCTATCTTTTTCAACCCTTACCAATATCTACAGTCATTCAATAGCTCCAAATTAAACAGAATCATAACAGATCAGTGGAATAGGCCTACCGGGGAAACCACATAAACGCGCAAGTACACTTCCTCAAAGGTGGCGTGGAAAAGTGTGCATATTATGACGATTAAAAAAACTCTTTCAACTTTTTGAATCGTTATATCTAAAAAACAGTGTCTCTTAGGAAAAAAAGTATTGAAACATTTTTTATAGATAATTATCTAATCTACAATTTTGTATCAGCTAATTTTATGATAAAACTTACCGTTTTGCTGAAAATTGCGAAAAACTCGTTTTTGTGACGTTTGACCCTGAGTAAATTTTTTTGCACGTGCCTGATCGATGAGGACTTTTCAAATTTCCTTTATAATAGTGTATTGAACGATCCTACCAATTTTCAGCCTAGTCGGAATTTTTGTAATCTTACCCCTGTTTATTAGTCTAATTTGACCGGACTAATTCACAAATAAATATATTCAGCAATCGCACAGCGCCATCAAGACCCAAAGTAAGTAGCAGAGCGAAACGTTTCTTGTATGTAACGGTTCTCAAGAACGTTCATGCTGCGTACACCCAGGATCTGGAATGAGCTTCCAGCTGAGGTTTTATTAGCTCGGTACGATATGGGGTTCTTCAAAAAAGGTATTATAAAATTTCTTGGAGGCCGGCAGTGCGTTGGTAATGGCCTCTGATGTTGCAAACGTCCATAGGCAACGGTGAGCACCTGCCATGGTGGGCCGTTTGCTTATCTGCTGAACTCTAGCTATAAAAAAAGTTTGGGTTGTATTATTTTTAAACTTATCTTCAGGAATCACTGCACTGCACTGCACAATATCTTCATGAATGCGTTTTGGATACTAGTCAACTAAATTTGAAATTGGAATGCGTATGGGCTTGTGAGGGTTAGTTGTTGACGAGCTTCCTGGTGTAACGGCTAACGTAATTCGGTACGCTTGCAGGTGTTTCTCTATAATATATAATTATTTAGAAAAATATGTTTTCAAGTAATATTAATTGTTTAGTACCCATAACACAAGTGCTATGCTACTTAATTTGGGAGTAGATGGCGCTGTGTGAATTGTCAAGTATATTTATTTGTTTACTTCTTTATTATTGAAACATTAAATCTGCCGTCAAATATTCTATCCCTTCTTAGGTAGTTGTAAAAGGAAATTAAAGAATTACTCATTTTTCTAGTTTGCTTTTCTAAACAGCGGTTACTTCTGAAAAAAAAACAAATTTCTATTCCGGCTCTTTTTATTTGTCTTGATCAAAAAACGGAAGCGTCTCGGAAGGCATCGACAAAGTGAAAGTTAGCTGTAACCGAAATTACTACTTCGATAATGATTTTTGAACCCTTAATTGCAATAGGTTATTTATTACTCCATCAACAGTTATAACTTCTTATATATTATTGTGGTCATTAAGAGAGAGAGAGAGAGAGAGAGAGAGGGAATATTTAGGTCAAATGAAAACCACCCATAGCGAAAAGGAAGTAATTTACTCAGATAATTCGTCAATTGAAAGTAAAGTGCTCCTTTGGTTTAATTCATTTACCCTCTTCTTTCCTGTACAAATCGGTACTCAAGAACGTTTATGTTACGTACTGTTCGGATTTGGAATGAACTTACTGCTAAGGTTTTCCCATTGCAGTACGATATGGGGTTTTAATAGACTTTATAAAATTTATTCAAGGACAGCAGCATGGTTACAAAGCCTTCAGTGTCAGTGGCCTTTTCCAAAAAAGACGTTAAATTTTTTTTCGAGATCAGCAGCACGTTTTCTATGCTCCTCTTGTACGAAACTCTTGTACGAAACGTTTCTCTAGAACGTTCATGATGCGTACTCTCAGGATCTGGAATGAGCTTCCGGCTGAGGTTTTCTCAGCGCAATACGATATGGGGTTCTTCAAAAAAGGCGTCATAAAATTTCTTCGAGGCCAGCAGCGCGTTGGTATTGCCTCTGATGCTGCAAATGTCCTTAGGTAACGGTGACCACCTACCAGGGTGGATCGTCTGCCTGTCTGCTGAACTCTAGCTATAAAAAAAAATAGCAAGCAGACATTAGTCTATAGGTGACGGCGACCACGTGGTATCGGGCTTTCTGTTCCCCTATCTGTGGAACTCCAATTGTAAACGTATTTTAATATTCTATCTGTGATATACTATGTTAAATAATATGTTACTTCTAGCTCGTATAAAACATGCACGTTGTTTCCTTGCCCCGGGTTAAACATACCTACCATTTTCCATTTTTAATTCAAATTACTGTCTCCGTGCGGGGCCAATATATAAGCGTAACCAGTTGTGTCGGGGTTGAAATCCCTCGATTTATGACCCCACTCGTATAATTGATTTCCATTCGCGCCTCCCGCGGAAATATATCAAAATATTATTCAATGCGGAGGGATTTGCCCAATGTATTGTTTAAAAACAATATTCGAGTTTTTTATTTTGATAACCGAGTGCCTGTGACTTCATTTGTGTTTCCATACTTAAGAATACAGAAACTCGAATTCACAGTAGTATTTAAAGCATACTATTTATTTTCTCTACCTTTTCTTAACTTTGTGTTTTTTTATAAATTTCTTTATACATTGCCATTCTTCTCGCTCTTCTGAGAATCTCTTATTGCAAACCCCTGCAGACTTTCCATCGTTCTATATCAATTCTTTCACTGTGCAGGCTTGTTTTATATCCGTGTAGGGAAAGAAAAAGAATACTGACTTCTACGGAAAGAGAAAGAATGCTGACCCCGGGGTCAGCCTGTCGTAAAAGGCGACAAAACAACCCACCCTATCTACGTGGTAGGGCCCCAAACCCGTCTGGATGACAACTAACTTTGGTCTTAAGTATGCCGCCATAATAACCTTGTGTTGTGTTCTGGCATTAGTGACCCAAGTTCCTGTACTCTTATGAGACAGCAGCGTGTTTGCGATGCCACTGGCGTTGCAAACCGCCTGCTAACCGCCTGCCACTGGCGTTGCAAACCGCCTAAGCGGGACGTCAGCCTATCTGCTTTCCTACAGCAATAAAAAAGCAGATTTTGAACAATTATATCTTTCAAATTTAATGTTGGATTTACTTAAATCTTTTGTCAATGAAAACGCTCATTTAAATTCTGGTCACACCAATTAGAAGAAAAAACAAGAGTTAAAAAAAGTCCAAGAATAATAGATAATTCTGGGATTAAAAAATTGAAGATAAGATTGAAGTATTTCTGTAATTGATAGAATGGAAAATGGAAAAGATGAAATGGCTGGTTGATGAAAGACTGCTAATATTGTATCAATATGATAATCTATTTATTTATTCCCAGCACTTTCAAAACGAAACGCTGGCTAGAAAAGAAACAGCAAAACAAACTTTCCAGTGTGATTTTATCTAATATATAAAATTCTCGTGTCACAGTTTTCGTTGCCATACTCCTCCGAAACGGCTTGACCGATTTTGATGAAATTTTTTGTGCTTATCCAGTATCTATGAGAA
The DNA here is from genome assembly GCA_963693495.1 of Malacosoma neustria. Taxonomy (NCBI): domain Eukaryota; kingdom Metazoa; phylum Arthropoda; class Insecta; order Lepidoptera; family Lasiocampidae; genus Malacosoma; species Malacosoma neustria. The sequence continues at coordinate 14,374,210 of OY856390.1, forward strand.
TCGGCCAACATATATTTTTCATCCCCCTAAATGTTAGGGGTGACCCACCCCCAAATTTTTTTTAATTTTTTGACATTTTATTATTTATATGGCAGAACAACGTTTGCCGGGTCAGCTAGTGATAATTTATTTATTACATACCAGCACTTTCAAAACGAAACGCTGGCTAGAAAAGAAACAAAACAAACTTTCCAGTGTGATTTTATACATTATTATTTTTTAAATAATTCTTAAATTTTGATGTTGTTTCATAATCATGTCTAAGATCTTAAAATATAGCTTAACGAGCGTAGCCTGTGAATAATTTAAATGTCTTTTTTTAAGTTTTTATAATTCGTAACAATACTAAATAAAGTTCAATAACTAAAACATATTTTATTCCTTTCTTATTAATTTTTCAAGGTGTAAAATAAAATAACGTTTAAAAATCATAATATTTATTTAATAATCCAACTTTTATTATATTTTATAATAGCGTAAATTTTACAATAATCTTATAATAATTTAAAATTAGGCTCCTATGATGGCATTTCTTAAAGCTATACATATTATATATATATATATATATATATATATATATATATATATATATATATATATATATATATATATATATATATATATATATATATATATATATATATATATATATATAATATATATATATATATATATATTTTCTATATTCATAAAATACATAATTTTTGATATTTCTGAATCTAACACACTAGGATCTGTTTGACGTAAAGTGGTTCACATATACTCGTTACATTCTCCTCATTCTTCGGACACAGTGGGGGTGACAGCAGCGTCATCTTAATTATATTCTCCCCTCTTTGTCAACCAAAAAAACACAGTGTAATTTTAATGATTCATTTCTAGCGCTCGACTTGCGTGCTCCTCTTAGGAATCTACGCCCGAGTGCATCCGCACCCCTTAAACCCCTAGATAAAGACGGTCTTGAGTGACAGGACTTGTTACATTTAACAAGCCTTTACTTTCATTAAAGTAACATACTCATAAATCTCATAATACTCATAATACTCATTTAGTAAAGTAATGACTTTCCCTCAGATTTTAACCCGTTAACCGGGGAGTAACAGCTTGTTTCACAATGGGGAATTCTTTTCTTCATAATTATTAGTAATATCATGAAAAATGTAATAAACACCTAAAGTAATAAAATGAAAAATGGTCTTTAACTTATTGATTTTATTTATATGGACAAAATATTTTATAAAACAATTCTATATTAGTATTTTAAATGTGAAAAGTAACTCTGCCTATTTTTTACGTTTTCACGCCTAAATCAATTTTAGTGAATTTGAAACTTGAAAGGGGTGAAATAGGGATGGATAAAATATGAATAAACAAAGCGCCTATTACAATATTAGGCGCAATGCATTCAAACGGTCTCAATACTATTAAACTCCAACAAAGGATGAGAATACGGTCCACTACAAAATGTTTTTGTAGCGGAACGAATTTTAATATATGGTAGAACAATGTTTGCCGCATCAGCTAGTGATATAAATACAAATCTAACAACTTCAATACAAAAAAAAATTGAACAAATTTAAATAATTATTTCAAATGATGTTCCAAATATTGATGACGAAAAATGTCGTCATACCCATTGCGTATTGACGAAATATTTCATCATACATGATTAACAGTTAGATCTATTTCTGGAGCAAATGGAATCAATTATTTTATCTACATACTTTTAATCATTTTATATAAGTTTGCAGTATTTAAGTTTCACCCTGTTAGGTGCAATAAAAGCAATTTAACAAAAAAAATTGTAAACGTACCAAAATAAGTGTGTTATCGTAAAGAAATAAGTGAGAAGATTAAAATAAAGGCAAAAACGCGAACAGGTTAGTGAACTCCGTCTGAAAATAAGCAATCTTGAGCCTGTTCCACAAGATCCGCATAAACTCTGTTTCCTGACGTCCAAGAATAAGATGGCGGAAATGGTCTTTAGAAGGTAGGGTTGGCGAGTCCTATACATAATATAACCTCAATCATCCAGATTCAACAGGTCCCAGTACATTCGATTAAGAAAATGTGAAATAAGCTCTTTGAAGAAGATAACGTTTATTAAAAATATTATTAACTTACTTAAGTACTTTATACAGAAAATGAAATGACAATTTTATGTACAGTAGCGTTCAAAAATCCTTGAAATTTTACAAAAATCAATGTCGACATAATTATAAGTTCAGTTTTTTGGTAATATCTTCAAATTGTTAATAGATATGAGGCCGATATGTTATATGTTAAAAAATAACAATACTTAATAAAAAAATAATTAATATAGTTTGATATGGAAGAATTCATCTATATTTACTTAAATTAATATTTGAAATGGCATTTTAACAGTTATGTAAAAAACAAATATGTGGGTAACATATCCAGTAATGTCACATTTTTATTGGCAACCAAGGGTGCAAATAGTTTACTTTTTTGCTACTTCACGAATACGGTTTGGCAATCTGCCCAATTGAAATTATTGTGAAGCAATTGCGTATTATTCTTACCGTTAATGTAGAGCGAGTGAGGCTTTGGAGTCTGGTAAACACTACTGAGTGTTATCAGAGAGCGAAATTACGGGCCATTGTTCTTCCGCAATACTTTGTAATGTACAAAAAAGTACAAAAAAAGTGCCTACGTACAATGTACACATGTCAGAAGTGAAACTTCTTTGGAAAACTAATTTTTTAATCTTCTAATAAATTTAGAAAATAGAAATATTATTTTTTATCTTAATAAACAAAACTCAATTGTATTTTATTGCAATAAAGTCGCAATTCGAATAGATATGTATAAGTAATGCAATACAATCATTCTAAAATTACATTATAGAACACTTCAATAATTCTTAAGTCATTATTAATAAAGTTAGTATTACTGGAACAAAAAAAAAAACAACCCTAGCTTGGTGGTCGGACTCATCAGTATGCCGTCATAATAACCTTGTTTTGTGTACCGGCGTTAGTAACTCATACCTCTATGCGGACAGCAGCGTGTTCGCGTTGCCCCTAGCGTCGCAAACATCCACAGGTGACAGTAACTGTCTCAATTAAACAAGTACAGTTATTTAAGTAGAATATAAAGTAAATAAATGATATCATTAAAATGTTATTAATATCTGTTAAAACACCATAAAAATCTTATCTTATAATAAATTGTTGGCATTTCGAGATTTACAATGAAATTGAAATATATACATATTTCCTTATTTTGGCCCCTTATGCTATCTTTGCGGCATCTGAAAGGAAAAATGTATTGCTTGTATACTGCTTAAAGGGACCACCTTCTATACCAGTAGAAATAAAATTTTCTTGTTAAAATTTAAGTAAGAATACTAACCCCAGCGGCCGGGTATGGCTTTTCGTAAAAGACGAAATAATTCTAGCTAGGTGGTAGGGCTCCAGAGCCCCTCTAGATGGCTACGATCTCTGGTCTTTTTTTATTGCTGTGGGACAGCAGGGTGTTTACAACAGCATTTATCGCGAACACGCTGCTGTCCCATAAGGGTACAGGAACTTGGGTCACTAATGCCAAAACACAACACAAGGTTATTATGGCGACATACTTAAGACCAAAGGTTTTCGCCATCCAGACGGGCTTGGGGACCTACCACGTAGCTAGGGTTGTTTTGTCGCCTTTTACGACAGGCTGACCTCGGCCGCAGAGGTCAGTATTCATTCTCCGCCCCTGCACGGATAAATATGGCGCCATAATAACCTTGTGTTGTTTTCCGGCATTAGTGATCCAGGATTCAATTTTCCTATATGGACGTTAAGGTCGATGTAATCTACTCACTATTAAGTAGGCCGTCTGCTACTCCACAACAATGAAAAACAATTAAAAATTAAACTAGGCTAGGTGTTGGAAATTCGTAATGTCACTCACCATTTCATCGTCAGGTGGTGGTGAAATGTATGGAGATCTTTGACCTTCGGATTTCTCTCTAATGGTGTACGACTTGCTGTCACTTGACTCGAGCACGACTCGTGGTGGTTCCGTATCTGTTGATGAGATCATAAGTAATATCGTTGTGGTGGTATTCTCGCGACCGCCAGCACACGAGACAAGATGCGCGGGAGAGTCTAAGGATCCAGAGCCGACCCGGACCACAGTTCGGGCGACTTCGACGACGTGCCCGTCACCCTCTCGCGCACCACGCCCGTAATGGTTTAACAAGAACACGTAAACTAATAGATAAGAAGAATACGGATAGTTTATTTCCGTCTCTAAACCTCTTTATCGTCATCGATCATAGAACTATGTGGATGATTGTTATACCTACCAGCTTTTGGGTTTAAGATATCTGGCTTCGTATCTGGCTTATCAGCTGGAGCAGGGTACGCGATTAGGTACCTCCTGCCCTGGGCGTCCACTTGCACCACGCTTTGGGAGGGGCGCTTGCTGCCAGAAGTGTTTGCGTTTCGCCTGAATCACAATCACAATGACACAGATGTATATCTCAAAATCGAACAATTGTGTTTGTGGTTGTACTAACACAGGACAAACTGATTTAAAATTCAGAAAAAGTGACACTTCCCCGTAAAGTGACTCGTTCCTTGGATTTAAACGCAGAACCTTGACGTTAAGTAGCTTGGGGCAGACCATATTTAAACATTTGACCCAAGAGAACAAAAAATAAACAAATCTTTTATTGAAAATATCCTTATTGTATAGACAAAGAAAATAATGAAATGTGTTTATTTCAAAACTCAAAATTACAAGCTTTATAACAAATATTAACAAATATTGTGAAGATTCACAGGTGTCATATAAAGTAAGATTTGTAACAAGGACTTACTTTTTAATAACAATCAAAACAATGGCTGCCACTGCCGTAATGATCGTCGCTAAGCCAGCAAAGACCGCAGCAGTTGGGAACTTTGTTTCAGCTCGGGTTGTGCTTTCTGCATATAAATGTAGTAACAATTAATACAAATAACGTGAATGTATCGTCCAAGAAAAGTTATCCCAGTTACTGAAGCAGGAAATTTTATATAAGAAGATAGTTGTCAAAATGTGTTAGGTGTACAATTTTGATTCCACCGTTTCTTTGTAAACTTGAAGCTAAATTGAAAAAATTGTTACTTTGCTTTTTGTTCAAAATATTGACAATCGTCAGCCAATACATTTCAGCAGCACACGGATTCCACGACGAAAAAACTGTTCACCTTTCGACTTGATCCAAAATTCTAATATTTGACTTTTTCACACAAATGAAAGTGCTCGTTAGTCAGGCCGTGTGCTATAAATAGGAATAAGTGGTAGTCGGATAGTACGGAGTTTGGAGAGTACGGCGGTAAAATCTCCCATTTCAGCGTTTCTAAATATTTTTTGACCACTTTGTCGACTTGGGGCCGACAACACACCATTGTCATGCTGGAAAATAACTCTGTCGTGTCCATCCTTGTGTTGGGGCTGTTTTTCCTTTAGAGCTCAGCTCAATGTTCGATATCCATCTCCTGTGAAGATTTCACGTGGCTTTAGAAATTCATAATATGTCACACCGAGTTCAGTTCGGTTGGTTTGGAGAGTTCGGATGTTCGGTTTGGCCGCCCTTACTTGACCAGAACTTACCGCTACATATATCTATTTAAAAACCTAATGTAATAAACATACAACAAAGTCGAAATTGAGTAACATAACGCCTAGATTTAGATATCAGCATAAGTCAAGCTAAATGGCAGTGGTTACAGTGGCATACAAGCCAGGAAGACTATGCAATGGCTAACTGAAATACAGATTTTGATGAATGTGATTAAAACTGGAGCCTGTAAAATTAAGCCACCGTGGAATTAAGAATTCCAGTACTGAAACGAAGCATAGAATATATTGGTTTCAACATAATCATTACCAAAAGCACCGCTTGTAGTAAATTGTGAAGATTTAAAGAACAAGATATCCATTCTACTGACTGATTCAATTAGGTCGCTCATTAATTTTGTGAACGAGGGATTAAAGAAAAGTTAATTGCTTATATTTTCTTCTGTTTTGATAAGAATACGCTCTTAAAATAGAAATAAAACAATAAACATTTGTATTATCTGCGAGTTACAAAAGTTACAAAAAAATTTACTATAGACAAATGCCCTATATAGACTTAAGATCAAAAGTCACTGATTCAACCCCCATCATGGCATGGGAGCCTGCTTTTCCCGCCCAAAAGGCACATTATTATAAGACTACTTTTGTACTAACGGAGAAGGAAAACATGAAAAGGGGTTAACGTCAGGCAGGCGGCCGGTTGTAAAAACTAAGCCACAACTATTACAACATGTAACATGTTGTGCCGACCCCATATAATGTGGTATAGGGCAGGAGGATGAAGAACAAGAAGAAAAACATTGCAAGGAAACTTGCACACAAATTAAAGGCAAGTAAAAATCTCTTCACCATAAAGAAGAGCTTAGGCCCATCAGTGTTTCAGTTAGGGTGTATCAATTTATATGATAGGAAATTGGGTTTCTTTGAGAGCAGAAACTGTGTTAAGAAAACACCATCATGATGTAATTTATAATCCGCGCTATGCTGTAAGTTAACATACAAAACAGATCACATGGCCGCTTGTGTTTTTGGGGCTAAGTGTGGCCGACGATAAGTGAAAACCCTAAAAGGATAAAATTTAAGCCGTGACTATATGGTTCGTTTGCCATGGTACCATAGATGGGTCTATCGATATGGCACTAATTTAATAAATAAATGAAAAAAAACAGCTTAACCCTGCAACTCACCAGCTCTCTTTCCCACATCATTTGCTATCCAATCAAGTAATAGCACTGGGTCGGAAGCCCCCTTACTGTTCCTGGAGGTTACCACCAACTCTTCGTCTTGAGAAAGGGATTCAAGGACAGACCAGGTTACGTTCAGCCATATCGCCATATCTAAATAGTTTTTACAGATTTACAGTCAATATTGTGATGTTGACAATATCAGAGCAGAGCGCTTATGAAATAGACAACTGGTATTGTAAATGATATTGTAAATTTCTATATTAATTTCTTTATTGACACATCTTTTTTACATACAAACTTACTGTAGTACTAATATCTAAACTAGGCAATAAATATTATTAAAAACACCCTGACCCTGGATGGGAATCGAACCCATAATCTCCGCAGGGGTTCCGACGTGCGAAAGTCGTTGCGTCACAGAAGCCGTCAGAATCTAGTTATTTATTTTGTATAACGACTTACCGACGTAGCCAGCTGTGGTATTGACCAATGTTCTACTGGTGTCTCCCACGGCATCCAAGGTGAAATGCTGGGCTAGCCCCCCATCGTAGCCTGCTATGCATTTGACCATGAGATACGCCTCGTTGTTCTTCAAGATGCGTTTTGTGGTACAATTGTGAGGAGGAGATGGACGAGCTAGCGAAAATATTTGTGGAATTTAATATAGGTGAATCGTGCGCAACGAGGATCTGGGGCCCTGCGTATTCAATACAATAATATTTTCAGGATGTTGTTGAGGCTGCTTGACGCTTGCGCTGACGGCTATAGTGCCATGTAAAGGAAAAAAGCGTCTCTAATCTGCAGCGCTAACGGGGCAGCATCAACAGCCTCCTGTAAGCTTTTGCCCATATTCCTCTACGGAGATGCTCCAAATACCATGGACTGCCATGAGAACTAACGAGTCCATTTTAATAGAGCTATACATCCAAAAAAGGCTCTCTGCCACCTGCCAAGAACGTGTTATGAGCTTCTTCGGACACATCATGCTATCTTCCAGACATGAACTAGAGAAGCTTATAATTTTAGGTCGCACAGAAGGCAAGTGCGCCATGGGCAGAACACAAGCCAGATGGTCAGATCTGATAAAGGATGCGGTTGGTGGTAGTCTATACCACCAACCTCGGTGGTCCATGCCACCCATAACCGAACACTATGGAGGAAAATTACATGTGGTCGCGATCCTCAGCAGTGAGGGAATGATAAAGAAGAATAAATTACATCATCTCTATATACTCGTATTAATAAATTTTAGATGAAGTCCTTTCCATTCACGTAATATAAATATATATATAATACGAGATGTATGTTCGAAACTAGAAAGTTTAGACGCTCTCGATATTCGCAATCAATTAATAGCATCAACTCAAAATAAACCGAACCGATCAAATCCATGAATCAAAGTTGTCTCGGAGTGTGATAACTACCGAGTCACAGGAAGTCGGTGTTAAATTAATAATTTAGTGAGTTAATTAAAACATTTCGCGATTCCACAACTTCTGTGGACGCGAGCGGTATAGCCGTAGATGGAGCGGGTAGCAGGGAATAAGCGGAGAAAACACGTCATGTCTCGGTACGCCAGTTTTAGTAAAACAATGCTTTGCTGGCCTTAAATGCGTAGTTGTAATTTTTTGGGTCTCTTTGGCGGGGGAGCGGGGTGCGACGGTTGAGATGGTCAACGCCCGTCGCCCACGCTTATTGGTTTATCAGTCGCTTGCCGCTCTCGCGTACATTCCGCACGTCTGCGTCGTAATAATTATGAGCGCGAGTATACACATGCGCAAGTCTCCCCAGTACTCCCCACTACTTTTGCCGAGCGCTCAAAACTCGTAACGGTATGTTTACCATAAACAAGTAGTGCATTAAACTGGAGTTCTGCACTACCCCCGGTGCATACGACTACATTTCTTCACCGATACCAAAAAGGCTAACAAATTGCGAGATTGTTGAAACGAAAGGATAAACGAGTATGAAAGTAGAACACACAAAGTCTTACATAGGATAAATTTCTAGTGTGAATCGATTGAAACTTCCAAAACTGTAATTAACAATGTAAAATTATAAAATTCACTTACAATAATGTAATAATGTATAACGGGCATAGTAAACAGTTCATGGCGTTATCAAAGTAAAATTCAACCGGTCTTCTTATAGCAAACGAATAAACTTCCAAAATTCTATAGTATAGATCTGTAACTTCTTTTATTTAATTTTTTATTGTTAATAGTTTAATTTTCCTAATTAAAATAAAATCGCCAACAGTCAAACCACGCCCCAATCACCCGATTTAAAATACGGGTAAAGTTGCTCCGCAATCCGGTCCAATATGCGAGAGGGTAACGAGGTAACTTGTACAAGGATCCGAGTCGATCTATGACCACTTTGGCAAAGTTCACAACTGATTTTCGGCCAGGTGAATTTAGGTGTTCTTGTTAGGTCAAATGTTAGTCTGATAAATAACACGTACGCTCTGAGAACTTTCATTTAACATATATATTACTAAAATTGTCTAATATATAAGCAAATATACTATGACAATTCATATAGCTATCTAGTTCTAAAGTAAATAGCAGAGCGCCTGGATACTATACAATTGACTATATGCTATTCACTTTACCAAAAAATAAAATGTAAACAAACAAACCAATGTTTCTCAAACAAAGCTAGAATAAAACAACATGGCGGGTATAATCCGACCGTAATAATAAAACACTCCTTTCAATCGACAATAGTACATTGAACAGTACACTTATTAATTACAACAGTACACTTAATTACCAGCATATAAAACCAGTAAGAGATTTGGAAACATTTTCTTTTTAGGTTCTTTATAATGTAAGTTAGTTATTACAATTAATGTTGTAAATATGTAAATTTTATATGCATTAATATTTATCATTCATATTAATTGTAAAAATAAATTTATTTTGTTTTTTTCTAAAAGTAAGGAATAGTAATATAAAAAAATAAGAATATAGGAGATATTTCTAATAAATAATTAAAAATTGTTATGATAATTTTTATACATTGGTGATTATTAAAAAATCGACATCCAAAAAACCCTTTTACGATTTGTTTACATTTAATTTTTTGGTAAAGTGAATAGCATATAGTTATAAACTTTTGTAAAAAATACTTAATATAAATATAGTTTAATAAACTAAAAAACACGCTTTAATGATAAATAATTAAAAATATAAGAATTTTTTCCTATAATAATTTTTCACTTTTTTAAATAGTGTTTTAACACGCTTATTTTAGTTAAGTATTTTAAAAGGTAATTACCATAAACTACGAATTTAAGAAAAATAGGAATTACTTTACTGTATTTTAAAACGGAATCACTAAGATTATTAAAAAAAAGGCAAATGTTTTAATGTAGTTTAAGCCTAAACATCACAAGAATGTTTTCAGCTGGCCGGTAATAAATTCAGTAATTTGAAACCGTGTTTCAGTGTTGGCCTGTTATAAACCGGATTAAGTTAAACTTTTACGATGTCCTTTATACGTGTTACTCTATTTCGTTTTTTGCACTTAGCATTGTGTTTTTTAATTTTTTTCTTTATTTTAGACTATAAGGCATTTTAGTATAAACGAATTTTTTTCATGTATTTTTTATTTGTATTAATCGAAGTAATCACCCATGCAATCAATGCATCTTTGCCAACGCAGTGGCAGTTTATTGATGCCCTTCTTAAACAAATCAGCTGGACGGGAGGCAACAAATTCTTCAAAGGAATTTTGTACTGCCTCTCGGGTATTGAATTTTTTTTCCGCCAAGAAGTTATCCAAATTCTGGAAAAAGTAGTAGTCTGTAGGCGCAAGGTCTGGTGAGTAGGGCGGATGACGAAGAACTTCCAACCCCAGTTCTTGCAACTTGGAGACCGTCTGCTGTGCAGTATGAGGTCACGCGTTGTCGTGCAGGAGCAGCGGAGACGAGCGATTGACCAATGCTGGTTGGAGATGTACCAGCTTCTCCATCATTGTGTTCAGTTCTTCACAGTACACATCTGCAGTAATGCTCACCCCGTTTGGTAAGAAACTGTGATGAATCACACCGGCGCTAGACCACCAAACAGTGACCATCACTTTTCTAGGGGAAGTTTTCGTTTAGGGCATTGTTTAGGTGCTGAACCAGGATCCAACCAACTTGCTGAGTACTTGCGGTTATCAAACAGAATCCATTTTTCATCACAGGTAACAATGCGGTTCAAAATTCCTTTATTTTTGTGTCTGTTGAGCAGTGCAAGGCACGTCTCGACGCGTACTTCGCGATGGCGATCATTGAGTTCGTGGGGCACCCATCTAACAAGCTTTTTTATCTTGCCAATTTGACGCAAATGGACCAATATTGTTTTGACACTAACATCGAAAGCTGCTGCTAATTCAACCGTAGATTGTGTATCATCAGCTTCCACAATCGTCTTTAATTCGTTATTGTCAACCAAAGTCTTCGGACGACCGCGAGGTTCATTTTTCAGGTCGAAATTCCCAGAATGGAAGCGAGCAAACCAATAACAGGTGGTGCGTTGGTTTGTAGTGTTAGCTCCGTAAACGTTGTTGATGTTGAGTGCCACTTGTGCCGCGTTGCTGCCACGACGGTACTCATATTCTATAATTAGTCGAATTTTTAACGTATCCATGATAACGAAAAAGATTGAAATGCGATGAAAATGTAACACTAATCAATGAACAAATGACTACTTTTGGAAAAAACTATTACATGTTTTTAAAATAAAATTAATTTGAAATTAGAATTCTTAGCCAAACAAAAATTATTTTGATTTGAAATGGCCAGTACTGCAGAACGGCAATTTCATAGGTAAAGACCTATTATTATAGAAAATTTGATGAAAAGAAAAAGCGAAACCAAATTTATAAACATATTTATTATATGAATTTAGTCTGCGAGGGAATGAGATATATATTACAAGTATAAAGTGTTTCCTACAATCTCTGTCTCCTCTTTGTTCAGACTATCGTAGTTTTTATACAATAATATATGAAATATAATATTTTAAATAAAATATAAAACAATTTTTAGATTGATGAAATTAATAAAGCTCTCGTATAATATTTTCATACCTGCCGGGACAATTTGGAATACACACGGTCGTTTCTGTCTGCCAACAGCGTTAGTCGCGCGACACGAAAGCGAGCCATAGTCTCGTTCACTTGCCGCACGATACCTCAGTTCGCTGGTTGTACCTCCAGTTGACACTAGATTACAATTTTGATTTAGGTAAATGTTTAAATGTATAATGTCATGAAATATAAATGCTTTTATTAATCATAAACAACGAGCTTCTGTTCATATGTCGTTGAGAGAGTGTGTAAGTTGTTAAATATCGCTTAAGGTTTAACTTCTAAGAAACTACAGAGTAGGCAAAGATTAATAAAATTATTATTTAGTTAGTGATAAGTTAAAAGTATTTTTTATTGTTGTGGGACAGCAGACAGGCTGAGATCCACTTAAGAGTTAACAGTTACCGCTTATGAATGTTTACGACGCCAGGAGCATCACAAACACGGTGCCGTCCACAGAGGGGTACTGAAACCCGCTCATATATGTATATATACCAGAACACAACACAAGGTTACTATGGCAGCATATTTCTTAACCAGAGATGTCATCCATTGTTTTGTTACCTTTTACGTCAGGCCGACCCAAGGCGCAGAGGTCAGTATTCCTGTTCCATCCCTGTACGAAGTTTATTTAGATTTGCCGTAGATATTACACAACACAATAACGCGGCTAGTTCAGATACTACAAAATTAGTCTTTAATAATGCTGTAGGGTAGTTCCCGTAAAAAGAAAATATATTTTTATTATCTAACCTAGTGTGTACATTACAGGGTTTTATGTAATGTAATTTAACGCGTGTATATAACATTCTTTACTTCTTTGTGACGTAACCAACATGATATGACTCGATTCTTTTTAACTATTCAAAGCAAAAAAACCTCAATTTACTCACCATATCTAGCAGGTGACACTTGAAAACTTTCGCCACTGTTGTTAAACTGCCAGTAGAAAGTTACGTCAGCGGGATCGGCACTGACAGTGCAGCGCACGCGCAACGGTTCGTCGAGCCTTGCTCCAATCAAAAGCGAAGTTGGTTGCGCGCAGACTGGTGTATCTGTGTGTATCAGAATATTTAAAATTAAAAAAAAATAGTAGATATTTAAGTTGCAGTTATTTTAATTTGCCTTATAAAATCTAAGGTCTTCTTCTTTCTGCTTTTATCCCAAACTATGTGGGATCGGCACAACATGTTCTCTCTTTCTCTTCTACAAGTCGTCATCTGTACACCCACACCTTTTTGTCATATCATCTTTTACACAATAAATCCATCTTTACTTTCTATCCATTCATTCTGGTTTCCATCATTTTCCTTGTTACATGTCTTACGAATCTAAAGTATATCTTTAGGCGCTGGTTCTGATAACTTTGAACTCTGTAGTCATACGAAAACCCCCTATTGATAGAGGACGGGAATTTGAAAGGACTCACCGAACTCGAGGGTCTTCTTTCTGTACTGCCGCTGTCCACCTTTATCTTCTTATTATTAGCGTGGTACCCAATAAAATTACCGTAATAATACGGATCCCAAATAACTTGAAACTGTTAATTAAAGGAAAAGGCGCGCGTGCACAGACACAATCGATCCTTCACGGTTTTTCACACACACTGAACAGACGTCACGGCAGCACGCCATCTCTTGGTGAAAAATGGGTATTAGGGTAGTGTCATAGGATATACAGGTGTGAGGAAGATGGCGCATAAGGCGTACTCGCATGACTACTTAATATTAGTATATTATTATTAGTATTAACGGCCTAAACAATATCTATGTCTAGTGTCTATATTGTAGTGAAAACTGTCTTTGCTGATCTAAAATAGCTAATCTAAATAGATAAGCGGGTTTCCTTTACTGTCTGTTATCTGCGTGGCGCAACGGCTTTCGCTTGAAATGCCTGCGGGGCTCATAGGATCAATTTTCGTTCCGAGTCCTGAGTGTTTATGTAAATTTGCAATAGTTTACATGTAGTATCTCAATTGTGTGGTACCCAGAACAGAAATTCTGCTACTTACTTTGGAGACTAGATGGCGCTATATGCATTGTCCCAGAATGTTTATTTATATATTTAGTATATACACAGTTATAAACTTACATTGTACTCGTAGATAAACAGCCTGACTCGAAGACTCTCCCATCTGATTTGCCGCCCTACAAGTGTATAAACCACCATCTTGCCTGGCCACTCTTTGAAGGACCAAAGATTTGGTGCTAATGAAGATACCCGATGAAATGTTCTGACTGACTTGTTGATCCTTAAATTTATTTGTGTATTAAAGAAATAGATCGCTTCAGTGGAAATTGTAGATAAGAGTATAAATGTTTTGCTAAGATCGACAGAAACAGGCATGACCTACTAGTTATGTGGTAGCCGATGTTTCCGCCGCACGCTGCGCGTCTTTCCGAGCGCGGATTTAATGTACACACATCAAAAAAGTCTAAGCAATATGTACTAATTTGAATTTTAGAATGGTGGATGAGCCGCTGTATGTATGAACTTCCCGAATGCACCTGAGCCTTTCAGTATTTCCGGGCCGACGGTACACTCGCACCCTTCTTGTATCAGGCCTAAACCCGAATCGCGACTCATCGGAAAACATAATTTTATCCCATTGTTCCTGAGTCCATGTTCTGCGTTCTCTACACCATTCATTTCGACGAGCGCGATTCCCGTGACGTATCGGTGGGCACCTAATTGGGCGTCGAGCTCGTAGGCCGTACTCATGCAGTCAATTTCGCATAGTTTGGGGACTTACATCAACACCACTTGTATTTTGTAGCCTCAAACTTATCTCTCGAGAGGTTAACATCGGCTGGCGTCTTGCAGTCAGTTGTATGTACCGGTCTTGCCGAGTGGTTGTACTCCTTTTAGGGCCTGAATGCTGTTCAGCGGGTTCCCTTGTATTATTGTAGCGCTGCCAAAGACGACAAATAACACTTCTATGAATGCCAAAATGCCGAGATACCTGAGATTGATTACTTCCCGCTTGCAACCTCCCTACAGCTCTTTGCATTTCATTTGCCGTCAAATGACGTCGTGTCGCTCCATGACGTAAAGAATATCTAACAGGTCAATTTTGTCGCTAACTTTATTTAAATGGTTGGTAAAATTATAAAATCAAGACTAAACGTAGCAATAAAAACGCACTTAAATTCAAACAAATTCCCTTAAATTTAATTTTATGAAAAAAACAAAACATAATCGAAATTTTTTTACAACCAGCCAGTATGTCATAACAAATAACAAAAAAGTTTACATACCTACGCACTTTGAGTGAGTAAAAGTCTTTACTGAAATTAATTAGTATAAATGGTAAATTTGTAATATCATGCATGTTGCTGAGACTTTTTTGATGTATATATTTAATGGACGTTAAATATCAGTTTAAATTGTTACATAAATGTTTTGTTTTAGTACAATTACCATTGCTTATTTACTTTTATTTTTTAATTAATTTATACATCGTTGAGATCTTTTCAAGTATTTAAACACTCTCTGTAATGTGTAGGCCTGTGTACATTTAGATATCAATAATATAAATATATAATATAATAAATATATAATGTCTCGTTTTTCATATATCCTCCAATACCATTATTATTCCTATATAACATACATTATAGCCTGTTTAGAAATGTATAGGTTATTCCGATGCCTTATGTACAAGATTGTTCAATGTTAATCAAGAAAGACATACCGTATATCCTTGGATAAAAATTAAGAAAATAAAAATAATTGACTCACTCACGTTATGGTACCAAGAGATACGATGTTCTTTAGGGTTGGATTTGATATTGCACTCAAAGTAGACGTCGTCACCTTCCTTAATGTCGTTTGGATTGAGTGTGCTCCCCAAGGACATCGTAAGGACTGGCCTGTCTGTGTATAAGAATTATATTTTACTAAAGGTGTAGTTGAATATGTGTTTCAAATCAGATATACTTAAAGCCTTGTTTCTCGATAGGTTTTAAGGGTATATTTCTTATATGGAACTGTAAAAACACATATTATTAAAGTAAAATTAACAATATTTTGGTTCTCCTATGAGCGGAAGCCTAGTAAGTATACTGATCACTGTAGCTGGGCTCGGCTTGTCGTAAAAGACGACAAAACAACCCTAGATAGGTGATAGCTGTCTGGATGGCAACCACTTCTGGTTTTAGGCATGCCGCCATAATAACCTTGTGGTGTGTTCCGGCATAAATGACCCAGGTTCCTGTTTCCCAACGTGACGGCAGCGTATTGGCGTTGCATAAAATGATGCTAACAAAACTAGATAAATAAATTTTAATGAGACAACAATTGTGTGAACGAGGCAGGAGATATGCACATCAATAGCCGTTTTAAAAAACGCGTTGCTGCTAAAAATATTTCAATTTGTGTCGGCTACTTATTTAAAAGTAGAGATATGTATCTTACTCACAAACAACACTCATTTTAAACGAATCTTCCATCGCGACGCGCAGTACAGGGTTATCAGCTCTGCACCTCATTACGGCACCGTCGTCCTCGGGTTGAGGCACCATCGTCAATTTATTCACAGTTGTAGTCTCGTTTGTAAATTCACTGTGCTGTGGTTGACATGAAAAATGTTGTGCTTAATCTAAGATTTCTACAACCTGACGATTTGGGGTTCATTTTTTATTTATTTAACAATGGTTTAATAACACATTGTAAAAAATTACATCTAATATATAAAATTCTCGTGTCACAGTTTTCGTTGCCATACTCCTCCGAAACGGCTTGACCGATTTTGATGAAATTTTTTGTGCTTATCCGGTATCTATGAGAATCGGCCAACATCTATTTTTCATACCCCTTAGTGATAAGGGTTGTCCACCCTTAACATTTTTAAAAAAATTCTGCCCAGAGTCACTATTCCACGCGGACGGAGTCGCGGGCACAGCTAGTATTTATATATATTTAACTGCATAATCAAGATCCAGTTAAAAATAAAAATTATCATAATATGCAGTGCCTAATTAGGCAAGTGCGGGGTCCATAGTGAATTATTTCGAAGGGCCCTACAATGGTGCTTGCATACGTATGACTTTTTGTAGAGCTGATTATCAGGCCGATTCAAATTTGACACATTTATACGAGCGACTTTTTGTAGAACTTGTGTGTTTACCGTATGAAATTTTGTGAATTATTTTCGCTAATGGAATAATCGATTAACGATTGTTTAACGTGGATTGCCTTAATAGGCAAAGATGTAACGTTCACGTTTTTATGACGTCAAGTAAATTCAATATCCCACTCAAAATATTACGCTTAGGCAGGGATTAGCGAGTTTAAATATACGGGCCCCATTTTATGCGGAGCCTGTAGCTATTGCTATTCTTGCTAAATGATATACCACTGATAATAAAAAATAATTTTTTTTTTTTAAATTTTACATCAATGAAAGAATTTACAACTAACTTTCTCCTTGTTTTGTTACTTTAGTTTTTTGTAAAATATTGTAATTAGGTATAATCACCTTTTAATGATCAGTTTCCATGCAGGGGCGGTGTAATTAATATTGACACCTGCGCCTTAGAACGGTCTATCCTAAAGGCGACAAATCAACCCTAGCTAGGTAGTAACTCCATGTCTAGCAAGACGGCAACCACCCCTGTTTTCTAAATATGTCGTCGGCATAATTACCTTGTAGGGAATTTTGTATTAAGTGACCCTGGTTTTAATTCTTCTACGCGGACGGCAGAGTGTTAGCGATGCCTTTGACGTCACAAACACCCATAGGCGACGGTACTTAAGTGAGCCGCCAGTATCTTGTTTCCAGTATTGAACCATATATGCATACCTTCCCTCTAGTATATTTCCTATTTTCCCTGAACCAGATGATCTGAGCTGCAGGTCTGCTTCCGTGTGACACACAGACCAGCGTCATTTCGGTATCGGCTGACAATTGCCCCGGTTTGTTCGTTATCATTACAGATGTCGGTCGCACTGTTAAGAAAATTAATATAATATTATATTCCAATAAATAAATTTAATGAAATAATTGTACACTTGGCCATCTAGTTTTATGTGACGGCGCCATCTTGAATAAAATTAGTCGTCAACGTCATATGTACGTCAGATTAAAGTGACAAGTTTTCACTCTGAGGGAGCGTCGTTCGTCGGAATCGAGGTATGGACTTCACTTTTTGAAGTGAAAATTACCAGCGCACCACATTTATGAGGAATCGTCAAAATCGGACGCAATCATTTAAGTGAAGTAATTTAGCTTGTATGAAATGAATTTTGAACAGATAAATCAAGTGAAATTTATAATTAGTTCGTTATTTTAATTCTTTATTTTGTTTAAAATTAACATGAGCGATGGATGTCACTGACGCTAACCATTCTGAGTGTAATATTATATATGTAATAGCTAAGTAATATACTATTTATTTACTTCACTTTTATAAATAAATACATGTTATACATAACTCATAGGTAGATCATTTAAAACTGAGGAAAACATATCTTTAGCCAGCATGATACCATGAAATACCGCTCAGCTATAAAAAGTTAAAAAAAAATTACGTATATTTAGATGGGAAATCTTTAAAAATGAAAAAAGTACTTAGCATCAAAATTAAGAGCACTGCTTTGGACAGCATCTCTTTTACAGAAAATAAAATATATTGCCGCAGGAGCGAAAAAATTTGGCGTTTCAAACGAATCTCTCTAATAAATAGCCAAACTCGTGACGGAAATCGAACCGTTGACCCACGGAGCTTTTTTAAATACACTAATTTAATATGAAGAAACACGGTTCAGTGGCTGCGTAAGTGTCACATGGTTGACTGAATTGAATCCCCTCTCAGAACACAATGTGTCTTCACATTGTTACAAATATCGAAAAACCTTATTTCCGTGAGTTTGTTCAAAGAAACGGTTTATAAATAACATCCTGCGGCAGCATTGATATCGCAATGTTTCCTGTATTGTAACATGATATCAAATAAGAATAGTGGCGATGAATATTTTATTACGTCTTATATCAAATAAATATTATATAAACATATAAGGAAAACTTTTTTCAAGAATATTTAGTACACGTTAAGTACGTACGATGGATGACTCTTAACAGTATAATATTGAATAGAATTTAAACAATAGTTCCATCATCTCGGCAACGCACGACATCTTAAGACACCAGAAAACCTTTTGTCTTTCAATACCAGCAAACTGTATACCATATTCTACAATAAGTCATTTACAGTCAGCGCCTACGGAATGCGTTGTCACTGAGGGTATGATTAGCGCCATCTCTACAGGTTTTCTATACACTGTTTTTTTATTGCTGTTGGACAACAGACAGGCGACTGACGGCCCGCTTACAATTTAGCAGTTACCGTCGCCTATGTGTGTTTGTAACGCCAGTATCGCAAACACGCTGCAGTCCCATAAGGATACAGGAACTTGGGTCATTGATGCCGGAACACAACACTATAGCGGCATACTTAAGACCAAAGGTGGTCGCCATCCAGACGGGCTTGGGGCCCTACCACGTAGCTTGGGTGGGTTGTTTTGTCGCCTTTTACGACATGCTGACCCCGGTCGCAGAGGTCAGTATTCTTTCTCCGCCCCTGCACGGATAAAACACTTATCAGATTACTATCTAAGACTTTCTAGGATCTATGTGTTTATTCTATTTTAGGATCTTTCTACTACACATGTGTATGTGTATATATATGTGTGTGTTACGTTTATTTATTAAATATATTTATTACATTACCACATAATTTTGAGATTATAATATAATATATCTCTCATATATCTCTTATCCACCCCAAGGTTACCTGGTAGAGATTGATTTTAGCAATAAGACCGCCTATTGGTTTTTTTATTGTTTTTTTTTATTGTTTATTTTCTTTTATTAGTGCCATAAAGATTATTATTTCATTAATTATATAATTATTTTTTTAGATGTTCAAATTCACAAAATTAATGTGTCAAATAGAAATGTTATAATACGTGTAATTTAAATATGTATGTATGAGTACTAGTAGTACATTCTTTTCTTTCCAATTACTAATTTTATATATAATTCACCACAAGGTTGTCTGGAAGAAATCGGCAATAAATCCGCCAATTGTAATTTTTTAACTGTCGGTAACTTTCCTATAACTTTTGTAATGTTAAACTTCAAGTATAATAAAATTTATTCTATTCTATTCTAGAAAATTAACATTGTGTTTCTAACGCGCCAATCTGCTTCTGAACAGGTTTGTGCATCTTTCTATACACGGATAAATATCCAGAACGGTTTGAAAGAGTGCTAGATAACTAATACACTAATTGTACACTTTTTTGTAAATAAATACATATTTTACATAAACACCCATACTCGGAACGGGAGTGAAACCCGTGATCCGCGTAGGGTTCCGTCGTACGAGTCATTACGCTGCGGAGGTCGCCTGATAGTCTTAACGATACGGTTATAAGATTTGAGAAAGACAGTAAACTTACAATTCATTTCAACTCTAGCTGATCTTTCATGGGGACTCAATAAAGGTGTGTTTGTAGCTTGACATCGGATGGTGGTGTTCAACCAGCTCCTCTCAGCACCCCCTACACTGATCCTACTGATGATAACTTTGCCATCATTCTTCAGGATCGTATGGTCTTCTAAATGTTGGTTGTTGATCATCCATGACAAAGTTGGTTGAGGACGACCTGTGAAAAACAGGTATAAACTTTTAAAGTCATTATTTTTGAAGTGAAAATTTCTTTAGACGCGTTGAGCACTTTTTGGGTGAACAATTTTTGGTTTGTAAATAAGTGTTAGTGACCAATTTAAACTTTTTTAAACTAAAAATAATTCGAAAATAATAATCTAATAGCTCGACAATACAATTCACAAGTTGCATAGTTTTCACTTCTATCGGCAGTCCCCAAAGACAATGTTTTTTTGAATGATCCTGAATGTTTTTTTTTTCATTCATTCATTCCCTCTCCGTGCAGGAACGGAGTAAGAATAGTAAGTCTCTTCGATCGGGGTCGATCTGTCGTAATAGCCGAATAAACAACCCTAGCTAGGTGGTAGGGCTCCAAGCCCGTCTGGATGGCAACCACCCCTGGTTTCTAAATATAACCTCGTGCCGCTATAATAACTTTGTTCTGTTTTTCAGCATTTACCCAGGTTCCAGTACCCCTATGCCGACAGCAGCGGGTTCGCGGTACCCCGCAAACATCCAAAGGCGACAGTAACTGCTAACTATTAAGAAGACCTTCAGCCTATCTACTGTAATAATAATAATAAAATACGACAAATGTGGCATCAACACACCGTTAAAATTATACCCATAATAATCTTACTCAGTAATTCCTCAGTTTCTTCATAATTTAGGGTTAAAAGCCACGATTTAAATTCAGATTTTAACGTTTTGTTATTGTACCAACTAAGTAGTAATATTTTTAATTTTATTCAATTTATTGTATATAAAATTAAAACCTAGAAAGTTGATATTTCTTTTTGCAAATATACTATTGGTTTTTAGTAAAGGAAACGAGACATATCTTTTTAGAGTTTTGGGTAGAGTGGGAACTATTAGACAACTGACAACGGACAAGACTATCCAAATCATCTTAGCAATGAAACCCTCATCTTTAAAAACTTTAAGGCTTTATTGGATTAGCGGCCTTAGGCGAGGTGTCCTATATAGTAGTGATACATGGAGAAGTCAATCAAGAAATATGTATCATTTAGATCAGTGATTCCCAAAGTGGTCTATATCGACCCCTAGGGGTCTATGACAACCTGCAAGGGGTCTACGTCAGCAAAAAAAATTTGGGGGTCCATGAAATGAAAATGGGGGTCCACGATAGTGGATCTCAACACATACACTGATAGTACCTATTTACTTACATCATACTATCTTATAATATCAAAACATATACATTATTTATAAAAGTACTTATGAAGTAAAAATTTATTTTATGTTTATTTAATGTTACGTATATTTTACATAACAGATACAAAATTTTATTTTGAGTAGTTTTAATTTAAATTCAATTAATAAATGTATAAATAACATGTGTTTTTACTTTAAGTTTTTAACACTAAACTTCACTACAGTTAGAAATTTACAGGAAATCAATATCAGGTAAGTAGGGGTCTACCCAACACGGAAAAACATGGCAAGGGGTCTACGACACAAAAAAGTTTGGGGAACTCTGATTTAGATAAACAGTTATGAGGTAAGACCGAGTGAAGTAACATTACTAGTGGAAGGATTCACATCTTTATTGTAGCACAGAACTCCCACATGACGAGTTCCCCCAATCTGGATCGGCGGATATGTGGGACACCGGGATAGATCGCGTTCTCTTTTGTCAACTCAAGAGCTATCATAACTTAGGTAGGTAGTGATAATTTTTACATAACTACTATGGTGTCCCATGCATCATCAGCTAATCGTCATCCACAGCTGGACGTATACCACATGCTTTACCCATCTAATCCTGATTGGAAACCTTGCAGAGTTATCAGTCCGATGAGCTGAAATCGTCCACGTTTGTCTACACGTGGTCTACGCCAGGACTCATTTGCTCCAGCGCCCATTAGTCTTACGAAAGACGTGACAGGTTCTTTGTCACTCAAAGTAGCATATTTTGCGAGTTATGTAAGTGATTTTGTTTGTCTTACGGATGTCCTCAGTTTGAATCTTATCCATAACAAAACCAATATAAGCTACTCCATTGCTCGTTGAACGACTTGAAGTTTGTGGACCAATCCATGTTAGTGTCAATATGGCGCTAAGAAGTAAATGTGACTAATTTCGTATTTTACCCCCGAATGCTCGTTCTTTTTTTGGACCAACAAAAGTTATTGTTATTTCACCGCTTTTGTAGCAACTATTATTGTAGGTGAAGTAAAAACAGTTTTTTTAACAGTAATAAAACTTTTATTCGGTAAATAAGCAGGTGATGAAAATTTCTTGTGGCCATCGTGGCATTCATGCTCCCATTTCTGAATTACGACGTTATTTACGATAGACCGTTAAAATTAATAGCTGAAACGGGATATCGCGTTTATCTACACCTGTAGAATGTTAAAATTATATTATTTAGACATTTCCAAGGCTTTCACGGGTAAATAGGTCGTTATATAAGTTTTAATCCTGGTCGTATGCTACACATTTTATCTTGAACCTTAGGCTTAGTGTAAAACTGCTGGTCATCATCTTAGCGTTAAGGCCCAAATGCAACTTAAACTTCCGTATCGTTATTTCTCCGCTTTCCGACTGTTTCAACCTAGCACGGTCCACCTCTTCTTCTTAGTCGATTCACTCTTTACAGAGCGGTCGTGATCAACTGGTAGTACTATTAGAGGCAGATATTGTTCGCTGTATGATTTTACGCCATTTCTCGCGATTCAGAGACATTCTGGTGCACTCATGCAAAGGCCCGCCCACAGCCGATTTGATCTGGTCGGTCCATCGCATGGGTGATCTTCCACGTGATCTGGTCCCCTCCACTTTGCCTTGGACAACGAGACGCTCTATGGAGTCATTGTTTCGCCCTGAAACGTGGCCGAAAAATTTGAGAATACGTGACTGGACCAAAGCGGAGAGATGCTGCTTAATGCGGAGTTCTTCACGGATGGAGGCATTGGTCCGAATTTCTGTCCATGATATTCCCAGCATTCGTCTCCAACACCACATTTCTAAAGCATCTATCTTTTTCTTCTCAATGTCTCGAAGCGTCCACGTCTCTGCAGCGTATAAAAATATGGGGAATATAAGGGTTTGCACGAGCCGGATTTTCGTGGCCCTCGTGATGTGTCGGTTCCTCCATACTTTCTTCAGCTTGTCCATTGCCGTTCTAGCTATCCCCATACGTCGCTTTACTTCATCTACTAAACCCAATAAGTCCTGCTGCTTACTTTAAAGCATAACCTAGCTCACCGTAAGGGATAAATGCATAAGTAAAACTATAATATTACTTGTTGCGATAAAATTTCAGTTTTATTATAAATTAAGTTATTTAATGAACAGTTTAAGTCTTTCTGCTCAATCTTATTTGAAGAGCCATCAACTTTTGCTTGCAGACGGGATTTCTGGCGTTGTGCGCCTTGATATTTGATCTGGAATTCAATTAGATTGAAGTCGAACCCTTCTTTCGCTGTCATTGATATTTGATTCTTCATCATACCTTTTGATGGCATGGTACACAAACCTCAGCGTGATATTTGCATTTCGTAGCAACTTAAATATCGTAGTCGATAAATGGCCGCAACCATATAATGCAATTACTAGGCGATTCCTTATATACGTCTATTCTATTTTTAAAAACGAATAAAACAACATTTTAATGTCAATCTATTTGAGAAACATTCTAAAATCGAATACATTACAAAAAAATATATAAATTTCTTTAATATTTTTAGTTGCGACGACCACCTGGCGTAGCGGGTAACGCACGTCAGTGTGCTTGCGGAGGTCACAGGTTCGATTCCCGTCCAGCAACTGGGTGTTTTTTTTTATTGCTGTGGGACAGCAGACAGGCTGACGGCCCGCTTAGAATTTAGCAGTTACCCTCACCTATGGGTGTTTGCAACGCCCGTGGCATCGCGAACACGCTGCTGTCCCATAAGGGTACAAGAACTTGGATCACAAAAATGTTTATGTATAATGTATGGTTTATGTATAATATGTAATTATTTATAAAAAAAGTATATATGAGTTGTTTTGTACCCATAACACAAGTGCTATGCAACTTAGTTTGGGATTAGATAGCTTTGTGTGAAATATCCCAATATATTAAAAAAATAAATAAATTATAAAAAATTAAGTTATTTAAGGGCCGACTAGGCACGTTTACGCATATGTATTTTTGATGTTATATTAAATAGCTTTCAGTGGACATTTATTTAGATTAGGTTGGCGGGCGAGAATCCTTTAATGAAGGTAAAAGATAGGCACACGCTGACAGTAGGACTATACAGTACTATATATATTCATTACTTGCCTGTCGAGCGTGTTCTCAGTTTGAAATTGTATATGGTGGGGTGCAAGTTACAGCGTAAGTTAAGTTGCAATTCATTTTTATAACCACAAGTAGTTTATTGTTCTATTAACCCAATTTTATCTAAAACCAATGAGATTTGGATATGGATTCTTTAGTAATATTATTAAACCTATCAACGTGAAGAATGTAATTAATATAATATCAACCGCTGAAGAGGAGACATGTTTGTTAGGAAATTAGAAAAAGCGTACAAGCAACGTCAATTTTGGCCCCCAAAGGACATGAGTTTTACATTAAAATGTGTTGTTTTCTTAATGAATTACGGTACACATACAATATTATAAGTATAAAGTAAGGTTAGCCTACAAATCGTCTGAGCAAAATTTTGTACAAATGTCATTTTTGTTTTTTTATTATTTCCCTTATTTTTGAGGTCTTACGTGATATTAGAATGTAGTCTTGAAATGCCAGCGTATATTGGTAAGCATAAAATGAATGCCATTATCTTCATAGAAAAACTTTTTGGTTACCGAATGTTTCCTTTCTTAATATTTTTCTTTCATGACTCATTTTTTATTTTATTTATCAATGGAATTATTTCTTGTCAGAACTACTTTGAGAAGAACATAAAATAAAAAAAACTATATCCCGCTATTAGTGCCGTACACCATTAACGACAACCTTTTTGTATCTTTGTTGAATATTTAATTTATTTCGAGAATTTATGCATACGGGAATAGCTGAGCCAGATTGATGTCTTAAATTATACTCACGATACATATTTAAAAATAAGGAACTAAAAATAATCTTTCATATCAACCTACCCGGCAAACATTGTTCTGCCATATATGTACCCTTAACCTGTACATGCTTTTATAATATTTTTGACAACGAATGCGAGTTTATTTATTAGAATTGGTAAGTTATAAATTTTTTAGCTTTTTTTTTAGTGCTGTGGGACAGTAGACGGGCTGACGACCTGCTTAGAATTTAGCAGTTACCGTCGTCTATGGGTTTTTGCAACGCCGGTGGCATCGCGAGCACGCTGCTGTTCCATAAGGGTACAGGAACTTGGGTCACTAATGCCGGAACATAACACAAGGTTATTATGGCGGCATACTTAAGACCAAAGGTGGCCGCCATCTAGACTTGAGGCCCTACAACGTAACTAGGGTGGGTTGTTTTGTCCCGGCCGCAGAGGTTAGTATTCTTTCTCCGCCCCTGCACGGATAGATTATATTTTCTTTTTAAAACAAAACTTTTATTTGGAAACGAATATTATAATATTGTAACGTTTACTTAAAAGAGTAACGGATGTTGCTAATTTTTGTTCGAACGAAGTTCTTTTATGCGACTTACAATAGAGTGAACTGACAGAAATCGTTACGTAACAAAAAAGCGTTAAACCCCGTCCAAGCGATAATCCTTTCCTTTCTCTTTCTTACTGTCTCTATTTTCTGTTTGTATGTGTGAGTGAGAGCGTGTGAGGCAAGATTTGACAGTAAGCATTATATACGGTGAACATTATAATCTGAATTATATAACATGTAAAAATAACATTTATGTTAATTTTATTGTTATCATTTTAATTAACACGGGAGTTATTTTGTATATAACTTATAGTTCGCTATTTTATATTTAATTTTGAATAAATTACTATTTTTCCCAAATATTTAATTAAAATAATATGAATTATTTGGAGGTGCAGGGGTTATTGGCCTCCAGGTTTGTTGTTGAGACAGTTCTGCTTCGGAGAGCTTCTTGGTAAGTAGTGTATGTAGTAAAACTCAGTTCCAGAATTCCATAATTTATTTCATCATGGGTCTTCTTCCCCTTATTTAGGGGCAAGTAGAGGCCTCGAGGCATAGCCTCCTTACCCCGGCTTCGACTCAGGGGGTAACAACACCTATATGAGCTGTATATTCTCCAATTAAAGTATTCTTGCCATTCGTGGCTGGTTTTCGCTTGAGACGCGCTCCGAGCACGCTGCCACGGCTGATCGACCCCGCTCCTACGGGCTCGGAATGCCTTTTCAGTCCAGAGTCGCTGTTCTTCGTCGTCTGAGACAACAACAGCTTTACACATACACAAATCTGCGCTCGTCGCATTTGTCGCGCGTGTCTGTTGAGTGACGAGCAAAGCGTGGAGCTGCTACAAGAATACACATTAGAGAGAAAGTTGAATAAAGGTGGACTGCACTTTTTGGTGTGATAAAAATACAGAAATCAAATAAAAAAAACGTACATATTAAAACACATTTTGAGTGAAAAAAAAATATCGCGAAGAACTTCGTTCCTGACGGGGATTCCCTTTTATGAAAATTCTTGAAGATTTTTACACAGCAAAATTGGAGATTTCATTTTACACGGTTTTGTAGGGATCCACCTACCGTCTAAATCGGAGGATATGTCTGTGTAGTCAGATACTCAAAGCATTGTTCATACTAAGGATAGCTTTCATTTGAATAGAATAAATTTAGTGTGTATGTATGTGTGTGTAATCTGGTAACAAGCTTTACTATACTTGAGAAAGGTAATCGAATCTGAATTTTATATCGTTCCCAAGTAAGCTTAGAAATCTAATTTTAACGACGAAATATTAAACAAATTGGTTGTATTCATTGACGATTTGTCAAATTGGAGCTAATTTCAAGGTTTACATGACCAGAATAAATGTGGACGAACCTCGTCGTAATAGCGAAACCTATTGAAATTTTGTTAGCAAGAAATACATTTTGAAAGTAAAATTATTCGAGATTTATTCGGACAAAATAATATTATTTTAGTAAGGTAAATAAGGAGGTAAAGGTCAACATTTTTGTTTTATTTTTATACTTCTGAAATCATTTCAGTTTTAATTTGGTTAAATGTTTTTAAAAATATATAATCAGACAGTAATACCAATACTATAACCAACACGAATACCGACTTAATAACAACACAAAATATATTACGGAAAGCGCCTGATAAAATAATGCGATTAAACCAGAACTGACGTACGTAATTGCTCATTAAACTTTTTAATGTTTTGCAGAACAAATATAAAATGTGTAAAAACTGCGGGTCATTTATAGAACTCATACTGAAATAATATAATATTTTAAATTGAACGTAGTTTATTGTATATTATATCGTCTTTGTCAAACCAATATCTGCTATGTGTACTTTTTTGAGAGAAACAATTTGGTTTTATGTCCGGTTGAGGGACTACGCATGCCATATTTACACTTCGCCAACTGTGCGAGAAATACAGAAGTGCACATATGAACTTGAACGTGGTATTTGTTGTCCTCGAAAAGGCATAATATGATCGGGTTGTGGTGGGCCATGAAAGCAAAAGGAGTGCCTGTGAACTACTTACATCTTATTCGCGTGATGCACGATAAGGCAAGTACACACGTCCGGTCCCTAGCTGGCGTCACAGATAAGTTCAGTGTTGCGGTAGGTTTACACCAAGGATCAGCTCTTAGCCCTTATCTGTTCCTCCTGGTGGTAGATGCAGTAACATCAGAAATACAGGAGGAGGCACCTTGTGCTTTTTGCCAATGACATTGTGTTGGTTGTAAAAATAGCTCACGAGGTTCAGGGCAAATTGGCTAAATGGCAGGAGAGGTCGGAAAGTGTTGGGTTCAAAATAAGTAGAACTCAAACTGAACATCTATTTTGCGACTTTGGTGGAAATTCCGCCTTTACCCCGATTATCTTAGGAGGCGTATCTCTGCCAACTTGTTTCAACTTAAGGTATGATTCCGAACTACGCTGCACGCAGCAACAGCAATACAGCGGCAGCAATTCAGCGGCAGCAATGCAGCGGCAGCAATGCAGCGGCAGCAATGCAGCGGCAGCAATGCAGCGGCAGCAATTCAGCGGCAGCAATGCAGCGGCAGCAATGCAGCGGCAGCAATGCAGCGGCAGCAATGCAGCGGCAGCAATGCAGCGGCAGCAATGTAGCGGCAGCACTGCTGCGCGATAGAGTTTGTATGGGGACCGGTAGTGCCGCGGCGCAGTGCCGTGGCGCAATGCCGTGGCGCAATGCCGCGGCAGCACTGCTGCGTGCAGCGTAGTTCGGAATCATACCTTTACGGTACCTCGGATCAATTAATCCAGAACGACGGTGAGATAGGCCGAAATGTGAAAAACAGAGTGAATTCAGAATGGATGAAATGATAATAGGTCTCAAGAACAATTTGCGATCAACAAGTGCCGTTTAGATTTAAAGATAAAATATATAAAACCGTAATAAGACCTGTCATATTGTATGCATCAGAATGCTGGGCCACAAAGAGAAAAGATGAAAAGTTATTGCATGCAGCAGAGATGCAAATGTTGAGATGGATGAGCAGAGTTACAAAAATGGATAAAATTAGAAATAAGTATATTAGGAGAAGTTTGAATGTAGCGCCAGTGATCGAGAAGCTGAAAAGTAATAGGTTAGCCTGGAATGGCCATGTAATGCGAAGAGAGGAGAGTCATATAACAAGGAGGATGCTAGAAATGAGAGTGGATGGATACAAGAGGAGAGGTAGACCAAATAAAAGATGGATGGATTGCGTAAAAGATAATATGATAAAAAGGATGTGAATGTTGAGATGACAGCTAACAAAGGAGAGTGGAAGGAGGTAACATGTTGTCCCCAGATAGTTGGGCTAAGGACAGAAAGAAGAACATTTTGACTATTATGACTAGTTTGCAACCCAAACTTTAATATAAATAATTTTAAAAGAAATTGTATCTTATAAAATAAAGAATGTTTTTACTCCATATCTCATAGTTTGACTTTTTGCACATAGCAGATATTGGTTTGACAATGACGATATGCTGATTTTATCCTTCTTTGGAACTTTGGGATAATAATTAAATCTTTATATATATAATTTTTCGGTGCGTGTGTATGTGACTGAGCTCCTCCAAAACGGCTAGACCAATATTAACCAGCCCTGCAATTTTTTTTAATAATTTTTTATTTGTGTACAGGCTAACGTCTGTCGGATCCGCTGGAAGGATCATTTTTGTCTTCGTAAAACTTAATTTGGAATATATATATATGATGTGATGTGAACATAGATGATAGGAAATGATACTCCATCAACACTCCTGGTTAAGAAAACCACATTTGCTGGCTGTTTCACCATTGAAGAACGACAAAGGATTAAAAGTAGCATTTATAAAAAATTGTACTCAAATATTCTACGTGGTAGGGCCCCAAGGCCTTCTGGATGGTGACCAGTGACCACCCTAGGTCTACAAGTATGCCACCATAATAACCTTGTGTTGTTTTCCGGCATTAGTAACCCAAATTCCTGCACCTTATGGGACAGCAGCGTGTTCTTGGTGCCCTAGGGGCTCCGTGACCGTCGAAAACATTCATAGGCGACGGTAACTGCTTACTATTAAGTGGGCCGTCAGTCTCTCTGCTGTTACTCGGCAATAAAAAAGTTGGTTACAAAAGAACATATATTTAAATTACAATACCCATTTCCAAAACAAGAACAAACAACCTA
The DNA here is from genome assembly GCA_963693495.1 of Malacosoma neustria. Classification (NCBI taxonomy): domain Eukaryota; kingdom Metazoa; phylum Arthropoda; class Insecta; order Lepidoptera; family Lasiocampidae; genus Malacosoma; species Malacosoma neustria. The sequence continues at coordinate 14,404,522 of OY856390.1, forward strand.
ACAATATAAATATAAGAAGGCGATGTATTGCCGTTGTCAAGGGAGAATAGTTATGGCATCAGTCAAGCAGACAAGCGAACAAAGAAAAGGGGAGTTTGGGGGAATTGAACGCAGACTATTAGCGTTACAAATGACGATTCGGTTACACGTGAATGCAATGGGGAAACATTTTTCGTGAGGAGTGTATACATAAGTAAACATGGTTTCATAATTTCATGTTGACCCTATTTGTTCTGTCAATCAATTGGACCAAATTGGACTTGTTTGAACACTGTTGATGTGGCGTAATATACAGGAACAATAGCTTTATATTCAGTTAAGGCTATGTTGCTATCCTATCTGTAATACTGTATCCTAAACGAATAGTCAGATTACGATGAGAGTATTTTCTCTAAAAGCTGACCTGATTGAGATAATTTTTATCATCAGATAAACAACCCAAAAAACAGAAATATTCCGATTTATTAGAAGTAAAACAGTTTTTTGTGTGGTATTGCAAGTGCCTAAGTTTAAGTGTATTTTTCTTTAATATAAATTAAATTACATGGGTCCGTACAGTCGTTTTTGTGCTACAGGTACTGCCTGCTTTATACAATTTCAACATGAGTGGATGCAAAATAATAATTAAATAATAAACTCTATGTGATCGTGGTTCTTTTAATATAATAAGAAGATGTGAATTATATTATTTAATAATCACGTTTTTTTTATTGAATTGTTTTCGGTAGACTATCGTGCAGGTTAGATAGATAACCTACCAGTCTGTTCTGAATAGAAGAATAAAGGTTGGCACTGTACCGTTATATGTTTATTATATTCGTTTAATTTGTTTTACGACTGCGCTTGATAAACCTACAATAATTTCATTAAAAAACTGTAAAATATATTTTAAATCTCGTAAAAGATTTTTAAACTTTCAAACGGTTTAAAAAGTTTTCAGGAGCGTATCCATTTTAAAATAGCCGATGCTCTTAGATAAAGAACGATTCATTCTTTTAGATTTCTCGAGAGAAATATTTCGTGTTGAAATATAATAAGTTGCTTTCACGTAAATATATTGTGTTTAAATAAACTGTAAGGGGGCCCATGAAGACTTTTAGGACCTAAGTTTAATCTACAGTTTGATATGCACTGTTGAACGAGTAAGTATCTGGTGAATTCTATAACTTTTGAGATTTGGATATGAAGTAGTTATTGCTTTTCAATTAGATCATATATGATATTTTCCATTTGGCATGTCGGATACGGTACTGTACTCTTGCTACAGTACTTATTTCGCCCTTGAGCATTTGTCCAGACTAAGCTACTTTGGACCTCGAAGATCTTTGTCGGAAAAATATACTAGATATATAATAATATATAATAACAGCCCATAGTAATCCACTGCTGGGATAATACGCACATCAGGCGAAAAAACTGCCTAAGCGGTGTATGCCACCGTGGGAATCGAACTGAGTGTAATACCACTGAGCTACCAGGTACCACCAGGTAGAGGTTGCCTGGAAGAGATCGCTTTAAGCGATAAGGACGCCCTTTGTTCAATAATTATTGTACCTAGTTTTTAAGAACATAGTTTTAATTTGGTGAACAATAAAGTGTTTTCATTCATTCATACCACAGTACCTATTACATTACCACATTAACAGTGCCCCAGTAAATACTAGATGCTTCTTCATAATTCATACAACCATTAATCGATCACCTGTTAATAATAGCTGCATCTTATTACTTTTATCCGTTCACTTCCACGGAAAACTGAATCCTTCTTTCTTATTAGTGAGCAAGTTAAAATGAATCTTACCTACTTAAAAAATATTTTTAGCAACTTAGTATAATAATGTAATTATATTACAGCGGTACAAAAAAACTAAACTGATTGTCCAAATTTGTACAAATAATTCAAAATATTTTATTCAAATGTAGGTAGGTGGTGAAATATTTCCGATAACATCAATAATTGGCGTGAGGATGATTGATCGTGTCGCAAACGAAGCAAGTTGTCGCGGCTCGCGGTAACGAGTTGCTATTGATAAATGTTTTCGCAGACATATCTGAGAAAAACTTGTACAATATTTAGCAACCTACTTTTATATTATACTAGCTGTAATCCAGAATTTCGTTCGGGTGGTACCTTTCTCTTATTTGTTGTCGCATTCGCAGGGCTGTAGCTAGAGTCGAATTTGAGGTAGGGTAGACGTAAAAATTTTATCATAATTGATCTGCCCTCGAAGCACGGGCTCCTAAATCAATCACCATGTACATAATAATATGTATTTTTTGTGAGAGATGATGAACATGGATCTTAGAACTATTAAATCCTCAATGATGAAGAACAAGCGAACAAGATGGTTGAACTTCCAGATTGGGATGTAAAGATCCACCTCTGAGTGAGAGTGAGGTAATAATTAATTGTTAGTTGTGGTGATACGAGTAAATAGATACGACCAAAAATACCATTTAGATCATATTGTTTCTGCAAACTTATTATAATAATTAACACAATAATAAAAAATAGTTAAAACAACTGAATTCTACGATTCGCCATGTTATTAAAAATGCGAAGAACGGAAAGGTTTAGATAACTATCACTATATTTTTTTTTATCTCATACTATGAACAAAATTTAATTATAATAATTTATCTTAGTTTTTGGTATTTTTAAGGTAGGGTAGGGCATTGTGATTTCAAGGTAGAGCATTGCCCTACAATGCCTCCCCCCTAGCTACGGCCCTGCGCATTCGTCATAACATAATTTAGAGTTTAAAATATTTAGTTGTATAAATTAATGTATCTTCCTATTTGAATTAGTGAAAACATACAATGGTTTATTTCTAAATAGAAGGCGATCGCGTAGCACCGTCGTCCAGTCGCGCAACAACGACCAACCACCAAAAAAGGCCTTAAAAAATATGACGGTTATACGTTATAAAATATATATATAGATTAACAAACATCCATTCATACGTTTATCTAAACTTTCACATTCTTAATATTGAGATTAAATTTTGACTTAAAAGTACGTAATGGTCATTTAGCAACTATAGCCAACATTGTAGGTAGTATTTATTTATTTAATTATTTATACATGACATACAAATTTTTAAAATAAAAGATACATATCACAGCAGTTCATGTACAACAACTAATTTGACTTACAGAAAATCACACTGGCCCCTGAACTAGTGAATACTGTATCTCAGTGGGCCAGTATTTTTAACATAAGTACTAATATATAATAATTACCATTATATTAATAATTAAATAATATATAGTAGTGAAATGAGATATAGTAGTAAAAATAAATAATAATTTAAAATAAAATATTAATGAAAGAAGAAGGGAAAGAAAAATATAGATACATATATTAACTGAAACAATGATTGTATGTGAACATAATGTATGTAAGTTATATATAAGTAAAATGTAATATTATATTTAAATAATTGCTTTGATAATCTCTTCTGACTGTTGATAATTCAGCTCATACAAATAATCACTCAAAACTTTCTTACACCTACCAATGGGAAGTTTGTTTAATTTAATTACTTTGCTAATTTCGTTATATAATTTAGGGCCCAGATAATCCGCGAATTTCTGCGCAAATGATGTTTTGCAGCGTATGTAGTACTTATGTAGTTTTTAAATAATTAAAGTCACTACATAAACTGAATTCAAAAATAAAAACTACCCTACAATGAATATAGTACAAGAAGAGGAAAATTTTAAAATAAATCCCTCTCTATGGTCGGTCCTTCATGATTGAAGATCGTGATCGCTACATGGTGCGATCACGCGTGAACGAACAAAATCTCTCCAGCGGTTCCTATCTATCGTCATCCTCATTATATTCTGGAACCACGTAGGACTCCTTTCCCTTATTTGGTCTGACCATCTAGTCGGGATCGCCTTCTGACTCTTTTCCCCTCTACTTTCCGATTATGATTAGCCTTCTCAAGATGTGGTTCTCCGTCTTGCTATAGGACCAAAGTACGAAAGGATGCGACGAAGACAAATAGTAGAAAGTTGTTCTTTTATTTTAAATTGGTCAAGAACAAATACATTTGTGCGCCTGGCGGTCCACGGAATGCGCACCATCCGCTCCAGTACCACATTTCGAATGCATCTATTTTTTGTCTTTCCCTAGCAAGTATTGTCCACGTTTCGACACCGTAAAAAAATATCGGAAACACTAAGGCACGAACAAGACTTATTTTGATCCCTAGACTTACTCTGCAGTTTCTTCAAAGATTTTCCAATTTCCTTGTACACAACTGCCGTCTTTCGTCAACATCTACATTAAAGTAGCTCTATCGAGTAATTCTGCATGGTCGCCCATGATCTTTGTACCATAGCGTTACTCTACTCTTTTCAGGAAGGTTTTCATTTGCTCGAAAGTTGTCACCAGGAGTAGTATCGTCGTATACTCGTAAATATTATATAATTTAAAATAAATATTCCGTTAATATTAACAGAATATTATAACAACAGCCTATAGCATCCCACGGCTGAGCTTGGGCCTTTCTTAAAGGGAACAGACTAAGTTTGTCTAAGTGACATCGGCGGGTTACATATACCGGATATCTAGGTATGCATGTGTAAGATGTTTTCCTTTAGGATATTATTATTAGGAAATGCAACCTAATACATACCTCCCCGTAACTCGCAGAGTAGCGTGAAGTTCCCGCCTTCTTCTAATGGTCCAACCACGCCTGCCACGTCTCTTCCAGCCTCATCATATAGAAGTAGTTGGTGTGGGGGAACTAATAAAAATTAAAACAACAATTAATCAAATTTTGAGTTTTTTTTTTTAATATACTGGTATAATTTACACAGCTCCACTCTAAAGTAAGCAGCAGAGAGCTTGTGTTATGGGTACTAAGTAACTGATATACGAATTCTGATAATGTTATTTTGTAAAGAAATATAAATTATACATCCGCCATCGGCTGGGTGTTCATCCCCATTTCTTGGAGCCTCTTCGTTCTTGTACGAAACGTTTCTCTAGAACGTTCTTGCTGCGTACACTCAGGATCTGGAATGAGCTTCCGGCTGAGATTTTCTCAGCGCGGTACGATATGAAGTTCTTCAAAAAAGGCGTTATAAAATTTCTTCGAGGCCAGCAGCGCGTTGGTATTGCCTCTGGTGCTGCAAACGTCCATAGGCGACGGTGACCACTTGCCATGGTGGGCCGTCTGCCAGTCTGCTGAACTCTAGCTATAAAAAAACATATAGTTTTCTCCGTACAGGGGCGGATTGAGAATACTGATCCCTGCCGCCATACTAACATTATGTTGGGTTCATACAGTAGCGTATTCGCGGTGACCACCACACTCCCCTCCCGCCAACGCAGGCCACGTCGGCGGCGCCGGAGGTCAAGTAACGACCTCCGGCCGCCGTAAAAAGCGGGGGAGAATCCGCCGCCCGCACTTTTGCCGCGAGGGTGAGGGCTGCGTGCTGTTCCGCGGACCCCCTCAACTCCTAGAGTTGTTAGGAGAGCGCCGGGGGGACGAAACCCTGACCCCCTGGCGCCAACACTTTAGAAGGGGCCCGCCTCAAGACAAAGGGCGGGCCGGCGCCGGCCCGGGCCACGAGATCGGCAGGCCATATATCCGTGGGCCCGGGCGTAGGCGATAGGAGAACAGCAGGGTTTTTTAGTGGGTAGTCGGATGGCCAAACATCTTTCCCGGAGTCCCACATATCCCTCGGTCCCCCCGGGCTGGGGGAACCCGTTAAGAGAGGTTTTTCCCCGAGACCAAAAAAAAAGTAGCGTATTCGCGGTGCCCCTAACATCACAAACATCTGTAGGCGACGGTAATTGCGTAGTATTAAGTGATCCGTCAGCCTATCTTCTGTTCATCAACATTATAAGAAACATATATATTAAGGTCACAGTAATCCCGAAAGCCGCTGCGCCATCGAAGTAGTGTTTTTTGAATTTGTAAAACGGGTACGGGTTTTTAATGTTGTGAGACAGCAGGTTTTGTCGCCTTTTACGACAGGCCGACCCCGGCCGCAGAGATTAGTATTCTTTCTCCGTCCATACACGGATAAAAACTACTACATGTGGGGTATTAGAAAATTGGAAAGAACGGAACGTTGCTGAATGAGTGAGGGAAAGGTATGAAAGTGTGAAAGAGATACGAAAGATAACGTAATAGCACTTACCAACAACATTCAGCCGAATCTGGAAATTCCTAGTAGGCGAATTCTTAAAATCCACGCGACATCTATAAACGCCCTCGTCATCCAGCTGAACAGCATCCACAGTGAGAGACGAGGGTCTAGACATGGTAACGAAGTAGGCACGTCTCCCAAAAGCCAAGGGGTCTGACCAGTGGAGTGCCTTGTTGAAACTGCGTCCTCTGACGTCAAAGCTGTTGACAAATCACTAATTATAAATTTTCATTGCGACTTTTCAAATACTTCATTTTACTTGTAATTAATTATATAAATAACAGCCCATAGTATCCCCACAGCTTGGCTTGGACCTCCCTCTACAGGAATTTGTTATCTCGAAATGTAGATCTTCTCACGATGTTTTTTTTCACCGTCTGTACTTGCCAATTTGGCTACAATACGCATATTAGGCTAGAAAAACTGCCTAAGTGGTTCAGCCTTGCGTTCGGGATGTAACCCGGGTATTCGAGATTGATCTCCGAGTATAATACCACTGAGCTATTAGGTACTTTAGTTAATTATATCATATATATGAGACAAAAATGTAGCCCATTCTTTTGGGTTACAAAATTCCGAATGAAAGTTTGGCATCACAGTATCGTGTGGACAATCTTAGGGATCTAGTCACCCTTTACACCATATTTTTGTTAAAATAGTACACTACTAATATATGTCGGAGAAACATTGTTTGCCTCGACATCGTCATTAGTAGGCGTTATTAGAGTAAAATGCGCGCACAAAACACAAATATTGACGCCACTATTATAATTTATATACACACTACACTTCACAGCAATTTTGTGACAAAAATAAAACCGAGCGAGTTGAAGGCATCGATCTTGCTTTAACAAAACTCAAACAAACTCGACTATCACCACTTGAATATTCCCACCTAAAACCACCGACTTAAGTAAAGGTGGCGCCTCGACCCCCTCGAGACACATCCTCTGCTCTGATTGGTCATTATATGATTTACAATATTCAGAACTTTATAGAAACGTGTAATAAATTAAATTAACATTTATAAAAGTAGTTATAATTGAAACAAATACTAGTCCGAGTTATGCATACAAAGAGACAATCAACTCTACTACAGTTCACAACAACCAACTCAACATAGCTTCAACAGATAATCTTGAAAAATTATAATTTTTTTGATTTGCAATGTATACGCTCACTAGGAACAGATTTTCCGGAAACCTTATCTTAAATGAATTTATTTTATTTTGTATGTCAGAATAACGTTTACCGGGTCAGCTATTAATATATAATATACAATATATGTGGATAAATGGCTAAATGGCGTGAGGTAACTGGTGTCATTTGTGACCCCAAGATGCCGGTAAAGTTGAAGGGGCAGGTCTATAAGATCATCATTAGGCCTGTCCTTTTATACGGCTGTGAAGCGTGGCCGGTGTTAGAGCGACACAAGCAAGAACTGCGTGTCACGGAGATGAATATGCTGCGGTGGATGTGTGGAGTGACGCGGAAGGACCGCGTTAGGAACTCCCGCATTCGCGGCAGTCTTCATGTCCGTGATATTGCGGATAAATTGCAGGAGTGTCGGCTCCGTTGGTACGGCCACGTTTTGCGGCAACCGGATGATTACGTGGGTAACAAATGTCTGGCCATGCCGCCTCCGCCGGGCCCCGGCAGGAGGGGTAGACCCAAAAAGTGCTGGCTTGACGTCGTAAGGGGTGACATGCGTGCTAATGGGCTCACTACCAGGGATGCTGAAGACCGTGCGAAGTGGAGTAGAAAAGTCGGAAAGCGGACCCCGGGCACCGAAGCGGAAGTTTGGGTTGCAACCGGGATGAACGCTGAGATGATGATGATACAATATATGTGGATAATATTTATTTATATTTGTTAAATGACACCAAATACCAATCATATATATATACCACGACACATTTAGGTACTCAGTTTTTAACAAATTCGATTTTACTGCAGTCACTATATTCGAGTAGAATTACCCCGTTTTCCCCATACGAAGCTTAAACAAAATCGGATATAGCCTGGTAATCTTGGAAGCATTAACGCAGCTCTTATACCGAACCGTGTACAAAGGCTCTCATTTTTAAGCTCCCTTATCTAAAAAACTAAATTCGCCACATATTTATCACCGAACAATTGCCTGCATTCCTCTAAGGAAAACAAATCTGCAAGCCATATCCAACCTTATTTTTCAGGTCATAGAAAATATAATTCTATCCAAAAAAATTATTCAATCATTGTCAAAACAAGCTAGCTTCTCTTATCCGTTAAATGAAATTCAACCTTATTTTTGAAAAGTCAAAGATAAATATCTAACTAACATTATTAAAAAAAATTATATTAGAAAATTAATCTTAACTCAAATAGATAAGATTCAATATTTAATGTTGAGATTTAATTCCGTAACCAAAGCAAACCCTTTTTAACTAAAGTAATACGTAAATGCAATTTAGAGTTTGAATCCTAGAAGTTAAGACATAAATTCGGCCGTCGAAGAAACGACAGTGATAGCATCAATTAGTGTCTGAACAAAGTTTTGTCTTCGATTTTCGGCTATCTTAAGCAGAAACCTGTCAAGTGATGCGATAAAGACTTTACGGTTTCCCCAATTTGTCCCGAAGAAACTGTTTTGTGTCAGTTCAGTGGGCGTAGCATCGAATACTTGTAAGGTTTTAAGAAGCGTGAGGCATATTCGTGAGACATATGCTCTTTATAAATAATTTTAAATAAACTTGATATTTTTTTCGTCCTTTTTATTCCTTCTTTACCTTAACATTCAGTAAGTTATGTCATAACCCTGCTTTGCTATGTCCTAAAAATAATCCACTTATATAAAAAAACTAAGGCCCACATTCACCGAGGATAAACTTAAACAAATGAGGTTGTCAGTATGATATTTGACATCAATAACAACTGAGCATAACGGTAGGAGGCGTCCACATCGCCGTCGGGCCGTCCATGAATTATCTTGGACTAGTGCTCGACGGGCGATGGGACTTCGCGGCACACTTCGAGCGCCTGGCGCCGAGGCTAGTTCGGGCGGCGGCGGGACTCTCCCGTCTGCTGCCGAATATCGGCGGGCCGGGCGCAGTGTGCCGCAGGCTCTTTGAGGGAACCGTGCGGTCGATGGCCCTTTACGGGGCCCCGATCTGGGCGGATCGCCTGACGGCCAAAACGACGGCACTGCTTCGCAGGTCGCAGCGCGTCCTGGCCGTCAGGGCGATAAGAGGATACCGCACGGTGTCCTTCGAAGCGGCCTCCCTGCTGTCCGGATCCCCACCATGGGACCTCGAGGCCCGGGTCCTGGCGCTGTTGTACCAGTGGCGCCGGGGCGCGGCCGAGCGTGGCTCTCGCCCCACGCCTCGCGAAACTGAGGTGAGGCGCGCGGAGCTGCGCGACGAGGTGCTCATGGTGGATTGGAAGGAGCGCCTCGCGCACCCCAGCGCGGGCCTCACCACCATCGAAGCGGTGAGGTCCGTCCTGGTTGAATGGTTGGAAAGGCGCCGCGGCGCCCTGACCTACCGCCTGACGCAGGTCCTCTCGGGGCACGGTTGCTTCGGGAGGTACCTGTGTCGCATAGGGCGGGAGATGAAGTCAGGGTGCCACCACTGTGGCGCGGGCGACGAGGAGGACACGGTGAACCACACTGTCGCCGTGTGCCCTGCGTGGCGCGAGGAGCGCCGCGCCCTCGTCGCCCAAATCGGCGTGGACCTGTCGCTCCCGGCCCTGGTTCTGTCCATGGTCGGGGGCGAACCTGGATGGACGGCCGTCGCCTCCTTCTGCGAGGCAGTCATCCACCACACTCCCCTCCCGCCAACGCAGGCCACGCCGGCGGCGCCGGAGGGCCAGTAACGACCTCCGGCCGCCGTAAAAAGCAGCCGCGGGCGGCCCCTCGGGGGAGGACCCGCCGCCCGCACTATTGCCGCGAGGGTGAGGGCTGCGTGCTGTTCCGCAGCCCCCCTCAACTCCTAGAGTTGTTAGGAAAGCGCCGGGGGAACGAAACCCTGACCCCCTGGCGCCAACACTTTAGAAAGGGCCCGCCTCAACACAAAGGGCGGGCCGGCGCCGGCCCGGGCCACGAGATCGGCAGGCCATATATCCGTGGGCCCGGGCGTAGGCGATAGGAGAACAGCGGGGTTTTTTAGTGGGTAGTCGGATGGCCAAACATCTTTCCCGGAGTCCCACATATCCCTCGGTCCGGGGGAACCCGTCAAGAGAGGTTTTTCTCCGAGACCAAAAAAAAAAAAACATCAACAATAACAAAAAGTATAGCTGACCTTATTCTATTCACTTATGAAATAACTATTTATCCTTATTAATAATAAAATAATCCCTTATTTTTCGAATAGAATATAAAATTTACAACATCAAAATATTAAGTGTCAAAAAAGTATAATATTCAAAAATATGTAAAAAAAATCTACCTCCATCAGCAGCGAGTCCTTGCAGACTACTGGTAGTTAAGACGACAGAGCGCGAAACTCAAAAAAACCGCCTTTTATACTCGTGTTAAATACTGAAAGCGGCTTCAACATAACGAGAACTCTTCTATATGTCTGTCAAAGCTTTTTGCTAGAAGACTACTATTGTGTAAGGTAGTAAGAGTTGTACCGGGGTCAAATCCTACGGTACTGCACACTGTGGGTAGATCCAATATTAGTTATTCTCGCACGCTCGTGTATTACTGTAAATTTAAAATGGTTAAATCGTTCTTACTATAGAAACCATGCTAAGCCTCCAAAAGCCGTTTTGTTTTGATCAAAATTTTTATAATATAACACGTAGAAGATTAAGTGACAGTAGGAACAAGTGGAGTAAAGGTTTTAAAATATATTTCGACGCGTGCGTGACTAACTGAACTTTGTTTATATATTAGATCTACTCACACATACCACTTACCACTTTTTCTCGCCTAATGTGCTTATGGTAGCTTAATTACTACTTAATTACTACTACTTAATACTGACAAGTTTTGTACACGTGTAGTTTATGGACCAAATGTACGCAGAAAGCCGTCAGTGCGCTGCGTGTACAATGTAATAATGGGTTCAGGATGCTGATGGGGTTGCCACGATTGTGTAGCACTTCGGATATGTTTGCCGAAGCACGCGTAGATGTATTTCATGCCGTTACAAGGATGCGGGCTGCCTCGTTGCTCTGCAGGGTTCGGGCCAGCTCCAACGGTATCCTGAGCACAATCGCTGCCAGACATGATTCTGCAATACTCAATTGCTGTGTTAGGAAATGTAAGACTGTCACAGCAATTGTAGCCAAATTATAGGATAAGACAAACATTAGATTTAATACATTGTGTATTTACTAACCCCTATGAATTGTGTGAATGATTTGAAATTAAAAGATTATTAATACTAATTGCAATTTACTGGCGGTGAATGAAAACCTCGCGATAAATCTGCATATCAAGATCATGGGTATATATAACCCGTCTGTAATTTTAATAGAGTGTGCGATATCAACACAATTTAAAATACTTATAACTGACGAAATCGTACTTGTAATTGTTTTATTGTGAACACTATTTCTTAATTTAATATTTCGTATTTTACTACCGAATATATATTCGGCTTCTAAATAATAGTGGTCGTCACTAGTTCTAAGCCCGCATAAGACAAAGCTCGTTAAGGTCCAGCCGACGTGAACCTACGATATGTTCTGCGATATAATCCCTGTGGGCGTGAATCGGACATGATACGGGATGGTGTGAACTAATGAATTAATCAAGTTTGGAATTAATTTGATATAATATATCTCCATACATTAATCTTTACAGGTTGTTTTCAAAATTTTGCCCGTATTTTTTCTGAATAACATAATATTCATTTAATTAAATACATTTTCCCAATGATAAATTTAATTACAAACCGTCCTCAACTTTTAAGGTTCCTTTTCAATCTGCCTATATTTAGCGAATAGTCAAATAACTATAGCCCATTTGAGAAACTTATCAGTTAAGTCAATCAAATCACGATACAATCATTTGATATGTTTATCCGATGATCCTGACAGCTCTTGACTATGAATTTATATAAAATATAAAAGTAATTGCTAACGAGACGAGTTCTCAACTTCTCAAGCTAAAAGACAAACGACTGTATAGTATTTTCAAATTTTAATAAAATAAAGAATTACTTATGATATCTCATTATTTTACCTGTCTTCATTTATTATATTCGTAGCAAAATTAAAAATACTATTGTATGATTGACTTTAAACTTTTAATATCAATTATAATTAACTAAAGATATAAAATATATAAAAGATAAAAAAACATGAAAAAACTCTCTTTAATAGAAAACCAAATTAAAAAGTTAGTACGTATATAATACAATAGAAGTAGAGTGATTTATTTTATTGTAAAAAGTTGTGATGCTATTCAGTACCACACCCTTTTTACTTTGCCTATCATGGATATACTTTTTATTATTTATAAATATTGAAATTTCTAAAGAAAATGAATTTATTGTGAAAGAATAGGATAATTTAATACAAAGTATGGCCTCCTCTGCTATTCAGAACTTGTCGGCAACGATTATTCATTGAATTAATGAGACTGTTTATGTCATCTTGCGGTATTCGCTCCCAATGGAATTGTAGCAAATCCTTCAGTTGTTGGGTTGTTGTGACTCCGTCCAAGTCCTTCAAAACACGTCTCTGGAGCATGTGCCATGCGTGCTCGATGGGGTTGAGGTCTGGCGATTGTGCAGGCCAGGGCAATACCTGGAAGTTCTCCGTTGCCAAGTATTGACTGGTTCACCGAGCTGTATGTGAACCCGCATTGTCATGCATTAATGTAAAATCGGAGCCAAAGGTTTGTGCAAATGGATGGACATATGGTCTGAGAATATCTTCAATGTAATTTTCAGCGTAATTTTCATGTTTCCATTTACAAAAACGAGCTCAGTTCGTCTGTTCTTCATAATACCCGCTCATACCATAACTGTTGAGCCGCTGTATGGATGAACTTCCTGAATGCACCTGAGCCTTTCAGTATTTCCGGGCCGATGGTACACTCGCACCCTTCTTGTATCAGGCCTAAACCCGAATCGCGACTCATCGGAAAACATAATTTTACCCCATTGTTCCTGAGCCCATGTTCTGCGTTCTCTACACCATTTATTTCGACGAGCGCGATTCCCGTGACGTATCGGTGGGCATTTAATTGGGCATCGAGCTCGTAGGCCGTACTCATGCAGTCAATTTCGCACAGTTTGGGGACTTACATCAACACCACTTGTATTTTGTAGCCTCAAACTTATCTCTCGAGAGGTTAACATCGGCTGGCGTCTTGCAGTCAGTTGTATGTACCGGTCTTGCCGAGTGGTTGTACTCCTTTTAGGGCCTGAATGCTGTTCAGCGGGTTCCCTTGTATTATTGTAGCGCTGCCAAAGAGGACAAATAACACTTCTATGAATGCCAAAATGCCGAGATACCTGAGATTGATTACTTCCCGCTTGCAACATCTCTACAGCTCTTTGCATTTCATTTGCTGTTAAATGACGTCGTTCCATGACGTAAAGAATATCTAACAATTCAATTTCGTCGCTAACTTTATTTAAATGGTTGGTAAAATTATAAAATCAAGACTAAATGTAGCAATAAAAACGCACTTAAATTCAAACAAATTCACTTTCATTTAATTTTATGAAAAAAACAAAACATAATCGTTTTTTTTTTTACAACCAGTCACTATGTCATCAATAACAAAAAAGTTTACATACCTACGCGTTTTGAATGAGTAAAGACTTAGAAATTAATTAGTATAAATGGTAAATTTGTAATATAATGCATGTTGCTTAGACTTTTTTGATGTGTATATTTAATTAATCTATTAAATTAATAATCTGTTAAAACCAAGTATAAATTGTAAAATTATCGCAAGATATAAAAGCCTTTTTTATTTTTATTTATTTTATTTTAATCCTATCGTAAAAAACAAAACTAATTTAATTTTCGTTTTTTTACTGTTTTAGAATAGGGGGTGACAGCTATATAATAGCAGTAAGCATCGCCTATGAATGTTTGAGATACTAAGAGCATCGCTAACACGCTGCAACCACATTGGAGCACTGGAACCTGGATCACATGCTACAACACAACACGTGGTGGTAGCCATTGACGAGATTCGAGGCTTATCTAACTAGGGTTGTTTGGTCGCCTTTTACGACAGACCGCCACCGACCATAGTAGTATTCTTACTTCTTTTTTAACTATAGTTTAATTCTTTTCTGAGAATCCAGTGAGTAAAATGGACTCGGAGGTAATTTCCATCTAATTCTTATTCATTGAAAATATTCTTAGTTGTCCTTACGGTGTGGGGTCTTGCATTACAATGCTGCAAGAATTCAAATTTGATATCAGACTTTTAAATTGAATAGTACACTTGTTTTAATATGGATAAACATAGCATTGTGTAATGACCATTTGAAAAAATTAACCTCAGCTGTCAGCTTTGTTCAAATAATATGACATTCTGTTTCCCCCATTTTTCTCCAGAATTTTTTATGTTTTATTTACAAATTTAGACTTCTATGGGTTAATTATGCATTATAGCTATTAAGTATTTGTTCTAGCCTAAGACACACAGTATGCCTCTAACTAAGCTAACACAAATACAAACAAAGAGGATTTTATATACTAATTTTATGAATTAGCATAGGTAGGTCCTCTTTCAGAAAAACTTTCATGGTGGAGTAATTCAACGAAGTGCTTGGCGACCATCTCATGAATCCTTATGTAAAGACATTCTACCATATGTGAAATCTATTCACCGATCTTTATTACGCAATTGATTAATTCCCGGGTTGCCTGGAAGAGATCGCTCTGTAGCGATAAGGCCGCCCATTGTAAGTCAAGTACATATTGATTGTGTAAATAAGTTTCATTGTGTTTATATAATTGGTTTACAATAAAGTGTTATCTATCTATCTATCTATCTAATTCCGATAACTTTCAAAGCTTACACATTGGACCTATTTTACTAGTGAATGCAAAGGGTAAAACCACAGCGTAACTTTTAAGGTGGATGCTTCTCGGAGGTTCTACTTTTTATAATGACTTGAACGTCACAAAAATCTGGATTATATGAATAAATTTGATTTTTACAGGATCGACTACTACCTGATGAATTACTCAATACCCAAAAAAGGATCAAAGCAATGATGTTCATTGAACAAGCCAAAAGTTACCTTTTTCGACTTCTTAAGAATGTGAGAAAAGCTGTATTTTCAATTCTGGGTCAAATTTGATAAGATCAGTTATTTAGTTCAATCGAAGCTATAGCATAATCTCTCAATAAATCTCGAATTTTCTGGGCTTAATATAATTGTTTTTTATTTCCGGCAAACAGTTTTTTTCCTTCTCCTTCTTTAGGTTTTCTTCTTCTTCTAGTTTATATAATATAGTGGACACGGATCATTTCCAAAAGAGGCGCGTAACGAATATTACAGATTACAAACTTCTAATTTAGAAATTTACAATTTGATACTACTACAACTATGTCGGAAATTCTATTAAAATTACGAAAATCCCTTAAGGGAAAAATCACCTATTAATTTAAAGACCCTTAAATTACAAGCCTTCAAAATCTTTTGAGCATAATTCAATCAGTACAGCCAATTAATATGCATTAGTCCTTTGTAAGATGTACCGGGTGTTCAAAGCCACGCACGCTTCGTTAATCCCGGCTAACGAACTGTACTGGATGTCAAGGAATGGGAACGATGCGAATGTGGACCATGTAAGGCATCTGTGTATTTAGATATTGAAATATAATGTCAATTAAGCCATTGTATTTTTTTATTGTTGAGGAACAGCAGATAGGCTGGTGGCCTACTTAATAGTAAGAAGTTACCGTCGCCTATGGATGTTTGCAACGCCAGCGGCATTGCAAACACGCTGCTGTCCCATAAGGGTACAGAAACTTGGCTCACTAATGCCGGAACACAACACAAAGTTATTATGGTGGCATACTTAAGACCACAGGTGGTCGCCATCCACAGACGGGCTTGGGGTCCTACCACGTAGCTAGAGCTGATTGTTTTGTAGCCTTTTACGACAGGCCGACCCCGGCCGCAGAGGTTAGTATTATTTCTCCGCCCCTGCACGGATATGGGTTGCTGTCCCATAGAGGTACCAGGGTCACCAATGCCAGAACACAACAGAAGGTTATTTGGCGGCATACTTATAGACTAAGGGTGGTTGCCATATGGGTTTGGGGCCTTACCATGTAGCTAGGGTTGTCTTGTTACATTTTACGACAGGCCGACCCCGAGCGCAGAGGTAAGTATTCTTACTCCGCTTCTGCACGGAGAAAGTGAGCTAAAATTTTACCATGCTACGTAAATTTCCTGTGTGTTGTCAGTTGTTATAAAATTTTTGTTTTAGCGACTGTGCTACGAGTTGCTATCTTGCTACGCCGAGCTACCGTATTGCTACGCGAAGAGTTAATAATATCCAGAGCGAAAAATGATCGATATTCAAATTCAAATATTTATTTGCACATCTAAGTGTTTACAATAATATCTTACATTAAACATATAGCCCTTAAAACTTAGAGGGTCATCTGACGCTGCAAACTAGTGGTCACAATATTAATAATTAAAATTATACATTATTATTAGAAAATGGACTATAATAAAAAGTAAAATAGATAGAATGAGAATCAAAAAATTACAATACAAGAAATGATAGTAATAAAAAATATAACTCAACAAAATACAATTGTCTATTTTTCACTAAGTATTAGTTTGTCATACATATTATTTGTATTATTAAATTTTCTACTCATACATATTATTTGTATTATTAAATATTCTACTACAGTACTACAAAAAGTTGCAAAAAGCAACAACAAAATTGTTTGTTTTATATATAAATGAGGGTTTGGTATTCTCTTCTATTTAAACTTGAACTTGTTTTAACTAAAGTAAATGCTCAAGAAACTAGAACAAAACAATATTTTCTTAAAATATCACGTCTAAAAACTAATATTTTACCAGTTTTGAAGGTAACAAAACAATTAGAATATTTTTAAACTAAAATTTGTTAACTTCTGTCAATCAGTAGTGAAGCGAAGCATTAAGAATTAACAAAATATAAACAAACACTTAAAACACAAATAAGTTATTTTGATGATTAACTATTCCACTGAAGAAGTATTAACTATAAACATGTGAAGAAAACATAGTACCTACGTTATAATATCAGTAGCTACACAGTATAACCCTAAAAGCCCCACTGCCTCAACAGCCGAGCTGAAGTCATAACTCTTGGAGAGAATATATCTCTAACCGGCCGTAATGGCGCCATGAATAAACGAGATTTACAGCACCTACACCTCATTCAAGATTCTCTAAGAAAAAACAATAACCATTTTTCCACTAGAGATGTCATAATAGTTGATGCCGAATACCGAATTCCCATGACTGATTTTCTCGAATAGTAAATTGGCTTGGAATGGTCTCTGATGTAGTGCCTTCATTTGAAGTGAACAAAATTGTTTATTTATATATTCTTCAACCTTAATATGTAAATTATTGAACAGATACTGAAAGCAATAAATAGAATGACCTAGGCCACGGTATTGGTCAAACCACCTCAAGCATGCTCTTCAGCTCAGGCATTTCCCCCATATTCGGGAAGTAATAAAATGAGTTCTTCAATACAATTTTGCAATGCCAATGTAGCAGACTCCGGGTAGTAAAGCAAAATTTTTGTTGCAACTGAATATTCACACTAATTGTATTATTATTATTAAATAAATAATAAAAACAAGATGACTGTACAAAAATTATACATACAAAGATTTGTAATAAAAAAAGAACGTAGAAATTTTTTAAAGTAAAATTGGAGTAGCTACTCTGGTTGAAGTTATTTAGATTTACTACCAAAATATTTCTTTTCCACAAGATCTTTCTACAGTTAGCTCACTATTTAGCCGAATATAATAATTTTCAACTACATAACAGCAGCCGAAAATTCGTAACTTTTCGCATTCTTGGCCATCGCTGTTCAGTGTTTCCGCCAGTTAAGATTTTTCCAAAACTAAATCGCTTTATCGTTTTAAGGGGTATCTACAGCGTTTATCTATTTTTTAAATCATATAAGGAAAGTTATTCGTATTCGATTATCAACTGAAGTTAATAACAACAGCCCTAATCCATATTTTGCTATATAGGATAGCTATTAAGATAAATGCCATGAAAATAATATTACACTTTGTTTAGAGAAGGGATAGAAGAGGCAATATTATTTTATATAAAAGCGATTCCTTACGTCAACTGAAAATATGTTCTGTGTTATTTAATTATAAAAGTATAGAATTTCATTATTCTTATTGATGGAAGTGCTAAGATCAAGTAGGTTAAGGGTTCCCCATTTCATTTCTAGGTTGTCGAAAAAGAAAATAAAACTCAGACTTCAGTCTAAAAACTTAAACTACATCTATTTTATCTATTTTGTTGTGGCTTTTTATATGACAAAAGAAAAGAACTATCTCTAACACACACACACAATTTTTATGCAGTGATACACTGTGGTGATAGTGGTGGTGGTGTGTAGTGAGGCATAAGTGCCCACAGGCAATGAAGTGAAAACAACTGGTTGTTAAACATTCCCTTTTTTCGCTCGGGGAAAACTGGATATACTTTATAAATGCTGCGTTGGAACTACAAATAGAAAGCAAACGCGTGTATATTTTCTCCCGCTCTGCCACTTCGCCCACTTGAATAGCCAGCGGAAAAATGGCCAAAACTACACGCCACCCCAAGCCTTTATGACGGGCACAAAATCAACTTTTAGTTATTGATCTACAACGCTTTACAAAACAAATAATGCATAATTATAAGTGTTTATTATTTAAAATGTAGGTTACTGCAACATGATGTTATATATTTTAAAAAAATCCCAATTCATTTTTGCCCTTAGGCGTAAATATACACATCAAAAAAGTCTAAGCAACGTGCATGATATTACAAATTTATCATTTATACTAATTAATTTCTAAATCTTTACTCACTCAAAGTGCTTAGGTATGTAAACGTTTTTTTGTTATTGATGATTGGCTGGTTGTAAAAAAAAATTCGATTATGTTTTGTTTTTTCATAAAAGTAAATGAAAGGGAATTTGTTTGAATTTAAGTGCGTTTTCATTGCTACGTTTAGTCGTGCTTTTATAATTTTACCAACCATTTAAATAAAATTAGCGCCAAAATCTAATTGTTAGATATTCTTTACGTCATGGAGCGACGTCATTTGACAGCAAATGAAATGCAAATAGGTGTAGAGATGTTGCAAGCGGAAGTAATCAATCTCAGGTATCTCGGCAATTTGGCATTCATAGAAGTGTTATTTGTCGTCTTTGGCAGCGCTACAATAATACAAGGGAACCCGCTGAACAGCATCCAGGCCGTAAAAGGAGTACAACCACTCGGCAAGACCGGTACATACAACTGACTGCAAGACGCCAGCCGATGTTAACCGCTCGACAGATAAGTTTGAGGCTACGAAATTCAGGTGGTGTTGATGTAAGTCCCCAAACTATGCGAAATCGACTGCATGAGTACGGCCTACGAGCTCGACGCCCAATTAGGTGCCCACCGATACGTCACGGGAATCGCGCTCGTCGAAATGAATACGTGTAGAGAACGCAGAACATGGACCCAGGAACAATGGGATAAAATTATGTTTTCCGATGAGTCGCGATTCGGGTTTAGGCCTGATACAAGAAGGGTGTGAGTGTACCGTCGGCCCGGAAATACTGAAAGGCTCAGGTGCATTCAGGAAGTTCATCCATACATCGGCTCATCCACCATCCTAAAATTTTAATTAGTACATGTTGCTTAGACTTTTTTGATGTGTGTATATTATTGTTGTTGAAATCAATTTATTCATTTTATTACAATTAATTCTAAATGCTTACATTTATTTTCAATTTTTTATGTTATCGTCTTTTAAAAATCCATTGTATTAATATGATTATTATATCATTATAAAACAATAAACATCAAAATTAAAATAATACAAATGTAATTAATCACATACATAGATGGATACAAATTATCCAGTACTAACTCATTCCATATATATGCTATTTGAAATGCAAGTTTTAGATATTTCAAGTGTTTCGTACACGTCAAATAAATACAGTAATCACAATTACACAAAACTTGATAATATCGTAGACGATACGCCGTAGCAGCTACAATATCTACGTAGCAAGCGTTGGTAGTATTAATGAAGCGTAGAACAAATAAAGCTAAAATTTCAAATGTAATGTACCGTCAGTAAACACGATTTGGTTTGGTACAGTGAATAAAATTAAAAGGTAATGTTATTGCTAAATAAATATTTAAATTTAACATAATAATCAAATTACGAAATAAACAATTTAAATGTTTATTTCGTAGTTTTTACTTTTACTGCAAATTTTCTTGTCATTCCTTAGAATGCCTTCGCCTTAGCGAAGACATTGACTTGTCATCACTTTAAGCCTAGTGAAACTAAAGCATAGGTTTATTTACTTAAAATAACTCAAAACAAAGGCTTCTAAAATATTTTAAATTTAAATACAATTTCCCATAATGTTAGTTATATTGTTAAAAATCTTATTTTTGGTCATATGGCCCCAGAAACTTGAATAAAGCTATTTATTTATAAAGTCACAAAAGGAAACTAATGCAATTTACAGATAGTGAAAAGAAGAGTACATTTCAGTTTGAACAAGTCAACTTTTGGCGATTCTTCAACCAATCTCTGAAAATATATTTCGATTCCAGTTATTTTATGCCTTTCATCAATCAAACAATAAGTCATTCCAATGATTTCAATGCGAAAATGTACGTTAAAGTCTTGTCTTGTAAAAATACTCAACAGTTTGAGTATGACGAGTGTTAAAAATAGATCCATAGATAAGTTTTTCAAAGGATGTAACTGGTGCAATTATGGGAATACTTTAATTATGTATAACAAATAAATTAGATATGCACAACTATAAAATACACGCACGTACGCACACACACACCTACACATACACGCGCGCACATATCATTCCTTTATTATTTGTAAATCATACCTTTGTTATTTGTAAAGTCTAGTGAAGAGCGGAACCTTTTGACACAGGTATTATATACTTACTAAAGGGTTCTCACCACCTATGTATTCTTATTGTAAACAAAGTTTAATAAAGATGTATTATTATTATTATGTAAAACCCTATATTGCTTCAACAAAAGATGATGATAATGTATTACTATGTAACAACTTGCTGTTAACCTGCCAGCTTTTTATATAAACATACAACTGACGGATAGACCAAAAACTGTTTAAATATAATGTCCCCCGTGGGGATCAAACCCATTACACGATCGTATAAGGCGACTACGTTGCCCCTGAGCCAGTATTGAATTGAGTTTATTTTAAACTGCTGTTCTTGATAATGTCGTCATCGTCAACCGTTCGTTGCCCATTGAACGTAGGCCCCGCAAGTTTGCGCCACAAATTCCGATCCTCTGCTTTTCCATTCTGCCTTAACCGACAACCTCGCGCAGGTTATCGCTGAGACGTGACCACTCCAGGACTAGTATGTTCCAATGGCCATCGGTTTTGCGATAAACATGTCCAGCACCCTGCCACTTCAGCATTCATATTTTATGAGTTATGTCGGTAACTTTAAATCTCTTCATCATCATCATCAGCATCAAGGCCTATTAAAATCTACTTCTTTCGGCTTTCCCAAGGCATGCCACAGAGCCTCCGGCTCATTATATCCGGTTCTTGTCAGATATTTTACGCAAATCATAACCACACCTTGCCACTGGGTATCTTATACTATATATGTTGGATCTTTTAGTGGTATATATGGTATAAGTTATTTTAATGCACCAAAAATATTTTAATTCTAAATTACAATAACAAAAGGTTTGAAATTAATTACTATCGTTCTTTTTGTATAATTTCAGTAAATGTTTATCGATATATGCTAACCATACAAATACATTTGTTTGTTAGTTATTGTACTGTAGAGTAGTTATTTTGGTCTGTTTACTTAGTTATAGTGATTAAATCATATATCAATTGTTATTTGTTTATTGTTTGTTTAAGTTGATGGAAACTGTATTTAGGTTAGATTTGTTTTTTAATAATTTGAACGCAATAAATAATATAAGTGCAGTCCATAGCGTCCCACTGTTAGACTCGGACCTCGCCTAAGGAGAACGGTCAGTATACCCACCAGGTTCGACCAAAAGGATGCGTTCCCTTGACTGGTAATCTCCGTATGCAAATTTTCTGATGCGTTTTTCAATCACTACTTCGGTCACTGCGAGGAAAGATATCCTAGAGATGTCTACAATGATGTTAAATCGATATTAAACATCGAATTATTGGTGAGCTCATATAATTTAATAGCTTAACATAAATAAAATCTCTGTAATTTTTTTTTAAAAAGGTTGCAATTTACTTGTTTAAGCCTGACGAATATATGAATAAACACTGCGAGAAGTGGAGAAAAAGAAAATAGATGCTCTGTAGATGGGATGCTGGAGAAGAATGCTTGGAGTATCATGGACTGAGTTTCGGACGAATGCGTCTATACCCCAAGAACTCGGTATCAAGCAGCGTCTATCTGTTTTGGTTCAGACTCGTTTTCTCAAATATTTTGGATACATGTCAAGGCGACTCAATTGAGCGTCTTGACAATGCGATGGACTGACCAGATTAAATCCGCGGTGGGCATCAGATGACGAGATATCGTGAGTTGAATCACAGCCCCTCAATAATGTAATACCATGCCGACCACGACCGTTCTGACGAGAGCGTTACGAAGAAGAAAACTTAATTTCGCACTAGATGGCGCTATGTGTTACAGTATATTTATTTATTTTATTTAATCATGAAATTTGTTATCATTCATTACTAAAGCACGTTGTATAATTAAGTATAAGGAATACTAGTTAATCTTTAATACGCCTGAGTAATGAGCCGTCACGTCGAACCACAAGTCACCTGTGACAGGTGTGGGGATAATGCGTGTCAGACACAAGTTTCGGGTGTCAATGTTTGCGAGTGTCGGCAGTTGCGCTGACACGGCTCGTTATAGCTCGGAGAACTAATATATTCGTATTTATGTTTACGTTCTTATTTTCTAAAAACAAATTAAATTTAACAAAATAAATAATCCATAAACTAAAAATTTCACAATATTACTGGTCTCAGCGGCTGGCGCGGTCGTTTCAAAAGGCGACAAAACAACCCTAGCCAGGTGGTAGTGTTCTATGCCCGACCACTTAGCTAGTGATGTTTCAGTTTGCTCCTGATTTCTAAGAATACAGCCGTATTAACCTTGTGTTGTGTTCTGGCATAAGTTGCCAAAGTTCCAGTTGCCCTACGCAAACGGCAGCGTGTTTGCGATAAATCTGTCGTAGCCAACACCAGACGATGGTAACTGATTATTAAGTGGGGTGTCAGCCTGTCTGCTGTAAAATAAACTTAGAAATAATACTTCAGTTTACAGGACGGAATAAGACAAAAATGCAATACTCCTTTGCAGATAATATAGGCACATTTAAGTCATCTTTCCAATTTTCAAGTTCATTCCCAGTCTTATATCATCTCAATTAATTATCTGGATGGCAACCACACCTGGTGTAAGTATGCCACCATAATAAGTTTATATTGTGTTCCGTCATTAGTGACCAAGTTCCTGTACGTTTATGGGACAGCAGCGTGTTCGCGATGCGGTAACTGCAAAATTTTACATGGGCCGTCAGCCTGTCTACTATCCTACAACAATAAAACAAATGACAACTCCCATCCATTAGTCTACTACGTGCAAACTTTGTATGCGCCTGGGATTTATCCTGGTATTAATATACCAATCAAATACCTATTAATATAAGAAAAATAAAAATAATAAGCGTTTTAACACTTGTTAGTAGGAGACATATGAAATCTTAAATTTAAGCGCAAAATATTACTTTGTTAAAATCGTTTGACTCTAACCTTTCATGATCAATATTTTTATAAAATGTTAAGTTTGGGTTGCCACCGGGACTAGCGCTGAAATGACGATGTATATACGGTTATCCAATAGTAATAATAAAGAATAGATTTGTCACTGATACATGAAAACTAACATAAGTAAGAATTTAACTGAGGCATATTTATACATATGTTCGCAGAGCAATGACCAAAATTAGATATTGTGAAATTCACATAAGGCTAAGAATGGTGACCGGAGTCTTAGTCGGTGAGGCCGATATAACCACGTAGGCTACCCCACAGTGTCCGGCGTGGTACTAGTCATTCGGTTCCCCGGGATTAAACAAGGCATGTTTGTATTTGTACTGATAACTTAGTGCAAACAAATTTTTGCTTTAAATTATTAAACCAAAACGAATTCCGTAGTTCACATTGAATGATCAAAGTGAATCGAATCAAACGAGGCGCTCGGTCATTGAGCGTTTCGCTTCATTGCTCACTAGTTTCGAACGTTCAACAGTGTTTTATTTTATTAATAGGTATTTCCTTTTCTTTAACGTTCGCGGTGTCTAATATTGGTTACTCTGGTTCTGTAAGTACATGGCTGTAAAGTTTGTTCAGACAGAAATTAGTATTTCTGAAATAAGTATAGTAGATATAGGATATTTAGAAATAGTTATTTGTCCGTAGCCATAAACGATGGTAACTGCTTAATAATAAATGCTTAATTAAAAAAGTAATATTTTGAATTGTCATTCAGGCAGGATTTCACTGACAACATTCATCAGAGTATCTCAGAGTCCTGAATATGTTTCGTAAGTAACTGGGATAAAGAAACTTGATAACTTAGCATATTGTTATATACATATACATATTTAATCAACAACTATACTAGATTAAGGACCGACCCTCGAGCCCATATTATCCCATCGTCCCCTATAATAGCAGAATAATGTCGCAGCAAATGGCATCAAGCGTCTTGCTGACAACATTCAGAAGCCCCATTGTGTGGAGAAGGGTGCGGTGTTTAAACATATAACGTGTTATCCTAGATCTATGTATAACTTAGTCTTCGCCTTATGTTTATTTTATTTTTACAAATAACGTTTAAGTTGCTCAGCGACATCTAGTGTCACTACGACGTTGGATTTCAATTCTCGTTCAAATTTTTTTATTTGTTTATTTAATATCTTAATGTTACAAATTAATATAATTGCAGTAGTCCCGCCAAACTGCACGGCAGTTTGTCTACAGGAAAAGCGCTCGTCTTACATAATTCCAATTACATTATATACTTATACTAGCTGACCCGGCAAACGTTGTTCTGCCATATAAATAATAAAATGTCAAAAAATTAAAAAAAAAAATTTGGGGGTGGGTCACCCCTAACATTTAGGGGGATGAAAAATAGATGTTGGCCGATGCTCAGACCTACTCAATATGCTCACAAAATTTCATCAAAATCGGTCAAGCCGTTTCGGAGGAGTATGGCAACGAAAACTGTGACACGAGAATTTTATATATTAGATTATCGATGTTCATTTCTCATCTTCATATACTACCACGTATATATCAATTTAAATTTCATCATCATTTCAGCCGGAAGACGCCCACCGCTGGACAAAGGCCTCCCCCAAAGATCTCCACGATGATCGGTCCCGCACTGCCCTCATCCAACCTATTCCGGCGATCTTAACCAGATCATCGGTCCATCTTGTGGGGGGCCTACCAACATTGCGTCTTCCAGTATGCGGTCGCCATTCGAGGACTTTTCTGCCCCAACGGCCATCAGTCCTTCGAGCTATGTGCCCAGCCCACTGCCACTTCAGTTTTGCAATCATCATCAATTTTATTTTATTTACCATTAATTAATGTGGTTTAGATTGGGATAAATTATGTATTTATTAATAGCAATATTTCTGTAGACCAGCGGTTCTCAACCATATCGCTGCATCGCCCATCTTCATTTCAAGTATCGAACATTTTTATTTCAATTATGTAAGGGTGTCGCGAATTGGTAATTTTTTTATTGCTGTAAGACAGCAGACAAGCTGACGACCCAGTAAGAATTAAGCCGTTACCGCCGCCTATGGGTGTTTGCAATGCCAGTGCTATTGCGATAACGCTGCTGTTTGATAAGGGTAGAGGAACTTGGGTCACTAATGCCGGACACAACACAAGGTTATTTAGGCGGCATACTTAAGACCAAAGGTGGTCGCCATCCAGACGGCCTTGCGGCCCTACCACGTAGCTAGGGTGGATTGTTTTGTTGCCTTTTACGACTGGCCGACCCCGTCCGCAGAAGTTATTCTTTCTCCGCCAACCTTTTAACTTAACACTAACATTTATACGTAAATGTTAGAATTAAGTTAAAAGGTTGAGAACGACTGGTAGGAACTATTGAACTGCAAGCTCACCTATAAAGAGGTTTTCCGCCAGCATGCCGGAACCAGAGTACCATGTAGACGCGGTCCTCGTTGGAGTCAGGCTCGATATCGCAGGGCAGTGAGGCGGTGCGCCCCACCACCGCCTCCACGTCCATCGTTGACACTGGAACAAAGTCGACTACACTTCAATTAGTATGAAATTTGGAATTATAATAATAATAAATATTTTGTGACAATTCACATAGCGCCATCTAGTTCCAAACTAAGTAGCATAAGCACTTGTGTTATGGGTACTAGATAACTGATATACTAGTTTTTATAAATAAATACATACTCGTATTATACATAAACACCCAGACGCGAGACGGGAATCGAACCCGTGACCTCCGCAAGCGTACCGAAGCGCGTTATCCATTACGCTACAGAAATCGTCTTTTAATTATAATTTCAAAAACGAAAATAACTTTAACAGTGACTACCGTTATCATATGTTCATTTCTGAATAAAGATTGTCCATTGTTTTTAGCAAAACATAAAGTATAAAAAGGGTTTTACATTTTTTTAACATAATAACTTAATACTTGTGTAAAAGATGGAACAGGTTAATAATGTTCTCTCTCTTAAATTCTGTGACTGTTCAATTGTTGCGGCGTAGTACATAGGGTTCGATCATTCCACGGTTTTTATCTTTAAGTTAATAATGTAAGATGTTATTGTATAAACACTTAGATGTGCAAATAAATATTTGAATTTAAATTTTATATTTTAAATATCAATCTCAAGGAAATTTCTTCTTTCTTTCTTTTCTTTCTTTCAATTAATAAAAGTTTTTACAAAAAATAAAACTTACACAAAATTTTTGACTCTTACAATATCGTATTGAACATAATATGTCATCTTTTTATTCATGCAGGGGCGAAGAAAGAATACTGCCCTCTGCGGCCAGGGTCGGCCTGTCGTAAAAGGCTACAAAACAATCAGTTCTAGCTACGTGGTAGGGCCCCAAACCCGTCTGGATGGCGACCACCTGTGGTCTTAAGTATGCCGCCATAATAACTTTGTGTTGTGTTCCGAGATTAGTAACCCAAGTTCCTGTACCCTTATGTGACAGCAGCGTGTTAGCGATGCCACTGGCGTTGCAAACACCCATAGGCGACGGTAACTGCTAAATTATAAGTGGGCCGCCAGCCTCTCTGCTGTCCTACAACAATTAAAAAGAGCCGCAATAAAGACATTTTTTTTTAAATAAAATAATGAGATATTATTTATGTTAATTTTTAGTTTTGCTACTTTTATTTGAATGTTATACTTAACGTAGTTTGATATATAATATGTTTGATAAATGTAGGTCAATTAATCTTAACAAAATCTGTAATACCACTTTAACAATAGTATCGTAATAATGTTTTAATTTACAACCTTAAAACGTAATTGAATTATGATCGAAATTAGTGTACCGGGCGACTAGTAATACTAGTATTAATATAGTAATATTAGTATAATATATAGTAATACCACATATAATCTCCTAAAAACTCTAAAAACTACCAAATCTCCTAAACTAAACTTCTAATATTCTAAAACGATCCGTATATTTGAATACGAAAGAGATTTTCTTAATGCAGTGAGTTTTAAAATAAGCCTTGCAAGGTGAGTGCGATTAATGTAGTATTTGTATGAACCACGTAAGCGGACATTACCGGGGCGGAGCGGGAGGTTTAACATTTGTTAGAACAGAGCCGCATTTCCTATTGATCACAGATGTACTCATATCTAGATGTGAATGAATGAGTGACGAGGATCCGGCGATTCGGCCTGGAGGTGGCCTTGCACAAGACGGAGGCCCTGATCTTCTACGGCCCCCATCAGAGACCGCCACCGGGCGGTCTATGACATACCTCGGACTGGTGCTCGACGGGTGATGGGACTTTGCGTCGCATTTTGAGCGCCTGGCGCCGAAACTAGTTTAAGCGGCAGCGAGACTCTCGCCAGCTGCCGAAGGTCGGCGGGCCGGACGCAGTGTGCCCCAGGCTCTTTGAAGGGACCGTGCGGTCGAAAGCCCTCTACTGTGTAAAAGGCCATGTGGGCGGATGGCCTGAAGGCCAACACGACGGCCCTGGTACGCAGGCCGCAGCGCTTCTTGGCCGTCAAGGCGATAAGAGGATACCGTACGGTGTCCTTCGAAGCGGCCTCCCTGATGGCCGGATCCTCACCATGGGACCTCGAGGCTCGTGCCCTGGCGCTGTTATACCAGTGGCGCTCGCCCCAAGCCTCGCGAAGTTGAGATAAAGCGGGCGAAGCTGCGCGACAATTTGCTCATGGTGGAATGGAAGGAGCGTCTTGCATACCCTAGCGCGAGCCTTGCCACCATAGAGGCGGTAAGGCCCGTCCTGGCCATGGATGGAAAGGCGCCACGATGCCCTAACCTTCCGCCTGACGCAGGTCCTCTCGGGGCACGATTGCGTCGGGAGGTACCTGTGTCGCATAGGGCGGGAGAAGACGTCAGGGTGCCACCACTGTGGCGCGGGTGACGAGGAGGACACGGTGAACCACACCGTCGCCCATCGTGGTGCGAGGAGCGCTGCGCCCTCGTCGCGCAAATCGATGCGAACCTGTCGCTCCCGACCTTGGTTTGACGGCCGTCGCCTCCTACTGCGAGGCAGTCATGTCCGCAAAGGAAGCGGTGGAGCGGGAGTCAACCACTACACTCCCTTTTTGCCAACGCAGGCCACGTTGTCTACGCCGAAGGGCATCCAATGACTTCCGGCCGCCGTAGAATGCAGCTACGGGCGGCTCCTCGAGAGAGAATCCGCCACCCGCACTATGGCCGCGAGTGTGAGGGTGCTGTTCTGCGGACCCCCTTAACTCCTTAACTAATAAAGGAGAGCGCTGGGGGGACGAAACCCTGACCCACTGGTGCTAAACACATGGTAGAGGCCCGCCGTAGGCGATAGGAGAATAGCGGGGATTTTTAAGAATAAGAATAAGTGGGTAGTCGAATGGCCTAACATCTTTCCCGAAGTCTCATATATCCTTTGGTCCCCCGGGCCGTATGAACCCGTCAAGACGGGATTTTTCCCCGAAACCAAAAAAAAGGGTGCTATAAGGATGGCAGACAGGCTAGCTACCCGGTGAGTCGTTTGCCTACCAGTTCAACTTTAGCTAGCTATAAAAAAATCTTACATTAAAGAACTGACACAAGTCTGCGATTGAGGCAAAAAGCTCACGATTGCTACTTTTCATGCACAGTCACAGTCACTTATCGCGCAGTCACTACATGCCTTTTAAAATATTTCACTAATTTCATTGTGTTCTAAGATGTGTATCTGAGACTTTCTTTGTAGTGTAAGCTTCAGAACGAACCAGGTTGGATCATATAATGAATAACCAATGAATAAATTTAATTTACATGTTATTAATCATTTGCGCTGTTTTACTACATAAAAAGGGCCACATCCAGTACTGCTTTAGCTTCTAGTTAACCTCGTGTTTAGTTCATTGGTCCGGCAATACGTTTGCTGCTATCGGCAAGTATACGATACATCTACAGTATGTACGACCTTTGTGCCTTGACTACTAAAACCCCTACATATGCGATATATTATGAATTTCTGTTCTATTCGACAATGTTATTTAAGAAAGGTTACCTTTATACAAGGTGGTATTTTTCATATAATTCTGTCAAAATAGGAATTTGGCATCTAAGTGGTATTACACAGGTCACGGGTTCGATTACCACGATGTCGTGCACCATTTAGGCGATTTTGCACTTAATATAATAACATATTATGTGGAGATGTTGATGATGATGAAATCACCGGTTTGGATAACCCATTGATCGATTTTATACAAGCCTGGATATACTCTTGCATCTGGGATTAAATTCGAACCCAGCTGTGGGATGGATGTATATGAGTATGGATGTAATCATTATTATATAATTTTGGTACAATTTCAGATTTTTGTGACTAATAATAATAATAATAATGGTATTTTGGAGACCTGCCTCCCCCTTGAACGGGTCACGTAATATGGGTGCATTTCCTAAGTAGTTGTCTCATTAATTACCCTTTTCAATGCACAAGGAACAAAATAAAAACTATATAAACTTATTATTTTAATCAACTAGAACATATAGAATAGACAACCAGATATAATATACATAGAATAGCCAAGTCAAGTCTTAAAAGTGTTATTATAAAATAAATTTTCAATTAAGCTATCAAATAAATTGCGGCAAGTAGGCTTTGGTCTGACGAAAATACTTTTACGACTTCGCGATACCGAGAAGCGTTTTGTTTGATATTTTTATAATTTATTGAATAATTTCTGCCTCCTGTAATGTGAAAAACAGAGTGAATGCATGATGGAATTACGAAAATTGTTATAATTAAAAATTATATATATTAGGCATGTAACAGACAAGCGTATTTTGGGCATATAATGCCAAGGGAAGAATGCCAGAAGGAAGAAATTTTTATCCGTGCAGAGGCGTAGAAAGAATACTAACCTCTGCGGCCGGGGTCGGCCTGTCGTAAAAGGCGACAAAACAACCCACCCTAGCTACGTGGTAGGGCTCCAAGCCCGTCTGGATAACGATCACCTTTGGTCTTAAGTATGCCGCCATAATAACCTTGTATTGTGTTCCGGCATTAGTGACCCAAGTTCCTGTACCCTTATGCGACAGCAGCGTGTTCGCGATGCCTCTGGTATTGCAAACACCCATAGGCGACGGTAACTGCTAAATTCTAAGCGGGCCGTCAGCCTGTCTGATGTACACCAATAAAAAAAATATAACAAAGAAAATGCTAGAAATGTGAATGAATGGGTACATGGGGAGAAGACCGAAAAAAAATGGATTGATTGACTAAAGATGATATGGTGAAAAAGGTGTGAACGTTGAGATGACGGCTAACAGAGGAGAGTGGAAGAAGGGGACATTTTCTTTTTTTATTGCTGTAGGCCAACAGTCAGGCTGACGGCCCGCTTAGAATTTAGCAGTTACCGTCACTTATGGGTGTTTGCAACGCCAGTGGCATCGCGAACATGCTGCTGTCCCATAAGGGTACAGGAACTT
Organism: Malacosoma neustria; assembly: GCA_963693495.1. Taxonomy (NCBI): domain Eukaryota; kingdom Metazoa; phylum Arthropoda; class Insecta; order Lepidoptera; family Lasiocampidae; genus Malacosoma; species Malacosoma neustria. The sequence continues at coordinate 14,436,156 of OY856390.1, forward strand.
GGGTCACTAATGCCGGAACACAACACAGGGGCGGAGAAAGAATACTAACCTCTGTGGCTAGGGTCGGCCTGTCGTAAAAGGCGACAAAATAACCCACCCCAGCTACGTGGCAGGGCCCCAAGCCCGTCTGGATGGCGACCACCTTTAGTCTTAAGTATGCCGCCATAATAACCTTGTGTTGTGTTCCGGCATTATTGACCCAAATTCCTGTACCCTTATGGGACAGCAGCGTGTTCGCGATGCCCTTAGCGTTGCAAACACTTATAGGCGACGGTAACTGCTAAATTCTAAGCACGCTGTAAGCCTGTTTGCTGATCTACAGCAATAAAAAAGACATTGCTGTAAGACAGCAGACAAGCTGACAGTCCACTTAATATTAAGTAGTTACCACCGCCCATGGATGTCTTACGCACCAGGTTCCTCATCCTCATCAGTTACCAGGGGCTAACTAGCTGACACCTGCGCAAGGGAACTCAAACCTGGGTCACTTCTTTCCAGTATTCTTACCCCACCCCTGCACGGATAGTATAGTCCTTGTGGAGTTTTCGAAAATCCTTCTGTAAATAAGCTACAAAGTCGAAAAAATACGATCTTACATAAAAAAGAGGAAAATATGTTGCTGGGAATTATCAATGCGGGCTATCTTGAAAAAGGCTAAACTTGGCCACATTTACACTGAACGTTTTATCGTGTCCCAGTCATTTTGGATTTTGCGGCGCGCCCGTTACTTTTTACGGCACACAAAATGGGCTTCAGTCAGACAGCCGCAATTTCGAACAGTTTTCAAGGAATTAAAGGGAAAACGGGCTTTGTATATCATGTCTATTACTGCCAATTGAATACTGTCTATTAATAACGTAATTAGTTCAATATTTATATTAAATGGAGCATTTTATTTTGTAATATATACATGACAATTAATTCCTTCGGCAGCGACAGCGGCCGACTCTTCTGTGTGCTCTTCTGTGTGTGTGTCTTTTCTGTGTACTCTTCTTAATCCTACCACATTGATACATGTGAGCGCCAGTGGACAAAACTCTCACCATAGGCGCAACCCGTAGAAGAGGCTCGCCCTAACACAAGAGGCATGTTGGCGTCGCACTGAGCAGGCCAGTTGGCCGTTGAACCAGACAGCAGGTTATTAGAAAACAGTGAGGTTTTAGTGAGTAATTTTTTTATTGATTAGGTTGAAAGCCCAGTTAATAGTAAGCGGTTATCGTCGCTTATAGATGTTTACGATGCGAGGGGCACCGCGAACACACTACTGTCCGTATATAAGTACAGGAACTTGGGTTATTAATGCCGGATACAACATAAGGTTATTATGGCGGCATACTTATACACCAGGGGTGGTCGCCATCCAGACGGGCTTGGGGCCCTACCACGTAGCTAGAGTGGGTTGTTTTGTCGCCTTTTACGACAGGCCGACCCCGGCCGCAGAGGTGAATATTCTTACTCCGCCTCTGCACGGAGAAAAAGTAGTCTCACAGAGTCACATATACCGTCTGCCCTGCGGTCGTAGAACTAGAACTAGAAATAAGTTTTTCCTCGAAAAAATAAATGAGCATCCGAATTATTCGTTTCTGTGCTCCGACAAATATTACGCTTTCTCGCCCATGAAGTAGGTCCGACAGCAAAAGTGGGATGTTATAAATTGTTAATATATTTATTAAACTGTTCAACTGTTAATACATAAACAAACAGATATACCTCATTCTTTTGACGTTGAATAAATTAAATTAAACTGTTATTTTTTACATTTCCTTTTTTTTTGTCCGGGGAAAACTAAACTTTATCAGTACCGTATTAGAAACCAACGTAAATATGACCGCCCTGCTATTGTAACCACTCGACTGGCCAGTTAAAAATAGTTTGATTGATCGTAGCGGCATACAAAAAAGTTCCAGTCACCACCTTAAGCACTTGTTGGGCGCAAAATCAACTTTTGGTTATTGCTCTCCTTGATGATATTTTCTCCACCGTGTAAGGATCATTCAGGCTAGGAAGGAAAACCCCCCCACGCACCACTGAATTCATCGAGTTTTTTACATTTCTCTGCGCTAGGCGAAATTAATTATTAAAGTATACTTACTTTTAACGTCTAATGGCTAACTACGTAATGTGGATATCCATCATGCAATTTTAGATAGTTTTACTGTATAAAATAGTTCAGAAAAGGTCAGAAAAATGGAAAGACCAATTCACTTACATAGTATTGTAATAAGCCTCCACTGGCGGTATGCCAAGCACTGGGCTAATTTAAATAGGCTTGTTTCGGTTACGTTCCTAATGTAATAAAAGAACATTTATTCTATAAAACTTGGTTTTAAATTACATTTCGTGTGAATTGTAACCGTCTCTTTTTGAGCTTACGGACGGATGCAAAATTAAAATATTTTTAGAGGTTTCTCTATTTCGTGAGGCTTTAGAGATTTTGTAGATTTTCATGCTCGCTTATCTATACTACTATTATATAGGTAAAGAGGAAAGATTTGATTGTTTGTTTGTTTCCATTGAATAGGCTCCGAAACTACTGACCTGATTTAAAAAATTCTTTCACTGTTGGGAAGCTACACTATCCCCGGGTAACATAGGCTATATTACATTTTCAAAAAAATTAGGGATCCTTACTAAAACTCAGATAATGTAACCCAAGGTGTAAAAAAATTACCTAAAATATTATTTAAATCGCGTGCGCTGCGAAAACTATTGATAATAGAATAAAATAATGTACTACGACTTTGCAGAATACATCATTATTTACAAAAAGTGTCGCGACGGCATATGTCTAACTATAATAGTTTTGCTACAACAAGTGTTCTTTTATTTTAAAAATTTAATTGATATGCTTCCTCTAGAAAAGGCCCTTTATTTGTATCTTGGTATTAATCCTTATCAAAATAAATTACTTCATATTCAAGACTGCTTCAATACCTTTATATAACTTTTTGAATTTTTCAATTCTGACATTCTATTCGAAATATATCACGAGTTTAAAAATGTAAGTATGAACGAGTAGAAAAATGTTGCGTGGTAGCCGCTCACCCTGTTCGGCTAGAGCTAGGCAGCACCTTATGCAACGTAGGCGCCTCTGGGGTTTTTATAAAAATTAGAAAATAAACTTATTAAAAAAAATTATTTTATCAGAACATAACCCCAATATTTTAAATAGTTTATTTTCTTTTATTCGACACAAGCAGGAACTGCGTGTCACGGAGATGAACATGCTGCGGTGGATGTGTGGAGTGACGCGAAAGGACCGCGTTAGGAACTCCCGCATTCGCGGCAGCCTTCATGTCCGTGACATTGCGGATAAATTGCAGGAGTGTCGGCTCCGATGGTACGGCCACGTTTTACGGCAACCGGATGCTTACGTGGGAAACAAATGTCTGGCCATGCCGCTTCCGCCGGGCCCCGGCAGGAGGGGTAGACCCAAAAAGTGCTGGCTTGACGTCGTAAAGGGTGATATGCGTGCCAATGGTCTCACTACCAGGGATGCTGAAGACCGTGCGAAGTGGAGAAGAAAAAGTCGGAAAGCGGACCCCGGGCGCCGAAGCGAGAGTTTGGGCTGCAACCGGGAATTAACGCAGAGATGATGATGATAATTTTCTTTTATTCGACCAGCGAAGCCGGCGGGAACGGCTAGTAAATTATAAAAAGCCAAATGTAAAATTGAGTTTTAACAATTTCTGATACATATAAAAGTACTCTAGTAAAACTGTAGGTCGTAGTGACAAATATAACAAAGAACGCGAGTGAGCTATAAAAAGACCTACCCGGCTATTACACTGACATTTAACTGGGCAAGTATTCCTGAAAGTGGTTCATTAGTTTGGGGGACACAAAGCGGGGTCAAGCCTTTTATACGCTTGCCATGCTTTCGGCGCCTAAACCTCATCCATTTTCAACGCGAGCTTTCATATGAAATTCTGAGACATTAATTCAAAGTAGTATGCCTACTCTTTTAGGTAAATATTAGGATTGTAAAAATATTATACAAGGCGCATTGGCTAGTTACACATACCAGTAAACTCGGTATGCAAGTTTCTTTTTCACAGTCCTTATATGGCAATTCTTATATAATACGTACATTAAGCGAGAAAACTGCCTAAAGGTATGATTCCGAACTACGCTACACGCAGCAGTGCTGCCGCGACACTGCTGCCTAGCTCGGAATGTACTCTCATATAAACTTATAGAGTTTGTATGGGTTCCGGTAGTGCCGCGGCAGCAGTGTCGCGGCAGCACTGCTGCGTGCAGCGTAGTTCGGAATCATACCTTAAGGTGCATGTCACCGTTGGATTCGAACCCGAGACATCTAGATTTGTAACTGAGTGTAGTACCACTTAGCTACCAAGTACTTATATATAATTTAGTAAAATATTTTCTTATTATTTCACACTTTTAGTTAATTATTAAAACGTTTTACGTGTTTTAAACGCGTTTTTTGAAGTGAAACTTCTTTGGACGCTGAGGCTAATTTTTTTACGGATGAAACGGAAATTAGCGTCACGTTACGGATGAAACGCAAATTAGCGTCACGAAGATGTGAAACGTTTTTTATAACACTTACATTTTTAAACTCATGATATCTTTCGAATGGAATGTCCGAATTGAACATTCAAAAAGTTATATAAAGGTATTGAAGCAGTCTTGAATATGAAGTAATTTATTTGACACCACTACTTTTTTTATTATTACCATTTACGACAGGCCGACCCCGGTCGCACAGGTCAGTCAGTGTTCTTTCTCCGTCCCTACACGGATAAAGTACTTTTCAGCTTTAACCAACTTTTAACTTAATTTTTGAATACTGTATCACCCCAATTTTAATTTACTCATTTTTATCGACGTTTAAGTGTCGTTTAACAGTTTAAGTTTTCGAGGCTGCTCTCTGCTGCCGCTGTTTTCATTTATAATAATTTTAAGATTTAGAAATTAGAATTTATTTGTAATATGTAATTAGGATAAAATGGGACTGACATTATATTCTTATAAAAAGCCCCTAAATAAATTAGATAATAAAAAAAAAACAGTTTAAGTCATTAATTTTCTGGTTGTCATGCACGTCCCTACAGTCAAAGCTGAGAGGTACATCACTAATTTGTATGTACATAGAATCTAATCAAATTCACGCGTATGAGTTCTCTAATAAAAGAACTGAAATTCTATTCACCAAAGGAGTTTGTGACAGACGTAGGTATTTTATTGATAAAAAAGTTCTATTGGGGCTATAGAAGAAGTAAAAGTCTTCCCAAATATACAACCGTCCTTATCAGCGGAAGTCCTTTGGTGAATGCTAAAATTACTGTAATGAGTATTTTTCCTTCTCTTATTTCCGATTGCATGGGGAATCGGATGGTATTTTTTTTAATGTTACTGAATAGCAGACAGGCTGGCGGCCCACTTAATTGTAAGCAGTTACCGTCGCCTATGGATGTTTGTGACGCTAAGGGCGCCGCGAACACGCTGCTGTCCCATAGGGGTACAGGAACCTGTGGCTCACTAATGCCGGAACACAACTCAAGGTTATTATAGCAAATGGCTTGGAGCCCTACCACGTAGCTAGTTTTGTCGCCTTTTACGACAGACTGATCCCGGCCTCAGAGGTTAGTATTCTTACTCCACCCCTGCACGGATTAAAGGTATATGGGACTTCATGAGACTATGCACTAAAACCCCGCTGTCCTATCGCCTAAATGGCCAGCCGATCCCGTGGAAACAAGCGCCGGCCTGCCCTTTATGGCAAGCGGCCCTCGTCCATAAACTATCTACAAATTATTACAAAACATGCACAATATGGCACGAGTCTATTATACGTGTTTTAATTTAAAATAACTCTGCCGATATTTTTAATACAAATATTGTACTTATCTCATTCGTCGCCAACACTTAAGTCCGATTCAACTCATGAATGTATAATTTGATACAATGTCCCTAATCGTTCCATATTGAGCACATTACCGGATAACATTAGTACTAAAAGCGTTCACATTATGCGGTGATCGCACACATCTGGTATTCCCTATACTTAATAAGAAACTTGTGACACAGCGTTGCTTAGAACGACGAACAAATATTTAAGTAATTAAACGTATTTTACCTTTAGGTAATTGCTACTCAAAATCATTTTTTTTGAGGGAATAATTTCGATTCAACAAAATGCTAAGTTACCAACCTCATTTGTCAGGAGCACGGTATATCTTCTGCGTTGTTGTTAATATAGCGTTGAAAACTTCAAATAGTTATGTTGTTTATTTTGTTCACCGAGACCGAAGCCTATTTTGAGGCTAAAGACAAATCGTACTATAAAAATGGTATCGAAAAATCATATGATCGCTATAATCATTGTATCGCTCTCAAAGACAACTATATTGAATAATGAAATTAAATTATATCAAAAAAAATTTTCTATGTTAGCCAACGAACTTTTCTGCCCACGTAATAGCTACTATTTATTTAAAGGACGTTCGCTTATCTATCGTTAAAAAAACTTAATGCTGCAGTAAAAACTCTACTCTTTTAGTCTGACATCAATAAAGGTTTTATGTACTTTATATAACTGATTTAATTTTATTTTCATATACGATAGATGAAAAATCGCAAACAAAACATAATACATCATTTATTGAAAGAACAATCAATGCTAATATACCAATGCTCGTCAAATCTAATAGCACTATGTAACAATAGTAACAAATTGTTCTAACTTCGCATTTATTGGCAAAGATTTCTTGCTAATTTATCTCATCGCGGTTTGTAAACTTTATGATTATTGTATTAGAGATTGTTTTGCATTGTCTTTGCGTAGAATTAACTTTGCATTTACCTTCAATTCGAGCTGTCGCGGATGGAATGGAAATGTCTATTGCCTGTGGTTACACTCAAACGCCGCGAGATTTCAATCTTGGATTTGTTTAAATTTGAATTTAGAATGTTGTGTTCTAGAATGGGAATGTTCAAATGGCGTCTGGTGACAGTTACAAAGTGTTTTCTTTTGTGTTCTAACGTATTTTTGAAAATAGACTGTATAATATTAGAAGTAAAAGTAATTTTTTATTTTCGCAACTTCAATATTATCAGTATATCTACCAAGTCATTTAATATGCTAAAGGTTTATGAGGGATATGGGTTCATTTGTATAATAATATTGTATATTTTAACAGTATCAATTCAAATACAATTTGAATTGAATTTATCTGAAAGTTTAGAGTCGATTGAAATAATACTTAAGTTATCGAAGGTCTGCATAGCAGTCTCCGGAAAAATCTTCAAAGAACATTATACATAAAAAGTTTTTTCCTGTAATACTCAACAAGTATCAAACTAGACACAACTTCGAAGGGGAATCTTTTATATTTTTGAGAGGTTAGGTTTAAATGTTATCTACAAGGGTCAAATATTGAAACAATTTTATCAATATTCGGGGAAGGACATTGAAAAAGCTACCGAATTTGGACCAAGTGGTAATATTTATTTTATATGAAAAAGAATAACAGTGTATAGGAAACGTTCCCGCGTGTGATGTTGAGAAAATAATGTTCCCATTATTTACTTTCCGATGGTAGTGTAAATGTAATATTGTTACTGCGCCTACATAAACCAACAAGGTTATTTCTGCGAAATAAGTTGGTTATTTGATCAAGTTCAAATGCTTTGTAAGTAATCAATAACGAGGACTTATTTTCTCGAATATTATCGTCGGCTATCCATGGCTGAACTTCTTCTTCAAGTTTGTGTCAATATACCCCAGTTTCCTGGATCTTTCCCTCCAACCTTGAGTGAGAAGCTTTTGCAGATCATCCTTCGAATGATCTGGTGAACACTGACCAAGACGCGGTTCTTCACTCCAAGACTTGCCATTTCAAATATATATTTGTGGTGAAAGTAATATATTATTATAAAGTTTATTCAGTATTTTACATTTAGTAATCAAATCCAAAACCACTAGATGGCGCCTGTGGTAATATTTTATAACTTTTCCCAACGACGATTACAAACCCACATGGGAATTTAGTGCAAGGTGTCGTTGAGGTCGTGGGTCTTTGTGGTCGTTTGCTTGCTTTGAAATAATATTTACAGAGGTCGTTGTTGTCGTTGTAATAATAGTAATCGCCGTAATCTATATCTGGTGGTATTTTTTGATAATATTCGGCACTTGATTGTGGTGGCCGCGTCCAAGTTATCGAGTTTGTTTACGAGTCCTTGTAATGCGCACACTTCTGTTGTTATCAAGGTGATATTATATATTTAATCCTTCTGATTGCTTTAGTAAAAATTATACGGACAATTAGTAATTTGTATCTTTGTGAATACCCCACCAGTTCACTGGTATAACCCCTACACATTTTTATGGTCGAAGAGTAGTAGACAGGCTGACGGCCCGTGACGACAGGAAACACTGAACACTGTGCGCATGTTGCTTTTCGCATAGGAGTAATACTAATGCCGAAACACAACACAAGATGATTATCGCGGCATACTTATAGGCAGAGGTGGTTGCCATCCAGGTGGACATGAGGCCACTTAGCTAGGGTTTGTTTTCTTTTACTATAAGCTGACCCCTGCCGCAGTGGCAATTTTCTCACTCCTCCGAGAAACCCTTTGTTAAGTCGATAACGACCTCAACCCGCAGCAATACTATTCAAATTAAGTTGTATTCATTTGGCTTCAAATCTTAGATGTACCATAAGGCAAAAGGGGTATTAAATAATTTAGTCGGTCTCCCGCTATCTGTGTGCAAATTATTCACAACCTCCCGCGAAACCCCTTCAAATTGTCGAAATCTCCTTTCTGTAAACTATTGTTGCTGGGGTATTTATTTACAAAGTTGAATAATGCTATTTAACTTATTAAGTTATGGTGTATTACATCATTCAGGTTTTCTGATAATTTTAATAAATAATTTACAAATTTTCCGTGTAGGGGCGGAGTAACAATACTAAACCCTGTGACAGGGGTCCGCCTGTCGTAAAAGGGCGACAAAACAACCATACGTGGTGAGCGCACCCTTGGGCAATTAGTATACTGCCATAATAACCTTGTGTTATGATCGGGCATTAGTGACCCAGGTTCCTGCCCCCTATGTGAGAACAAACTGCTCGTGTCTGTTGTTCCTCAGCAGTGAAAGTCCTTATTCCCGACTTTGCAAAGCCGACTAGCACAAACGGCATTAAATAGTTCAAAGTATGAAAACTTTTTGCTAATCCATTATATATTAAATGGAAAAAAATTAAACATTTCACTCAAATTACACTAGATTATATCTCATATCAATATAACATATATTGCAATATAGCAAAATATATAACGCGTTTCTTCGAATGCAAATGGTTAAATATAGTTTAAAAAATTATCAAGCTGTTTCCAGAAAATACTAGATTTCTTGAAGCATGAAGCATTTGTCCGGTCCATCGAGTTTATTAGAGCCTTGAGCCGCTGCCCTTAGGGACCTCTTAGCGTAAGGGTCTAGTGTTGAAATATAAGGATAAATTTATGACTTGCTTTTTTAGTATTTTACTGTATTACTAAAATATATAGCTATATATGTAATATGTTGTTTATTGAAACAAAGAACCAAAGTGGTTGCTCTGTAAAGAAAAATTTATTTTTTATGAAACAAAATCTTATCACTAATTACAAACATAACTTACTTCTACAATTAATATTAAGTATGAACTACTATTATTTACTAACCTGTAAAGAGAAACCACAATAAAAGTTATTGTTTCCAATAAGATTTTACATTTGTAATATTTATCTTAAATATTAATGTGTTATTGTATATTTCTCATTATAGAATGAACATAGTGCAGAGCTGCCACCATAGATAATGCTTTGACGTATACATTCAAACTTAATGCGCGGGAAATTTAAATTTTGAAAAGTCAAAAGAGCTTAATTTTTATATTTAAATGTATAAATTAAAATAAATTAACTTTAATATTTTTTTTTTGCTTTTTAGTATACCCCGCTCTTGTATTTTCAAGTTCAAAATTGTTCTGTTAACATAATACATCATACATTAACACCCTCGGGACGGAAATCGAATCTGTGAGTTTCGCAAGTATTCCAACATGAAAAACCGTTGCGCTACTGTCCTTCAAATGATTAATAAATTGACCAATATTTATTTAATAATTTACTTAAGTAAGATTTATCTATTAGAAAACACAAGTAAGTTTTTTGACGACCTCCGTGGCGTAACAGCATGTCGCATGTCGGTACGCTTGCGGTCCAATCTCGTTCCACATCTGGATGTGTATGTACGAGTATAATATGTATTTATTTACAAAAGAAAAGTTCATTTGTAGTACATTAGTGGTCTTGCCTCATAATCATGCCATGCTACTTTTTTTTGTCTTTTTTTTTTGACATGTAGCGGATTTTATTCGGATAGAATTCTCCCAATATATTTCTTTAAAAAAAAATAGCATCGTATTTGTGTTGGATTAGTTGTGGACTAGACAACTGACACACTACTTATAAACTTTTTTGTTTGTAAATAAATACATACTATACATAAACACACAGACGCGGGACGAGAAACGAACCCATGACCTCAACGTTCCGTTACGCCACAGAGATCGTTCCTGGGCGACAAAACGAAAACATACCATTCCTTTATGGCGCAATGAAATGAATACATTTAAATTTATGGTCAATTTCATTGCTCGCGTGGCAGCCTCGTCAATAACGTTTATTAAAGATATGACCGCTGAATACTCACTCAACACGCAACTCTAAATTAGAGTATATTTCTTGTTTATTCGGTAAATGTCCCGGTTTTGAATTACACGATTACACACCGCTTTAGTTCTTCTCGTCGACCAACCCCCAGTGCTTGACTTTCGAGCAAGCATTCGAGTAATGCGTCCCACCAATATTAACCAACGGAATCAAGATGGCGCGGCTAGTTCACAAATTTCAAGTCACTCAGCAGGCTATACAGCATGCTATGTTGGGTGTTACTGTTATGAAAAAAAAACATGCGGGGCAGTCTTTGGGGACTGCCGATAGAAGTGAAAACTTTAAGTACTTGTGAGTTGTATCGTCGAGCCATTAGATTATTATTTTCGGTGTATAAAGAAGTGTTTATGATCAAGGATTAAAGTTTAAATTGGTCATACTTTTAATTTGTTTAATTAGCCACACTTCTTTACACACCAAAAATTGTTCACACAAAAAGTGCTCAAGGCGCCTAAAGAAGTTTTTACTTTAAAAACTCAACTGTATTACATTGTAATAAAGTAGCAATTCAAATATATACAGGGTGATTTTGACAAACCCGTCCAAATTTTTTTTACGCACTAAACATCATTTAAGGAACCCGTTTTTGCAAAAAATTGTATGTCAAATTTTCACCACAAAATATTTCATATAGGATCATTATTTCAATCGTACAGAATAATCATATGGCGTAAACAGCGTACGTTAACCTGTTATTACCTGTCTCTGTCACACCCGCGTAAATGAGTAGTGCGTATTCGCTCGCCCGGTTCAATGCCGCCGTCCTCGGCCTTTTACTAGGTCAGATGGAGAGGTCATTGACACTCTAGCGCCGTATTATGTAAATTGCGAGTAGAACTCGCAATTTACATAATACGGCGTAATTGAATGACTTTGTGATGCTCAACATTTTTGTACTATGTGATACAAAACTAAAATACATGTTTCTCATAACTTTTACTAAAGATTCTTCTGTGTAAATTTGGACGGGTTTGTCAAAGTCATCCTGTATATTGCAATTATTTAAAAGTTACATTATAAAATAAACCTTAAGTCATTATTAAGAAGGTTGGTATTACTGGAGCAAAACTCCCATCTTACGTCTTACGCATTTTCGATCAGGTCACGTGTTCTGACGCGAGTTTAACATTTTTTATCCATCAAAAAAAGTGCACAACGTCGCTAAAGAAGTTTTCACTTCCAAAATCTGAAATGAGGAATGAGAGTGAAAGTGTGTAACCGATGCAGCTCGTAAAATATGCAAGCTGCAGTGGCTAGGCCGATCACGTCTGTCGCATGACCGATTGGCACCAGAGCAAATGTATCCTGGAGTGGAGACTGCGTCTCGGAAGACTTAGTATAGGACCTGCGAAAGGTTGCCGTACGGGGCTGGATGGAAAAATCAAGTACACTGTCGAACCTCTAGAGGAGAACACAAGCCCAGCAGGACGTTATAGGCATTATTCAGGTAAAAAGTTTTACAGAATACCCTCAGACTAGAAGATTATGATAATCTTCTAGCAAGCTTGAAGACGGGCGAAAACTGACCGGTGCCAGTCAGGTTTGCGGTCAGATTAACGTGCCTAAAACTAAAGCTTTATTCCTCTATAATTGTTACAAACCTGTACATCACCCTTATACTTAAAAATGGGCACTAGCGTACTATTGGACCATTCATCGGGGATCGCCTCGTCTTGCAACAGCTTATTGAAGAACAAAGTCAGCCACTTCCATCCATCTGCTTTCTAGAACTTCCATACTTCCACTGGTATTTCCTCCGGTCCTACAGACTTGCCATTTGGCATACTATCCTCAGCCAATCTAACCTCAGCCGTACTCACTTCTTTCATAACGCCCATATTAACGGGTGCGTTCTCTAGCATACCACTCCAGACATTCTCTTCATTCATCAATTCACAGAAATAAATTTTCCATCTGCTCTTTATTCCTACATCCTCTGTTAAGACCCTTCCACAATCATCTTTTATGTATTTCATATGGGTTATATCCCTTGCATTCTATGTTCTACCATTCACCATTCTATAAAGATGTTTCTCACCTTCAGGGCTTCCCAAAAACTCATACAGCTTGGCTTGTTCCCTGGCCTTGGAGACAGCAACAGCTCTTCTTGTTCTCTTTTACATTCCATATATTTTCTTTGCTCTTGCTTTCCTTTATCATAACATCCCCTTAGATAAGCTATTTAGGCTAAATATATATCTCCAAGATAGAGATACAAAACAGGGAAACGAAATATTTACGACACGAGACAATTAGAGAACTGAAAAAAATTAAATAGGAAATAGCAAATACATACATATAACTTAAAATCATTAATGCTGCAAATTTAATGACGGGCACACTTATCGAATGTATGTTAGCTACGAAAGCATCCAATATTTAAATGATTAAAACATGTGACGTTCTGACGGCAGCTAATAATTTATTTGGAATGTATTGCATGTCAAGCAATAAGCAGAAGCGTGTTGATTGAAATAATTTCAGTTTGTGGGTGTTTTTATTTGGTTGTATGTTTGATAATACAAACTAAAGACTATAATACTAATTTATAAATTAGTTATTTTAAGGTGGTAATGCGGCATATTAATATGTATTTTAAAAAGTCATAAAACCAAAGCAGCACTAAAGTACAATGCACTAGTGTTAGCAATTCAGTTCTTTGATTATAACAAATACTCTTGTATATTTTTTTGCGTTTATATAAATGCACTCACATATGTGAGTCAAAGTATGTTACGTTATATTTTAAGCCATTATTGCAGAACAATAACCAAAAATCGATCTTGCACCAACATAAGGGTGCACCACTTCGCTGCACCATCACTGGTCAGTAGAACAAAGATGGCCTCTTAAGTTAGAAGTGGTGAGCCCATAAATACGACGGTAGAAGGTTCCCACGGGATAAAGAAAAATATTTAAAGCCATAATTCTGGTAAAATTCACTTAAATGGCGCATACACATCGAAACCCTGCAACAGGGTAGGACAAAAACTGACGAGCCCGTTAGTGTATAGAAAGAAAATCGCTATTCATTTTTAACTTAGACCACGACTATGAGTGCCGGAAAAAGGAGTGGTTAAATTTAAGATCATAAATTATGTTTACGTCCTTATCTCAGCTGGGTATTGTTTATTTATGCACGAGTACAGATTTACGCACTTTTACACATTCGAAGTACAAATAATAAATCGACTACGAAAAGAAAGTAATGTTTGAATTATTAATGCAGACCTATATGAAATAAGATGAGGGTAAATGACAGTCTATAAAGGATCATGGCCAACTTGATTGTATTTGTATATTACTGAGGAACAACAGACTGGCTGACGACCCACATAATAATAAGCAGTTACCGTCGCCTATGGATGTTTACGACGCTAGGGGCACCGCAAACATGGTGCTGTCCACGTAGGGGTATTAGAACCTGGGTCATAAATACCGAAACATAACACAAGGTTAGTATGGCGGCATACTTATAGACCAATGGTGTTTGCCATCCAGACGGGCTTGAGGTCGCGGTTGTCTCGTCTTTTACGATAGGCCGACTGCGACTGTAAAGATCATGTAGTGTAACATTAATGTATGTTAATTATATCTAATATTTACATAAAGGTTTTAATAAATGCTTTTCGATATTATGACAAAATAAATATTACTCGTCCGATTTGACGTACATTAATAATAATAATAATATTTCGTTATTGCACATACATAGTTCAGGACTAAGTAATAGGTACATAAATTTGTATGCTAAGTACAATAGGCGGTCTTATCGCGTGTAGCGATTTCTGCCAGACAACCTTTGGATGGACAGGATTTACAAAATTATAAAACGGTATGCGCTATAAAATAATCAACATATACTACATACATATAAACAAAATAAATGTTATAATTATACATACATACATATATATACATATACATATTGCAATATATAATTCATGTAATATATAAGAAATAGATATGTAAAATAGTAATGATTTATTATGACAAGAATAATCACAAGATAAATAAATAATGTAACTTTCTGTAGTGATAGTATATTAGCTTTTTAAATAATATTCTTTAACAAGTGTATTAAAGGATGATATAGACTTGGCTTGTTTTATGTCAGTTGGTAATTGGTACATTATCATCTACAAGTCAAAATTATTTATTGCTTTAATTATTTAAATAACTATGTTTCTATATTTATTATAAGTATAAAGCGTACGAACTACTTAAGCGTTTAATTGAGCTGCTAACCTACATTATAATTAACATACATTAATGTTAGACTACAATTAGTATGCTTAATCCGCCCTTGCATGTAATAAAACTCAAATTTCCTTCAGTACATATAGTCTATGCCACCCGTGGATTCCCCTTGTTATGACCAAGATACTGTCTACTTCTAGGGGAGGCACGAGTTACTATTGAAATAGGATGGTACAGAATGTTTGTATCTATATCAGAGGGCCGATACATCGTCTATTCTTTACAAGCGATTTCATTTATTCCGGATATGATTAAAGGTAAGAAAGATCATGCGCCATATTCGGTAGAAAAATACTAAGTTTATTTCTTTTACCAGCAACAAAAAAACGACAGTAGCGCCGAATCGATTTATCTTGTATTATGTCAGATAAAAAAAAATATTGCATTAATCAAACATCTATTACTAAATTCACTAATGTTTCAAATACGGTTTCAAACTAAACTTAAATTTCTTTAGCAATTGTGTTTTGTTCAACAGATATGTTTTTACCCTTTAGTGAGAAATTGTTAAATAGTAGAAACAAAGATGTAAAACAGATTTTTTTCATTTTCTCATATTTCCTCTCCGGGTGTTTATCACTGCTTCCATGCGGTTCCTCATGGAACGGATAAGCGTCACAATCTTGTGTTGTGGGATCCTACTCTTCATGTAATAGCTGTTTTAAACTGGCCAAGCGTCTCCGGATCAGGATCTCTCGCTCTGATTCGTCTCTTCAATTCATCCCATAGGTGTTCTATGGGAGTCATATCCGGGCTTCTTGCAGTCTAGCCCATAACCACAATACCGACTCGCTCAGGTATTCATTGACAATGCCTGCGGTATGAGCCCTGGCATTGTCTTGCATAAACATGAAGTCTTCGTTAGTAAAATGTGCGTAGGGTACCACATGAGGCTCCAGACACACTTTGATGTAACGTGACCCATCTAATGACGGTAACTGAGGTCCAGAGACCGAGTACAAACGCAAGTTCGGTTTTTCTATCGGCGCTTATGCCTCCACAAACCGTCCATGAACCACCACCGTAACTGACTCTTTCTTCAATGCAGCACTGTGCAAAACGCTCTCCCTCTTCTCGATACACATTTTTTCTTGTCATTACCATACAGCATGATCTTACTCTCGTCAGAAAAGAAAATTTTGCTCCATTTAAGGCGCGCTCTTCGGTGGTAAATTTTGGGCCATTAGCTGATTTATGAGGTTTCATGCCATGCTCTACAAATCTTCTTATGGTAGAATCGCTTACAGTCAATCCACGAATCTCACAGAGCCGCTGCTGCAGTTGAATAGAGTTAATGTGTCTAAGGAATTGAGCTGACAGGCCGGTGCTCTAGCTCATAAATGTGAACAGTACTCCATATGCAGTCTGACCTGTGCTTTGTATAGCAAAAGCCGTTGCCTTGGACTGAAATACTGCTTGACCGGTTTAGCACACCCATCTTTTTGGAGGCAAGCTTAGCTTTGCCCTCCAATTGTCCCGTAAACTGCACATCATTCGTGATGTCGACACCAAGGATGCCAATAGTGCATGAAGTAGAAAGAGGAATCCTTGGAATTGTGGCGCAGGTGCGAACGGGGCTTTCTTGACAGAGAATACACAGACTTGCCTCTTCGAGGGATTGAAGTGGACAAGATTTTGTCGTCCACATTTAGAGACTCTCTCTGAAGAGTTATCTACTTCAGACACAAGTCTGACCCGACTTTCTTTCAAAACCACAGGAGAGAGGTTTACACGACCAGTGCATCGCCGGCACTATCATCTGCATAGCAATTAATGCCATCTATGGATAACATGTCATTAATATGCAGAATAAATAGCCTCGGCGACAGCACACAACCCTGAAGCACACCGGCATTAATGGGCTTCATACTGGAGCAGCAACCGGCAACAACGACCTTAATACTGCGCCCAGCGAGAAAGCTGAATAGCCAGGTGCAAAGACTCCCAGGTATCCCGTAAGATTGAAGCTTCGCAAGAAGAACCTTATGGCAGACCCGATCGAAGATCTTAGCGATGTCTAGGCTAACAGCAAGGCCTTCTCCTTTACTCTCAACCGCATCAGCCCAACGTTGCGTTAGGTAAACCAGGAGATGCCCAGCAGACCGACCATGCCGCAAACGATATTGGCGATCATTTAGAAGTTGGGAATCCTCCAGGTAGCCCAAGAGTTATGCGTAGATAATCAGCTCCATCTATATATTACAAAATTATAATTAAATTGGAGAAATTCCTAGTCTGTACGGATTATATATTTAATGGTATAATATCCAGTACCACGATTTTTATTTAATTTTAGTTTTATTTTGGTGGCATCCCTTACATTCATATATATAAAGCCTATACGAAATAGATACAACGAATTGCCTTAGCAACATTCAAATACGATATAACAGTTCGAACTCCCACAGCCCTTAAATTATTCAGACGTGATAAGTATAAGCAAGTCCTTAACCGCAGAAGCACCCTGAAGTGCGGGAAACCAATAAAATAATACACCTCGTTACATGTATGAGAGGTATCGCTATGAATACAAATGGATTTTGAGGCATACGTCAAATTTTATCACATTTAGTGGTGATTTTCTGAAATTGTCACGGACAAGCGTTATAGAGACGTATGTTACTAACGAATTGGGTGATCGAATTTTATGATGTGCGACAATACTACGTAAACTCACTGCGGGAAAACGGCCATTTTACATTCCATTAGGGTAACTATCCTCGCCTATGGATGTTTAGTGATGCTAGAAGCACCGCGAACAAGCTACTGACCGCATATGAGTACTTGACCCTGGGTCACTTATAACCGGAACATTATACAAGGTTATGGTGGCATGTTTAGAGACCCGGAGAGTTGCCATCCAAATGGAAATCTACCACCTAGCTAGGATGGTTTTCTCGCGTTTTATGAGAGGACTTCCCCGGCCACGGGGGTCAGAATTCTTACTCGGCCTCTTCATGGAGAAAATTTATAGGCCTAAGACCAGGTTTGTCGAACTTGACATGTTATAAGTTAGTTATAGTAATAATAGCCCATAACTCACTTTCATTCCCAATGTTGGGCTTGTGCCTCCCGCCAAATGGAAAGAACGGTATACTCTTCACTCTTATTCAAGGCCGATTTGTAGGTTATACATACCGCCTTTATCGGTACGCAGAATTTTTTAATTTAATTCTGTAGAACAGCAGACAGGCTAACGGCCTATGGGTGTTTGCAACGCCAGTGGCATCGCGAACACGCTTGTGTTTCATAATAGTACAGGAACTTGGGTCACTAATGCCGGAAAACAACACAAAGTTACTATGGCGGCATACTTAAGACTAAAGGTGGTCGTCATCCAGACGGGCTTTAGGCCCTACCACGTAGCTGGGGTGGGTTGTTTTTTCGCCTTTTAGGACTGGCCGGCCTTACCGATTTCCTTATGATGTTTTCCTTTAAGGTCGATTTATAGCAATTATAGTATAATATGTACATTTGGCGAGAAAAACTAGTAAAGGGGTTCGTGCCACCTCACGATTCGATGCCGGGACCTGTAAAATGGTCTTTTAAGACACTAAGTGTATAAGGTAAAGATTAGTTAGGAAACAACGCCTAATTCCTTTTTATTTCTACTAAGTAAAACATTCCTTAATCCGACAACTGACATTCAGACAGGTTAAGCGGGATTTTTGTTGGTAGCGCCCATAAACCCACACTCTCTAGTAGAAGTCTCACAGTCTAAACATAACATCGATTACTCTGTTTATAGAATTTATAGACCGGTTCCGGTTATAACCTTCTAGATGTAACTAGAATATAGACGAATATAATGCAATCCTTTGAATTTAATCATCCAATTATATCCATATCTTACTGGATAGTCATTAATTTTACAATTCACACAACCATCTATTGTCAAAGTAAGAAGCAGAGCAGAACTGCACGTCGCTATTGACAATAAAGAACATCAATTCTCTCCTTAAAATGTAATTACTAATTAATACGAAACTTCATGAGTGGACAAACGTCAAAACGGTCATCATAGCGTGCCGATATAGTAATATACCATTTATGTACTTTTGAACTGTAAATTAAAATATATTAAACATAATCTAGACTCGGGACGGGAATCAAACACGTGATCCCCGAGTGTTCCGACGTGTGAAAGCCGCTGCGCCACTGAGGTCATTGGCCAGAATGGGATTTGTGGCTCAAATTGGTGATTTATACAATCCGAATTTCTTAAATTTTATATTAAAATATATGCGAGGATTCATGTTGCAAAGTATTTTGCATGAAATAATATATTCATGATGCGGGCACAATAATCATATAACATTGCAGTCGAGAATCTAGCTTCATTTTAAGACCCACTTTGGACTTTGAGGCAACTACTTGACATATATATTTTAGATAAATAAAATACAAAAAAAAACTTTTTTATAGTTGTAGGACAGCAGACAGGCCGACGGCCCACTTAGAATTTACCAGTTACCGTTGCATGGGTGTTTGCAACGCCAGTGGTATTGCAAAGACGCTGTTGTCCCTTATGGGTACAGGAACTTGGGTCACTAATGCCCGAACACAACACAAAGTTATTATGGCGCCATACTTAAGACCAAAGGTGGTCGCCATCCAAA
Source organism: Malacosoma neustria (assembly GCA_963693495.1). Lineage (NCBI taxonomy): Eukaryota > Metazoa > Arthropoda > Insecta > Lepidoptera > Lasiocampidae > Malacosoma > Malacosoma neustria. The sequence continues at coordinate 14,455,784 of OY856390.1, forward strand.
CGGTCTTTGGGCCCTAGTACACAGCTAGGTCGGGTTGTTTTGTCGCCTTTTAAAGCAGGCCGATCCCAGCTGCTGATATCAGTATTCTTTCTCCGCCCATGCACGGATAAGAATTCTTGGATAGATTTAGGTAGGATAGACTAAGTGGTAAGGCTCCAAGCCCGTTTATATGACAGTCACCCTTACTATACATGTATGCTGCCATAATAACCTCGTGTTGAGTTCCCGCATTAGTGATCCAAGTTCCAGATATCCTAGGCAGAGTATTAGAGGTATAAATTCTTCAAAATGTCCAATAGTTCAATCACTGCTGCAACTACATATCTGACTACCTATTATATTTACGAATAACCGCAAACGACCTAAATGGGCTGTTTGAGGTAACTTAAAGATACAATAGTTTTCATCTGAGTAAGTACTCGTATATTATTAGCCAAGTAATTGTAGAGTTGAAACCGCTGCTTAAACTCCTACATTATATGAAACTTAACATAGGTACTTAGATATTTCTTTTTAACAGAGCCCAATAACCTTCCTCGCAAAACTAAAATGAAGTAATAAAAGCAAAGGGCGCGTACAGAACGGGGATGTGAAGCCACTCCGCGAAATGTCCCAGTATGAAGCGAGCGTTATAAACCGGGCATATTATGTTGCGGCAGTGTACAGTTGAATTTATTTGAAAATGGATAAAATTAGGAATGAGTATATTTAGTATAAGATCTAAAGTAAGATCGACCTTCACCCGTCTGGTTAATGGATTTAACGGGAAAATTTTACACCAACCGTAATTACAAAACCTATAGAATATGCAAACGTATTGTTGCCTATATTTTCCCGGACTAACTATTGGGTATAAACAGGTATTTTTCAATCTATAAATTAAACATAAAAATAAGCGCTATTTTATTGCGAACACAATGATATAGGGTTGCCCGCAAATAGTCTGAACTGAATGACGGTTGTCGAATTAAAAAAAAAATAATGTTATGTGAACGTGCGACTCAGAGGTCTGAGACAAATATCCCGTGCGATAGACGAAGACAGAGTTGAAGATGCGCGCGGCGCGACCGCAGGATGTAAGAGGGTGTGCATGTTAGTAGTTCATGCAATAGAAAATGATAGCGATAGACTAGTAAACTGCAAGCAAACAGGCTGTAACTCAAAAACTAATTAGAATATTCATTTAAAATTTTAGTGTGTTTTTTTTAAAGGTCGAAAGAAGATCGAAATATGCAAAAAATCGATTTTTTCGGAATTCACACTAGGTGTAAATTTCCCTTAAGCGGGTCGTCATCCTGACTGCTGATCAACAGCAATAAAAAAATCCATCCAATCCTTTCTATCTCAGTATATCACGAAGGAAGAGATGTATAGTACGCTACGAAATGCTATAAACCCAAGCCACAATGCTCTTGAGGCTTGACCCAGTATTTTTACGAAATAAATAAGGTACATATTACGATACTGTCTTAAATTAGAGGATTATTTTTAAGGTTGCAGTTCATCATCAAATTCGATCGAATCGAATTAAATTATCGAAATAATTAATCGAATTAAATTTTATGCTTTATGGCACAACACGCTTTCTTTAATGTCAATCTCCTATTAAAATACCTCAAATGTAACATTATGAAAGGTAGAGGATAAGGAGTACTATCTCATATGAGGGAGAAGTTGAAAGTGTCCAGCTGTACGTTGTACATTACAGTTCAGAACCCACCAGAATATTTTTAATTGCTGTAGGATAGCAGACAGGCCCACTTAGAATTTAGCAATTACCGTCGCTTATGGATGTTTGCAACGCCAGTGGCATCGCGAACACGCTGCTGTATCACAAGGGTACAGGAACTTGGATCACTAATGCTAGAACACAACACAAAGTATTATGGCGGCATACTTATGACCAAACGCCATTCAGGCGGACTTGAGGCCCTACCGTAGCTAGGATGGGTTGTTTTGTCCCTGCACGGATAAAATGAGTTAAAAATGTTATATTTTTAACAACTAGAGTAGTTAGTGACGGTATAGTATGGTAAACCTCTACTATTAGCGTAGTTTAAAATTATTTGGTAAATATAACCTAAAAGTTTTACTGATCGTATTTAGCGTCATCTTTATTTAACATATTTCGACGGACACTTTCCAACTGACGGTTCTCCTTTTTCTACCCTACTTAATTAATAAAAATCTTACATTTACATCAACTCTATTTAAAATATTATTCTAAAGCCGTTTTAATGAGAAGACACTCCTGTTTTAATTACACCGACATGCGGACGTGAAATTTAGTAACACGCAAACATTACAATTTTACATCCGACTTAGTTCTAAAATACAAGAATAATTAGATTAATTATGTAATATATTTACATTGTCGTATGTAATTAATACAATCTCTATTAATAATATTTATTTTATTTGGGTATTTAATGTTTATAAACAATACTGAATGTATTGGCCCCATCAAATTGCGCAGCAGATTTTCGACTGCAAAAACGTTCGTCGTATACAATATAATGTTACAAGATACAAGATACTTTATTGTCCGAACTGTGTACATACAAAGATAGTTTACATTAAATGGTTTCAACAATTTACCCCTTAGGGTGTACAATATTATTTTATTAATTAACATAGAAATTACTACTTGTCTTGTAATTTCGATAGGACTAGAAAGTCTGCAGATAAAATCAATATCTTCTTTACCTACTCCTAAACATACTTCTTACCGTCTTAATCAATTTTCTGATGTGACATTGAGGAGGCAATAAAATCAATTTCCTCCAACGCGGTTGGCAGTGACGGAATCAGCAGAAACATGATCATGCCTAGAGATATAATCTGTTCTATTATTTCCCACATCTTTAATACCTTCACCTCCATTAGCACCTTTCCCACTGCGTGGAAAGAAGCTCAAGTTATTCCTTTACCTAAAAAATGCAAAAAAAATGCATTTTTTAGGTATGCAAAAAAGGTGATATCCGTGCAGGGGCGGAGAAAGAATACTAACCTTTGTGGCCGGGGTCGGCCTGTCGTAAAAGGCGATAAAACAACCCCCCCTAGCTACGTGGTAGGGCCTCAAGCCCGTCTAGATGGCGACCAACTTTGGTCTTAAGTATGCCGCCATAACCTTGTGTTGTGTTCCGGCATTAGTGACCCAAGTTCTTGTGCCCTTATGGGACAGCAACGTGTTCGCGATGCCATTGGCGTTGCAAACACCCATAGGCAACGGTAACTGCTAAATTCTAAGCGGGCCGTCAGCCTGTCTGCTGCCCTACAGCAATAAAAAAAGATAAAAAAACCTCAAAGAGAAAAAAAATCAGCAAAACACGACGAAGTCTTAAAGCAAAACATATCCGTATTTTCCTAATGTAATTTACTTCGCACAGAAAATAAGCCAACCATACTGTATCAGCTTTAATATATGAACTTTCAAAAACTAATCTTATACTCCTTTGACTATGCGGTCGCTATGTGAACTAGTTTCTTTAATGTTTAGTGAGTAGAAAAGTGATCGAATATATTGAGTTCATATTCAAACCACAGGCAAAGGGCAGCCCTAGCCTTTGTCAGTTATTTAACTTTAACTTGAACGAAAAGGAAAACCTATGTCTAAGTATCAACCCTTATTACTAAGCAGCGCCTTGGAGTGCAGGATTGGAGTAAGAATGCTGACCCCTGCGGCCAGGACTGGCCTGCTGTAAGAGGCTACAAAAAGACCCTAATTAGGTGATAGGGCCCAAGCCCGTCTGGATGGCAACCACTCTTGGTTTCTAAATATTTTATGTGGTGTTACGGCGACCAGGTTCACTTCTACTACACGGACGGACGTAAATACAGTTGAGTTTTTGAAGTGAAAACTTCTTTAGGCGCGTTGAGCACTTTTTGGGTGAACAATTTTTGGTTTGTAAATAAGTGTTAATGACCAATTTAAACTTTAATGCTTGATCATAAACACTACTTTGGGGCTGTCCATTAATCACGTGTGGCTCGAATATCACAAGGGGGAGAGGGGGGAGGGGTGTAATAATATATCAGGTGTATTTATTTTTTCAGCAAACTCGTACAAAATCTAATTTAGCACAGTGCCAACAACTGACTTGCAAGATGCTTATCCAGTTATTGGTGTTGAAGAAAGTCTTGCTAATCAGTGGTTCGAGGATACTGTACATTAAATTAACTATCGGCAGTCCCCAAAGATTGTCCCGCATGTTTTTTTTTTTACTTTTGCCTGTGATTCGCACTGCGGAGCGGGCGTGATCGGCTAGTACTAATGTAAACGCAGCACTGCTGGTCGCAAGCCTCTTCCTGTACGGAACCGACAGTGCATCCGCCACGTTAGTTTGGATGGATTACACATTAAAGTGAACTTGGTATATAGCTCTCCTCATGATTTTAACAATACAAAAAGTACATCAACATTGCATACTGTCATGGGGTTCATACTCACGATTGGTATCAATGAGTGGCAACTATCGCCTGACCCCTCATCTCCTAAAAGAGACTTTGTATTAGAACCTTGTTCATTGTATATCTATGTACACTACATAACACGTGAGGTGAAACCTTCACGGTGCATAAATAAGTAATTTTGATTAAGTCTAATTTAAAAATAAAGTTTTTAAAAGTATTCTATTTTAACTATGTAAATGTTATTGCATTACATTTCAGTTTTGCATTTGAATCACAAACAGTTGACTAATATTTGTGAAACTCTATTGAATTTTAACTAAGTCTTAACAACTTTAGTTTTTAAATCCTTTGTGAAATAAAAACGTGTTTTACATATTTATAAATTGAATTAATTTAATCGAAAGAAATTGTGAAATTACGAAAGATTGTAAAATAAATAATACTTCATTCCTTATTTCACATTATGTATTTTTTAACATATTAGGACATTTCACACAACGCCATCTAGTCCCAAACTAAGTAGCATATCACTTGTGTTATGGGTACTAGATAACTGATATACTACATATATACTTTTCTTTTGTAAATAAATACATATTATACTGATGTGCGTTATCCGTTACGCCAGGAGGTCGTCAAGAATCAAATCATTTAGAACTTATGGTCCCTGGTAGCCCAGTATTAAGCTCAGAGTCCAATCTAGAGGTCCGGGGTTCAAATCTCCGCTTTGGACAAGCGTAGCGGGTATATTGTCCGTTGGCTCTAGGGTGATTCCATTATAGTCAGAACACAATATGTTCTCTCCGTTCACTATCTTCTGCCATAACATTTTCGTCTTTCGCCATTTCATATTTTAGACAATCTAAACTTTTATTTTGAATACTCACATTCCTAGCATTTTTCTTGCACTCCTAACACATCACTAGCGCTAATTTACAAACTCTTCCTAATATTTTTTTATTGCCGTGGAACATCACAACGGCTGACTTCCCATTTAATGTAAGCAATTACAGCCCATGGGTGTTTGCGACGCCAGGGGCACTGCTAACACGCTGTCGCCTATGTAGGGGAACTGGAACCTGGAATTACGCCGGAACACAACACAAGGTTATTATAGGGGCATACTTCTATAAGTATGCCCCTATAATAACCTTGTGTTGTGTTCCACTGGTCTATACCAGGGTTGGTTGCCATCTAGACCGGCTTGGAGCCTTAGCTAAATGTTTAATATCTTTACACACATATATATATATATATATATATATATATATATATATATATATATATATATATATATATATATATATATATATATATATAACACTAGCTGTGCCCGCGACTGCATCCGCGTGGAAAAGTGACTTGGGGCAGCATTTTTTTGGCTACATCTTATGGTTTATTTTGGATTACAAACCCTATAAACCCTAAAATATAAATAAATGAAATATACAAATTGCGTTCAAACCTACAAAACCAGCCAAGCTGAACCTTACTTCATATGATTCATCATATAAATCTGAGGTCAACTTAAATTGGAATAATATTTCCGAAACCTATCATATTTAACAAAAACTATTTTTTTTACTGAAATAAAAATAGCCCAAGTTACTCCGTGTTACATCAGCTATCTGCCAGTGAAAGTTCTGTCAAAATCGGTGCAGCCATTTCAGAGATTAGCCGGAACAAACAGACAGACAGACAAAAATTGTAAAAAATGTTGTTTTGATATATTTATGTACCGTGTATACGTCCGAATGCACTTAGTAAAAAGCAGTTATTTTAATATTACAAACAGACCCTCCAATTTTATTTATTTGTATAGATAAGTGCTTACTTTGGGACTACAAAAACATTATCTTCACATTTTATCATACCTAAAACAATATCCGTAACAAAAAGCCTCGGAAGCTTAAAAAGCAATTCATTCCAAATAGTACCCTCGTTCCAGTCAAAAACTACCTATCAACATAACCGTTTGATCTTATCCGCCCACGTTTAAATGCCTTTGAACTACCACAGTGGCCTATGAATTTACATATAAAAGAACTGTCAACAACACACCTCTGTACCGTGTCGGGTTTTATATCAAAAGAAACTAGTTTAGGGTCCGTTAAACGCGAACGACACATTAAGTTCGCATTAGCTACGAAATAAATTTCTATTTTAAATATGCCATTACGATATTCAGGTGATGATTAAACGGAACCAGAGCTCTCCGTACACTTCGTAAACTCTCTCTTATATTCTCGAGTGTTGATTTGCACGTCGAGCAGTGTACATGTGCTCATCACATAAATATAACTACGAGTACCTACTTTTGGTTAATAATTTTACGCATCGTCGATCGTCACGCCGTGCGTCGGCCAGCCGGATTTCTTTTTTTAAATTGTTGTGAGACTAATGTAACGATCATACAAGGAGAAGAAAATAATATTGAAGAAGTTACACAATTAGAAGAAGCATGTCGAGTGGGGAGAGTTACGTTCCTAAACAAAAAAAAATAAAGGACGACGAATGGACTACGGTAACAAGAGGACGCAAGCATAGTAATGGACAGACATATATGATGGAAGAAAATATTAAGTAATCTGTAACAGCGATTAACAATAAGATACCAAAACAATTTAGTAAAATTATTAAATAGTCATTCTATGGGATTAAACAAATTAAATACGTTAACTCACTCAAAATACACCTCACATTTAATGATTATGACAATGCCAGCAATTTTATGAATAATAAGATTCTTGAAAATATGTAGTGGGGGTGTCTGAGTACATCAGAAGTTGCTATTCCATACGCGATAGTAAAACATATTAAAATCGATTACTCGGTAGATAAGATATTAAAAAACGCATAAAATTTTGGAGTTTACTCCTTAAGAATCGATTTTCATATATAAGGCGCCCGGTATGAGAAAAATGTGAGGAGTAAAATCTATTGATGAATAACCTCGTTACGTTTTTGGTGCGCACCTATGGCGCGCAACTTTCTAATTTAGGACACATTCGAGCTTCGGCGAGCGCTACGTACGGACGTGTCTACGTTCCGTCCCCTGCCGACGCGCGACGCACGACCGAACGCTGCCAACCACTTATTGTATCAAGATGACGCGCGACGCATGCTCGAACAACCTTGTGTCATCTTATTGGTATAATATTTGGAGTTTACTCCTTAAGAAACGATTTTCTTATTTTTATATAATCAACACAATAATAGTTTTTATATATGTATATTATTTTCATTAATTTGTTAATTTACCCTTTCATATGGTATTAATCTTTTTTCAGTTAAATAAACTATTTTTGCGTATGTTTAGACAATCGTACTTAAGGAGTAAACTCCAGCCGTGCGTCGGAGCTGACATATACAGTTTTTTTTAGTAACTCTTTTTTAAATAAACTCCTTCCTTCGTATTACCAACATAATTATATTAACAGCCTACAACGTCCTATTGCTGGGTTCCAGCCTCCTCTAAAAAGGATAGCATTCCCAGCACACTTGTCCAAGGCGCATTGGCAGGTTCTCAGCATGCGGGTTTCCTCACAATGTATGCACCACCAATACATTGCAATTCTGTTATAACACGCACATTAAGCGAGAAAGACTGCCTAGGCAGTGCATGCTTTCGCGGGATTCAAACTCGGGGCCTCTTGTTTGACCTCCGATACTAAAACCTATTAGTACCATCAGATACCTAGAAACATTCTTAAATAAAACATTTAAAAACAATTTTTTTATTGCTGAGAAATAACTGACAAGCTTAAAGCCCACTTAATAGTAAGCAGTTACCGTCGCCTACAGAGGGATAGGGATATCCCCCATAGGAGAACAGGAACGCAACACAAGTTATTATGGCGGCATACTTATAGACCAAGGGTGGTTATTATTCAGTCGGCCTTGGGACCCTACCACGTAGCCAGGGTTGTTATGTTGCCTTTTACGACAGGCCGACCCCGGCCACAGGTATTTGTATTCTTACTCCGCCCCTGCACGGAAAGAAAGTTGAAGAACGCGCGTCATAAATGTCAGCTCGTTTAAAAATTATATCTTTATTTATTTATTTTATTTTATTTAATACGGTACACCAACAGCATACATAAGATACAATTTACACAACATTTACAATAATAAAATTCATATATGTATGCCAATTATAGGTGCACACAACATTTGCCGTCGTAGTAGTTGTTTAATACTATATCTATAAAATGCAATATCAAATAAGAAAAATATCATGCAATATCAAATAAGTCAAACATTAATAACAATAATCACAAAAAAAACAATAATCACAAAAAGGAAAATTTATATACTGATTATATGATATACAAATGTATTTACGTTTTTAGTAGAATTTCTTTTAATTTAAATATATAAATTAGCTACTAAATATACATTTTACTATATCGCCCCCAAGGGCTTAAACGATTTGATAAAATAAACCATTCCTCAAAAAGGCCTCCTTAGTAATTTATTGTCATGAAAGTTATTTAATTTGCCATAATATTTCATTACATATTACAAAAATTCGTTTAGAGGCTTGTCTGTCTTCATTTAGCGACGTCCATTAGGAATAATTGGTTTGCGTTGAATTGACGTGGCATGCACCTCTGCGAATTGGAACTGACGGCTGATATCCCGACATTACAACACTAGCACACCTGCGTTATGCTTCGAAATGTATTAGATTCTGTTTGGATCTTAATCTTATTATTCATCTTCATTATAATTTTGTGTAAGAGAAATTTATCAATGTAGTTTTATATAGCCGCAACTCTACGTTGACCCATCTTGGCTATTGTAGGCCATCAGCGGCTTTTGTTGGCCTGACTATGGATTAATGGTTCTGCGACCTCAGTTGCTCATCTCCTAGGTCTAAAGAGCGTAAAATTAATATCTGGGGGTCGGTAATCAAATGCCGTAGTGATTTGTGGCCGGGCGTACAGAGGGGCGATGCCATGGAGTTGTGAGTAGGAACCATGATCAGCGCAGTTGAAAATCTGACGCTCCGATATCGCCACAAAATCCTCAATACGGGGAATGCCCATGTATAGAACGTCATGAGCGATATATATACCTCTCTTTTGCAAACAAATATATATATTATACATTAACACCTAAATTGATCTGTACAGTGATTTTTATCCGTACAGGGGCGGAGAAAGAATACTAACCTCTGTGGCCGGGGTCGGCCTGTCGTAAAAGGCAACAAAACAACCCACCCTAGCTACGTGGTAGGGCCTCAAGCTCATCTGGATGGCGACCACCTTTGGTCTTAAGTATGCCGCCATAATAACCTTGTGTTGTGTTCCGGCATTAGTGACCCAAGTTCCTGTACCCTTATGGGACAGCAGCGTGTTTGAGATGCCACTGGCGTTGGGAACACCTATAGGCGACGGTAACTGCTAAATTCTAAGCGGGCTGTCGACCTGTCTGCTGTCCTACGCAATAAAAAAATATTTGAACGGAAATCCTGTCCAATTTTTTTATTTTTATTTATACGTCAGAACAACGTTTGCCGGGTTAGCTAATAAATAGTTTATACACTAGTGTTCTGCTACTTACCTAAGAGACTATGAATGAATGCATCCGAACGATGTTTGGTTATATATTTAACATTTTGATATATTTCTCATTGCATTAAAATTGATATATGCAACAAGACCCAGAAAGTTGAAATTAATATTGCTTTTTTTGTTAAAAAAAGTTTTTGTGTAGTAGTAAACATATAAAACATAGGATAGTAAAGGTAGAAAGAAGATGTAGTGACAAAAATTGAGAAAGGTATGCTGAGATGGATTGGCCATGTTGAGAGAATGAATGAAGAATGATTGACGAAAGAAGTGTATAAGGCGAGTGTGAATGGAAGTGTTGGAAGGGGTAGACCTAGGCGGACGTTTCGAGACCAGATCAGGGACGTCTTGAAAAAAGGCCAGGTCAAGAGTACCCTAAACCGAAGGGCATGTATGAAGGGAATAATGAAAGTGAACGAAGCGAAACAAGTATGTAAGGATCGTAGCAAGTGGAAAAAAGTGGTCTCTGCCTACCCCTACGGGAAAGAGGCGTGATTATATGTATGTATGTAGTAAAGGTGAAAGATTTCAGTTCAATCCGATTAATGCTTGAAAAGTGCGGAATAAGGGGTCGTGATAATCGATTAGAAAATTAACATTATCTTGGCGCCATCTGGTAAAAATTAAACGAACTAATATCCCCTTCCGTGAACCTTGAATTAGGTATGCAAATGAAATATTACGTCACTTGCATTAATTAGCTTCAGGCCTCAAATCTTGTTTCATTAAATTCTTTATTTTCCGCAGCCGACCAGTAAACATGAATGGCCATATTTCTTTTCGTTTTTATTGTCTTTGATATACACACGGCAGTAAAATTGAGCGAATGTTTGAAGTCTTTTTTTGAACAAATAAAATACGATTAAATCGTAGTCGTCGTTAAGACGATTTCAAAAATACTCGATTTATGCTTTGCCGTGCAAACCGTCATGGGAGAACCCATGATGATTTGCCAGTGAGATACTAAGCTTTCACGTATCTATACAAGCCAATATCTTACTTTTAATCCTTGCAGGGACGGGGAAATAATACTGACTTCTGCGGCCGGGGTCGGCCTGTCGTAAAAGGCGACAAAACAACCCACCCTAGCTACGTGGGCCCTAAGCTCGTCTGGATGACGACCAGTTTTGGTCTTAAGTATACAGCCATAATAACTTTGTGTTATGTTCTGGTATTAGTGACCCAGGTTCCTGTACCCTTGTGGGACAACAGCGTGTTCGCGATGCCACTGGCGTTGTAAACACTAATAGGTGACTGTTAAATTCTAAGTGGGCCGTAAGCCAGTCTGCAATCCTAAAGCAATAAAAAAATCGCCTCTTTTGTTAAAGAAGTTTTACACATTAGTTTCGCCCTATGACAGAACACAACAGTGAAGCTGGCTTTGTATACAACTGAATTTACCACTTTGATGATCAAATCAAATTTCAGTAATTTAAATACAATTTGTGCGCGATTTTTCCCGCCCGTATGTACATATACCTAAAACATTAACAGTTTTCTGTACAAACCTCGTCAATTACAGCAAAATATTGTTCCCTCCAGATTAATTTTATAAAGTATGGCTTTGGGCCGCACGGGGCTCACATCGGTGCCCGCGGTAAGCATTTTTATTGTATTTGTTAGTTTGTTAGTAGAACTTTTTTATGAGAGCTGTTTTATATTTATTTGATAATATTTGTAACGCGTGGCAGTGTAGAGATACGTGTATATTCAGATTATTCTCAAGCAATACCCGACTTTAAGAGACCCAGCACCGGCGCCAGTCGGGATTGCAGCCAGACTTTAGTCCCACGACTCCGGCACTGAAAGCGAACGACTTCTAACCTAAACGCGCAACCTAAGAGCGCATTACACGGGAAGTCCCATACTACCCTGTCACTCGTCATTCAACACCTGCTAGATCCGGCCAAAATAATAAGTTGCGTGTTGCAAATCCCAAAAAGAATTCACATATTAGTCGAATCCTGTGGATAACCGATGTGAAACCAGTCCGAACAAAACCAAAGTAACCTGGTTAGGCGCCTCATCCTATCCTTTTTCTTTCATGCCTACCTGCAAGTTAGTTTAGATGCTGCAGCGCCTGACGGAGGTTTTCGATAAAAAAAACTACTCGATAACCGCCACGCCGCCCTCTCGCTGCTTGGCGAGCGCCCGCGTCGACTATACGTACTGTCGAGTCTTAATTAAATCCGCACGAGTTTTTATATATGTGTTATTGTGTTATTATATCAGTGAACCACTGACTATAAAGTCTTAACCTACAAACCGCAGAACCAGCCGTGGAGGGTAGCAGATCGGAGAACCTCAGGTGAGTCGCCGCACTTTCTGACTTGCTGGGTATTTCCGTCTCCTTTCCTTTCCACGTATAATTATCGAACCCGCACTAACTTTGTTTCCCGCACCGCGGCTACCATCTTTGCGAGGCCTAACTCGCACTATTCCTTTTACGGGTCCGCCACCCTCCGCATAATTTACGGTCCTTCAGCCCCATCATAACCTGTACCTCCATTAACAGAATTTATTTTTTATTGCTGAGGAATAGCAGATAGGCTGACGGCCCAATTAAAATTAAGAAGTTACCTTTATTACCGTTAGTTAGTTAAGTTACAATTAAAATTAAGTTATTAGTCCGCTTAGGAAAACTTTGTTACTTGAAAGGTGCATTGCAATTGCAATTTGTAGGAATCATAACCTTATAGTGATTATTTTAGGTAAAAAATATTCTAATAAACTAGGAGCATAAATTAGACGACCCTCGTAACGTAGCGTCTGAGTGTTTATTATTATTTACAAAAAGTATATAAGTATTTTTTGTATATGATAGAATATCAGTTATCTAGTACCCATAACACAAGTGCTATGCTATTTACTTTTGGACTAAATGACTGTGTGAATTGTCCTAGTATGTTTATTTATTAAAGTTCAAAATTCTATTTATTTTGCAAATAACAGGTTACAAAAGGTCAAAATTTTACACAAAATTAAGTCAAATTTTATACAGCATTTCATAACAGTGTTACAAAATTATATTTCTAGCGCCAAATATTGGACTAAGTGTTCTTATTTGGCGCCTGTGTTAAGTTTTTAAAGTTTATAAATAATAAGGGAAACATCATATTATTATGCAAATGTAAACGACTTATATACCTGCCATCGAAATTTTACATCAATGGTGTTTTGTTCTTGTCAAAAAACAAATTGCCACTCCAGTACTTTCTTTTCATATCGGACAAATCATAAAATACGTGTATTATTTAATTCTACACAAGGCGTTTCTTCTGAATTTGTTTGCTTAGTATTCATTGCGGCGTGTTCGGCTACCCGGTGAATTTTCGAATGCCCCGGGGACAAGCGGCCGTGGAATAATCAAGCGGCAACCAGATTTACCCGGTTTATTCTACTGGCGTTGGATGACAGGCCTTTTTGCCCATATTTTTCGTACAAATTTCACGGCATGTCCCAATTTTCGTTCGACAATTCCCGCCTTTTGTTAGTCAATAGGTTTTGTGCACGTTTTCTTTTGTTTCGCAGAATTGAGATTAAACATGAGCGAAATAGCTCACTGTAAGCAAAAACAGTGAAGCTCATTCACTCTAAAACTCAGTATCACTCTTCTAGCTCATTTGCTCTTTCATAGTTCAGTGATCCAGTTGCTCAGACGCAGACTATTACTTTACTTACGGCGTTCACGCATTCAAAGAATCAGCTCAACACCCAATAGATAAAGTAGCTCTAAAAAGTTAAAATTGTACGTTTTAGTGTTTTTAGGCGCTTTAGGTTGTAGGCGCCATCTAGTGGTAGCGGTATTTATTCATGTATTATAATGAATTTGTAAAATGAACAATGTGTGTGCGTCGATTAATTTGTATAAAAGTTAGAGAAATGGAAAAATGTTAAGTAAAAATACTAAATAAATTGCACAACACTGAACAAAATACTGAAAATTCTGGTGCATGGAAACTAATCATTACATTGTAAACGTGTTAATGAATGATTTATGTTATTCATGATTAATATTTAATAAAGACTTATTTGGATAGGTCCTACGAAATCCCAATCAATAATCAACATAATCGTCTGCATATTTAAACAGTAACAGACACATCTGACATGACTGTAAGGATCAAACCTTTGCCTACCGTTTTGGGATATTAAACAACAACAATTAATATTTCTGGATAGGTAATCTATTTATGATTTATCAATTTATATATTCTCTGATATATAATTGAGGCTGCGTTGGACGTGGGATTGAATTAGAGTGGGATCGATATCATTTGTTACCAATTTACGTATATTATTCCTACTTCTTGGATGGGAAAGCCAGGGTTTGGGATTTGTTGCCCAATCTTGGGGAGGCCTACGTCCAGCACTGAACCACTGCAACCAGCACTGATAGGCTGATGATATTTCTTTTTATAACTTAGTCTTTTTCTCTTTTTTCGAATTCCCTTGACCACGTGTCGAGAGCTACGTGGGGCTCTTCGAACCTACATGTCCGGCCAACAAACAGATGCCTTAGCTAATATCGTGGCGCCACAAGGGCGGGCCGGCACGGGCCCTTCTAAGACCGCTTTCATGTATTAATCCGGGATTGAAGAGGGCACTGCGGAATAGCACTCGCACCTTCTTTCATGCACCATAAGTGCGTCCGTCTTGGATCTGCAAGCTCAATTCAACTTACTGTAGCTCATTCAAGATATGCCTTCATTAAGTCCAAACTTTGACCTCTTGGACTAAAATTTTTACTTAATTTTAAAAGATAAAGATGATCATAATAGTACAGATACAGATGAAGTACCTTAAGATATACCTGAAGCTTTTGGGACAAGCAAGGTAGACCAAACCAAACAAATCCAATACTTGCACACCATCTAAAGGGAATAAATAAATAAATCTGTTTAATCTAGGATTTCTATTGTGTTAATTCTCTATTCTAATTATGTTAGAGCGACACAAGCAAGAACTGCGTGTCACGGAGATAAATATATTGCAGTGGGTGTGTGGAGTAACGCAGAAGGACCGCGTTAGGAACTCCCGCATTCGCGGTAGTTTTCATGTCCGTGACATTGCAGATAAATTGCAGGAGCGTCGGCTCCGTTGGTACGACCACGTTTTACAGCAACGTGATGCTTTCGTGGATAACAAATGTCTGCTCATGCCGCCTCCGCCAGGCCCCGGCAGGAGGGGTAAACCCAAAAAGTGCTGGCTAGACGTCGTAAAGGGTGATATGCGTGCTAATGAGCTCACTACCAGGGATGAAGACCGTGCGAAGTGGAGTAGAAAAAGTCGGAAAGCGGACCTCGCACACCGAAACAGAAATTTAGGTTGCAACTGGTATACAACGCTGGGATGATGATGAATCTAGGATTTCTATGTACTAAAATTTTGTTGACTCTACATTGATAAACTCAATTTCGTTTTTAACATTTTTATTTGTATTTCGTACAGAGACGTAGTAAGAATAGTAACTCATACGGTCTTTCTGTTGTAAAAGGCAACAAAAGAACCCTAACTAGGTGGTAAGGCTACAACTCCATCTTGATGATAATTAGCCTTAAATATGCGCCTTAAATATACCGCCATAATAACCTTTTGTTATGTTCCGGCATAAAGGAACCAGACTCCAGATGCCCTACATAAACAGTAGCGTGTTAGCGGTGTTCCTGGCGTTGCCAATCTATAGGTGGCGCTAACTGCTTATGATTAAGTGAGTCGTCAGCCTGTATGCTGTTCTACAGCCTTAAAAAAGTATCAGTACTCTCTCAAAAAAGTCCTCAGTACGTTTATGGAGGTCACGGGTTCAATTCCCGTCCAGCATCTGAGTGTTTATGTATAGTATGTATTTATTTACCAAAGAGTATGTAGTTTATTATAACAGTTATCAAGTACCCATAACACAAGTGCTATGCTACTTACTTTTGAAATAGATGGCGCTGTTTGTATTGTCCCAGTATATTTATTTATTATTAAAAATATCCGGATGACCGAGCTTTGCTCGGTATTTTTAATTTTTTTTATAAATTGTGTTTTTTGGAAATTAACAATTGATTTTCTTAGTCTAACCTCAAAGCAAACACTCATTGACTTCGTGTTACTTAACAACGCCATCTGCTGGAATAGCTTTAGTGTTGTTGTGTGCAATGCAATTTCAAATGAAATTTAAAAAAAATAGTATTATTATTCGCCGATAGATGTCAGGAAGAGTCATTTTTCAGTTTAAATTGGGACTACTCAAACGCCACCTTTTGATATTTTTTAGAAATTATTCCTAGCTAGATCGATTTACCGCCCCCAAAACCCCCCGTATACTAAATTTCATGAAAATTGTTGGAGCCGATTCCGAGATTCCAATTATACCTAATATAGATATATACAAGAATTGCTCGTTTAAAGATATAAGATAGTGCATATCTACATGCTACTGTACTAAGTGTAAACAAAACTTCCAGTTGAATCAACACGAGGCATAAACCTGGTTGAACCCGAGCATTATAATGTGAACCTGATAAAATATGAATAGACAAATACGGGTGAAATCCCCGGTCATAACTCCCAGTCGCCCGAGTGTTGTCCGAATTCCGGATAAATGGATAGTGATGCTCCCGCGGATTTATGTAATATAATTTCAGTGTTGGGAAAAAATTGAGAATCCTTGATATTCTTGAACCTCCGTGGCAGAATGACTTTTGCACGGGTTTGAATCCTGTTCCGAGTCTGAGTTTATGTGTAATATGTATTTATTTTATTGCTGTAAGAGAGCAGACAGACTGAAGGCCCGTTTAGTAGTTAGCAGTAAACGTCTATGGATGTTTGCAATGCCTGGGGCATCGCTAACACTGTCATGCACGTAGCGGTACCTGGTCATTTATGCCAGGACACAAAACAAGGTTATTATGGAGGCATATTTAAAAACCAGGGGTATCATCTAGCTTGGGGAATTTAGTCGCCTTTTACGACAGGCCGACCCCGGCCGCATTCTTTCTCCATCTCTGCACGGATTTATTTAAATAAGTACATCATTTACATCAGTTTTATATTACCCACAACCAGGGCCGTCTTTTCCCGGGGGTTAAAGGGGGCGGGTGCACCCGGGCGCAGAGTTCTAGGGGGCACATGTAAGCCAAGCGCTAGAAATGAATCATTAAAATTACATTGTTATTTTGTTGACAAGAACAGGGCTGCTGGCTGGCCAAACTCGCACCCCGGCGCCGAATATACTTAAGATGGTGCTACCTATAACTCAAACGCTCTGTTGTGTACATTGGAACTAGATGGCGCTGTGTGAATCGTCACAATATTTGAATGTATGAATGAATAAACTTTATTGCATAAATTAAAGAAAACAAAGAAACACATAATATTACAAAAAGAACACAATAGGCTGCCTTATGCTAAAAGTAATTTCTACCAGGCAACCTTTGGATGGATAAGAGATATCGACTTAGAAATTAGGTAATTATTGTATAATTATTGTAATTGTATAAACACACAAATAAATATACAAAAGTAAAAGTATACTGAAATACATTACACATATATCCTAGTAAGCTATATAGGTATATAAATAATGATCTCTCACCAGTATATTGAACACCTGCAGAGAAGGCGCCAACCTTACATTCGTAGGAAACTCATTTTATAAACGAACGGCACTGACTGTAAATGACTTGTTATGAATTGGGTATATAGATGGCTGGTATTGCAAGACACAGATTTTCAGATGATCTAAGATATCGTACGCTGCTGAGATGAAGGAACTTTGAGATAGTGCGGGGTTTTTGAATTCAACAAAATATTATGGAGAAGGGATAGAATATGAGCATTCCGGTGAAAACGAATTGGGAACCACTTGAGTTCAGCACGAAACTTGGAAACATGATCATATTTTCGCAAGCCAAATATAAATTGGAATTTCGAATTTTAAAAATTCCGTTGAAGGAGGGACACATTAATAATCTGCTTGCTAAATCCATTCTAACAGTATCTTGAAAAGGATTAAGGAAAATTAACAGCTGCCCAACATTGTTACGAAGTGCTAGTTTTTCACTATCGAGTCCAAGTATTTTAAGTGCTATAATGTAGAGAGCTCATATAAATGAAACATCTTGTTTGTGACATATTTCACAACTGCTACTCCTACTTACATTCTATATCTATACTTCTATACTTACTATTATAAAGAGGAAAGATTTGATTGTATGTTTGTTTGTTTGTTTGTTTGTTTGCTTTGAATAGGCTCCGAAACTACTGACCCGATTTAAAAAATTCTTTCATTGTTGGGAAGCTACACTATCCCCGGGTGACATAGGCTATATTATATTTTCAAAAAAATTAGGGATCCTTACTAAAACTCCAATAATGTAACCCAAAGTGTAAAAAAATTACCTAAAATATTATTTAAATCGCGTGCGTTGCGAAAACTATTGATGATAGAATAAAATTATGTACTACAACTTTGCAGAACACATCATTATTTACAAAAAGTGTCGCGACAGCATATGTCTAACTATTATAGTTATGCCACAATAAGTGTTCTTTTATTTAAAAAAATTAATTGAAATGCCGCCCCTAGAAAAGACTCTTTATTTGGATCTTGGTATTAATCCTTATCAAAATAAATTACTTCATATTCAAAACTGTTTCAATACCTTTATATAACTTTTTGAATTATTCAATTCGGATATTCCATTCGAAAGATATCACGAGTTTAAAAATGTAAGTATTAGAAAAATGTTGCCTGGTAGCCGCTCACCCTGTTCGGCTAGCTAGGCAGCACCTTATGCAATGTAGGCGTGCGTCACTGGGGTTTTTACAAAAATTAGAATACTTATTAAAAAATAACGAAAAATAAATAAAAGTAATAACAAAAAAAAATCATTAAAATAAAAGCTCATAGAAATAATAATATTCAAACTTTCTTTATAATTTTATTTTTTTAGTAACCTGACGCAAATAGAAGGGTTTGCCCTCAGGTGCCCGAGCATCCGTCGCTTCACTCCCCTCTCCGTTCGAGGCGACAGAGTCCTACCTTTCTTTCCGTCTACCTCTTACATCCTTTCCAACTTAGCTCTCTGTTCGTGGCGTGGTCCCCGGTGGGATGATTGCGAATACTGATTGGGGTCCCGGGTTCTACCCTGGGACCTGATTTGGTAGTCGAAACCATGCCTATTTCGACTGCGCCTGCACAGAGTGTTCCCGGGGCGGGAATTGCATCCTCGCTGTCGGTTGGTCTTGCTGGGCCGGCTACAACGTCAGGCGACTCTGCTTTTTCTGGAGTGTCGTCTGGTAGTCGTACCCACGCCTGACTAGCACGCGACGGGGATGCGAGTCCCGTCCGGAATTGGCCGCGGACCTGTCACTCCCGGCCCTGGTTCTGTCCATGGTCGGGGGCGATCCTGGATGGACGGGCGTCGCCTCCTTTTGCGAGGCAGTAGTGTCTGCAAGGGAGGCGGCGGAACGGGAGCGGGAGTCCGCCACCGCACTCCCCTCCCGCCAACGTAGTCCGCGTCGTCGGCGCCGGAGGCCGGGCAACGATCTCCGGCCGACGTAGAAAACGGCCGCGGGCGGCCCCTCGGGGGAGGATCCGCCGCCCGCACTATTGCCGCGAGGGAGAAGGCCGCGTGCTGTTCCACAGCCCCCCTCAACTCCTAGAGTTGTTACAAGAGAGCGCCGGGGGGACGAAACCCTGACCCACTGGCGCCAGCACTTTAGAAGGGGCCCGCTTTAAGACAAAGCGTGGGCCGGCGCCGGCCCGGGCCACGAGATCGGCAGGCCATATATCCGTGGGCCCGGGCGTAGACGATAGGAGAACAGCGGGGTTTTTTAGTGGGTCGAACATCTTTTCCGGAGTCCCTTATATCCCTCGGTCCCCCCGGGCCGGGATAACCCGTCAAGAGAGGTTTTTCCCCGAGACCGAAAAAAAATAGGTTTTAATTTTTAATTTTTTGTTAAATACCCGTGCGAAGCTGGGACGGGCTGCTAGTTTATTATATACTAGCTGACCCGGCAAACGTTGTTCTGCCATAAAAATAATAAAATGTCAAAAAATAAAAAATAAAATTTAGGGGTGGACTACCCCTAACATTTAGGGGAATGAAAAATAGATGTTGGCCGATTCTCATAGATACCGGATAAGCACAAAAAATCACTAACTCAATTTAGTTATCTGCCTACTGCCTACCCCCTAAGAACGATGGCGTGATTATTTATAGCCTATGACCATTTCTAGGTTATCATCTATCACCATACCAAATTTCATCAAAATCCGTTCAGCCGTTTAGGCGTGAAAGAGGAACAGACAGACAGACAGACAGAGTTACTTTCGCATTTATAATATTAGTATGGATTAATACTACCTACTATAACATGTGCTTCTTGAACATGATTAGATAATTGAAAGCAATTGTGTGTATGTCCTTCTGAGCCCAAAATAGGCCTTGACAATAGTCACGAGGCTATTTTAAGTCAGCCCTTAATCGATACTATTTTCTGCAGCCGCTTCACGGAAAATCAGAGCAGATATTTAAGAACCAGTATCATGCTCAATTTGAAACGTAAACTATTAATTATTTCTTTTAAAATTTAGTTTTTGATAGGATTCCTTGTGCCTTTCCCAAATATGTTATGTTCTATATATTATTCCAACTCTCCCAAGTGAGTTTAATATATTTTAATATGTATTTATTTACAAAAGCATAGATTACTTTATATAGAAAAGTATATAACACAAAAAACGTAGGAACTAAGCGTTAAAAAATAAGGAAAAAATAGACGTGAGGGGAAAAAATTAAGCCTTAAGAAAATAAAATAAAAGTGATTATTTGGGAAAATAAAAACAATAATTTTTTATTGCTGTATGACAGCACACGACGGCCTACTTGGAATTTAGCAGTTACCGTCGCCTATGGGTGTTTGCAACGCCAGTGGCATCGCGAAGACGTTGCTGTCCCATAACGGTACCTACGGGAACTTGGGTCAGTAATGCCGAAACACAATACAAGGTTATTATGGCGGCATACTTAAGACCAAAGGTGGTCGCCATCCAGACGGGCTCGAGGCGCTACTACGTAGCTGGGGTGGGTTGTTTTGTCGCCTTTTACAACAGGCCGACTACGGCCGCAGATATTAGTATTCTTTCTCCGCCCCTGTACGGATAAAATAAATAATAAGTAATCGTGAAGGCTTTATTTTTTTTCCCTCGCGTCTTTTTTTCATTATTTTTTAACGCTTGGTTCCTACGCTTCATACTATAAAGTTTCGCTTCTTTGGGGCATGCCTAGATGGCACTGTTTTTTTTTTATATCCTTCAAGTAGTATAAATATTATAAATATCAGTTTTATAAGTTAGTAAGTATTATAAGTTCATTATAAGTACATTCAGTTGTTTATACACCACTATTCTCATTCTTATATTGTACGAAAGTAACTATTGCTTGATGGTAACTAAAATATGATACAAAAGTTTTTGATTGAATTTTTTCAATAAACGTAGTAACTACTCCATCTATAGTTGTTCTTGTTTAGTTGTCGAACAGTTTGTATCATTTTTCATCCTTAAATTAATTTTTTCTGGAAGGAAATCAACCAACGGCTTAGATGTATCATCTTTGAAATTGCAATTATAATCTCCACCAATAATTTACATAGTATGTTCATTACATCCCGTAAATTTTGTTCCATATTCTGAATATTGATCTTGCAATGAAATTTATAATATCTTAAACGCTATGTCCAGGATTAACTTCAAAATAATTGTTGTGCTTCTATTTATTTGATGACCTCGGTGGCGTAACGGATAACGCACGTCGGTACGCTCGCGGAGGTCACGGGTTCGATTCCCGTCTCGCGTCTGGGTGTTTCTGTATAATATATATTTATTTACAAAAAAGAAGTATGTAAGTAGTATATCAGTTGTCTAGGGTCCATAACACAAGTGCTACTTAGTTTGGGACTAGATGACGCTGTGTGAATTGTCACAAAATATTTATTATTATTATTATTATTTAATGGTACAATTTCTCCTTTTAATCGGCACAGTTGCCCTGCTAAGATTCAATGCATCTCTATCTGCTGCACTTTTTAACCTTATTGTTTTCCAACTTTATCTTTAACGAATTCTAACCAAACTATTAATTTCAGTATTTTCGTAGTATTCAAAATATACTAATTTACCCATTCGATAAACAGTCGTTAACATCTATGTTTGTTGTAATCATGTAATACTTATTAATGACGAAAACAATTTGGTGAGGTGGGGAGGAAGCTGTTGCGCCCACGCCGCAGCTCGTGTAACGGCATAATCTGACGCTTAGCACGGATAGACTGACCGCGTGGCGAGCGCCTAAATGCGAGCGGCCCGAACGTCCGTATACAAGCTTCGCTTCAAAAAAATTTTCCTACGTAGTTGGGACAAGATAGCGCTGTGTTTGTCGCAGCAACAATTTTAATTTTTTTACTAGGTCTACATATGTAACGCAATAAACTAAACTCCTGTCAAATATCTTAAATATAAAAACATATATTTATGATATTTAAAGCTTACCCAAATCCTCGTTCGCTTCGGTCCAGTTGATTTGGCAGATTACCATGTCCAAAAATATAACCAAAGTTATCAACCGCCAAGCAATTCTTCCGCCGAATCTTTCCGCCATCTTGAAAACTAACGCCCGCACATTTTAATTGTCTATGTTTTTACATTCTTTTTTCTAATGACTCGTTTTACTGGCGAATTTTACCTGCAACAAATGAAATATAATTTGAATACCGTATTCCGTTGCTAATATGTATAGTACGAAAAAAATAATTACCGAAAAAGTCGGTTGGATATTTAATAAGAAGTCAGCAATATTAAATATTTACAAAAAGTTTTACTAATGGACTAATAATTTTCCCATTTTCACTCGCTCTATACTATTATTCAACTTCTTCCTGCTCTTGTGCACTAAATGGGGTGAGTAATATTCACTTTCGTTTACTTAGGGAGACCGCACACCAGAGATACATTTGTAGTAGGTGCAGTTTGTGTCGAAACGCTTGTCGCGCCACACGAATTCCAGATCGAACACGTTCGTTTTATGTGGCGCCGCGCTCTAGAAAAATTAAAGACAACATTGAATTTTACGTTAACTTTATAGCAGAGTTTGAAAAAATCCCTATTTTATACAATCACTTGATTGAACTAAATTTAATAATAATTGATGTCTTGTCAGACATTCTATAATATAAATGAAACTTTTCTTCGTCGGATCGTAATTCTTGCGAAATTTCCGTAAACTGTACAATTTTTATTAAACGGATCAACCCAACAACGTCTTTTTTCTCATTAATCGCCACATCAAAAATTCGTCGTCGTCGGACGATGATGTCGACATTCTGTTGCTGGTGCCACGCCACAACTGTGCTTCCGATGTGAGCATACACGATACATTTGCTGTAAGCTGAATTGTAGCGTAGTAATTGTAGCGACGTAAATGTATGTTGCGTGTAGCGTGTGACGCCGTTGTGTGGCCTGACTTACATTTTCTTTTTGTAATTTTTAATCATTTCTACCTAACCTTTTTTATTTCTGTGAAACAGCAGACAGGGTGTCGGCCCACTTAACAGTGAGCAGTCACCATCGCCTACGGGTATTTACGCCAGAGGCAAACACGCTGCATTCCACGTAAGGGAACTAGAAGCTTGATTACTATTACCGGCAGAACACAAAGTTTATATGTCAGCATATTTACAGACCAAAGTTGTCATCCAGTCGAGCTAAACTTGTTCTCGTGCCTTTTAAAAAACACCGCCCCTGGCCATACGGGTCAGAATTTTTTTCAATTTGCTGTCTAATATATTACACCTACACCGTTCTTTTTACCATCACTTCCACGATAGTAAAATTTGTACCCCGCCCTAATCTCTCGAGCTCCGAACCCTTCCGTTTCGTCTCTTGCAAGCAAGCTATATTTATTCGTCTCCTTTCTAATACTTCTGTTATCTCTCTTCCTCTTCCAGTCATCATGCCTACATTCAGACTTGCAAGTCTCATTTTCGTTTCAAGAATTTACGGTTCCCCTTTTATCTGGGTACATGTTACGTCGTCTTCTCTAATAGTCGTGGCTTGCTTTTTAACACGGCCTGCCTGACGTCAACCCCTTTTTGGGGATAATTAAAATATCTTAAAACTAATATAGTTATACAAATAAAATACTCAAATACTTTGCAAAATAAATACTATTAACTACTTTATTTTACCTCCATAAGAATAGATTTGTGTTTTGCTTTAAATTTGAGTTCATTTTTCAACGTTCACGAACACATTAGCTGCCTCAGACATACGTTCTATTATGACATCCAGCAAAAATGTATCGATTAAGTAATAATTGTATAATCACAATTATGAATTTTAAGGAAGGGAAAATATTTCCCTTGAGCGCGACCGGGTTAATGACCTAATAGCGTAACCTTGTGATTTGGACATTGGTACTTGCTCAACACCGGGGGGGTTTTAGTGGATATACAAGCGACGTGCGTCCCCAAGCCTAGAAGAGGGGAAGTACGGGCGCATTGTATGGACTACGGACATTTGGTAATGTCTACCTTGCCGCTTGGTGTCACTACCTTGCCGCTCGTTCCTCCGCAGCGGGGTGTGCGTCATGCATTTCCTCCCAAAAAAAGTACCTACTCAAGTACCTGGTAGTACAGTAAAGTAACTGGCTATATCATTATTTTTATTAAAGAAATAAAATTTTGTTTATTGTCCATAAATTCAAAGGTACTGGTGATGTACCCAATTAAAATTTACAAATGTTTCTTCTCCATTTAATAAAAACTTTTATTAATATATTGTGTTTGCTGTTATTATACCATATATGTATTTATTTAAATATTTTTTTTTTATTGTTGTGATGCAATAATTAACTTTTTATGCTGTTTATTTCAATATTTTTTTAATTATTGTTAGTACATAAGTTTGTACATATTTATGTTAAATTCCGTAACGTCATTCCAAGGGCTTAATGGAAGATCAGCGTTGGTTTTTAAGAAACAGCATCTAGGACCTAACTCAGCATGACTTAGATCCTATTTAGGACAGTGTAACTATAATTTGTGATAACACCTATCTAAATTTACTGTATGAGTAGTCCTAGTAAATAATTTATTTTTCTTACCTAGGTTGGACCGCTGCATATAAGGAATATGAGAAATGATAATAATAACAATGTGTATTTCACATAGT
Source organism: Malacosoma neustria (assembly GCA_963693495.1). Classification (NCBI taxonomy): domain Eukaryota; kingdom Metazoa; phylum Arthropoda; class Insecta; order Lepidoptera; family Lasiocampidae; genus Malacosoma; species Malacosoma neustria. The sequence goes on from OY856390.1 coordinate 14,480,996, forward strand.
CACAACGTGTCAAAGTAGGATATATAAATTTGCTTAATTTATACAGCGCCGTCTAGCGATGAGTATCGAAAATAATATCTGAATTTATCAATCTTAATTATTCAATATAATTTTCACAGCTACTTTTGTTCACGGATTATAGGTACATCACTATAAACCATACATGTGAATGTTACAAATACTGTGTCAAAACAACACGATAGAATATATTCGAAATTCAATTCGCGCCAACCCATTTTAAAATAGCGAATATAATCCTGGCCGTTATTAAAAAAACCCATCTATCAATACTGGATATGTAAATGGTAGAAAGAGCTTCACTGTTTGAATAAGCTCTGAAAACATCGACCCATGTACATTTTTGTGTGGCCATTCTCTTGGCGGATTAACGGCCAACAGCGCCAGCGATGTATGTTAATGTCGCCTATCACAGTCCGACAGGGAGTGTATTTGCATTGTACTGAGTACTTTGTGGAGGACATGGTGTGGTTGCAGTGCTGGCGGTAAAATTTTCAATATTTTTAAAAATAATTTATATTTCCGTAGATATTTTTAATACGTCTTTAACTTTCATTGATCAATCAATCTATATAAATTTTAGGCTTGCTATATTTCGTCGCTCATAAATACTATGGAACGTTAGTTTATTAAAGGTTCTGTTTGTTAAACATGATTTTTATTAACAATCTAAGTTTTAAATAATGTTATCTTCTCAAGTACCCTGAGATCCTCTTTTAAGCACTTACCACAGGGCAAACATTTTATGCATCTTTTTCCGTCCATGCCCTACAGTAATCATTTTCTCTCCCATAGACATAAAAATGACGTTTATGTAGCTAAATTAAGTGAGCAGTTACTGCCTGAATTACATAAGCCGACAAGTAATCCAATTATGCCATTATTGTTGTCTATCAGTTAGTAGTAGAAGTAATCCATGTGTAATCTATTAAGCTAATAATGAAAGGTATTTGAAGGTAATTGCAAAAAAAATCTTAAACTGAGACCACACAAGTGTAGTGCGATTCAGTGGGTTCATCGTTTATAATTTATGATACATATGGTACATTGTTGATAACATTGAACTAATAAAGTTGGAGAAATGAATAGAAGGATATTTATCTCAAGTCATTGTTGTTTTAATAATTATGAATAACTATAATGGACTAGACTGAATGGAAGTCCGCTGGACTAACATAATTACTAAAACAACGGGGTACACCAGGGTCCAGTGCACTCGGAATGCCTCAAACCGCCAAAATTAGAAGCACATTACCAAGAAGGCGATCTTCGGGAATATGATGATGGAAAATGGAAATGGCAAACTCCGAGTGCTTCAACACAACCACTACCACTCTGCCAAGAGTGTCCAACTCAGAAGAAGAATACTATTGTAGGAACGCGTCGCAGACGGCGCGCGCGCCGCGGCAGAGTGGCCCTGCCGCTCGCACCCCTCACCCGTATAGACCATAGGCGGAGTCTCAATAAACTCGCTTTCGCTCGGTCGTGAGCGGTGGTGCCGATCGAACAGCGACAGAGAGAGAGCACGTCACTCCATCGCGCAATTCTCGCTATTCATATTAATGGTGAACGCACACTTGTCCGAGCCGAACGCGCCGAACGAATCGAAGTCAAGGAGGCCTCACACACATATCCGCAACAGAAGAATCGACCACGCCGAAGAAATCGTTTCTATTTCCTTTACGCCTGCAATGCAGAAATAGTACTCGCTCGTAGAATGCGAGCGCATTGGTCGAGTCGACCGCATAAGCCGCGCCGAATCTGATGACGTCATACGAATTCATGTAGGATTTCTGGGGTTCTTCCAGATTCGGTCGATTCGGACGATTCGACGCGGACAAGTGTGCGAGGTTTCATGAGATTTCATATACTGAATTCTAAAATTCGTTTCGTTCGACTCGTTCGGCGCGTTCGGCTCGGACAAGTGTACGTTCACCATAAGCCAGAATGTAAATTATAAGTGAATATACCATTCTAAAATATATAGACTTTTACTGTGTTCGACATCGTTATTGTAGTGCCGAAAGGCCCTACACTATAATAATATTTAACTTTTATTATCACCATCAAAGAAGTGATTAATCACAATTGCATTCCAAGCTTGCATCCATCTGAAAAGTACAAAAAATGCATGTTTTTGATATCGAACGTTTTTCAAGTGAAAACTTCTTTAGCGGCGTTGTGCACTTTTTTGTGATGGGTAAAAAATGTTAAACTCGCGTCAGGTCACGTGTCCTGATCGAATTCGTAAGATTTGTAAGACGGAGTTTTGCTCTAGTAATACCAACCTTATCAATAATGACTTAAGGTTTATTTTATAATGTGGATTTTATATTACTGCCTTGATAGAAGTCGGAAATCTTAAATGTCAATTATCTGCCTGCCAGATTAGCAAATTAAAACAACAACAACACACTGCTTGTTTTGCAACTGCCTTGAGACTGTTTGTGACAACTTTTAATAATAGTGTATTGAACGATCCTACCAATTTTCAGCCTAGTCGGAATTTTTGTAACCTTGGACATGGAACATAACACTTGAAGTGCAATCGTTCCAATTATAGCTATCTTTTTTACTCACGTGCTTAGCCCATCTTTTGTACTTTTCATTATTGCTACTTGTCAACATGTGTGCATTATATCGGTATCGATAAGGCGCGATCAGATTTGAAGAGTCAGTTACTATGAAGGTAACATATCTTGTATATAAAATTATTGTATCTATCTATTTTTTGCCATCTAATGTGTTTTACGTCATTTCTAATAGATTTTAGTTATAAATAAAATAAAACAATAGATAAACTGATTTTACATACAGGACATTTTAACATGTATTGACGAGAGGTAAAATTATTGAATAACTTTGCTAATGCCAACTTCTTTCTAAACCACTTCTTTTACTAATTAATTATTGCCATTGTCTGCTATTATTATCATGAGTCTGTATAAATGTGCACTGTGGGCCTAAATTACTATGGCGACCTGGCATTCCCCTTTAATAATTTTCTCTCATAGTCCTTATCAAGATCATCAGGATTAACGCTTTGTTTTCCTTCTGCCGGAACGCCATCTGGCGTTTCATTAATAAAAACATTTACCGATTGGAAATTGACAACAAACAAATCCTATTTTGTAGTTAATCAAGCTAAAAAGTGAAAAACTATTCTTACCATAAGAATAAAATTACTAACCAGTAAATTAATGCGTGGAGCGCTTTGTACGATATTTTAAATTAACTCTGCATTTTGAAATGAAACTAAACTAAATATAATGATTGATATGTGAACACCTCACGCTTTTTAGAACAGTGACATTAATTTTCTTGTTAGTAATTTTATTATATAATAAACTAATATAGTATTAAAACTTTTATATATACTTTTCTGGTCCTTTTGAATCCATATGACGATGTCCGTACCTACGCTTGCAGAGATCACGGGTTCGATTCCTGTCGCGCCACTGAGACGGTGTTCATGTATACCTAGTCAGGTCATAAATTCTGTCACATGTTTAATGTAAAATAATTGTAACAAGTTTATTAATTATGTAACCATTCATATACCAAAATGAACTTAACAAAACATAGATTCTTATGACATTAAAGTTTATTCAAAATGACCTCCGTGATTTTGAATACAAGCCTTCAATCTGCGCGGCCAGTCGTCTATCGCAGCACGAACGAGGTCCATGTCAATATCGGCGGCTGCCTTAATCAAGGATGTCTTGAGTGACTCCAAATTGGGATGAGGCTTTGAGCACGCCTTTTCCTCCAAGTGTTGCCATATCTTGTAATCTAACGGATTCAAATCTGGACTGGAGGAGGGCCAGTCTTCGTGCCGGATGAAGTCGATTTCACGCGCCGCCAGCCAGTCTTGTGTGCTCTTCGCTCTATGAGCTGGCGCCGAATCTTGTTGGAATACCCAGTGCCTGTTATTGAACATGGTATGAGAAACAGGTTCCACAAGGTTCGTCAGGACTGTATTTTGATACACAACAGCATTCGTTTTTACACCTTTCTCACAAAAATGTACCTCTGTTAAGCCCCAATAAGAAACTCCCAACCATACCATGAGCGAGGATGGAAAATGACCTCGTTGGACACGCGGAATACGGTTGCTCGCTTCTTCACTACTGTGTGTGTACACCTTATCATTTTGTTTGTTGTAGCTCTCTTCTACGGTAAACATTTTTTCATCCGAAAAAAGAATTTCCCGATATTTTTTTCCCGCGTACCGCTTCAACAAAGCGCGGCATTTCTTCAGTCTCAGGTCCATTAGACGAGCATTCAAACGATGTCCTGTTTTTCTTCGATATGCCCGAAGCCCTAAGTCTTCATTTAACACCCTTTTCACCGTGGTTCTGCTTAACCCCATCTGAAGGGCCAACAGTTTCTGCTTACGTTTGGGATTTCTTTGAATTCGTGCCTTCACAGCTTTTATCACTGCTGGAGTCCTAACAGACCGAGGGCGACCACTTCTTGACCTGTCATCTACACTAGAGTCTTCATTGTATCGTTTGATGGTACGATAAACGAATCTTTTGGTAATATTCAAATTTTTCAGTATGTTAAAAATTTGAATTGGCGCGTAACCGCAACGATGCAACGCAATAACTGCAACACGGTCTTCTTTAAGCGTCCACTCCATATTTAAAAATGAGTAAAATTCTAAAAGTTATACATTTTTATTTTCATGAACAATTCGAAATTCTAATTCAATAAACTTTTTTGTGGCCAGCATTCTAAAAGAAAAGTTTTTACTGTGTGACAATACTTATGACCTGACTAGGTATATGTATTTATTTACAAACTAGCTGTGCCCGCGACTCCGTCCGCGTGGAATAGTGACTTTGGGCAGAATTTTTTGGATATATCATAAGATATAAATAAACCATAAGGTTTGTTTTGGATTACAAACCCTATAAACCCTAAAATATAAATGAAATATGCAAACAGTCAGTATTATCGAATGCAACTGTTACGCCATATGCCTCCGGAATACGTACGTTCGAACCTACAAAGTCCAGCCTAAGCTAAACCCTATTTCATATGATTGATGACATAAATCTGAGGTTAACTTAAATTGGAAATTCAACCTACAATGTCCAGCCTAAGCTGAACCCTATTTCATATGAATGTGATGATATAAATCTGTACTCAACTTAAATTGGAATATAAAATTTCCGAAACTTATCATTTTTAACAAAAACTATTTTTTTTTCTAAAATAAAAATAGCCTAAGTTACTCCTTGATACATCAGCTATCTGCCAGTGAAAGTCCCGTCAAAATCAGTGCAGCCATTTCAGAGATTAGCCGGAACAAACAGACAGACAGACAAAAATTGAAAAAAATGTTGTTTTGGTATATGTACAGTGTATACCTCCGAATGAATTTAGTAAAAAGCGGTTATTTTAATATTACAAACCGACACTTCAATTTTATTTATTTGTATAAATATATCTGTTGTCTAGTAGCCACAACACAAGTGCTATACTACTTACTTTTGGACTAGATGGCGATGTGTGAATGAATGAATGAATGAAAAACTTTATTGCATGCAGATACTTAAAACTAACTTAAAATATACAGAAATATAATGCTATATGAAAATGGGCAGCCATATCGCTTAAAGCGATCTCTTCCTCTCTGTGAATTCGATATGAGACAACATATTGTATGATATATGATCTTTAAATAGCTTGTTGTGTATAGATATCTAGCTTCCATTTGCTAGCTACCTTAGATTTGACCTAGGTTCCTGTACTCCTACGGGACAGCAACGTATTCGCAGTGCCCAACGTCGCAAACATCCTTAGGCGACGGTAACTGCTTGTTATTAAGTGGGCCGTCAGCCTGTCTTCTGTTCCTCAGCAATAAAAAAAGATATCCGTAAATTTATCGTGTGTTATAAATTGCTTTTTTAAAAACATATTTTATCTTATTACTATGAAGTTCATTATTAATCTATCACTAAAACATAATTCATCTAAACATTGCCTTATATTGTTAGACTTTGGGAACTTAATGAAAAGGTAACAAAAACAAAAGATTCGTTATGATAACTTTTCTAAGTAATTGTTTGTCGCTAGCTTTTGCTGTAAATTTACTTCATACAAATACTGTAATATACATTATTAATATTGAAAATGATTTAATACGAACGCAGATGCGATCAAACAGATTATAATTGGATGGTAATAAACTACATTTTAAAATTTGACAAACAGTTATGTAGAGCGATGGACTAGGTCTAAAGGAGAAGCGCTCCCTTTTTAAAGTAAATTCGCTGATATTAGTGGACTGTATTAATTGTTGAGTATCGGTGTCCACACTAGAAAGACGGAAGCTCTACCTTACGACCTTACCATACCTTTCCCCGGTATGGATCAGCTCAGATGCAGCCTTCAGTGGAATCATGCACGGCGCTAGTCTTATGTTGCAATTTTTATACAGCTACACTGCACTTAGTACAGGAATCCAAGTTGGCACAGCCATGTTGCACACGAACTTAGTACACGGTGCAAAAGTGTTTTCGGTTGTCAAACCTTGATAAAAGCGTCCTCCTCTCGGTAAGAAACTTGAGGTTAATCGAGAAACTTGGCGAAGCAACTGGTTTTATCCACCTAAATCTAAGCAAGTACTAAGCAAGTCATAAATATGGTCTAGTATCAAAAATATTACGATACATTGAAATAACCTTCTTTTGTCAGATTTTGGACTTATCAATGTAAACGCTATTGTTGGTTATATACAGTTACATTATAATACCTGTGGTGTCTAATCTGTGTGATACACGTGTTACAAGTGTGCTGTCGCCTTCGTCGCGACATAAACAGAGGTTTAAATATTTAAGTTGTGTAAATAGATACAGATCTTCCCGTTTGAATTAATACAAACATTGTATGTTAGTTCTAAATAGAGGACTCTGTTGTAACACCGTCGTCCAACCACGGGACAACTTACCAACAATTGAAAAAGGTTTTAAAAAAGATGGCGGTTTGGTAGTGGGCGAGCCAGAGTGGCCAGGCCAGCGCCAGACTCACTTGAATTTAGAATCTTGAAAAAGTCGGTCATATAATACCACAATATAATATACAATCAACAATATAAGCAAAAATTGTAAAAAGTGAAATATGTAATTAAGAGTTTTTGATTAATAAGAGGTCTGTTTATGTTACTCTGTTAGTTAATTAATATGAGAATCTGGTCTCTAACAAGTGCAAGCCTTTTATAATAAAATAATTTTGCAAAAATGCAAGCCATTTCACGATTATTTAATTGAAGTTATCTTTTGTCGCATTTGGAAAAAATTACGAGTGTAAAATTTTCACGATTCTGCATAATGAAGTTAGCAGTTAACTGTCTCATGTTTCCTTGAAAAGTCATAACTATATTCAAAGTATTTTTTTCAAATATTCATGAATCTACAAACTTATTTTATATCGGTGGAGATAAAAAATATATATTTATTCATAAATATACTTGTTTATATGTGAATTTAAATTATGTATATGGTGGTGAATGATAGGCCATTGTATTAATTGGTATTTAATTATTTAAATTCGTGATAAAAGTGACTTTTATTTTGAAAAAACTTTAGAACTTTTATAAATTTGACGTTAATTGACGGTATGTATTGTACGGTCTTTTTATTTGTTTACATTATAAATTATTTTTTTATTAATTTATCATTCCTTTTATAAACAAAGAGTTGAAGCATACGGGATGAAATATTTAGCTATTTTGTTCTATATAGGTACGTTTAATAATCCTGAGACTAAAAAGGTAATTATAAGTCTGCCCCACAAATCTTTAAATTACGCTAATTATATAATAATTATATAAGTTGTGTCCCCTTACTGTGACCCCAATAATGTATCGCTATCGCCCACCATTAGGGGCAGCGGGAAGCAGTTTATTGGTCTCAATTGCAAGTGGGGTTGCGCTGGCTAAATTAACCTTGACCCTGTACAAACTAAGGTCATGTGTAGTTTGCAAATATTTCGTTTTCCATTGAAAAATATTTTTTTATTGCTGTAGGACAGCAGACAGGCTGACGGCCCGCTTAGAATTTAGCAGTTACCATCGCCTATGGATATTTGCAATACCAGTGGCATCGCGAACACGCTGCTGTCCCATATAGGTACAGGAACTTAGGTCACTAATGCCGGAACACAACACAAGGTTATCATGGCGGCATACTTAAGACCAAAGGTGGTAGCCATCCAGACGGGCTTGAAGCCCTACCACGTAGCTAGGGTGGGTTGTTTAGTCGCCTTTTACGACAGGCCGACCCCGGGCGCAGAGGTTAGTATTCTTTCTCCGCCCCTGCATGGATAAATTTTAAATATTTGCAGTAGTGTTCATAAATTTTCTCAACTACTTACAAGAAAATGGTAATTATTAAAAGGATCATAAAAACAAAGTCCCTTTCAAATGTTCTTTGTTTTGTGTTTTTACTAAACTTGATTAATGGTGTAGTAATAGATTTTAATGAGAATGTTAGCAATCTTGAAACTGTCTTTGATAGACTTGGCGATCTCTGTATGCAATAAAGAGTCTTTCATTCATTCATTCAGTATGCATAACTTTGGTAAAGCGAGAGTAAATATTTTCAGTGCACTGCCTTAAGCCGCTCTTTTGTAGTTAATATGGTTTTGGGAATTCTAAATTAGCATATAAACAAGAATGAAGGACTTCTTCATCATATTAAGCTATCAACTTCAGTACTCAATCAAGCGAGACAAAGCCTTAATAGGGGTCTACCATACGCACCGCTGGTAATGACACCCCGCCCTTATTTTGCGATCTTATTAAGAGACCATTCATTTGCGGGAGATTTGCTTTTCCATATATTGCATAAACGAGCTATTCTTTGAATATTTATAAACATTTACGTTTATTCTGTATGAGTTTATTACTGGTTGTATTTATATTTCATAAAACTCTTATTTAACACGGTCTATTTTAATGATTTATATCATGTGATAAAGTAGCAATTTGATTACCTCCGTGGCGAAACGGCTACGCACATAGTATGTACATATATAAGAATATCAGTCTGTCTAGAACAAATAACATAAGCGCTATACTTTTTACTTTAAGATGACACGGTTTTTATTGTCCCAGTATGTTTTTTGTTTATTATATTTAATTATACTTTTTCAAAGTATTCCGTATACGACTCAAATGTGTGCTTGTAAAAATAATTGGATATTTTTTTAGTACTGAGGATCAGAAGATAAGAAGGCAGCCCCCTTAGTAAGCAGTTGCCATCAGTTGTCATCTATGGATGTTTGCGACGCTAGGGGCACTGCAAACACCCTGCTGTCCCATAGGACACAGGAACCTGAGTCTCTAATTTCGAAACACAACACAAGGTTACTATGGTAGAATACTTATAAACCAGGGATAGTTGCTATCCAGACGAGCTTGAGGCCCTTCAATGTGGTTGGGGTTGTTTTGTCGCCTTTGAAAAGTTCGTAGCCTAACTCAAACGGGAACGTTATACGTCAAAGTACATCAATTTTAAAGCTATATTATTCAATTGGAATGCTATAAAATATGAGTGTTTGCATTCGTTCAGATTTCGGACCATCTATGTTAAATAACTTGAAAATAGACAAATGAAGTACTGTGCAGTGACGTACTGAAATAATAATGGTTTAACAACAAAGGAAATAGATGAAGACATGTTAGCAACTTTAGGTGAATTAGAAGAAGAAAATTCATTTCATTAATTTGAATAGAGTCAAATGTCATTAAGTATTAAAAATGAGTTATTAAGTCTACTCTACTAGTTCGAACGTTTACTTACAGGTTGTATTGAAAACATTTGTGACATAGCTTTATCTGGTTATGAATTATCTGTGAAAGAGAAAGTCAATTTCGTCGGCTTGATTATCAGAATTCTTAATTCCATTTGGATAAACTTTACAAGACATAGTAAAAACTGTTTGTTTTTGCTATGCACAGGAATTATTTTACTCATAATACTTTTACTCATGACAAAGTAGCCATATTTTGTAGAACATACGAAGTAATCCAATGGATAGGCTTCAAAATACTCCACTAGATGCCATTAAAATTCTTACTTCGATATTTAGTGAAGTTAAGCATTCTGATAATGAAGCCGACGATATTGCAATATCACACATATCGCCAATGAATTACATAAGATATCTTTGCGGTGAGTTTTAGATGATCAAAAACGTTTCCAACTAGCTTTATGTACAAGAATTCGTAGTAGGTTAGTTTTTGGCGTAATACCATTTGTTCAGATTTGCTACAAAAGAATTTATTATCAACATATTGTCAAATACTCCGATCTCAGCGTAACGCAGTGGTACCGTCCACTCGGATCAACATAATAACGGCTATTCATTTTGCCTTTGTGTTTTTAGCTCCCAGATATGTTATGTGCCAACAATTCGGATACAAAGAAAGGTAATTTTATAATAATAATTACCGCATTATATCAGCCATTCATGTATTTTAAACAGTACCTGGATGACCGAGCTTTGCTCGGTATTTTTCGGCTTCGTGAAGTTAGATTGTTTATAAGCGTTTTTTTCCAAGATCGTTTAGGCATTTTTAAGTGAACACGTGCATTAAGAAGACACAAATAATATAAATAAACAATTGATTTTCTTAGTCTAACCTCAAAGCAAACACTCATTGACTTCGTGTAACTTAACAACGCCATCTGCTTGGATAGCTATAGTGTTGTTGTGTCGTTAAAGCAATTAAAAAAAAATACTATTATTATTCGCCGATAGATGTCAGGAAGAGTAATTTTTCAGTTTAAATTGGGACTACTCAAACGCCACCTTTTTGTTATTTTTCTTCCAATAAAAAAAGCGAATAAAATGACATTTTCTAGAAATGATTCTTAGCTAGATCGATTTATCGCCCCCGAAACCCCCCGTATACTAAATTTCATGAAAATTGTTGGAGCCGATTCGGAGATTCCAATTATATATATATATATATATATATATATATATATATATATATATATATATATATATATATATATATATATATATATATATATACCTAGTCAGGTCATAAGTATTGTCACACAGTAAAAACTTTTCTTTTAGAATGCTGGCCACAAAAAAGTTTATTGAATTAGAATTTCGAATTGTTCATGAAAATAAAAATGTATAACTTTTAGAGTTTTCATCATCATCATCATCATTTCAGCCGGAAGACGCCCACTGCTGGACAAAGGCCTCCCCCAAAGATCTCCACGATGATCGGTCCTGCGCTGCCCTCATCCAACCTATCCCGGCGATCTTGACCAGATCATCGGTCCATCTTGTGGGGGGCCTACCAACACTGCGTCTTCCGGTACGCGGTCGCCATTCGAGGACTTTTCTGCCCCAACGGCCATCAGTCCTTCGAGCTATGTGCCCAGCCCACTGCCACTTCAGTTTTGCAATTATCCGGGCTATGTCGGTTACTTTGGTTCTCCTGCGAATCTCCTCATTTCTGATTCGATCTCGCAGGGAAACTCCGAGTATAGCCCTCTCCATTGCTCTCTGAGCGACCATGAGCTTTCTCATAAGGCCCATAGTTAGCGACCACGTCTGCGTTCCGTATGTCATCACTGGCAACACACATTGGTTAAAAACCTTCGTCTTGAGACACTGCGGTATTTGGGACGAAAAGATTTTACGGAGCTTCCCGAACGCTGCCCATCCGAGTTGGATTCGACGAGTGACCTCTTTCGCGAAATTGGACCTGCCTAACTGGATCGTTTGACCCAAGTAGACGTATTCGTCAACAATTTCGAAAGTACAGTTCCCAACTGTTACGGGGGTAGGTGCGACATGGACATTAGACATGATCTTCGTCTTGTTCATGTTCATTTTGAGACCTACTCCTTGGGAAGCTGTATTGAGGCCATCAAGCATATGGCTTAAGTCTTCCATGGTTTCAGCCATGATTACGATATCATCTGCGAATCTAAGGTGAGTGATGTACTCACCGTTAATGTTGATGCCCAGTCCGTTCCAGTCCAGAAGCTTGAAGACATCTTCCAACGCAGCAGTGAACAGCATCGGCGATATGACATCGCCTTGTCTGACTCCCCGCTGCAGTCGGATAGGCTTCGAGTTCTGATCCTGGAGACGGACTGACATGGTGGCGTTTTCATACAAATACTTCAACGCTTTGATGTATCGATAATCAATGTGGCACCTCTGGAGAGACTGAAGCACCGCCCAGGTCTCGATCGAATCAAAGGCTTTCTCATAGTCCACGAACGCCAAGCATAGTGGCTGGTTATACTCCTCCGTCTTCTGTATAACCTGCCGCAGCGTATGTATGTGGTCTATGGTGCTAAAACCTTTTCGGAATCCGGCTTGTTCGGGAGGCTGGAAGTCGTCAAATCTGCGCGCGAGACGATTCGTGATGACCCTTGAAAACAGCTTGTAAACATGGCTCAGAAGTGATATCGGTCTAAAGTTCTTCAAAAGGGTTTTGTCGCCCTTTTTGAAGAACAGCACCACTATACTTCCGTGCCAGGCCTGCGGCGTTTTGCCATCGAGGATGACGGAATTAAATAGCTTCTGGAGGATTTTAAGCACAGGAGTACCACCAGCTCTCAGAAGCTCGGCTGTAATTCCATCATCACCCGGCGCCTTGTTGTTTTTAAGCTGTTTAAGGGCCACACTAATCTCGTACAGACTGACGTCTGGGATATCTACGGTGTAGTGTCGGGTTAATTTGGCTCTTGGGTCTTTAGCCTTGTTGTTAACAGGTGCCCGTGTGGTCGTGTATAGCTGTCCGTAGAACTTCTCGACTTCCCTCAAAAGTTCGGGTTTAGACGAAACGACCCTGCCGTCGTCGGTCTTCAGCTTCGTCAGTTGGCTCTGCCCAATAGACAAGTCTCGTGCGAATACTTTAGAGCCCTTGTTACGCTCTATAGCCGCCTTTACATAGTCTGTGTTATGGCGGCGGATATCGCGAGTCAAGGACTTGGAGATCTGTCTATTTAGCTGCCTATACTGGGAAGCATCGTCCGGGGACTGAAGGGTCATTTGACGTCTCACATCCATCAATTTGAGAGTAGAATCTGAGATTTTTCCGGTTCTTTTTGAACGGCTGGCCTTGAAGAATTTAGACCCGGCCGTTTGAACAGCTTCCACGAACCTGTTATTATACTCGTCCACGTCAACGCAGTCACCGAGGCATTCGAAGCGGTTTTGCAATTCGAGTTGAAAGTTTACCGGGTTTTGGATCTGTATGGGTGCAGGTCGGAGCGTAGACTTCACCAGTCGAGACCTCTCCAATTTTGGATTGATATTCAATGTGCCTCTTACTAAGCGGTGATCACTCCCAGTTTTCACCGAATTGATCACAGAGACATCATTGAATATCTGTCTTTTGGTCGACATAATGAAGTCAATCTCATTTTTGGTGGCACCATCGGGACTAATCCAAGTCCATTTGCGTTGTTCTGGCTTCATGAAGAAGGAGTTCATCATATACAGGTCCTCCTTCTCCATGAAGTCGGCCAGCATCTGGCCTCGGGTGTTCCGATTTCCGAACCCAAATTGCCCCACTCTCAACTCATCGTCGCTACGTTTCCCCAATTTTGCGTTGAAGTCTCCCATGACAACGTTAAAGTGGGTTTTAGAAGTGTGGATGGCTGTTGAGATGTCCTCATACATGGCTTCCACCTCTTCGTCAGGATGTGTCGAAGTCGGAGCGTAAACCTGAATGACCTTCAACGAATACCGTTTGGTAATTTTGAGTATTAGGTACGCTACCCTAGTCGAAACACTCCTCACCTCAGTAACGTTGTTCACAAGAGACTTGTGAACGAGAAACCCGACACCACCTTGGGACAGTTGGTCGCCCTCCCGGAAGTAGAGCAGATTTCCGGAATTTAGGATTATTGAGTCCTCTCCCTGTCTTCGGACTTCAGATAACCCCACAACATCCCATCGCAGTCTGCTCAAAGCTTCCTCCAGTTCCTCCAACTTCTCGTTGGTCCGCAGTGTCTTGACATTGTATGTTGCCAGGGCCAAAGGTCGTCGTTCTTGGTAGCGAATTCGAACCCGGGGATTCTTCGCACCCCCTGCCCCGTCGCTTATGTGGCTGCTACCGTGACCACCACGAACGGGGCCGCCGGGGACTAGGGGCCGGGGCCTGTGTGTATCTGTCATTTTAGGGGGGTTTTTGCCATAATCGCCACGCTTGGCAGGCGGGTTGGCGATCGCAGTATTCGCAGTTGGTGATGCTCTCACGGAAAGATGCTGCTGCCCATCCTCCGTTCTTTCTATCCCTTAGTCGTCTCTTACGACACCCAAGGGAGGAGATGGGGTGGTGCTATTCTGGTGCGACACCACACACTACAACGGTGACAATAAAAGGTAGTAATTAATGGGCAACTACAACATAGTTTACAAAGTATTCCAATTTCACACAACTATTTTTAAACTCTACACATATATATGAGCGACACCAATAAAAAATTCCAATAAACTAAAATAAACGATAATGATCCATTATAATACATGATAATGACAGTTGATTTGTATTATCTTTATAAACACTATTATTAATGGAGTATGTTTTATAATAACTTATTTAAATTGTAGTATAGTCTTGAAATGGGTTATATTTTCAGATTTCAAACGTTCAATCACACACATAATTATTAAAATAAGTAGTAAACGATGCGCTATTTTTTATATATAGCATAAAGATAAGATCTGCTGATCTCCATTTATGAAAATCTTCTTCCTCCTGCCCTTATCCTACATTATATAGGGTCAGCACAACATGTTGCATGTTGCAATAGTTATGGCTTAGTTTTTACAACCGCCCGCTTGCCTGACGTTAAGCCCTTTTTGGGGGAAAAAAAAAAATCAGTCATCCTTTTTATTTAAATTATTTTCTGGTTTCACATTGAAAGTAGGAAACGAAATTTCGTTGTTACTCATCTAACTTATCCTCAAGCTACACTTTTATTGGTTTCTTCTTGAACAAACAACATCCGAGTGTCGGTTTGGATGTGCAGGGTGACACTTTTGCTGGGTCGCCGACTTTTACGGGGTCCGTGCACAATCACATTCGACAACTATGTCACGAGAGTTTCTAAATAGGAAATTCGCAGTGTCAAGCGTCTTCGATTGCTCTTAGTCCTGCATTTCATTGCGTTTGAATGCAGAAACAAGCAGCTTGCGCAGGTGCTTGCGCACAATCTTCTTATAATTTAGTGGTGGATCACAGCAATCTTCCTCTTAGAAAGTTAGAGGCCTTGAAACACGCATCTTTTTCACAATAATACATAACCTTCGGCAAAGGACATCGTGGCAAGCAGTTTTAGAGTTTTACTCATTTTTAAATATGGAGTGGACGCTTAAAGAAGACCGTGTTGCAGTTATTGCGTTGCACTGTTGCGGTTACGCGCCAATTCAAATTTTTAACATACTGAAAAATTTGAATATAACCAAAAGATTCGTTTATCGTACCATCAAACGATACAATGAAGACTCTAGTGTAGATGATAGGTCAAGAAGTGGTCGCCCTCGGTCTGTTAGGACTCCAGCAGTGATAAAAGCTGTGAAGGCACGAATGCAAAGAAATCCCAAACGTAAGCAGAAACTGTTGGCCCTTCAGATGGGGTTAAGCAGAACCACGGTGAAAAGGGTGTTAAATGAAGACTTAGGGCTTCGGGCATATCGAAGAAAAACAGGACATCGTTTGAATGCTCGTCTAATGGACCTGAGACTGAAGAGATGCCGCGCTTTGTTGAAGCGGTACGCGGGAAAAAAATATCGGGAAATTCTTTTTTCGGATGAAAAAATGTTTACCGTAGAAGAGAGCTACAACAAACAAAATGATAAGGTGTACGCACACAGTAGTGAAGAAGCGAGCAACCGTATTCCGCGTGTCCAACGAGGTCATTTTCCATCCTCGCTCATGGTATGGTTGGGAGTTTCTTATTGGGGCTTAACAGAGGTACATTTTTGTGAGAAAGGTGTAAAAACGAATGCTGTTGTGTATCAAAATACAGTCCTGACGAACCTTGTGGAACCTGTTTCTCATACCATGTTCAATAACAGGCACTGGGTATTCCAACAAGATTCGGCGCCAGCTCATAGAGCGAAGAGCACACAAGACTGGCTGGCGGCGCGTGAAATCAACTTCATCCGGCACGAAGACTGGCCCTCCTCCAGTCCAGATTTGAATCCGTTAGATTACAAGATATGGCAACACTTGGAGGAAAAGGCGTGCTCAAAGCCTCATCCCAATTTGGAGTCACTCAAGACATCCTTGATTAAGGCAGCCGCCGATATTGACATGGACCTCGTTCGTGCTGCGATAGACGACTGGCCGCGCAGATTGAAGGCTTGTATTCAAAATCACGGAGGTCATTTTGAATAAACTTTAATGTCATAAGAATCTATGTTTTGTTAAGTTCATTTTGGTATATGAATGGTTACATAATTAATAAACTTGTTACAATTATTTTACATTAAACATGTGACAGAATTTATGACCTGACTAGGTATATATATATATACATAGTCAGGTCATAAGTATTGTCACACAGTAAAAACTTTTCTTTTAGAATGCTGGCCACAAAAAAGTTTATTGAATTCGAATTTCGAATTGTTCATGAAAATAAAAATGTATAACTTTTAGAATTTTACTCATTTTTAAATATGGAGTGGACGCTTAAAGAAGACCGTGTTGCAGTTATTGCGTTGCATCGTTGCGGTTACGCGCCAATTCAAATTTTTAACATACTGAAAAATTTAAATATTACCAAAAGATTCGTTTATCGTACCATCAAACGATACAATGAAGACTCTAGTGTAGATGACAGGTCAAGAAGTGGTCGCCCTCGGTCTGTTAGGACTCCAGCAGTGATAAAAGCTGTGAAGGCACGAATTCAAAGAAATCCCAAACGTAAGCAGAAACTGTTGGCCCTTCAGATGGGGTTAAGCAGAACCACGGTGAAAAGGGTGTTAAATGAAGACTTAGGGCTTCGGGCATATCGAAGAAAAACAGGACATCGTTTGAATGCTCGTCTAATGGACCTGAGACTGAAGAGATGCCGCGCTTTGTTGAAGCGGTACGCGGGAAAAAAATATCGGGAAATTCTTTTTACGGATGAAAAAATGTTTACCGTAGAAGAGAGCTACAACAAACAAAATGATAAGGTGTACGCACACAGTAGTGAAGAAGCGAGCAACCGTATTCCGCGTGTCCAACGAGGTCATTTTCCATCCTCGCTCATGGTATGGTTGGGAGTTTCTTATTGGGGCTTAACAGAGGTACATTTTTGTGAGAAAGGTGTAAAAACGAATGCTGTTGTGTATCAAAATACAGTCCTGACGAACCTTGTGGAACCTGTTTCTCATACCATGTTCAATAACAGGCACTGGGTATTCCAACAAGATTCGGCGCCAGCTCATAGAGCGAAGAGCACACAAGACTGGCTGGCGGCGCGTGAAATCGACTTCATCCGGGACGAAGACTGGCCCTCCTCCAGTCCAGATTTGAATCCGTTAGATTACAAGATATGGCAACACTTGGAGGAAAAGGCGTGCTCAAAGTCTCATCCCAATTTGGAGTCACTCAAGACATCCTTGATTAAGGCAGCCGCCGATATTGACATGGACCTCGTTCGTGCTGCGATAGACAACTGGCCGCGCAGATTGAAGGCTTGTATTCAAAATCACGGAGGTCATTTTGAATAAACTTTAATGTCATAAGAATCTATGTTTTGTTAAGTTCATTTTGGTATATAAATGGTTACATAATTAATAAACTTGTTACAATTATTTTACATTAAACATGTGACAGAATTTATGACCTGACTAGGTATATATATATATATATATATATATATATATATATATATATATATATATATATATATATATATATATATATATATATATATATATATGAAATTTGAAATATTAAGGAATGTGTTAATGGTAATACAATTTATACAAATGCGATCGCAATATTTTCATTATTAGAGCGGTAAATTACCATCACAAATTTATTGTAAGGTTTTTGACCATATTTGAAACAAGGATCTAGTCTTATAGGGAAACGAAAGATTTCCTATCTCGGAAAAGGTAAAACTGATTTCATTTTTCAATAAAGAAGATGAAGATGTCATTACTGCCGACGATGTATTTCTCAAGGAATTGGATATAAAAAATTACCCCTTATAAATCCTGTGAAGCCGATGGAATAAGTGTATATACCCTTGAAAGGTTGAAAAGAAATATATATAAAAATAATTGCATTTTATTTGGTTGGTTACATTACGAACTTTCTAAATGCGCCGAGAAGTTCCCCAAATCCTATATCTTTAAACGAGCAATTCTTGTATATATATATACTTATATAATTGGAATCTCGGAATCGGCTCCAACAATTTTCATGAAATTTAGTATACGGGGGGTTTCGGGGGCGATAAATCGATCTAGCTAGGAATCATTTCTAGAAAATGTCATTTTATTCGCTTTTTTTTTTATTGGAAGAAAAATAACAAAAATGTAACTCTTCCTGACATTTATCGGCGAATAATAATACAATTTTTTTTAAATTGCTTTAACGACACAACACTAAAGCTATTCCAGCAGATGGCGTTGTAAGTAACAAGAAGTCAATGAGTGTTTGCTTTGAGGTTAGACTAAGAAAATCGATTGTTAATTTCCAAAAAACACAATTTATAAAAAAAAAAGCGAAGCTCGGTCATCCGGATATTAAGATATTATTTGTATATATAATACTTATAGATGATAATAATATGCCGGAAAATATAAGATTAATCATAGAATCATGTATAATATGTCGAAAATTACAAGTTTTATAAATAAGTAACAGGAGTCCAAAGATGGGTAAAACGGGGTAATGGAAGATTTATACGGTTTTAAAATGTACATAAAAATTTTATAAGCCGTCTCGGTTTAAAAGCAAACATGGAACGAATTTCTGTGATTACGCAACTATATAAAGAACCGAGCGAGCAGGATTAAGAGTTAAATAAATGCTTTCATGCATTCATCTTTTAGTTTCTCTGTATGCAGCTTGGTTGTAACTTATTTCAAAGTATTTGAAATAGACATTTCCTATTTTTAAAAGGTTTAAGTTAATGTGTTAACCCGTATGAGTTATGTTATAGTATCCTCAGTATTTTTATATACTATAGATCTACTATTTAAAATAAATGTAATTAGTAATTAAAACAAAATGACCTGGATTAATACACCTAATTCTTAATTACTTACTAGTATTGGGTTTGTAACAATATTATATAAAAAAGAACCATCGTGCAAATATAAATCCAGCTGGCACGCTAACTGAATTTCAGCAATCTCTCAAATTCTCGTGTAAACTCACGATTTTTCAATGTTTACATTATTTTTCATCGTAAATTTCAATAAACATCATTTTAAATAATAGTAGTATACTAGGGGTGTTCAATAAAAAGTGATAATGAGTATGACGCAACTATCTTTTATTAAATGTTATTTTATTTTTCGACGTAGTCCCCTTTCAGTTACATACTTTATGTATCTTTTTTCTAAAGCAAAAATTCCCTTTTTAAAAAATCTTCTTGCTGATCGCTTTAAAAATCTTGTACCGCGGCGACTACTGCATCATCATCTTCAAATTTAAGGCCCCTGAGATGTTCCTTTGACCGCGGAAATAGGTAGAAATCACAAGGAGCTAAGTCCAGTGAATATGGAAGATGTTCCATCAATTCGAAGCCAGCTTCTTGAATGGCTGCCATCGCAACTTTGGACTTGTGCGCGGGGCGTTATCTTGGTGAAACAAAACTTTAGCGAGTTTGCCACGCCGTTGCTTGCGTATTTCCTCATGGAACTTTGTTATAGGGCCTGCGTACAAAGTCCTCGTAATAGTGGCTCCATGATAAAGGTAGTCGATCATTATCACCCCTTGGCTGTCATCACTTCTTAGCGATAAGGCTATATAATTATTGTGCTTTTAGTTAAGTTGATTTTTATATATGTTTTGGTGGACAATAAAGAATAATTTATTTAATTATCTAAATTAATATATGTACTGGGATAATTCACATAACACCATCTCGCCCATCCTATGTCCCAAATTAAGTAGCACAGTACTTGTCCACCATCGAAGCGATGAGGTCGGTCCTGGTCGAATGGATAAAAAGGCGCCACGGTGCCCTAACCTTCCGCCTGATGCAGGTCCTCTTGGGGCACGGTTGCTTCGGGAGGTACCTGTGCCGCATACGGCGGGAGGCAGCGTGATGGTGCCACCACTGTGGCACGGGCGACGAGGAGGATACGGTGACCCACACTATCGCCGTATGCCCAGCGTGGCGCGAAGAGCTCCGCGCTCTCGTCGCCTAAATCGACGTGTACCTGTCGCTCACGGCCCTGATTCTGTCTATGGACAAGGGCGATCCTGGATGGATGACCGCTGCCTCCTTCTGCGAGGTAGTTATGTCCGCAAAGGAGGCAGCGGAGCGGGAGCGGGAGCTAACTAGCACAGTCCCCTTCCGCCAACGCAGGCCACGTCGACAGCGCCGGAGGGCGTCCAACGACCTCCAGCCGCCGTAGAAAGCGGTAGCGGGCCCCATCCAACTTCTTAAGGCAGACAAAGGAGCGCGCCGGGGGATGAAACCTTGACCCTCTGGCGTTATAAACCAAAAGAAGAGGCCCGCCCGGCCACGAGATCGGCATATCCCCCACGGACGTAAGCGATAGGAGAACAGCGAGGTTTCTTTTAGCACATTACTTGTGTTATGGGTACCAGACAACTGAAATGCTACTTATAGACTTTTTTTTGTAAAAATTAATATTCGGATGACCGAGCTTTGCTCGGTATTTTTTTTTTTATAAATTGTGTTTTTTGAAAATTAACAATTGATTTTCTTAATCTAACCTCAAAGCAAACACTCATTGACTTCTTGTTACTTAACAACGCCATCTGCTGGAATAGCTTTAGTGTTGTGTCGTTAAAGCAATTAAAAAAAATAGTATTATTATTCGTCGATAGATGTCAGGAAGAGTCATTTTTCAGTTTAAATTATTCGCCGATAGATGTCAGGAAGAGACACATTTTTAAAAAAATAGTATTATTATTCGCCGATAGATGTCAGGAACAGTTACATTTTTGTTATTTTTCTTCCAATAAAAAAAAGCTAATAAAATGACATTTTCTAGAAATGATTCCTAGCTAGATCGATTTATCGCCCCCGAAACCCCCCGTATACTAAAATTCATGAAAATTGTTAGAGCCGATTCCTAGATTCCAATTATATAAGTATATATATACAAGAATTGCTCGTTTAAAGATATAGGATACATAAACACCTAGACGTGGGACTAGGGCTAGAGTTCTATTAGAGTAGACTAGAGTACTACTAGTACTAGTAGAGTAGAGTTCGTCTAAAATATTATGACCTAGTCATCATATCCTAAGCGGATAGCTGAGTTACAAACTGAATACAGGGGTGCCAATTTTTCATAATTTCCTTAATGTTTAAGGGAAGGTTAGTTAATTTTACCCTCATATCACTAGACACAGAAAGTTTTCTCCTGCATCTGTTTCTTAAATACACGCTCGTCGAGTACGCAGACACACAAAGTAGAATAAAAAGGCCTTTCACTACAACTTTGTTAACCACGCTGTTTTTTTTAGAAGACTTTTCCTAATTATGGCCACGGTGCCCCTGACATCGCAAACATCCACAGGCGATGGTAACCTACTATAAAGTGGGCCGTCAGCCTGTCTTCTGTTCCTCAGCAGAAAAAAATGAAAAGAATATTTCAATAACTTCCTCTTCACAAATATAGCCATTTAAAGACTTCGCTATTTCTACTTAAGATTGGCGCTTCATTTTCTCCATTACCGGCTTAATGGTAGGAAAAAGTTTTTAAATCTTAATCCTTTTCCTATAAGGCCTTATTTCCCTTATTATTAAAGCGGAGTATCTTAAAAGGAAATGGGATTATTTATTTATAATATTACAATATATTTATATTAAAACTAGATGTGCCCGCGACTCCGTACGCGTGGATTAGTGGCTTAGGGCAGCATTTTTTGGATATATCTTTTGGTTTATTTTGGATTACAAACCCTATAAACCCTAAAATATAAATAAATGAAATATGCAAACAGTCAGTATTATCGAATGCAACTGTTACGCCGTGCGCCTCCGGAATACGTGCGTTCGAACCTACAAAACCAGCCTAAGCTAAACCCTATCCCATATGATTGATGATATAAATCTGAGGTCCACTTAATTGAATAATAACCTACAAGTCCAGCTTAGGCTGGACCCTATTTCATATGGTTGATGATATAAATTGGAGGTCAAGTTAAATTGGTAAGTAAAAATTTCTGAAACTGATCATTTTTAGCTAAAACTATTTTTTTTATCTAAAATAAAAGTAGCCTATGTTACATCAGCTATCTGCCAGTGAGTCCCGTCAAAATCGGTCCAGCAGTTTCAGAGATAAGCCGGAACAAACAGACAGACAGACAGACAAAAATTGTATAATGTTGTTTTGGTATATATGTATACCGTGTATACATCCAAATGCACTTACTGAAAAGCGGTTATTTTAATATTACAAACAGACCCTCCAATTTTATTTATTTGTATAGATATTACAAATTGTGTAACAGTAATAAAGAAATTAAAATAACTTATACAAATGAGAAGGATAGCTCGAGAGCAGTAAACTGTATGAGAGAGAATTGGATAGGAGCGGTGGCTAGAGAGACGCGATACCTTGCATTGGGCAAAGAAATTTGCACTGACTTCTCGGTTCGGTTTAGCTCGCGGAGGAACTCTTGCACGGCACCAGCTAAAGTCACAACACTGAACACACAGATGGTTATGGCACGGCGAATAAGAGTTTGGAGTAACCAGGGAGCTCGAACGTCGACCGTTCTGAGTTTAGTGGTTTGCGCGTTACTATCGTATATTTCCGTCCCACCCTCGCTTTTACTATTTTACCTCACCGAGAGTGAGGGTAGATAACAAAAATCAGGAGGCGGGATTTCAAATACCCTTATGCAAGGATCGAACATAACACCTGGCTAAAAGAGACTTTAATTTAATTTTATAAACTTAAATTCTTTGTGGACTACGAGTATGTGCAATATTACCTATATTTATCAATACTTTTTATTCTCACAACCGGAAGCAGATATAACTTATACTTCGTTGTCTTCTTATTATTTGCTGAGATTTTAAGGATTGGAGATTCCCTAAATTTATAATATGTTTAATACTTTATTTGTATAATAAATTCAGTGAAGTGCATTCAATATATTTGACACGTTTATCATTTTTAAAAGTAAGCTTCTAAATACAAAGTGCCTTCTGCTTCTCTCACATTTGAAATCATTGAATCTTTATCCTCTTGAACTTGATTTACGCATAACTGCCAAGTCTCAACTCGGTTTAGAAATTTAACAAACCAGTTTGGGGGTCAGGTTTTATCAAATATATTACTACTTTTTAATTTACTTACTTAAAAATAACAAAAGTTCAGCAGACAGGCAAACGGCCAATCCGATGTCATCATCAAGAAATTCTATAACGCCTTTTTTGAAAATCTCATATCGGTCTGCGATGGGGAAACCTTGGCCGAATGTTCACTCCAGATCCCGAGAGTACGCAACGTTCTTAAGAACCATCTTGTACTTAAGAGAAACGGGTTTAATTAAATAATTAATTAAATTGAGTTGTTCATTCAGTTCATTGTTGAGCATTCCCCATCTACAATTGACAATCTCCGTAACAACGGCTTTCGTTCATCGAAACGCCTGCGGGGTCACCGAAGTTTATGTGTAATATACACTTCTCATCAAAAAATCGAAACACCCCTGAAGTTTGGTTTTGAATGAGTTTTTTTTACATTTAACCAAAAATATAAATAATACCAGTTTATTGTGGATATTATAAGGTATCATTTAACGAATATTAATGTTTCAAATTCAAATTAAATTTCTTTAGCTATTGCGTTTTGTTCAACGGGTATTATTTTAACCTTTAAGAAAAAATATGTTAAATGTTGGAAACCAATATGTAAATGTTAAAATAAGTTTATTCATTATCTCGTAATTCCTCTCCGGGTTTTTATCACTGCCTCTATGCAGTTCCTCATGGAACGGATAAGCGCCACAATATTGTGTTGTGGGATGTTTTCCCACTCTTCTTGTATAGCCGTTTTAAGCTGGCCAAGCGTCTCCGGAGCAGGATCTCTCGCTCTGACTCGTTATCTTTAACTCATCCCATAGGTGTTCTATGGGATTAATATCCGAGCTTCTTGCTGGCCAATCCATAACTGCAAAACGGACTTCGCTCAGGTATTCATTTACAATGCCTGCGGTAGGAGCCCTGACAATGTCGTGCATAAAAATGAAGTCTTTGCCAATAAAATGTGCGTAGGGTATTACATGAGGCTCCAGATACTCTTTAATGTAACGTGACCCATTTAATGACGGTACCCGAGGTCCAGATATAAACGCAAGTTCAGTTTTTCTATCGGCGCTTATGCCTCCCCAAACCGTCCATAAACTGCCACCGTAACTGACTCTTTCTTCAATGCAAAACTGTGCAAAATGCTCTCCCTCTCTTCGATACACCTTCTTTCTTCCGTCATTACCACACGTTAGATTTAAGTTTAACATAACTATTCTGGTATTGACATTTCTTAAATTTATGATGTAGGTAAATTTACTTAATATAAACTTACCGGAAGTTTGTAAATGTTTAAAAACGCAATAACCAAAATTAATACAAAGTACTTATACTTAGAGATAATAAATTAATGCCTAACTAATTTTATGTTCACATTTTTAATTATAATATCATAATTTTGCTATAAATATTAACTAACAGTATTGTTTCCGTTTCTGTGATAAATATTTTGGTAGATATTTAATTTTGGTTATTGGCAAGTCATTACTCCTGCCATTGCAGGAGGGGAGACACCTATTGAAGTTATATAAAAACTAGCGATAAAAGACGGTGTAATACGAAAAAATGGACAGTATAAGAAATATAATTGAGAAGTAATACGAAATATATTTGTGGTGATTAACGTTCAAGTTAGTTTTATTTAATACACAGCTATGATCTTACTCTCGTCAGAGATGAGATCTTTGCTCCATTGAAGATATGACAAATTTAAGTGCTCAAGTGCAAAGTTGAGGCGCGCTCTTCAGCGGTCTACCGTTAATTTTGGACCATTAGCTGGTTGATGTGGTTTCATGCCACGCTCCGCCAATCTTCTTCTTATGGTAGAATCGCATACAGTCAACCCTTGAACCTCACGGAGCCGCTGCTGCAGTTGAATAGGGTTAAAATGGCGATTTATTAGAGAAACTGACACAATATATCGGTCATCTTGCTCACACGTGACTCAATATCTACCAGATCCGAGATTGCGAGTAAACATACTAGTCTCCCAATAACGCCGATACATTCTATTGATAGCAGGGAGGCTTAGGTGCAATCGTGCAGCCACAACAGGCTGACTATACCCTGCATCCGGCAACGCCACGACTTGGGCAGTTTCTTTGGGCGAGGTATCTATATTTCTTAGGAAAAGATCTCTTTGGTAGAATGTTACAGAGCTTAGTTAACAATCACGCTCAACTCAGCTCAGAGCTCAGTTAAAAACATTATAATTTATGCAAAAAAATGTGATTAAGTGCAGAAATTCCGACGGAATATACCTAGTCAGGTCATAAGTATTGTCACACAGTAAAAACTTTTCTTTTAGAATGCTGGCCACAAAAAAGTTTATTGAATTAGAATTTCGAATTGTTCATGAAAATAAAAATGTATAACTTTTAGAATTTTACTCATTTTTAAATATGGAGTGGACGCTTAAAGAAGACCGTGTTGCAGTTATTGCGTTGTATCGTTGCGGTTACGCGCCAATTCAAATTTTTAACATACTGAAAAATTTGAATATTACCAAAAGATTCGTTTATCGTACCATCAAACGATACAATGAAGACTCTAGTGTAGATGACAGGTCAAGAAGTGGTCGCCCTCGGTCTGTTAGGACTCCAGCAGTGATAAAAGCTGTGAAGGCACGAATTCAAAGAAATCCCAAACGTAAGCAGAAACTGTTGGCCCTTCAGATGGGGTTAAGCAGAACCACGGTGAAAAGGGTGTTAAATGAAGACTTAGGGCTTCGGGCATATCGAAGAAAAACAGGACATCGTTTGAATGCTCGTCTAATGGACCTGAGAATGAAGAGATGCCGCGCTTTGTTGAAGCGGTACGCGGAAAAAAATATCGAGAAATTCTTTTTTCGGATGAAAAAATGTTTACCGTAGAAGAGAGCTACAACAAACAAAATGATAAGGTGTACGCACACAGTAGTGAAGAAGCGAGCAACCGTATTCCGCGTGTCCAACGAGGTTATTTTCCATCCTCGCTCATGGTATGGTTGGGAGTTTCTTATTGGGGCTTAACAGAGGTACATTTTTGTGAGAAAGGTGTAAAAACGAATGCTGTTGTGTATCAAAATACAGTCCTGACGAACCTTGTGGAACCTGTTTCTCATACCATGTTCAATAACAGGCACTGGGTATTCCAACAAGATTCGGCGCCAGCTCATAGAGCGAAGAGCACACAAGACTGGCTGGCGGCGCGTGAAATCGACTTCATCCGGCACGAAGACTGGCCCTCCTCCAGTCCAGATTTGAATCCGTTAGATTACAAGATATGGCAACACTTGGAGGAAAAGGCGTGCTCAAAGCCTCATCCCAATTTGGAGTCACTCAAGACATCCTTGATTAAGGCAGCCGCCGATATTGACATGGACCTCGTTCGTGCTGCGATAGACAACTGGCCACGCAGATTGAAGGCTTGTATTCAAAATCACGGAGGTCATTTTGAATAAACTTTAATGTCATAAGAATCTATGTTTTGTTAAGTTCATTTTGGTATATGAATGGTTACATAATTAATAAACTTGTTACAATTATTTTACATTAAACATGTGACAGAATTTATGACCTGACTAGGTACATTGAAAACAATATCTACATACATTTATTGGATGAAAATTCGAAAATTAAAATTTGGAATTCTGGTACACCATTGTATAGACTAAACTATATAGCACCTATTTATTGGCTTGTTTTTTAATGATATCAATCCTCTTTTTCATTTAAATGCCGCCTGAATAATACTTGCAGTAGTGTTTCGATTTTTTTCATGAGAATTATATATTTATATAAAAAATATAAGTATATTATCAATTAGCAGTTTATTATTTCTTGAGTACCCATAACACGCTCTGCTGCTTACTTTGGCAATTGGGAAGGCTAAGTGTAATGTAGCTAAAATACAACTACATACTTACTCAGTATCAAAATACTGCGGCGTCTTGCGTCAATTCCTTATACAGATGACATTTGTATATTTGTTAAAAATCCTGCACTTTGAATAAAAAGAACTAAGAAAGAATGTAGTTTATTTAAAACTTTAACTATACACCTTTAATAAAATTAACACACAAAAATAGACATTAAGTTCTGAAAGTGGCCTAGGCTCAGCATTCTAACGGCTTTTAAAGGCCGACACTGTACTTCCGCCTAGAACCAGACAGTGCATTCACAGAAAACAGTACACTACCTTGGATTTTGTTGCTCCCCTTTTTTAATTGTTTTTTTTTTTTTGTACTTTTATGACTTATTAGGAATGTTATAGATAGTCTTATTCTTATTTGATCAAGATTCAAAACCAAAATTATTGTCCATTTATAACTCGAAGTCAACTAAACAAAAATTTATTTTAAATTTTGTCTCTGATTTAATATATTGTATCAAATATCAATTAAACTTAAAATAATAATATAAATGGCTCACAACATAAGCAATAATTAAAAAGAAATAATTGCTATAATTTGAGTAAAATTTATTCAATTTCTTAAAACATAAACTATAATATATACCTAGTCAGGTCATAAATTCTGTCACATGTTTAATGTAAAATAATTGTAACAAGTTTATTAATTATGTAACCATTCATATACCAAAATGAACTTAACAAAACATAGATTCTTATGACATTAAAGTTTATTCAAAATGACCTCCGTGATTTTGAATACAAGCCTTCAATCTGCGCGGCCAGTTGTCTATCGCAGCACGAACGAGGTCCATGTCAATATCGGCGGCTGTCTTAATCAAGGATGTCTTGAGTGACTCCAAATTGGGATGAGGCTTTGAGCACGCCTTTTCCTCCAAGTGTTGCCATATCTTGTAATCTAACGGATTCAAATCTGGACTGGAGGAGGGCCAGTCTTCGTGCCGGATGAAGTCGATTTCACGCGCCGCCAGCCAGTCTTGTGTGCTCTTCGCTCTATGAGCTGGCGCCGAATCTTGTTGGAATACCCAGTGCCTGTTATTGAACATGGTATGAGAAACAGGTTCCACAAGGTTCGTCAGGACTGTATTTTGATACACAACAGCATTCGTTTTTACACCTTTCTCACAAAAATGTACCTCTGTTAAGCCCCAATAAGAAACTCCCAACCATACCATGAGCGAGGATGGAAAATGACCTCGTTGGACACGCGGAATACGGTTGCTCGCTTCTTCACTACTGTGTGCGTACACCTTATCATTTTGTTTGTTGTAGCTCTCTTCTACGGTAAACATTTTTTCATCCGAAAAAAGAATTTCCCGATATTTTTTTCCCGCGTACCGCTTCAACAAAGCGCGGCATCTCTTCAGTCTCAGGTCCATTAGACGAGCATTCAAACGATGTCCTGTTTTTCTTCGATATGCCCGAAGCCCTAAGTCTTCATTTAACACCCTTTTCACCGTGGTTCTGCTTAACCCCATCTGAAGGGCCAACAGTTTCTGCTTACGTTTGGGATTTCTTTGAATTCGTGCCTTCACAGCTTTTATCACTGCTGGAGTCCTAACAGACCGAGGGCGACCACTTCTTGACCTGTCATCTACACTAGAGTCTTCATTGTATCGTTTGATGGTACGATAAACGAATCTTTTGGTAATATTCAAATTTTTCAATATGTTAAAAATTTGAATTGGCGCGTAACCGCAACGATTCAACGCAATAACTACAACACGGTCTTCTTTAAGCGTCTACTCCATATTTAAAAATGAGTAAAATTCTAAAAGTTATACATTTTTATTTTCATGAACAATTCGAAATTCGAATTCAATAAACTTTTTTGTGGCCAGCATTCTAAAAGAAAAGTTTTTACTGTGTGACAATACTTATGACTTGACTAGGTATTTCCAGTTTATAAAATCATTTATATAATCTATTTAATTTGTTCTAATTAAATTCCAACATTCTCTTAAAATTATATTTAACCTTAAACATACTTACACAAATTAAACGCTCCTTCATATTATGTCCATTACTAAAACTTTCAAACACTTCGTCACAGAGACACTAAAAAGTTACCCGCGATCGTAATATTCTGGTGGAAAATTCAAAGCGAAACACCCATCCCTTACGACGTCAACTAGCGCACTGAATCTGAAATGCTGAAAATCGCCCCTTTCTACCGTAGTATTACACGGCAGCTTTCAGTGCCACCCCTTTCTTATACAAACATGAACTGTGGAGCGTACTTCACAATTTGTCCAGGTTATGTTTGCAAAACTCGTTAGTAACAAAGGTAAACATGCTTTTGAATTTTTCTTAGTTCAGCGCGCGGAAATTAGATCTCTCAACATACATACGAGTATTTGTTACGTTTACTCCATAATGTTTGTAATGTTGAGAGAATTTTTTAATTAATCTTTTCCAAGAGCTTTTCAGGAATAACGTCTTCTTTTGGATAAGGTTTATTTCTTAGAAATGAATTATTTTATTTGAGTAATTATTATAATAAATATCACGTAGCGTCCAAAGCTTTAATTTTGAAGTCCTGTGCCTACTTTCGAGTACAGAATCCTGTAGTTTATTTTTTTCCTTGATCAAGGAAACAAAATAAAGGGTTGGTATAGATACTTCAAATCTGGTCGCCTATTACGACTTACTTAGAATATCTTAATTTTATGTGAGTCCGAGAAATATCTCCGTGAATAAAAATTTCAACTATGATCTATATGTTATAAGATTTCTATTTGTTATAAGATCCTTTACAAAACATGTTACAATGGTCTTTATAAAAAATTTAAATGTCACTGAATCGATGTCACGTACAAATTTTAAAATTTTTTAGAAAACATTTCCGCAGTACAAAGCCTTCGAACGCCAACTTTCTTTCACATGATGAATGGATTCTTAGATACTGGGATCGAGTAGGCTATGATCATTGTTATTCTTTTAATATGTTTTTACTGTGTCAATAAAAGTTCACAGGTGGGTATTTTAAGGAGCCACCGAACAAGTCAACATTGTTTTCATATGATGAAATGAAAACAATTTTTCTGGAACTGTATTTTTAATGGTCGAGTAATTCAATTTCATATCGAAATTTGTAAATGTTTTTATTGCTGTAGGACAGCAGACAGGCTGACGGCCCACTTATGTTTGCGTGTGTATGTTATGTTTGCAACACCAAGGGCACCGCTAACACGCCGACTAATGAAGGAACACAACACAAGGTTATTATAGAGGCATACTTTACACCAAGGGTGGTTGCCATCCCGACGAGTTTGTGTCCCTACCACGTAGGGACGTATGTTTTGTTGCTTTTTACGACAGGCCGATGTCGGCCGCAAGGGTTAGTATCCGCCCCTGCACAGAGAAGATAATTTAGGATGACTATTACAAACTATGGATTCCTAAGCAGGTATATTGGATAAATTTTCTTGGGAACTTGTTTACTGAGGCATTGACAGTTATAACAATAACTGTCAATGCCTCAGCAATGGGAAAGTTTTAATGATCAAACGCGAAGTGGGTACTATAATATTTTTATTGTCTTGTTATATCGACGGCTATAGATACTTTTTTGTTGAACATCCAAAAGGATGTTCAACAAAAAAGCATCTATAAAGCAAAGCAAGATGTATTTTATAGTACTCAAGTGGGTAGAGAACTAGTTTGTGTGATCACTTTTGCTGTCGAATAGCAGAAAACAGGTGACATAAAAGTAAACATTTATCTT
Source organism: Malacosoma neustria (assembly GCA_963693495.1). Taxonomy (NCBI): domain Eukaryota; kingdom Metazoa; phylum Arthropoda; class Insecta; order Lepidoptera; family Lasiocampidae; genus Malacosoma; species Malacosoma neustria. The sequence goes on from OY856390.1 coordinate 14,512,130, forward strand.
CATCTATAGATGTATGCAACGCCAGGAGCATTGCTAACAAGCTGCTGTCTATGAAGGAACTGAAACCAATCCAGGTGGATTTGAAGCCCACCTATCTATAGTTGTTCTGTTGCCTTATATGACACGCCGCCCCTGGCCGCAAGGATCAGGATTTTAACTCTACCTCTGCACGAAGAAGTCTACTGAAGAACACACGGGCTTTGATTTTCTTTTGCATTTTAAAGGGGTTGCACATTTGTAAAACAAAACTTTTTAACAAAAAAAATTTAACCGCCGAAAAGACTGATAAGTAAAAGTTTTATTTTATAATTTTTTGGGGCTATAATCTACTAATTACTACATGCTTAAATAAATCAATTCTGTCAAAAGTTATGCGTGCTCATAGCACATGAGTAAAATATAAACGTACTCATAGATATAATCAGTGAGTGAACAACCAATCATTCTCTGTTTTTTACCCTTAGGGTTGGAATTATTTTCCCAAATTTATATGGGACCATTTTTGGACTACTCCACTACTCTGTAAAAAGTTATGCGTGGTCATACATAAAAAAAGAAAAAAGTATACGCGTTGAATTGAGAACCACCTCCGTTTTTTTTGTCCGTTAAAAATACATTAAATCAATTTTTTTAACAGATTTATCGTTTTAGAATCATCTCACAGACTCAATATCATCGGCTGGGCATTCATCACCATTTTCTGAAGCTTCCTCTTTCGTATACGAAACGGTTTTTGGGAACGTTCATGTTTGGATTGGAATTTAGAATGCGCTTCCAACTGAGGTTGTCCCATTGCAATACAATATGAGGTTTTCCAATAAAACAATATTTTATTCATGATCAGTAGTACGTTGGTGACCACTTGGTATCAGGTGGGCCTTACCTGTTGTGTTGGAATCCAGCTATACAACAATTATCTAAGAGTCAAAGCTCTGAATACAATCGGGATTGATTGATAATAGCTCAGGCTTAAGCGTAAATGAATTCAAAACCACATATCTATTAGGTATCACATTGGTAAGATTTATGGAGAAAAACATTTTCTGTAGACATTACTCGGAACAATCGCAAACTTGAATTGGTTCTGTCCAATAAATTTGTGTGTTTTATTGAAAATTCCTCTTGTAGACCGCAGGCGACCCTTTGCCATCAATAATTCCATGATATTCCGAATTGCTTATGGGATATCTGAGGTTAAGCAATTGAATTTATTTTAGTAACATTGCCGAAAGGGTTTTCTATATACGCTGATGTAAATAAGCTACACTATAATACTTTTATGTAAATAATAAATATGGAACATAGAAACATCATCTAGTAGTTTTAACATTAGCCACAGAGCTCTTGTTGGTATTATACAACTAATACGACTTATATAATTTTCTTTTGAAAATACGATGACATCTCTACTTCCACAATTTCTTTGAACTCGCGTATAATCACGGTTTTATTACAATATTTCATCTCGAAACCCGGAAACGCTGAGAATCGTTACAGTAAAGAGTTTCTGCTTGAATTTTCGTATTGTATGTCATCGGCCAATCATTGTCCACTGCTGGACATAGGCCTCCCCAAGTTTAAGCTGCGTTTGCCTATACGCAGTCTTAGACACGATTGCTCTAACACCCATCAGCCCTGCGACAAACGTGACCATTGCCCATTGCCACTTTCGCATGCATATTTTTCAAGCTAAATCTGTATCTCCTACGGATATGCTTATTCTGGATTTTGACCATAATAGACACACCAAGCACAGCCTCTATAATGACCTGAAATTTGTGACCCAGTCCCGACGTTAGTGTGTACATCTTGGCTCCGTAGGTCATTACTGGTAGGACTTTCGTCTTCAAGAACTGCAAATAGGAAATATTACGGATCTGTTCTCTAGCCGAGAACACGCAGTCAAAAAGTGAAAAATTCACATCAAAAATTTCCTTTTAACCTTAATAGTAAACAAAACGAATCACGGAAATACAACAGTAAAAACATTTCGGCTATCTGTTGTCAGGTAGCCAAAATAAATGAAAACAATCCTTTTATCTCGTAGCTTGAAGCACTCATCACTCCAACCAACAATATGAACAAATAAACAAGTGGCAGCGAGCTCTTTGAAAGACAATTGTTTTGATTTATGAATAACACAAGTCATAAAGTAAGTTGTGCATATATTTTTCTATCTATAAGGTAGTTTTAAAAGTAGAGTACCTTCTTTTAATATAATATAATGTTTATTTACACCAAAATTAAACGTAAACTAGGGCAACTCTGTATTTAAGGCGCTAGTACCTTCCTCTGTTATTATCTATATATACCTATAGGCTAATATTAATTATAATTAAAATATTTTCCATAAATTAAAGTCAAAAGTAAAATTATAATTAGTCTTTTCTATCAAAGTACCTTTTCTAGTCATACATGCAGTTTTTAATATCACTTTTTAATGATCTGCAGATAACGATGGTAGGCGACATTTTTTTTAATCACTTAGATGCATACCCTTTATCATCTACTAGATATTTAAGACAAACTTGATCCTAAACTTCATCTACTACGGGATTGGCATAATAACATCTTAGCTTAACGTTAAAACTCGGTTGTAACCCAAACTTCTGTTTCGATGCCCAGGGTTCTATTTTACTTTTCTTCCTCACTTTGCACGGTTTTAAATATCATATTTAAAATTGGCACGCATTGACATCACGTGGAAATATGTATATTTTGGGCATCCTTTCCTGCCGGGGCGTAGTAATGTCAATATGATTAGTTACTTGTTTTTATGTATTTATTAGTTTATCTGTATTTTTTAGTTTAGTTTAAAAATGTTTAATCAGTTATTAATACAGATAAACATAAAATAATAAATAGGACAAACATTAAGCTTATATAAAAATTTACAAAATTTCACCATAAAATTACAGGTATGGGATATTCATGTTGGTCGAAATAAGAAATCAATTGGGCGGCCTAGGTGCGTATGGTTATTTATGGCCACTATAAAATGGGGGTAGGCTGGATACAAAAATAAACTGAGACAGTTTGTTGACGCGAGTTCAACTTATTTCCAATTCGCTGTCGACAGCAAACGAGCAGTACCAACTTAAACTTTAAACAACTTTAGGTATAAATATCCGGATACAATTCACACAGCGCCATCTAGTCCCAAAGTAAGCAGAGCGCTTGTGTTGTGGATACTAGATTAAACCGACTAAATAACTGATATGCTTATATACACTTTTTTGGTAAATAAATATTTCGTTTTCCATTGAAAAATATTTTTCTATTACTGTAGGACAGCAGACAGGTTGACGGCCCGCTTAGAATTTAGCAGTTACCATCGCCTATGGGTGTTTGCAACGCCCGTGGCATCGCGAACACGCTGCTGTCCCATAAGGGTACAGGAACTTGGGTCACTAATGCCGGAACACTACGCAAGGTTATTATGGCGGCATACTTAAAACCAAAGGTGGTCGCCATCCAGACGGACAATAACACGAGTTACACAAGCGAAACGTATATATATGGGTAATTTCTTTTCCTTTCCTGATCTCTATTTATACATACATTTCTACATATTATACTATTCTCATCTGGTTCCTACTACCACACTATCTATAAATCGCATTTCCTTAAATAACATTTTTATCCGTGCAGAGGAGGAGAAAGAATATTGACCTCTGCGACCGGCGTCGGCCTGTCGTAAAAGGCGACAAAATAACCCACCCTAACTACGTGGTAGGGCTCCAAACCCATGGCATGGCAACCACCTTTAGTCTTAAGTATACCGCCATAATAAATTTGTGTTATATTCGTTCGTTTCCGACATTAGTGACCCAAGTTCCTGTACCCTTATGGGAGAGCAGCGTGTTCGCGATGCCACTGGCGTTGCAAACATCCATAGGTAACTGCTAAATTCAAAGCGGGCCGTTAGCGTGTCTGATGTGCTACAGCAATAACAAATAGGCCGTTTTATTTTACCAAATGAAACAAGAAAACTTTGAGTGCAGCATAATAATAAGAAAAAGAACATATCATTATTTTTAATTAAAGAAGATTGTATCGTATTTAATTTGTTTGTCTTAAAACTGGGCCTGATTCGGACATATAGTTGTAAATGTTGTGATGTTTCCAATTCTAAACAATAAACATAACAAAACGAGTAATTAGTATTCCTGGTTAAAATCACACCTGCGTGTCTATAAACAGTAAAGAAATAAATTCACGGAAGTTGTGTTGTACTCGTGGAGCAAAATAAAGCATATACTATTATATTGAATTATATTATTTTCGGAGTTATATTTTATATTGTTTTTTTGTTTATTCATTTATTATGTATAAGAATATTAGGGAAAGTTTGAACGTAGCAGCAGTAATTGACAAACTAAAGTTAGGCTAAGTGATATGGTCATATAATACGAAGGATTTTCTCTGTGCAGGGGCGGATAAATATACTGCGGAAGGGGGCTGCCTGTAGTAAAATGTGACAAAACAGACCTAGCTAGGTAGTACGGCTCTAAGCCAATTTGGATTGCAACCTCCATCTCTAAATATACATTGCCCCTAAATGGATGGCAATGTGCTAAGGTGCACCTGGTCAAGTCGTAAGTAAGTGACCAGGATGTCAGCAGTTTCGCCGAAAAAAAATACTATGTATCAAGGAAAACGCTAGAAATAAAACAAGAAAGTTACAAATAGAAAGGACACGCCAAATAAAAGTTGGTGGATTACGGGGAAATTATTTTGAAAATTAAAATATCGAACTAAACGCTAACAAAGGCGAATAGAAGAAGAGTAGCGGTTGTGTACTACGAGTATGGGATGAGGAAAAAAGAAAGTTTATTAAAGAATAAAGAATCGAAAACAATATATACAGTATACTTATTGATAGAGCGTAGGCATTTGTGATATTAAATAAAAGTAATAAATTATTTCTTAGCAAAGGCCAGAGTACTTCTTAAGACTCTCGATAGGATTGGATCTAGAAGTCGCAAGAAGAGTCCTTTCGTTCATATAAAATAAATATAAAGAATTCCCTTATTACATAGAGGTTAAACTAAAATTGATACCATTTTAAGTCATACTGATTGTCATTATAAACTGCTATAAATAAACATGCATTTGAAATCCGTAAAAATTAGTTTACATATTTAATTCTTGAAGTTTCCTATATTAATTTCACACAATTCTATAATATCACAAAATTCTGTAATGCATCCCAGATATGTTCTTTTCGCTAAATTATAGCATAAAAACATATCACATTAAGTACCTGTAGAGCCATTTGAGTAATAAAACTCAAAGGCTTCTAGCCATTACAAACTTCTGTTTCACGGTTAATCCCATTTCATGCAAAGACTTTATAACAGGGTTCTACTTGATCACCGACGTAGTAGACTTAGCGCGCGTTATTCACGTCGATGTCCATCCGTTGCACTTCAGTTTCTTATGTTAAGAAAGTGCGTTACTAGCCGTGAGCCAAAATATGAATGGACGATATATAAACCTTTTTGTTCTTGAGATGGAAATGCTTGATGCACATCCCTCCGCTTGGAGTATCCCGACGGGCTAATGTGAGACTCCCGTACACAGAGTTATAATTTTTTTTATAATTTTTATAATATGGCACACCAACAGTACACACATTATTAAGTCACATTACAATAAATCATTTAATATAAAAGTTCTGATGTGTGGACCCATTATAGGAGTGCACAGCATTTACAATACAAATGTCGTCAATGGAGTAATAATTTAATTAATGTCGATAATATATATACATAGTCACAATTATTATTTCAAGTATTAACACAGTCAAACATGAATCAATTTGGTATTATCAAGATTAATAAAATTAATAAAAACAAAACAAAAAGAGTGTAAAAAGAATCAAGGCAATGAAATAAATTAAAATACAAAATATAAGCGGAAACATGAACCAGCATATCAATCATTTTACAGTCGCAACTGAGCTCAACACTTTACCCTTAAACCAATCATAAGATTTGTGAAAGATATCGAGAGTATCGAGTAAGAGTTGACAAGGGGGTGCACATTTCTAGTCTTCTCCCTCCTACCCTTATCCCAAATTATATGGGGGCTCCTTCCACTCTCCTCTGTTACCCGACAAACGCCTTTTCACCATATCATCTTTTATGTAATCCATTTATCTTTCTTTGGTATGCCTTGCCTCTTGTACCTAGATATATTATATGATGCACGTTTCTAGTATACCACTAAAACTAGCCCAGTCTTTCTATACTGCCCGAAGTCCAAGCGGAGAGACATGCTTTTACGTTTGCTTTCGACGAAGTGAGTTTTTAATCACAAATTAATTTACCATAAAAATTTGGATAGGATCAGGTACAGACAACAGAAAAGCAAATATTCAATTTTGCCTTTCGTTTTTTGTATAAAAACAATTTTAGCCACATCTACTCCTTATTTTCTTAAGCGCCCAAAAAGTGAGCTATGAGATACATCGTCTTCGGTGAAAAATTCAACATCGTGTGTTTTATTTATTGTATACGTAATGTTTAATGATCTATGAAAAATATTTCTTTGTTATTTTCTTTACATTGATTTTTATAAAGCTTTCTGCAACAGGAATGAAGTGTCTAAATAAAATATAGAATAATTACTATTCTTCTAATATTAACTTAAATGTCAGTATTTTTCTTTTTATTACACGAAACCTAATTCCATCCAGACAAACGAGTCTCATGAACGCAAATAAAAAGTGCAACCCATTTGTCTCGACTCCAAAGCTTTACCCACGTTAATTAAACTTCAGTCTTTAAAAACGTTGAACTATTATGTACATGCCCTTATTTCATTCAATCAAAAAGAACAATGCACATTAACTAGCTGGTATCCACAACTTCGTTCGTATGGGTGTTAGTAATGTATTTTTTCGGTATAAATATTAACCTATGCCCTATTCCAATTTATCTATCCCTATACTAAATTTAGGAATAAAGATCATGTCGCACAGCATGAAGATTTGGGAGAAAGTAGTAGCTAACGTCACAGGCAAGTTCAATGTTGCGGTGGGTTTACACTAAGGATCAGCTCTTAGCCCTTATCTGTTCCTCCTGGTGGTAGATGCAGTAACATTAGAAATACAGGAGGAGGCACCTTGGTGTACGCTCTTTGCCGATGACATTGTGCTGGTTGGAGAAAATGCTCTCGAGGTTCAGAGCAGATTGGCTAAATGGCAAGAGAGATTAGAGGGTGGTGGGTTAAATAAGTGGAACCAAAACTGAACATCTATTTTGCGACTTTGGTGGACTTTTCGTCTTTACCCCGATTACCGTAGGAGGCGTGTCTCTGACAATTTGCCCTAACTTCCGGTACCTCGGATCATTAATCCAGAACGACAGTGAGATAGGTCGAGATGTAAAAAACAGAGTAAATGAAGGATGGATGAAATGGTCTCACAGGTCTAAGGGACAATTCGCGATCCACAAGTGCCGTTCAGACTTAAAGGTAAAATTTACAAGTCTGTTATAAGACCTGTCATATTGTATGGATCAGAGTGCTGGGCCACAAAAGAGAAAGATGAAAGAATATTACATGCAGCGAGATAAGATGCGAATGTTGAGATGGATGAGCAGAGTTACAAAAATGAATAAAATTAGAAATAAGTATATTAGGGGAAGTTTGAAAGTAGCACCAGTGATTGAGAAGCTGAAAAGTAATAGGTTAGCCTGGTATGGCCATATAATGCGAAGAGAGGACCGTCATGTAACAAGGAGAAATGATAGTGAATGGATGCAAAAGAAGAGGTAGACCAAAGAAAAGATGGATAGATTGTGTAAAAAATGATATGGTTAAAGAAAGTGTGAATTCAGATGACGGGTAGTACAGGATAGTAGAAGAAGAGAACATATTGTACCGACCCCACATAGTTTGGGATAAAGGCAGGAATAAGAAAATACATATAATTCTTTTTTGCGTATGTATGTGACTGAACTCCTTCTAAACGGCTGGAGCAATTTTGATGATTTGTTTGTGTATTCAAGAAGATTTGATAAAGGTTTACGTTCGAAACTCAGTCCACTACAAAATGTTTTCTTTTTTATTTTTGTGGCAGAACAACGTTTGCCGGATCAGTCAGTCTATCTGTATTTCTCTATGTGATAACAAAAAAGTTTATTTATCTGGGTAACCAGAGATAAAATTATATATAGAACGCGCTTAATTATATGTATGTGTGTGCAGATTTAAATTAATTCGTATTTGTCTACGGGATCCCAACTGCACCGTTTGATGCTTCACTGCTGCCTCCTGTGATGAGTGGTGCAAGGCATAAGCTTTCAACAATATAACATCCTACTGCTGAACTCGAGCCTCAGTCCTGCCCCTGTCCAAGACAGATCGTCAGGCTACAGATACCGGTGATTTCAGTATGCGTATTCTTTACGAAATTTCCATTCACCTTCGGTACAATGCAGTATAATATATATATATATATATATATATATATATATATATATATATATATATATATATATATATATATATATATATATATATATATATATATATATATATATATATATATATATATATATATATATATATATATATATATATGGTATATAAATATGTGCGTGCGTGCGTGCGTTAGCCACATAATTAGTGCTAGATGATAAACTGATGGTAATAATGGAAAATAATTTACGTGCAACTAAAGATGTAAGCAATATCACTTAAGCCTAGTTCGGACTAGACGAGTATTTTAGTCGAGTATCGAGTAATTTAGTAGCTAAATGTGTCTGAACACCAAAAATTTAGTTGAGTAGGTTAGTAAATAATTTAGTCGAGTCAATCCATTTTGTTCTATTTTTATCGGGCGAATAGCGCCTCACACCACGCGTCCGTGTTCACTGGTTCACCGGCTAAACAAGTCGGAACCTGTTGATTAGTCGAGTTCATTAGTGACCTCAAAAATGACGAAGTATTTTTTCAAAAACTATCGAAGTGTCCTTTGGGATCTTTCAATGCTAATTCCTTCAGAAGACAATTAGTAGCTGTGTGATCACCCTTATTATACACGAGTAAATGTATTTTTTTAATACTTTGGTTTGCAAAATATTTCTTAGGTATTCAATTAATTAAAATTATCAGAATACTAGAAAAAAATATGACGTGTGTGATCTGATACATCTGCTGATAACTGAGTCATAAGTTGGAATCCTAACTAGCATTATTATGAATCTACTTATGACCTTATTTTCATGATATGAGTAATACTGCGTCCAGACTGCGAGTAATATGTGTTTATTAAAATGGCTTGTTTAAATAAGAATTAGCTTTAAACTCTTACGCCTTGGACCACAACAAGATGAACTGGAGCGTATCGTTATACCGGCGTCGATCATTTAGCCTGCAGTGGCATTTCGATGTGAGCTGTTTCCTCTTAATTGTTGCCAATCAATATATCTTTATATTAAACCTTCGATGGGTGAACATTATAAATTAAAAAGTTACTATTAGCTGACCACATCATTGATCCAGTAGCTACGTAAGCGGCTTTATACGCCAGTGCCTGTAAGTTAAATATATCTATAACATATTGAAGTGAAATGAAATAAAAATATATTGTATACAGATTTTTTATATTATAACGGCATATTTAGAAACCATGGGTGGTTGTCATCCAGACGCGTTTGGAAACCATCTAGCTAGGGTTGTTTTGTTGCCTTTTTTACACCAATATTCTTGCTTCGCGCTTGCACTAAAAAAAGGAGAAGAATAGAATATTATTTATTGCACCGAGAAATATAAAAATATACAATACATTTATTAAACTTTTTACAGTAGGTAGTAGCTTTATAACAATTAGCATTGACTATATCACTTGAAAATTTTCGGTCAATGTTACAGCACAGTATTGTCAATCTAGTATCATCGCCATATGGTCTTATACCTTCTGCCCCATCTAAATGACTGATTCCTGACCTTCACTTCATTAAGCTTTCGCCCTCTGCCTTTTCTAAAATCATACTGCTACGTACTTTGAAATTGGCAAATCAGTGCTTAAAGCATTGGAGCTACATTATAAGGAAGAAAAACCTTATGTCTGTATACATTTTTATTCGACAATCTCCGTGGAACTAAAACTCTGGAACGCCTGTTGTATTTGAACACAATTCGAATTATTTAAGGTCTTCTCCTCCTAATAAATTGAATTTTTTGCTATCTTGCAATAATTCCTAACATAGTTACCCTTTTATTGTAACTAGTTTGTTGTTGAAAATGTATAATCAATTCATTGTAATTTTGTCGTCCGTGAGTTCACCCAAATGGTCCAGGCGGAAGAACAGCGCTGGCCTTGGCCAGTTTAGGACAAATATGTTTTTTTGGTTGTTTATTTATTTATTTTTTGTATCAAAATATTTATTTGTCCTAAACAAATGTTTGTTTGTTTGATTGATTCCTCCCCAGTCTGGATATTTATGATTAATCTGTTATTAACAATAGAAAAGTATATAATATATCAAAAGTATCTCAAAGTGGCACGAGCACCGTGGCGCTACGCTTGCGGAGGTCACGGATTCGATTCCCGTCCAGTATCTGGTTATTTATGTATAATATGTATTATTACAAAAGAAAAAGTATATATGTAGTTTATCAGTTATCTAGTACCCATGACACAAGTGCTATGCTACTTACTTTGGGACTAGATGGCGCTGTTTGATTTGTTATAATATATTTATTTAGCACAAAAATGCAAATAAGGATATGTGACAACTCTAACTTTGAACATAACATGTAAAAAGTTCCGGAACAAACTATTCTCGAGCGGAGCAATGCATCACGCCACCGGTCGTTTGAGTTCCAAACTTATCAGTTCCGAAGAATAAATGCCCCGAATTTATTCTCAGACGATTTGCATTTCTCAAGAATGATTGTCGAGAAAATTGTATAAAATGAAGTAGATCAATCTCACCTTGAGAGAATTCCCTCAATTCTGGCTAAATCAAAGCTGTGAATAAGGGAAGATCACGAAACTGGCTTACAAAAACATAACTAAACTGTTCCTAAAATTTAGCTTAAAATACAAATTTAATATTCTAGAATTAACAAAAGAAGATATGGGAATATAATTTCTGTTATTTAATATTTGTTTTTAAAATGGTTCTCATATTTATTGTTTGCGAGATGAAAAGCAGAACAAAAATATGAATTTTGAATGTGTCATATCATTCTTGTAGGTGTTTGCGGAGAACTACCATTGATTTCTTAAAACAAACTACGTTGAGGCAAAAACCTTTTTAGGACATAAATCTTTATTTATATTTTTACTCTTAATAAACATCAATCAGTATCCAAATATATCGCTATTCAATGTGCTGTATTTCACTTACAATCGCCTGCAGCTATTCCGCTTTGACAGTGACGTCATACATAGACACTAGTCAACGTACGTATGCTAAAGGAGGTATATTATAAATGCATACCATAAATCAGTGTTTTTCAATCTTTTTGAATACGCGACCCCTTTAAGTGTTGAAAAATTCTGGCGACCCCCTTGGGCTATACAGAGACAAAAGTTAGTAAGTAATTTATAAGACTACGTTTATGATTTTCTCTATTTTGGTACGTATATTCATTATTAAGACCTACATTCTGTAAGAAGCCGCGACAGCTTTGAAAGTAAGTTCGACGTAAGTTGGTAAGGCTGCGTGCGGCTTTGATTTGGACGCCAGTTTGCGTGGACCTAACTTCACGGCGTTGCCACACCGCATTGTCGTCGCGGGCGAGCGGTCTTTCCTTTTGCCGGGGACCCTCTGAGTAAGGCTTCGCGACCCCCCCTAAGGGTCGCGACCCAAATATTGAAAAACACTGCCATAGATTAAATCGCATACACTACACCAGTGTTCTTCTTTCTGCCTCCACCTACGAGGTAAACGTCTATTCAAAAGACCACCTTTCGGGTCAAAGCAAATCAAATTAATTTATCTATTTCAATATAAGATCTCACAGATCACTTATTGAATGACAAGAATACTAATACCGTTTCCAATATAAAATTCTGGCTAGAGAAAAAACGGCGAAACAAACTCCCCGGCTAATGTTTTTTTTTTGTATTATTTTATCTTTGTCTTTTTTTATTGTATACAACTTTAATTAGAAAATGAAATTGGATGGAAACAAATATCAGTTAACATAATGGCAATAAGTATGTGCAATCGTGAATATAATCTTTAATGAAATAATATACTTTCCCATACAGACGTTGCTTAGTAGCTTTTTAAACTCTTTTATTTATTTATTTTTTACTGCTTAGGAACAACAGACAAGCTGACGGCCCACTTAACAGGAAGCAGTTACCGTCGCCTATGGATGTTTGCGACGCCAGGGACACCGCGAATACGCTGCTGTCTCATTGGTGTACAGGAATCTGGTCACTAATGCCGGAACACAACGTAAGTTTACTATCGCAGCATACTTATACACCAGGGATGGTCGCCATCCAGACGGACTTGTGTCCCTACCACGTAGCTAGGGTGGGTTGTTTTGTCGCCTTTTACGACAGACCAACCTCGGCCACAGGGGTTAGTATTCCTACTCCGCCCCTGTGCAGAGAAAAAGTGTTTCATGAAGGTCTTTAAATTATCTCTGGGATTTTATTGTAAAGAAGTATACTTTGTCCAATTAACTATTGTATACTTCCCGGAGTCTACAAAAAGATGTAGTCAATTTCATATCGGACCTGTATAATTTCTGTCATGAATGAACGAAGAACCTCTAATTGCTTACAATAGACAACCAGCAGAGAGATTAAAATAACATTCTTTTAATTCCGATTTGAAGTTTTTAGTTGCAAAACCCGCTATAACGTTTTTTTCATAAAATTATTCATTAGAAAACACTAAAATACTCGTTTTTACATAGCTATCAACTTTTTATAGTATAAATGCCTCTATATTCTATGCATTCCAATATTATATTTAAACTTTTATTTTGCGTTTTGAATCAAATACCACTAAATTAGCATGGGATTAGTTCAATTTACGAGTTTCCAAAAAATATTGTTTTAGCGGATTTTGCAACTACACGCCTCACTTATGGGCCTAACTTTTAATACCACCTTTTCTTATGAGAAGTGGAGAGATTATAATTCTCGACCAGCTCATTTAAAATTACATAGATGAAGAATGAATCTCTACAGAACAGGCTTTTTCAAGGTTAGTGTGGTTTCCTTTACTAGCTACCGTTCTAAATTACCCCCGGCTGCCAGAGGAACTCTTCCACTGCGCGCCAATTCTGGCACCCTGAACGTGAGCAATTGAGAGGAGCTTGGGGGAGGTTTTTATTAGGTATACGGTACGTATCCTCCAAACCAGGGAAGCTGAATTATCGTTAGTCCCACACAAGCCTGCTGCAGTTTCGGGTGACAGGTAGTGTGGCATCTTTTTTATTTTTTTGCACAAGGGCATTTTTTTCTTCTTTGTGCACAACAATAATTACACACATAAAAGTTAAAATAGAGTACATGTACATAGGCGAGCTTAACCCTAAAAGAGTTTTCTTCTACCAAACTTAACATTGGAGAATGGGAAAAAGAAAGAGACAGGGTTGTGTACCCAAATTTTGACGAAACTAATTGAATGTTAAATCTATACAAATAAATAAAATTGGAGTGTATGTTTGTAATATTAAAATAACCGCTTTTTACTAAGTGCATTTGGATGTATACACGGCACATATACCAAAATAACATTTTTACAATATTTGTCTGTCTGTCTGTTTGTTTCGGCTAATCTCTGAAATGGCTGGAACGATTTTGACGGGACTTTCACTCGAAAATAGCTTATCAAGGAGTAACTTAGGCAATTGTTGTTTTAAATAGATAAAAAAAATAGGATCCCACCAAAAAAAAATTTTGTTATGCGACCAGCGAAGCGGGCGGGAACGGTTAGTATAATATACCTAGTCAGGTCATAAGTATTGTCACACAGTAAAAACTTTTCTTTTAGAATGTTGGCCACAAAAAAGTTTATTGAATTCGAATTTCAAATTGTTCATGAAAATAAAAATGTATACTTTTAGAATTTTACTCATTTTTAAATATGGAGTGGACGCTTAAAGAAGACCGTGTTGCAGTTATTGCGTTGCATCGTTGCGGTTACGCGCCAATTCAAATTTTTAACATACTGAAAAATTTGAATATAACCAAAAGATTCGTTTATCGTACCATCAAACGATACAATGAAGACTCTAGTGTAAATGACAGGTCAAGAAGTGATCGCCCTCGGTCTGTTAGGACTCCAGCAGTGATAAAAGCTGTGAAGGCACGAATTCAAAGAAATCCCAAACGTAAGCAGAAACTGTTGGCCCTTCAGATGGGGTTAAGCAGAACCACGGTGAAAAGGGTGTTAAATGAAGACTTAGGGCTTCGGGCATATCGAAGAAAAACAGGACATCGTTTGAATGCTCGTCTAATGGACCTGAGACTGAAGAGATGCCGCGCTTTGTTGAAGCGGTACGCGGGAAAAAAATATCGGGAAATTCTTTTTTCGGATGAAAAAATGTTTACCGTAGAAGAGAGCTACAACAAACAAAATGATAAGGTGTACGCACACAGTAGTGAAGAAGCGAGCAACCGTATTCCGCGTGTCCAACGAGGTCATTTTCCATCCTCGCTCATGGTATGGTTGGGAGTTTCTTATTGGGGCTTAACAGAGGTACATTTTTGTGAGAAAGGTGTAAAAACGAATGCTGTTGTGTATCAAAATACAGTCCTGACGAACCTTGTGGAACCTGTTTCTCATACCATGTTCAATAACAGGCACTGGGTATTCCAACAAGATTCGGCGCCAGCTCATAGAGCGAAGAGCACACAAGACTGGCTGGCGGCGCGTGAAATCGACTTCATCCGGCACGAAGACTGGCCCTCCTCCAGTCCAGATTTGAAACCGTTAGATTACAAGATATGGCAACACTTGGAGGAAAAGGCGTGCTCAAAGCCTCATCCCAATTTGGAGTCACTCAAGACATCCTTGATTAAGGCAGCCGCCGATATTGACATGGACCTCGTTCGTGCTGCGATAGACGACTGGCCGCGCAGATTGAAGGCTTGTATCCAAAATCACGGAGGTCATTTTGAATAAACTTTAATGTCATAAGAATCTATGTTTTGTTAAGTTCATTTTGGTATATGAATGGTTACATAATGAATAAACTTGTTACAATTATTTTACATTAAACATGTGACAGAATTTATGACCTGACTAGGTATATATTATTATAATAATAATATAAATAAATGTATAAACACACACGCACTAAAACACACATATTTATTTATTTAAAAAGTACTGTCACATCACAAGCATTTAACATTGAAAAAAATAACTTAAACTATTTAATTTATGGCCTGATGTATGTGAAAATAATGGCGTACATAACATTGGCAATTCATCGGCTCGAAGGTGGAATACAATAATTAATTTAAAAAAAGAATACCTAATGAAAACATACTTTGAAATTCAAATTTAACAAATAATACAGTAATAATTGTTGAAATATTAATATAATATATAATTATTAATATATAAATTTATTATTATATTTAATAAAAATTTATTGTTATATATAATATATAAAATTAATATACATATCATATGTAATTACATATATAACAAACAAAAAATAAAGTTATATGTATATAAGATGTGAATTATTCAAATCATATGTTTCAGACAGTAATTCTTTGAGTAATTTATAAATATTCTCCGAGCTACTTTCATCATCATGAGCGCATTTTTCCACTTACGGAAAAAAGCTATCGTTCTTAGAAATGGATTTAGTTTCTAAGAATTGTATGTCTAATATTACTTTTACTCCACACAGTGTATTGAAATGCCGGCTAACAGAAGAGAGTGGAAGAAGACGTGGTGTCGACCCCACATAACGTGAGATAACGACACGAAGATTTATTATCCGTGCAGGGGTGGAGAAAGAATACTAACCTCTGTGGCCGGCCTGTTGTAAAAGGCGACATAACAACCCACCCTAGCTACGTGGTAGGGCCTCAAGCCCGTCTGGATGGTGACCACCTTTGGTCTTAAGTATGCCGCCATAATAACCTTTTGTTGTGTTCCGGCATTAGTGACCCAAGTTCCTGTACCCTTGTGGGACTGCAGCGTGTTCGCGATGCCACTGGCGTTGCAAACACCTATAGGCGACGGTAACTGCTAAATTCTAAGCGGGTTGTCAGCCTGTCTACTGTCCTACGCAAAAAAAAACAAACGAACACTCTCCAAGTGATCTAATGTTTGAAATAGGTATGATGTATCTGTGATATTATGAGCTTTTGAAATTGTAAATGTTATAATCGGATTCTCTTCGAATATCAACTGAATCGGTTAGCATCGGCCGCACATGCATTATCCGGTCGATTTCGCACATGACCTAAGTGTCCCATTATACTCGACGAGGGCAATTCAATATCATAGACTGGAAAAAGGAAATTGAAGGCCTACCTAAAGGTGGGGTCTGACTTGCTACACTTAATAAATATACAATACCTTAATTTATCATCCAATAAAATAAACATTAATTTTAGAAGCAACAATTCAAATAAAATATATTAAGTAATTTTAAAAGATTTTGGGTCTTCTTCACATACTTAATTTTGTTTATTTAGATTGGTAATTTTTGGATCAACGGTAATGACTTCGCAAGGTAAAAGATCTGTCTAATAACTCATATGATCTCTAAACTTAATGGGTAAGAGTTAAAAATAAATAAAACCGCAAAAATACATATATCAGATGCAAGTAATTTGACGCATTATTAACTTTGGTTTTTTTCTTAATTAATTGACCAGGATCCCCTTTCAATTTACATTCTTATACTAAGTACCGTTTTTGAAATGACTTAACACGGTTTTTTATTCCATTTAAATCAATTTAAACATTTGTTTTAAGAATATAAAGTTCATATTCGACTTCCCCTGAATATGTAAGTAATGGTAAGGCAACTCATTTTGCTTAAAAGATTATAAAATATATTTCACTATCACTTACACATATATTTAAGTTATATATGCATTTTAAAGTTTGGACATTATATATAATAATAATGTTTATGAAAATAGATATGTGTTCTTTTTCTTTGACACAATTTTGCAAAAAGAACCTATCTGTAATGCATTATTGTAATTTGAGGTTAGTAAATAAAATAAATAAAATTTATCTCTAACTAAGATTATAGGTGATTCAAAAGTTCTATACATCCTGTCATGTCCTTTACTTTGTGCACGCAAATTTGAAAAAATACAGTTCACACTTATTTACGATAATCGCTATCGCTTGCCACTGAAGCCACGCATAACAGTATTTGTTTGTATGAGTGTACAAAGGAAATGAAACTGGGAAAGGCTTGTCCGGTAATAACGTGGATTGGGTGACCACCCTGGCATTTAGTCAATCTACATAGAAAGCATTATTATTTATCATTGTGAATTGATTTTCACACACTCATGGCTCATGAATTACTAATGTAGCTGGATGAATAAATAAATATGTTGGGACATTTCCCAAACTAAGTTACATAACACTTGTGATATGGGTACTTTTCTTTTGTAAATAAATACATATTATACATAAGCATCCAAATGCTGGACGGGAATCGAACCCGTGGCCTCTGCGCGCGTACCTACGTTCGTTATCCGTTACCCCAAAAGATCGTCAAAAAGGAAAGAAACGCACTGTATTTGTTTTGTACAGTACATATCAATATATGTTTTGTAGATAAGGTCCATCATAATTTTTTTTTATAGCAGAGATCGGGAAACGGCCAACCTGATAGTCACCGTCTCCTATCGACGCAACACCAAAGGCACTGCAAACGCGCTGCCGGCATCGAAAAAAAACTAGAACGTGGTTTACTTCTGCCGGAATACACAAGGTTATTATGGCGACATGTTTCAAAACCAGAGGTGATTGCCATCCAATCGGGCTTAGTCCCACCACCGGCTAGGATGGTTTTGTCGCCTACGATAGGCCGGCCCGCTCGCAGAGGTTAATTCTACTCCACCCCTATACGGGAAGAAGCATCTATTCCATTATTTCCTAATTCTTACATCCAGAGACGAGGGCTCGCTGTTGCCTATCATCATCAGCCTGTTCAAATATACTGCTGGATATAAGCCAAAGCATTCCAGAGATCCTTGTCTACGGCTTATCGCAACCGGATGCGAATAGATCGGATTATAACATTTACAATTTTAGGAGCTGTCAATATCCACCATACTTATTGCAAGAACTGTATTAGAAATTGTTCTTCCTGCTCTTATTTCACGCTCTGTGGGGTCGCAACACATTTTCTTTCACTTGTGCGCAAGCAAGAACTGGTCCTTGCCTATCATTTTACGTAGTCACTCCACTTCACCGCTGGATGACCTACACTATGTTTGTGTAGAAGTGGTATCCACTGAAGAACTCGTTTACCCCATTAATTATCGATTCTATGACATATATGGCCAGGCAACTGCTACTTCAGCTTGTTAATCCGATAAGCGATGTCGGTAACTTCGGTTCTCTAACGGATCTCATTATAAATGCGATCCTTCAGAGAAACCCTAAGCATGACTTTCTTCACAACTCACAAAGCGACTTTAATGTTATGGATCAGCCCTACAGTGAATGTCCACGTCTCGACTCCGTATTTCATTACTGGCAGAACGCACTGGCTAAAAGCGTTTTGTTTTTAGGACGACGAAGATTCAAGCCAGCATGTTCTGAAAGGCATAGATTGAGCTGGTCACTGGAGTGACATGGTTCTGCTACCGTATGGCGCCGGCCTAAGCATTTTCTTACATCTTATTAAATTTCCAATTCGAAGTCAATTAGTTCCAGTTCAAGCTACTTGATAATGTCACAAGGCAAAACTCCTGCACTTGTTTATGTAGGTGCTCCTGGGAAACCAGAATAATCAAGTCAACAGAGTGTGGATACTAGGCAACTGGTACTTCTAAGCTTTCTATATAATTACGAGTACACTTGAAATTTATATCGATTTCATCCCCACAGGTATTCCGGCATATGAAACCCGTTGCACAACGGCGCCTTCATCAAATCATGTTAAATATAAACAAATTTTCATAAAGTAATCTATGAATGGATATTATTTAATCCTCCAAGCAGTGTGCAAGATTAACTTAAGCCGACCTATACCGACGAAAGCATGTCTACAGAGCAATATCTTATCCCAGCCTCGCCGAGAGCACTAACCTGCATTACAATACCTATTTAACATATAAATTGTTTGAGCAACGTGTAATTACGCTGGACGAACTCATAAATATTCTTTATGTTAAACAAATTTGCCCAACGGACATCGGATATAGCGTTCATTTTGAAATTGTGCGTTAGCATACCCTGGGGGACACTTTACGTTTATAGATGGAATAATTTGATTAGACCCGTTTAGGTGTTATGATGAAAAATATATCAAATTACTTTATAATGGACAGATTTCATGTTTTTTAAATCGTTATAACCACCTAGAGACTGTTTTTGAATAAATCATTTTTGCGGAAATTTTAATTATTTTGATATTTTAAGGATATTTAGAGATAAGAAACAGTACACTATCCCTATCATAGTAGCAGAAGATCGTGCGAAGTGGGGAAAAGTCGAAAAGCTGACTTCGGGCCCCGAAGCAGACGTTTGGATTGCTAATGGCATTTAACACTAAGATTATCATACCCAAAATAATGTATTTTATTTCGATGCCTCCAATGAACACTACGCTAACTCCAAATTCGTAGGTTTACAGGAGGAGCATTTAAACGAAAAAACTTGATAAAATATTTATTATTGCAGATATATTTATGATTTTTTTTTGTGTAACTAGCTGATTTACTGTTGCTTTGAACCCCATTAATAATGATTTGTAAATCTTTTTGGTTTTAATTTTAGCCCCACTTAGTGGCATGTAACAGGAAAAACTCTAATTCAAAATTAGAATACACTCCGCTAACTCACAGTTGGCGGAATATATGAGGGAATATTAGAGAATGCAGCACAATCAATTAAATCCTTATCAGAACAAAAGCACATATTAGTTAAGTCAAAAATGGAATTTTTAACTAATTTACAGTATTTTAACCATTATTTTCTGATAATACGACCTATTTTTGTCAATTTATAAAATTTGGCGTTTTATAGCTGGAATAACAAGAAAATCTTCTGCTATGTTACAAACCGCTAACAATTAAATAGCGTAATATAACTCAAAATTTGTACGAACTTAGCGTTTTGTTTTAGTAGATATCAAAGAAAACCTTAGGATTGCACCCAACTATTTTAGCTTTGAAATAACATGAAAATGAAAAGGTGTAGTATCTAATAGTTATAATATTTTTATTTTATGTAGTAGGAAGGTATAAATGGAAACAGTTTAGATTTAAACAGATATTTATTTATTTTAATTATAAATCTTTAAAAATAAATTATTAATCTAAAATCTTCCGTGTGTTGACGGATTAAGAATACACATGTCACCACCCAATTTTCTCCCGTGGATGCTTTAAGAGTCAGCTAATGGATAATCTAAGCAGATAACATCAATGAGAGACGGAAAACTCGAAACTAAATCCTACACGAAAAATTGTGCCCGACGCATGGCAATAGGCTCAGCAAACCTACATGGGGACTAGATAAAAATGATTCAAAGTACGAGGCATTATTGCCGCTGCCTACACCTTCGGGTAATAAAGGCGTGAAGATATAGATAGATAAATCTTCAAAAAAATTCTAACATACTTACAGGGGTACGAATAAAATTATTATTTTAACTAAAAACATCTAGAGATGAATGTTGTTACGTAATAAATCACAGTATGTCAATTCAAACGACCGCTCTTAGTAAAACTTGCTTTAATTTTTCTCCCTTTTTTTTACAGATACTCTTCTAGAAGTATATTCTTGTCCCAAATTACATAAACGTTTTCTTTTTGTAGCCACCCAGTCTTCTACATATATGTTGCGCTTACGCCCTACGTCAGATCTTTTCTTTGATTTCCTTTTACTTATTGGGGTACTGGTTTCACTTCCAAAAGTAGAGCATTCATTAGATAATAAAGAGGAAGCAACAGACAAAAAATTACACCTAACCCTGAATTTTGTTCATTAGAAATTGTACGCAAAGGTGTATCAGTTGATATATTTTCTTTGGAAACATTTGCCGGTATTAGCGTTTTAAATCTTCAAGAATCGTCGATTGTACTAAAGTCTCATCAACGTTATCAGAACAGTCATTAAAGTTACAATAAAGTGAAGGCATTGGAGTACGTTCATTACCCTATTCACAATTTTCTGCGCTGCATGAAATCAGGGGTTCTGCTAACTCTTCGTTGTGGTCATATCCATAGTTTTCTACGCTACAAGAAAATAGGGGTTCCACGGACTTATCGGAGATGGTTTTTGATTATCAGAAACTCAATTAGGAGAATAAGATTTCATTGGTGAATCGGCTTCCGTCCCGGTGTTTATGTTCACGTCCTTTATGACCTGGCTATGGGTTAAGTGCGCTGGAGCGATGAGTTGTCTTAAAAATTAATTCTTGTTTTGATCTATAGGTTCTTGAAATACATTTTCAAACATAGCCATGAATTCTGGTGTTATAATTTCGCCATTATCAGGTACTGGAGACGACACTAAAAAAATTTAACAAAAATATATTTTTACTTTTCACGGATTGGCTGGCTAAAGTCATGGATTTAAATCCATAACTTTAACCAGCCGTGTGCCAATGGCATGTATTTAAATACCCTAATGAAACGAAAACATTACTCTAAAATAATTAAATATCAAATACTGAGTAACTTTAAAATAAATCTGTAGTAGGTTAATAATATCTATCTACAATGTAATTCAAAATTCGGTTAGTATTAAAACAAAAATTTCCAAGAAATTCATGTTTGTACACTCCGCTATTCCCTTATGTATTAAGCCGCAACCGAAATACAAACCGCCAACTTGAAATGGAGCAGTGACGTTCGGATTTTGGCAAAAAATACTTTCTCAAAAATTATACTACGGAAATTACATAATTCCAGTTAATTATAAGCTTATTAGGTCTGGTAAATGCTACTTACCTCTTTCTTGATTACAGTTTTTCGTTTCGCTGTATGTTATAATGTCATCATCCATCAGCTGAGCCGTAGTTTCTTAAAATAATTCGACTAAACGTCTTCCCCGATTCCAAGAAATTATTATAAATAAACGAAAGACAATATATGATCAAATATTAATCGTCTATGTATTTAGTACAGATTTTCACCACATTGTCTAATTAGCACATTAAAAGTGCACCCTAACGTGCGAAACACCGCTAACTGTCATTTAGAGGCATGACCCTCGCGGGCCGCCGCCGCGCGCAACATACACTCCGCTATATTCAGACAGCGGTATGTCTACCACACGATTGCCGAAAGTACATATACTTAGCGTTATGTAAACCTCAAAACTTTTTTGTTTCTCATGATATTTTTATAAATTTTGGGGGGCTTAATACTTTTAAAATAGTGAAGCGATTTGCGTGAAAAACGAAAAATTCAAAATTTTGAGTTAGAGTAGTGTTCATTGGAGGCATCGATTTGGCAATAAAATTTAATTTAGAGTCAATTTTCAATTAATTTTACATATAAAATGTCACAATAATTTCTAACAAACGCATGAAATAAAAGTATATGCTATTAACAATAAAAATATAATACTTAAATAAATCTGACAACGTGACAGAAAGCCTGTAACAATTCTTAATGGCAAGTAGTGTAGTAGTGGTATGATAAAGAAATTGTGCTACATTTATTGTGACCATTTGGAACTACATACATAGCCCAAATAAGATCGAAGGCTTATGTAAAAATTGTTGTCGATTCAATTTGGTCGTCGAATGGCCAGAACTTTAACTCACAAACTCGCACGTGCACTCTTTTGTAGCCAAGAGATCCCAACTAGCAAACCAGATGAAAATGCGGTAATCTCTGGAGGCGATTATAGTTTTATTATAAGAATTACTATAATCCAAACATTTTGAACAAAATATTTCTCGGATCCTTCCACTCTCGTCTGTTAGCCGTTGTCTCAATATTCACTCCTTTTTTCGCTATATCGTCTTTTACAAAGTCTAAGTTTCTTTATTCTACCCATTCTTTTGTTATCTTACTTTGAAACTTCAATTTTACTTGTCCCATGGTCTTTCCGTCTTATTATATGGCCATACTATGTCAGCCTGCTTGTAATATAATATTAATATAAACCTAAGTACTTTAAGAAATATTTAATATTGTATTCAAAGTTGAAATTACTCCAAGTTTAAAGTGTGTTTGATAATTTAAGCCTTCCAAACATTGTCAGCGTGACAATTGGAGTATTTCTTGTAATTAACCTAAATAAGTTATCGATCGAAGTCAAACTTCCGGAAACGTGTTTCCGTTTTACGACACAACCTCTCCACTTCCGTGGATTGATTTAAATTGTCCACCACTGAAAACTTCAAGACGGACCTTGAATACGAATTTATTTTTAATTTTCCGTGTAGGGCTATGAAAGTAGAGATTAAAAAAGTTGCTCCGCCATTCCATGAGTTTTGACTTTTTCGTGTTTTTTTTTTATTACTGAGGAACAGGAGACGGGCTAACGTCCTACTTAATAGTAAGCTTCTAGTAGTTGCCATCAAGACAGGCTTGCTCAGCGTTACCACTAGGAGCGCTGTTTAACATTTTGAAACAAATATTTTACTTGAACAACAAGCAAAATTATTGTTACGATTACTCATTACGGTGTTTGAATCAAAATATTGAAATAGCAACAGCTAAGTTAGATCCAGTTCAAAAATCACAGAAAATTATTAAAATCTTAATTGTTTTCCATAATGTTAGCCATGTGATGACCTCCGTGGTATAGCAGCTGACGCTCGTTGGTGCGCATCGAAGGTCACGGGTTCAATTCCCGTCCCGGGTCTGGGTGTTTATGTATATTTCTTTATATACAAAAGAAAAGTATACATGTAGTATAATTTTCTTTACCCCCGGGCATGTGGATATCATAGGCAATGAAAAGGCCGATGAGCTTGCCCGGATAGGGGCCAAGAGAACACAGCACGGACCTGAACCGTGCTGCGGCGTATCTAAAAGCCTGATCCGGCTCACCCTCAGGGATCAATGTACCAGTGAATCTATTAAGCGCTGGAATACAATTCAGGCTTTAACGATGCCTTAACGAGGGCGCTAACCGGACATTGCTGCCTAAGCAAGCACCTCAGTATCATAAGGGTCAGAGATAGCAAAGCCTGCAGATTTTGTAACGAGTCAGATGAAACGCCTCTGCACCTGTTGTGCCACTGCTGTTCCCTGATGCATAAACGTAACCTCATACTAGGAAAACATATGCTGGAAC
Organism: Malacosoma neustria; assembly: GCA_963693495.1. Lineage (NCBI taxonomy): Eukaryota > Metazoa > Arthropoda > Insecta > Lepidoptera > Lasiocampidae > Malacosoma > Malacosoma neustria. Next base: position 14,536,552 of record OY856390.1, read on the forward strand.
CAGATGAGATACGAACAGCTCCTGTCAAAAAACTGCTTCTTTACATTAAGGAAGCAGGCTTCGCCAATGAGCTATAGTAAATGTGGCAATCACAATAGTTCATTAAATTGGATACAGTGATACTAGGCTAAATTAAACTAGCATACCAACCTTTCAAAATAATAATAGATATTGTAGTATATTAGTCATCTAGTACTCATAACCCAAGCACTATGGTACTTTGGGACTAAATGGTTTTGTGTGAATTATCTCAATATATCTATACAAATAAATAAAATTGGTGTATCTGTTCGTAATATTAAAATAACCGCTTTTTACTAAGTGCATTCGGACGTATACACGGTACATATACCAAAACAACATTTTTTTACAATTTTTGTCTGTCTGTCTGTCTGTTTGTTCCGGCTAATCTCTGAAATGGCTGCACCGATTTTAACGGACTTTCACTGGCAGATAGCTGATGTAACAAGGAGTAACTTAGGCTATTTTTATTTTAGAAAAAAAAATGTTTTTTGTTAAAAATGATCAGTTTCGGAAATTTTATATCCAATTTAAGTTGACCTCAGATTTATATCATCAATCATATGAAATAGGACTTAGCTTAGGCTGGGCTTTGTAGGTTTTTTTTTCAATTCAAGTTGACGTCAGATTTATATTACCAATCATATGAAATAGGGTTTAGCTTAGGTTGGACTTTGTAGGTTCGAACGCACGTATTCCGGAGGCGTATGGGGTAACAGTTGCATTCGATAACACTGATTGTTTGCATATTTCATTTATTTATATTTTAGGGTTTATAGGGTTTGTAATCCAAAATAAACCATAAGATTTATCCAAAATTTTGCTGCTCAAAGTCACTATTCTACGCGAACGGAGTCGCGGGCAGAGCTAGTCGTAAATAAACAAGACAACTCTTCTAACATGACAAAAGTTAACTCAAATAGAATAAAATAATATTTTAATTTGTGTGTATAAATACACACATTTGTTAATCCAAAATTACAACAATTTTATTCTAAGAGTTATAGTAAATGCGACTTTAGTGGCCGGCAGATTATTTTCTGTCAGGCGGTACCAAGTTCTCCGTCGCGTGACAGACAATCGCTCTCTGATGCATTTGTTAAAAGCGCCAACGAATCCAGTGAGGACTGTGAAAGTTGGAGAATTATTTCTGATATTTTAGAAGAACTTACTATCTTATGTACTCAGGTATTAGGTTATTAGGTAGGTTTTACATTTACAATACGATAAATAGATGTGGCGAAAAATGCTGTTAATGTTGTTATGGCGGCTAACAGAGGAGAGTGAATGGAGAACATCATATGCCGATCCCATATAATGTGGGATAAGGACAAGAAGAAGATACATATAATTGTCTGCTCCTAGGCCCTGAACTTCGAGGTACTAGATTAAAATACAAATTTTGAAAGTATTTCCGGTATTTCTTATTAGACGTTCTGGAATTAGCGAAATATTTTCCGTTGCAAATTACCCATAACCGCAGTAGTCATAAATTAAATAGGGCTTAGCCATTACTTTTCAAAGTAGAAAAAGGTGACAAATCTAAGCTATATATTTTAAATACGGTGAAGATATCGGTTTCCGCTTTCAAGTTTGGTCAGTCAGACGACAGTTGCTCTCTCGTCTCTTCAGCCATTCATGATTTTTGGACTTAGAGACTACTCCACAAAGTGGTTACAGTAAGGTGAAAGTTCGTAAGTTTATTTGATATAGGGCAATCGGTAGTTAGCGCAGAATATATGTGTGCATCAAATAAATAAACCATGACGCGAATACACCTGGCGGACTCGGTACAGGCGCACACAAATATGGTCCTCTCTTTTCAAGTCCGTTTCCAAATGTCGAGACCACTACATTTACTAGCATTTACGAACTTGCTTGATGTGGATGATTTTGTACATTAATATCTTATTATTGTCGAGCTTTTTTGATGATGAAACACGTTCATTCATTACTTAGGACTAATTATAGAAGGAAGCACCAAAATATAATCTGCTGTGATAGTTTTTATTTTTAGCTGTGTGACCACCGTTATCTATGGACATTATAAACGTATCGTCGACGTTGAAAATTAAAAAAAAATCACATATCGTACTGCGATCTGAAAACTCAGCCGAGCGCAAATCATTCCAAATTTGGAACACAAGAATACATTCTAAAAATATTACATACAGGAAAAAGATATGTAGAAAATGTGGATGTATGCTTAGCCGGTGGCAAGCAGAGCGGTGGTAGGAAGACGAAGACACAAATATAAACATGAAACTTTGTACACATTTTCTTGGAGGTATTAAAAGGAACATAGGATACTTTTTATTGAAAAAAAAAATTTACGATGATATTATACCCTTTCTCATTTTTACACGCTTTATATTAGCTTCATTTGTATGTTTGTATGTTAGTATGTTTGTAACCGACTCCTTTGGGGGCGATTTTGACCCACTTTAAACGGCCAGATTTCGTTCAAACTTTGTAGATATATCGAGGGCCGATGACCATGCAATAATCTGTGTAGTTTGTATCATTATCCTTATCAGGATCCTCAGGATTAATGAATTTTTGGTTCTCGTCCGGTCACGAAAGTGAAGGAGCGTTAGGCGCGGTCAGTACTTGGATGGGGTGACCGTCTAGGAAAATCGCGTAACGGTGGATTTTTGTTTTTATTTAAATCTTTTTTAGATGTTTTGTATTAACTTGACCTATATATGTAATGGAATTTTTCGGAATTCGACTCGATTTTCATTTACTTTGAACAATAAAATCAAAATTCTGCCGAAACGCCATCTGGAGCGTTATTAATAACATTGCCAGAAGATAGCGTTAAATTAATAATAACGTAGCCGGAAGATGGCGTTATATTAATAGAAGTATTTACCGATTGGATATTGACAACAAATAATTTATATTATCACGCTTTTATTTTATAGTTAATTAAACTAAAAAGTAAAAAATAATTTTTTCAATAAATTTAAATTAAGGATAGTGGGATTAACAAAAAAAGTAATTTTATTGTAGAAAAGCGTGGGGTGCTTTTTAAGATATTTTCAAAATAACAATTATTATTGACGACATGAGATCGCTGCAGAATTCGATTCTCCGCACCACTAACCAACAAGATGTAGGTCTTTCATCGCACAGGATGGCTACCTTGCGCCAAAAGTATAGAGTGGCAAGGGCCTTCGCCTCAAGATCCCATGGTAGGGATCCGACTAGAACGGAGGCCGCTTCGAAGAAGAGCATACGATACTCCCTCGCTTCTCTGATAGCCAGTGCTCGCTGCGGTCTACGGATCAGCATCTGCCCTCTGACCGTCAGTTCGTCTGCCCAGATTGGGGCCCTGTATAGGGCCATCGATCGTATGCTTTCTCCAAAAAGTTTCCGACACGCTGCGTTTGGGCCCTCGTCGTTAGCGAGCAAACGGGATAAGGCCCCGGCTACCCCCATGAGTCGGGGAGTCATTCATTCAAAGTGTGCCGAAAAGTTCCATCAGCTGCCGAAGACTATTCCCAGGTATTTCATCGTCCACCCGAGAACACCTCCTATCGTCAGGCTCAGTCCACTTGGTGGCCTACGCCGACGGCCTCGGTTTTATGCAAGGCCACCTCCAGTCCGTGCTACCAGATCCTTTGCACCACGTGCGCAACCCCAACAGTGCCTCGAAGGCAAGCGGATCGGTCGTCTTGCCGCGCGCCTTCACAAGTGTATCGTCTGCGTAGCAGACAACACTCACAAGCGGCAGGACTTTCCCATGTATTACCCAATCGTATGCGCAAGCCCAGCTTTCTAGCTGTAGAGTGGCTTGAAGCCCTACCTTCTGATAGGGCTTCAAGCCACTCTACATAGTGACCACCTCTGGTTTCATAATATGTCGCGGTGTTGAGTTTTGGCATAATCGACCTAGTACCTAGGTCTACGTGGATGGCCAGCTTTTAGCAATGCCCCTGGCATCGGAAATATACATAGTTAACGATAACTGCTAACTAACAAGTGGGCCGTCAGCCTGTATGCCGTTCCACAGAAAAAAGGCATCAGCAATATAATCACATGTCTTATCGATAAAGAGTTTAAAAAAAAAAATTTGGCAGATGATAAAGATTAGGTATATGTGTTTTATGGTAGCGAAGCTTAGACCCCCTGGCAGCTGATACCCAAAAGAAAGAAAGAAAGAAAATATTTTATTGGTAAAAAAATGACAAATACATACAAAAATCTATATAAAATAAAAACAAAGAAAAACATTATATCGTTATTGGTATGTATGTATGTGTATGTATGTATTTAGGGGATATCTGTTATTATTATTTTTTTTGCCAATATCTGTCACTTCTGTATCCAATAAGGCCCGCTCACTCAGCATAATGCCAAGTTGAAACCAATCTGATTTCATTAATTTAAAAGCGTTCAGAAGCATTCGAGATGTGGTGCTACCGTAGAATGCTCCGCATTAGCTGGACACAGAAAGTTCCAAATGTTAGAGTACACCAACTTGTCGGTAGAGATCGCAAACTTTTACCCATAATCAAGAAAAGTAAAGTGACATACCTAGGCCACGTGTTGAGACATGAGCAATACCAGCTGCTCCAGCTCATTATGATGGGTAAAGTTTGCGGTAAACGGCGAGTTGGACGGAGGAAAAAGTCTTGGCTCCGCAACATCCGTGAGTGGACAAATATCTCAAGCGTAGAAGAATTGTTTCGCTTGGTCCAGAACAGGAAAAGATTCTCAGAGCTGACAGCTAACCTCCTGTAGGAGAGGCACTTACAACAACAACAAAGATTAGGATACAGATTCATAAATCGCGTTGTGGTTCCAAAATATCGTGCAGGTGTGCAGGGAAATCGATTCGCTCATTACGCCAACAGAACGTAATCACGTACATTTAACACAGCGATCCCGTATTTGTATTCCGCAGATAGCCGCATTGCTGCTGCAGTCTACTACAATAGCACGGTTCATTCTTCGCAAAAACTAGCTATTATAATAATTGTTAAAATGTAGCCACTTTTAGTCATGAGCCAATGATTGACCATACACAGTGCCACTAGTCCCAAAGTATTAAACAGAGCACTTGAGTTGTGGAATACTACTCGTAACAAACTGATTTAATTTTCTTTCGTAAATAAATAAATATTATAAATGATATACAAAAGCCTTATACCGGAAATTATCTAAATATAAAAGGCCTGTCTTATTGTAACTATGTAAAGGAACAGAAGACAGGCTATAACTATATATAACTGCTTACTATTAAATGGTTCATATAATAGTAATGACGCCATGTCAGGGGCACCGCGAACACTACTGTTCTATAGGGAAACAGGAACCTGGGTCACTTATGCCGAAACATAACACAAGTTTATTATGGCGGCATACTTATAGACCAAGGGCGGTTGATATCCAGAGGAGCTTGGAGCCCCACGTAGCTAGGGTTATTCTGTCGCCTTTAGGACAGACCAACCACGGCCGGAGGTTGTTTTCGATGAGGGTTTCTCCAATAGGATTCTATTTTTAGTTATTCGATGGAAAATATACTCGTATAAGCTAATGTAGCCGTAAGTCTGAAAGCATCAACAACGCCAGCAAAGCTGATTTTAAACACTAAATTCGTTAAATCGTGAAATCAAGTAACGTGGATGATGTAAAAACATGTAATTTCTGATTATATGCATTAACATAATAGGATGGTGTATATCACAGGATTTAAAAAAGCAATTCTTAATTGAAAAATGATTTTTATATATACAGATTCAGTTTATTTTTTGTTGTCTTAATTCAACAAATTAGTCTTAGAACCAATATTGTTGTGAGCGGCATAGCAATGAATTCCGCGCTAAATTTTGAAGTTATTAAAGATTAGTGAGGTAGAGACAATAAACTTATTAAGAAAATCTTACTTCGATGAGATGTTTTTTTATACATATAAATCTTGGTGAATTCAAAAGCAATTTTAATATAACTGCGGAAATGAGAAATTGGTGGAAAGAGGCACCAACAAAGAAAAGTGGCAAAGGCGAGAAATTGAAAAAGCATTCTTTATTATTCGTTACGACACAGGTGTTTTCGATCGATTCTTAATTACTCATTGAACATGTCCGCTTTTGTGCGTCGACACGTGCCACTGAAGTGTGTTTCCATTACCACACAGTTAAATCTCAGTGAATCCGGTAGGCGATTTACGCTTCTTCTTTGTTTACATTCTTCTGTCTACTCCTCATACCAGTCTACTACTGATAGGAAATATTCATAAACGATAGTTTCATTGTCTAACTGTTTTTAGAGATTCAAGTGACAAACACTCGAATCAAAAACAAAACTATTATATTCTAATAATTTCACGAATTTTAGTATGCAGAGTCCTACCAGTTTAGGATGTATGGTATCTCTGTAAGATTACGATCTTTTTCTTTGCTTGGTAACGAAGAAGATTAGTATTAAATTTAGATAGAAGATCTGTGCCATTGTATTTCTGCTATGAAAAGATGTATAGAAAAGTATATCTTTTACATATTTTTCTTTGAATTACGAAATGCAAGGAGCATTATTTCTCCAATAGTTATATATACTAACAGACTTTAAGATCCCAATACTGGACTCGAGCCTAATATAGTCTTGTCTTTTCTAGAGGAATCCGGCTGTATATCGGCCAATTTTGTCAAAGGCGTTTTTTTTTATTGCTGTAGGACAGTAGACAGGCTGACGGCCCGCTTAGAATTTAGCAGTTACCGTCGCCTATGGGTGTTTGCAACGCTAGTGGCATCGCGAACACGCTGCTGTCCCATAAGAGTACAGGAACTTGGGTCACTAATGCCGGAACACAACACAAGGTTATTATGGCGGCATACATAAGACCAAAAGTGGTCGCCATCCGGACGGGCTTGAGGCCCTACCACGTAGCTAGGGTGGGTTGTTATGTCACTTTTTACGACAGGCCGACCCCGGCCGCAGAGGTTAGTACTCTTTCTCCGCCGCTACACGGATGAAATCGAGTTTCTTCATGATGCTTTCCTTCACAATCATTACGTGGCAATTATGCTATAGCATATTAAATGAGAAAGCCTGTCTGAGCGGAGTGTTCCATCGTAGCATTCGACCCCGTGACCTCCAGGTTGATATCCGAATTTGATACCAGTTGATGACCACATTTTTATATAATTATGTAATAGATGAGTAAATAATTCCATAATACAGCGTACAGTCTACATATTAGAGATAACGATCACTTAATTATCTTCCTCTTAACAAACACTGCAATATTTCTTATATTTGATAGTTTATTTGCAATGAACAGAAATAATTTCATTTACTTAATGTTAATAATGTTAAAGATTGTAAAGGCATGATTTTTATGACAAACTGACAATGTCGCTGAGATATATAAAAAAACTCATGTAATAATCGGAGACAGTGGAAACAAAATTATTTGTATGGACATATTTCGTATTAATAAAGCCCTCTTTCAGTGCGAGGGATTTTTTCATTGCGAAATTTTTTCCTTATGAATATACGAGTACATTTTTAAATACGGTACATATTGACACTTCAATAAATGAAGAAAATCATATTTCACAAGTCAACATCATAAAGATTTTGATTTCATCGTATATTTCCTTTTAAAAAAGTACGTACGTATAAACTACACGTGTCAAAAGTGAAACTACTTTGGCAAACTAATTTTAAAATCTCGTTTATATTTATACTAATCTAAAGCTTTATATTTCCGAGACTTATACTCTATCCACTTTACCAAAAAATAAAATGTAAACAAACAAACCAATGTTTCTCAAACAAAGCTAGAAACAACATGACGGGTATAATCCGACCGTAATAATAAAACACTCCCTCCAATTGACAATAGTACGTTGAACAGTACACTTATAATTACCAACATATAAAACCAGTAAGAGATTTGGAAACATTGTCTTTTTAGGTTCTTTATAATGTAAGTTAGTTATTACAATTAATATTGTAAATATGTAAATTTTATATGCATTATATTTATCATTCATAATTGTAAAAATAAAATTGTTAAATGTTTTTTTCTAAAAGTAAGGAATAGTAATATAAAAAAATAAGAATATAGGAGATATTTCTAATAAATAATTAAAGTTGCTATGAAATTTTTATATCATGTTGATTATTGTAAAATCGACATCCAAAAAACCTTTTTTACGATTTGTTTACATTTTATTGTTTAGTAAAATGGATAAGGTATAGAGGGAGGGAAAAAGGAAGAAATGTTGGCAATTTAATGATAAAATTTTAAAACCAAGATCTTTGGGGCATATTCAACGTCATTATGACGGTATACTTATTGACCATGGGTAGTTGCTATCCAGATGGGCTTGGGGCCCTGCCACCTAGTTTGTTTTATACCCTTTTACGTCAGACTGACCCCAGCCGCAGAGGTCAGTATTCTTACGCCGCTCCTGCACGGAGTAAAAAAGAAAACGAATAATATACTTGCCACGCTTATCCAAGGCGCATTGGCAAGTACACACACTGATGATCTGGGTTAACCATAAGGTTTCTCCTCGATGACTTCCTTCACGGTTAGTAAGTGACAATTACGCTATAATATAAGAATAATATACTAATAATATTAATATTATAAAGAGGAATTTAATTGTTTATTTGCATTGAATAGGCTCCGAAACTACTGAACCGATTTGAAAAATTCTTTCACTGTTGGGAAGCTACATTATCCCCGGAGGACATAGGTTACATTTTCAAAAAAATTAAGGATCCTTACTAAAACTGCAATAATGTAACCTAAAACACTATTAATAAAATAAAGAAATAGAATAAAATAATGTACTACGACTTTGTAGAACACATCATTATTAACAAAAAAATGTCGCGACAGCATATGTCTAACTATTATACATAAATAGTTATGCCACAATAATTATTGTCCTTTTATTTTAAAAATTTAATTAAAATACTGCCGCTAGAAAAGGCTCTTTATTTGTATCTTGGTATTAATCCTTATCAAAATAAATTACTTCATATTCAAGACCGCTTCAATACCTATATATAACTTTTTGAATAATCAATTCGGACATTCCATTCGAAAGATATCACGAGTTTAATAATGTAAGTATTAGAAAAAACGTTTCACATCTTCGTGACGCTAATTTGCGTTTCATCCGTAAAAATTTTATACCCTCATGCGCGCAAAGAAGTTTCACTTCAAAAAATGAGAATGTACTAACTAAGAGGGCTTGTAAATATAGATTAGAAATTATATTGTTAGTGGGTATAATATGGTCACGATGTTGGATGCCATATTGAATTTGCGCGCAATTGTACGCTTACACTTTTCTAATAGCATTCCCAGTTGTTAATTAAGATTTAAACGCAGCTATTGTTTGGATTACACCTGTCATTGCTAAGGACTCTTGTTCTTTAGACGTTGAGAGTGACAAATAAGCTGATTTTTTATGAATCTTTACAAGTGACTCGACATAATTTACGTAGTAACTATTTATTAATCTGTGACATAATGCAGGGTCGAAGTAAAAATACAACCTCCTGTGGTGTATAAGTATGCTGCCATAATAACCTTGTGTTGTGTTCCAGCATTAGTGACCCAGGTTCCTGGACGCCTATGGGACCCCTAATGTCGCAAACATCCAGAGGCGACAGTAACTGCCTACTATTAAATAGCGTCAGCCTGTCTGTTGTTGCTGAACAATTGAACAAAAATAGTAATAATAATGTCACTACCCTTCTTAAAAAGTGAATACACCAAGGTACTTCTGATTGATATTACAACTACGAGTGTATAGTTATTTTGCAGGGGCAAGTAAAAATATAAAATCTCTCCTAATAACTATATACAATATTATGAAAAATTGTTAGAGACATATTCTTATATTATTATTTGTTTTTTATTGCTGTAGGACAGCAGACAATTAGCTACGTGATAGGGCCCCAAGCCTGTCTGGATGGCGACCACCTTTGGTTTTAAGTATGCCGCCATAATAACCTTGTGTTGTGTTCCGGCATTAGTGACCCAAGTTCCTGTACCCTTATGGGACAGCTGCGTGTTCGCGATGCCACTGGCGTTGCAAACACCCGTAGGCGACGTTAACTGCTAAATTCTAAGCGGGTCGTCAGCCTGTCTGCTGTCCTACAGCATTTAAAAAATACTCGGAGAAACGAGCTAGTCTCGAAAAAGTAGCAAAATATGAAAAGCTACATCGTTACGAAGACTGTAAAACTAAGAAAGCTTCTATAAGGAGCTGAGGAAAAACCTTGCATTAAAAATAAAGCAGCGGCCACATAAATCGTAGGGGTCCCGCTGACAAGGCATACCGCGCCGCAGGTGTGCCCAACGCCTTATACCCAAACCTTAACATTATTGTACGGGGACCTGGTTTTATTTTATGAACAATGTGATTTATTTGATTGCTATCCATATTGGGGGAATCAAATAATAATTTCATTTTACCATTGTCATCATTCAAGTATTTTCTTCGTGCAGGGGTGGAATAACAATACTAGTACTATACTCTGCAGCCGTGCTGAACATATATTTTGGTTATTGTTGTGAAACAGCAGACAGGCTGAAGACCGACCTAATAGTAAACGGTTACCATCGCCTGTGGGTGCTTGCGATGCCAGAGGCAAGCCGACACGCTGCTGTCCTTAGGGGAACTGAAATTTGGGTCATTTCTGCTGAAATACCCCACAAGGCAGTTTGGCGGTATATTCAAAAAATAGGGATAGTGGCCATCCAGATGGGCTTTGAACCCTATCACCTCGGGTCATCCCCGGCCGCAGGGGTCAGTATTATTACTGCGCCCTGCAAAGAAAAACTTACCTTAAGATTTGATAACACTAATACACCTAAAATGCTTCTTAACTTTACTGATCTAAGTTATTCAACTTAGTGTAGATAACAATTAAACTCGAAGCTATATTATGCTAAGGTATATAGCAATTAACATCTAAGAGGACCCGGAGGAATTATAACGAATGAAAACTAGAACGAACTACAGTTTTGTGTGTATCGCTAAAACCACTCTCAGAGATAATAATGATCCCTTAGATGAAAATGTTGTGTACCTATCAAAATGGGTGTTGGGTGGGAATTAACATTCGCCATTATTTGATGATGCATGATCGCATGTGTCCTAAGCGGAAAATCTCTCATTCTAGACAATGAATCCAAAAATGAAGAAAAGTGATTCAATATTGTAATTAAAGCTTATGACAATATCTATCTCTACCAATATCTATAAATTTTTTGATACGCACTCGCGCGCACACACACACACACACACACACGCACACGCACATACTTACATGCATGCACCTTTAGAATATTAAGCTTCATCATTCATCATTTCAGACGGAAGACGCCCACTGCTGGACAAAGGCCTCCCCCAAAGATCTCCACGATGATCGGTCCTGCGCTGCCCTCATCCAACCTATTCCGGCGATCTTGACCAGATCATCGGTCCATCTTGTGGGCAATGGAGAGGGCTGTGCTCGGAGTTTCCCTGCGAGATCGAATCAGAAATGAGGAGATTCGCAGGAGAACCAAAGTAACCGACATAGCCCGGATGATTGCAAAACTGAAGTGGCAGTGGGCTGGGCACATAGCTCGAAGGACTGATGGCCGTTGGAGCAGAAAAGTCCTCGAATGGCGACCGCGTACCGGAAGACGCAATGTTGGTAGGCCCCCCACAAGATGGACCGATATTAAGCTTAGTTTACGTAAATTCATAGATCAACACATAGGACAACCTAATTTGGGGACCAATGATTTAATTGTTATGGATTTTTTATATCTCAACAAACTATTTTATTTTTATTATCTTATATACATCGTACAACAGAAAAAATTAATTAAAGAAAGTATATAAATATAATGGAACATTTTACACAATGCCATCTAGTCCCAAATTAACAAAATATTTGTGTTATCGATACTAAACAACTGATATACTTTTATACTTATATATTTTACTTTTGTAAATAAATAATATACATAAAAACAGAGACTCGGAACGGAAATCAACTTCCGCAGGCGATCCATTATGCGAAACCCTTGTTGCGCTTGTTTACGTATACCTACATACTGAAAAGTAAAATTAGATATGTACCTACTTGTAGTGGTTTCATTTGTTTCATAATGGCGAAGGCTAACGCGGGAAAGTGGTCTCAGACCTCTGCAGAGAACATTTAATCTGCATTTATTCATTGTATATTTTTTATTATTATACCTATATATCTAATATATAAAATTCTCGTGTCACAGTTTTCGTTGCCATACTCCTCCGAAACGGCTTGACCGATTTTGATGAAATTTTTTGTGCTTATCCGGTATCTATGAGAATCGCCAACATCTATTTTTCATCCCCCTAAATGTTAAGGGTAGTCCACCCCTAATTTTTTTTTTCTGACATTTTATTATTTATATGGCAGAACAACGTTTGCCGGGTCAGCTAGTTAATGTATATAATTGTTATATACACAGACTTTTAATCGTGTTTTAATGTAATTTTTCCTCCATCGTACATAACGTCCTCACGTAATTCTATTTCCGTAATACAAGGTTTAAGTAAAGCTCTTAATTTTTCCTTTAATTTCCCCTTAAGCACAAAGTAGCTTAAGCTTTTTAAATTATTTTATTTATTTAAACTGGATTTTTCTTAATCGTACTTTTTATATATCGAACCGTATTCTGTGACAAAATAGCTAAAATAGTAATTAACCATTACATAACAGAAACAAAACACGATAAACGATCCATATTGAAACATATGTTATACGTGCAGGGGCGGAGAAAGAATACTGACTTCTGCGGCTGGGATCGGCCTGTCGCAAAAGGCGACAAAACAATCCACTCTAGCTACGTGGTAAAGCCCCAAGCCCGTCTGGATGGCGACTACCTTTGGTCTTAAGTATGCCGCCATAATAACTTTGTATTATATTCCGACATTAGTGATCCAAGTTCCTGTACCCTTATGTGACAGCAGCGTGTTCGCGATGCCACTGGCTTTGCAAAGACTCATAGGTGACGGTAACTGCTAAATTCTAAGTGAAAAAGTCTAAAGAAAATACACTTAAATGAATTATAATAATAAATAACAACAACCACAGGCACAACCTAGTAGCCAGGATTATCCACCAACAACTAGCTTTGAAATATAATGTTGTAACCTTGGAGGTGCCCTATTACCAATATAGGCCTGAGCCAGTTCTCGATAATGGTTCATATTTGCTCTACTGGGATCGGTCGATTATCACGGATAGGTGTATTGTTGCCAATAAACCCGACATCGTGATAGTGGACCGATCTGCGAGACGTGCTATGATTGTAGATATCGCAGTTCCACATGATGGTAATCTCGTCGGTGCTGAAAAAGAAAAACAATTGAAATATATTGATCTTGCACACGAGATTACTGCTATGTAGAAATTGGATAGTACAATCATAATTCCGATAGTAGTGTCAGTGAATGGTCTGATAGCGAAGAGTCTTGATCGACACCTTGAAAGGCTCTCGCTTGGTCCCTGGCTGAAGGGTCGAATACAGAAGGCAGCTCTCTTAGATACGGCACGTATTGTGAGGAGGTTCCTTACTCTGTAGCCTGAACCACCGGTAGTTTGGAACTGCAAGGACCCGCTGCTGTTGGAAGACGAATTTTTAGTATATTATTGATTTTTATATAAAAGTAATACTATGGTACTGTTTTAATAAAAAAAATTAAGGTATTGTAAAAAATATAGAAAATTTGTGAAATAAAGAAATATAAGAATAATAAAATAATTATACATGTAAATATACGTAAGATATATTAAATAGTTGCTAAGATACATAATATTATTTCATCATTTCAGCCGGAAGACGCCCACTACTGGACAAAGGCCTCCCCCAAAGATCTCCACGATGATCGGTCCTGCGCTGCCCTCATCCAACCTATTCCGGCGATCTTGACCAGATCATCGGAAGGAAAAAAATACTAGGTTAGGAACAAATATGTAGATAATAGTCCTGAATCTCTTAAGTGTCAAGAGAATAGATTTAAAATTCTGACATAACCTTGGTATGGCGAGTAAAGATTTGGCTATTAGAGAGCGAATTCGGATTCAATGTACAAGAATTTGACTAAAAAGTAACTATTCCGGCATATAGAATTAATTTGGTACAACTAAGTTAGTATGATAACTATACTAACCGTTTCTTGATATGCCGAATGTCGACGGTGACTCTCAGTAGCGTCTTAAATTTGATCCGAGGACTATACAATTCTAATACAATCAATTGTTATAATGTAAAAGGTAGGTCAGTTGTCTAGTGCCTAAAGCACATGCTCTGCTGATTAGTTTGAGACTAGATGGCGCTGTGTGAATTATCAAATATTTTACCGTTATGCAGATTTCCGTTGTTTTATTTCGCGGTCGGTACCTGTCGATTTATTTATTTTTTATTGACAGCCCGCTTAGAATTTAGCAGTTACCGTCGCCTATAGGTATTTACAACGCCAGTGGCATCGCAAACACACTGCTGTCCCATAAGGGTACAGGAATTTGGGTCATTAATGCCGGAACACAACACAAGGTTATTATGGCGGCATACTTAAGACCAAAGGTGGTTGCCATCCAGACGGGCTTTAGGCCCTACCACGTAGTTAGGTTGGTTTGTTTTGTCGCCTTTTACGACAGGCTGACCCCGGTCACAGAGGTTAGTATTCTTTCTCCGCCCCTTTACGGATAAATACGATTCGATTACGGGTATATACTAATGTATACATTTGATAATAAAAAATGCGTAAGCGATGCATGCCATTGTGGAATTCAAACCCAAGTCCTCTAGGTTAGTCTCTAAGCGTGATACCACTTAGATACTATCGAATAATCACAGTCAATTATAAGAATATGGGAAGCAAAAATTATTGTGTAGAGAAGAATTATAATAAAGATACTCATTCCCTTTTTAACTTTCAATGATAACTTTACAGTACAAAGTTAATGCTTATTTTAATATTAAAATCATAATGCTAACCCACATTAACAAATAATCAATATATTTAAATATTTGTATGAGACCGATCGCTTTCACATAGAGATGTGACTAGCCCACAGAATAAGTTGAATACCTATATCGATAGTAAAGTTAACGCATACATTTGTATGTCGTCTCTAAATATGGTCTAATTTGTAAACTCAAAGGTTGGATTATGAAATGAGCTAAGGTAGTGGTCGGTTACTTTGTCATCAAAACGATAAGCCAAATATAGGTAATATGTAATTGAAATTAATCCAACAGACATTTTTACATACGTTTTGCTTGATTAGGACACATTATTACGTAAATAATAAAATACAATAAGTAATATACCGTGCCTGGACTAAATATTTTACGGAAGAGCTGTTCTAGCCTAAAATCCGCATGGGTCTCACGAGCCACGGTTTGCCGACCACTGAGCTAGAGTAACAGGCAAGAACTGTATTGCGCGAAGATGTGTGAAAGGACGCATAAATACTACTTTAGGAACTTTTAATATTTATTGACATAATAGCCATTGTAAGAGAGTTGCCAGTAGCGTAGTCACGTAACCGGCTAAAGAAGTGAATATTTTGTAATATCGCACTCATTAGAACCCGTAGGAAGATCAGGCTCAAAGATGAAGAAAGTCGGACCCTGGAAACTGAAACTTAAGTTCATCAGAATTGAACGCGAAGGTGTTGATGATAATAAGTGTGTATACCTGATGTCCCCTATTTAAATTTTCATATACTCGTTACTTGACGATCCTAAAGAAGTGTAAGGACTCGCTTTTAGAACAGTGACATTAATTGTCTCGTCAGTAATTTTTTTTCTTTCTTATGTTATGAATTATTTTTATTTTTTAGTTTAATTAAACTATAATTTATTTTTAACTTGTTAGTTTGATTAACTATAAAACATTATTGTCTAGTAATAATACAAAATAATTTATTTATGATTTTCTTAAGTACATACAGACTTAACATATTAATTATTGTGTACATAATATGAAATATATACTATAGTACAATGAACCTAAAACTAAAAACCTTAAAAAATATAATTAAATAACTAAAATATATTATTAAAAGGAGTCCCTTTAGGCAAGGTTTCGAAGATACTGACAGCGTTCCCCCTTTGAATAGCTAGACTAATTCTTTGTCCGAGGTATCTGCCAGCTCTTCGATCTCATGTGATGTCGACTAACCTCAATTATTAAACATTATTTATTTGTTGTCGCTAAATGTTTTTATTAATAACGCTATTTAGCTATGTGGTTATTTTAATACAACGCCAAATTCCGGCCAATTTTTTTTAAATTTAACGCTATCTTTGGGCATTTTTATTATTTAACGCCAGATGGCGTTTTGGTAGAAGGAAAAGAAAGTGTTAATCCTAATGATCCTGATAAGGACTATGGGACAAAACTAATAAATTTGTGTATTATCATCAGGTCTTGACAAGTGTGCAGTGTGTAAAATTTCCAATTAAAAATCATGTCCGTTAATTCCGTTACATAGATACAGGTCAAGTTTATATAAAACTTGTAGCAAAAACAATACCATTAACCTGTAGCAATTCTTAGTGTAATATCTAAGTAATTAATCAGCCTTTCTCCTACTGCTTCAAAGAAAACATACCTTCATAACTTATTGATGATCACCAATCCGGCTGGTTGCGTATAACTTACAAACCCGCCACAAACGTAGCGGATACTTTCTGGTCCTTCTAGAGGAGTACTACTTTTAATAAAAGCATGGAAAATCGAAAAGAGGTTAAACATCGCTTTTTATTTATGATATCCGTATAATTAATATGCGTTTATAAGATAAAAAAAGATAAAAGAGAAAATATAAGACACGTTGTCTTTTCGAGAAATATCGATAAATTTTAAAATATAGCGGCACATCCCTAAGCTTTCAGTTAAAAACCAATCCATTTGATCGGTTGTTTTCAATATGAGGCATTATGATCATCCGCCACTCGATTCCGTTTGTTTCAAACTAAAATAAACCTTAAATTCTAGTTTTTAAAATTGAAATTCTGAAAATGAGATGCCTCGAAACCGAAACAATTTGCGGTTCAGTTGTAAATACAATAAAGACGTATGAAATTGCCTGATCGAAATTTTATGGCAGCGAAAGTAAATAAAAGTTTCCAATATTCATATGCGAAGTTTGAAGTTATACTTTTTTCATATTGATTACGGTTTGATGTAGGGATTACGAAAGTAATTTTTTTAAACTCATTCAAGACACATTCCACTTAATATATTTGCATATACTAGCTCTATATCTAAAGCTGCTAGACATATAAGTATGCTCAATCAAATAAATTAGATCAACGTTTCAGTGCTAAATCCCGGTTGCAATTCAAACTATTGCTTCCGTGCTTGGGAATGAACCACAACTTTCCCTTAGCACGTTCTGCGGCATCCCTATTAGTGAATCCATGAACTTGCATGTCACGACGTCAAGTTTCACTTCTTGGGTCTACTCCTCCTGCCAGGATCCGGAAGGTACAGGATTACCACAGAAAGTGGCCATACCACTGACCATACCACCTCTTGCAAGGTGCCCTCAATATCACGGACGTTAAAGAAGCTACAGATGCGGGTATTTCCATGCCGTTCAACATCCACCGCAGCATATTCATCTCTATAACACGCAATTGCTTGTGTCGCTCCAACACCGGCCATATTTCACTGTCGTATAAAAAGATAGGCCTAATGATGGTCTAATAGACCTGTCACTTTAACTTAACCAGCATCTTGGAGTCGTCAAATAAATTATCTTTCAACTCAGTGACTCAGTTCACCCATTTATATTGTAAAAGAACGATTAAAGAAAAGAAATTGGTAACTTATTCTTATGTTTAAGTATTTTTATAGTTACGTAAAGAATTCGCTCTTAAAATAAAATAAAAAATAAAACGTCACGGGACGCCCTGCAGATGTGAAACATTCAAGTTAATATAAGAACTTATAATTAATAATAAATGAATAGAAGTACATATTTTATCGAAGTAATTATCGAAGAATGATTAGTTTTTTTTAATAAAGTGAAAAACCGTTAAATAATTCTGTGATTAGCGTGTTAGCGTTATCTATCGTTCATCATAACCAACGTTACATACATAAATGTTGTGAACATTAAGGCCGACTTGCACAACCAATCACTAAACCGATTTAGCGCTAAAGTTATTTAAATCGTCATTCTGTCCCTGTCAAATATTGTCAATATGACAGGGACAGAATGACGATTTAAATAAGTTTAGCGCTAAATCGGTTTAGTGATTGGTTGTGTAAGTCGGCCTAAGTTCAATAATTTCAAAATCATCAACACGACATCATTGGCGTAAGTACGCAGTCGTAATATGCTTCATAGAAACGCTTACGTCCATTCAAATCCGGCTGCTGCCACTGTGTTTTTATTACAAAATATTTTAAAACAACATTAATAAAATTTGGAGTAAAATAATGAATGAAGAGCGTCATGCCGTTTGCCGTGACGGCAAACCAGCCGATGTTACTGCCAAAGCGCGCCAATAGATGTTTAACATCAATTATTTTAAAAATGTTTACATTGTTATCATCTAAGTATTAGGATGAAAGACTTTTGTTTGTATTAAGCTTTCACTAGAAGGCCACAATACAATACTGTGCTCCTTTTACGTATTACTTGCCAGGTTTTACAGAACCAACCCACTATATTACTGACACAATTCAGGGTTGCCTAAAAGCCAATCAAAATATTAAACAAGGCTTACATAATCACAGGTACCCGAGCCCAAGAATAATCAATTAGGATGAATATATTTGCCCGCAAAAGTTGCCCAAAAACTCACTTTGCGGAGAACCGTATGTATAGACCGAACTTAGTGTTAAATTTTAGACGTCTATATTTGACTTTAATGTTACGATTCTGTTTGCCTTTAACTTAAGCTAGGTGTGCCAGCAACTTTGCGTACCATTTAACAGGCTCATCGTTTCGGATATAAACGGAATTAAGCTGAAACAGACGCACAGAAATTTGTTAGCATTTAATTAGTGTTTAGTAAAAAAACCATATCTTGACGTGTCTTTAGTATTAAAAGGAAGTATATAAATATATATAAGAATATAAATATATTATATTTTAATTATTTTATAATTTTAATTAATATGTTATAAAACATAAATATATAATAAAAATAGGGTTAATTTGAAAAACCATCACTTCAAAAATACTGAAAGTATTGAGATGGGACTGCAACTATTCCACACGGAATTTTTCGTAGATGGTTCTAGGCTTTTTTTTTTTATTGCTCTAGGACAGCAGACAGGCTAACGGCCCACTTAGAATTTAGCAGTTACCGTCACCTATGGGTGTTTGCAACGCCAGTGGCATCGCGAACACGCTGCTGTCGCATAAGGGTACAGGAACTTGGGTCACTAATGCCGGAACCAACACAAGGTTATTATGGCGGCATACTTAAGACCAAAGATGGTCGCCATCCAGACGGGCTTGGGGCCCTACCACGTAGGCTTCTTATATTTCGGATTTTTTGTACACTTTTTAAAAATTAAAAAAAAACCATTATTCGCCCATCGAAGCGGTCGGGAACGGCTAGTAAAACAGAAACAAAATTATCTATGCATACACACGTGCTATGTCAACCCTATAAATGCTGCATAAAGTTTCCTTACCCATGCGGACAGGTGGTGCCAACGTGATTGATGGTTGCAACTTAATATTCTCGTATATTTCTTAAAACATTAAGAGGCCTATCAAGACTTAGTTCAACAAAACTAATTCAAATACCCCAGATCTGGGTTGTGTTCCTATTGGTGCTTTACTGACCCACCAATGTCCACGTATCAAATCAAATGTATATGTTAATCACATTCTTCTTTTAATTGTTTGGCCTCAACCGCTTTTGGCATTGATTTTGCCAGTGTCGTAGTGTACAAGAAAATGACAGGTTTTCTTTGTGGCTCTGCGGCTAGGATCGGCGTGTCGTTAAAGGTGACAAAGCAACCCCCCTAGGGTTTGGGGTCCTACGTGGTAGGACCCCAAACCCGTCTGGATGGCAACCACCCTTGGTTTATAAGTACTACACTAATAACCTAGTGTTGTATTCCAGTATATGTGACCCAGGTTCCTGTACCCCTACGGAACAGCAGCGTGTTTGCAGTGCTCCTAGCGTCGCAAACACCCATAGGCAACAGTAGTGCTTACTATTAAGTGGGACGCCAGCTTGTCTGCTGTTCCTCAGCAATAAAAAAGCTTACTAACGGAGATTTATAGATACAGAAGAAAATTTTGTCAATTAATAATCAAACTCATCCGTAGTTCTGGTTTTGACAGTGACAGTGATATTACAGATACACGAGACGAGATATGTTGTAAGTCCATACCATAGACCAGTGTTTTTCAATCTGTGGGTAGCGACCCTTAGGGGGGTCGCGAAGCCTTACTCGCGGGGTCACCGGCAAAAAGAAAAAGCTCTCGCCCGCGACGACAATGCGGTGTTGCAACGCCGTGAAGTTAGGTCCGCGCAAACTGGCGTCCGAATCAAAGCCGCACACAGCCTTACCAACTTACCTCGCACTTACTTTCAAAGCTGTCTCAGCTTCTTACAGAATGTAGGTCTTAATAATGAATATACGTACCAAAATAGAAAGAAAGAAAATCATAAACGTAGTCTTATAAATTACTTACTAACTTTTTTGACTCTCTATGGCCCAAGGGGTTCGCCAGAATTTTTCAACACTTAAAGGGGTCGCGTATTCAAAAAGATTGAAAAACACTGCCATAGACTATTTATAAGTCACATACACTACACTGCACGACCGTTGTTAGTTGATAGACCGACTATATCTAGGCGTAGACGAATATGGTAAGCCTTGAAACGATAGAAGGTGGAGGTATAGAAACCATCTCATATGGGGGAGGAGTTGAAAAAATGTCGGCTATTAATTACAATTCTAAAACCGTAGACGTAGACGGATTGAAGTAAACTGAGTTATAATTTTAATTTTTTGTGACTAAAGCAGTCAGGGACAGTATTAAAAACCGCAACTATAAGCGTAGTCCAAAATCATTTAGTAAATATAACCTAAAAAATATGCGCATTTCGACGGAGACTTTTTTAAATACGGAAATAATTCTTCTTACCTCCACACTTTAACTTAAACAATCGATAATTTTCTATTTAAAAAAGTAATAATAAAGATAGGCAGAGTTTTAAAATACTGTAACATATTTCCCGCGGGATTTGTCTAATGAGTCGCCATTTATCTTTTCAAGCAAACAATAAAATGAATCAAAAATATAAACAAAAGTCAAAAAGAGGTCGACAATAAGATAGTAATCGTTTGCAATTTATTATTTTAATTCAGTTTACGCTGTTAAATTAAATATGCCGACCGCCGCGTTTATCTTCATTTGGGCGTGCAAACGCGCGGTTTTCAACAGCTAGTTTATAGTTTATTAAAAACTCTATTTAAGAGCTGTCGTATATATGTGTATATATAACCTCTCGACAGAACAAGAGCACGGCAACCGCCTGAACTGTCAAAATTCGCTCCGCCTATATATGTATATAGTAGTGTACCCTTCATTAGTGATGAGAAATTCGTAATCGATGTTTACATTATTGATATCAATAAGTAATGCTATCCTTCAAATAGTCAACCTATGAACAAATACGATAACTCTTGATTTCTCTTCAGTAGATGTGTCTCTCTTATGGGGCAAATGTTACATACATACGCATATGTCATCACCATCTGAATCTATACTTCGCACTGTTGAGTTCGGGTCTTCCCTAGAGATGATGATGAGACACCCCACTTGCCCAGGGCAAGTTGGTAGCACTTTTATACGTACATAAATGGACCATTTGCCAAAGGATATAAAATATTTATAACCAAAGAAAGAAATTATTTATTAGAAAAACTAATACAGCAAACTTACATCACAATAATTTCACAATAAATTACAATTGCATTGTCCTAGGACAATGTAAACAGCAACAACTCAGCATGATATTGGTTTTTAAAAACCAACGCTGATATTCCGCATATATCATATTTAACGGATAAATAAATTTAAGGCTAATGTAATAAATAAATACATATATTGGGACTGTTTATGCTACACCATCTAGTACCAATCTAAGTTGCACAGCACTTGTGACATGAGTAATAGACAACTGATATACTACATATATACTTTTCTTTTGTAAATAAATACACATTATACATAAACACCCAGATGCTGGACGGGAATCATACCCGTGACCCCCGGGAGCGTACGACGTATCCGTTACGTCAAAATAATCCAAATCAAATCGAATTATTTATTTTCTCAACACATAGTTGCAAAAGACGTTATAGGTTAAGAAAAGTGTATATTATATTTTACCATTTTACTTCAGCTATAAAATGAAAACAATTTTGGCATGGAAACATCTAAATATAATATTTATCTAATCTCTTCAAATATCCATGGAACATTTCGTTAAATTATGTTTAATAAGTACTTATATATTTGTAGAGCTAAAAAAATTCAAGCAATTCAACCGTCCGTCTGGTCTTATTTCGCCATTTGCAAAGAAATACGAGGGGACACTTTAAAATATTTTTTATTTACGTGCATTTACATTTTATCGCCCAAAAAACCAATACAAGGCCGGCGCAAAATATTATATAATACTGCAGAATTTTCTGTTCACTTGGGGAAGTCTATAAATACTGAGTACTCAGTATCTGAACATGAAAGAGTTTTGTACATGCAAATGACGGTGGTACACCCACACCGGAAGAGACTGTTTGCAGGACAAAATACTTTCTCCTACTAATCCTAGTGGCGTAGCGGCTAACGCACGTCGGTATGCTGGAGGTGGTCACGGGTTCCCGTCTTGCGGCTAGGTGTTATTTACAAAAGAACAAGTACTTTTTCAGAACCAGATTGTCCAGACCTGCTACAAGCGAGTACTCGGCTATTTTGGCCATATCGCTCGAAAGGAGTCAGACGACCTCGAAAAACTGATAGTGCTAGGTAAAATAGAGGGGAAAAGGCCCAGAGGACGGTCACCAACCCGATGGTCGGATCAAATTAAGGCTATCACGGGGCTCACTTTGCCTGCAGCTCTGAAACAGGCCGAGGACAGAGTGGTGTGGAGGCAGTTCATCAGCGTCTCCGTAAAGGCTTATCAAGACGGGCACGACCTTCAGGAATGAAGAACACGACGAAGAAGAAGTACTTTTTATTCCGAGTTCTGTAGTTTCGCATGCATTATGTTTTTTCTATAGGATGTCCAATATCTTAGAGTGCCTCTTGACATAGGCCTCCTCTAGTAATTTCCATTGGGTTCTGTCGCGTGCTACTCTTCTCCAGTGGACACCAGCCGTGAGTTTCAGATCGTCTTTCCATCTCGTTTGCTGGCGTCCCCTGTTTCGTTTGCCATTCCTGGGGTACCAGTCCAACTCGGTTGTACTCCATTTTTCGTGTTTGTCTCGGATCATGTGTCCGGTCCATCTCCACTTCAATTGGTCTATTCGATTTAGAATATCAGATATTTTAGTTTTTTGCCTTATTGCGCTGCTTCTTACTTTTCTTGTTTCCTTATCCCTGTCATGTTTCTCATGGCGCTCTGACATCCTTCCCGTTTTTCTCTGTGGAAATTTGGTTAGTGCCCATATTTCGCATCCATACGTAATAACTGGGAATACAAAGGTGTCGAAAGCTTTTATTTTTATTGACTTGAAAAGTCACTAAGACATGAAACCAGCTACGATGTCACATTCTTAGTATATTAATGTTTTT
The DNA here is from genome assembly GCA_963693495.1 of Malacosoma neustria. Taxonomy (NCBI): domain Eukaryota; kingdom Metazoa; phylum Arthropoda; class Insecta; order Lepidoptera; family Lasiocampidae; genus Malacosoma; species Malacosoma neustria. The sequence continues at coordinate 14,560,390 of OY856390.1, forward strand.
TTAAATATTTATATAAGGTCAGGGTGTGGTCCTATATGATTATTAGGATTCTTTTAAAGAATTTGTATGCCAAAAATGGGGAAACATGTTGTTTTGTCAATTAATAATCCTAAACCTGTGTATTTACCATGTTTTTGGTAAATAAATATTTTGTATTTTTCTCCGACAATAGATGGACAAGAACAATAACAACCTGTGATAAACCATTAGATAAAAGAAAATAAGGTATGAATCGATGACAAAATGCAGACCTCTGATCCAAATTCGGTGAAAATAATCAAAAATAGAAAAAAGTGGTAAAATTTGGAGGTGACCTTTACCCAAGGGGTATTACAAAATAAATGATGAAAAAAAGGTTAATAAATAATTAAGAAAAAAATATTAATATTTTTTTACATATAACTAGTTGACCCGGCAAACGTTGTTCTGCCATATGAATTAAAAAAGTAGCCTATGTCTTTCTCTAAGGTCGAAATATATGAATATACAGAAATTCATCAAAATTGGTTTAGCCATCACGGTCTTTTTAAAGTGCTGTAGGGCGAAGCGTGAACGGGCTATTTGTAGGCACGCGCCGCCGGCCCCCCGGCCGGTATTGCCGCAACCGCTGCTATGTCCCTGCATTTTAAATCTGTAATATCTTTGAAAATATTCATTTAAATACATGCTGTAAAGGGCCGTATTGATCTATATTAAATGCATAATGTATTTAAGGTACTTAATTAGATAAGGATTAATGCTGTATTGCTTAAAATCGCTACGTAAATAAGCCATTATTTCTCGTAAAAAGTAAAGGATAAAAAATGGTTATTGTGGGTTATCCCTAAGAGATAGACATATACCATCACGGACTTTTTTGTAGAACTTTTTAAGGTGTAATTTTAAGATGTACTGTAGTACATTATTTTGATCTATCTCGTAAGGTTCAGCCAGCGTTTCCAATGTAAGCGCAAAAAAATGTGTTTATTTACGACATCACATTAGAAAGCTCTGCAGACAGGCTAACGGCTCCCTTAGAATTTACTAGTTACCGTCGCCTCTGGGTGTTAATAACGCCAGTGGCATCGCGAACACGCGACTGTCCCATAAGGATACAGGAACTTGGGTCACTAATGCCGCAACACAACACAAAGTTATTGCGGCGGCATACATAAGACCAAAGGTGGTCGCCATCCAGACGGGCTTGGGGCCCTACCACGTAACAAGAGTGGATTGTTTTAGGCTGTTTTGTCGCCTTTTACGAAAGGCCGACCCCGGCCGCAGTGGTTAGTATTATTTCTCCGCCCCTGCATGGATAAAAATTGTGAACAGGTCGAAGAATAAAGATATCAACAGAAAGCAAATCAGATTAGCGTAAGTATTTCCGGCAAACAATAAAGCAGTCTAAGCTACCCCCTATAAAGTGTCGGCTCATAACTTTCACAAGAGAAATAACACCCCCTAAGCTGAAAGTGGGGGGTTTAAACAACTCTCCGCCAGATGGCGTGCACCATTCAAATTTTCTTGTTTTAATAAAAAAAAAACTTTTTCTTGACCCCAAACCATTTTAGGTCGAGTTTTTATAACAAACGGACGACATTTTAGTCGCTCAAGAAGATACAACATATTTTTTTTATTAAATATATTATTATAAGGTTATGCAATTTAATACATGAACTTAATTATTATATAGTCATGTCGTTTTAAAGACGACACGACTGGTTTGCTACATATAGACATACAAAATGTATAGGAAAATATTGTATGAATAGAAAAAAATATTTTTAAAACTTCTTTTGATGTATGTCTGTCAATTCATGTGGAAAAGCGTTTCGATGCAAGTATTTTAAGAAAATGGAATGTACAACCAGATATTTCAGCTTTCTCCGTACAGGGGCGGAGTAAGAATACTAACCTCTGCGGCCAGGGTCAACCTGTCGTAAAAGGCGACAAAAACATCTTAGCTACATGGTAGGGCCCCAAGCCAGTCTGGATGGCAACCACCCTTGGTATATTAGTATGCCGCCATAATACCTTTGTATTGTGCATTAGGGACCCTGGTTCCTGTACCCCAGGACAGCAGCATGTTAATGACTCATCTTGTGTCGCAAACATCCATATGCCGGCAGCCTGTTCACTGTTCCTTAGCAATAAAAAAATGTATTCCTCCCCGATCGACTATGTAGGTCATAAATAAAAATATATCTTCTCAATTTATCTAAGAAAGAAAAAATGTTTACAACAAAAATTGTGGTAAAAACTGTTAATACTATACTGTTAATACTTTTTATCCGTGCAGAAGCGGAGAAAGAATACTAACCTCTGTGGCCGGGGTCGGCCAAAGGTGACAAAACAACCCACCCTAACTACGTGGTAGGGCCTCAAGCCCGTCTAGATGGGACCACCTTTGGTCTTAAGTATGCCGCCATAATAACCGTGTGACCTTATGCGACAGCAGCGTGTTCGCAATGTCACTGGCGTTGCAAACACCCATAGGCGACGGTAACTGCTAAATTCTAAGCGGGCCGTTAGTCTGTCTGCTGTTCATCATCATCATCATCATCCTAGCGTTAGTCCCGGTTGCCACCCAAACTTTCGTTTCGGTGCCCGGGGTCCGCTTTCCGACTTTTTCTACTCCACTTCGCGCGATCTTCAGCATCCCTGGTAGTGAGCCCATTAGCACGCATATCACCCTTTACAACGTCAAGCCAGCACTTTTTGGGTCTACCCCTCCTGCCGGGGCCCGGCGGAGGCGGCATGGCCAGACATTTGTTTCCCACGTAAGTATCCGGTTGCCGTAAAACATGGCCATACCAACGGAGCCGACACTCCTGCAATTTATCCGCAATGTCACGGACATGAAGACTACCGCGAATGCGGGAGTTCCTAACGCGGTCCTTCCGCGTCACTCCACACATCCACCGCAGCATATTCATCTCCGTGACACGCAGTTCTTGCTTTTGTCGCTCTAACACCGGCCACGCTTCACAGCCGTATAAAAGGACAGGCCTAATGATGGTCTTATAGACCCGTCCCTTCAAGTTAGTCTGTCTGCTGTTCTACAGCAATAAAAAAAATTAATATTACTCTTAATTATAGGGCATAAGCTCTATAAGACTTTTATATGGCACAATGATCAGCATAGTTGATTTAAGAAGTCAACGCTAGTATTAAAAACTATAAAGATTTAATTAAATGTTAAAAAAAATTCTACTCGTATTTGTAGTTTGGGAGATGATAACTATGAAGTAACTAATCAACAGACATAATACGACCTGATGAGTATGATAAGGATTTTGCCACTGAATAATAAGCAGTTACCGCCGCCTATAGATCTTGGCGACGCCAGGGATATCGCTAAGACACTGCCGTCCGGAACTGAAACCTGAGTCAAATATGTCGGAACACAACACATGGCTCTTATGGCAGCATATTTTATCCGTGCAGGGGCGGAGAAAGAATACTAACCCCTGTGGCCGGGGTCGGCCTGTCGTAAAAGGCGACAAAACAACCCACCCTAGCTACGTGGTAGGGCCTCAAGCCCGTCTAGATGGCAACCACCCTTGGTCTTAAGTATGCCGTCATAATAACCTTGTGTTGTGTTCCGGCATGGGTGACCCAGGTTCTAGCCTCCCTTACCCGAAGTTCTGGAGTGCCCACGAAATTTGGAACTCGAGATGTGCAAAATCCCACATCCCTACAGGCGTGACGGATTGGGGCGGGGGTCAGGGAGACCCGATGAAACGGCTGTCCGCTGGCCGCCCGCCAGTCAGTAGGGGACCCGAACCCAGATTATCCAGTCTGGGAGGCTGTCCCGCCAACTGGTGCAAAATCTTTGGGGGTATCGTCGTGCCGGAGCGGAGACCGGACGTGGACCCGGCGATGTTCTCCGGGAGGGATCGGGGGCCCTTCCGTGCCCCGCACTAACTCATCACACAACCTGTGGGTTTGGGTGGGAAGAGAACACTCAATTTTTTTCCATTTTTTCGTGGATACTCTAGAACTTCCAAAAAACGCCCTTTATGTCTATAAAATGGATCGGAAAATGAAAAATAGTAAGCGTAACCCAGCGGACCTCAAATCCACACTCAGAGTGGATTTTTGCAACATCAGAGGTATACACTCAAACCTTAATGCCGTTCACCACCATCTTGAAACGGCAAAGCCTGCTCTACTGTTTTTGACGGAGACGCAGATATCTGCCCCGGCCGACTCATCGTACCTTTGCTACCCCGGCTACAATTTGGAACATCTATTCCTCCCAAAAGCTGGGGTATGCTTGTACGTCCGGGACGATATATGCTGCCGCCGTCTTCACGGTCTCGAAGACAGGGACCTTTCCATCATATGGGTGCGAGTGGATTTCGGTGGTTCCACCCGGGTGTACTCCTGCCTGTATCGGTCCCATGGCAGAGAATGCGAAAGGACTGAAACAGCTCATTTTTTCGGGCGTGTTCAAGACGCTACCGACAAAGTTTTTACGCAGTATCCCGCCGCGGAGGTGATCGTTCTTGGAGACTTCAATGCTCATCATATTGAGTGGCTGGGTTCTCCAAAAACTGATCTGCCGGGGATTGCTGCCTTTAATTTTGCTCTTGCCCATGGTTTCACTCAGGTGGTTCAAGGGTTTACCCGCATACCGGATAGAGTGGACCATGCGCCGTCTTTGTTGGACCTTCTGTTGACCACACATCCGGAAGATTATCAGGTCTCGATCGGGACTCCATTAGGAACCTCTGATCATTGCTTGATATCTTCCGTGATGCGCCCTCCAATTCCCGAATGGGCTCGCCCCACCGTGAAGCGGAGAGTGTGGCGCTATCGGTCAGCAGATTGGGATGGATTGCGTGAATTCTATGCGTCCTACCCATGGGGGCCGCTGTGTTTTTCTTCGGACGATCCTGACGCTTGTGCGAACTCGATTGCCGATGTGGTGCTGCAGGGAATGGAATGTTTCATTCCTAACTCTGTGGTGCCCATTGGTGGTTCGGGAAAGCCATGGTTCGATAGGCCTAGTGCTGAGGCTGTTAAGCTGAAGCAAAAGGCCTATCGAGCCTGGACTACAGCAAGGGCTTGTCAGGATCCTAACACTTCCGACTTGAGGAAAAAATACAATGTTGCCTCCAGGACCCTCAAAAAACGGATTGCGAGAGCAAAATTTGAGCACATCGGCAGGATTGGCGAGCGTCTCGCCAGCTATCCCTCTGGGACTAGGGCTTTCTGGTCGCTTGCTAAAGCCGTCGAAGGAAACTTTTGTCGGGCGTCCATTCCTCCACTACGTGCAGCTGACGACCGTCTGGCTCATGCTGCTAAGGATAAAGCCGATCTCCTGGGTGAAATCTTTGCAGCCAATTCGACTCTTGATGACGGGGGACAGTCTCCACCTTCTATTAGAAGATGTGGAGACTCCACAATGTCGGAGGTACGGTTTTCCCAAAAAGCCGTGAGACGTGTCCTCCGATCCCTCGACGTCAAGAAGTCCACCGGGCCAGACGGTATCCCCGCTATTGTGCTGCGAATGTGCTCAGCTGAGCTGTCTCCAGTCCTTTCCCGACTTTTTACATTATCCTACCGCAATGGTTGTGTCCCGGCTTCGTGGAAGGTGGCCCATGTTCACCCTATTCCCAAAAAGGGTGACCGAACGGACCCGTCCAACTACAGGCCTATAGCGATAACTTCTTTGCTCTCAAAGGTGATGGAGCGGATCATCAACGCACAACTCCTGGGTTACCTGGAGGATTCCCAGCTGCTTAATGATCGCCAATATGGTTTTCGACATGGTCGGTCCGCTGGGGACCTCCTGGTTTACCTAACCCACCGTTGGGCTGAAGCCGTTGAGAGCAAGGGAGAAGCCCTGGCTGTTAGCCTAGACATCGCTAAGGCCTTCGATCGGGTCTGGCATAGGGCTCTTCTTGCGAAGCTTCCATCTTACGGGATACCTGGGAGTCTTTGCACCTGGCTATCCAGCTTTCTCGCTGGGCGCAGTATTAAGGTCGTTGTTGACGGTTGCTGCTCCAGTGTGAAACCTATCAATGCTGGTGTGCCCCAGGGTTGTGTGCTGTCGCCGACGCTATTTATTCTGCATATCAATGACATGTTATCTATAGATGGCATTCATTGCTATGCGGATGATGGCACCGGCGATGCACGGTACACTGGTCGTGTAAGTCTCTCTCCTGCGTTTTTGGAAGAAAGTCGGGTCAGACTTGTGTCTGAAGTAGAGAACTCTCTAGAGAGGGTCTCTGAATGGGGACGACAAAACCTTGTCCAGTTCAACCCCTCGAAGACGCAGGTCTGCGTATTCTCTGCCAAGAAAACCCCGTTCGCACCTGCGCCACAGTTTCAAGGAACCTCTCTTTCCATCGCAAGTAGTATTGGGATCCTTGGTGTCGACATCACGAATGATGTGCAGTTTAGGGGACAATTGGAGGGTAAAGCTAAGCTTGCCTCCAAAAAGCTAGGTGTGCTAAACCGGTCCAAGCAGTACTTCAGTCCAAGGCAACGGCTTGTGCTATATAAAGCACAGGTCAGACCGCATATGGAGTACTGCTCTTATTTATGGGCTGGAGCACCGGCCTGTCAGCTCAATCCCCTAGACTCGATCCAACGGCGCGCAGTTCGTGTTGTCGGCGATCCCATGCTCACAGACGGTTTAGACACGCTTGGACTTCGGAGAGACTTTGCATCTCTTTGCGTATTCTACCGTCTGTACAACGGGGAGTGTTCTGAAGAACTATTTAGGATGATGCCCTCGTCGTCTTTCTACCACCGCACTGCCCGCCATCGGCTGGGTGTTCATCCCCATTTCTTGGAGCCTCTTCCTTCCTGTACGAAACGGTTCTCCAGAACGTTCATGTTGCGTACTCTCAGGATCTGGAATGAGCTTCCGGCTGAGGTTTTCTCAGCGCGGTATGATATGGGGTTCTTCAAAAAAGGCGTTATAAAATTTCTTCGAGACCGGCAGCGCGTTGGTGGTGCCTCTGGTGCTGCAAACGTCCATAGGCGACGGTGACCACCTGCCAGGGTGGGCCGTTTGCCTGTCTGCTGAACTCAAGCAATAAAAAAAAAAAAAAAATATTTAGGTTTGTTTGAAAGAAAGAAAATAATTTATTTAGGACAAGTATATGACAAAGACACATTAAAAACATTTTATATGGCTGTGAAGCGTGGCCGGTGTTGGAGCGACACAAGCAAGAACTGCGTGTCACGGAGATGAATATGCTGCGGTGGATGTGTGGAGTGACGCGGAAGGACCGCGTTAGGAACTCCCGCATTCGCGGTAGTCTTCATGTCCGTGACATTGCAGATAAATTGCAGGAGTGTCGGCTCCGTTGGTATGGCCATGTTTTACGGCAACCGGATGCTTACGTGGGAAACAAATGTCTGGCCATGCCGCCTCCGCTGGGCCCCGGCAGGAGGGGTAGACCCAAAAAGTGCTGGCTTGACGTCGTAAAGGGTGATATGCGTGCCAATGGGCTCACTACCAGGGATGCTGAAGATCGCGCGAAGTGGAGTAGAAAAAGTCGGAAAGCGGACCCCGGGCACCGAAACGAAAGTTTAGGTGGCAACCGGGACTAACGCTAGGATGATGATGATGATGACATTAAAAAACATAAAGAAAGTAGTATATACAAGGATTGTACAGTCCTAAAATTGGACCTATTTTAGCATAATGCTGGTTTTTATACAAAAACCAGCGCTGTTCTTCCAATGGGCCCGAAGATAGATGTCATCAAGACGAGTTTGAATACCTGCCAGCTAGTTAGAGTTGTTATGTCGCTTTTGGTGACATGCTGCAAGAGTTATTATATTTTTACTCCGACCATAAATGGAAAGGGGTTTTCAGTTAGGGAATGATTTCACAAATAATCATAAGTCGTGTGTCTGCGAAATTATTTTAGTTAACTTCTCTAAGTGGTTGCTTGGTAATGGTGGACGAGTAATAGTATTTTGATAGCCATTTTTAGAGGTCTGCTGGGAGAATGTGCTAATAACAAAGAAGTCTGTTTGAAATTAAAATCTTGCTTCCTTTTGTAAACACGCTAACCGTTTTACTTGAGAATGACCTCAGTTCTAAACGAGCGGTCCGTCTTCACATACGGAACTCAAAATTCCAAGGTTTAAAAATAATAATAATATTTTGTGACAATTCACACAGCGCCATCTAGTCCCAAACTAAGTAGCATAGCACTTGTGTTATGTGTACTAGACAACTGATATACTACTTATATACTTTTTTTTTTTGTAAATAAATACATATTATACATAAACACCCAGACGCGAGACGGGAATCGAACCCGTGACCTCCGCAAGCGTACCGAAGTGCGTTATCCGTTACGCCACCGAGGTCGTCAAAAAATCGGCAATACTTCTGGACCCAATGAATACCACCAAAATATTTTTTTTTTTTTTGGTCTCGGGGAAAAACCTCTCTTGACGGGTTCCCTCGGCCCGGGGGGACCGACGGATATGTGGGACTCCGGGAAAGATGTTCGACCATCCAACTACCCACTAAAAAACCCCGCTGTTCTCCTATCGCCTACGCCCGGGCCCACGGATATATGGCCTGCCGATCTCGTGGCCCGGGCCGATGCCGGCCCGCCCTTTGTCTTAAGGCGGGTCCCTTCTAAATTGTTGGCGCCGGGGGTCAGGATTTCGTCCCCCGGCGCTCTCCTGGATCAACAGTTGAGGGGGGCCGCAGAACAGCACACAGCCCTCTCCCTACCACCAAAATCTACTTCAAATGCTAGCTGCCATAAGAAGATAGTGCTGCGGGTGGACAACGGACAATAGCATACCAGTTTCACCCTGTTTTTTTTTATTCCGGGGCATTTTAAGCCGACATGGTTATGGCGGCTTCACCGTTCGCAGCCGCATGATCCTGCTGACCGAGATTAGCCTATATGGGGGGTCATAGGTTCGACTTTTGGTCATTGCTCTGCGACGCCTCTGGATACCAGTTTCAACCTGCTAATGTAATTCAGTACCCATCAGTGTTTGCAATCTAGACTTACTATCGCAAAGCGGGTGCCCTTTTTATAGCGGAGATCGGCAGACAGGCCAATGGCATATAGACTTTTCTAACACAAGAGGCATTATCAACACGTTGCCAGCCTCGAAAAGGAGCTGAAACCTAGTTTACTAGTACCGGAATACGACACAACGAGATTATAACGTGATGTTTTAAAACCAAGGTTGTTATGTCACCAACTAACTTACTAGGTCGTCACGACAAGCCATTCTTGGCTGTAGGGGTCAAACTTCGTAGTCTGCCCCTACACGGATAAAAACTGAAGCCTGAAACTGAAGATAAAATATTATTATATACTTGATTGAATTGATCCGGCAAACGTTGTTCTGCAATATGTTTAAAAAAAAGTAAGTTCTCCACGGTCCAATCTATGACTATACCGAAATTCGTCCAAAATCCAACTTTAACTTAACCTCCTTAATGGAATAGAAGAGTATGAATATTCAAAAAAGTGATCTTTAAATATTTTAAACTAAATAAGGTAATCTCGAAAACAACATAATGAAAAATCTTACATTTATGTTATTTGCAAAGTTCATCAAGAGTTTTACTTTGCGGCCACAGAGGTCAGAAACGGGTGTTCAAACAGTCGCGTAATTTCGAGTAATTATGTCTAATGACGGCTAAGGGGCGAGTGAAGCGCACTTCCATGAGTGCTCGTTGAGTGCCTCGGGGGCTCATTATTGGGCCCGGTTTACAAACAAAATCTGTGCTAAATTTACAGTTATTTATATATATATATATATATATATATATATATATATATATATATATATATATATATATATATATATATATACCTAGTCAGGTCATAAATTCTGTCACATGTTTAATGTAAAATAATTGTAACAAGTTTATTCATTATGTAACCATTTATATACCAAAATGAACTTAACAAAACATAGATTCTTATGACATTAAAGTTTATTCAAAATGACCTCCGTGATTTTGAATACAGGCCTTCAATCTGCGCGGCCAGTCCTCTATCGCAGCACGAACGAGGTCCATGTCAATATCGGCGGCTGCCTTAATCAAGGATGTCTTGAGTGACTCCAAATTGGGATGAGGCTTTGAGCACGCCTTTTCCTCCAAGTGTTGCCATATCTTGTAATCTAACGGATTCAAATCTGGACTGGAGGAGGGCCAGTCTTCGTGCCGGATGAAGTCGATTTCACGCGCCGCCAGCCAGTCTTGTGTGCTCTTCGCTCTATGAGCTGGCGCCGAATCTTGTTGGAATACCCAGTGCCTGTTATTGAACATGGTATGAGAAACAGGTTCCACAAGGTTCGTCAAGACTGTATTTTGATACACAACAGCATTCGTTTTTACACCTTTCTCACAAAAATGTACCTCTGTTAAGCCCCAATAAGAAACTCCCAACCATACCATGAGCGAGGATGGAAAATGACCTTGTTGGACACGCGGAATACGGTTGCTCGCTTCTTCACTACTGTGTGCGTACACCTTATCATTTTGTTTGTTGTAGCTCTCTTCTACGGTAAACATTTTTTCATCCGAAAAAAGAATTTCCCGATATTTTTTTCCCGCGTACCGCTTCAACAAAGCGCGGCATCTCTTCAGTCTCAGGTCCATTAGACGAGCATTCAAACGATGTCCTGTTTTTCTTCGATATGCCCGAAGCCCTAAGTCTTCATTTAACACCCTTTTCACCGTGGTTCTGCTTAACCCCATCTGAAGGGCCAACAGTTTCTGCTTACGTTTGGGATTTCTTTGAATTCGTGCCTTCACAGCTTTTATCACTGCTGGAGTCCTAACAGACCGAGGGCGACCACTTCTTGACCTGTCATCTACACTAGAGTCTTCATTGTATCGTTTGATGGTACGATAAACGAATCTTTTGGTAATATTCAAATTTTTCAGTATGTTAAAAATTTGAATTGGCGCGTAACCGCAACGATACAACGCAATAACTGCAACACGGTCTTCTTTAAGCGTCCACTCCATATTTAAAAATGAGTAAAATTCTAAAAGTTATACATTTTTATTTTCATGAACAATTCGAAATTCTAATTCAATAAACTTTTTTGTGGCCAGCATTCTAAAAGAAAAGTTTTTACTGTGTGACAATACTTATGACCTGACTAGGTATATATATATATATATATATATATATATATATATATATATATATATATATATATATATATATATATATATATATATATATATATATATATATATATATATATGTGTGTGTGTGTGTGTGTGTGTGTGTGTACAGGGTGACTTTGACAAACCCGTCTAAATTCACACAGAAGAATCTTTAGTAAAAGTTATGAGAAACATGTATATATAATCAGCATCACAAAGTCATGTGTGTATAATCATCTCTAACGCGCGTAGAATACTCGGCGTACTCTCTATGACACATGACATTTACCTACATAAAGAGAAAGAGAGACGAATAATTAACCTTAATTGCCGTTTCTCTTATTTACAGGTAACGTGTAATTCTTACATGAATATGCAATGTAAATATTAATATAAATAATAATATAAGACTCTTATTTACAGAGAAACTAATTTGGTTGATTTATTCTGACCATCCAAACTTCTAATATCAAATAATATTATAAAACGACAATGTTTCTCCCGTCTCGTCTCAAGCCCGTCTGGGTGGCGAACACCTTTGGTCTTAAGTATGCCGCCATAATAACCTTGTGTTGTGTTCCAGCATTAGTAACCCAAGTCCCTGTACCATTATGCGACAGCAACGTGTTCACGATGCCACTGGCGTAAAAAAAAACCATAGGCGATGCTAACTGCTAAATTCTGAGCGAGCCGTCAGCCTGTCTGCTGTCCTACAGAAAAAAACGGATTAAAATGCCTATATGACAATAGACACGTGTACTAAAAAATATGGGATTCAAACCCCCTGGCCGCAGCTCTGTTTCAGTACTTATGTTAAATCCTTCGATCCCATTGTTCTCTCCCCTTTATGGCCCTCGTAAATAACATTAAGTTTATGAATCGTATAAAATTCACATCTTCCCGAATATTCTGCTTTGTCCTTGTGTGTGAAGTGAGTTTTAGGTGTTATTTCATAGACTGAATAATGGTGGTCGTGTCGTTCTAGAAACAGGACCACTCCATCTTCGTTCTAAAATATCGTTATATAGAGAGTCATATCTTAAAAGTAGAAATTGAAAGTGTCCAGTTGTACGCTTTAAGGTATAGTTTAACCCGCCAGAATGGCGCTAGTATAATTCCTTTCAAGATGGAAGATCAGTCTAACAAAGATGTGACTTATTAAAAATAAATTTGACCTTCAAGTTGGTCTTGGCGTGACTATCCTTCAATTGTGTTTTAAGAAGTCTTACTAGTTTTCTTCCCTTGTACACACCTTTTTTCCATGCTTTCTTATCCGCGCAGGGGCGGCTTAGGTCAGCTATTCGTAATAGACAGAAAACTCCCTAGCTATGTGATAGGGCTCCAAGCCCGCCGGATGGCAACCACCCATGGTATCTAAATAGGCTGCTATAATAATCTTGTTTTGTATTCCAGTACAATTGACCCAATGGTTCCCTACACGGACGAATGCGTGTTAGCGATGCCGCTCTCGGAGACCACAGGTTTGAATTCAACGATGACATCCACAGCCTAATCATTTTTTAGCCTAATGTACAAATTATTACATAATCAAATCAAAATAATTTATTTCAAAGATCTTATATTATGATCTTATAAATTGCTTCGAAAAACAATTGAAGACAGACAAAAGACAAAAGGATCTACTACAATTTCCAATGTAAAACGCTGGCTAAAGACGATCAGCGAAACAAACTCTCCAGCGAATTTTTTTCAGTCTCAACAAACTAACAAATTAGCGCCGTGTTTTTCGAAGTAAATTCACTCACGATTGTAGTTTAATTTTTAATTTGAATTGAAATATGCAAGAGCTTGATCAAAATGATACAGCGTATGATTCAAAATTACACAAATGAAGAATACGCCGATATTTTTTTGTTACGGCTTTTGCAACGGTAACAGTGAAGCTGCTCGTCAAGATTATTCGTGTCGGTTTCCTAATCGCTAGCATCATAATCGAATCCGAGAAACTGGTAGTATTCAGAGACGACAAATTAATGCCGGAAGACCTCCAAGTCCATGTTGTTAATTACGAAAAGGATGTTTTACAAGAATTTATCAATGAACCAACAATTTCGACAAACATCGTCGCCACACGACTCTCTGTAAAACAATGGAAAGCGTGGCATACTTCTGTCCAAGTTATTTTCGAAGAAGATCCTGAAAGGAGAGTTGCTTTCTGTAGATTCATGTTAACCGTCCGACAAATCTGAATTCGATCAAGATGGGATTACTACTATAACTATCACAATGAACATTATTGGAGTGAGAAAGTGCACAAAAATCCTAATAAAAAAGGCGAAAAGGGTCGCAACGCCGTTTTTCTCTCCATATGTGGATGAGAATAATTGACGACAATTTAATCTAACCACATTTTTTATCTAACGATCTAAATGCTACAAAAATATTGAAATAATATCGTTTTTCGTCTTGCATTTTTAAATTTGGACCGATAATTGTTGTTTTTATATTGATAAATAACCAGTGTTTAATCGTTTTTATAAATCAGAAGAAAAAGTGATATTTAAATTGATACTTTTTTTATAAATTTTTGATGTTGCATTTCTGACTTATTTTGAAAAAAGCTAAAAAAACATGATTACCTAAAAATGGTCCACTTTTGCATAATGCGTATGGGGTCAAAATTATAACATATAGTCACCCCTATCACCTCCTAACGAGAATACGTCGATTTACCTATAACCCACTATGAACTTTAATATTAACTATAATATAAACTTTTACCTAAATTTTTTAATTTAACCATTTTACGCATCTGTTCTCTAAGTTCACCTACTTTGGAACTCGTTCTGCTTAATTATAAAAGACAATTAGGGCTTTACTCCTGAAAAGATTCTCCATACAAAGGAAAGTAGACTTTATATCAATACGTTTTAAGTCTATGTGGGTAGTCGAGAAACTTTGGCTAAATTAAATAATGGACGTATTAAGTAATTTGACCGGGTTTGTTCCACTTGGGCTTTTATATCTGAAATCCAAATTCATATATTGCCCAATAATATGGAAGGGACAGAGTTTAATAAAGCCAGGATAAGGTGAGTGTGATCCATTTAAGGATGGATTCTCCGTGCAGGAGCGGGATGAGAATATTGACCCTTGCGACCGGGAGCGGCGTATCATAAAACGACTAAACAACCTTAGCTAAGTGCTAGAGCTCCTAGCCAGACTGGATAGCAACCACTGCTGGTATCTTAATATGCCTCCATAATAACCTTGTCCAAGTCCGGTTTCAGACGCTTAAATGAAAGGTTGCTGATTCTAACCTACATGGAGATCATTATTCTCGTACAGCTATAATATATCCACATAAAAATAGAAACAATAAAGACATCAAGAAAGAAAACATCAATAACAATGAAGAACAGCACTAACTCAAAAACAAGAAGAAAAGAAAATGTAGCTTAAACTAACTGTATAACAAGATAAAGAAAAGTTAAATGTAATAGATTAAGTTAAAATGTAAATTGTAAAAGAAAAGAGAGAAAGAAAAAGAGAATAAAAATAGACCCGGAAAAGAACTACCGCAGAGCAAAAAAAATGAGAAGCGGAAAAAATTGCCGGAGCATTAAATAAAGACACATAAGTAACTAGCCATGCTAACTAAAACATTATTTCTTCGAGGCCGGCAGCGCGTTGGTAATGCCTCTGGTGTTGCAGACGTCCATAGGCGACGGCGACCACCTGCCAGGGTGGGCCGTTTGCCTGTCTGCTGAACTCTCGCTATAAAAAAAAAACAAGACGCCCTATTGTAATAAAAAAACATATCCACATATATACCTGTATAGCTACTAATGTATGTGATATATATGTATCCTTTATCCCAACTATCTGGGATCGGCACAACATGTTCTCTCCTTCCAGTCTCCTCTATTAGCAGTCATCTCAACATTCACACCCTTTTTCAGCATATCATCTTTTACGCAATCCATACATCTTTTCTTTGTTCTACTTCTCCTCTTCTATCCATCCACTCTCATTTCTAGCATCCTCCTTGTTATATGACTCTCCTCTCTTCGCATTATATGACCATACCAGGCGAATCTATTACTTTTCAGCTTCTCAATCATTAACGCTACTTTCAAACTTCCCCTCAATCATTAACGCTACTTTCAAACTTCCCCTCAATCACTAACGCTACTTTCAAACTTCCCCTCAATCATTAACGCTACTTTCAAACTTCCCCTCAATCATTAACGCTACTTTCAAACTTCCCCTCAATCATTAACGCTACTTTCAAACTTCCCCTCAATCATTAACGCTACTTTCAAACTTCCCCTCAATCATTAACGCTACTTTCAAACTTCCCCTCAATCATTAACGCTACTTTCAAACTTCCCCCGGCTAAGAGCCGATCCTTGGTGTATACCCACCGCAACATTGAACTTGTCTGTGACGCCAGCTAGGAACTGGACGTGTATACTAATAAGATGCAAGTATTTCACAGGCACTCCTTTTGCTTTCATGGCCCACCACAAAACCTTTCTAGGAACCCGATCATATACCTTTTCGAGGTCAACGAATACCATGTGCAGGTTCTTGTGCACTTCTGTATTTCTCGCACAGTTGGCGAAGTGCGAATATGACATAGGTAGTCCCTCGCCTGGGCTTGAAACCAAATCGATATTTGTAGATATCTGGTGTTGACTTTATGAACATCTTAGAATTTCACATAATTTTTAATATGAATGTGAATAATCACAATATTATTATAGATATATTGCGATGAGACTTATTATCCGTTATATTTTATCCGTGCAGGGGCGGAGGAAGAATACTAACCTCTCCGGCCGGGGTCGGCCTGTCGTAAAAGGCCACAAAACAACCCACCTTAGCTACGTGGTAGGGTCTCAAGCCCGTCTGGATGGCGACCACCTTTGGTCTTAAGTATGCCGCCATAATAACCTTGTGTTGTGTTTCGGCACTAGTGACCCAAGTTCCTGTACCCTTATGGAACAGCAGCGTGTTCGCGATGCCACTGGCGTTACAAACACCCTTAGACGACGGTAACTGTTAAATTCTAAGCAGGCCGTCAGCCTGTCTGCTGTCCTACAGCATTAAAAAAACGACTGTCGTAATCCCTCTTTCCCTAAAAAGAGCTTTGGGAAAATCCCTAGCACCTAGATTATAAATGGCCCTAACAGCCCTTTTTTGTAAAATAAAAATGTTATCTAAATTTCGCGGCATTACCCCAGAAATGTACAATATGATATAATACTATGAAAATAGCTAAAATATACCGGTGTTGCTGTGTCCACATTCTTCTTATCGCGAATGCAGCGAAGCTAAGTTTATCTGCAAGGCTACGAAACAATTTTTAATGTATATATTATACAATTTTATTATTTAATTTATGTACAAATACAAGAAGAATGTCTGGGCCAGAAACCCTTTCGGCATTCTCAGAACACCGTATTAAAGTATGCAATCTGATCGCTGATTTAAGAAGCATAGGAAAGGTTTAGGAATGCATATAAATGCATGCATTTTTTGAAATTTCTGTAGGACAGCAGGCAGACTGTCTGACTAAGTCACTAATGCCGGAACACAACACAAGGTTATTATGGCGGCATACTTAAAACCAAAGGTAGTCGCCATCCAGACGGGCTTGAGGCCCTACCACGTAGCTAGGGTGAGTTGTTTTGTCGCCTTTTACGACAGGCCGACCCGGCCGCAGTGGTTCTTCTTTCTCCGCCCCTGCACGGATAAAAAAATGCATACAAACATTTATTCTTAATTTTTAAGTATTCTAATAAAAATATGTATTATAAAGAACCGTTTGTTTTGTTACTTGCAGTTATCAATGTCCCGCGACATTAATTGAATTGGTATTAGCCGCACCCGCCCGCTTCGCTGGGCGAATAACAGAAAAAAGTAAATTAAAAAATGAAAAAGATTCAATGAAATCTATAAAGTAGAATGTAAGTAAATAGTAAAGTAGTCTAGAATGTAAGATCTATAAGATCTTAGAGACCTGTAAGATCAGTGTAGAACAAACCTTTCGGCCTAATAACCTTGCCATTTAGGAAATGATTTCTCATGAATTTTTAGATAATTACAAGCTTGAATTAGAGTCAAGTGCAGTTTTGTTCTCTATGATTCAATTGTTTTTTAATGTTGATACATTCGGAAACATAAACTTTTGCGGTTGAAATTGCTTAAAGATAATTAATTTGAATGTTAACTATTTTATACTTCTTATCCGAATCGATTCTTGAAACATTCCTATGAGCCTCAATAGATAATTAATGTTACTCAGACCAAACTAAGTGACCCCAAGAATAAAAACAAGGCTACCTTAAAAAGCTGCCTTTTTTGACACCAAAAAAGCAGCATGCAGGTTCTGCCTTTTAAGATTGAAGGATTAAATTGATTTAATATTGAAAACTGCTGTTTCTTACTTTTTTGCGACGTCTGTTAAAAAATTTCATATCACGTAAGGGAAGAACCACCGAGAGACCCCCTAGTTATACGAATTTTTAAATCCTATTATTCTATATTCATTAATTTTGATTAAATTAAAAAAATTATTACTGCTGCTTTTAAGATTGAAGGATTAAATTGATTTAAGATTGAAAATTGCTGTCACTTTTTTGCGACGTCTATTAAAAAAAATTCATATCACGTAAGGAAAGAATCACCGAGAGACCTGCTGGTTATACAAACGAATTTTTAATCCTATTTTTTATCTTCATTAATTTTGATTAAATTAAAAAAAACAATGCTGTAGAACAGCATACAAGATGAGGACTCAATAGTAAGCAGTTACCGTCGCCTATGGATGTTTATGATGCTGGAGAACTGGAATTAGGCTCACTTATACCGGAAAACATCAGAAGATTTTTATAGCAGCTTATTTAGACTAGCGGTGGTTGCTGACGGGTTTTGAGCCTTATTACCTAGAGTTGTTTTGTCGTCTTTTACGTCATGCCAAGCGTAGGTGTCAGTTCTCTTAACATTTACAAGTCAATAAAGCTTTAAGTGTTTCTTAAATAGGTTCTGAGATCTTATTAATTCACGAACTTTTTTAACAAATTTGTATGACATGTTGAATTTTTTTTCATTAAAGCGGCACATCTTCATTGAATTTTTTAATATATTGTTTTTTTTTTTTACTGGATTTCATTTCTGAGATACGGTGTACTCAGTCATTATTTCTTTAAGAACCTGGTAGTTTTTATCAGTTGATATAAAGATTATTTAATCTCCCAAGGGAAAATTTAATGATTTTCCCGCTAATATAATTTAGTGCCGCTGAGTATCCGTACTAACGTTCATCTCCATTACTGACTCTTAAACATCACCGCTCGTTTTATGTATTCTTTTATGGATACGAAATTGAGATATAGTATTTAGAACGGTCATACTTTTTGTGTGTATATACGAGTGACAAAAGTATCGAAGTTACAATACTAATATTTTAGAATGAATGAAAATTATTTATTGTACAACACACAAAGTAAATACAATATTGGACAAAAACAAACAAGATATCAATAAATTTGTCAATGAAGTTTATGGCTTTGTATTTACTATATCCTTTACCTAATAAGTACCTACATATTATCATCTTTGGCATTCGTAACAGTAATATTAATCAAATAGCACGCATTTACTTTTATAAAAAAATATGAACACACTCGAAATTCAGGAATGTTTATATAAAATTCACCCAGCTTTACGAAACAACGTATATGCTGTGAACAACCTACCAGTTTATATGGAAGCGCCCACGTTTTTAGTGAGCAATTTGGATATAAGTACACAACCAGGGTCTCATTGGGTCGCTATACACATAGATGAAAACAGCATTGGACAATATTTCGATTCATTTGGTCGGTTGCCTGCAAGGGCCTACAGAACTTTTCTGAACAGGAATTGTAGGCTATGGGATTTCAATTGTAAAAGAATACAAAATGATTGGACTTCAGTTTGCGGCGCGTACTGCTTGGTGTATTTGTACTATAAGTTTTGTGGTTTTAGCATGGTGGATTTTATAAACCTGTTCGAAGCTCAGGATACACTATGTAATGATGTACTAGTATATGAATTGTTCAAATCTTGTTTTAAATAAATATTAAGAACAGAGAATGTGTATAAATACCTATCCAAATATATAGATATTATCTAACCTATGTTGGTAACCTAGGAAAACAAAAACGTTAATATCCCGGTTTTAAAAAATCTACTAAAATATGTGAATAATCTTTCGAGTCATGGGTGAGTTATTTCAAACATCCAGCGAGGGCGATTAGGGAACAATAACAAATAATCAGTAAGTGTAATGTCAAAGACAATGAATAAGATAAGGTCTATTTTTAAAAAGCTATCTCAGTAAATTGAAGAGATATTAAAAAACGGATAGCACAGATCGATCGGGCGTGCCCAAAAACCCCCATTTTGACACCAAACTTTTTTTTTTTTTTTAGGCCACGACGACCTCATGATCCCACATCCCACTGGTCTAGAACCGGCACAAATTTCTGGCTCGTGAGGCCAGAACTCTTAAATCCCTACTACTAAGTTTGAGACTAGATGACGTTATCTGAATTATATTTATTGATTTATAATACGACATCTCATCTTAGAATTAGATTCATTTTAATTGTAAAAGGAAACAAATTGATTAACTTTTGCATTTCACTTCTTATGAGCTGGCATACAAAAGGTCCACTTGCCGCCTCTTACCACACCCTATTTACCATTTCTATCAGTGCAGGGGCGGAGAAAGAATACTAACCTCTGCGGCCGGGGTCGGCTTGTCGTAAAAGGCGACTAAACAACCCACCCTAGCTACGTGGTAGGGCTTCAAGCCCGTCTGGATGGCGACCACCATTGGTTTTAAGTATTCCGCCATAATAACCTTGTGTTGTCATCCGGCATTAGTGACCCAAGTTCCTGTATCCTTATGGGACAGCAGCGTGTTCGCGATGCCACTGGCGTTGCAAACACCCATAGGCGACGGTAACTGCTAAATTCTAAGCGGGCCGTCAGCCTATATGCTGTCCTACATCAATAAATAAATACCCTATACACGAGATAAAAAATCTTCTCAGATATAGCAAAACACAACAATAATAATTAAAAAGCCGTATATTGTTATTTACAATTTATGAGGTAATTACGCCTGTAGGCAACGCTCGCATCCGTTTCGGAGACATCCGGAGCACGGCGGAAGTGAATTTCGAGTTATATGTAGCGCTAAATACAATTTTTCGACGAATTAATTGCTTTTTAGTAACTAAGGGTATGTACTAGGCGACGTAGGCCACAGGGGTCTAATCTTAATTTTAAACCAATTCTAATATACATTCAAACATAAGTGTCCCTAAGTCTGGGCCACAAATCCCGGTTCTTTTCTTTTTTTTTCTTTTTTTCACAAATTTTCGGTCATAGGTTTCTTACAGTGCGTTATCATTACTATGAACTGTATAATAAATAAGGCTCTGGAATATATACGATCGTAAGTTCGTAGTTCACAAACGGAAAGCATTGGGGCAAGGATTAGTTTTTTACAGCTGCTATCAGCAGACAGCCAAACCGCCCAACCGATAGGTGATCACAATCGCCTGTAGATGTTTGTAACACCAGATGCATTGCAATACGCTGCCACGAAGAGCAACTGGTTCTTTCGATTTAGGCATATTTTAAAGTCAGGGGTTGCTACTCAGTCGCGCTATGAGCCCTACTATCTAGCTACGGTTGTACGATGGTATTACCATAGTTCTTTACATTCCTCAGTGTGAAACAGATTTTGATAAATAAATATTTTGTAACAATTCTTCTAGTCCCAAACTAATTAGCATAGCACTTGTGTTATGGGTACTAGACAACTGATAAACTACTTATATACTTTTTTGTAAATAAATACATATTATAAATAAACACCCAGACGCGAGATGGGAATCGAACCCGTAACCTCCGCAAGCGTATCGAACGTTACGCCACAAAGGTCGTCAATAATATTAATATTTAAGATATTTCATATAAGATCTAGAATTTAACCAGGGTTACACTAAGATACCAATCCTCGACATCAGGGGCGCTTCTCTGTCCGAGGAGTACACGGGTGTGCGTACCCGAGGTGCCCGAGCATCCGCCGCCTCATTCCCCTTCCCGTCCGAGGCGCCGGAGTCCCACCTTTCTTCCCGTCTACCTCCCACATCCTTTCCCAACTTCGCTCTCTGCTCGTGGCGCGGTCCCCGGTGGGATGGTTGCGAGTACTGGTTGCGGTCCCGGGTTCTGTCCCGAGCCCTGATTTGGTAGTCGAAACCATGCCCATTTCGACTGCGCCTGCACAGAGAGTGTTCCTGGGGCGGGAACGGCATCTCCGCTGTCCGTCGGTCTGGCTACGACGTTAGGCGACTCTCTGGTTTTCTGGAGTGTCGTCTGGTAGTCGTACCCACGCCTGACTAGCACGTGGCTGGGATGCAAGTCCTGCCCGTCCGCAAAAGAGGCGGCGAAGCGGGAGCGGGAGTTGACCACCACACTCCCCTCCCGCCAACGCAGGCCATGCTGGCGGCGCCGGAGGGCAAGTAACTCCGGCCGCCGTAAAAAGCGGCCGCGGGCGGCCCCTCAGGGGAGGACCCGCCACCCGCACTATTGCCGCGAGGAAAAAGGCCGCGTGCTGTTCCGCGGCCCCCCTCAACTCATGTTGATTTAGAAGAGCGCCAGGGGACGAAATCCTGACCCCTGGCGCCAACAATTTAGAAGGGGCCCGCCTTAAGACAAAGGGCGGGCCGGCGCCGGCCCGGGCCACGAGATCGGCAGACCATATATCCGTGGGCCCGGGTGTAGGCGATAGGAGAACAGCGGGGTTTTTAGTGGGTAGTCGGATGGCCGAACATCTTTCCCGGAGTCCCACATATCCCTTGGTCCCCCCGGGACGGGGGAACCCGTCAAGAGAGAGTCTTTCGCTGAGAGCAAAAAAAAAAGATAACAACCCTTGCTGAGACAATTTTCTTTTTATTAACACTAAACCAAAGAACTCAAATTACGCACTGTGAAAATAAAACTCCAAATTGCCTGCCGCGACAAAATCTAAATTGTTTGTCTTGAGGGTGAATAATTTTCTTCACCTTAAAAACTTTTGTTAACCCAACGCATTAATCATTTCACACAAATAAAAGAGGAGAGAAAAAAACCAAACAGAAATGGCTTTCAAGTTTCATAAGTATCTTTTTGTAGCTCTTTGCCGTGGTCTCGTTCGCGTCTCTACACACTAGGTTTTATAAATCAGTAGATCTAAAAACATTACTTGTAATAATGTGTGTCCACGGCACGAAATTGCGTTAAGAACTACCAATAATAATCTAATTGTTTTTGCAGTGTAGGAATATGTAATAATTTATGTATATATATATTTTTTTTTGCTGTAGGCTAGCAGACAGGCTGACGGCGCTCTTAGAATTTAGCAGTTATCGTCACCTATGGGTGCTTGGAACGCCAGTGACATCGCGAACACGCTGCTGTCCCCATAAGGGTACAGGAACTTGGGTCACTACTGCCGGAACACAACACAAGGTTATTATGGCGACATACTTAAGACCAAAGGTGGTCACCATCCAGGCGGGCTTGGGGCCCTACTACGTAGCTAAAGTGGGTTGTTTTATCGCCTTTTACGACAGGCCAACCCCGGCCGCAGACGTCAGTATTCTTTCTCCGCCCCTGAACGAATAAAACTTACTCGTATTATTTATCAATTCGAGCAGGGAAATTTTCATTAATTAACAGTATTATGAATATTTAACCAGTATTTACTTATTAGAAGGTCAATTATTTGTAACATTCACTGGTCTGACAGGTGTCAAAAGTTTTACAATTGAAAATAATCAACTTCAGCGTCTTAAAAACTAATTTGACGGTAAACGACAAATCTTATAACTGAGAATGACATTTTAAGATGTTTTCGTCGATTTGAACTCTTGTTTAAACCGCTTAATAGCTTTTAAAACAAATGACAGATGCTTCTAATAAAATTACGTCCGCCATCTTGTAAAAGGGCGACTGTCAAAATGGCGGTGCTATTTTCATTAATTTAATGACCAACCTCCATTTAAGGGAGATAAGATTCTCAGAAGTTAAAATGATGAGCAGGCCGCAGTGTTCCGCGGTTATTTAATTTTGAGAGTATTTAAGGTAATGGAATAGGTAATTAATGCTTTATTTCTAGACAAAGGTTACCTCTTTTGAAATTTTGACAGTGGTTAATTGCTTTATGGTACGAAATTGCTACTTTATTACTTAAAAAATAAATTACGTAATACAATGACTAATATGAGGTGTATAGATTTCTTAAATTTAATAAAAATTATATTTACGACATCATATTAAAAATTCTTTATCGACGCTTGAAAGGCAATCTTTACTAAATGACATTGAGTGAACTTTCCAGAAAAGATTTGAAGTTCGAATATTTTTAAAAAAAGATTTTATAACTCACTTAATTGTTGGATTGAAATGATTATTTATTTTCTAATGGATTATTTCAATCCAACATTTATATAGTTATAATACAGAAATTTTACCTGAAAATAAAATTTGTATTATGTTCCTGAAACGTGCGAAGTCCTCATAAGAGGGAATACATCATAACTTCCTTCGCCGATCGCCCGAAACCGCTACATTTCCACTACGACTCCGACTACAGCGCCTCTAGTGTTTGAAATCAACTGTAACTCGTTCATTGTTAGTCTCACAATTTAAACATTATACAAATTTTATTTTCAAGTAAAATTTCGGTAATAATATATTATAGAAATTTTACTTAATTAATTAATAATTAAATTATAATATATTCAATTTACGCATCTGGAATGCAAGTAATTTGACACGATGCGCAAAAGAAATGCTAAAAAATTAAACCATCTTCGCTGAGAAATAATGACAAAGTGAACAAGTTCACTTTTCAATTCTGATTTTTCCCATTAAATTCAGATCCAGCACAGTCGATAAATCGAGACAAAAAAGTTCAAGAAATAAAAATAAAAAAAGTTAACTGTTTATCAGGATTCGATTCACTGCTCACATTAATTTGTGCGAGTCACTACCAATCAAGTTGCGACGTACGTGACCTAAGTTTTGAAATAGATAGACTAGTTACACACCTCACAATATTGTCTCAGTCGTGCGTATAACTGTACTTATGACGGCAGAATATCTAACGCCATCTATAGGATTGGCACTCTAATACTTCGGCAAAGATAAAGGTTCTCATCGGATAGCGATGTTTGGAACTAAAATGATAGCTGCCATATTGGGTTCAATGGTGTATGTTCGTGTGTAAGTATCGTGAGTTCCTGATATAATAAATGTGCGCGGTGCGTTTCTTTTAAAAATATCAATCGAGAGGTGGAATGGTAGACAACGAGGGCTTGCGGAACAAAGATAAAGGTACGCCTTCATCAGAAGTGGGAAGCCACGTGCCAAGCCCGAATGAAAGCACGCTTCGGTTACTCAACAATATGGAGACGCTGCTTACTCGCGTGTTAGCTACGACGTAAACGCAGCCATCAGGAGCCGGTACTAGTTCCCAAACGGGTTCAGTGCAGCTGAAACAGTTTAATCCAGAAGATATTGACGTAGATATAGAAAGCTGGTGTCATGTTATCGAGCTCATTGTTAAGAGAAAACACCTAGAGGGTATGGAGTTGTTAGTGGCCTAACGGGTGCACTGAAAGGACAGGTAGCCTCTTGTCTCATTAAGTTAAATTTAAACGATTTGTCATGGGATTCTGTGAAGCAAAGCCTAATAGCTAGATTCTGCCGGGCAAAGTCGTTCCTTTCTAATTGATGACAAGGAAACTGCATCCCAATGCTCTTCGGTTATGGAATATGATTGAACGCAAGCCAAAAAAACAAATGCACGAGGATACTATGGCTGGTTTTTTACATCACTATTATGTAAAAAAGACAGTACGATACGATTTGAGTTATCTTCGCGTGTTATCCCTACGAAAGGCCAAATATTTAGATGTTTAAAGGGCCTGTCCCCCAGACGTGAAATGGATTTTTCCAAAACCCAAGAACCCGAATTTAAAAGTTCTCGAGTAAAGAATAATAAATTTACTGGTAAATGTTGTCTTTGCGGAATAATTTGACATCGTTCTGCTAAATGCAAAACACGCAGAGAGGATTTTTCTAGATTTGGACCAAAACAGCATGACAGTACAATTATTACCTCACGGATTCTTGAAATAAAAACATCTGTAATTTGTTATATTTGTGGTAATACCGGACACATAGCAGCTTATTGTAAAGAGAGGAAAAGCGGTGGTGGAGTGGTTTCAAAAAAAAAAGTAAACCTCTGTGAAATGCGATCTTCGAGAGGCAACTTAAAGACATCATCCGGTGAGTCGGTTCCTTTTTTATTCTATAGTGGGTCATCTTGTTCTCTTATGAAGGAAAGTGTTGCTAGTAAAACGCCGGGCCTTTTGTGCTATAATCTTGTATATCTTACTGGGATTTAGTGTACCGGACAATTGTATTAAAGATCCTGTTTTAATAGGAAGAGACATCTTGGATACTAGGGTAAATGTTAAAATTAATAATAATGATTTGGTATTTTATTATAATTAACATACTAACAAAATATGTGAGTCTACTACGTTTCAATCAGATTTTACCCAGGTTAATAGAGACTAGACAAGTAATGATAAAAAATCCATAACGAACTTCTAAACCGATATGTTGACTGTTTCACAGAAGGTGTTCCCAAAAGACGTATAAAAACAAGTGAACTAGAAATTGTGTTAACAGACTCACATAAACTTGTGCTGCCTCTGCCTTTATAGATTAACACCAATAGAAAAAGAAATTGTGAGCGACAAGGTTAACGAGCTCCTTGATGCGTAGCGAAGTATTATTCAAGAAAGCTCTTCACACACACTCACCAGTCCCATTATTCTTATTAAGAAGAAGAATAAATACTCAAAGAATGTGTGTTGATTATCGTGAGGTTAACTCCAATACACGATCTTTATACAGTTCCCATTACGTCGCATTGAGGAACAAATAGACCAACTCAGTGGAGCACATTACTTCACATCATTAGACATGGCTTCAGGGTTCCACCAAATACCAGTTCATCCAGATTCTGTGGACAAGACTGCATTTGTGACACCTGATTGACAATACGAATATCTAGCAATGCCTTTTGGATTACGTAATACCCCTTCAAGGCGTTTCAAGACGAAACAATGACTCCATAGAGCGTCTCGTTGTCCAGGGCAAAGTGGAGGGGACCAGATCACGTGGAAGATCACCCATGCGATGGACCGACCAGATCAAATCGGCTGTGGGCGGGCCTTTGCATGAGTGCTCCAGAATGTCTCTGAATCGCGAGAAATGGCGTAAAATCATACAGCGAACAATATCTGCCTCTAATAGTACTACCAGTTGATCACGACCGCTCTGTAAAGAGTGAATCGACTAAGAAGAAGAAGAATACCCCTTCAGTTTATCAGCGATGCATCACAAAGGCTTTGCATCAACTAAAGTATAAACCCTTGATCTATATGGATGATGTTTTGTTATTCTTATGATATTAGCACAGGTCTGAAAAAATTGGAATGCGTTCTAGATACACTCTACTGCGGGGTTTTCAATAAATATTAAAAAGTGTAATTTTATGAAAAGTCAAATTAACTTTTTAGGATATACTGTTCAGAGTGGTGAGACTCTGCTTAGCTATAAACTGGAAAACAGGTCCGACAATTTTTAGGGCTTGGTCCTATTTTAGAAAATTTATTCCTCAGTTCACAAAAATTGTTAGTCCATTATATCCCTTAACAACACATAAAAGCCGTGTAACATGGAAAAAGAAGCATGAAGATATCCGTAAGATTCGTAATACCGATTACGTGCGTTTACGATCCGTATGATTAATAAATTAATTTATTATTTGTTATCAATAAAGAAGAAAATTTATTTTTTATTAATAAATCTGAGATACGACACCTACTGCCATCTAGTGGATATACAATAAAATCTTGTTTAACTTTTTACTTATTCAAGTTTGGTAACCTAACTAAAGTTCAAAATAAATATAATCAATTGATGTTAATATGAAAATATGATATTACAAAATTTTGTAATTAATTAAATTCATGTTTAAAATCTGTGGACAGTAGTCATGGCAACGTATGTACAAAACAAACCTACTTGTTAGTTGTTGTAAAAATGTCTAAAACAAGACACGGAGAAGTATGGGAAGATCGGGAAGTATTGTTCGACTTGCCATTTGCGTAAGAGTAGCTTTTCTAAAGTTATACATATTATATATATTTATGATAACATAAGAAAATGTCTCGTTTACTTCTTCAACTACCATCTCGTATTCTACGTCTTCTACAGCCCTAAAACTTTACTATCTTACTTCTTACTTAAATATCCTTCTTACTTAAATGTTTAGATGATAACGTGCGTCATGTTTCTTTTTCTTCTTTCACTGCGGTCCCCAGGGCTAGGTGACTTGAATTGCTCCTGTTTCTGCTTACGGGATTGGCGGCTCATTATCAACCTCTATGAGACAGCACCGTGTACGCGGGGCCCCTAGCATCGCAAACATCCATAGGCAACGGTAACTACCTACTGTTAGGTGGGCCGTCAGCCTGTCTGCTTTTTTTGAGCAATGAAAAGAATCAAATCTATTTTAAAAATTACCTTAGTCAAATTGCTTTTGTCTCTTTAAGCAAGATCATAGGCATCAATGGGCACCAAGTAGAGTTTGTGCCCGGAAGTTGTATCACATACCAATTTAACAGTAAATCTCTGGATCAAAATGCAATTATTCAAATCTTTGAGTCGATTGGAATACTATAACTCTAAAATTAACGTAATTCTACATATGTACCTAGTCAGGTCATAAATTCTGTCACATGTTTAATGTAAAATAATTGTAACAAGTTTATTAATTATGTAACCATTCATATACCAAAATGAACTTAACAAAACATAGATTCTTATGACATTAAAGTTTATTCAAAATGACCTCCGTGATTTTGAATACAAGCCTTCAATCTGCGCGGCCAGTTGTCTATCGCAGCACGAACGAGGTCCATGTCAATATCGGCGGCTGCCTTAATCAAGGATGTCTTGAGTGACTCCAAATTGGGATGAGGCTTTGAGCACGCCTTTTCCTCCAAGTGTTGCCATATCTTGTAATCTAACGGATTCAAATCTGGACTGGAGGAGGGCCAGTCTTCGTGCCGGATGAAGTCGATTTCACGCGCCGCCAGCCAGTCTTGTGTGCTCTTCGCTCTATGAGCTGGCGCCGAATCTTGTTGGAATACCCAGTGCCTGTTATTGAACATGGTATGAGAAACAGGTTCCACAAGGTTCGTCAGGACTGTATTTTGATACACAACAGCATTCGTTTTTACACCTTTCTCACAAAAATGTACCTCTGTTAAGCCCCAATAAGAAACTCCCAACCATACCATGAGCGAGGATGGAAAATGACCTCGTTGGACACGCGGAATACGGTTGCTCGCTTCTTCACTACTGTGTGCGTACACCTTATCATTTTGTTTGTTGTAGCTCTCTTCTACGGTAAACATTTTTTCATCCGAAAAAAGAATTTCCCGATATTTTTTTCCCGCGTACCGCTTCAACAAAGCGCGGCATCTCTTCAGTCTCAGGTCCATTAGACGAGCATTCAAACGATGTCCTGTTTTTCTTCGATATGCCCGAAGCCCTAAGTCTTCATTTAACACCATTTTCACCGTGGTTCTGCTTAACCCCATCTGAAGGGCCAACAGTTTCTGCTTACGTTTGGGATTTCTTTGAATTCGTGCCTTCACAGCTTTTATCACTGCTGGAGTCCTAACAGACCGAGGGCGACCACTTCTTGACCTGTCATCTACACTAGAGTCTTCATTGTATCGTTTGATGGTACGATAAAACGAATCTTTTGGTAATATTCAAATTTTTCAGTATGTTAAAAATTTGAATTGGCGCGTAACCGCAACGATGCAACGCAATAACTGCAACACGGTCTTCTTTAAGCGTCCACTCCACATTTAAAAATGAGTAAAATTCTAAAAGTTATACATTTTTATTTTCATGAACAATTCGAAATTCTAATTCAATAAACTTTTTTGTGGCCAGCATTCTAAAAGAAAAGTTTTTACTGTGTGACAATACTTATGACCTGACTAGGTATATTTCACTATAATAAGCCTCTATATGAAATTGTGTCATGAAATATAGAGCGCTCTCAAAAATAAAACAAAAAATCACAAAGTATTCCACACAAATAATCTATTCAAAGGGCAAAAGGTCCATTTTTTTATAAACAAAAATATACAAAAGAGTATCGAGTTTTGCATTAGGAATGGACTAAACAAAGGTCAAAAGGGATTTCCTGAAACTTCATCAAAAGATTCCGTAGAATAAGGGTCAACTTCGTTAGGATCGGTTTATGTTACATTAGAAACATTGCCTAATCATAATAAAGAAATAACCAATAAAAACAACATCGACGACACAAAAGTAAATAAACGGTATTTGTATTTCCTGTATAATTATAATAAACAACTTTTATTATGGCAACGCATGCCGTGTACACCTATTTATAAATAATATAAATATAACCAAAGATTTCTGGACTAATCTCGGAACTATAATACTATGTGCTATAATACTAAAAAAAATATAATAAATATATTGTTTCAAAATTTAATATTCGTTATTTAGAAGGAACTCTACTACTCTTCGGCCAAAGATCTTTGTCGGACTTATTACACTCCAAATGATATATTAAAAATACTGAACCTTTCGTATGCGAACCCAACTTGCGCTTGACATTTTTTTTCCTGTATATCTTTACAGATATCTGAGATTAAGAGCTGGTGAAAAGATCTTCGATAGAATAGAGCCGATAGAAGATACAAAGGGAAACAGCGGCACCAAAGGCCGCATGGTTGTCACCAATCTGAGGATTATATGGCATTCCACCAGTTCACCAAGAATTAATTTGTGTAATATTTTTTTAAATACTTTTTTATTCTGATTGTATGATGACGAGGTTTTTTTTCGAAACGAATTATTGAAATTAATTCAATATTTTAATATTTTGGTAACTATGCAAAATAAATATTTCATGTACAACTTCTTATTTATATAATATGACTATTTCACCCGGCAAACGTTGTTCTGCCATATGAATTTTAAAAAAAGTAACCTTTGTCCTTCTCCAAGGTCCAATCTATGACTATCGAAATTCATCAAAATTGGTTCAGCGGTTTAGGCGTGAAAGCGTAACAAACAAACTCACTTTCGCATATGTAATATTAGTTAGGATTTATATATAAGTTATAAATTGTTACTTGAAAAGTTTCATATACGAGCATGTATTCATTAATAAATTTTTAGTTATATTGCAAATTTTATTAATCGGTAATTATGGGTAATTACCCATCAATTATTACCTACCTAATTAGGTATGAATAGGATTGACAATATCCAATCAACCTTTCACTATCTAACCAGCCAGTTTACAGATACAATTAGAAAGTATTAGATTTTTCATATGCATTAACTGACAATTAATATTAAAGGGTAGAAACTTCGACTTTGCGGTGTCACTATACTACCGACACGTTATGATGGCCGTTTTGCATTTGAAGGAGCAAATTGCTGTTCTTTATTGTCAATAGCAACGTGCAGTTATTGACAATAAAGAACAGAATTTGCTCCTTCAAATGTAATTACTAATTAATAAGAAACTTCATGAGTGGACAAACGTCAAAACGGCCATCATAGCGTGCCGGTAGTTTAGTTGGCTATAGGATAGGGTTTACGTATTTAATTGGTAAACAGAGTTGCTCTTGTGAGTTGGTGCCCGAAAGACGTAAGGTACAGTTACACATGCTCATAAGTAGCACAAAAGCATGCTATTAATGAGCAAATGCTACTTAGTAGCAAGTGTAATCAAGACATTGCTAGTAATAGGCATGCTTATTTCGAGCATGCTCAATAATCGACAGCCGTTCGATTTTCAAGCATGCTACCTGTAGCGCGGAGGAAGGGGGCGTGCTTTGAGCACGTCTGAACATGTTTGCTTAATAGCATGCTACTTTAATCTTCCTCTTATTTAGGATTATGCTTATAACTAGCTTGCCTTTTGCTAGCAAATGTAAACAGTTCAATAGCATGTTAATTTTTAGCATACTCATAAGCATGCTCACTAGCGTGCTATTATAGAGCATGTCTATATGTAGCTGTAGTTCCGTTTACCTGCAACTCCTAGTTGCGATATGTCTTCTAAGTGTTACATTGGAACAGCAGACAAGCCTTCTTAATAGTAAGCAGTTGCCGCCTATGGATGTTTACAACGCCGGGGGCACTGCAAGGGAACGTACCCATACTACGCGACCAGTTCAGGAGGGAAGGGAGGTCTTCAAAATACTACGCTTGTTCACAGCGAGGAGGGGTATACGTTTTTGTTACGTAGTCGATATTCCCTACAGGAAACAATGCGCTTTTTAGAGTTGTTCTCAAATATAGCGCGCAGTGTTTAACGCTTTTGAAATTCATAGGGACAACCCTGACGCACACAGGACATCAGCTGATTCAAAACTGCCAGTTTGTAGTACAGTGTAATCATCAAGCAAATTGGCGAGAGTTTGTGCCGATACAATAATGCCGAAATAATTGAATGCTTTAATTATGATTTTTTAGGACAGCTGACAGGCTGACGGCCCACATAGAATTTAACAGTCACCGTCACCTATGGGTGTTAGCGACGCCAGTCGCATCGCGAACACGCTGCTGTCCCATAAAGGTACAGGAATTAACACAACACAAAGTTATTATGGGGGCATACTTAAGACCAAAGGTGATCGCCATCCAGGTGGGCTTGGGCCCTACCACATAGCTAGGGTGGCCTGACCATAGAGGTCAGTATTCTTTCTCCGCTCCTGCAGGTATAAAAGTTCGAATGACTTACTATGGTACGTTAAAAAGTAGAGGAAGCGGGTCACTAAAGAGATTGGGGGTGGTAAAAAAATTTAAAAATAAGTCACATGGTATGGGTACGTTCCCGAACACCCTCTCGTCTGCGTAGGAGTATTCATTTTATTCCCAAATCATTTTAAAACGTAATGAAATTGTCATTTGAGTCGAGTTTTAATTACTTAATTTTATACTTACTACATGCTAATAAACTTTTCAGCTATTGGTCTCAACGCAGTACTTTCAACAAGCACCAAAGTCGTGAATTCTGGT
Organism: Malacosoma neustria; assembly: GCA_963693495.1. Taxonomy (NCBI): domain Eukaryota; kingdom Metazoa; phylum Arthropoda; class Insecta; order Lepidoptera; family Lasiocampidae; genus Malacosoma; species Malacosoma neustria. The sequence goes on from OY856390.1 coordinate 14,592,755, forward strand.
CTCCGCGGTACAACCCAGGCTTTGATTGTTTTCGCGTCGTATAAAACAAATCGTTATGAGTTTATTTTCACTAACTTATCGCCAAACTGTGTCAGGCATTATACTTCAGTCGTCGGTGTACACAAGTGAGTAAATAACACGCTTTATATTAATTTAGATACTATGTAAAGGAAAACACGATCTTCACTCACTTAAAATCATCAAATTTACTTTATTTTTGCGTACTTATTGCCGATGATGACAAATAATAAAAACATTCGTTTGTCATTCGTAACATCCTGGCACTAAAAATACAGAAGTTTTCAGAAGAAGAAAGTGATAAAATAAATCTGTGAATGCCGTATGCCCCCAGTCTTGAAAGAATACGATTTCTTTCTCTATTATTCACAACATTTTTGACATAAAAAAGTATTTCAGTTGTCTAATGTCCATAACACAAGTACAAGTACTTACTTTAGGAATAGATGGCGCTGTGTGAATCTAACCAGTATATTTATTTACTTTTTTAGCTGTCTGCGAATTTATAAACGTATTTGTCGTTTTTCTCTTCTCAGTCGAATTCTCTTGACAGAGCAGTCGTGGTCACGCAAGACGCCCGGCAACGCTTCACCACCGCGCGCCATTTGTCCCTAGCTGAAGCCTGTCTTGCGCAGTCGTTTAGGGAAGTGTGTGTCATCGACTTAATTTGGTCCGTCCATCGCAAAGGCGAACGCCCTCGCGATCTACTGCCATTTACCCGGCCCTGCACAACCAGCCGCTCCACGGAGTCCCCCCCCCGCGTCGCGTCACATGTCCAAAGAACTGGAGTATTCGGGATTGCACCACCGATGACAGTATCTCGCCGATGTTAAGCTCCTTCAAGATGGAGACATTGGTGCGATGCTGTGTCCAGATGCTGTGTCGTCTTTATACGCTCTAAAAAAGTGTAATATATCTTAATGAGTTCCGTAGTGCTACGACTTTTGCATGGAATGCCTGAAGGGATCACAGGTTTAATTCCTGCGCTGAGTTTGGGTATTTATGTATAATATATATTTATTTACCTAAAAAAGTATGTTTATAATGCTGGTCACGGACCGAGAGAGCACCGTACAGTAGATGAGAGGGATAGCCCGAGAGCAGTGGACTGTATGAGAAGGGGAGGGAATAGAGCGGTAGTTAGTTATATGCGATGCCTTGCAGTGGACAAAGAAATTCACACTGACTTAGATTCCATCCCTTCCCGGTTCAGTTCAGATCCGCTCGAGGAACTGTTGCACGGCACCAGCTAAATGTCACAAGCTAGACGTTGAACATACAAAGTTATGGCACGGCCAATGAGAGTTAATTTGGAGAAACTGAAGCTAGTTGCGCACAGCCCAGAGCCCTTCAGGAAAGTCGAATGTCCTCACCGAAAGTGAGGGTAGATGACAAAATCAGGAGGCGAGATTTCAATTATCCTTTATGCAAAGATCTAACAATATGAATAGTATATCAATGGTCTCAAGTACTCGGCTACTTGCTTTTTGAATAAATGAGGCTTTATAAATTGTATTATTAGACGAACCCCCCACCCTACCGAAGCTCTATGTCGAGTATCCATATAAAAATAGCTTTATACGTTTATTTTATTACCTACTTCATTTTACCCGTGCAGGGGCGGAGAAAGAATACCAACTTCTGCGGTCGGGGTCGGCCTGTCGTAAAAGGCGACAAAACAACCTAGCTACGTGGTAGGGCCGCAAGCCCATCTGGATGGCGACCACCTTTGGTCTTAAGTATGCCGCCATAATAACCTTGCGTTGTGTTCCGGCATTAGTGACCCAAGTTCCTGTGCCCTTATGGGACAGCAGCGTGTTCGCTATGCCACTAGCGTTGCAAACACCCATAGGCGACGGTAACTTCCAAATTCTAAGAGGGCCATCAGCCTGTCTGCTGTCATACAGCAATAAAAAGCTGGCAATGCGATGTCGGTAGTCATGTACAGAGCGCAACAGCAGTAAGTACTACACCGAGCGGTCGAGAGCTCCGAATCACGTTGAGACTCCCACTATCACGTATCTGCTCATTACTAATAACAACTATTGCCGCCACAGTTAGTGCGATTCCGCGTACTGCAGGTGAGCAAAAACCCTTTAATTAATGTGCGCTAATGCAAGAGTACCATAAACCTATGTAGGCGATCTCGATATTTATTTATTGTTTTATCATAATATTTATTTATTTAGTAATATTATAGTATTCTAATCTATCTGCCTATACATATACGATATTATAACGTCGTTAGAAATAAATATTTAAACTGTGCGACGGCCGGCCCAGCGCACGAACCAAAACCGGTTTTAAATACGCGATCATAAATGAGATCGTTTTTATTGGCCGATGGCAGACCATTGGCAAACGCCAAGCGAATCGCTCGCCACCTTCGCATAAAACAAAATTATTTTTCTGTGTTCATAACCTTCTGTTATAACTACAATATTAAAGTGTTTTTTGCACATATGGTTTTTAACTCGAACGTATTAATTATACTGGTTATATGCAACATAACCACAGCATCGTTATCTATCGACAATCATCGACCATATAACCACACCTACTGCAACCAAGCGCAATGAGCGATTCAGATCCGGACAAATCCGGCGATCCGAGGCCTTATTATAGGCGTGTCAGATTTGAAACAGATTCAGCATTGCCTCCCAATATGGCAGCACCCGGTGGGTCCAGCCACCAACCAGCGGTCTCAATCCCCCTCTCCGCGCAAAAGTCCTCATAGGAAGAGGACATATTCGGAAGAAGACTTACCTTCCCAATAAGGCCAACGTGGAGCCCACACCGAGTCCAATCAGTGACACAGCAGCCCGAGCAGGTTCGTCCGACGCCGACTCCGAGAGCTCGGATCTCGAAGAGGTCGCGTCGGCACCACGCACCGCACCGAGACCCCAACCTCTTTCAGTTCAGTTCGTACGTCAGTGAAATTATTAAAATAATAGTGATTAGCGAATCACATGGTGTATTATTTTTAATTAATTAGTACTTCTGTGCCTAAAAGTATACACACATTTTTTTACCCTATACGTATTCTCAGCTACACACAACTACAAACACAGAAAAATTTTGGACATTAAATCTTTCTTTTTTTTTAGGGCTTACGTTGGTTCCAGAATGTACAGAGATCTGAAACTGAGAGGTGCATTGATTCATAATAAACATTTAAGAATACTTCCTTTAGAAAAGGTAATTCTTACATTTTTACATGGTTTATATTAACTTGACCTGTATTATGTATCTATATAACGGAATTTTCGGACTCGATTTTACCCACTTCGAACGATCAAAAAAATTCTAAATTTTGTACACTTATCAAGACTTAATGACAATACACAAATTAATTTTTTTTAATTTAATTGATTGACAAAATTATTAAGTTTGTTTTCAAAATTATTAATCAGGATCATTAGGATTAACGCTTTATCCGCCGGGCCCCGGCAGGAGGGGTAGACCCAAAAAGTGTTGGCTTGACGTCGTAAAGGGTGATATGCGTGCCAATGGGCTCACTACCAGGGATGCTGAAGACCGTGCGAAGTGGAGAAGAAAAAGTCGGAAAGCGGAACCCGGGCGCCGAAGCGGTTGCAACTGGGATTTAACGCAAAGATGATGATGATGATGATTAGGATTAACGCTTTATATCCTACTGCCGCAGCGCCATTTAGCGTTTAATTAATAAAACAGCCTGAAGATGGCGTTAAATTAATAAAAACATTTACCGTACAATAAATAATATTTTATAGTTAATCATACTAAAAAGTTAAAAATAAATTTTATAATAGTTAAAAAAACAACAAAACACGCGTTTATAATTATTCAAATTAAAAAGTAAAAAATAATTCTTAACAAGAATAAAATTACTGACGAGAAAATTAATGTCACTGTTCTAAAAGCGTGGGGTGCTTTGTACAATATTTTTAAACTAACTGCATTTCAATGAAACTAGTAAAAAAAATATATCGATTGATATCAAGCATCCCACGCTCTTTAGAACAGTGACATTAATTTTCTCGTTAGTAATTTTATTCTTTGTTAGGAATTATTTTTTACTAAAAATTTTTTTCATACCTTCATTTCTATATATATATATATATATATATATATATATATATATATATATATATATATATATATATATATATATTTATACATTTTATCATAAATTCATATATTAAATGTTAGTAATAGATAGAAATAGCTGCCTTAGTGCAATTTATTTGTTAAATAGACTTTTGTAAGACGAAGCTATCCCCAACGCGTAAGCTACGGATTAATTTCGCTGTTATTATTATTATGTTCGTCACGATTTATATTTCTGTTTCGTGCCTGTATATATATGTTTTTTATTGTGAGGAACAGCAGACAGGCTAACGACCCACTTAACAGTATGCAGTTACCGTCGCGTAAAGATGTTTGTGACGCTAAGGGCACTGCAATCATGCTACTGGGTACTGGAACCCGAGTCGCATATGCTGAAACATAACATAAGGTTATTATGGCAGCATACTTAAGACCATCCATACTTATGCATACTTAAGTTGCATCCAGACGGGTTTGCGGCCACCACGTAGCTAAGGTTGTTTTGTCGCCTTTTACGACATGCCGACCCCGGCCGCAGAAGTTAGTATTCATACTCTGCCCCTGCACAGAGAATAATGTATATTTATGCACGAAATTATATCAGTTTGCCCATAACAGAAGCGTTCTGCTGCGTCCTTAAATCGAAGTAGCGGTGTGTAAATTTTCTTTTTACATTGCTATGCAGACTTTCATTTCTTATAAAAAAAGTGAACGAAAACTGGATGGATATGCCTGCATTTAGTTTTTCAAGGACGTCAGTTGCCCTCAAAAAGAAAATTTCCCCTTTATCCTTCATTATTGCATATGATAGACATGCTTGGACTTTGTAGATTTGCCTCAATGAGCACAGTATATGGAATCTGTCAAGCGATTCCGGAAATTTGGGGACAATGATCATCACCAACGTCAGGGTTGTGTGGTATGCCGATATAAATGAAGCCTTCAATGTGTCCATGCCTTACATCACTATCAATAATGTAAGTATACAAGGAAGGCCAGCAGTTTTTAATGAGAACAATGAACTCGGCCCTTTTAACGATAAGCAATTACCACCACATATAGATGTTTATCGTGAAGCGAATCACAGTGACCTTTCAATAACAATGTCAAAGCTCTGACTCCTCTGACTCCACGACCACTCTGACAAGAGCGTTGCGAAGAAGAAGATAGATGTTTGCAACGTAAGGGGCGCCGCTAACACTCAGTCGACTGCATAGAGGAAATTGAACTTTTTTTTCATTGCTGTAGGACAGCACACAGGCTGACGGCCCGAGATTAATGGATGACATTCAGTCGAACTTGGACCACTTAGCCAGGGTGGTTTTCTCGCCTTTTATGACAGGCTGCTCCCCGCCAGTCAGTATTTTTACTCCGCCCCTGCACGGAGAAAGACACAATAAAAATAAAAGATAACTCGTATTCGAGTAGGTACTTTGATTTTTGATACAATATTTTCATTAACGTACCCTTCATGAGTATTCAAACTGTAGTTTTAAATGTACTTTGACGATTACTCTGCTATACAGGATCTTGTGTTGAGTAAATGGAACAACATCGAGTCAACATAAACTGTATTTTTGTCGCATTTCCTTTCACAAACAAGTACATGAAAGTGTAGTAGATAGACTTAATTTAGTTTCTACAGAAACAACTACCGCCTAACCAACTAACTCTGAACAGAAACCCTGCGCCAGTCCATTGTGTGTGTGTGTGGGTCTGAGGAATAACTGATAACCTGTGTCACTTACACCGGAGCACAACACAAGGTTATTATGGCGACATACTTATAGAACAAGAGTGGTTGCCCATCCAGACGGGCTAAGTGCCCTACTACGTAGCTAGGGTTGTTTTGTCGCCATTTTTTTTTCTGTAGGCCAGCAGACAGGCTGACAGCCCACTTAGAATAAAATTGCACTTAGAATAAGCATTTACGACAAGCAGACTCCGCCTCTGCACGAAAAAAAAACATATTTAATAGTAACCGGCTACTTATGTAGAGAAAAAATATCTAGCCATGCCGAGGATAAGGTGTAGGTCCAATACATGCAAAGCATGCTAATAGACTCACTTCCGGGGGTGCAGAAGACTGTGCGAGGTGGAGAAAACGTCAGAAATTGAACCCACAGGTAGCTTAACGCCATTTTTATTTATTACTACAGATAACAATAAGAGATTCCAAATTTGGTAAAGCACTAGTTTTCGTCATTCGTCAGTCGTCGGGTGGTTACGTGCTAGGATTCAAAGCTGATCCGGTAGAACGGCTCCAACCTTTACTCACTGAGCTACAAGCTTTGCATAAAGCCTATACTGAAAAACCAATATTTGGCCTGGAAATCAATTGGGAACAAGAGGTAAATTTTTTGTTAGAATTTACGGGCTCGGGGGACCTTTATCACGTACCATGTATTCCTCACCAGATTAAAACGGAAATGTCACGTGACTACGTGCTTGTATCTTCATAGATAACAGCCCGTGTGATGCCTTAAATAAATTTTAATATTATTTTAGAAGAAAGCAAAACTAATTATTTGGCAGCCATTGAATAAGGCCACAATCATTTTCAAGTCCATATTATTTATCTTAGCAACAGGGATGCTGTTAAGTCGAAAACATTTAGCTAACGCTCCTGCATCAATAAAGAAAATGTCCTTAGCCATAGCCTGCTAAGCGTGGCCGTGACAAGCGTCTGTGGGACTTTTGACCAGCTCATATATCCACTGAAACTGGTACGGTATAGCGTTGCGTTACGTTAATAGTAAATGTTCGTAGCATTATTGTAATAAAATAAAAAATAAAATAGCCTTTATTACAGGAGTCAGATCTTTACAAAATCTATACAAATAAAATTGGAGGGTCTGTTTGCAATATTAAAATAACCGCTTTTTACTGAGTGCATTTGGATGTATACACGGTACATATACCAAAACAACATTTTTTACAATTTTTGTCTGCCTGTCTGTTTGTTTGTTCCGGTTAATCTCTGAAACGGCTGGACCGATTTTGATAGGACTTTCACTGGCAGATAGCTGATGTAACAAGGAGTAACTTAGGCTACTTTTATTTTAGAAAAAAAAATGGTTTTAGTTAAAAGTGATCAGTTTCGGATTTATTTTAATCCAATTGAAGTTGACCTTAGATTTATAACATAAACCATATAAAATAGGGTTCAGCTTAGGCTGGACTTTGTAGATTCGAACGCCGTTTGTACCTAGTCAGGTCATAAGTATTGTCACACAGTAAAAACTTTTCTTTTAGAATGCTGGCCACAAAAAAGTTTATTGAATTCGAATTTCGAATTGTTCATGAAAATAAAAATGTATAACTTTTAGAATTTTACTCATTTTTAAATATGGAGTGGACGCTTAAAGAAGACCGTGTTGCAGTTATTGCGTTGCATCGTTACAGTTACGCGCCAATTCAAATTTTTAACATACTGAAAAATTTGAATATAACCAAAAGATTCGTTTATCGTACCATCAAACGATACAATGAAGACTCTAGTGTAGATGACAGGTCAAGAAGTGGTCGCCCTCGGTCTGTTAGGACTCCAGCAGTGATAAAAGCTGTGAAGGCACGAATTCAAAGAAATCCCAAACGTAAGCATTAACTGTTGGCCCTTCAGATGGGGTTAAGCAGAACCACGGTGAAAAGGGTGTTAAATGAAGACTTAGGGCTTCGGGCATATCGAAGAAAAACTGGACATCGTTTGAATGCTCGTCTAATGGACCTGAGACTGAAGAGATGCCGCGCTTTGTTGAAGCGGTACGCGGGAAAAAAATATCGGGAAATTCTTTTTTCGGATGAAAAAATGTTTACCGTAGAAGAGAGCTACAACAAACAAAATGATAAGGTGTACGCACACAGTAGTGAAGAAGCGAGCAACCGTATTCCGCGTGTCCAACGAGGTCATTTTCCATCCTCGCTCATGGTATGGTTGGGAGTTTCTTATTGGGGCTTAACAGAGGTACATTTTTGTGAGAAAGGTGTAAAAACGAATGCTGTTGTGTATCAAAATACAGTCCTGACGAACCTTGTGGAACCTGTTTCTCATACCATGTTCAATAACAGGCACTGGGTATTCCAACAAGATTCGGCGCCAGCTCATAGAGCGAAGAGCACACAAGGCTGGCTGGCGGCGCGTGAAATCGACTTCATCCGGCACGAAGACTGGCCCTCCTCCAGTCCAGATTTGAATCCGTTAGATTACAAGATATGGCAACACTTGGAGGAAAAGGCGTGCTCAAAGCCTCATTCCAATTTGGAGTCACTCAAGACATCCTTGATTAAGGCAGCCGCCGATATTGACATGGACCTCGTTCGTGCTGCGATAGACAACTGGCCGCGCAGATTGAAGGCTTGTATTCAAAATCACGGAGGTCATTTTGAATAAACTTTAATGTCATAAGAATCTATGTTTTGTTAAGTTCATTTTGGTATATGAATGGTTACATAATTAATAAACTTGTTACAATTATTTTACATTAAACATGTGACAGAATTTATGACCTGACTAGGTATATTTCATTTATTTATATAGGGTTTGTAATCAAAAACAAACCATAAGATATATCCAAAAAATGCTGCCCAAAGTTACTATTCCACGAGGACGGAGTTGCGGGCACAGCTAGTTTATTGTAAAATTTACATAATATGTCTGATTTTTGTGTACCTCTTGGCAAAGGCCTCCTCCAACTGTGTCCATTTAGCTATATCTAAGGCAACTCGTGTCCACATTGGTCCCAGAGTTAAACGGACCTTATCCTCCCATCTCCTTATATGGCGTTCTCTTTCGCGATTGCCATCCCTGGGACACCAGACTGTTACCCGTTTGCTCCACTTATCCAGGCGGCTTCTTAGTAGGTGCACAGTCCATCTTTATCTAGTTGGTCTACTCGAGTGAGTATATTGGTAACTTTTGATTTGTATCTGATATCATCATTGCGGATCTTGTTATTTAAATCACCTTAGATTTGCCCTCATTTATTTCCAGTCCTACCTTCCGTGCTTTTCGCAGCCAAATTTTTATTTATTTATTCAAATAGATCACCAACATGACATACATTACACAATCATAAACACACATCTTCTATCCTGAGTTCTAGTTTCTTGGGATCTTCTTCAAACAAAATAATATCAACAGCGAAACGCAGGTGATTACGGCGACAGCCATTTTTATATTTAGATCAAAGCCAACGCAATATACACTTCTGAAGATACTTTCTAAAACTGCTGAGAAGAGCTTTGGGGATAGTGGGTCCCCTTGTCTAACTCCTCTGTTAATAGGGAATGGGCAAACCAGTTCTTTCCAGCTTTGTGGTACTTTTACTTATATACCTATAGATGTTTTTAATTATATTTACATAGACTTCATTGACGCCCTGCTGTCTTAAGCTTGACCAATGTGGTTGTGGTTGAGTGTATCTGTACGAGACGGCGAACGGAAATAGTTTTAAGCTTTGTTTGTAATTTATTTAGGGTATTGCAATTTGCTTTATGATTATTACTGTGTAAAGTTTGAATAGGGTAATGGGATTCTGGACACCAAATGTTTTACAACCTCAGGATGTTTAAAGAACCCGAACTTCAGACAATGGTTGTTAACGTTGTCCTTTGACTATTGTCCATTGTAAAATTTATTAATTTTCTAAAAGGATCAAAAGAGCAATTCCGCGCCTTTGGAAATTCGAACTAATAGTCGCTCTTTTGTCTATAGACGTATTGTTTATGGAAACAATTATAGAATTAGAAAAGTAATTCCGCTCCGTGGGAACTCGTCTAAATGACCGGCTACTATCAAAAAGAAACGGTCATCTATTGTATGAGGTTCTAAAAGGTTCCAGACTCCCCACCCATATTTTTACTGTAAAAGCTGCGTAGTTTTGCTTTCGTTATTCAGTTCAGCTCAGTTCAGCTCAGCTTATAGTAAGCTACAGTCAAGCTCAGATACAGCAGCCCTAGTAATAAAGGAGGAAAAATAGAAACAAGAAGCCTTTCATTTATTCAGGCTCTCCAATCCCAGCAATAGCAAATGTACACCCGTACAGTATCAAATGCCTTTGAGTAATCAATGAAAGCCACGTATAAGTTCTTCTGGTATACATTGTACTTTTGAAAAATGTTTCACAGTGGTTTTACACATATGGTCAATAGTGCTGAAATTTTTTCTAATTTCTTTTTAAACCCTGCTGGCTCCACCGGTTGCTTCTTGTCCAGCGTTTTTGATATTCTCTCCGGTAGGAAGTGTTTATCACTGTAGACTATTGTTAAAAATGTAAACCTACCTACCTGATTAAATTTCCTCTTCTGGTATTATCTTAACTCGAACTCTTATTATTTTATTTTACAGACTTCAGACCCCAAAGTAGACGACATTGAAGAATTGGAAGAAATAGGAGAACCGCGCGGTGAAATGGGACCAAATCTATATTTAGCATCACAATTCGCGCAGAACAAAGACGAAGAAGAGAAGCAACCAGTTTATAGTTCATATTTGGGCCTTGCTATCGAGCCCTTGAAGGAAGGCTTCACTTTGAAGAGTCTGTTCGAAGTTCAAACTTCATCTTGAACGTTTACTTTTGTTGTTTTCAAATTTATATAGTTGTAGCCAAAGTTATATATATTTCAACTATTCGTGGAAATAGTTTTTTTCTAATAGTTTGCCTATATTTATATAAACTTAAACTTACCCTGTGGAAACCAAATATCAAAAGTATTTTATCTATCGAATATACTACCAGATTTAAACCTACTAAATTACTACCGAATAAAATTTGTTTTCGTGTCGATGGCTAATTTGGCACTACAAAGCGTTGTAGCTATAACCTAAAAGAAGATAAAAAAAGAAACTAATTAATTAATTTTTAGACTTTACTTCACTTTAGTGTATAAAACACTCAATTTACTGTAATTATCCAATGACTACCCTCAGTTAATTGAATTACTCCTCAACTTATTATTCAGATTAGTAAGTGTGAAGACCATATCAATTCATACCATATTGTAAAATAGTCCAAAATAAATTACAATACCATAATTGTTTGTAGTGTAACATTAATGTATGCTAATTGAGACCATCAGCGCAAAAACGGCCTAACCTTCAATTTTCCATATTCCGACTTAACTACAATAAGTGATCTAAAACCTGATAAAATATCATGCAAAATCGGCCTATCTTTAATATATTATCCTCAGTAAAAAATGGCGCTGCAAAACTAGTTTTTGAATTTATTATTTTTTTATTAATGTGAGATTCCTGATTATACAAAACCTATTATTTTCATACTGTGTGTCTCAAGCTTAGGTCACTTTTGCACTGACAGCTCAATTATATCTAATATTTTCCAAAAAAAGTTTTACCAAATGCTGTTCGATAATATGACAAAAATAAATATTACTCGTCCGATTTGACATACAATAGGTACATTGTCGTACACAAGTCAAAATGTTATAAAGTATAAAATGTACGAACTGCTTAAGCGTTTAATTGAGCTGCCAACCTACATGTTAATTATATTTGATTTTTTTATTGCTTTAGGACAGAAACAGGCTGATGCCGACTTAGAATTTAGCATAGCGTCGCCTATGGGTGTTTGCAATGCCAGTGGCATCGCGAACACGCTGCTGCTGCCATAAGGGTACAGGAACTTGGGTCACTAATGCCGGAACACAACACAAAGTTATTATGGCACCATACTTAAGACCAACGGTGGTCGCCATCCAGACGGGCTTAGGACCCTACCACGTAGCTAGAGTGCGTTATTTTGTAGCCTTTTACGACAGGCTAACCCCGGCCGTAGAGGTCAGTATTCTTTCTCCGCCCCTGCACGGATAATAATGATAATAATTAGTTATGTAAACATCGATGTTCTTCAATATGTCACTAAAGATCATCGATATTGTTTGAATAAAGAGTACCTACCTTCTATAAGAATTGAACATTACCTATTTCCAGCCAAACACAACAAGTTTTCGGTCCTAGATTTCGTATTTGAATCTTCTTCTTATTTTGAACGCTCTTGTTAGAGCGAACGTGGTCGACGTGGTGTTATTATTGAGGGGCTGCTGTGATTAGCCTCGCGATATCTCCATTTCTGGTGTTTTTACTGCAATCGTGCAAGATATCGCCCACTGCGGATTTAATCTGGTCGATCCATCGCATTGGGGACTTGCCGCGCAATCTAATGCCAATCCACTATGCCCTGTATGATGTAGACGCTCAATTGAGTCACCATCCCGCCTCGAGATGTGTCCAAAATATTAGAGAATGCGAGTCTGGCCTTAGAATGATAGACGGTGCTTGATACCGAGTTTTTGGAGTTTACAGGCATTCGTACGAAACTTCCATAATACTCGAAGTATTCTTCTCCAGCTCCCCATCTCCAGAGCGTCAATTTTTTTTCTTCACCTCTCGCAGTGTCCACATCTCAGCAGCTTATAGAAAAATGGGGAAAACCAGCCGCATCTTAGTAGTTTTGGTGAGATTTCTATTTAGCTAAACTTTGCTCAGCCTGTCCATCGCTGATTTCAATCTAGCATCAGATTAATTTAGCTTCAAAATCATTACGTGAAGTAAATTAGTTTTATATATAATTATTTTTCGGAATTTGTTGTTTGATAGATTTGAAAAACAATTCCATGTTGCTCTAAGTACCTACCTAAGTACTTAAACATAAAAATAATTTGAATAAAATAAATATTTAGCATCAGTCCGATATACGGTAAACCTCCAATAATTTCGATGTTGTGTATTTACACAACTATTTTCTATGGTTTTGTGTTAACTGCATATTTATGCAGTTAACACAAAACCATAGAAAATTTGCTATAATTTGTAACAGGCATTTTCATATTTTTTTAATGATTTTTATATAATACTAGCCAATCACGCCCGCTTCGCTGGGCGATTAACAGGCAAAATTAAATCAAAACAAAATGAGAAAGGGTAATTATTTACGTAAAAAAAAATTTCAATAAAAAGTATTCGATGTTACTTCTAATACCTCCAAAAATATGTATACAAAGTTTCATGACGATCGGTTAAATAGTTTTCGTGTGAAAGCGTAACAAACAAACTTACTTTCACATTTATAATATTAATATGATTTTAAATGTATTTGTAATAAATAAATAATAATATTAAGCAGTAAATGTAACTATGAGCAATTCATTAAATTATTTCAATAATGTTTGACTTTAAAATTATTTATTTTTAGGGCTACAAGCTTTACAAGGATACAAATTAATCTCTATGACATTGGTCAAATGCACAAATACAAATCATACTATGCCAACACTCAATTTTATAGAAGAATTTGTTTAAACCTCTCGACCCTCTCATAAGAGAGTAGACTAGTATATTCTTTGGTTTAAACACATAAACAGGTTTAAACAACTGTGTTTTGATACGTATTGAGTTTTGCAATTTATTTTAAATTAAATTTTACCCAGCTTGAGCGTTATCTCTATCTAGGTATTTATATTCGTTGTTTTCTTTTATTTTGTATATTTTACGTAAATGGAAAATGTGAAAATTCTGCAAAGATAAATATGCGTGTTTAAAATCTTGTTCTTTTTCATCTTGAGACTCGAAATATTAATTGTTTTTGTTTTATTCTAGTGGAATTATCATATATTGTGTGCTGTATAGTTAATAAATTGGACAAAATGAATAAAGAAAATATAATTCGAAGTGCTGCTAAGTCGGTGAGTAGATACGATATATAACAGATTTTATCTTCCCATTATTAACTACCAGTTAGTTCTTGAAATTGATAAATATGTAATAAAAAGCTAATTTTACTTAAGGTCATACCACCTTATTTATAAAGTTTATAATAATAACTTCGGAGTTGTTGACTTTTGTCAGTAGTTATTTTTGAATATAGAACAATATAAGCAATATGTCTACTTGTCAATCCACAAATTCTTCGAAATTCTTTAAAACTGCGGCTGTTAGCCTTAAGACAACGGCTTACTTGGATCATAAGTTTTTGATCATTATCCTGGAAACATCTATACCTACTGTGTGATAAAACTGGCTTAAAATGAGTTCAAAAAGAAAACTAACAACGCTCACATACGCTGATAAATTAAAAGCTATAGAAATACCTACCTCTATACATTATTAACCTATCCCTAACATAGACCCTTGATAACTTAAAACCTCTATAACTTAAAATATTTTGTGTTTCCCTTGGACTTTAACTTATCAAGGTTCTATTGTAGTAATGTTTTTAATAACTTTGCATACCAATAGAGATCTAAATTATTGTGTTTCTAGAAATATATAGATACTACAGAGATAAGTTCTGCAAATTATACACTGAAAGAACCCATTAGTTTTAGTCTTATTCCTGTGCATTATAACCGAATTTAAATTAATATAATTGTTAGATATTTTTAAATTATTTCTCTTTACAGCGGAGATCAGCTGAAATAGAAAGGATAAAGATCAGAGAAGAATGGTTAGCGTTAAAGGAGATTGATTCACAGGTACCAGCACAAAAACCGAGAAAGGTTATTCCAAAGAAGTTTGTTATAAATTTTAAAAGTAACAAACATAAAGAAGGGCCTGGAAAGGTTCTTAGTAACAAAGTAAGTCTGTATTAAGTACACTTGGTGATGGTTTTGATACAATGAGCATGCAATTATCCTATTTTTTTATTGCTGTAGGACAGCAGACAGGCTGTTGCCCACTTAGAATTTAGCATAGCATCGCCTATGGGTGTTTGCAACGCCAGTGGCATCGCTTACACGCTGCTGTCGCATAAGGGTACAGGAACTTGGGTCACTAATGCCGGAACACAACACAAGGTTATTATGGTGGCATACTCAAGACCAGAGGTGGTCGCCATCCAGACGGGCTTGGGGCCCTACCACTTAGCTAGGGTGCATTGTTTTGTCGCCTGTAACGACAGGCCGACCCCGGCCATAGAGGTTAGTATTCTTTCTCCGCCTCTGCATGGATAAATACTTCAGATTTATTTTTAAATTTAATTCTATCTTTTAATAAGTTTAAAATACTTTATAAATTACGCTTTTGTTTAATACTGGAATAGCAGATATGCTGATGGCCCATTTACTTGTAAGTAGTTATCACTGTCTATGGATCTTTGCAATGTCAAAGGTACCACTAACACGCCTATCAGCTTACCTGTTTTATCTGGGTTGCTAATACCAGAAGACTATACAAGGTTAATATGGCGGCATATTCAGATATCAGTCATTGCCATCCATATTTGGAGCTGAGGGCTTGGTGCCCTGCCACCTTGTGTGGGTTGTTTTGTTGTCTTTCGTGACACTATACACAGGGTTCCATTTTGAGATCATCAGCAAACAATGATATTTCGCTGTGTTTGATATGCGCAGTTATATCGTTAATAAATATGAGAAATAATATTGGCCCCAGATGGGAACTTTTTGGCACACCAGATTCAGCGTAGTAGACGTTAGATTTATGGCCACTTACAACAACAGTTTGAGGTCTTAGTGTTAAGTAAGACCGAAACCAATTCAGCAAACATCCATCAATACCTGCGCTTTTAAGTTTAGACAACAAAATAGCATGATTTACCTTGTCAAAGGTGCTGCTGAAATCAGTATAAATAGTGTCAACTTGCCTGTCTTTATCGACCTCGAGGGAGACAGAGGAAACAAATGACACCAAATTTGAATCAACTGATCCACCATTTCTAAATCTGTGCTGAAAATCCGATAAACTATGATCAACAAGATTGTAAATTAGGGGATATATTAAAGATTCAAGTAATTTAGAAAAACAAGAGAGAATAGAGATTGGCCTATAATTTTTAACGTCAGCTTCATCACCTTGGTATGATTCTGCTCTTTTCCTTCATGAGGCAATATACCAGAAAGTAATGAGTGATTATAGATGTAGGTCAGTTATTATGTTATAGATATAGGTAGGTAGAGTGATTATAGTTGTAGAATAGTACATAACTGAATGTATGGGTAGAATATGAAATTAAAACACACATAGGAACATTAACTTTCATAGGTGTACTAGTAAATGGGGGAATTTAAACATTATACTGAACAGATGGCTTTGCAAGTGGTCCAGAACAGTCTTGCTCGATCCTCACGGAGAGTAATATATTTGCATTATACAAAAATTTTTGCCGATCAGTGTATTTAACCATCTATTATGTCCGTAAATTAAATAAAACACTTTTCGGAATTAAACCTTGTATTTGCTATGTAGCATTTTGACAATATGTGTGGTACCCACATTAATTGACATTATTATTTAACAATGTGAAAAAGTCAAGTACCTACCTACAAAGCTAATAAATAAAGGAATATTCATATATGACATACCTTCCCCCTAAGTATGATACAAAAATCTACCTACTACTACAAAATATCTTATAATTAAAAAATATAATAAAGTATATTTAAGCTAAGTAAAAGTTATCCTTCTGTCTCTGATAAGGTTTTCTATAATGTAAATCCAATTTATTTTTAATCTTTCCTGGTGAGTCGGAAGGCCTTTCCATTGGTGGAATCCCTAACATATCAGCCCATTTGCTAGAATCGGGAATTTCAAGTATCTCGTCTGATTCTTGACTATTCTGCATCTCACTGTTATCTATTTGATCATTCCTCTCTGCTTGAACACATTCCTCAGGTTGACCCTCTTCGACAACTTCCTCTCTCTCCTGTGACCTTGTCTCTACTGTCCTCTCTTTTACTATTTGATCGATATGTCGGTTAACTACTATTCCATCTTCTGTTTCAATCCTGTAGCTAGATGGCCCACTCTTTTCACATACTTTACCAGGTAACCATTTCTTACCCCCTGTGCTATAATTTCGATACATCACTCTTTGACCCACTTTTGTCTCTCTGCCCTTAATGTCCTTATTCCTTTCAATTTGTTTTTCAGTCATCTTATGTTGGATATTAGATGGATGTATTGTATCCAATAATGTGCGTAGACGTCTATTCATAAGTAACTCAGCCGGTGTTTTATTTGTTGTAGTACATGGTGTCGCCCGCAGTCCTAGTAAAAGATTTGGAATTCTAATATCCCATGGCAAGTCATCCATTTTTCGCAATTTATCTTTAATGGTCTGTACCATTCTTTCTGCCAATCCATTTGTAGATGGATGATATGGTGCTGTAGTCACATGGCGTATGTTATTAGCAATGAAAAACTGCTGGGTATCCTGCGATGTAAAGCTCGTGCCATTATCTGATACAACCACATCACACAGTCCATGTGTGGCAAAAACCATTCTCATAATTTTTACTACTGTGGCTGCAGTAGTATTATTTACAATAAAGATCTCAGGCCAGCGAGAATAAGCATCCACAATTATCAGGAAATTCTTGTTGTGAAAGGGTCCAGCAAAATCAACATGGATCCTTGACCAAGGTCTGGCCGGTGTAATCCACTCATAGGAAGTTCTTGGAGGCATGTGTCTGTGTTCAAGACATTTATCGCAAGCACCTACTAAAGCTTCAATGTCTTCATTTAGTCCTGGCCACCATACATAACTCCTTGCCAATGCCTTTGTTTGAACCATTCCTGAATGCATTCTGTGTAGCATCTTCAGTACATCTTGTCTTAGACTCTTAGGGATAATGACACAACATCCCAAAAGTATACAATCTTCATGTAATGACAGCTCTAAGCGGTGCAACCAAAATGGTCTTAGATCATTATCATTTATTCTGACTGGCCATCCCCGCTGAATATAATATGTAACTTGTGCTAATGTTTTATCTCGTTTTGTTTCGGTAATTATATGTTGAATATCATATGGAAAATCTTCTGGTATTTCAGCCATTAATAATACTTCACTTAGTTGTGGCTCGGGTTGATTTGGGACAGGTTGTGGCCATCGACTCAAATTATCTGCAATCCCAATATCCTTGCCGGGTTTATATGCTATATCATAGCTATGAGATGTTAATGCTATGCCTATTCTGGTTAAACGAGGTGATAACATATTTGGCATAGGTTTTCGGGGGTCAAAAATACCAAGTAGTGGTTTATGATCTGTCACAATACTAAAGTGTCTGCCCATTAAATAGTAGTGAAATTTAGTGATACCAAACATAATAGCCGTGGCTTCTTTATCAAGCTGTGAATAACGGCGTTCATGTGCATGTAACGTTCTCGAAGCCATGGCAATAGGACGCTCAATTCCACATTCAGTTTTATGTGACAACACTGCACCTACGCCAAATTCGGAGCTATCACATGTCAATATTAACGGCTTCTGCAAGTCATAATGAACCAGGGTCAAATCGAATGTAATTAAGTGTTTTGCAGTATCAAAAGCCTTTTGTTCTAGCTCTGTCCAATTCCAAACCTGTGACTTCTCTAAGAGCCTGTGTAGAGGTTCTAGTACTGTAGCTTTGTGTCGAACAAATCTCTCATAGAAGTTGTATAAACCAAGAAATGCCTGCAATTCTTGTTTGTTCTTGGGTTCCGGTGTATTTACAATAGCCTCAACCTTACTAGGTGCGGGGTGAATGCCCTCAGCATCAATAACAAACCCCAGAAATTCTACTTGCTTCCTTGCAAACTTACATTTAGATCTGTTGAGACGTAAACCTGCATGACCAATTCTTTGTAGAACCGTATCTAATCTCACTGAATGTCACTTCACTAGCTTTCCTTGGAGTAATTAATGCCAATAATGTTTCATACACCCTAGAACCACAAACTGTGAAGAAATTAGCTCGTCTAGCAGTATCTAACACAATTCCATTTGCTTCGAAACAAAATTTTAGACGGTCGAGATAAATGTCCCAATTGTCTGTTTGTGGGTTAAATTCATCAAATTTCACTGCTTTTGTATCCATTTTACACTTATTTTACCACTCGTCGCCACTATTATGTCCGTAAATTAAATAAAACACTTTTCGGAATTAAACCTTGTATTTGCTATGTAGCATTTTGACAATATGTGTGGTACCCACATTAATTGACATTATTATTTAACAATGTGAAAAAGTCAAGTACCTACCTACAAAGCTAATAAATAAAGGAATATTCATATATGACACCATCAATTGTTTGTTTTGTAAAAGTCTTGTGTATAATTTATCAATTAATATTATGTTCAAAGCCTACCCTTTGCATGTAAAATGTAAAAAACATTACAAAAAAAAGTACTAATTTTACTAATAAATTATTTCAACTAGCCTCAGTTCTTATACAATTATTCAAAATTTACAGAACACGGCAGTTTCTGCTCGAAGCCAATCGCCAAGTGAAGTTCTATGTGGAACAGTGGTATTGGTGGATGTAGGGTCAGAGTCCCGAGCACTAGCTCTCCGAGCTGCGTTGACTGCCCTCGGAGCTTCCGTTGTGCCGAAATGGAGTCCCCTAGTCACACATTTAGTTTGGTCACAAGGTAATTTCTACTGTGCTTGTTCTTTCTTAAATAATAATAATAAAGCGTTTTATTTCTAAACCACATTATACAATATAAATTTTTATAATTTTTAAATATTCGACTTAGTAATGTTGATGAGAATAATTTGTAGACACTAGATAGCAGACTAATTGGCCTACAGTTACTTATATCCTTTGGGTCTCCGTTTTTGTAAAGCATCACTATCTCACAATTACACCATTGAAGAGGAACATTTCCTGACTAGTACCATGTTAAATAGTTGTGTAAGAAAAGTGATAA
The DNA here is from genome assembly GCA_963693495.1 of Malacosoma neustria. NCBI lineage: Eukaryota > Metazoa > Arthropoda > Insecta > Lepidoptera > Lasiocampidae > Malacosoma > Malacosoma neustria. The sequence goes on from OY856390.1 coordinate 14,612,533, forward strand.
GAATAGGAGCTCCCAACTTTAGAGCTTCGTTGCTTGTGTTGTCAGGTGCTGAGCTTTTTTCTGACTTTAGCTTTTTGATATGCAGCAATATTTCCTTTTCCGATAATTTTTTTATGTTGGATATGTCTTCAGTACAATTTTTCTCTTCAAGCTCATGTCATCTGGTAGTTTTTTATACAGTTGCTTGTAGAAGTTAGTAGCAAATTCAATTACACCTTGTCTAGTTTTTATTTCTTCTTCCTTGTTTTTCAGGGTGTTTATCCAGGTTTTATGTGTCTTTAGATCTTTAAATCCTCTTTTCGTGCTTCTGTACTTTTTTAAGTTATAGTCTAAAATTTTCTTTCTATATTTTTGGTAGTCTTCATGTATAGCTTTATGAGCTTTTTTATACACCGATTTTAGTTCTTGTTTTATTTCATTAGTTTTGTGCTTGTTGGCCTTTAGCTCTGTACGTTTTTCTATTAACTCTACTGTTGATGCATAGTTTACTTTATTCAGCACTTCGAAATTTGTTACTCTTCTCGGGATGTTTGTCATAATAAAGTCTACTTCATTTTTTGTGTTTTCATCCGGTGATATCCAAGTCCATCTTCTGTTTGGCTATTTTAAAAAGAAAGTGTTCAATATTGCCAGTTTGTACTCGAAAGCGTACTGTAATAGTTTCTCGCCTCTTTCATTACGGGTACCGTACCCATATGGGCCCATTATTAGGTGTTCATCTTCTTTGGGAAATCCTATCTTGACGTTGAATTCTCCCATTACTATTATATTATCATCTGCCTGGTCATGTGCTGATTTTAAGTCCTCATAGAGTTTTTCTATTTCATCATCGCTTGACTTTGTAGTAGGAGCATATACTTGTATTAATGATATAGGTTCGTTTTCAATTTTTAACTGTAATAAACAAACTCTTTCCGATATTCCGGAGAAGTTTACAAAGTATTGTTTAAGGTTTTTCTTTACTAGGAAGCCTAACCCAAATTGACCTTTTGTTTCTCCTTTGTAACAGAGTATATAGTTGTTATGTTCTTGAATTTCACATCCGTATCTTCTCACCTCTGCGAGACCCACTATATCATGTATCAATTTTTGTAATGTCTGTGTCAGTTCTAGAAAACGGGAAGTTGATGACAGTGATCTCACATTAAAGGTACATAGTTTTAATGTTCTTGGTTTATCAGTTTTTCTTTTCTTTTTGTTGTTTTCTTGACGTGATGGAGGGTAGTGGCCTCCTAAAGTCCCATGGGGACCAACCAGGTTGGGATTTTTTTTTTAAATAAATCATCTTGGTTATTATTGTTGGTTGTGTTCTTCCGGTAGATGGGGAGGTTTGGTTGTAATTGCTTATTTTGATTGTTCTTTCTTAGGTGTACAAAATTATATTTAACTATTCCATGATTTTAGTATTAACTGGGTGTGTGGATAGTATTCGAAGCGAACAGTGACATTCAATTTGAAATTAGTTTGAAAAAGTAAAAGAGACTTATTGTTGAATCACGTGTTTATTTTTACACTCGCTTAGTTACGGTAACACATTTATTACTTCAATATTACAAGAATATGCACAGCTCTTAATGCTTTTCACAACTTATACAAGTCAACACAATAGTCAGTAATTTATTCGCGGGAGCGCACTGTAAAATGCAAAACTACCTTACGCTATTCAAATCAAATATTGCTATTGGAAGCTATGTTTTTCCGCCGGGTACACTCGTGCAAAATATTAATTACATTATAATAAAAAATTTATAATTAATGAGATTATGATGATAAATTATAAACAAATAGATTATAAATTTAATAAATTAATTAATAGTATTCTACGATGCCTATAATATTCAATTCAAATTGAATAAATTCGGTGTTGTGATCCGGTATGAGTAACCAGGTTGCAGTTCTACGCGGAGGCAGCATGTTAGAGGTGTCCCTGGCGCCGCTAACATTCATAGGTGACGAACTGCTTACTATTAAGCTGTCAGCCTGTCTGCTGTCCCAGAACAATAAAAAAAAATTTCAATTTTGACTACAAAACAACTGTACAAAAAAATTTCTGTAGAACTCCAGGATATACAGTCGAATTTATTCTATTTCTGCAACCAGAATGCATCCGATGAAACGTAAAAGCTAGCAGAGATTTTCGTTTACAATTGACCAATGTGCAACTGTGATTCACTACAACTACGATGATCGCATTTGGAACGCGTTACCTCAGGAAGCTAAAACACTGCCAATATTTGAAAATAGTTTTCCTCAATCATTCCAATATATGCATATGTATGTATGATATATTTTAACTTATCTAAATTCTCATTCGTCACCCTTTCGCCAAATAACTTAAATATTCCTTATAGCGGTTGCCTGATGATAAGGTCGCTGATTGATTTTCCAATGTTTTATGTGAATCTTGTTATATACCTAGTCAGGTCATAAATTCTGTCACATGTTTAATGTAAAATAATTGTAACAAGTTTATTAATTATGTAACCATTCATATACCAAAATGAACTTAACAAAACATAGATTCTTATGACATTAAAGTTTATCCAAAATGACCTCCGTGATTTTGAATACAAGCCTTCAATCTGCGCGGCCAGTTGTCTATCGCAGCACGAACGAGGTCCATGTCAATATCGGCGGCTGCCTTAATCAAGGATGTCTTGAGTGACTCCAAATTGGGATGAGGCTTTGAGCACGCCTTTTCCTCCAAGTGTTGCCATATCTTGTAATCTAACGGATTCAAATCTGGACTGGAGGAGGGCCAGTCTTTGTGCAGGATGAAGTCGATTTCACGCGCCGCCAGCCAGTCTTGTGTGCTCTTCGCTGTATGAGCTGGCGCCGAATCTTGTTGGAATACCCAGTGCCTGTTATTGAACATGGTATGAGAAACAGGTTCCACAAGGTTCGTCAGGACTGTATTTTGATACACAAGAGCATTCGTTTTTACACCTTTCTCACAAAAATGTACCTCTGTTAAGCCCCAATAAGAAACTCCCAACCATACCATGAGCGAGGATGGAAAATGACCTCGTTGGACACGCGGAATACGGTTGCTCGCTTCTTCACTACTGTGTGCGTACACCTTATCATTTTGTTTGTTGTAGCTCTCTTCTACGGTAAACATTTTTTCATCCGAAAAAAAGAATTTCCCGATATTTTTTTCCCGCGTACCGCTTCAACAAAGCGCGGCATCTCTTCAGTCTCAGGTCCATTAGACGAGCATTCAAACGATTTCCTGTTTTTCTTCGATATGCCCGAAGCCCTAAGTCTTCATTTAACACCCTTTTCACCGTGGTTCTGCTTAACCCCATCTGAAGGGCCAACAGTTTCTGCTTACGTTTGGGATTTCTTTGAATTCGTGCCTTCACAGCTTTTATCACTGCTGGAGTCCTAACAGACCGAGGGCGACCACTTCTTGACCTGTCATCTACACTAGAGTCTTCATTGTATCGTTTGATGGTACGATAAACGAATCTTTTGGTAATATTCAAATTTTTCAGTATGTTAAAAATTTGAATTGGCGCGTAACCGCAACGATGCAACGCAATAACTGCAACACGGTCTTCTTTAAGCGTCCACTCCATATTTAAAAATGAGTAAAATTCTAAAAGTTATACATTTTTATTTTCATGAACAATTCGAAATTCGAATTCAATAAACTTTTTTGTGGCCAGCATTCTAAAAGAAAAGTTTTTACTGTGTGACAATACTTATGACCTGACTAGGTATAATAAAGGGCTATCTATCTCTTAATCCCGTTTCAGGTGGTTGTAGAGATACCCGGGCAAGAGCCCGTGCCCTCGCGACTGCGTTGGTCTCGCCCCTATGGGTGGAGGCGTGTGCAGCATCCAGTAAACGTGTGCCAGAGAGAACCTTCCCAGCAGTAGCCAGGCCATCCGATATACCCTCTCCGAGAACTTTGAGGCAGATGCTCGTGAGTACCTGAAAATTAATGAACTTTCTCCTATATTTCTAACAAGTCTTAAAAGTTCACTAGCAAACGGAATTTTCAGACACGTTTTATAAAAATATCATCATTAACATCACTACGAGATGACATATTGGTTGGTAATTGAGATATTGCCTACGAGGTGATGTGGGGCACCTGGAAAGAAACCCACTGTATGATGCTAAATAAGTTATTAAAAATAATTTTACTACCTTGCCTTCAAGCTTAGTTTACGTACAATTCATAGTTTGTATTGTATCAAATAGAAGCAGTTCCCCAAGATCAAGCTAATTTGGGGACCAATAAGACTTTAGGCCCACTTAGAATTTAGCAGTTACCGTCGCTTATGGGTGTTGGCATCGCGAATACGCTGCTGTCCCATAAGGGTACAGGAACTTGGGTCACTAATGCCGGAACATAACATAAAGTTATTATGGCGGCATACTTAAGACCAAAGGTGGTCGCCATCCAGACGGGCTTGGGGCCCTACCATGTAGCTAGGGTGGGTTGTTTTGTCGCCTTTTACGACAGGTCGACCCCGGCCGCAGAAGTCAGTATTCTTTCTCCGCCCCTGTATGGATAAAAATGCGTTGTGGAGAAATAATTAAAAATTGACCCTTCCCCCCCTATATACGTGAACGTCTCCATACTACAGACCCGTTCAGAAGAGAGAGGGAGTTCTTCAAAACACCACACTTGGTCACAAGCATGAGGGGGTGGGGCTTAAGTTGTCGTCATATATTTGTAGTTTAACCTTAATGTACATTAATTATATTTTACAAAAATGTTTTACCAAATGCTTTTCGATATTATAAAAAATAAATATTACTCCTCCGATTTGACGTACATTGTCATCCACAAGTTAAAATGATTTATTGCTTTAATAATTATTTAAATAAGTATGTTTCTCATTAAAATATATCGAACTACATAAGTGTTTTTGGTGACCGGGTTCAGTGTTTCAGAGGGTCACCATTTGGGTTATAAATGAAACAACACCAGGGATGGTTTAGCTGAATCAATACGGAAGCCGTATTGAGTACTGATCCCGTACTGAATAATTTATTTCAAAATTCGTGCTCTTTATATATGAATTGGCTGGGGATCGTCGACCAATCAGAAGCGTTTAATAAGTAAACAAATGCAGATGTTTTATACGACACAAATTCTTGGAAATTAAATATTTCAACCATGGCTTGACAACAGGATTATCGTTTCTTCGAAATTTGGTCGAGTCCTCGTCCCGCACGCCGCCTCCGCAGGCGACGTTGATACGCGCGTTCGCGCCGTTCGCGGCTCGCGGTCATTCCCGGCTGAGACGTTGCGCAGTGAGCGTGTGGTCGCGTTGTCGATTAGTATGTACGTTGTTATTATTATCGCCCGAAGTCTCTTCCGAGAAATGTAATGTAGTTGAGGGCGATGTTTCGTGGATAGTACATATGCGACGTGGCCGACGATTATGTATGATGACTTTTCAGAGCTTCCCTGTTCCTTATTAATATGATATGGTGGCTACATGTTTAATTGAGCTGCCAACCTACACTGGTGACCCCGACGTGATTTGAACACGCAACCTTCTGATAGTTGGCAGCTCAATTAAACGCTTGAGTAGTTCGATATATTTTATTTTGTTGATAACAACTTACATATTCAATGTTCCCTAAACCAAACCTCGCGTTTAGTTTTTACTTCTAGCCGTAGGTATGTATGCACTTTTGCGGCAAACGTTGTATTAATGAAGGCAAATATGTGAAATAATTTTTTTTTACTTTGCAAATATTATTGAAGTTACTACGTGAAAACGAGAGGCAAGAAGAGAGGTCAGATTTTCTCATATACTATGCATGGTCACCAAAGAAGGGAGAGTAAAAAAATAGGTTATGTGGTTTTAGGTGCATTTCCTAAGTTTTAGGTGATGCTTTAGTTGACCATGCCATCGCGGTCGCAACTGGCTCATCATTACGTTGGTGATGGCGATCTCGACATAGCCACGTCTGCTTCCCCCGAAGTGGAATGATGAACAGCTGAACTGACAGGGTTTCTCGGGAAAACACAAATGACAATGAAGATTTCTAATATTCCAGAAAAAGGCAGACATGGAGAATTTGTCGTTCAACCTGTCGAATAGCAAAGAGGAGGAGAGGATGCAGAAGCTTAGATTGTCCAGCGACCGTGACACAAGCGCGGACACTTCTTCTGAGCAAACCACAAATACGTCCCTGGACACGTCCGTTGAGAGTGAGTTGACTTGTATATAGTATAATTTCCATGTATTGATGATGGAGGAAAACATCGCGCCGAGATCACCATATACTCTCCGTTCCCACTGGGGGAGACCCACGCCTTGCAGTGGGATGCTATGGACTTATTCATTACGTGGCGCAACCGCCCCAGACTCGGGACGAGAATATCGAGTAGGCGGTACCACTATTAGGACCGACCTCTGACCTCTGCGGTCGGGGTCGGCCTGTCGTAAAAGGCGACAAAACAACCCAACCTAGCTAGCTATGTGGTAGTTAGGGTATGTTCGTTTCGTACGTGGTAGGTAGGGTCCTTTCGTTCATTGGCAATTTCTATTCTCAAAATTTGCCGACATAATAATATTGTATCCCGTCATATGTGATCCGTTTCAATATCCTCTCGTCAGCGTGTTCGCGGACCCCAGCGTGGTAAATCTATATGCGACATGGACTTTTATCCGTGCAGGGGCGGAGAAAAAATACTAACCTCTGAGGAGGCGGTCAGCCTGTCGTAAAAGGCGACAAAACAACCCATCCCAGCTACGTGGTAGAGCTTCAAGCCCGTCTGGATGGCGACCATCTTTGATCTTATATGTTGCCACAATAACTTTGTGTTGTGTTCCGACATTAGTGACCCAAGTTCCTGTGCCCTTATGGGATAGTAGCGTGTTCACGATATCACTGGCGTTTGCAAACACCCATAGACGACGGTAACTGTTAAATTTTAAGTGGACCGTCAGCCTGCCTGCTATCCTACAGCAATAAAAAAATATATCTTCGTCCCCATAATCCTTTTTTTTACAGGCTAACGGCCCACTTAACAGTAAGCAGTTACCGACGCCTAAGGATGTTTACGACACCAGGGGCACCGCGAACACGCTACTGTCCCATAGGGTTACAGGTACCTGGGTCACTATTCCCAGAACACAGCACAAGGTTATTATGGTGGCATAATCATACACCAGGGGTGGTCGCTATCCATACGGCCTTGGGGCCCTACCACGTAGCTAGGCTTGTTTGTCGCCTTTTACGACAGGCCAAACCCGGCCGTAGGAATTTGCATGGAGATAAATATATTTATACGAAACTATCACGGAAAAGCAGCCCCCAAAGGCAAGTTTGCTTGTGACATAATCAGCAGTGTGTCTTAGACTCATAAGGGTTATTCTCCTAAGGGCGTCTTCGGACGCAAGCGAGATTAAACCCTTGATAATAAAAGTAATATCGTACCTTCTAGAGCCAGTGTCCAAAACGAATACAGCGCCACGACGCAAATCCTTAATTCCATCAAAAGAACCGCCAAAGAAGAACCGAAGGAAACTTTATACAGCAAAAGAACCAGATTCGACCCGAAGAAGTAGCACTGATTCGGGTACTTTTTTAACACTCTTTTATTACTTTCACCTGTATGTTTGTTTGTTTGTAACTGACTCCTTTGAACTCAATTTTGACCCCTTTTAAACGGTCAGCTTTCATTTAAACCGAAGATAATAATTCTATAAAATGATCCTGATTAGGATTGTCATAATTAAAAAATGGTGACTGTTACGTTGTAACAAGAGATAATTATTCAATTCTTAAATACATAGTAATTATTTATAATTAATTTCAAATTAATTCATCCAATATCGAGGGTATTTTTGCGTAAACAAACCAGATAATTATTACTTCTAATAGAGGGTATTTCAGTGCAAATAAACAGGATAATAATTTCTAATAGAGGGTATCCTAATGTAAAAACCAGTTAATAATTAGATCGTGCACCTGTAAATGTAGGTAGCTTTGAATTTGCGTTGCTCAGTACTTTTCCATGCCATGATGCCACACCCAGATGTATTACAAAATACGCCTGATGTAATAATTATTGTAAAAAAGTATGGAGCGCTCAATAAATCAGTTCTCGAAATTATTCCATCGGCACGATTAGTCCAAAAATGTTTTTTTTTTATTGCTGTGGGACAGCAGACAGGCTGACGGTCCGCTTAGAATTTTGCAGTTACCGTCGCCTATGGGTGTTTGCAACGCCAGTGGCATCGCGAACACGCTGCTGTCCCATAAGGGTACAGGAACTCGGTTCACTAATGCCGGAACACAACACAAGGTTATTATGGTGGCATACTTAAGACCAAAGGTGGTCACCATTCAGACGGACTTGGGGCCCTACCACGTGGGTTGTTTTGTCGCCTTTTACGACAGGCCGACCCCGGCCGCAGAGGTTAGTATTCTTTCTCCGCCTCTGCGCCTGTGACTGTCTGATTACTTAAACCTGAATGAGAATCTAAATATATCAGCTGCAGATTTCTTTTGAGGTCTTTTAAGGTGACGTTTTCATTTGTTTTTCATAGAAGACCTAACAATACATCCCAGGTTAACGCAAAAGGAGAAACATGAATTGGCTCAAGCCGGGCGGATCACTAGGAAATTGCTGAAAGCGTGCAACGTCTCCACGCAGAGGGAAAGCAAACTGGATGTATTTAGGATCGTAAGTGGACAATTTTATTCATTTCAGTTTCTCGCATTATATATTATGGATTGGAGACAGTGTCTGGACAATCGTAGCTTAGGACACCCCGCAGCTCGATGGAGCGATGACCTGGACAAGGTTGTCGATCAAGGCTGGGTGACAAAACCAAAAGACCGGGATTTGAATATAAGTTGTCATTCTAATAGGGCTTTTATTGCTCTGGTACAGTAGATAGGCTGGACGGCCCATTAACCCTTTCATTACCAGCACCGGATATATCCGGTTTCCACTGGACGCTTCGTGTGTACCAGCACCAAATTAACTGGGTATCACGACTTATATTCCATTGGATTAATACCTCTGAGAGTGCAATGTGTATGTACATTTCGCGGCGCGTTCGGCGGTACAGACTGCGGTAAGGAAAGGATTTAATAATAAGCAATTACCGTCGCGTATGGATGTTTACGACGCCATGAGCACCGCTAACACGCTGCCATCCGCGTAGTGGTAATAAAACTTGATGAATAATAATTATACTTATAATCTATTAAATATTAATCTAAGACTTATAAATAATCAAAAAGAAATATAAAGGGCGACAATACAACCCTAGCTAGGTGATAGGGCTCCAAACCCGACTAGATCCCGTTATCCGTGCAGGGGCGGAGAAAGAATACTAACCTCTGCGGCCGGGGTCGGCCTGTCGTAAAAGTCGACAAAACAACCCACCCTAGCTACGTGGTAGGGCCTCAAGCCCGTCTGGATGGCGACCACCTTTGGTCTTGAGTATGCCGCCATAATAACCTTGTGTTCCGGCATTAGTGACCCAAGTTCCTGTACCTTTATGGGACACCAGCGTGTTCGCGATGCCACTGGCGTTGCAAACATCCATAGGCGATGGTAACTGCTTAATTCAAAGCGGGCCGTCAGCCTGTCTGTTGACCTACTGCAATAAAAAAAAATAGATGGCAACCACCCCTGGCTTTAAAACATGGCGCCATAATTACTTGTGCTTGGTTTAGTAACCGGCATCAGTAAACTAGTTTCCACTTTCCTTTCGAGCCCGGCAGCGCGTTGGCAATGCAACTGGTGTTCCGAACATCTATTTGCGACGGTGACTACCTACTATCGGGTAGTTATAAAAAAAGATACAACAATAAGTCTGCATGTGGCAATTATTGTTGTAATTAATACTATCTCAAAATAAAATCACCATTCTCTGGACTCTAAGAAAACGTTCTATTCTCTTTGGAAAATAGATATATTAATGATATACCATAAATACTATCATAGACTATAAACCATATATAACGCTGGGATGATGATGATGATGATTACTACCATAGACTATAATCACGGACTTTATTTTATATATGCAAATTAATCGAAGAAATCTGCCATAACAGTACATTGATTATGGTATATATATCCGGTTTCAATATTGTTTTTAGGGCGGTATTCATGGTGAGCGAAGCAAAACACAAACTTGGTCACTAATAGATGTTTATTCTCAATAACTACCAAAAAGCCGTATTCGTATGTCGTCTCCCCCTTGACCAGGAATTGGTTGGGCCTTCGAGGCGGACCTCTTTACTCCGCGTAAACTCGGGGGGCATGGTCTCGTTCGGGGTACATGGAATACAAGCTCTGTGCCGCTTTTTTCAGGTGTTAACAGGTATGAATCGTTCAGAGAGAATTGCCGTGACCGAAGCAATACGCTCGTTGAAGGGGCGGACCATGAAGGAGGTGACCAAACACACCACGCACGTGCTTTTGGGGTCGTGTAGGCAAGAAACAGGTAGGCTTTTAAAAAAATTATTTCTGAGGAACAGGAGACAAGCACTTAATAGTAAGCAGTTACCATAGTCTATGGATGTTTACGACGCTAAGGGTACCACGAACACGCTGCTGTCCCATAGGGGTAGAATGCGCCTACCTACTTATCTAAATTTTTACTTGGTTGTAAAAGTATCCGTGCAGGAGCGGAGAAGGAATACTAACCTCTGCGGCCGGTGTTTTTATCACTTCACTACAAATACAGATTAAGCATATAAAAATGTATGCATGTACAACATTATCTATACAAATAAATAAAATTGGAGGGTCTGTTTGTAATATTATAATAACCGCTTTTTACTAAGTTCATTCGGACGTATACATGGTACATATATACCAAAACAACATTTTTTTTTAATTTTTGTCTGTCTGTCTGTTTGTTCCGGCTAATCTCTGAAACGGGTGCACCGATTTTGACGGGGCTTTCACTGACAGATAGCTAATGTATCAAGGAGTAACATAGACTATTTTTATTTTAGAAAAATAAAATAGTTTTTGTTAAAAATGATAAGTTTCGGAAATTGTATAGTCCAATTTAAGTTGACCTCTGATTTATATCATTAATCATATGAAATAGGGTTCAGCTTAGGCTGGTCTTAGTAGGTAGAATTTCCAAGTCGGCCTGTCGTAAAAGACGACAAAACAACCCAACCTAGCTACGTGGTACGAACTCAAGGCCGTCTGGATGGCGACCACCTTTGGCCTTAAGTAAGCCGACATAATAACCTTGTGTTGTTCCGGCATTAGGGCTCTACCACGTAGCTAGGGTGGGTTGTTTTGTCGTATTTTACGACAGGGCGACCCCGGCCGCAGAGGTTAGTATTCTTTCTCCGCCCCTGCACGGATACAGTATCATATCTAAATGTTAAATGTTGTTCACAAGAGACCCCGACGCTTCATGCTCCATCATAACTCCTGAAACTCCAACGAATCGAAAGGAGTCAACGGTTATAAAAATCTTGACATATCAAATTCTAAACAAAAATAAAAATTATTCTTCATTGAGAAATGTTATTATATTATAAAAATAATATAATAAACTGACAATATATTGTAACCTTTAGGATTTGTTCTGATAAAATAAACTAATTAATTTCCTAGGATTTATGATTAGGTAGGTATATTTGAATACTTACTAATACTATGAGGTAATTGTGGTGTTTTTTTGTCTATTCAAAATTATCTATTCATATTTTAAGATACCCAAAATCCCTCCCAATTACAAAATGTCGATGTGCAAAAAGCGCGTACATTGAACGCCTTGTGTGGCGCGGCGAGGGGATGCTACGTTTTGACCGCGCAGTGGGCGCTGGACAGCGCCAAGCATACAAAATGGCTGCCCCATCAGGCTTATGTTGTGCCGCAATTGAAGAAAATATCACAGGTGACCTTATCGTTTCCCAGTTTTAATTAATTTAATAAAGAATAAATCATAATCTTATCATTTAATTCAAGTATACAATACCAAGTATGCTTTCCTTCATTTTATAGTGTTTTTTTATTGTGTTATATCTGCTTAATTTAAGAGTAAAAAAAGTTTCTCATCAATTTATTATTACTATTAAAATATTCAACTATGATTTTAATGTAGAGGTTGATACTGGAAATCAGTGCCGTGTCGAAATTTCGTTACGGCATAATGCCGAGTCAAATTTTATTGGTGGAGGGCGGCGATTATTGACGAAAATATGTTATCCGTTTGTTATGATATTTTTTGTGTATTACCTACATATTGGTACATTCTTAGTTACCAATAAAACTTCTTTCTTTCTTTCTTCTTTTCCTATTAATAATACTTTGTTTTATTTACAGAGAGCACGCGTTGAACGTATAGCATTGCGATACAACCACACGAATTACGCGTATAACGTATTCCATGGAATGACGGTATACGTCTCCCCTAACACGGAACAAAGGGACGCAGCTTTACAGCTTTTGTCGCTGTGCGGCGCCACTGTGCAAGATGGCGGTCCAAAACCAGATGGCTGCGCGACCCAAGGTCCGAATGTTACTACGCGAACTACGTGTGGTAGCGCATCTCAGAGGAGTAGAAATCTGCGTTTAACATCTCAGTATATCCACGGAACGCAACTTGGCCAGAGATCAGCTGGTTTCGACTTAATTATTGGTACGGATGTGGGAACAGTTAGCTCGAAGTGGGTGTTTGATAGTGTAGCGACAGGACGCATGAGGACCACCAGGCGTTATATAAACAAAGACGATCTTTGTGAAAAGTTTATTGAAAATTTCTCGCAAATGTCCAGTTGATGGATATATTAATTGTATTACTGTGTAATCGATTATTCGAAATGATCTAAAATTTTTATAAACGTTTTCTTCGAAAAGGACCGTGTAAGAATAATACCTGTGGCCGGGGTCGGCTTGTCGTTAAAGACGACAAAACAACCCTAACTAGGGTGGCATATCGCCATAATGTGGGTTGTGTTACGGTATTAGTGACCCAGGTCTCTTTTCTCCTATTCCGACAACAGCGTGTTCGCAGCGCCCATGGCGTTGCAAATATCTATAAGAGACTATAAATGCTTACTATAAGTGGACCGTCAGCCTGTTTTTCAGCAATAAAAAAAATTCAAACTTAACCTTTGACATAGTAAAGTGGGAGTTGCACAATTCTCTAATACGGTTTGGGGGTGTTTCTACACTCTGAGAGCATTGACTCCATCATACCCTTATTTATTTACCCTTAATTATTTTAGGTTACATGTTTTGCTATGTCGACTAGTTCGATTCATATCACTCTGGTTAGTAGCCGGCGTTAAGTCAGTAACTCCAAAATTGTGAACAAGTCCCACAGACAGCCACATGAAAGCTTGTTTTTAAAAAAGCTGGAAGTAAAGCAGGTCGCAATTCAACAGACTAAATTTTAGCGCTTGTGTTACGAGTTGTAAAGAGTAAGAAAAGGACGGGTAATAATCTCCCCATTTGAATATCTCTCAATAAATAATAATAATAATCATAGTAAAGTTTAATTTTTGAAGTTATACATCTTTTTGCGCGTATGGAAAAAATTACTAGAGTAATATTTTCACGATTTGACATAATGAAGTTAGCTGATAACTGTCTCAAGTTATCTCGTCTCATATCTATATTCACAGTAGTTACTCAAATATTCATAAATCTGCAACACGTGTTTTATATCAGTAGGTTATTATACGTGTTTTATATCAGGAGATAAAGAATATATATTTATTCATAAATATACTTCTGTATATGATTTTAAATTATATATGGTGATGAATGAATGATAGGCTATTGTAAAAATTATTGATAAAAGTGCCTTTTAGTTAAAAAAAGTGCGTGCGTACAAAGTACACAATGACATGTCAGAAGTAAAAATTCTTTGGCAATCTAATTTTTAAATCTTCTAATAAATTTAGAAAAGAGGATTTATGAAATATTATTATTTTATATCTTATTAAACAAAACTCAACTGTATTTTATTGCAATTAAGTCGCAATTCGAATAGATATGTATAAATAATGCAATGCAATCATTCTATAATTACATTATAGAACACTTCAATAATTCTGAAGCTATTATTAATAAGGTTATCTTATCTTATTTCGGGGCCGAAGTGTCCGAGAAATATCTCGGACACTTCGACCTAATGGGATCTTTTGTGTTCCCCTAGATAGCAATCACTCCTCTCCAATCTCATTGAAGATTTGCTTCATGAGCCTAACAATGAGGTATGGAGATAGGAGCCTGTAGTCTTCCGGTGTCGGATATCCTACCCCCAAAAGATTCATTCGCCTCCTGGCCAATGCATCGCATGTACACAGTAGGTGTTCCATGCGTTCTGTATGTTCCCCACACAACGTGCACATGGGATTAATAAGGTTGATATTACTAGAGCAAAAAAATCAAGTGTATTGTAATGAAGTCGCAATTCGAATAGATATGTATAAGTAATGCAATCATTTAAAAATTACATTATAGAATAAGTTTTAAGCCATTATTAATAAGGTTAGTATTACTGGAGCAAAAAAACGTTTCACATCTTCGTAATGCTAATATTGCGTTTCATCCGTAAAAATTTTACCCGCATGCGTGCAAAGAAGTTTCACTTCAAAAATACATTAAGTGCATTTATAGATTTGTGCTTAATTGTCTGTATTTATTCTTTTTATTTGTTTACATTATGAATTATTTTTATTAATATTTCATTCATTTTACAACAAAAAGTTGTGGCATGCGGGATGAAATCTTTAGACATTTGTTCTGTTACTCCAAAGATATATAACTTCTTATGTGCATAAATAAGTACACACACAAGTTTGTCTTACGTTACATTAAGTAGTAGCTAAGTCTCGAATGATTCGTGTCGCAACCCAGACGTCAGATTCGATTCCAATTATAGATTGCACTCCTGGAACATTTTTGTTTCATAATATTGTAATACAATTGCCACGTACCGAGAAGGAAAACATCGTGAGGAATCAGGGATCACCAACCTATTTGAGAATATGGGTCTCCATTCCCTCTAGGGGAGGACCTAGCCCACCAGTGGGTCCAGGAATATCAAAATTTTAGAAAAGAAAAGCCGGAAAACCGCCAGGACAAAACAGAGAAGGCGGCAAATAATAACGACAAAATAAAAATAACTAAATCTCTAGTCACGCTAGATATTGCCTTATACTTTAAAAAAAATTAATGACAAAGTATAAGTTATAAGTGAAAGATAATTGGAACGAAGTTAAAAGTACTGTAAGCCGCATATTTTATAGAGTGAACTGGCAGAAATCGTCAAGTAACGAAAAAGTGTTAAACCCCCTCCAAGTATACAAATCAGATAGAGAGAGTTGAATAAAGGAGGACTGCACTTTCTGGTATGATAAAAATACAGTAATAAAATCAATAAAAATCTACATTTTAAAACACGTTTAAAAATATCGCGATCAACTTCGTTCCTGACAAGGGTCCCACCGACCGTACAATTTTTTTACTAAGACTATGCCGTCATGTATATTAAAATCGCAATCTATATTATTATGAGTTAAGATTTATTTATATAGTCTTTAAAGGTTTTTGGAATTGTTAAATTTGTATATTTTTAATTTGCAGTGTAATTTTTTTCTACATGTATAATATTTGTTCTGTTACTATTTTACCTAATTCATAGCTCCGTGAATAAATAACTTTAAATTGACTAATCTATTGTTTCAATAAATTGTATGAAAAATAATAATACAGAAGCAGGAAAACAAATGCAGCGAATTGTTGTATTGTGACTTACCTAGGAAGTGAAAAATGTTGTCAATTTCTTCTTGCAACTTCTTGCAGGTCCACAACCATAGCGTGTCATAGTTTTACTTCAGTAATCAGACAGAGTAGACCAAATATAGCTACATCTATTTTAAATAAATAAAATTGAAGTGTCTGATTATAATATTAAAATAACCGCTTTGTACTAAGTACATTCGGACGTATACACGGTACATATACTAAAATAACATTTTTTACAATTTTTGTCTGTCTGTTTGTTCCGGCTTGTCTCTAAATGAATGGCTGCACCGATTTTGACGGGACTTTCACTGGCAAATAGCTGATGTAACAAGGAGTAACTTCGGCTATTTTTATTTTAGAAAAAAAAATAGTTTTTGTTAAAAATGATGTTGACCTCAGATTTATATCATCAATCATATGAAATAGGGTTCAGCTTAGGCTGGACTTTGTAGGTTGAATTTCTAATTTAATTTGACCTCATATATCCAAAAAATGCTTCCTAGTCACTATTCCACGCGGACGGAGTCGCGGGCACAGCTAGTAAAATTATATAATAATATGGATTCATTTATAAAAGGACAATGAATTTTTATATGAAAATTTTAAATAAAATAATAAATAGACATTCTTCAAAAAAGGTGTTATAACATTTCTTCGAGGTCGGCAGCGCGTTGGTAATGCCTCTGGTGCTGCAAACGTCCATAGTTGACCGTCACCACTTGCCAGGGTGAGCCGTCTGTCTGTCTGCTGAACTGTAGCTATAAAAAAATACATAAATAAAATGTATTCAGAGCTATGTTTTTAAACATATGCTTTGCTTTTAGTATACTACGGATGCAGAGCAGGAAGAATTTCGTACAACGACCTGTTATTACCTGTCTCTGTCACTCCCGCGTAAATATAATGAGTCCTCGCTCGCACAGAGCAATGACCGCCGTCCTCGGGGATTGTAAACAATTGTAAAACAATTTTGAACACCGACTTTAGAGTGGAATAAATGTTATAATAATTGGTTTGGGCGAATGGAAAAGTGTATTAGCTACGTGGGCTACGTGGTGAATACTTTGAAAAACAATAAAAAGTGCTATAAGGTTTTAGTTGTGTTTTTTCATAAAACGACAAAACTTAAAAGGCATGCCTCGTAGTAATTGTAACTCGGTTTTTATAACTGTTATAATATAAAATCTAAATAAATAATCTATTATAATAACAATAATTTATTTAATAATTTAGTAAATTTTTTTCTCCTTCAAACATTTTATGTAAACCGCACTTAATACAAAAATGTTTGTGACCACTGTCAGTAGGTAAAGAGGTCATTGTACGAAATTCTTCCTGCTCCGCGTCCGTAGTATAGACATTATTACGGAAATAATGATAGATAATAAGTACGAGGGGCGGCTGATAAGTTCGCGGCCTAAGGTATTTAATGAATGAAAATTTGAGATGTATATTTTTATTTTTCAATATAGGCTTGAGGGATCAAGTGAAATACACTTCTCACTTCTGGCATACCACGCCTTTAAACCACTAAAAAAATATTATTTGTCCTCAAAATGACAATCTACGGCAGCTTTCATTTCGTTGTCATCCGAAAATCTCCGGCCCCATAAGTCCTTTATCAATTTGGAAAACTGGAAAAAATAGCTAAGTGCCAGATTTGGACTGTACGGTGGGTGGCCAATTTCTGTAGGCCTGCCTGCCTGGCAACACACGCAGTGTACTCGTAAACGGGCGCGTTGCCTTGCAAAAACAACACTGCGCGCTAACTTTTCACGTCGTTTCTGCATAACAGCCTCACGAGCCTGACTCAACAAATTGGCATAATCTTGACTGTTCATTTTAGTCCTTTCGGTAGGTAATCTATTAATAAACTCTCCTCGCTATCCCAGAAGATAGTCGCCATTATTTTAGATGCCGACTTTTCCATCTAGAATTTCTTCGGCAGCCTTTCTCCTTTTTTAATCCATTGCATCGTTTCTTGTTTGGACTTCGGATCAGCTTTCGAGTCATCGTTGCTTGTCGAGCGGTGTGAGCATTCTCAGTACCCAGCGCGCGCAATATTTTTTCCATGTGTAAATTAAATTTTGATGTAAAATTTCTCCAACTCATTCTTTACCAATTTGAAGTTCTTCAGCTATCTGCTACAATTTAATTTTTCTGTCGGCCAGTACTAATTTTTCTATTTTGTTAACATTTTCTTCGGTCACTAGCAAAATCTTAAAGAACCGATGACATTTCTTCAAAATGTTTTTCGGCGTATTTCCTTTTTTTACGAGGTACTTTATCACGGCGCGGTGTTCAAAATTCCGTGAATTTTCGGATTCTGCTGACATGAATATTTGTTGTTTAGTAGGTAATTCAATTATGACCTGAAATTTGATACGGGTTGTTTTTATACTACCACTGAGTCCCTCAAATAGTGATAGGAGTAACAATATAATTAGTCATCGTTAATTACTTTAGGCCGTGAACTTATCAGCCGCCCCCCGTAATATTCCGTGCCTGGACTAAACATTTCGCAGAAGAGCCTTAGCCGACGAGTCAAAGACCGTTTTAACTGCTCGAACAGTGGTAGTTTTGAATTTATTATTCATCATCATGTAACATAATTCATTCATTTTCGTTTGTTACGTTTCGTTCATTACAAAACAAATTAACATAAAACGTGTTATTATTGTTATTAAACTATATAGAGAACAATTGCACCATTCATTTCATTCCTATGAATTTGTATGAGTTGCCGTTTGAGCCAAAAGAGGTCTCGTCGAAGTTTCAAGTCACAACGTCATAATTCAAATTTGACTGATTAATTTCTATTAGAACATAATTTTAGGAAAATTACAGATAACTAGACAATATATATATATATATTTGGTTGCTGTAGAACAGCAGACTTGCTGTGTGTGACCTATAGACCTGGCATGACCCACTAGTACCATCGCTATGCCTGTGAGTAGTTCAGACGCCAGGGGACAGCTAAGACGCTGCCGGCCGCGTTCCTGGCCTTCAGCTCAACACTAGTTTAGGGAATGTAATCCGTCACCTATTTTAGTTAAAGCCCCCCCCCCCTTCCATTAAATGATCATCCGTAGTAGATGAGCAAAACCCCTCCCCATTATTTGGCTCATATTTATTTATCTTTATTAAGCAGTCAGCGCTTGCCGCATAACGCCAAGAGTGCATGCTGTGGTTACGAGTAAAAACTAAACGCACCATATTTGACTCGTATGTTAAAGTAGCTTGAAAAAGCGGGAGATTTCCTTTAGAAAATATTGACTACGAAAACCTAAGGCCCCTCCCCCTCCCCCTGTGACCACGCGTGGTGTTTTGAAGACCAAAACACTACGCATGGTCACATAACTGAACAGGTCACGTGTATATTGTATGTTCCCTTATAATGGCGGCATACAGAGACCAGCGGGCGATTGCCATCCAAACGGGCTAGGAGCTCACTTAACAAGTTATTTAGTTGTCTTTTATGACGAGCTGCTGCAGGGTCAGTATTACTCAACAACGGAAAAAACGCATTTAATAAACCACATTTACTTCGAGAAATTTTACATCAATAGTAAAAATGTGTATAGATAAAATAATTTATAGGCCACATAAATATTTTCAATTATTATATTTATTTATTTAATAAATAAAAAATATAATTATTATATAATCATTAACATCTAGAAATTATATCAGGATAGAAATATGTCATCTGTGCAAAGAACTTTTCAGCCCCACAACAGGTGGGGCTGAAAAGTTCGTAGGCTAACATATAGATGGCGTTACTAGAATTAAATTCATATGATTTTTTGTTAGTAAATACCTTTTATAGATACGTGTATAAATTTCACAGCTGCCGAAAAATTGATTCACTAAATATACGAGCATTGTGAGTGAAGAATCTTTTGTTATTGTTTCATTAAGGAAAAAAATGGATAAAAAAGAATTTTGTGTGTTATTAAACTTCTTGGCGAAAAAAATACTGTTGAAGCGAAGGCTTGATATTGATAAACATTATTGGGACTGCTCATTAAAAAGAAATTTAGCACTGATGAAGAAGTAATCGCCGAAACAGAGGCCTATATTGAAAGTCGTGAGAAATCGTACTATAAAAATAGTATCGTAAAATTGTATGACCGCTATAATCGCTTTATCGCCCTCGAAGGCAATTTAAATAATGAAAACAATTTGTTTAAAAAAATGTTTTACTATGTTAGCCTACGAAATTTTAGCCCATGCAATATAACTTATTAGTTAAAAGTTACGAGTTCAAGAAATTCTTAATTCCTGCCGCTAATATCAGCGGCATTACACGTCCGCCGAAAAATTTAACCTCGATGGAGATCCATATATCTATACAAATAAATAAAATTAGAGTGTCTGTTTGTAATATTAAAATAACCGCTTTTTACTAAGTGCATTCGGACTTATACACGGTACATATATATACCAAAACAACATTTTTTTCAATTTTTGTCTGTCTGTCTTTCTGTCTCTTTGTTCCGGCTAATCTCTGAAATGGCTACACCGATTTTGATGGGACTTTCACTGGCACATAACTGATGTAACAAGAAGTAACTTAGGCTATTTTTATTTTAGAAAAAAAATAGTTTTTGTTAAAAATGATCAGTTTCGGAAATTTTAAAATCAATTTAAGTTGACCTCAGATTTATATCATCAATCATATGAAATAGGGTTCAGCTTAGACTGGACATTGTAAGTTGAATTTCCAATTTAAATAAGTGTAATCCAAAATAAACCATAAGATATCCAAAATATTCTGCCCAGTCACTATTCCACGCGGAAGGAGTCGCGAGCACAGCTAGTTATAAATAAATTTTGTTACTGTTATAATTTAAATTGAAACCTAACAGATCGTAGCCAGGTTTTTGTTTGCCATTGTGATTTAATATTTATTGTAATATCGTTACATATAATTTTGCACTAGATCCAGAAACTAGTTGCCAAACTACTGCTATACATTGAGCGAGAATGAAGTTTTTGGCTGAGTTGGACAAAGGCCAATGAACTTGCATCGAGCTAAAGTAGCAAAACGACCTTCATCTACCTGAAAGCCTGATACTTACCCTAAGTTTTTGTTAATATCCTCTAAAGGAAACTTCTTTACTTTTGTATAAATCATCATCATCATCATCATCACAGCGTTATGTCCCGGTTGTATAAATATAATTTGTGGTGTATGGTTCCGGGTTTGCGTATGTTAAACGACAGGTGCATTTTAAAATGATTTATTTGAAAATATCGATGAAACGTTTACAACAATAAAAGGACATTTTATTATATTATTTTACGTTCTCGATCGCGTGCGGTCATAAAGCGACTCCCTACTGCCAACGGCGGAGTATTATGACTGAAGGAGAGTCCCGGGTGGCGAGTATCGCGAGGGCGGCCTGCCACGCGTGGCGCGCTTCGGGTATCTCCCGGCCGCTATATCCTCCCCCTCGAGGGCAGGAGAGAAACACCTCTCCTGCGCTCGCACAGGACTCCCTTTCACTTTAGGCGGACGGCCTCTATTTCTCTTTGGTACGACGGGACGAAGAGGCATGTCGTTGTCATTACGAAGGTAGAGTCGCGTTAGTTGTGAAACGTGAAATTTGCCCAAAACATTTTCTGGAGAATCTGAACTGGACACCACGTAAGTAGTTGGGCTACATCTTTTTGATATAACGTAAGGTCCATCCCTTTTTGGCACAAACTTATTTGAGAAAGCTTTTGAGGCGTCGCTAAGGGTGTGTGTCTTTAAGAGCACCCGATCACCTACCGCAAACTCCTCTGCTGGTTTACGTGACTTGTCGGCGTACGCTTTTCTCTTGTCCTGCTGTTTTTCGACTCGATCCCTGACACTTACTAAGGAATCTACGAACTTTTGCAAATAAGGCGTGATTTGAGGAATGAAATTCTCTTTATTCAGTACCGATCTTATATCATTATGGACCTCTAAAGGAGAACGCAACTCTCGCGCAAAATTAAGATAAGCTGGCGTAACACCTGTTGTGTGGCAAACAGCTGAGTTCATGGCAAACCTCACTAATGGAAGCTGCTGAGGCCATGACCCGTGTTTGGTATTGACTAACTGAGCCAGCTGAAACTTTAAATCTCTGTTTTTACGTTCGGCAGGATTTGCTTCTGGGTGATAAAGAGGCAGAAGATCCTGCTTGATACCTAAAACGAACATGACTTGCTGCATTACAGCAGAAATAAACTGAACACCATTGTCTGAAACTATTCGACGGGGTAGACCGTAACGAAGGAAGTACTCTTCGACGAGAATTTTAGCACTTGCTACCGAAGAAGCTTCTGCTAATGCAAACAGCTCAACCCAACGAGTCGCGGTGTCCTCTACTAGCAAAATCCATTTTTCCCCACTAGGACCTGCTGGAAGGGGACCAAACAAATCAATGGCCAAAACCTCTCCTCTCTGATTTAAAATAGGAGTTTGCAAGAGGCCTGAAGGCTTTTCGTTTGAAGCTTTATATCTCTGGCATGTTATACAGGTCTTTATAAAATCTGAAATGATACGACGCATGCCAGGAAAATAGAAACGCTGTGACACCCGGTGAAACGTGCGGTCTACGCCGTGATGCCCTGCAAGAGGAGAATCGTGGCATTCCTTCAAAATCTCGAGGCGAAGGCTTTCAGGCACAACGAGCTGTGGCTCTTCGCTGTCGACATCTGGATTATATCTATAAAGAACTCCCTGTTGCATAAAATAACCACGCTCGGACCAACGCTTCACATCAACGGATATGGGGTCAGCAACTTTTTCAAAATCTGAAATTATTTTGTTAAGTTCTGGGTCTCCTAACTGAGCCTGACGCAAGTCGCTCGGACGACGCGTGGGCAAGTCAACCAGAACTGAACACAAACCACACTGATCTCTAGTATCGGATTCACAAGGAGGGCGACTAAGGGTATCAGCAACTACATTAGCTTTTCCAGGTGTGTACTGAAACCGTAGATTAAAACCTTGTAACTTAAGAGCCCACCTAACTAACCTACCAGACGGAGATTTCAACGTAAGCAACCATCTCAAAGGTTGATGGTCACTGCCTACAATTACTTCATGGCCATCGATGTAACCTCTGAAACGTTCGACAGCCCAAACTACGGCCAATGCCTCGCGTTCCGTAGTACTGTAATTTTTTTCGGCTGGTGTAAGCAGGCGGCTGGCAAACTCAATTGGTCTTTCATCTTTGCCTTCTCCTTGCAGTAAAACGGCTCCTAAAGCATAGTTACTTGCATCGGTTCGAAGAACAAAAGGCTTGCTGTAGTCTGCCTGAATCAAAATAGGAGCTGAGACAAGACGATTTTTCAATTCTTGGAAAGCACCAGCTTGTTCTGAAAACCACGACCATTCTTGATTCCTTTTAGTTAGACGAGTGAGTGGTTCTGCAATCGCAGAAAAATTTGGAATAAATTTTCGAAACCACGAACAAGTCTGTAAAAATGTTCGAAGATGACGCAACGTAGTAGGAGGTTTCATTTCGGATATAACACGTATTTTCTCGGTATCAGGTGAAATCCCATCTTGAGTGATGACATGACCGAGGTATTTCACCTTATCACGTGCAAAAACACACTTTTGACGATTTGCACGCAACTTGAACAGACGCAATCTATCAAAGACGGCGCGAAGATCAGCAATATGCTTTTCGAAACCTTCTGATATGATCAACAGATCGTCTTGGTAAGCCAAAATAGTAACGTCTTTGAGAGACGAACCAGACTTGAGTCGATCGACGAGCCTTTGAAAGGTAGACGGCGCGTTTTTGAGGCCAAAGGGCATTCGAATAAAACGGAAAGTACCAAAAGGTGAAACAAACGCCGTTTTGTCACGATCGCATTCTCTTACTAACACTTGCCAAAAACTGCTACGCATGTCTATAGAAGTCATGAAACAATTTCTTTTTGTTGACTGAACTAGCTCGTCAATAAGCGGCATAGGGTAAACGTCTGTTTTCGTAACTGCATTTAACTTCCTATAATCGACGCAGAAACGCACTTCACCATTCTTTTTGGGCACCATCAAGGCCGGAGAAGACCAAGCGGACTCACACTCCTCTATGACACCCTCTGCCAACATCTTGTCAATTTCTTTACGCATAACCTCTTTTTTGGCTGGCGTTAACCTGTAGGGAGGGACAGCGATAGGAGCGTGGTCACCTGTTTCAATTCTATGTTCCGCGTAAGAAGTTGGATCTCCCCCTGGTGCAAAGATATCTTCATATTCATTAATGACCTTAGAAATTTCCGTACGTTGACACGGATTTAAAGACGTTGCCTCGTCATCCCGCAGTACACCAAGGGACGCACACGGTAGCCCAGGTGACTTGTTTTCAAAACGTAAAGGAAATACACGCGACTTCTTTTCCGAAAAGGTCCACGTGGAACGGCCAAAATCAATATTTAAATTAAATGACGTAAGGAAATCGATACCCAGCAACGTTTCATTACTTGTTGCATTAGGGAAAACAAAAAATTGTACTACTTTAGTTTTCTGTTCGAGAGTCACCTCAACTTCTGTGGCTAGTAAGTCCATAGTCTTACTAAGGCCGTCGGCTAACTTGACAATTTTTGTTACAGCATAAAATGGCTGGGCTTTCTGTTTAAGAAGTTTGTATAGAGTATGCCCAGCAATGCTACTTTTAGCCGCAGAGTCAGCTAACCCCACTCCATGTTCACCCAGTATGGATATATTAAGAATCGGCCGTAATGGCTGTTCATTTTTATTAAAACAAACGGGGTTAAAATGCAAAGGTTGACAATCACTGGCTTCTTTGAAAAAAGTTTGAGAACTATTGTTCCTAACCACATTACTGTTAACAGAAAATGACTGGGTACTACTGACTTTGTTGCTACAAGTTTGAAAACCACTTAAATCAACATTACGATTACAAACTTTACAAGCTAAACATGTACAAAGGTCATTATTAACAGTAGGACAAATTGAAAGAGGTATAAAATTACTTACATTATTACATTTCTTACTTCTATAAAAATACCTTATGTCGGTGCAAACGCTTCGCGGCGGCGAGTTACAAAGGTTTGTCGGCGGCGGTGCCACAAAGGATCGCGGCGGCCGCGGCGGCGTGTTAGAAACGTTTGTCGGCGATGTCGGCGGCGGCCGCGGCGCTTGGCGAATATGCGGGAAAGTCCTCAAACTTCCGGCGTCGCGCTCGCGCGGCTCGCATGACGTAATCGCGCCGGTTTCGACGGAGTAAAACGCACTCGTACCTGGGTTTTCGGTTTCTTTCGGGTTACACTTTACGCACTTAGACCTGACTGTGCCCGTTGCACCGCACCCGTAACACTTTATAGAAACTTTTTCCCTTTTATCACTTTTAACACTTAAAAGCTTTTCGCACGTGTCTTTTAAATGACCGCGATGCTTGCAATAGACACAAAACAAACGATTTTGCTTCCTGTTGACGTACGCACTGTCTGTCTTAATGTCGGTCTCCACTGGAACACTGCGTGAGCTGCTCGAACGCGCTTCGGCGTGAAGAGGTGGTCTCGACGATACCGTGGGGACTACACTGGTCTCTCGAGCTTCAGCTAATGAATCTTCAATGCTGCGAGCCTTCCGAAGTAGATCCTCAAAAGTGAATATGCTCTCGCGATCGACCCGCTTTCTTATACGACGATCCAAAAGTCCAAAGGTCATGTCTAATTCCACTCGCTCACATAAATCTC
This sequence comes from Malacosoma neustria, assembly GCA_963693495.1. Taxonomy (NCBI): domain Eukaryota; kingdom Metazoa; phylum Arthropoda; class Insecta; order Lepidoptera; family Lasiocampidae; genus Malacosoma; species Malacosoma neustria. The sequence continues at coordinate 14,637,980 of OY856390.1, forward strand.
CAACAGGAAGCTTAGCCAGCAACGCTCTCACCTTAGCTATAAACAAGTCCGTAGGTTCGCTTCCTTGAGACAATGTGAAGAGTTCAAAATATATCCTATGAGGCGGTCGACGTATCCCATATGCCGAACGAAGCCTCGTAATTGCTTCCGCCCAAGATGTTGTGGTAGACTTGACGCCCTGCCACCAAACTGCTGCAGAACCAATGAGAAGCATGGACAAGCCCTTCAAGGCGTCCTCATCACTGACCCTGAGACATGACTTATATACACTTACTGCGTCTATAAAGTTATCTACGGACTCATCGGGACTTTCCGAGAAACGTGCCGTACATTGTGTGAAATTGCCGCACTTCTGAACAGCAACGTCCGAAAAGATAGCGGACGGATCTGGAGTTGACGCTCGTACTTCCCTAAGTAGCTGAGAGCAAAACTCCTGCTGTGACTTCTGCAACGACGTGATAAGGTTGGAGAACATCTCTTGTGACATCGTCACACTCTGATTTCCCTCTTCTTCACCATCCGACGACGCAGCAGCACCTTGACGAGTACGCGGCATTTTGTTTTCACTACAACACTACACAAACACGGTTTTAACACTGGTTATTTTTTTATTTACGTTGGGCGCCAGATGTGGTGTATGGTTCCGGGTTTGCGTATGTTAAACGACAGGTGCATTTTAAAATGATTTATTTGAAAATATCGATGAAACGTTTACAACAATAAAAGGACATTTTATTATATTATTTTACGTTCTCGATCGCGTGCGGTCATAAAGCGACTCCCTACTGCCAACGGCGGAGTATTATGACTGAAGGAGAGTCCCGGGTGGCGAGTATCGCGAGGGCGGCCTGCCACGCGTGGCGCGCTTCGGGTATCTCCCGGCCGCTATAAATTTAGTATTCATGAATTATAACGTAAAAACTAACGGGAGGTCTTCTCATATAGTACGGAAGGTCACCGAGGGGAGGTAGGGGGATAAAAAAATTGCAAAAATAGGTAAAGTGATACATTCCCTAGTCATTCCTGAAGATAAAAATGCTTAGCGAAGCCATTCAAAGCTGGGTAATTTCCGGATACTATTAAAGGCCATTTTAAAGTGTTTAATGTTAAATAAATTACATACAGTTTATGCTACTATAAACGAATGAGGGAATATACAATGAGGGAATAACAATTAAAAAAATACAGTTGACACTACATTTAAAAAGACAGTAATTCATCCTAAGAGAGCGCTAATCATTATTACATTAACACTAAAATGTAATAATAAATGTATAACGACAAATCACACAGCGCCATCTAGTGAAATCAAAACCATATATTTAAATATTATAAATATAAGATCTTAGAGGTCACTTATTGAATGTCAAACATCTAATAGTTTCCAATACAAAACGAAAGTAAAAACCACGAAACGAACTCAGCACCCAGCGAATATTTTTTCAGGTTCATTTTTATTTCCCAAAGTCGCTTAACACTTGTGTTATGGGTATTTAATAAACCACATATTATATACTTTTAAATTGTAAACAAATACATAAATACCTAAACGCGAGACGGGAATCAAACCTATAACCTAGCGTTCCGAAGTGCATTAACCGTTACCATGTCATGTGTATCATCTAAACATGTTTTACTTAACAAAACAAAATTTATGAACATATATTTTTGGATATTTAAAATTAAATTCTATCACGGCGAAAATAGTCCATACATCGTTTGATCGATGTACATATATAATAAATATTCCTTATCTATATAAATAAAAAATGACAGAGGTCTGCAGTTGTGTGCGCATCAAGGCAAAAGTACTAGATAGATTTCAATTAAATTTTATAAGTTTTATGTCGTATAATTTGGTCCTTATCTAATAAAAATATTACGATATTTTGTGGATAAAATATTGCGATGTCTCGGTGGTATTAAACCACCTGGGATTATTAGTCTAACTTATTTGGCATCATATTTTTAATTTCGTAGGTATTTATTATCAGTAATAATCCTAATTTAATTCAGAATTTGGCAATTTGTACATTCTTCTTTCTCTGTATACAAAATTGAATTGTATAGTATTAAATGTGTGTACTTGCTTCAATTGCAATATTTTCTGACAACCTCAGTGACGTAGCGTCAAACACATTTCGGTACGCTTGCGGGAGGTCATGGGTTCGATTCCCGTCTTGGGTGTTTATGTATAATGTGTATTTATTAAAAAAAATTATATATGTAGTTTATCAGTTGTCTAGTACCCATAACACAAGTGAATGAAGAACGGTGGCAGTACATTTATATAAAAATATATATACCTAGTTATTATAAATCGATTTCAAAAATACAGACTGCGAGTGGTTAATTTTATAATTTGTAACTGTTAATCAATAAATGAATATTTGATTAAAGGTTTTTATAACACTAAAGGTAACTTCAACCCACCATAAATACCACCCTTAACCTTGAAATTTCCGTTGATCCATTGAAAACAAAGCGTCAACACGTGGCCAGGGTAGGGGAGCCGAGACCTTGGCACGGAACCATCAGAGCATTACAATTTGTTTTTATAATTACCATAACAACACATCTTACGGTTATACAATTAATTTCATATTACGTAAGATTAGATAATTAAAATTTTATTGTAACATTTAGCTTTTTTTAGTGTTTTAGTTTAGAGTCATTAGCATTATTAAAAAAGTCAACTACTGGATAGATTTCAATTAAATTTTCTAAGTGTTATTTATTAGACACATGGCCCTTATCTAAAAAAATATTGCGATATCTTTATTTAATATAAAGTTATTAAAGTTTTAAGAAACTACTATTGTGTATTTTCTTGCCACGGAGAAGTGGGGCAAGCGGTGTAGCGCGCATGCGTACGAAACGGGCGGTTAAATAATATTTAAAAATAATATATTTTTAATAAATAAGACTTATACAATTAATGACTATTAAAATGACAATTTTGATAATTTGATTGATTATTGACTGAGAAATGATCAATGGTATTCTGAGTGAAATGGAGGTGAAGAACTAAAAGAGACTTACAGTTGAATCGCATGTTTATTTTTACACTCTCACACTTATTTCAATATGGTATCACACTTAATACATTACTTTTTTAAGACTACTATGCACAATTCTAATGATTTCTACAATTTTACAACTCGGTACAGTAATTGATAACGTATTCGCGAGAGCGCATTGTGCGAATACTTAATACGCAACTACCTCGCGTTTTCGGAAATAAAATATTGCTATTGAATGTACTCCCGGCGAGTTTCGATTTCTCGAGCTATGTCCGCCGGGTGCACTCGTGCAAAATATTAATTACATTATAATGATAAATTAAATTGTCATTAAATGAAATAATGATAATTACAAAAAAGATACAAGATACAATAAATGATAAACAAATAGATTATAAATTTAACAAATTAATATCGTAGTAATATGCAGTGCCTACACAGCCCCCTGCTGGGACCGTAACTACGATAAGGTCGACAGTAGTCTGGGAATCGAACTTTTCTACCGAACCTAGTTGTTTCGGTGTGGTCTGTACAGTCAGCCTTCGACATCGAGCTTGAAGTGTCATCACCATGTCAATTTTGTTCAATTATGAAAGTTTTGTTGCTCCGGTGAAGAACTTTATAGGGGCCAGTGTATGGTGGGTCGAGTGAACGTCCCACGACATCATAGCGAAGGAACATAGATACAAGTGGCTCGATCGCTGGGAGCGTAAAGGTATTTTCCCATGACGACTGGCTGGCTCCGGAGATATTTTTGCCATATGACGTCTAAGCCGTGCCGTGAAGTCTGTGTAGTCCGCCGTTTCATTGGGGACAGGTTTGAAAAACTGCCATCAGGCATAGGGATTCTCCATACACGAGTTTAGTTGAATATCTTCTTTCCATGCGCTTCTTATGCCGAGCAGGACAAGGGGAAGAACTACAGCCCAAATGGTGTCGATGTATCACCTGATTATGACCTTTCAATTGCCGGTGCAATCGTTCCTCCATTACGTTGCAGGCACGATGATAGGCAGTTGTAGGACGATGCTCTGCTCCTAATATAGTGCTGACGGTGCGAAAAGTATTTCATTCGAATTTGATCTGTAGTCACTTTCGATCAGTTGTGGGGGCAACCAAAGCGTAAGATCCAACCGCTGATGAATGCTCGGACGCAGGTCTCAACAGTAATGTCCTGCAGTGGAAACACCTCAAGCTATCATGTAAAACGATCGACTATCGTGAGGCAATACCTGTAACCAAGTGAATAAGGTTAATGATCCTACAATATCCATGTAGATATAAGAGAATCCTTGGGAAGGAATAGGGAAGGGGGAAATAGGGAGATTGGGTATGTCGGGTAATCTTATTTCTTTGGCAATATGTGCATTCTCTGGTCGAATTTGGGCAATCCTTCTTTATATCATGCCAAACAAATCAGCGAGTTATCAGTCCTCGTGTAGCCTTAATTCCAGGATGGCTCAATACATGAACTGCATTAAAAACTACTTTCCTGAGATCTGATATGATGTATGAACGAGGATTCTTGGCAACGTCACGGTAAATTTCTTTGTCCGAATCTGAGATTTAAATCTTTTTTAGTTTAAGAGAACTTGTACCTTTCTGAAGTATATCTCGCTGTTCAGGGTCTTGTCCCTGAGATTGTGCGAGAAGATCATAAGTTCAGCGAAGATATCGCCTTAACTCTCGAGAAAGCATCTGCAATCTGCAACTACATTCTCTTTTCCTTTGATAAAGCGTATATCGGTAGTAAAATGCGCTATGTAGTCGAGATAACGAAATTGTCTTGGAGAACCATTTTCTCAGTTGTTGACAAAAACGTAGGAAAGTGGCTATGATCGGTGTAAATTGTGCAAGTTCTGGCTTCTACCATATGGCGGAAATGTTTAATGGCCTTGTATATAGCCAGAAGTTCTCGATCATATGGACTATATTTTTTCTGAGCTTATGTGAGATGTTGCGAAAAGAATGCCAGCGGTTTCCAGCTGTTATCAACCTTCATTTGCAATGCGGCGCCAATGGCTGTATCTGAAGCGTCTATGAAAACGACAAGATCTGCGTACGGATCAGGATGTGACAACATTATTGCTCTAGATAGGCTGCGTTTTGCATAATTTGAATATTTCCATCATCTTCATCAGCTTCCATCAGCTCTGTATCCGCCGCAAGGACGCCATCCGTAGTCCTTCTTAGGTGCCAGGTGCAAGGGAGACGCCCAAGGACTTCGATCTGCGTGCAGTGCCATTCGCTAACATATCTTCGAATTCCTTTTGTATTCCTATCTTTAGCTTATCCGGAGGCAGGCGCCTTGAGCGACATGCTACAGGTGGGCCAGGCGTCGTCTTGGTATGATGTATCGTCCCGTGCTTTACGTTTCGCTGAGTACCTGACGATTTAGTTATTTCAGGATATTCACGTAACAGTCGGTGGTGTATACTTTCGCCTGTAATTGTCTTAATAGACTCGATGTCATTTGTCGTCTGCCCTGCGGGTGTTGCAGTCGTGGAAAGTAATGTTATTCCATCAATCAATCGGTGGTTCCTCAAATCAACAAGTTGTAAAATTTAAGGAAATCTACACCTATTATAGCCTTGGTGACATTAGCTACAATTAATATTCAATTGAATGTTCGCCGTAATCCGAAGTGGAATTGTAGATGTATCCAACCGTATTTACGTATCGGAATTACATTTGCTGCGTACAGGTCGTAGTCATATTACAGTTTACGCGGATCCTTCAGCGATGAATGTGGATACGCAAACATCTGAACCAGTGTCTACAAGAAAATGCATTTTAGTAATGTGATCTGTGACAAATAAGCGGCCTAAGCGCTGAAGGCAGTTGTTTGCCGCTAATTCCGGTTTCCGTTGGAGTTTTTCGACTGGGTAAATGTAGTTTTGTATACTTATGAGTATTGTGTCCAAAACGACTATGGTACCAACACTATCCTTCACTTGGAGGTCTCCGTGTATCATCTCTTCATGGATGTCTCTATATGGCGAATAACTACGCACTTTCAAGGATGCCACCTCTCTCCAGAGTTCAGTAACCTGTCGCGATAGTTCTTCCAGCATACTTGGATTTGAGCTGATACTCGTCGAAGCAACTACTGGATTGGATGGTGCGATCTCGTTCACTTTATCCGTTAATTCTGTAACCGCTCCGAGTGTGCTGTCTGTCTGCGAAGCGATGACTGTCTGGATGTTGTGTGGTAGTCAACTTAACCAGTGTACTTAAAAAAGTGTCCGGCACAGTCGGTCCCACTGGCGTCTGGAGGTGCCGCAAAAATTGGGCTATTGGCTTCTTATCTCCCAACTCCTCGTGTACCAAAAGTTGCTTAACTTTCTTTTCCTGAGAAGCCGATAGCCGTTTGATCACCTCTGTCTTAGTTTGATGTACTTATTTTTAGCTGGTGGTGCAATAATGGCATCCTTAACATCGGCTGCATGGTGCTGATCGAGTTGCGAAATGACATGGAAAAATTTCATCGCGTCGTAGGTAATTCCAGTAATCGCGAATTGACCTTCAATATGTACGAACCACAAAGCCGGTCCGTCTGGACAAAACGGTGGTATCTTGACACCAACCTTATACACTTGTGTTGCCTAATGTACTTTTGGAGTATGCTGCGGTACTCGGGGCATCTCTTGAATGCACGTTGCGTGTCGTCATTATGGGGGTCATTAGTGTAGAAGTAAAAGAGACTTACAGTTAGATCGCTTGTTTATTTTTACACTCACACTTATTTCAACACGGTAACACATTTATTATATTACTTTTATAAAACTAAGCATAATTCTAATTATTTCTACAATTTTAAAACTCAGCACAGTAGTTAACAACGTATTCGCGAGAGCACACTGTGCGAATGATTAAACACGAAACTACCTCGCGTTTTCGGAAATAAAATATTGCTATTGAAATATACAACCGACGAGACAATTTTCGATTTCTAGAGCTGTGTCCGCCGGGTGCACTCGTGCAAAATATTAACTACATTACATATAACGAAAAATTTAATTGTCATTCAATGAAATTATGATACTTACAATAAAGATACAATAAATGATAAACAAATTATAAAATAAATATCGTAGTAATATGCAGTGCCGACATAGTAAATTAGTAATAATTGTCAAGTATATCCTATACCTCAAAAGGGTGTCTATGTATAATATATCATATAAGCATGAATAAATTGAATTTAATTAAAAAAGTTTAATATACATGCGTGTTTCATGCTTCTGGTGACATCGATTGCGACGTCAAGGCACGCATTGCTGCCGCGTGGGCCAAATGGCGTGAGGTAACTGGTGTCATTTGTGACCCCAAGATGCCGGTAAAGTTGAAGGGACAGGTCTATAAGACCATCATTAGGCCTGTCCTTTTATAGGGCTGTGAAGCGTGGCCGGTGTTAGAGCAACACAAGCAAGAACTGCGTGTCACGGAGATGAATATGCTGCGGTGGATGTGTGGAGTGACGCGGAAGGACCGCATTAGGAACTCCCGCATTCGCGGTAGTCTTCATGTCCGTGACATTGCAGATAAATTGCAAGAGTGTCGGCTCCGTTGGTATGGCCATGTTTTACGGCAACCGGATGCTTACGTGGGAAACAAATGTCTGGCCATGCCGCCTCCGCCGGGCCCCGGCAGGAGGGGTAGACCCAAAAAGTGCTGGCTTGACGTCGTAAAGGGTGATATGCGTGCCAATGGGCTCACTACCAGGGATGCTGAAGATCGCGCGAAGTGGAGTAGAAAAAGTCGGAAAGCGGACCCCGGGCACCGAAGCGAAAGTTTGGGTGGCAACCGGGACTAACGCTAGGATGATGATGATGATGATGATCCTATACCTCAAAAGGGTGTCTATGTATAATATATCATATAAGCATGAATAAATTGAATTGAATTAAAAAAGTTTAATATACAAAGTGTACATATAAAAAATAGATAAATATACACGCCACCTAGTCCTTAAGTAAGCCGGGATTGTGTTAGTAGTTGTATAGTTAAAAGCGGGCGGGGGAAAAGCGGGCGGAGCTGCGCGATGAGGTGCTCATGGTGGAGTGGAAGGAGCGCCTCGCGCACCCCAGCGCGGGCCTCGCCACCATCGAAGCGGTGAGGCCAGTCCTGGCCGAATGGTTAGAAAGGCGCCATGGCGCCCTAACCTTCCGCCTGACGCAGGTCCTCTCGGGGCACGGTTGCTTCGGGAGGTACCTGTGTCGCATAGGGCGGGAGATGACGTCGGGGTGCCACCACTGTGGCGCGGGCGACGAGGAGGACACGGTTGACCACACTGTCGCCGTGTGCCCTGCGTGGCGCGAGGAGCGCCGCGCCCTCGTCGCCCAAATCAGCGTGGACCTGTCGCTCCCGGCCTTGGTTCTGTCCATGGTCGGGGGCGATCCTGGATGGACGGCCGTCGCCTCCTTCTGCGAGGCAGTCATGTCCGCAAAGGAGGCGACTTGGCGGGAGCGGGAGTCGACCACCACACTCCCCTCCCGCCAACGCAGGCCACGTCGGCGGCGCCGGAGGTCAAGTAACGACCTCCGGCCGCCGTAAAAAGCGGCCGCGGGCGGCCCCTCGGGGGAGTATCCGCCGCCCGCACTTTTGCCGCGAGGGTGAGGGCTGCGTGCTGTTCCGCGGCCCCCCTCAACTCCTAGAGTTGTTAGGAGAGCGCCGGGGGGACGAAACCCTGACCCCCTGGCGCCAACACTTTAGAAGGGGCCCGCCTCAAGACAAAGGGCGGGCCGGCGCCGGCCCGGGCCACGAGATCGGCAGGCCATATATCCGTGGGCCCGGGCGTAGGCGATAGGAGAACAGCGGGGTTTTTTATTGGGTAGTTGGATGGCCAAACATCTTTCCCGGAGTCCCACATATCCCTCGGTCCCCCCGGGCCGGGGGAACCCGTCAATAGAGGTTTTTCCCCGAGACCAAAAAAAAAAGTAGTTGTATAGTTACAACTGATATTCTAATTTTAACTTTGTAAATACGTATAGATAAACGTTAAGACATCGTATCCATAACCCCCGCCGGTGTTTTGAAAGCCGTTGTGCCAGAGCAGTAATCGATATATTGATGTATTTAAGAGACTACAAGAAAATTCTAGTCTTTAGAAGGAATTACGCTAGCAACGTTCGGGGCGATTGGGAACGCAATCTTAGAATGCTTCCTGATGACATTTTCCTTCGCAGTACGTGACAATTTTCTCACAAGCGTAAATTGCTTACAATGCGATAAACTTCGTTTGACAGATGTCGCCTCTGCTGTGTTTAGTGTCTTCTTATCTTAATCTTGAAGTATTTGAATCCTGCTTCTTCAAACTTGTTCCACTTTTGTCCAATATGTTCCTCGCCTTAGAGTGCTAAACTGGCCGCGATGTTCCAATTACTCATGCCTTGAATTCTAATCTATATCAAGAATAAAAAAAAATTAATTATACATGTTAACAATTATAAATGTCTCGAGCTTAAAAAGTTTATATGTATCCGAACGCACAGGAAAATTTGACATTAATATAACATTTAAAAAAAATAATTTTAAAATTTGATTTTGGATGTAACAAATAAGGAACTACTTGAATTATTGATTTTGAATAAGTTTTATGTAGATACTTGTTGTAACAAACTTTAAGAGATTTTTTAATTTACCAAAGGGTAGATTTGTAAAAAAATATTTTACTAGAGAAAAGCGAAACTAATCTTAATAATGTCGTCATATATAGATAATATGAATTTAGAAGACATTAAGTAAATTCATTATTATTCTAGAATGATTTTCTTACCATTTTATCAAGTATCAAAATTACTTTTTAACCTATTATATGAGTTAATCTCTACAGAAATATTTTAAAGGCATTTTATTACTAAACCAATGTATTAAGTGAACTAAAACGAGTTGTAATAAAATTTGTACACCTACCCTAAATCATTATAAAATCCATTTTAGAATTTAATTTTAATTCTGAGAAGAATTTAAGATTTGATTTTTCTCGGGATAGCCTATATATCAAATACTGTGAAAATTACGACAGTGCCACCGCCACCTTATGCCAAAGGTACCAGGGACTGGTGCGTCCCTAAACTAAAACTAAAGCAATTTATTCCAATATGAAATATATTGCACATCATGCAACACTCAAGACTGGACGTGAATCGAACCAGTGACACCCGCAGGCGTTCTAACGTGCGAAATCCGTTGCGCCACAAAGGTCTTGAAATAGTATGTAAGGGGTAAAGTATAAATAAACTATTTTGTAGATTTCATATGACCGATTAACAATATGTAATATTTTTTCCTGAGGAACAGGCTGGCTGCCCACTTTATAGCTTAACACGTTAAACGCCACCCAACATAGATAATTTAAAGAATATTAGAAATTTAGGTATTTTAAGATATGTACCACCGGTGATCCCCCAGGGCGGAATCAAGTAAACAAGATGAGGTCAACGGTGACCTCCATGGCGTTTAATTTGTAGGCCATAGGGGTAGGCCAGTTATAATATTACAATATGCTTAAATATGATGAAAACAACTCACATAATATTTAATCGTCGTCGGGTTTCGTCCGCTCGTCAATGAACCCTCCAGAATTCTTAGTTTGTCGTCCAGTTTAAAAAAAAATTAACATGAGTCAGATTGGTTGGAAACCAAATATTTTAATCGTTACTAATATTATAAATGTGAAAATAATTCTGTCCGTCTGTTACATTTTCACGCCTAAACCGCTGAACCATTTTTGATTAATTTCGGTACAAAGATACATTGGACCTTGGAGAAGGTCATATTCTCATTTTTGTCGCGGAACTCAACTTGAAGTGGGTGAAATTATTATAAATTAAATAATTATTTACAAACGTATTACTAGTTTTCTGTCTAATTTTCACGGATCCGAAGAATCTTGTCTGCCAACCTTAACATTCAAAATAGGAAAGTAAACACCTTTGACATGCAAAATTCTTAAATAGCAGTCTCTCTGCTAGATTCAGACATCCCTCGAAGAGAACGAACAGTCCATTACGATTGGCCTGTTTTTGACTGGTTACAAGGATGAGCAAGCTTCCTAACAATATTTAACTTAGTCAGTACAATGTAATTATGTAAAAGAGCTGCTTAATAGTTACATGCCATAGTATGAGCTGAAAAATGAATTAAAAAAATTACAAAATGGCAAGCTCCATAAGGAAACCAAAATTTACCAGTGTGGTAAATTTCGATAATTTATGTTAGCGGTGTTGGATATGCTACAAAATATATAACAGATTTATCAATAATCATATATGGTACAAAATTATTAAATACACAGACAACTAATGCTTGCTGATTTTAAAACAAAATAAGCATTGCTAGCCATGCCATAAGTATTTATGAAAAAATCGTGTACTCAGAACACTTAACTCGTTCGAAATAGATAAAAGCACAGTTATTCCAGAAACACACCTATCGCGCCTTAAGTCGTTTTTTATCTATGACCGATGGCTTGAACAAATCTTTACTATAACACGACCACGGTATGTAGGTACCGCAAACCGTGAATGCCCCATGACAGCTGTTGCAATTTAAGTCATAACGGTTACACGATTTCTCAACGACAATGAATCATCTTTCCGCTTGATTCACGACGATCTGTTAGTTTTTTTACTTTGTGTATATGTCCAATGTTGTCGACATGCTCTTATTAAAAAAAACGTGTGCTTCTCGGGACGCCCGACAGAAATGATAAGTTAATCTAATCTAAATTGAATTATTTAATATTGCAATTATTGTTTAACTTGAGAAATGCTTAAGTTATTACTTAAATTTTATGTATATCAATATGAATTTCCAATTTTTCCAAAAACTTTCAAAATTATTTAAACTATTCCCTAATGTAGATTCTTTATAAAGAAAAAAACAACTGTATTTCATTGTAATAAAGTCTCAATTCGAATAGATCCCTGTGGGTTAGAGTGAGAGACGAGAAGCCTGCCTACCGCTGCCGTATGCGTGAGAGAAAGGGAAGCCAGACCGACTGGCGCTGTAACGCGTTACGTAACGAAGCGGTTTACCCTCCCATAAGAAGTTATCACTTCAATAGTAATTATATTTAGCATATTAAGACTGTGATCCAAGGCCATATTTTTTTAAAGATAATTATAAAGACTTTGTTTGAAAACCAGGCGACAGTCCGGAATATGATAACAATTTTAATAAAGCATGTAACTGGAATGCGCGGCTGTAATTGATACTATTTAAAACTGATTTTTCAAAAGCTGTTTTTATTGTCGTCAAATTTAAAGTGTAAAAAGTAAATATTAATACATATTTGATTTTTTAAAGACTTGCACGAGTTTATAATATTTATGTGTCGCAGAGCTTTTAATAATCATAAATTTCCAGAGCATACACATCTAAGCCACATTAATATGCTTGCAAAATGAGGACTAAAATTTGTCTAAATCCACACTAACAATGGTCTAATATGTGGTCAGTGAACGAGCCGTGCTATAAAAATTACATTTATTCGGCAAACTTATAAAAATAAACATCATTTGTGAATGAAACATTCAGTATTCACATTTCTAAAATTATTTACTTCTTCATTCAATGACTAATCGAATGTAGATTCAAAACAATTTGATTCAAATTTAAAATTCATTCAAATATTTTTGAATCTAATTTCAATTTATAAATTTCAATGATCTAAATTTGTGAATCTGTTATATAAGAACCACATTCTTAAGAAAACGTAAAGGCGGACAATCAGATTCTCCTCTACTTGAAAAGCAGTAGGGGGACAGATTTTACTTCTGGATTTAACCGCAGTTTTGAACAATTGAATCTTTTAGAGTTTACTTACTATTCAATAGAGGAAACCCTTCGAAACAAATGTTTAATTTATAAGATATGAAATGGCGGAACATTTTATAAAGAATACAGACAATTTTTGACATTTATGTTATGATAAATGTAGAAGTATCAAGTTTTTTTAAACCCCGAGTCTTTCAAAATGTTAATAATATAATAGATACTTTTCTAGTATGGAGGCTAGAACTGTGATGTTTTTGTTTTATAGCATAAATATACAGAATTTTATATAATAACTCTAACATTGTTTGTTTGATCATCAACTTAATGTATATACAGTCAAACCTGGGTAAGTGAGAACTGGGTAAGCGATCAAACTCTATTAATGAGAGTATTTACCAGGTCCCGTCATTTTACCCTCCTAAAACCTCTTTAAGTGAGACATATAAACCTGTATAAGTGACAGTCATGTTTCAAGCATGAACCTCTATAAGTGAGATTGATACTTGCCTATACCTCTATAAGCGACAGTTAAACGCATTTAACTTTTGCTATTTATGACTCATTCTTAAATTTCAAAGGGACTCTTATTTAATTCAAACCAAATGTGCGTCTGTTATTGTTTTCTATAGTTTTAGGAACTTGCATTGTACCTATTCGAATGACCAAATGACGAGGAACTCATTCTATTCAAAAAGCCAAATGTGTCTACCGATTTATTTCTCAAGCTTATTACATTCAGTTCTTAAACAGCAGTTGCGAAGAAAGTTCCTGTACTTCCTGTACTTACTCATAATGTCCAAAGGAAAACTCAGTGTGTTGTCTTTAAGTAATATTATTCCAACAAAACGAGAAGCTTTAAGGGCATTGGAGACACTTCACAAATTTTATGAATATGCGGCGGTTGATCAAACCTTATTTGATAAAATTTATGAACTTGAAAAACACACACAATTTAAAAACAGAATCACAAAAGAAATTTACAGATTTTTTCAAGTAAATGTTGTTAGGTATAATATTATTTAGATTAAACATTTATGTTCAGCTATTATTTCAATAAACATGTAATACGCATACATACACTTATTTTGTTTCTAATTACATCATATTTGCCGTATTTTTATAGACCTCTATAAGTGAGACAGACCCCTTCTGTAACTCTGTAAGCTAGAAACTCAGGTTAGTGAGAAACCTCTTTAAGACAAAAAGAGATCGCGGTCCCTTCAGCTCTCGCTTATCCAGGTTTGACTGTATAAGTAAATATTAATTAATTAATATAATTTTCGAATACATTCAAGAATATAATACACAACTTTGGCTACATTTTAGGTGTTCAATTTCATTTATTCACTTTGTATATTTTATTGTACATTATTATTTATGTTGTGAAATAATATGTAATTATTATTTACATTTAAACACGGGAGGGAGCCTTGCGATGTATTTGTATCGTTTCATTGTGTATCGTTTATTTTTAATTAAGGAGTATATAGTTACTTTTTTAAATTTCTATCTAGACCTGTATCTGTATCAAGTTTGGCCTCCGTGGCGTAGCGGCTAAGTACTTCGGTACGCTTGTGGAGGGCGCGGGTTTGATTCCCATCTCACATCTGGGTATTTATGTGTAATATATATTTATTTACAAAAGAAAAAGTATATTATGTAGTATACACGATACCTAGTACCCATAGCATAAGTGCTCTACTTACATTGGGACTAGATGGCGCTGTGTGAATTGTACATTTATATTTTATTTATAAAAAGTATTTTTAGATCATAAAAATATTAGATATTAGGTTAGAAAAAATATTTGTTGAACTCGGTACGGCATTTAGCATAGTGGAAATACTTCGGAAACGCTTCAACTGCATATGACTTGGTGGTGCCAAAGAAAAACTATGAGGCAGGTTGATTGGACTTCTTAGTAAAAGTGTAAATTAATTTTTAGCCTGTTTTTACATATTCATAATTTTGAAAATTATTCACAATTCATAGAGTATTATTAATATATGATTAAGGCCTTGTTCGTTATAATCATAGAACTAGACAACCCTACAAGAACAACTAGAGCTGTGTTTCTTGACCTAACAGCGACACCGGCCCATTTGGGCTTTGAATTTGGCCCGCTCGGCCTTGGCAGAACCAATCGTATTATCAGTAGATAATTATCGGAAATATGCCTTTATATGAGCAGAAAACTATATTAATAATAAAATAAATAATAAATATTTTGGGATATTTCACACAACGCCATCTAGCCCCAAACTAAGTTGCATAGCACTTATGGGGTACTTGACAACTGATATACTACTTTTAAACTTTTTTTTGTAAATAAATACATATTATACATAAACACCCAGACGCTACACGGGAATCGAACCCGTGACCTCCGCAAACGTACCGAAGTGCGTTAACAACTACGCCACGGAGGTCATCAAAAGTTTATACATATTATATTAATTATCTAATAGATTGCATTATAAGCTCCATGATTTTTTTTAAAGAGTGTTTAAGGTTTTTATTCACACTATATGTAATTTGTTACTGCTTGATTAATTATTATAGATTTATAATATTTATAAATTGTAATCAAATTTTTATTTTGTATGCATATTTTTTGCTAAACATAATAACTGTGTGCCTTTTAAAACAAATAAATAATTTGTACACCATTTCAACTCTCATCTTTAAAAAAAATTGGTTACGGTGTACATTTGAGCATGAGGAAGTAACACTAACGATCCGAACTAACTGTATCCATTCTACATCATAAAGCGTATGCAATGTAAAAATGTCGCTGCCACATTATACAGTCTAATTAGTTGTCCCGTTAAAACAAACGCGGTATTTATACAGTAAATAAGTCATTATCGTAAAATGTAGTTGATTATAAGAAATGTATACTAATGTTCTTGTTACATGCCGTGTTCAGATTGGTCTATTTGTTAAAAAAAAAATACACTTAATATAAACAGCATGTTAAATTCCACTGTAGAGCTCGGGGCTTCCCCTCTCTGCCCTCTAGGCAGGAATTGATTGATACCTTTACTGTGGGTACATGGCCTGTGTTAATAGGAAATAAGGTCCCGGGTTAGAAACCCACTATCTAATGTGCATGTAATAGCATAAGTGTACCGAGACCATTAGTAAGACCCATTCGCCTTGGACATGCATGGCGGGTCCACCTGCCCTATAGCTCCAAGTTCAAGTATATTGAAAGTTTGAGAAATAACAAAAAAAAACATGCAGGGGCGGAGAACGAATACTGGACCTCTGCAGCCGGCGTCGGCCTGTCGTAAAAGGCGACAAAAAAAGTCCACCCTAGCTACGTGGTAAGGCCCCAAGCCCGTCTGGATGGCGACCACCTTTGGTCTTCGTATGTCGCCATCCTGTGTTGTGTTCGGGCATTAGTGACCTAAGTTCCTGTACCCTTATGGGACAGCAGCGTGTTCGCAATAATTGCCAAATTCAAGTGAACCGTCAGTTATAGTTGTTCTACAGCAATTAAAAGATAACAGCTTGAATAGTTGATTTTCCAGGTGATTTTTAACAAGGTCAATGACATGTAAATAAACTAAAAATGAACATAACTATTATTTGAATTTAAAAGTAACAAGTTTATCTAGCATGTAAAAATAATTATGTACATTGCATCTCTCGGAAAATGCAAATAAAAATCGTAGAGTACTTTTCGCCCTTGACCGCCAATATTAGTTGCACGCATGTAGAATCGTGAAATGACCAGAGATTCATTCTTAGACAATAGAAGTGATACAGATAGAATGAGTTTGCATAAATGAATAAAAAATGAGCATCAGCTGTTTCTAGTGACGTGACACGTAAAAAATAGTTTTCAAAAATGTTGTGTCCTGTTCATTAAGTACCTACATATTGGCACACAGTTATGTATCTCGCGAAACCGGTCTCGTGCAGCGGTCGGCCACTACATCATTTCAGACAACCTGGGTCCGAACACGATTTTCGTACATTATTCACTGTTACTCGCCTCATCGCATCGCCTGAACTTTCTACTTTTACGACCCGGAAATCGTGACATTACAGTTTCTTACATAAAAAAAATCATAAAGCAACGTGCATCGCATATATAATTATATATTATTAGAAATACATGCAAATCGATCGAGGTATCTGGTTAACCTACCTCCAGATCTTGTAAGTAACGTAACCACCATATACATAGCTCGTTTACCTAGCATGCTGTCCGTGGCTTACGGGTCGACGGGTTCCAGCGCTTGGCTCGTTCAGGGCCCGCGGATGACCACAGGCAGGCCGGGATTGGTGCAATATGATAGACACACACCTTACACCAAATCGCGTCCTAAGCGTGGCCGCCGCGCAGTGAACGACCGGGCCGGGGCCGGGGCCGGGGCCGCCGGGTAACGGGATCGCGCGCCGCGGATGCTGCGCCTGAGTAGCGGTCTCGACGGCCGGGCCCGCTTGGATAGGCCGGGACTGGTGCAATATCGCACACATCCGAATATAGCACCAGTCACAACCGATCGACACGGGCCTCCCGGACAAAGGATGAAGCGCCGCGCCCACCTCGCTCGACGGTCCGATGCCTCCGCGCCTCGACGATTGCTTCCACTTCCATTCGTTAGTTCCAACGAAAGTTTGATTTCACGCACTCAAGCTCAAATGCATGTTACGCGCGTATTTCGCGTTATCGCCGACAGCCGTGCGCCGGTCACGATGGCTGACGACGGAATGGCGGGCGGTGCGGAGCAAGCGACGTGCGCGCAGCTGTCGCGCCGTCTTCCCCCCTTCGCCCCGCACTCTTACCCCTGTAGGCCCTTTATCGTTCTGGGAAGTGGTTCCTGAACTTCCCGACTGTGTTGTCACCTTTTGGATTCTGTACAAACTGTGGGAATTACGTACGATTATTTTCTTCCTTTCGAAAGTTGTGATCCTTGACATGAATCCAACGTGTCGGAAGGCAGTGACGCAGAGCTATTCGCGTTCATCTATTGTGCGGTCACTGACGTGATAAAAGTTCATTCGGTCATACTGGTTACAAACAAATTATATTTGTAAACGTAATCATAAATAATATGACATTAAAACTAAACTTTTCTTTGAATGACAAAAATAAACTTGAAGGAAGAAACGTTTAGGAAAATTGTATTTAATAATGTCATTGTTATCCTCTTAACAAATTAACTATTATTTTAGCGTCATTTCTTTGAATCTTTTTCAACATATTTTGTCTTTGTAGTAATTATTCCTACATTAAAATTCATCATTAATTTCACGAAAATTGGTCATTATTTATATCTTTATTCATTTTCCACGGTTTTCACAATATTCGTAAATGTATTATTTCTTAAAATAACAATTTACGATCTATGAATTAAATGATACAGGTCTGTAGTTGTGCGCGTAATACGGCAAAACTACTGGATAGATTTCAATTAAATTTTCTACGTTTTATTTCTTAGACACTTTTTTCTAAAAAAAATTGCGATGTCTTTATTTAATATAAAGTTATTGTAGTTTTGAAATACATCAATTTTTATAAGAAAAGTAGGGCAAGTGGTGTAGCGCACATGCGAACGAAACTTCTTTCGATTTGCCTTTTCTGTTATTCAACCAGGGAAGCGGATAGGAATGGCTAGTTTTTAATATTATTGTTAGTTTTTAAACTATGCTTTTAATGTTATATCAGTATAATTAATAAAATTCAGTTATGTTATATTCAGTACATGTTTGTATTACAAGAAGAGTTTATATATTGTGTTTTACCATAGTTTTATGTTTATATATATATATATATATATATATATATATATATATATATATATATATATATATATATATATATATATATATATATATATATGTATGTGTGTGTGTGTGTGTTTATTTATTTATTTTAACGTATAATATCTTTAAATGATTGTTTTTATACCTTTATTTTAAATATTCATAAAAACCGTTAGAAAATTGTGGTAAATTTATTTTTGTGCACTAGCAACATATGTTATACGAAATTCAAATCGTCCATCCCCGTGGCTACCTGCGCAAACGTCTCTTCCATAGACTAGAATAGAAATCCTCAACAGAGAGATACAATGACTATGGCGCTGCAGAATAATTAGATATTTTTTTACAAACGAGACAATACGACGTTTTTCAATAAAGGAAGTTCTCTGTATAGGTGGTATGCATTGTGCTTTTTGAAAAAAATTGCCGTTACTTTTTGAATTTTTTTCCAAGTTGTGGTTAACGATAAATATCATATATGCTGATGATATCGTGCTGGCAGATTCGGACAGGGGTAGGCTGGTGCGACGTGTGAAGGTGTGGAAGGAGTCGCTTGAGAACGGTGGTCTGAAGCTCAATGTGGCGAAGACTGAGTACTTGGCCTGTAACTCCACAGATCCCACACCCGTACGCATAGACGGCAACACGGTCGAGCGCACGGACCATGTGACATACCTGGGATCTGTGTTTCATGCGTCTGGTGACATCGATTGCGACGTCAAGGCACGCATTGTTGCCGCGTGGGCCAAATGGCGTGAGGTAACTGGTGTCATTTGTGACCCCAAGATGCCGGTAAAGTTGAAGGGACAGGTCTATAAGACCATCATTAGGCCTGTCCTTTTATACGGCTGTGAAGCGTGGCCGGTGTTAGAGCGACACAAGCAAGAACTGCGTGTCACGGAGATGAATATGCTGCGGTGGATGTGTGGAGTGACGCGGAAGGACCGCGTTAGGAACTCCCGCATTCGCGGTAGTCTTCATGTCCGTGACATTGCAGATAAATTGCAGGAGTGTCGGCTCCGTTGGTATGGCCATGTTTTACGGCAACCGGATGCTTACGTGGGAAACAAATGTCTGGCCATGCCGCCTCCGCCGGGCCCCGGCAGGAGGAGTAGATCCAAAAAGTGCTGGCTTGACGTCGTAAAGGGTGATATGCGTGCCAATGGGCTCACTACCAGGGATACTGAAGATCGCGCGAAGTGGAGTAGAAAAGGTCATAAAGCCGACCCCGGGCACCGAAACGAAAGTTTGGGTGGCAACCGGGACTAGCGCTGGGATGATGATGATGTGGTTAACGATAAATAAATACAAAAAGACATTTGTTCATAATAATAAACATATAATTCACAAAATGATTAGTTCTGGATAAAATTTAAATAATTTTTAAAGCCAATATAATTATGATGAAGTTTAAAATGTTATTTATATAGCAATAAAATAATTATTTAGAAAATAACTAAATAAATAAATCGAAAAGCATTTTATTTAACATGTGTTTAAAGTCCACTCGTGTCAAAATATTTATATGATATAGTGACAGTTTGATCAGGTTTGGATGATTTTGTCACATACATAAATAATCATGAATTATGTGCATTTGCTCACTCACCCGAAATGGTAATTTTTAACTGGAACAAATCTTTTCTTGGCAGTTGCCTTCACTGTTTGATATTGACTTCACTGTTTGACCTATCTAATACGTGCACTCAGAACCAAACAAAAGACTACGCAGTGTAGACAATATGTAGTGTAAATCTCCTGCAATGAATCAAATGAAAAATACTATTTCAAATTATGTTATAAATATGTAACATAAAAAAACTTAGGTTTTCCTCACGTAGTCCACATCTTCTAAAGAACATATCTCGCTTTATCAAGGTATATTCTTAATAAACAATTGACAAAACTAGGTCACGTGGTATGGGTGTCTAGAATTTGTAAACAATATGGTATGCGCAGCTGACTAAATAAAAAAGGTTGAAAACCGCTGTTATTAAAGATGTAGTGATTAGTTTTGAACTCGCAAATCACCAAAGATAAGCTATTTTGTTTGATAACCATTTTTACTTGGCCTTCGAATTGTACCACTACAGAACTACCCTAAAATATAAATAGTTTTTTAATGTGACTATCACCGCGGCAACTTTTGTAAGGGTGGCATTTTGGTATATGGGAAAACCCGGGGGAACATGTGGAATTGAATATTTATTTATTGTTTATTATGAAATGACTGGACAAGTGGAAGACTCACGTAATGGTTACAACTTTCTGACTTTTACAAGCTTAGAGCATTACCAAATGAAAAGAGATGGTGGAGAATTGAAAATGTAAAATAGAAAGGAAATGACAGGCGGGAGGCAGAAAAACTATTGTACGAAACACAATGAGCACTTTATCATTGAATTTCTGCGAAACGTGTGAACTCCGGTCGCGTCGGCTAGTTAAATTTGGTTTCTTAGCTCTGCCTCGAGCAGCATCAGTAACCAAGTGGTTCGAAGCCTCGGTTTAAAGTAGGGGGTAAATTCAAGTTCAATATTGAGTACTGTCTCAGTGCAATGCTTCGAAATAAAAATAAATAAAAATAAAAATTGGATGTTTCTAGAATGCTTAGATAATAAATCATCCTATTAGAGCCTCAGCATTATTTAGCAAAGTACACCAACTAGCAGGGGGTGTAGTTTCGACCTCAAAAATCTCAGCGGGATGACTTACAACCGTCGCAAATAGAATGTTTCATTGTTTCCGCGTCTTGTGCTATAGTTATTATTATATGTACTTGTCACTTACATGGAGATAAAAAATATCCCGTCGTGTCGTCTCTAATTCGGGAGAAAGGAAGCCAATAATGGCTCGGAATCATAAAAAGTAGTGACCGTTGCTTCATCTTCTAAAATAATTTCTAAACATGTTCCAGATTTAAAATCCAAACATTCGATTTTTAGTTTCAATTTAGAACAAAAGGAAGCGCCATTTATGTAATGGATGCCAATCTTTGAGAAAAAACAATGTTATACTTAACACGATAACAATAAGGATTATGTTATGCCTGCGTTCAGGTAAAGGTATTTTTGTGGGTTGTCCTTGCCGAGTTTCTAAGAAATAATAAAATATTCGGTCCATAGAAATTTTTGTGCACACAACTATAAGTTCTATTGTTATCAACTTCGACTTTGAAAGAGCGTTGTTATAATTAATATTTTAATACTTTATGTTTTAATAACAATTTTAACAATTTAAGTTTTCCGCTACATCAATTACATATTTTTATTGGGGATGAATAGTTAATTATGTACTTCTAAATGTTGTTTTTTTTATTGCTGAGTAACAGCAGACAGGCTGATGTCCTACTTAAAAGTAAGCAGTTACCTTCGTCTATGGATGTTTGTGACGCCAGGGGCACCGCGAACACGCTGCTGTCCCACAGAGGTACAGGAACCTGGGTCACTAATGCCGTAACACAACACAAGGTTATTATGGCGGCATATTAGATCAAGGGTGGTTGCCATCCAGACGGGCTTGGGGCGCTACTACGTAACTAGGGTTATTTGGTCGCCTTTTACGACAGGCCAACCCCTGCACGAAGAGAATACACATGTGTATGTTTACATATACGCATTCTTATTCACGAACTTTTCATAATTTTATTGGGTTTTAAATATTGTGATGATATATGTTATGTCTATATCCAAGATATACCCCGTCATTCACCTTACACCACTAAACAACAAATGGATGACTCCGTTAATCCACAATGACCTCCGTAGAGAGGTTTCGCTCGTCGAAGCGCGTGTAGAAATTATAGGCTATATTTAATTTACTTTAATATAAACACGCTAAACTCTTCCGTAACGTATCAGCGTTATCAATAGCTAAGGGTAGTAATTAAGTAAAATAAGCAAGGGTCCTAGTAGAGTTGGGCTGGAGTTAACATTATGTACCTAATGCCTGGTAGCTCAGTGTTATTCCACTCGGACAAGCACTGCTTAGGCCTTAGAATAATTATTCTAAGGCTTAGGCCTTACTCTTCCAATGCCCGTATATCATAATTGCCATGTACTGACTATTATATGACTATTTAAATAAGTATATTTCTATATTTATTATAAGTATAAAATGTACGAACTTAAGCTTTTAATTGAGCTGCCAACCTACAAACGGAAACATCGCGAGGTAACCTTCATACCTAGATCAAAATGAATGACCTGCTAATCCGCCTTGAACAAGTGTGGCGGGTATACTGCTCGTTCCCTCTAGGGTCTGAGCCCAGCAGTGGGATGTTATGGTATATAAACATCCGCCTACCCTTCGACGTGAATATTGTGTAAATAATGATTAAATTGCGAAAAAGGCCAACGAGATAGCGTAAAGTGAAAAAGAGACAAAGTCACGCGCTCTTATTGTTTTAAATAAAAGCTATGATTCAAAGAAATATTATTACGCAATGCCACGCCACAAAACACTAAGATCACAGAACAGACTTAAAGCTAGACGAAACCATAAAGCATTGCTTATAACTGTTACAATATATGTATGATTTTCACAACCTATATTTTCCAACAATCTTCTGTTAGCTGTTATTCTATTCACACCCAGCTATATTTCATGTGTATATATAAAGCTTTTGTAATCATTTCGAAGAGTACGTTAAACTGCGGAGTTTTGATGAACACAGGCGTTGGAGAGCAGCGCAGTGGTAGGCAGAAGATGCATACATATTATAGCATAATAACACATATAACTGTTATCCTATCATTCACATCAAGCTATATTTCACGGAATCCATATTTCTTTTTTATACTTCTATATCTATTTCGAAGAGTACGTAAAGGGAGGCTTCTAGAAAAACATTGTATAAAGAGCGAGGTGGCTTCGGGAAGTGTCGCTAAACACACAGAATAATAAAACTGGATTAAAAATTAAATAAAAGAAGTGGATGTCTTAAAAAAGAGTATAACATGTATATTAGTCAATACTGACCAACGCTATTTTCTGCTAAACCCAAATTTAGGCTTTTTAAGGTTGCACCATCAAGGGTAGTGACAGCAAAAAAGTTCAACTCATCAAACTTTGCATTGGCATAAGGTTTGCGCGTGATTTTCAAATTGAACTAATCTAGGCTATAAGATTAATTTAAAATTAAAATTGGTATTGACTTACTGTGTTCAGTGATCGTAAACTTTACTTCTATATCGCGGGTCTTCTGTGAACAGATTAAGAGAACTACATCACAGTAAAATATATTAATACAGTATTTTAACTTGCCAATTTTCTGGAAATAATGATTTCATGAGTTTCACCTAATTGAAGGCTACCATCTATTAATCACTACGAGTCCAAAGCTTTATTAGAATGAGGTTCTGGTAATACTCCTTAGATTCGGGGTCAGATAACAGTTAATTAGCCAACGATACGAGCTGATTATCTTAACGCGAATCTCAACTGATCAAGATTGGCCTCGGACGCATTGGCAATTGGCACCTTCAACGGTTTCATCCTACATGCAAGCATGTAATCGATGGTCGTGATTAAACTTAGAGATTTAAGATCTAGTATTGTAGTGACCGCATGTTAATTGCAACCTCCAAAGACGTACACATAAGCAGATGGGAGAATCAGCCGTTCCCATTCCATCCTTGTCTCCCTTACAGATATGAGATCCCATCCTTTTTTCTTCTTCACCTTTAGAGATAAATAGCACTTTCTGTATGTGGTGGTTAAGAAAAATTACAATAAGCCATATTAGGTTAATCGTGGATTGTCGACAAAACATAAACAACTTTATATCTGTGCAGGGGTGGAGAAAGAATATTAACCTCTGCGACTGCGACACAAAACAACCCACAAACTACGTGGTAGGGCCCCAAGCCCGTCTGGATGGCGATCACCTTTAGTCTTATGTATGCCGCCATAATAACCCTGTGTTGTGTTCCGTCATTAGTGACCCAAGTACCTATACCCTTATGGGACATCAGCGTGTTCGCGATGCCACTGGCGTTACAAACCCCCATAGACAACGGTAACTGCTAAATTCTAAGCGTGCCGTCAGCCTGCCTGCAGCCCTACAGCAATAAAAAAACGACTTGGTGTGACGCCAAAGTCTTATTCCAGAATAATAAAACATAGAAGTTCCGATAGCACAGTAAGGTAACTGCTCCGTTTGTCTTCTTAAATCCATCAGAAATTGGATTAAATCAATACAATCAATAATTTTTTTAATAAAAACCACGCTCATGTCAAAATTGCTTACATTTTAATACTTTTATTACAGAGGGATTTGAAAATGAACACAATACAAATCAAATACAAAACAATACTGTCGCTTGTGGTACATTTGCATAAAAATTGCGTAAAAACTAAACTTTCGTCGAGCAGGCGACGGGATGGTCACGGAGCAAGCCCTAATTAGTGTATGACTGTAACGGCATCACGAAAATCAACTGCTTATCCTAATTAGGAAGGTAGAAAATGAATAAACGGCAATACGGGTAAATTCTCGATCTTGACATTGGGGTGCGTAGTCGTCTGAACGTATGTTTAGATTTTTTTTTTATTGCTATAGAACAGCAGACAGGCTGACGGCCTGCTTAGGATTTAGCAGTTACCGTCGCCTATAGGTGTATGCAACGCCAGTGGCATCGCGAACACGCTGCTGTCCCATAAGGGTACAGGAACTTGGGTCACTAATGCCGGAACACAACACAAAGTTATTATGGCGGCATACTTAAGACCAAAGGGTTATTTAGAGTTAAAGCATCACAGCATCATTTAATCACGAAGTAAATACCATAGCGCTTGTGTTTTGGATACTAGATAATTGATATACTACTTATAGACTAAACTAAATTTTTTAAAACGCGAGACAGCCGTTACGCCAATATACAAATACTGGTCACTTTACTGTGTGATATACAATGTTTATACATAATTTCGCCAATCAGCATAATATAAAGACAAAACATCCTGCTTTGGCCGTTGAAGTAATATAAGCCTGTTTTGATTAATTATTTTTCTTTGAAACTGAGTCACAGATTTTAATGACTTCCACTCTCAGAAACATAACAGGTGATATGTAGATATGTTATATAAAGATATTTCACGCGTTTGGTGATAATGATTGCGAGGTCAAGGCACGCATCGCTGTCGGGTGGACCATATGGCGTGAGGTGACTGGTGTCTTAGGTTAAGTTGAAGGGACAGATTTAGACCTGTCCTTTTATATGGCTGTGAAGTATGGCCGGTGCTAGAACGGCAAAAGCAGGGACTGCCTATCACGGAGATGAATATGCTGCGGTAGATGTGTGGAGTGACGCGGAAGGACCACGTTAGGAACTCCCGCATTCGCGGCAGCCTTCACGTTCGTGACATTGCGGAAAAACTGCAGGAGTGTCGCCTTCACTGGTATGGCCACGTTTTACAGCAACCGGCTAACTACGTTAGGAACAAATGTCTGACCATGCCGCCTACGCCGGGCCCCGGCAGGAGGGATAGACCCAAAAAATGCTGGTCTGACGTCGTAAGGGGTGATATGCGTGCCAATGGACTCACTACCAGGGATGCTGAAGACCGTGCGAAGTGGAGTAGAAAAAGTCGGAAAGCGTACCCCGGACACCGAAACGGAAGTTTCGGTTGCAACCGGTATTTGACGCTGGAATGAAGAAGAAGGAGATGTTCTTTAAAGAATAATAGTATTTAGTTCTTTCTGAATACGATCATATTTTGTGGGACTTTAATTAAAAAAGATAATAAGGAAAAGAAATAAAATTTAGAAAAGAAATATAAAAGAAAAAAAGAAAAAATATTTAGAAAATGATAATACAGTAAAACACCGCGGCAATTAGCGTTATTTAACAACGTCCGAGGCGTTATTCCGCGGTGGATTACTTGGCTTTTGTCGAAACGTCTGCGGGGGTCATGAGTTCGAATAACTTCAAGAATTTGATGTTTATGTACTCGTTTACTAGTTGACCCGGCAAACGTTGTACTACCATATAAATAAAAAAAAGTAGCCTATTTCCATCTCCAAGGTCCAATCGATGACTATACCGACATAACAAACATCCATATGTACAAAACTTTCTCGCTTATAATATTAGTAAGGATGTGTATTTATTTAAAAAATAAAAGTTTCATCCGTGCAGGGGCGGAGGAAGAATACTGACCTCTGCGGCCGGGGTCGGCCTGTCGTAAAAGGCGACAAAACAACCCACTCTAGCTACGTGGTAGGGCCCCAAGCCCGTCTGGATAGCGACCACTTTTGGTCTTAAGTATGCCACCATAATAACTGCGTTGTGTTTCGGCATTAGTGACCCAAGTTCCTGTACCCTTATGGGACAGCAGCATATTCGCGATGCCACTGGCGTTGCAAACAGTTACCCATAGACGACGGTAACTGCTAAATTCTAAGTGGGCCGTCAGTCAGGCCGTCAGTTTTTACTCCGATTTTATACAAATCTTTCATTTAAAAAGCTTCTATATTTCAGCGAGATAAGCTCTTGTTCTTGAACTTGCTTCTTAGAGGTATAACTGGGTGTAGCGTAACCAGCCAATCAGTCTGATTGGCGGTCGAAACCGCCAGAAGAGAATGCCCTTGGAATAGGGATTAAGGCGTTCAGTTGTAAGAGACCTGATCCTATGGCGACATATTTTTTATTCCATATTCCCTCTGACCATTTGTCAGAGCTCTTTTTTAAAATAATCTTTAGAGTGCAAAATTTTGTATTTTTGATTAATGAAAAGAATTAAATATTATATGAGAATTTTAATCTTTTTTTGTTATATTTGTACTATAGATGTTTTCTGGTTTTAATGCCATTCTTAGTATTATCTCAACATCAAATCGGCTTCGGTCAAAAACTGGACAATGAAAGAAGATATGCCTGATATCCTGAGATATTCCAGGTTCACAAAAGCACGACGGGTCTTCTTTACACTTAAAACGATATAAATATACGGAGAATCCGCCGTGCTCCGTACGGGCGCTTCAGTATTACATTCGTAGTAACCACATCAGGGAAGAAGTGTTTTGTTGTGAAGGCTGTTGTATCTACAACATCCGGTCCACTCGTCAACCGTCCCTATGGCGACATGTTAGTTTGGTTGAATTGGATAGAGACCTTTAGGAGCTGAGACCGACGGGGTTTTGATAGGTGTACCGCCGCGACTACCCTGTCTATCTCTTACTAGTTGACTAACTGATTGAGTAATCGCAGTACCAAGACGGTGAATCGCACCTAACCGCATCTACTTGTTGTAGATGTAGTTTTCTCGGGCAAAAAGGATCTGATAAGTCATTAATACATCTAATGAAAAACATTTGGATCAGGTTCGCTCAACATTTTTGTAATGAGCGCGAAATTCAAAATGATTTAAAGTAACACCAGATAGGCCAACCACAAAAGCATGCGGCCCTGGGGCGCATGCATGCCGCAAGATAGCGGGCTTTAAAATATGACTATTCTTCAGACCACTAACAAGCATAAATTATAAACTAAATGCAACGAGATTTATGCTGGAATTTTTTTTATATAGTAGCTTGGAGGTTAACTGGCAAAAATTCCACACAGAAATTAGCAGTCAAAGGCAAGTGCTGTCGGTAACCTTTTAAAGCCTTACTATTTTTTTTTATTGCTGTAGGACAGCAGACAGGCTGACGGCCCGCTTAGAATTTAGCAGTTACCGTCGCCTATGGGTGTTTGCAACGCCAGTGGCATCGCGAACACGCTGCTGTCCCATAAGGGTACAGGAACTTGGGTCACTAATGCCGGAATACAACACAAGGTTATTATGGCGGCATACTTAAGACCTAAGGTGGTCGCCATCCAGACGGGCTTGAGGCCCTACCACGTATCTAGGGTGGGTTGTTTTGTCGCCTTTTACGACAGGCCGACCCCGGCCGCAGAGGTTAGTATTCTTTCTCCGTCCCTGCACGGATAGGCCTTAGCCTAATTAACTTACTAAATTTCTTTCCTTTTCTCAATTTAGCCGGCATTCAAATAGGAGAGACCTGTACCGCTTCGCAGCTAAATAAGAGATTATCTTTGGGCTAATGGCTTAACTGTACTAAATGAAAACGTACACATTCCCATCACCAATAATAAAAGCTTAAGAAAAAAAACTTCTTCTTTCTGAACTTTAAGAAAATAAAAACATTCAAATGCGACAGAATAAGTATAAGAATAATACAATGATGTCGGGCCATGCCATTTCCTAAAAGAAAAAGTTATTATTCCATTTGCCTACTTATTACAGAAAAGGCCTCGAAACCAATAAATTAAAAAAGACGCATGACCAACTGTCATTCACACGCCTTCGAATTTTGAAAATAGCTTTTTAATTGATTTTTCATCGTGTTCCGGTCCTTTCGTCTGACTACATGTATTAAACAAAAGTAACCATTAATTTTTTTTTTATATTACAAGGTTTACTGCTGAACTATGAAATATCGCGTAGCAGTTATTTTTACTAACTTAAATAGGTAATTTATTTTATGACTAGCCTGTTTTATTGTTCATTTAAGGATTTTGAGGACTTGCCCATGATTATTGGATTTTTAGATATTGATAAATAGCAATCATCACTAAATTTTATACTTTTCGTTTATAATCGATTTTTTTATGACTAAATAAATTATTTTGTGTTTCTATTCTGTTTTACACGTAATAATTAAAGCAAGCGATTAAATACAAACGCTCTCATATATTAAAAGACGACAATATCCATGTCAAACTGAAACAAATAAGTGTAGAAAATGTTAAAGAACAAAACGATAAAGAAAAGACTTTAACGTACTCCGTGAATTAATTTAAAATTGATTTGTAAACGATCATGACTGATTAATTAAGCAAGGATTTCGTAGTAGGTGGATGCTGTTTTAATTAAGATAAAATTTTGCTAATTTCACCAATAATGATAATGTCATCGTTGTGTCTTTAAAAACGTAATTATTTCACGCGGGTACAACAGTCTTTTGTGCGATAGAAGAAATGATTCGTCGCATCTGACGCATTGAGCTGAGTCGGCAGCTTTACGTCACGTCATGTGTACCCATGTCTAGTCCCGAATGGTCATGTGCGGCGTACGGGGGGTGCGGAGGCGGCAGATGGGCCTGCGCAGCTGGTGTGGCACGAGCTCGCATTATAATGCCACCTTTACACACCTTTTCATGTAATTCTTTGTTTTGCCCCCATTTCGCTTGTGCACGATTTGTATCCTTGAGTAATTAAGATTGCATAAAATACATAAAATTGGGTGAGTAGATCGATATTTACTCATTCTTGGTAGAGCCTATGACCTACATGTGTCAAATGTAAGTTATATTAGAAAATATTTTTGTAAATTCACCATTTAATGGTCATTCAAGTGTATGGTGTATCTGAAACTTCACCCTACCGACCTGAAACTTTAAGGCCGACTTGCACAACCAATCACTAAACCGATTTAGCGCTAAACTTATTTAAATCTTCATTCTGTCCCTGTCACATTGACAACATTTGACAGGGACTGAATGACGATTTAAATAAGTTTAGCACTAAATCGGTTTAGTGATTGGTTGTGCAAGTCGGCCTAATTCCACGTGGTGTTTTAATTTAGAATCACTGTTTTCTATTTGCCGGTCATAAGGGATGGCAAGAGGCACCATTAGAGACACTGATTCCTGACACCCTAATCGTTTTTCAAAATTAAGATGACGAAGCAACGGATTAGATTTATCTGAGACTTTACAGGGTTCCAAGACTTACTGGCCGATTGGTCAAAATTATTTCTTTCGTTTAAATGTTTCCTGTAGATCTTTGCCACATTACATTTAAAACAATTAAAAAAATATATTGATTACTAGCTGACCCGGCAAACGTTGTTCTGCCATATAAATAATAAAATGTCAAAAAATTAAAAAAAAATTTTTGGGGGTGGGTCACCCCTAACATTTAGGGGGATGAAAAATAGATGTTGGCCGATTCTCATAGATACCGGATAAGCACAAAAAATCACTAACTCAATTTAGTTATCTGCCTACTGCCTACCCCCTAAGAACGATGGCGTGATTATTTATAGCCTATGACCATTTCTAGGTTATCATCTATCACCATACCAAATTTCATCAAAATCCGTTCAGCCGTTTAGGCGTGAAAGAGGAACAGACAGACAGACAGACAGACAGACAGAGTTACTTTCGCATTTATAATATTAGTATGGATTACATTTGTAGGCGATCGCGATTTTTTACATTAACAATTAATTAATTTAACTATGATATGTGATTATTTTAATTTATATAATAGCAGCTTATTAGAATCATTCAACTTAAAAAATATTAGAATAGTAGATATGTTGCAAATTTTTCTATACATATAGTAATTAATGTGTAATAATTATATTGGAACAACTCACCTATCGCCATCTAGTCCAAAATTAAGTGCCATAGCATTTATATTATGGCTATCAGATAACAACTATACTACATATATTAATATACTTTCCTTTTGTTAATAAATATATATTTATACATAAACGTCCAAAAGCGCGAGACAGGAATCGATCCCGTAACCTCTGCAAGCGTACCGATGTGCGTTAGCCGCTACGCCACAGAGGTCATCAATATCGTATAACTTTTATATTGAGTACTAAGCTAAAGCAAATGTTTCTTGTATCAATCAAATGCATCGCGCACCGACAGCCGATGCCGATAAGCGGCAGTGGCAGCGGCAGGTCGGCAATCTGTACGACAGCTGCATCGCCGACAGCTGGGACCCGATGCTACTCGTGAATGCAACGAATCATCTATAAAGATAACGTACTATACATACGAGTATGTTTACTTTTGGAATAGAATACTAGAAAAAAACAGTTTTATATCCATAGCTAATTTGACCACCTATGCCTAGGTGAAGATTTAAATAATTGTGCATCATTTGCAATAGTAACCATTTTTTCATTGCAAAACCACATAAATTTTAATTTATGTAAATCAAAAAGTATTTTATTACTGTTATTGCTCGCCATAACAAAAGTTTGTAGGCGAATTCACGCTTTTTATTGAACACTATTAGCAACTTATAGCAAAGATTGTAGTATCCCTCTTTACGAAAGTATCGCGGACGGAGCAGTATAAAATTTGGTACAATTAAATATCGAGAAGAGGTCCAGGACTATATTTTTATAGTAATGCATAAAACTTTCTTTGAATTAAAAAAAACACATGACACACACTACCATATGATTTGAAACAGTAGAGACTATTTTAGGACCTATCAACCCCTACGAAATTAATGGTTTATCGCAATTCGTACGTAAGCAATACATTTATAATTAAAATAATAATTATTTATTTATTTGTCAAACAATTATAGGCCATTCACATTACATTAATTTAAAAGTACAAGAGAATAATAAAATAATAATAATAAAATAGAAATGTAAATTCCCCAATTTTTATACGTTTACTGAATAAAACAAGATGGATCACTTAGAAAAGCTTCCAATATAAGCTCGATGCTTCCAATGTTAAAATTACGGCCATAAGAGAGTGGAAGCCATGGGCTTCATTTATGAGGGCACGGTGAAGATTTCCCTGATCACTGAGATTTCACAAAGTTATATGAGAGATCAACACATCAAGACTTGAACAAACTAATTTCATATCATACAAATAAAGGACAAAATCAAAAATGTTTATTGACAGTTTCTTTTAATAGTCTATTAAGTAAAAACAACTAGAATGTACCTGTATGTAACTCTGAAATCGATATCGTTCAGAACGTTCCTAAAACATTAATAATAAATAATAATAAATTAGTAATATAATAAATATACTTGAATATATCACAGAGCGCCATCTAGTCCCAAAGCAATAGAACACTTGTGTTATGGATACCATATGGATACTATATAATTATATTACTATATCTTATGTAAATAAGTACGTAATAACCTTGCGTTTTGTTCTGGCATTAGTGAACCATGTTCCTGTACCTTAATGCGTCCGCATTAAGGTACAGCAGCATGTTCGCGGTGGCCATGACATCCCAAACATCCATATACGCGCTTAAATGGGCCGTCAGCCTGTCTGTTGTCGCTCAGCAATAACAAAATACATACTATACATAAGCATCCAAGAGCGAGACGGGAATCGAACATAGGACGTCCGCAAACGTAACCAAGTGCGTTAGCTGTTACGGAGCAGGGGTCATTTTAAATATTAGTATTCACTTCTGGATCATTTGAGTTTGATGCTCCCGCTAGCGAGCGAGTATTGAGCTCCGGGCAAAGCTTGGCGACCGCGGACCGGTCCCATCCGGAGCAACCGTTACCCAACCCACGTGTCGAATATCCACCTATAGCCAAGTAGGGTTACCATGCAGTATTAACGAGACAGTCTTAAATGATTTGGACTTATATAAAGCTCAACCAATATACTTCTCGTTGTTAATGTTGTAAAACTCTTTCAGTACCATAAGATATCCAAGACTAATAAATATAAGTATGCAAATGTTTTGATTTCAACGCGAAGAAAACTTGGCAGTTCTTTTTTTTTAGTTCAGGAACACGTTCGTTGCCTTGGGTATACGTTCTAAACATTCATCAAAAAATATTGATTAGGTAATATTTTTTTTAATGCTGTAGGACAGCAGACAGGCTGACGGCCCGCTTAGAATTTAGCAGTTACCGTCGCCTATGGGTGTTTGCAACGCCAGTGGCATCGCGAACACGCTGCTGCCCTATAAGAGTACAGGAATTTGGGTCACTAATGCCGAAACACAACACAGGTTATTATGGCGGTATACTTAAGACCAAAGGTAGTCGCCATCCAGACGAGCTTAAGGCCTTATAATATAAGCTCGATGCCTTACCACGTAGCTAGGGTGCGTTGTTTTGTCGCCTTTTACGACAAGCTGACATTGTTTTTCGGCGTTGGAGCAAACGTGTCCTGGAGTGGAGAACACGTCTAGGCAAACGTAGCGTAGGACGCCCCCCAGCCCGACGACCTGCGGAAGGTCGTCGGGCTGGGCCGGGGCTGGATGGGAAAGCAAGGGACCGGAATGTGTGGCGCAAACTCGGAGAGGCCCAAGTCCAGCAGTGGACTACAATTGGCTGATGTATACTTTCCTTTTGTAAATAAATATAATACTAATATTATAAATGTGAAAGTAAGTTTGTTTGTTACGCTTTCACACGAAAACTATTTAACCGATCATCATGTACACATGTTCTTGGAAGTATTAGAAGTAACATCGAATACTTTTTATTGAAATTTTTTTTTACGTAAATAATTACCCTTTCTCATTTTGTTTCGATTTAATTTTGCCTGTTAATCGCCGAGCGGAGCGGGCGTGATCGGCTAGTAATATATGTATAAAAGTAAAAGTCGTTTACGGATATCGTCAATAGATAAATTGTAAAATTATATTTATCAAAGAATATACTTTGTTTTTATACTGACCTAAACTATGGCTGTGGGTACTTAGTAGCTAGTGTAGTGTATGCGATTTTGTCTATGGTAGACATTTACAGCACATCGACACTGTCTCGTGTGTATAATCATCAGATGTCACTGTCCCTGATATCGTCAAGTGCTGGACATACATATTGTCGAGCCGTGAAACGCCCATAGAAACACTACAGGTAGTAATAAAATAGCATTTCGATCGTCATCTATTTATTTAATTTCGAATCCATGGTCACATTAATCACATTTTATCCGCTGACTTGTTCGGCTATTTGCTAAAATCCTATCTGCACTATGTTATATAACCACAAGAGAACATAGCTTACTTGTTAAATAATAGTTTACATAAAAAGGTCTCAGAACCAAGTACTTTTAGGTCGACTAGACAAAAATTCTTGGTGGGTCCCACCGGGGATTATGAGGGGTTCACTCATTACTTAAATGTCTTCTCAAGCCTATCATCACACCGATCGTCAAAATAACCTTTTAGATAGATAGATAACACTTTATTGTAAACCAATTATATAAACACAATGAAACTTATTTACACAATCAATGAGTACTTGACTTACAATGGGCGGCCTTATCGCTACAGAGCGATCTCTTCCAGGCAACCCGGGCTATAGAACATTATTGGTGTTACATTGATGTGGAAGGGAGGTATGGTAATAAATAATAATTATATTTTATTTACATAATAAATAGATAATATACATAAAATTCAATAATATATATAAAATATAATAAATAAATAGATAAACATACTTAAATATCTATATTTGTAGAATACATAAATAAATATATGTTTTGTTGTTACACTAAAGATAGGTAGTGATTTTTAACCAATTTTTTAAAAGTTGGTAGTGACTTAGCTTGTCTTATAGCAATAGGCAGTGCATTCCAGAGTTTGATAGCATGAACAATGAAGGAGTTATTATAAAAAGAAGAAGTATGAACAGGAGTTTTAAGCGATAGTTCAGTAGATGTACGCAAATTTCGGAGGCCAGACGAGTTAAGAAACTCGAATTGATTCCTGAGGTAAATAGGGGCGTTTGGATAAAAGATAAATTTGTAAACGAGTGAAAGGATATGAGTTTTCCGGCGAAGATGGATAGGTAACCACTTGAGTTTTGTACGAAATTCTGAAACATGGTCATATTTACGCAAACCAAATATGAACCTGATACAAAGATTTTGGAGGCGCTCAAGTTTATTAAGTTGTTCTTGCGTTATATCTAGATAGCTGGCATCGGCATAATCCAAAATGGGCATGAGCAAAGATTCTGCAAGCCTAACTTTAGTGGCAATCGGTAGGAAATTTCTGAGTCTATTAAGAGACTTAAAAGAGAAGTAAACTCGTCGGCTTAGTTCAGCGATTTGAGGTCGCCAAGACAGCTCCCTGTCAATAATAATACCAAGGTCTTTAACCTTATCACCAATCTGAATATATAATCCATCAAAATTAATTTTCGGCAACTTTTCCCATTCAACTTTAGCTAGCATTCTGGAACTACCGATGACAATAAGCTGCGTTTTTTGTGGATTGACTTTTAACCCAAATGAATCACTGCACAGCATTATTCTGTTTAAATCTGAGTTTATTGTGTGAAATGCTTTAAATAACTCAAACACAGAAGCTTGTGTGTATATCTGCAAGTCGTCTGCATAGAGGTGAAAGGATGAAGTTAACTGGTTGGAGATGGAGTTAATAAAAATTGAGAACAATAATGGAGACAAAACGCCACCCTGAGGAACACCAGCAATCAAGTCACGCCAAGACGAATAAGTTTCATCAAGCCGGACTCGCTGCCGACGACCATAGAGGTAACTTTGAAACCAGCCGATCACTTCAGGAGATATGTTAAGAGTAGAAAGAATCCCTAATAATACATCGAAATCGACGGTATTAAACGCGGTACTAAAGTCAAGTAACGAGAGCACTGTTAGCAGACCATTATCCATACCATACCGGATATCATCAGTTATTTTTACTAATGCTGTAGTTGTGCTATGACCTGGGCGAAAGCCTGATTGAAAAGGGTTCATTAGTAAATTTTTATTTAGGAATGCGCTCAGTTGCTTGTGTACTAATCGCTCCAAGACTTTAGATAAGAACGGTAAAATAGATATAGGTCTAAAATGGGATAAAGAAGTAGGGTTCGATTTTTTAGGTAGCGGGATTACTTGGGCTTCCCTCCAAGCTGAAGGGAATGTACCGGAAGACACAGAGTAATTTAATATGTGAGTAAGAACAGGAGTAATAACATCCAGTATGGGAAGGATCATATTACGACTAACACCATCAATACCAACAGCATTAGAAGCAATAGACCTAACTGCACTCTTAACATCACTATCAGAAAATCGACTTAGAAAGAAAGGAGGATGATTGGGAGTAGGTAGTGAAGATAGTATGTTCAAAGTATTTGATTTTGTCAAACCTTTGTATGCAACTAAAACTGATTCATCGCTTCGTCGACGGAATTACTGGTTAAACGGCCACTCGACAACGCGCTCAGATATCCAAGGGGTTCGGCGACACGCAATCTCGACCACAGAGTAACTCAGTGTCACAAGTCAGCACAAAAGGTTATAGAAGAAATTGATTGATAATATGAATTTAAAATTATTTATTAGGATTTAAAAATGATATTTTCATTTTTTTTATATTATGTAATTACATATTTATATAAATTGACATTTGAAACTCCACCATTTTGTAGTTGTTATGAATGCAAATAATAAATCTTCATTTCGCGATAAAAATGTTAACAAATTAATATTCATAATTTACTTTTTAACGTTCACGATTAAAAATGCCTGCTACTTGGTGGACCGTTTGCCTATCTGCTGAAATCAGCTACAAAAATACATCTTTGGATTTCTACGAATTTAATACGAATGAGATCTAATATACGCATAGACTTTTAACTTGTTTCTAGTAAAACATGGCTCCATCCGGTACTTCACTAATCGCAGAAAATAAACTACTGGTAAAACTATGGAAACCTCTGATTCAGCTGTATAATAAGATATCATTCTCATTGCAAAATCCATCTTATTATGGAATTCATAAGAGCTACTGTATTAATTTTCAGATGTTCTTATTTTAAAAAAATATATGATTTAAAATCAAACAAATGAAAAATTAAGGAAATACTTCATTTTTCCCACTGAAATGACTTATGCTGTGTTGAATCCAAGCGGTCCAATTAAACGTCATACGACTCTAACTGTACTGTACACAAACGGGCAAAATAAACATGCGGCGGCTTAGGTAACCTATAATATATTACACAACTTTATGGTCTTTGACTATTTAGATAACTAAAATATAGCATATCAGCAATATACCTAAATAAACTTTATTTATCCCTCTAAGGAATTTATATAATATAAGGAACAAAGTTGTAAGCGTAGAGCACTAAATTAAAACAGATGCAAACGCTTAATAGAAGATGCTTTTTTTCCGTCCAGCAACGGAGTAAGATTACCAACCTCTGCGGCCTGGGAGCTACGAGGTAAGGCCCTAAGCCCGTCTGGATGACAACCACCCTCGATATATAAGTATACCGATATAATAACATTGTGTTGTGTTCCGGAATTAGTGACCCAGGTTCCTGTATCCCTATGGGCAGCAGCGTGTTTGTGGTGCCCCTAGTGTCGCAAACTTCCATAGGCGACGGTAACTGCTTACTATTAAGTAGGTCGTCAGCCTATCTGCTGTTCCTCAGCAATAAAATTAATAGAAGGAAATTTGTACCACACAAGAATCTTTTTTTAATTTTGGGTGTCCGCAACGTAAAAGGCCGACTGAAAAGCCTGGCCCGTGTCTTATTCTGCCATCATAAAAATTCCTATCTAGTAGGCTACGGGGAATATATATTATATTTAAACATTAGCTAAGTGATTAAATAGATAAGTTAAAATCAAAGTATCAAAATATTTACAAAATAAATAAAATTGGATCCAAAAGATTAATATTTCATTGTACATTAGTGATTTACCACCGAGATTATATACGTAGTATCTCGATGTGATTTACATAAAAATATAAATACATATACATAACTGGTTTAATTATTAATTAAAAATATATATCATTCTATTTAATCTATGAATGAACAAACACTATTTATTTTATGTGAATAGGAATAAACTTTTTTATAATTTATGTTTATGGTTGTAAATTATTGGTATATTATTTTTTTTTATTAATATTTATTGCAAAGAATTTCTGGGATATTAAAAACCCGTTCCAAAGAGTCTTATCGTACAATTTCACAGTTTATCTGAATAAACTTGGGACTATTATTAAATTAAACTTTAAAAACTAAAAATGTACTTTATTATTAATAATAGTGTTATTTTCGGGCCTCCGTCTTGACGGGACGGACACTATACGCCACGATTTTCCAAGGTGGGTTGGCGAGTTACACATACCGGTGAACTCGGTATGCAATTTTTTAGGATGTTTTTCTTCACCGACGATACATGGCAATCATGCTATAATATGCATGTAGGCGAGAAAAATTGTCAAAGCGATACATGCTATTGTAGGTTGGCAGCTCAATTAAACGCTTAGTAGTTTGCACACTTTATACTTGTAATAAATATAGAAATATACTTATTTAAATAATTAAAGCAATAAAATTTTTGACTTGTAGATGCAATGATGTTATTGTAGATGACAATGTACGTCAAATCGGACGAGTAATATATTTATTTTTGTCATAATATCGTAAGGCATTAGATAAAACTTTTTTGTAAAATATAATTAACATACATTAATGTTACACTACACTATCATGGGATTCGAATCCGAAACGTCTAGATTGGTTTCAGAATGTATACCACTGAGCTATTAACACATTAACGCCATGGAGGTCTCCGATGACCTCAACTTGATTACTTGATTCCGCTAGGGGGATCATAGGTCCTGAGAACCAGCGGTTTTGTTTATTTTTCATTATGAAACCCCACGATAGATATTTTAGGTACATCTCTTAAAAGTAGGCACTTCAGTTTTTTTTCTATGATAGCGTGTTAAGGTACCTACAAAATCCTATAGGTGCTTACAATAACTACAGCACAGATGATAACGACCAGATTTAAAAATAACACCTTAAATAAGATATTATTATTCAGAGCCAGTGTTTTGGGAACGTTTCCGAACGAAAGCGATCTTAAGTCTATATATTATTTATAATTTCCCTGTTTTCTGGTAGTATAGTGTGTTTTTAATCTTAGTTTAATACAAATACTCTGCAAATAAACTATTCATATTGTTATTATAAAAAATAAGATATTTGTATATTTAGAATGAAAAGTTTGAGTATGTGAATAGGTCAAAGGAGGAGTAAGAAGTAATAAATGAAAATCTAATTTATATTTCTTTGAAGGAGTCTCAGTATTCTCATTAATCCAAGATGAATACACTAATTTGTTTGCACGTTTCACCATCTTAACGAATATAATTTCTACGAACATCATAAACTATACAAACTTTGAGTAAGATTATTTAGGAGCGTTAAAAAAAATTAAAGTGCAATTACCAATACACATTTTAGTCGCAATTCCAAAAAGCAAAAAACCCCGGAATCAGCGTAACAAAACGTTTGTCCCTTTTAAAATTTTAACACAAAACCCAAAATTACATGTCTATTGTAAAAGTCTTGGCGTCCCCGGAAACATAACAAAAGACCTTATCATAAACAATTGAAGAGGAAAGAAGTGTTTAAGATTAATAGCTCACTTTGTCTTTAACGTTTTTGAAAAGAAAAACCGACACCTAAAAGCCTGCGAAAGAATGACATAGAATACAAGTATACAGTGTTTCCTATAATCTTTTTATCCGTGCAGGGGCGGAGAAAGAATACTAACCTCTGCGGCCGGGGTCGGTCTGTCGTAAAAGGCGACAAAACAACCCATCCTAGCTACGTGGTAGGGCCCTAAGCCCGTCTGGATGGCGACCACCTTTGGTCTTAAGTATGCCGCCATAATAACCTTGTGTTGTGTTCTGGCGTTAGTGACCCAAATTCCTGTACCCTTATGGGACAGCAGCGTGTTCGCGATGCCACTGGCGTTGCAAACATGCTGTGATCGTGCCGTCGTCTATCCGGTCCAGGGTGGGCAAAGTCGGCGAGACGTCGTGTGCGGTGTTCCACAGGGGTCGGTCCTGGGCCCCCTGCTGTGGAACATCGCATACGACTGGGTCCTGAGGGGGGCACTCCTCCCCGGCATCGGCGTCATCTGTTACGCCGACGACACGCTCGTCACAGCGCGCGGGAGGAACCCCCGCCAGGCGTGCCTTCTGGGCACGGCTGGGGTGGCGCACACAGTGGCAAGAATCCGGCGACTAGGCCTGGAGGTGGCCTTGAACAAGACGGAGGCCGTGATATTTTACGGGCCCCGTCAGAGGCCGCCACCGGGCCTGAGCATAACGGTAGGAGGCGTCCACATCGCCGTCGGGCCGTCCATGAATTATCTTGGACTGGTGCTCGACGGGCGATGGGACTTCGCGGCACACTTCGAGCGCCTGGCGCCGAGGCTAGTTCGGGCGGCGGCGGGACTCTCCCGTCTGCTGCCGAATATCGGCGGGCCGGGCGCAGTGTGCCGCAGGCTCTTTGAGGGAACCGTGCGGTCGATGGCCCTTTACGGGGCCCCGATCTGGGCGGATCGCCTGACGGCCAAAACGACGGCGCTGCTTCGCAGGCCGCAGCGCGTCCTGGCCGTCAGGGCGATAAGGGGATACCGCACGGTGTCCTTCGAAGCGGCCTCCCTGCTGGCCGGATCCCCACCATGGGACCTCGAGGCCCGGGTCCTGGCGCTGTTGTACCAGTGGCGCCGGGACGCGGCCGAGCGTGGCTCTCGCCCCGCGCCTCGCGAAGTTGAGGCAAAGCGGGCGGAGCTGCGCGACGTGGTGCTCATGGTGGAGTGGAAGGAGCGCCTCGCGCACCCCAGCGCGGGCCTCGCCACCATCGAAGCGGTGAGGCCCGTCCTGGCTGAATGGTTGGAAAGGCGCCACGGCGCCCTGACCTTCCGCCTGACGCAGGTCCTCTCGGGGCATGGTTGCTGCGGGAGGTACCTGTGTCGCATAGGGCGGGAGATGACGTCAGGGTGCCACCACTGTGGCGCGGGCGACGAGGAGGACACGGTGAACCACACTGTCGCCGTGTGCCCTGCGTGGCGCGAGGAGCGCCGCGCCCTCGTCGCCCAAATCGGCGTGGACCTGTCGCTCCCGGCCCTGGTTCTGTCCATGGTCGGGGGCGATCCTGGATGGACGGCCGTCGCCTCCTTCTGCGAGGCAGTCATGTCCGCAAAGGAGGCGGCGGAGCGGGAGCGGGAGTCAACCACCACACTCCCCTCCCGCCAACGCAGGCCACGCCGGCGGCGCCGGAGGGCCAGTAACGACCTCCGGCCGCCGTAAAAAGCGGCCGCGGGCGGCCCCTCGGGGGAGGACCCGCCGCCCGCACTATTACCGCGAGGGTGAGGGCTGCGTGCTGTTCCGCGGCCCCCCTCAACTCCTAGAGTTGTTAGGAGAGCGCCGGGGGGACGAAACCCTGACCCCCTGGCGCCAACACTTTAGAAGGGGCCCGCCTCAAGACAAAGGGCGGGCCGGCGCCGGCCCGGGCCACGAGATCGGCAGGCCATATATCCGTGGGCCCGGGCGTAGGCGATAGGAGAACAGCGGGGTTTTTTAGTGGGTAGTCGGAAAAATCCCGGAGTCCCACATATCCCTCGGTCCCCCCGGGCCGGGGGAACCCGTCAAGAGAGGTTTTTCCCCGAGACCAAAAAAAAAAAAAAAAAAAAAAAAAAAAAAAAAAAAAAAAAAAAAAAAATGGGCCCTAGATAACTGATATACTTATATACTTTCTTTGTAAATAAATACATATTATTCATAAACACCCAGACGTGAGACGGGAATCGAACCCGTGACTTCCGCAAGCGTACCGAAGTGCGTTATCCGTTACGCCACCGAGGTCTTGTATATAAAAAATAAACTCATTCAAAACCAAACTTCAGGGGTGTTGATGGGCTTTCGTAGCTTTTATTTAATATATATAATAATTTTTGAGCTTAGTAAAAATATTATAAAAATAATAAACCTTATATATATATCCCAGTGTTAGGAGTACTTTATCTTATTCTTTCGTGGGCTATTTTTTGAAGTTTTACTTCTGTCGTATGTGAATTGTTTCACTCAAATATGATTGTACAGTTCAAGTTACAATTGCTTTAGTCCTTTCAGAAATATCACATGGTTTTTAAACAGGTTGCACGAGATTAACTGGTTGTTTAGATATATTTGAATAAATTTACTCGTATAATATAATAATTAAACATAAATTTCCAAACGGTTATGATGGAGTTTTAAAAAAAATCTGTGCGGAATTTAATGTTTTGTGTATTATGAAATAATAAGTAAGAGCTATATTATATTCTAGACCGATGGTGTTACCTTGGGCGAGTTTCAATAGTCCTTTACCCTTCCCCAATATCTGACTTATGTTATTTTTATATATCCTGACTCATTTTCTATCATTGGTTAGACCAATTGTATCATCTTCCTTATATTTCCTAGAGTTCAGCTACATTTTTAGGGGTTTTAGGGGAGGAGGGAGGTCTTAAAAATACCACGCTCGGTGAGAGAGGCTTATGTTTTCATCGCGTAGTCAATGTCCTATAAAGGAAATCTCGCGCTTTTTCAAGCTACATTTAAATATAGCATTTAGTTTTTACTATAAGTGCTTGGCCAGACTACACACGCGGGCGCGGGGCGGTCGCTGCGCAGCTACTTAAACATATGAAACCACCCGCGTGCCCAAATAAAAAGGTTTCTTAGGTTTAAGTATGCCGCGCCGCGACCGCAGCGCGCCCGCGTGTGCAGTCTGTCCAAGCACTAAGTATGCACGCACTTTTAGCGCCATGCGACAAGCGTGATATATTAAAGACAAATATGAGCCAAATAATTTCTTTTTAACTTTCCTTTGCAAAAAAATATTGAATACCGTATTTATGATTTACTATTTGAAAAATCAAGGGGGAAATTTAGGGGGTCTTCTCATATACCACGGATGACCACTAAAGGACCTTAAGGAAGAGAGGGGAGTAAAAACTTCACAAAAATAGGTCACGTAGTTTGTGTCATAATAGTGTAATCACCATTTTAAATACTGTAAAGATTGTCAATCTAGTACATTAAAACACATTTGGCTCATTATCCCTCTGAAATTGCAGATTTTAAATTTTAAAATGCCCTTTGGTGTTGTAAAAACTGTAAGCAACAGTACTTGATTGACATTAATCTTTTTTATCGTTCCCTCACTGCTGAGGAACGCGACCACATGTGATTTTCATCCATAGTGTTTGGATACGGGTTGGCATGGACCACGTAGACTACCACCAACCGCTTTCTTTATTAGATCTGACCATGTAGCTGGTGTTCTGCCCATGGCGCGCTTGCCTTCTATGCGACCCAATATTAAGCTCATAACACGATCTTGGCAGATGGCAGAGAGATTTTTAGATGTTTAGCTCTATTAAAATGGACTTGTTATTTCTCATGGCAGTCCATGGCATTCGGAGCTTCTTTCGCCACACAATGTCATTAATAAGACCGTCATTAACTCTAGAAATACTAACTGGTGTAGGTACTTTCTCTTTGGCATGAAGAAACGAAAAATTCATATACTTAAAAGTCTTATTATAGCTATCAGAACAGTTTTTATTATTAACAAATATATACTCCAGTCTATAGTTTACGGGTTAAAAAAATAAGTTTATATAGTTCTAGTGATAAGACAACATGTTCAAATCAAATATGTAAAAGTAATATTTAGTTCTGTACTTTGAAGTATTTTATGTTACTGTACTTTAACGGACTATACTTGCTTCTCAGGAAAAAAATACTCAGGTAATAAATGC
The DNA here is from genome assembly GCA_963693495.1 of Malacosoma neustria. Taxonomy (NCBI): domain Eukaryota; kingdom Metazoa; phylum Arthropoda; class Insecta; order Lepidoptera; family Lasiocampidae; genus Malacosoma; species Malacosoma neustria. The sequence goes on from OY856390.1 coordinate 14,681,936, forward strand.
ATTGTCTCCCATCTTCAATACCATGGACAATGTAACTAACTTCTTTCTAAACATCTTATGATTTACGTTCGAAATTTGAATTTACTCTTGTGAAAATAATTGAAATTCGAAAGTTACAGAAACTAAGCAGGCATTACCATTGATATTGTTTTTTAGAAAGGTTCTAGGTTTACTATTTATTGTACACTTCCTTTTTGTCTGTAACATTGAGCCTTCTAGGATTTATGCAGACTCATTAATACAACGCATCCTTATAGTTAACACAATACCTGTTTAACTCCAGGTTAATGGTAAAATAATAAGTAATAATAATAATATTTATTTCTCACGCAGTTAAGATTGAAAAGAAATATAGGATTTTCTAAGAAGTTAAAAATTTATACTGTTTTCTAAAGAAAGTTTAAATAATAATTAGTTACCTGGTTAAGTTTAGCCAGGTGTTGAATGTTCATAGACGAATAAATCAATAGTACAAATGTTATAACTTAAATATAATAATTTTTTACAATAATTGAAATTCTAAAAATTATTCAAAATTCTTCAAGTACGTACATTCTTATTAATAGGGTCTACGATTACATAACTATAATATATCTATTTATACTGATCGGCCTGCATGTTAAATACATACGATCATAGATAAGAGAACTATGTGCATTGCGTAGGCGCAGTTCACGTCAATTTCATGCATATATAAGGTGAAATAAAACGAAAGGTGAAATAATACGTGAAATAAAACGGAAGAACTACATTTATTGCCTTGTTTGCTTTTACTTGTTATTAAATCATCAACATGTAGATTACGAGCGCAATTATAATTTTAGTAAAATATTTGACCTTAATTAAGTCACATTTCTTCTTCTTCCAACAGCCCCTGGATACCAAAGCAGAAGTTGAGCTTGCAACCAGCATTTAACGCTAGGATGATAGTAATTTCTACTTCTTCCTGCTCTTATCTCACACCATACAGGTTCGTCTTTACATCGTGTTCTCTTCTTTGTTGGTAGTCAACTCTATTTTCACACTATTTTCGCCATAACATCTTTTACGCTTTTCATCCATCTTTTCTTTGGTCTACCCCTCCTTCTGTAATCATCTATCTATCTACTCTTATTTAACAAAATCATTTCTATACCATTCCCTGGGCTTGCCAATTATTATGATCGCCTTCAATCCAATCAATCCCGGTTCAATCCCGGTTGCAACCTAGGTTTGTAAAGCTGTATGTATAGCTGAGGGTTCATTATTGCATATAGATTTACGTTAGCATCAACTTTTAGATATACTCTTTTCATATAAATGACTTCGTCTGATATGTAACTACCTTATCATAACCTGTGGTGAACTTGTGTCATAAAAATAATGGACACCGAAACTAATCGGTCATAGACAATAGAGTTCGATAACACTGGCCATTAATGTTTTTTTCTTTAACAAATAAATTTTAAAATAAGAAATATATTAAAAAGGTTTTGCTATAACTTGATTTGCCATCCCGAAGATGACAAAAGTGTGTCTTGAACTTATCCTAGTAATAGCAACAGGTCAAACAGTGTTTAATAATATATTCAATATACCCTCTAAAGTGGCATTTAGCCTAAGAAGAGTATTCAAAGATTGTATTCTCTTAGTACTTCTTTTGGCATTGATTTTGCCAAAATAGTGATACTATTATGAACTGTTATTAAATTATGACAGTTTAAAAATATAAGTATAAACACAATCCATTGCAAAATATATTATTTGTTTTTAATGAAACTGTTTGTTTTTTAGTCGTTTTATAATCGTTTGAACTGAATGTTCTCTATAATTTTGAAAATGGAGAATTGGAGCTTAAATAAAATTTAAAGTTTAAAATTTTTATTGCAAATAAATGCGTAAATAAACAGAAATTAAACTTGGTTCCGTCGTCAGTAGCATTACAATAAAATAAAAATAACAACGGATGAGGAGCTCTTTTGAGTGAGGAAGGGCGGTTCTGTAATAGGAAAGTCTTGACAAAAGATCACCATCTTTGCGTTTTTTTGCAAGAATTGGGGTTCCTTCACTGTAAACCTCGAATATTAAAACGGGATAGTTACAATTTTGTTTACAAATATGATGACAATTTTGTTTACAAACATGATGACAATTTTGTTTACAAATATGACGGAAGTCATATTATTTAATAGCTGCACCGGATGTGACGGCAGCCATTGACGGAAGTCATATTATTTAACACCTGTGAGAGACGGCGGCTAGATGGCGCTAGTGGAACGTGCACCGGATGCACCATTGACAATAAAATATTGTAACGGTTCTCCCCACCAAGCGATCGCCTTTGGGTCTCCCCACCAAGCGGTCGCCTTTCTAAGGAGCCGCGCTGTTGAGTCGGCATGCATTTCAAACGGATGCGTCTTGGTACACGGACCACTGTCTCTCGACAGTCAGTACTGTCTAGTTATTGGACGTGAAACATTGTCTCAGACAATTAGTACTGTCCTTATTGCGGTGGGTGCGTGGAACCCTGTCTCTAACGTACTGCCCTAGGTGACCGCCCTCACTGTCACATTACTGGTTATTTAATTAATTTTATTTCATTTCTATATTTCTAGATTTAAGATAACTGATTGTTCGACTGAAATAAATTTGTTTATTGCCATATCTGAGTTGTTCTTCTGATGTCTGGGCCAAACCCGACAAAAATGATAACAATTTTTGTTTACAAATATGATGACAATTTTATCTACAAAAATGCTTGGCGGGTACACATAACGGTGACTTCGGTATGCAGGTTTCCTCACGATGTTTTCCTCCACCGTCGGCATGGCAATTAGGCTATAATAAGCATATTAGGCGAAAAAACTGCTCCAGATTGGTCTCCCAGTGCAATACCATTGAGCTACCAGATACCTTATATTGTTTAATATTATGAATATCGTTGAAATTCGTACGAATTACTCTTAATCTCAGGTATGATCTAGATATTTGTCCATTGTTTGGGCAAGAGAAAGTGAATCTGAGGCCTCTATAGCCTGTTTATATTTTCTCTCCAACACACTTAAGTTTTGGAAACTGGTCGTGATTCATGTTACTTTTCCAGAAATTTCTATCTCCACGCTTCCTATACAATTATCTGATCCCATATACACCCTCTTCCTATTTTGATGGTCATCGTTCTACATGCAGCAAGGTGATGATGAGTGGGGGCTTGATTATTTGTATGCCAAATCATCGCCTACGCCTCTAACCGCTCTTGTTTAAAGCACTAAATTCACCGTTGACGTAATCGATATCGGTTTGGAAGGACACATTTGGAGTACATTAGAAACCAAAATGTGATTAGAATTTTGTTGTTCTTCTAAACTCTCTGATCCCAAATTATATGGGATCAGCACAACATGTTATCTCTTTCCACTCTCCTCTCTAAGGCTGCGGGCACGAAACTTGCGACGGCCGAGCGATGGCGACAGCGACGCGACGCGGGGCGATCAGGCAGCGATATCTCGCGTGGGCACGAAACAAGCTGGCGGGCAGTTGCACTCGAGCAGTGTTTTGTTTTTATGGTGTACGTTTTTACTGTCCCATAGAGCAGGTTTTGATAAAATACAAGATATAAATTCCTCATTATCAATTTCCATTACTAAAACCAAACTAGTTTTTTGTTCTTGTCGCTTTCGCGTCGCCGTCGCTCCACCGCCGCCCGTTTCGTGCCCGTCGCTATACTGCGCAATGCTTTTGTATCCATCGCCGTCGCATCGCTGTCGCCATCGCTCGGCCGTCGCAAGTTTCGTGCCCGCAGACTTAGTCGTTATCTCAACATTCACATCTTTAAACGCCATATCTTTTACACAATCCATTTCTACTTTGGTCTACCCCTTGTTGTCCATTCGCATTTCTGCCACTTTGTTTGTCCCATGGCATCCTTCTCTTCGAATTATATATAGCATAGGCTGTCGTGGTTTTATATGGAGGACGCGCTCCTTATCAATGTCAAGTTCAAGGCCCTGATTGCGTTTCGTTCCTGGCGTAGTACTCTTCTGACGTCTGCAAAAGACCAAACGAAGTCGAGGGTGCTACAGCGATCATAGCGGTATAACAATTCTTCGACAGCATTTTTATAGAACAATTTCTCCTTGCCCTCAAAATAGGCCTGAATTTCGGCGATTACATCTTCATCAGTGATGAATTTATTTCCAGGGAGCATTCTTTTTGAGTCTGCAAACAGGAAAAATCACTGAGGGCTAGATCTGGAGACTGCATTGGATGAGTTGTGAGCACGAGCGGCTCCTTTGCACACAGCTTTCGCATATTCAAATATTCATGCGTGATATATACAATACTTTCTTTGAAATATTTAGTCTCAGCAATCTTGATCAACCTCATTTTACAATCATTCAAAATTATTTTGTCTTCCTTTTTGATATTTTTGTCTGTAATAGTCAGTTTGGGGCGTCCACTGAGTACATCCTATTCGATGCTCATTTCGTCTTGTTTAAATTTAACAAACAACTTTTCAACGGCTGGTTTTACTAGTGCAGAATCTGAATAAAGTTTATTAAGCCAAGCTTTGGCTTCAACAGTATTTTTTTTCGTCAAAGAATAATATTTAATTAACACACGAACTACTTTTTTTATAAAAGTTACTTCAGTCACAATACTCTCACGAACCAATTGTCCGACAACGAAAATTTATACACGTTTCTTTGAAAGGTTACCCACAAAGATCATTTAGATCTAATTCTAGTAACGCCATCTATAATAATATAACGGCAAGGCCAAATATTTTTTCTCTAGTTAAGTAGCCGGTTGCCGTAAATCGTAATCATACTAACGAAGGCGACTCTTGCAGTTTATCTAAATTGTTACAGATATGAAAGATGCTGTAAATGTGAAAACTCCGAACGCAGTCCTTCCATGTCATTTCACATATCCACTGCAATATATTTACCTCTATGACAAGCAGTTCAAGCTTGTGTCGCTCAAGCACTGGCCACGTTTCACAGGCGTGTAAAATCACAGGCCTCCTCCTTCTCTTAACTCTTAGAAATCCTTCGACTTAACTGGCATCTTGGGGTCACAAATAGACTATTCACCCCATGAAATTTGGCCCTCATGGTAGCAATGTATGCTGTAACGTCGCATTCGATGTCACCAAACATTAAAGTTTGTTATAACAAAAATCAAATCGAATTTAATTATAATTAAAAATCGATTTGAAAATTTATTGTGACATCTGAAAATATATAGAAAAAGTTCAAAATTTAAGGTACATCTGTCAGAAAGTATACAGAAAGAACTGGTTGCTCAAGAAAATCTCTTGGAAGAGCGGTAGCCTTTTATGGTATACCGATGGCTCCAAAATTGGACATGATGTAGGAGTGTTTGGAGAGCGACCAAGCTTCAAGATCTGAGCTTCAAGTCTGGGCCTGGGCAAATATGCCTTGATCTTCCAAGCAGAGGTCTGCGCAATTTCAGAATGTGCGGAAGTGAATCTGTAAAAAGACTACAACAATCACGTGATATATACTCACTCTGACAGTCAAGCAACACTTTTGGCGCTGGATTCAGACTCAACAGACTCGAAACTCGTCAATTCGCTGGATCCCTGGTATCATAATACCCGCATTCCCCGGCAATGAAAAGGTCGATGAACTTGCCTGGATAGGGGCCAAGAGAGTACAGTACGGACCTGAACCGTGCTGTGGCGTACCTAAAAGCCTGATCCGGCTCACTCTCAGGGATCAATGCTCCAGTCAGTCTATTAAGCGCTGGAACACAATTCTGGATACTGGAACAAAAAGTGCTTATAAAAGCCTACAACCGCAAACTTGCGGTCTAAGCACAAGCACTAAACAAAAATCAGCTATGTACCTTAACGAGGGGGCTAACCGGACATTGCTGCCTAATCAAGTTCCTCAGCATCATAAGAATCAGGGATAGCAAAATCTGCAGATTATGTAACGAGGTAGATGAAACACCTCTGCACCTGCTGTGCTACTGCTGTTCCCTGATGCATAAACCGTATGAAATACGAGCAGCTCCTGTCAAAAAACTGCTTCGTTACATCAACGAGTCAGGCTTTGCCAATGAGATATAGTAAATGTGGCGATCACAAGAGATCAATAAATTGGACGCAGTGATACTAGGTTGAATAATAAATTAGCATAGCAACCTTTCGAAATAGTAATAGTAGCATCTGTCAGATGTAGCTAGTAATATATTTTGTATCAAAACTGGCCAAAATCTAGCCAAGAAGTAACTGAAACGGCAAACCTGTTACAGTTTGGATTGTATCCGAACGCGGGCGAGAGGTATAGAAATCGCGGTGACAAAGGCCGCCTGGGTGACGTAAGCAGCACTGACCACTGTGGATGCATAGCATAGCTACTGTTCATAAACTGCTGTATTTTCAAGAGAACTATTCATGATGATTTCATCTTTTAACGTGGATTATGACTAAAACGTACCTACGTTTATTAGGTAATTATAGTAATATTAATTATAGTAATATTAAAAATGAATATAAAGTAAAATGGATGAAAAAAATACCTACTTTATTTTTTATTGCTGTAGTGTAGCAGACAGGCTGATGGCCCACTTAGAATTTCGCAGTTACCGTCACCTATGGGTGTTTGCAACGCCAGCGGCATCGCGAACACGCTGCTGTCCCATAAGGGAACAGGAATTTGGGTCACTAATGCCGGAACACAACACAAAGTTATTATGGCGGCATACTTATGACCAAAGGGGTCGCCGTCCAGACGGGCTTGTGACCCTACCACGTAGAAAATATGAAATATATCCTCCTCTTTATCCGCGTAATAGGATAATTAACCGTTTAAAACGATTTAATTCGGGTTTTAAACGGTTTAATAGTTGTAAATGGTTGTTTTATAACATAATCAACAAATTAATCAATAAATTAATTAACAAACAATTGCTTGGTTTGAGAATACATGACAATGTGTTAATTATTATTATACGGAACCCAAATTACAAAAGCAGACTCGAGCCAACCATCCTGATTTCAGGTATCACCGTATCACAAACACATCCATCTCTTTATCCCTCCCTTTTAAATACTTTCAAGGGTAAGTTTAAAGTACACACCACGTTTGTGTGCGTCTTTGAATGCCGCAGGTGTGCTCATTGAGCCAGCCTCCTTAAACAATTTCCTACGCAGCTGCTGCCAGAGATGGTGCCAGTTATTATTGCATTTATTATTCAATTAGATGATATTATTCATGGTTTGTTCGGGTTTGATTTGGGTGCCGTTCAAAGACATGTGTCGTAACGTATGATGTTACACAAATTGTAACAAACAGGATAAAATAATATAAGCAACAACACATTATATTGTACACGGTTGTCTGGAAGAATTCAATATTAGTAATAAAACCGCCAATTGTACATTTGTTTAGTTTAAGTCTATGTTTATTATATTCTGTGCAATAAAAAAAATTCTATTCTATATTTTTAATCTATCCACCCTGTCTAGATTTCGTATTATGGTGTGGGTTAAATGTTTTATTACATCATGTTTTGTTACGCGTTTTATTGCATCACCAGCTGACCCGACAAACGTTGTTCTGCCTTATAAATAAAAAAAATCAGAATTTAATTACGTTTCCCCTATTTCACCACCTACAAGTTTCATTTTCGTGATAAAAACTAGGCTATGTCCTTATCTAAATTACAATCTATCTCTATACCACAATTCATCAAAATTGGTTCACTGGTTTAGGCGGGAAAACGTAACAGACAGTCAGACAGTTACTTTCACATTTTAATTTGCCCTTTCCGCATTGACTCGTTGTAATGAGACATCCAGCATTACAGTTTCACCCTCTTTCCAATGCTATAAAAAAATGCTAAATGCTATTTATACCACATTTGATTTCGTAATTTTCACTGAGTTTATTTACATTGCAATTACATTCTCCGTAATTTTTTTTTATTGCTGTAGAACAGCAGACAGGCTGACGGCCCGCTTAGAATTTAGCAGTTACCGTCGCCTATGGGTGTTTGCAACGCCAGTGGCATCGCGAACACGCTGCTGTCCCATAAGGGTACAGGAACTTTGGTCATTAATGCCAGAACACAACACAAAGTTATTATAGCGGCATTACCATTGTTCTACAACAATTTAAAAAAAAAGTTAATACTTTCTAACAACAGGGTGTGACGGCGTTCATATTTAACGTTCCTTTTATTTCATACATTTAACCATAACTAATATGGAATAAATATATTATTCACTTAAGTATATATTTACTTAAATATTTTTTGAATATGCGAGATTTACCCAAAGCGTTTACAATCAAAACATCAATAAATTACATTACCTATATAAAATTTTAAAACGTCAAAATATTTTTCTGTCTTCAAAATTTAAACCCCGTTTTATATGTATATTTAGAGACAAAACAACAACAAAAAAACACAAAAATTATGGATTTTCACGTAAATGGTAATCTCCATTTCCAATTAATAAGTGACCACCGGTGCTGGCTTAATCTTATTCTTTGTTATATCGTTCTTTTGAACGTAACTGTCAAATAAAACATAATAGCCAAGCAAATACCAAACCGTTACTTAAAAGAGCTCACGTGTTATAACGAGGGCGAATTTAGGCATCACCTGACCTAACCTTGGGTCCTTCCCGGCCTTCATCGAACAAAAGGACAATGAATAGCCGTTAAACAACTCTACGGTGAATAGAGCCAGGAAATGTTCCCCCTTTGCGAAATCTCGCGCTCAAAAGACTTCGTCTATTACATGTTATATAATCTAGTTTAAAATATGAATAATTTTCTTGAGGGTACATACTATTATTATTAGTAACGGTTCATTAAGATGAAGTTACTTCGGTAACTTTTTCCGTGTAAATGAATAGGAAAGTGATTCTCCAAAACCGCAACGAAAAATCACTAATGATCATCTTTTGGTGCCTATTAGTAGATTTAGGCTATAAAAGCCTATAAAATGAGAAGCCTATAAATAGCCTAGGCTATAAAATGAGAAGGATGAACTTAGCTCACGGGTTACATCCATAAAGCCAACAGCAACTAGTTGATGCCTTTTGGAGGACGACCACCGTCTATCTTATATTTTCATAAATATACTGTAAGTAAAACTTTTACGGCCGTTTCGCTATTTAATAAATTTCAGTTATAGTATATCATAAAATAAATATTTTCCATGAAAAGGTTTGAAATAAAAATATAGCCCAAGTCAATCTCCTTCTTCCGCTACTAATTCTGTTGTATCCTCCATTTCCCACGATCTTCATTAACATTAGCTTACCCAGATCAAAGCCAAGCCACAGCTGGTCTCTCTATAGTGGGAAAGGATTTCTTCGTCTTCATCATTGGTGCGTGAAATTGTGTTATGTTCCGGCAATAGTGACCCAGGTTCCTGTACCCATAGGGGACAACAGCGTGTTCGCGGTGCCCCTAGTGTCGCAAACAACCATAGGCGACGGTAACTGCTAGCTGTTGGGTAGGTTGTCAGCCGGTCTACTGTTGCTAAATAGTAAAAAAAGTAAATTATATTTTTGTAAACTCTTCTCAATGACGAGCCTTTCACAGAAAAACTGATATCCTATCGAGTTGTTATTTCTGTTTTGCATCTTTATTAGCATGCAATTCACCTTACCTTCTTACAAACAGAACAAATAAAACAGATTGGCGTGTTTCCACCGTTTATTAAGGTTTTACTAAAAAAATTGAATAAAAAATATTGTATTTCATCAACACGTTAATTAGACATGAACAATATAGACTTAGAAAACATGTCCGTCGCGGTGTTGTTTCGGCGTCGGAGTCAGTTATTATGTGGGGGGGATGCGACGGCGGGGTCGCGCCGCCCGTCGTCTGATTCGGGGTCTGCCTGCTCTGTCTGGTCTATGGGACGGCGCGGCGCGGTCTCAGTCTCACTTGCTGTACTTAACCTAGTCTTCTTCTTCACCGCTCTCAGATTCTACAAAATATTCAATACATGACGTCACAGAGCCTCGCTGAATTTAAAAGCATAGCGACAGAAATAAGTAAAAAATAAAATCATTTACTTTATAACATCAAGTCAAAATGTACTATAATTTTTTTTTCAATCGAAAATGCAGAAACAGTAAATCAGATACATATATGTATGTTTTGAAGAAACTGCAGGATACTATAAAATTTAACTAAGAAAAACTAATATGTGGTTTTATGAAACCATGATACAAGTGAAACTTTTGATCGGTTTGTAGGCAATCGTCGGATCTATTCGCACTATTCTTTTTCCCTTGTTGACCGGTTTATTTAACTCTCGCTGTAACGTTATCCATCAAGATAAAATAAATAAAAATAAAATAATAAAAAAACATTTAGATTAAAATACAGATTAAAACACAGAAATACCGCGGCAGATCAACACAGAAATACCGCGGAACACTTGCACGAATAATTGAGAATATAAACCGGTCAGTTGATGCGTGCTATGGGCGCCGTCGCCATATTGGCCTTGGCTGCCATGCGCCGGCGCCGGGGTAATGCGACATGCGATAGATGGACGAAAAATTTTGAGGCGATAGAATAAAAGTTTCACTTTAATAAATGAACATACAGCGCCACCTAGCCCCAAAGTAAGCAGCACAACGCCTATATTATGAATTTTAGATAATAGATATACTTTTTTTGTAAATACCCAGATGTCACAAACAAGCGAATGGAATGCCTAATCGCCACGCTTGTCCGAGGCTGTTTGATGGGATGCATACATTCTTCCACCCGAGCGTATGTTTTTATTTATTGCTGAGGAACAAGCAGACAGGCTGACGGCCCACTTAACAGCAAGCAGTTACCATCGCCTATAAATGTTTGCGACGCTAGGGCCACCGCGTGCACGCTGCTGTCCCATAGAGAACCTGGGTTACTAATGCCGGAACAACACAAGGTTTCTATGGCGGCATACTTATTTTACACCAGGGGTAGTTGCCGCCATCCAAACAGGCTTAGGGGCCTACCCCATAGCTTAGGTGGGTTGTTTTATCGCCTTTTACAACAGGCCGACCCCGGCCGTAGGGGTTAGTATTCTTAATCCGCCCCTGCATGGAGAAGGAATGTATGCTTTCATACTACTCCGCTATTACATACTTATAGATTGATTTACCCGTATGATAAAAATGTTGGTAAATATTTTAGTTACCTTCCTCGGCGCTCTGCAGCCACTCGACGAACTTCCTCATTTGGTCGAGGAACATGACCTTGCCCTTGGTGGAGTTGGGCTCACGATACCACTTGAGGATCACCTCCTCCGAGAGCACGTTCGTCTTGTACAGCATCAGCACCAGCTTGCTGAAGGCGCGCATAAAGTTCATGTTCTCGTAGCAGTACTCTTGCACCTGACCAAGGAAACCATCATTAAAGACCCTTTAAAATTCCAAGTCCTTTTTTTAAGACAGTCCCTGCATCGGGAGAAATCCTGTATAATCATCATCATCCTAGCATTAAACTCCAGTTGCAACCAAAACTTCCGCTTCTGTGCCCAGGGTCTGCTTCCAGACTTTTCCTTCACTTCGCATGATCTTCAGCATCCCTGGCGAGTCCCTAGTGAGTCTATACATTTATATGCTATTGGCACACATATCACCCTTCACGACATCAAGCCAGCACTTTTTGTGAAAAATCCTGTAATCCAGGGCCTTTTCACAAACACACAAATGACCAACACATACCCCCAGAACAGGAATTATTATTCCTCCCCATGCAGAGGCTCTAGTTACATGGTAGGGCCCCAAGCCCCTCTGGATGGCAACCATCCTTGGTCCATTAAGTATTCCGCAATAATAATACAAATACTTCGTTCCTTTTGGGTATCTAGTTGCATAGCCACCGCACTAGCCGTATGTAACGTCTATTTATTTAGTTTGATGAAAATCTTATATATAAAATTCTCGTGTCACAATGTTCGTTCCCGTACTCTTCCGAAACGGCTTGACCGATTCTCATGAAATTTTGTGAGCATATTGAGTAGGTTTGAGAATTTGCCAACATCTATTTTTCATACCCCTTAGTGATAAGGGTTGTCCACCCTTAACATTTTTAAAAAAATGCTGCCCAGTCACTATTCCACGTGGACGGAGTAGCGGGCACAGCTAGTAATAAAATTTTGTGACAATTCACACACCGCCATCTAGTCCCAAACTAAGTAGCATAGCACTGGTATATTGCTTATATACTTTTTTTTTGTAAATAAATACATGGTATGTATAAACACCCAGAAGCGAGACGGGAATCGAAATATTTTAAATCAATGAAATATTTTAGTAGTCGTATTAATGAATGAATGTAGAGTGGCCAGTGAATGATATTACACACAGGGGGTTGTAATATCAGGACATGTGCCACGCACTAATGTCGCACACTTCGACACCGAGACACGTACAGCACACTGGCTCGGCTCTAATCGTGTGCAATTTTATTTAATTCATTTAATAATAAATAGTACCTTGCAGTAGTTAAAGTCAATAAAATTCTTAATGTTCAAAGTAATTTAAAGGAAAAGACAATGTACAATGACTTTAATTGCAAAGAACACAAAAAACAAAACTATCTAAGTAGCTCCAAAATGAAAACTTAGGCAACAATTGCAAATAAACGTTCATATTATTGTTTTCTTATTTTGGTATAGTTAGATTGAACTTTGTAGAAGGGGACATATGCTACTTTTCATCGCGAAAATGAAATTTGAAGGAGTAAGAAATAGGGGGTGAATGTAATTAAGTTTTTTTTTTTTTAAATTATATGGTAGAAAAGCGTTGAAAGCCTGAACAAAGAAAAGACGAAGATTATAAGAAACACTGCATATTTATTCTATCTCATTCTCTGTCAGGCTAAATCCTATTTATCAATATGTTTGTCTCTTTTTGGTTTCGCTATTTCGTTTCATCAAATTTTCAAATAACAACGGTGCTAAAAAGGTTCCACTTCAAATATCATGGAAAAGAAGTTGCTACACTATGACAATTTATTCACTACTAAACAAGTTTAAAAATAAAAATGTTGATAATGGGTCTCCTCACCTTGGTGAGTAGGGCGATCTCTGCTTTGGCGGACTGCGCGAACGCGGCTAACAGCGGCGTGTAGAGGCGCAAATGTTTCGCCGCCTGCTCGGCCAACAGCTCCTCCTTCTTGTTCCACTCGCCGCGGGACATCACGCACTGCCAGATCTATCCAAAGCGGATCACAGAGATACGTTAAATGCATACTGCAAATTATTTTGTAGTTCTTAAGGTTGTTTTCGGTGTAATCAGGCTGCCGTATCGTCACTAGAGCCGCGTTTGTTACGGCGACATGCGGTTCGACCGAAAGACTCGGCCTGGCCGCCGTTGCCGCAACGGCGCACGGTCCTACGACTCGTCATCGGGTATCATCATTTTGGGAGGGAAACCAGCAAAAAACAGGCAAGTACATCAAGGTTTTCATAATCAGCAAATCACAATTCATTTAAATACCATTGCCACTGTTTATGTACAGAATTTTTTTATGCCTATGGGACAAGCGCGTCGCAAACATCTATGCTGTTCGTCAGTTATAAAAAAAATCATGTTAACGATAGTTATCTACTACGACTATGACTTCTCTAATGATAATTAGAGAAGTCTCGAACAGTATTGAAGGGCTGAAGAGTACTCACAATGGCAACGATCTCGTGGTCAGGTATCCCGTGCTTGACGGCCATGTCACGCGTGTCCTGGATCAGGTCGCGCACCGGCTTCTCCTCCGCCAGCTCCTCCAGCAGCGCCTGCGTCAGTTCTCGCCGCGCCTCCTAAAAATACCACACACCACTATTTGATTATGTATTAATATACAAGCGAAATAAGACACTTGTCTTTGAAATTCACCATGCATCTTTATGTACATAATTCTTCTGTACGTGTAAGTAGACTTCTAAACGGCTGGACCGATTTAGATGACAATTTTGGTGTATGTTCAAGTGGATTCGAAATAATACATTTCACTAATTTTATTTATATAATAAAATCATATTTGCCAGGTCAGCTATTAGATCTATATAATACTGGGCGACTTCTCTTTGTTCTATATTTCTTGTAGCAGGTAGTAATTTTGTTCTGTCTTCATTTATTATTTTGGTTATTTCTTCCACCTTTTGCTCAGATGTAATGATTCAAAAAATGGCAGCCAGAACATAGCACTAATAATTACATATGGAGTAAATAATCAAAGGAAAAAGTTGTTTTAATTTTTTTCTTACTTTTATTAAATAATCTTTAATAAAATCAAATTACTAGTTAGGAAACAATAAAGGACTACTTATGTTAATTAACAATACAAAACTTAATCATCTTGTGTCCATGGACTTTGGACCCACTCCTTCATATTCATTCATATTGTGATGTCACAAAGCTTTTGACTCTCCTGCCCCTTATTACACAATGTTACATTCCGATGATCCACCCCCCTTTAACATGTGACGTAATTTATGGATAACCCTTAAAGCGTGATAGTAATTGTGAAACAACCAGAACTAAACACACTAACCTGTGAGGCCTGTGCACGGTGTAGCCGGAGCAGCTCCCCGAGACCTCTGGTGGCAAATGAGGCCGCCAGAGCCTCCTCACTGCGACGGTTCAAAGGCAGAAACTCCAACAACCTGGGTACAATGAAAATATATTTACTACACTATTTCATTATCAGTCATATTTTAGATTTTGTACCCCAGTCTAGAGAGAAAAACATGGGTATAGCATCTATTTATTAAGGTGTCGTAAAAGGCGATAAAGAAAAGCACCTATTTGCTAATTAATAGGCAGCAAAAGAAAAGCATCACTGCTTTTCTCATGCAACAGTTGTTCCACTACAAATGTAATTGTCATGCTGAATAATGCTCACAAATTTTGCATTACAAGTCTCAAAAATAGGCCTAGGCTTTAGAATTAAAAATTGACAACCAGATAGAGCAATTGCAATATATCAGATACACCTGGTTTGACTGATGTAGGGTGTAAGAATATTTTTAAACATTTTGCCCACCAACATACAGAAGTCTGACATAGATTGATGGCAGTAACTTTGCAAGAATTATTTCTCTAAGTGAGAGAGACACCCAACTCCTATTACACACCACCATATTTAGATGTATTTTACTTAATTTTCTTAAATGGTAATTATTTCAATATTGAATAAAAAATAAATATACTGGAAGAATTTAAACAAAGTAAATAACTTATAGTAGTAATAGCACTTGTGTTATGGGTACTACACAACTGAAATACTTACTTATACAGTTTTCTTTAGTAAATTAATACATATTATACGTAAACAACCAGACGCGAGACGGGAATCGAACTCGTGACCTCCGCAAGCGTACCGAAGTGTTGCCATTACGCAAAGAGTTCACCATAAAAATAAATTAAACATCAAAACCATATCACTAGAAGATCTTCTCCATAAAATTGATAAAATTATTGAGATAATTCATTCTTAAAGCGTGTAGCATCATTAATGACCTTATCGCAAATATACGACAAGCCAGTACATGACGCGTTCATGTGCCCCAAACACATTTTAGCAGAGACACAGGGGATCTATGCCATTGTGAAACTGCTCGGGGATAGGAAGTATATTTAGTGTACATTTAAGATAGTCTACAAAATAAACATGCATTTTTCGTATAACAGCCTAAAACATCCCACCTGTTGGGCTTATGCCTTCCCTAAAGGGAACGGACAGTACATCTGCCACGCTCGTCCGAGGCGGATACGTGTCGGTACGTGGCAGTTATGTAATAATATACATATAAGGTGAGAAAAACTTCCTAAACTGTGCATGCTAACATTGATTGATATTGCACCCGGGAACTCTAGATTGATTGAGACCAATCCAGCTACTAGATTAAAAAATAAGTTTTCATATACTTGAACATTATTATTACTTATCCTAATTTATTTTACCAATTTGTTCCTTTAGACACAAAAATAGACTGCGGATAAAGTAAAATATTGTAGAAGCTATTTGGTTGAAGCAAATGGCACACAGACCTGCCTTCAAGCTGTCCCCTCTTGAGCGCGGTGACGAGGGAAGTGACGCCCCTCTCCTGCTTGACCGTGCTAAAAACCTCCAGCACGAAGTCGAGAGCCAAATTGTCTTTGAGCAGGTGCTCGTTCACCAGGACCAGCAGAACACCAGGCGGCACACACCCGTTGCCTACCGAAATAACACTATTAGATACCAGTATCTAATCAAATGATTTTCTCAATGCAGGGGCAGGGTGAGAAATACTAACCCCTATTGCCTGTCGTAAAAGACAACATAACTCGTTAACTGCGTAGCAAGGCCCCAAGATTATAAGTATGCTGCCACAGTAACCTGTCGTCGCAAACATCTATAGGCAACGGTAACTGCTTACTACAAAGTGCACCACCGTCAGCATGTCTGCTGTTCCTTAGCCATAAAAAAGTAATTAAATATACAGATTGCAACAGGATAAACTAAACAGTGAAGCAATGAGATACAGAACATGCTCACCGATCCATAATGCTGTCATCCGTGCCAGTTTGATGCGTTGCAGCGGCTCGAAACCTTTCAGGTAAACTAACACCTATAAACAATCGAACATCTATTAAAATCTTGAAAAAAAGAATGACCAAGACGAACTGTACGCCCATTGATAGCCAAGAATGAGAAAGAAGATATCAAAATTTAATAAAAAGAATTTTTGATCAGATCATCATTGAGCCGTTGCAAGTATAGACATTAAAGATAATTTATAGTTATAATAATTATTATATATAATGATTAGTTTTTAAGATATTATGGTTGCTTTCTCTTGGGCATCTAAATTTACTTTATAGATTCAAAGTAACTTAAAGAATCGCTACTAATTGGTGCTCTCCGGTGACCCCCATGGCGTCTGATGTGTTAAGTAGATTTTAAATATATTAATAACAGCTCATAGCATTTCACTGCTGGACTTGGACCTGTTCCTAGAGGAAACAGGACGGTACACCAGCTACGCTTGTCCAAGATAGATTCTATTATTAATTAACAACAGCCAGTATAAAGATATATCACCTTTTTCATTTCTTCCTCGAACATCTTTTCCAAGTATTTGTACCGACGCATCAGTTTCACGAATACCTACATTAAAATAAAAGAAACTCACTTTAAAATAATGCAATTGACATGTAATTTTGATATATTAACAGAGAAATATCAGTTATTATTGAACGAGTGAAGGTTTATCCACACATGTGCTTCAGGACTCTAGCCATGTTTATCATCATTTAAGATAAACTTCTTCCTAAATTGAACTAGATAAGCCTGTGGTTAATCAAATTACCTGTTCAAAGTTGCGCATCGTGTCCATATCCTCGTTAGCAGAGAAGATGCATGTGCTGGTCTTCGGAGATTCTCCATCCATCGACACTGAACCACCGGGGACTGTAAACCAGAGACAATATAATGCCATCTCAATCTAACACTATGATTTGTGTGTAAGGAATAGAGAAAGTCAGATATGAACGAACAAGTTTGTCAGTCATGCTTGATCAGGACTCTAGCCAATAATTTCATCATTTGAGGTAGTGATTATACCCAGATATGCACCAAGTACTGAACTACCATAATCATATTGGTGCACTATGCTGAAAAACTGCCAACTGTAGCGCGCATGTATTCCCCACATTCCTACTCCAAGCCATATTCCAACCAGAGCAAACGAAGTGGGCCGTTGCCCATTTGCAGTTCGATTTATTCAAATGCCTATCATATGTGAATATGTTATCATCTAGACTAGTAGTGTTTTTTTAAGTATGGATTGCTGAGACTCCTGGCATAGACAGGATCTTTATTTACACAAAATTTATTCAACTTGTATTTATCTTGATAATTTTTTAGCCCAGTCCTAGTTTTTATCTGTTTTACATTTTATTTGTCCTTTTTCTAGTTATAGTGCTACATACGCAACAGTCCGCCGGCGATAAGCACGTCGAAGATGACCTCCCCATAGCGGCGGTAGTCGAGTTTGGAGCCGGCCGCATCTAGGAACTTGTATGCGGCGTCCAGATCGCCGCCCGCGCGCTCCAGCCCCTGAACCAGCGCGTCGCGGAACCCGTTAGGGTCGTACTTCTCTTTCTCATCTGTAACAAACGCGTTTACAATCATCAAGCAATAAAAAGGTTTTTGTTTTTTGTACAGTCAGGAACTAAATGAACTCAAATCAATCAAATGTAAAGTACACAAAAATTTATTCTTTAATATGGGTATTCAATATAATTACTATAGTGATACTTATATGTTTTATATCATGAGTCTTGGTCACTGATTCGTGACCTGTGTGTTCCTAATTCTTGTATTTAATAATGGTTAAGAGGACTACTATTCTCCGTGCAAGT
The DNA here is from genome assembly GCA_963693495.1 of Malacosoma neustria. Taxonomy (NCBI): domain Eukaryota; kingdom Metazoa; phylum Arthropoda; class Insecta; order Lepidoptera; family Lasiocampidae; genus Malacosoma; species Malacosoma neustria. The sequence continues at coordinate 14,700,318 of OY856390.1, forward strand.
GCGGAGTAAGAATACCTACCTCTGCGCTCGGGGTCAGCCTGTCGTAAAATGTAACAAGACAACCCTAGCTACATGATAAGGCCCCAAACCCATATGGCAACCACCCATCTGGCATTGGTGACCCTGGTACCTCTATGGGACAGCAGCCCATATCCGTGCAAGTGCGGAGTAAGAATACTAAACCCTTGCGGCCGGGGTCGGCCTGTCGTGCCCAATAGTGGGCCGCAAGCCCGTCTGGATAGCACCTATCTTTAGTCTATCCATAAAGACCTTGTGTTGTGTTCCAGCATTAGTGACCCAGGTTACAATACCCTATGCGGACAAGTTACCCGAAGGCAACGCTGCTTACTAACAAAATAGTGAGTTGTCATATTGTCTGCCATAACTCAGTGGTTAAATTGGTATTTATAATATAATTTCACAAAACCAAAATATCGCTAATTGTACACGTCGGCATCCTTAGAATTTTTGTGCCCTCGTAAATATGAAAACAATATTTGTAAAATTGATCTAATCAGAAAGGAATCCGTTGGCGCAAGGTCAATTTGATGACAATAGGTATCTGTCATAACTCATCTTATGACGATGCTTGTTGGAATTTTAAAATATCTTAACAATTATAGCAGAACCTAACCTAACCTTTTTTTGTTTTTAAATGTATAAGTCCTTCTCAGTCTTGCAGGTCCCTAATCTCGCTTGCCAATTGTGCCTACTTAAATAACAGACTCGTCGTTTTTAGACGGCTGCCTGTGTAAAAGCCGAATTAATTTCAACACCATTTATAGTGATTGTCTACGCAAATGACAGTGTCAAGATGGGCACAGACACATGCTACGGGCACCATTTTCACCCAACAATACAACCAAACAAAACCGGACTCCAAGCTTTGTATACCATACCGAAATTAACCATTTGGATGAATATGAATTAAAAACGAATGCAGTGAATAAGTCATATTGCATTTTTTTCTAAACATTAATCTTTCATCTTTTGTGACTGCTAATTTCAGTAATTTAAAATACTTTATAAATGTAGACTTATAAGAATAAAGCTATATTTATAATATAAACAAAAAAAAATTTGGTTGACTAACAGAAGAAACGTTATCAAAAAACATATGAATGAATTTTATAGATAAAGAATAAATGAAAATAAACAAAATTATTATAATCAATCCCATTTCTAAGTTAAAGATAAAAGATGGGACACTGATAGGAATCGATAACCGTGAGCACTGGAGGTGGAGCAAATATGACGTAACTACTGCTTGCGCCAAACTTGCCAAAATATTCATTAAAACGTACGTAACATCTGTTGTCCTATTGTCCTTTAGGACAACAGATGTTACGTAAAATGTTACACAATCTTGTCAAAATGGTAATTTCCTACATTTAGGACACATTCTACAGCTTAACCCTTAACCAGGGACATGGAGTAACGTAAAACGTAAAGCATAGAGTTCTTAGAATTGACCATTCCCCTTCACGCGCCGCGTTTATACTGACCATGATAAACGAAGCTTGTCAAAATAATTTTCACGATTCTTCAGAATATGGATGAGTCTATGATACTATTTAAAGGCCGCTTATCGCTAAGCAATGCATACCGCTGAAACCCGTAAAACAAGGCTACAAGGTTTGGTGTCGATGCGACAGTGAGACTGGGTACCTATAATTATGAATTTGAAATGTACACTGGGAAAACCAGAAATTCTGTGGAAGGACCGGGAGCTAATGTGGTAAAAAGGTTGACTGTAAAACTTATAGCTAAAAAAAGAACGTACAATCACATTTGATTAGTTTTTGCTATTTAAAATACTGTATTATTTACATCAAAATGGCATCTGGCATAGTGCGCAGGCACAGAGTTGATTTGCCGAAAATTATATAAGGGCCAAGGGGTAACAAATTGAAACTGAAGAAGAGTGAATTCAAGTGGAGAGTGAAACAGAATGTTAGTTTTGTAGTTTTTTTTATAATGTCAGATCGTTAGGGTTAAAGACCCAAAGCGAGTTTCATGATGAATAATATAAATGTGTATTAAAATTTTAATGTCAACCAGTTAAGGATTAAAGACCGCCTTTTTTAAATTGAAAAGGGCACCCTAAATCAGAATTTACAGATGTGGCTGCTATAGTGATAATAAAAAAAGTTGATGAAACTACTTTCGCGCGACGACGGCCTCTAATAAGGCTTTACACACGTGCCAGCCTCCTTGACACGTGCCGTTAGCTGGTGCTTGAATTAATGCATTGTCACGTATTCTTGTTCTGTCTATTTGATATTCAATTAGTGCGATATGAGGACATTTACAATTTTATTGTATACCTTCTGTAGTTAAGACACAGGAAGCCGATTTTCCAATTTTTACGAGAAATTTAACAAGATTAATAAAAAAATATTTGTGACAAGCAACAATATTTCTAATGGACTTTACACTAGTGGAAGAAAAAGAAAGCGGAAGTTTGGGTTGACACCAGGATTTAACGCAAACGATTAGGCCACAATATTTCTACCATATTAACATAGATTTTTTTTTAAACGGAACGAGCATTTCTGTACATATAGCTCATGATTTTTTACTTTTTTGTAGCCAGTCTTTAAACTAAAGGAAGCTAAATTTCCGAAAATCAACTAGTTTCACTCAGAGTTGTTAATAAAACACAGGTAAATTAAGTCCTGGAGGTTGTAAGTCTACCCAAACACCAAATAAACCAGCATTGTGCTGCCATATGTTAATTCAAAAGATTTTGTGTGAGTCACCATAGCTATAAAGGTGATAAAACACGTTTTCCAAATCTATTTACATTGAAGTGATAACAAGACACCATCACCTACCAATCCAGGCTGACATTGAATTCTCAGGCAGTTGACACTTCCTTATACGGTTTTTTTGATAAAATGTGATAAAAACATGAGGTTTGACTAAATTTCATGAAATAATAGATATAAATTTTATGACAAATAACACAGCAGCATATAGTCTCAGAGTGGCAGCAGAGTGCTTAACATATATTACTTATAAGTGATATATAAATTTCTTTTGTAAATAAATAACAAGACTCAGGATGGGTATCAAACCTATGGGACTATACAGAACGCATGGAACACCTACTGTGTACATGTGATGCATTGGCCAGGAGGCGAATGAATCTTTTGGGGGTAGGATATCCAACACCGGAAGACTACAGGCTCCTATCTCCATACCTCATTGTTAGGCTCATGAAGCAAATTTTCAATGAGATTGGAGAGGAGTGATTGCTATCTAGGGGAACACAAAAGATCCCATTGGGTCGAAGTGTCCGAGATATTTCTCGGCCCCAAAAATAAGATAACAATCTCCATGTGATATCCAACTATTACATTGATGACACTCTTGGTTCATTGCCCACCTAAGAGGCTATGGCGAGGCAAATACAGCCGATGAGTGCTGGGTATTTTTCGTATTGGGATGGAAAGTAATATACAGTGCTTGTGTAATACACATCAAAGGGTTTATTTTTGTTGGGTTGTTCCGATCCCATATGTATTGGGATAAGGAAAAGAAGAAGGAAAACTAGAAATCCGAATAAATGCGAGCTTGCAATTATAAACGTACATTGATGAAAACAAACTAAACAAGGTCAGCGAAACTAGTTCATCATCACAGTAAGTAAGGTCGATGATGACTTCCGTGGCATAACGGCTAACGCACCCTGGTACCCTTGCGGAGGTCACGGGTTTGATTCCTGTCTCACGCCATGGTCATGTGTAAAATGAAAAATAATAGAAAATATGCAATGGGCCATAAACACCAAAATTAAAACTTTTGACAATTAATCATTTAAAAAAAATCTATGTTTTCTCTCTTTCACTTATTTACCAAACAAAATACTCAAAAACATTTAATTTGTAGTAAACAAAGCCCATCATTATGGCAATCAAAAAGTTAAAATTAGCTGTCGAAGTTTTCCTTGTTAGGATCCATTAAATGCTATAACTTGTTTGTGACATCATCTTAATATAACAGAAAATTATCCACAACTTCAGTCGCATGAGCACACAATTTGATAAATTCCAATATTAATAAAATAACTTAAAAAATCAGCATATATAAAAAATAGCTGTATATAATATAAAACTGTTTATTATCTAGTTTATATTTGTCTCTTACTTCTCCTTTTTACATTTGTTTTTGTAATAAAGGGTAGTTTTAAAATTAATTCAAACATTTCTTGTAAATAAAGACCAACAAATTTAAACATTAAGCACTTTTATGGTACTATGTACATACATAGATAGATTTTTTAAGACCATTAATATTCTTAGCTCCTGTTCCTATGTATATTCTAACAAAACAAATTCTGTAAAAATGTCAGGATAAAGTGGAGACTAAAGCACAAAGGATGCAATTGGGATTTAATATTAAGGTAAATAAAAAAATGAAAAATATGCATCAACTTGAGAACCTCCTCAGTTTTTTTTCGTGGTTAATAATATAAATGTACAACATTTTTAAGCCACTAAACAAAACCATGATAATGTTCCTTTAGATGAAAACAAAGTTTTTATTAATGTTGTTGGTGATTTTAGTGAATTATTTAACATATTCATTAGATAATAGTGACAAAAGATATTACTCCTGATGCATCAATGTCTTTAGGTTTGAAATAATAGGTATCAAGAAAAATTTATTTTTAATCAAACATCTTTATCTCACTTTAGGTGGTTCATTGCCGTGGTAATTATGTGTTTATTTGCTTAAGTAATTTGTGTAATACAAATTTCTATTAAACCCATTACATGGTATAAAGAGGACAACAATAATGGTATTTGAGTACCTCCAAAAAATTATGAGAAACTACCTTTTTTTAAAAGGCTAACTTACAATCAAGTCATCTGTTAAGACATGAAGCTGACGTGACCTACTAAGTTTGCGTTGGTTGCCAGCGCGGAATTATCGCACCAACGACGCCTTCCTTGAACATGACGCGACCAAGGTGAACAAAATTACATATACACAAATCAATAATTACATTTAACAGCAAAATAAATATAACCTTACCTCTCTTCCTGGTCTTGATCCGTTGACCCGATAATACTGGTTTTTCTACCTTCTGACTCATACAATATATTGCTGAAAACAAAAAAAAACACGTGGCAATTAATGAGAAAGTGTGGCTAAGGTCATCGGCCGGTGAGCCACGCAACACCCAGCCCTCTACGGCAGGCCTTTGCCCCTCACAAATGGCGTCCACCTGCGTCCCACTTACTATAAAGTGGCGAAACTGCACAAAATTCCACAAGGATTACGCGAACTGATAACGATTATTTCAGATCACCTGCCCAATGACTCGGCACGAACTATCTTTCTACAGGACTACTGATATAACACGACATGCAATCACAGTAACTGTATACTTTTTACATATACTTACGTAGTGACAGGTTATGCAGGAGCCTTTAACTCCTTTTGCGAGTTCTCTAGGACTGCGCCTGTTCAGAAAAGAAAGAAACGCTGCGACGATCTCTATTCCTTTGTGCTAGAGACAACGTATGAGCTGCCGGATGTCCGGCAAAATTGCTACGAATGTTCAAAAGAGCCCTATGTTATTTGCCCATAATACTGTTCACAAATTTAAAAAATATTACGAATTTTTATGAATTATAAAGAATGTTTAAAAATTTATCAAATCAGTAACAGCCAAAAGCTTTACATGCGTTTTCAAGATTGAAAAGGTCTCATAAATAGTATATATTTTTTCTGTGATAAGCCTGATTCAATTAATTGTAAAAATAATTAAAAAGAAAAATAATTTCAGAGATTCCACAATGAATTTGATTACAATTATAAAACTTAATTGCAAAAACAATATATATGGAAAGTATTTGACTAAAAATGGCTGCTAAAAAACAAAACACCATAGACAGTTTTTACTTATATAAATATGACTGCTGTAGACCAAGATACATTACAAAACAGCTTCAAGGCTTACTTCAATTAGTTTCGTTGGGTTCAATAGAAAGCTTCCTCTTTGAAATGCATAGTTCAAGTTGGTATAGTATAATATTTCTGTGAAGTAGATAGATGACAAAGATATTAACGGTTATTTTTTTAACTAACGCTAATGATAAAACAACAACGCTGTTGTAATATGAAATAGTATGATCATGATAATATATTGAGTTGATTAATTTTTAAACGAAAAGCATTTTGGTTTTCATACACGACTGAGATCTGTTGAAATTAGATGTCAGAAAGCATTATCTGTAGGTTCGAACAGAAGTATTTCTACTGTCTACACCAATGGTCGGCAACCCGCTGCTCGCGAGCCGCATTCGTCTCTTTGATTCCTCGGCTACGGCTCTTCCGCGAAATATTTAGTTCAGACACGAAATATTATTTATTCATACTAATATTATAAATGTGAAACTAACTCTGACTGTCTGTTACGTTTTTGTGCCAAAGCCACTGAATCAATTTTATATGAATTTCGGTATAAACCGACCACAAAAGCTGTTTTTTATCTATTTCCGAAATAATATGTTCTACTAAAGCAAAGCATGTGTTAAAGAATGGCTTTTTGAATAATTTTCACTTGTGTATCCCTTTCAGAACGAACTGTATTAAGCGTACGTTCCATAAAAAAAAAATTATTTAGGCGCAAAATTTTATTTTATTGTTTCCATACGGCCTCGATCAATCGTGCGATGATTTAGGTACTTCCAGTGGTGCCGGGATGCGGCCGAGCGTGGCTCTCGACCCGCGCCTCGCGAAGTGGAGGTAAAGCGGGCGGAGCTGCGCGACGAGGTGCTCGTGGTGGAATGGAAAGAGCGCCTCGCACACCCCAGCGCGGGCCTCGCCACCATCGAAGCGGTGAGGCCCGTCCTGGCCGAATGGCTGGAAAGGCGCCACGGCGCCCTGACCTTCCGCCTGACGCAGGTTCTCTCGGGGCACGGTTGCTTCGGGAGGTACCTGTGTCACATAGGGCGGGAGATGACGTCGGGATGCCACCACTGTGGCGCGGGCGACGAAGAGGACACGGTGGACCATACTGTCGCCGTGTGCTCTGCGTGGCGCGAAGAGCGCCGCGCCCTCGTCGCCCAAATCGGCGCGGACCTGTCGCTCCCAGCCCTGGTTCTGTCCATGGTCGGGGGCGGTCCTGGATGGACAGCCGTCGCCTCCTTCTGCGAGGCAGTCATGTCCGCAAAGGAGGCGGTGAAGCGGGAGCGGGAGTAGACCACCAAACTTCCCTCCCGCCAACGCAGGCCACGTCGGCGGTGCCGGAGGGCAACTAACGACCTCCGGCCGCCGTAAAAAGCGGCCGCGGGCGGACCCTCGGGGGAGGACCCGCCGCCCGCACTATTGCCGCAAGGGTGAGAGCTGCGTGCTGTTCCGTGGCCCCCCTCAACTCCTAGAGTTATTACAGGAGAGCGCCGGAGGGACGAAAGCCTGACCCCCTGGCGCCAACCCTTAAAACGGGGCCCGCCTTAAGACAAAGGGCGGGCCGGCGCCGGCCCGGGCCACGAGATCGGCAGGCCATATATCCGTAGGCCCGGGCGTAGGCGATAAGTGAACAGCGGGGTTTTTTAGTGGGTAGTCGGATGTTCGAACATCTTTCCCGGAGTCCCACATGTCTCTCGGGTCCCCCCGGGCCGGGGGATACTAAACTATATTGTAAAATTAATAGTATTTGACATCATATTGTGTCCACGAAATTTGAACGCATGATGCGCTTTCGTTTTATTTTGTTCCGTTGAAGCTGAATATTCATACAACTAATGGACTTCTTATTTTTTTAGGGGGCCTGTAGGCGAAGATTTATTACAAAATTTACTTGGTGAAGGGTGTCACTCAGACCTGGATGTTTCTCATGAGGAATTAGAACCAGTAGCTGAGGTTCCTCGTCTTCTCGATGAAGATATAAATCTGCAGGATTGCTCCAACCACAATAATACGTGACTGGTCTTGAGTCCAATGCTTTAAATATTGAATCACATTCTGGGAATCAGGAAAACGTAGCGCCTAATAACAGCAGCACCGTTCGTCCAAGGAAAAGACTGAGACTTTGGAGAGCCACTAATTTTATTAATAAGAGTCATGATTATCCTCCTTACCTGAGTGCTGGAGAAGTAAAGAACCCTCTCCATTATATCGAAAAATATTTCAACGAAGATTTTTTTTAAAACCTACCTATTTTTTTGGTCTCGGGGTAAAACCCTCTCTTGACGGGTTCCCCCGGCCCGGGGGAACCGAGGGATATGTGGGACTCCGGGAAAGATGTTCGGCCATCCGACTACCCACTAAAAAACCCAGCTGTTCTCCTATCGCTTATGCGCGGACCTACGGAAATGTGGCCTGCCGATCTCGTGGCCCAGGCCGGTGCCGGCCCGCCCTTTCTCAAGGCGGGCCTCTTCCAAACTGTTGACGCCAGGGGGTCAGGGTTTCATCCCCCCGGCGCTCTCCTGTTGACTCAAAGAGTTGAGGAGGGCTGCGGAACAGCACGCAGTTCTCTCCCTCGCGGCAATAATGCAGGCGGCGGATCCTCCCCCGAGGGGCCGCCCGCGGCCGCTTTCTACGGCGGCCGGAGGTCGTTGCTTGCCCTCCGGCGCCGACGACGTGGCCTGCGTTGGCAGGAGTTGACTCCCGCTCCCGCCCCGCCGCCTCCTTTGCGGACATTACTGCCTCGCAAAACGAGGCGACGACCGTCCATTCAGGATCGCCTCCGACCATAGACAGAACCAGGGCCGGGAGCGACAGGTCGGCGGCCAATTCCGGACGGAACTCGCACTCCCGTCGCGTGCTGGTCAGGCGTGGGTGCGACTACCAGGCGACACTCCAGAAAAACCAGGGAGTCGCCTAACGCCGTAGCCGGCCCAGCAAGACTAACCGACAGCGAGGATGCGCTTCCCACCCCGGGAACACTCTCTGTGCAGGCGCAGTCGAAATAGGCATGGTTTCGACTACCAAATCAGGGCCCGGGGCATAACCCGGGACCTCAATCAGTATTCGCAACCATCCCACCGGGGACCACGCCACGAACAGAGAGCGAAGTTGGAAAGGATGTAGGAGGTAGACGGGAAGAAAGGTACCTGCATAAACCTTTAATGTCATCCTAAAACAAGAACAATTTTAAATACGTCAAGCCAAGAAATTCGCAAATTATTTGGTATACTTTTGTTAATGGGATGCATTCCGTAGCCTCGCATTAATATGTACTGGCGTGCGGGTATGAGATTAGAGTCAATTGCCAATCAAATGCCTAAAGACCGTTTTTTTTTCAGCTAAGAAATAATATGCATGTCGTGGATTCAGATGAATCACCGCCAGGAAATTCAAACCCACTTTGGAAAGTCCAGCCTATGTTGGACTATGTAAAAAACGCTTACCGGGGTAGCGTGCACACGTGCGTGAGGCAGTTGGGGGGGTCGATCGTCGACGTGTCGTTCGCGTCGGCCCTCCTGGCCCGCCGTGTGCGAGGCTGGAGGGTGCTCGCGGGCGTTGAGACGCTGTCGGATCATCGTTACATCCGGTTCAGCGTTTCCGCCCGTCAGCGGGAGCCTCCAGCCCAGCTGACCCCATTTGGTGACTGTCCGCGCTGGACACTTGGGAAGATGAATCGGGAGGTTTTCCGCGAGGCCTTGACCGTTGCTACGTGGTCAGGGCCGGGCGACGTACCTCCCGATGACGTCGACGAGGAGGCGGAGAACCTGCGGTCGCTCATGACCGACGTCTGCGACGCGGCGATGCCGAGGCGGGGGCCACACCAGCCCCCGCGCCGGGTGTACTGGTGGAATGCGGAGCTTGAGCGGCTCCGCAGGGCGTGCAACTGCGCCCACCGCCAGTACACCAGGCTCCGAAGACGGAGTCGCCGTGACGCGGACAGAGTGGCCGCGGAGGCTCGGCTCTACGGGGAGTACCGGAGCGCTAGAAACGACCTCCACCTCGCTATCCGCGAGGCGAAGGCGGCGGCGTGGGGGGAACTCTTGGCCAGCTTAAATCAAGATCCCTGGGGGCGACCCTACAAAACGGTGCGGGGCAAGCTCCGCCCGTGGGCGCCCCCGCTGACCGAGAGTCTCCCCCCGCGCCAGGTGGATGGTTTTGTCGGCGCTCTGTTCCCCACGAGGGCTGAGCACTCGCCTCCCGCCATGGTCCCGCCTCATTGGGATGAGAGGTGATTCACCATCGAAGCGGTGAGGCCCGTCCTGGCCGAATGGGTGGAAAGGCGCCACGGTGCCCTGACCTTCCGCCTGACGCAGGTCCTCTCGGGGCACGGTTGCTTCGGGAGGTACCTGTGTCGCATAGGGCGGGAGATGACGTCAGGGTGCCACCACTGTGGCGCGGGCGACGAGGAGGACACGGTGAACCACACTGTCGCCGTGTGCCCTGCGTGGCGCGAGGAGCGCCGCGCCCTCGTCGCCCAAATCGGCGTGGACCTGTCGCTCCCGGCCCTGGTTCTGTCCATGGTCGGGGGCGATCCTGGATGGACGGCCGTCGCCTCCTTCTGCGAGGCAGTCATGTCCGCAAAGGAGGCGGCGGAGCGGGAGCGGGAGTCGACCACCACACTCCCCTCCCGCCAACGCAGGCCACGCCGGCGGCGCCGGAGGGCCAGTAACGACCTCCGGCCGCCGTAAAAAGCGGCCGCGGGCGGCCCCTCGGGGGAGGACCCGCCGCCCGCACTATTGCCGCGAGGGTGAGGGCTGCGTGCTGTTCCGCGGCCCCCCTCAACTCCTAGAGTTGTTAGGAGAGCGCCGGGGGGACGAAACCCTGACCCCCTGGCGCCAACACTTTAGAAGGGGCCCGCCTCAAGACAAAGGGCGGGCCGGCGCCGGCCCGGGCCACGAGATCGGCAGGCCATATATCCGTGGGCCCGGGCGTAGGCGATAGGAGAACAGCGGGGTTTTTTAGTGGGTAGTCGGATGGCCGAACATCTTTCCCGGAGTCCCACATATCCCTCGGTCCCCCCGGGCCGGGGGAACCCGTCAAGAGAGGTTTTTCCCCGAGATCAAAAAAAAAAAAAATAAATAAAAATGTAAAAAACGCTTACAGATTAATAGAAAGGGTTTCTGGCAATTACTCCACAGACTAACAGATTATTCCATTCACTGGGAAGTGCAAATTACTAATTAAAAACAAACCACGTCCTCTTGGACTTAAAAACTATGTTATCACAACTAGCAGTGGGTTAATGCTTGATTTTGAAATATATTACCCTAACAATCCAGCTTTTGCTGACAGATCGCTTGGGGAAGGACCTGCTGTTATTTTATGTCTGGCTAAGAATGTTCCCGTAAAGAGTTGCTTAAAATAGGTCTTTACCTATGAAATTGCCGTTCTGCAGTACTGGCCATTTCAAATCAAAATAATTTTTGTTTGGCTAAGAATTCTAATTTAAAATTCTTATAATTTTTATTCTATATCACACATGAAATTCTTTTTCCAAAAGTAGTCATTTGTTTATTGATTAGTGTTACATTTTCATCGCATTTCAATCTTTTTCGTCATCATGGATACGTTAAAAATTCGAGTAATTATGGAATATGAGTACCGTCGTGGCAGCAACGCGGCACAAGCGGCACGCAACATCAACGACGTTTACGGAGCTATCACTACAAACCAACGCACCACCTGTTATTGGTTTGCTCGCTTTCGTTCTGGGAATTTCGACCTGAAAAATGAACCTCGCGGTCGTCCGAAGACTTTGGTCGACAATGACGAATTAAAGGCGATTGTGGAAGCTGATGATACACAATCTACGGCTGAATTAGCAGCAGCTTTCGACGTTAGCGTCAAAACAATATTGGTCCATTTGCGTCAAAGGTAAAAAAGCTTGACAAATGGCTGCCCCACGAACTCAATGATCGCCAGCGCGAAGTACGCGTCGAGATGTGTCTTGCACAGCAGTGCAAGTTGAGCACAACAGACACACAAATGAAGGAATTTTGAACCGCATTGTTACCTGCGATGAAAAATGGATTCTGTTTGATAACCGCAAGCGCTCAGCAAGTTGGTTGAATCCTGGTTCAGCACCTAAACAATGCCCTAAACGAAAACTTACCCCTAGAAAAGTGATGGTCACTGTTTGGTGGTCCAGCGCCGGTGTGATTCATCACAGCTTTTTACCAAATGGGGTGAACATTACTGCAGATGTGTACTGTGAAGAACTGAACACAATGATGGAGAAGTTGGCACATCTCCAACCAGCATTGGTCAATCGCTCGTCTCCGCTGCTCCTGCACGACAACGCGCGACCTCATACTGCACAGCAGACGGTCTCCAAGTTGCAAGAACTGGGGTTGGAAGTTCTCCGTCATCCGCCCTACTCACCAGACCTTGCGCCTACAGACTACTACTTTTTCCAGAATTTGGATAACTTCTTGGCGGGAAAAAAATTCAATACCCGAGAGGCAGTACAAAATGCCTTTGAAGAATTTGTAGCCTCCTGTCCAGCTGATTTATTTATGAACGACATCAATAAACTGCCACTGTGTTGGCAAAGATACATTGATTGCATGGGTGATTACTTCGATTAATACAAATAAAAAATACATGAAAAAAATTCATTTAAATTTTTTCATACAAAACAGCAATTTCATAGGTAAAGACCTAATATTTTGACAGATATTTTAATACAATTTCGCTTTTGGACCGTCTGAACAGCATGCAGTTGCATGGGACCAATGCTTAATCGTGTTCCAGATCACAAAAAGTTAAACCTTCAACAGGACAAGGCAATGAAGTGTGGTGACATATTGCAGTTTACGTCTGACGATGTAGCTATTGTTAAATGGAAGGACAATAAAGGTGTATTAATGGCCTCTAATTGATCGTGCGTTAGTTGTGATAAAACCGGGAGCGCACGCACGTGCGTGGTCATTTTTGGGAGAACGATAGGGGGGGGGGGGGATTTTTTAAATTGTTTTTCTTGGATACTTTAGACCCAAGAGACTTTATAATAACCCAAAAAATCTTTCTAAATTCGAAATAAAAAACAGGGCGATTGATCTTCTAAATTCAAAATAATTTTCATCGTTCTGAAAGGGTGGGGTATAATCGTATTTGGCTCTTTTGAATGACTAGGTTGCCGACCACTGGTCTACACTGATTTAATTATGTTTTAGGGGCATTTCATGAGATCCTCCTCCTCCTTGAGTCGTGTACCTCATTACTCTGAGGGTCGTGATTCCCCTTATGAGAACCCAGTTTCTCTTTTATAATGTTCCTCCACCTGTGCCTGTCCTTGGCGTGGTGGAGTGCATCATAGAGCTTGGTGTTCAGTGTTGAGCGGATTTGGTCAGACCATCTCACCGGGCTGCGACCCCTTGGCCTCCTGCCATCCACTTTGCTTGTAACCATCAGATAAAATAATAAAATAAAATTATTACCAACTATCTTAAACCTATTAGGTCCGATGGGTCCATTTATTTTTAGTAGGGAAAGAATTCGTTCTACTCTAAAATATTACGAAACATTTCCTGCCTGTTTTAACGATTATGTATTATGCTCGGTAACAAAGTGAGGCTTGCTGTTATCGATTATTAACGATCATAATTGTCATAAACAAATCCGTATTGTACAAAATTACAAATGTACATCTCTACGTAGTTGGAAATTGTCAAATAATCAAATTGGACAATTGACAAGGCTGTATGGACCAAGTCCTTTGCCTGCCAGATTGGCAAATTAAAACAACAACAACAACAATCAAATTGGAATGTGAGGTTATGTTTAAGATGAAATGGTATTAATGTATAAAAAAACAATTTAGTGTTCGATCTACTTATCCAAAAAAATTAATTCAAAATAAACATATAACGACCATGGCAACTTCTATTTTATCTAAGGTAATAGCTAGTAATGGTTCACAGTTATGACTTATTCAGAAAATATTCTTCAAACGATGTTATTTTTCAGATAGGGCCACTCAGACGCACTTCAGCGGTATTATGCGCTCAACCTGCCCGTACAACGATCTCGAAACATTACAACCCTAAATTTAAAAAAGAAAGAAAGGCTAAAGTGTTGAAAGTTGAACTCCCTGATTTTAATGAAAATGCGAGCAATATGAGCCCAGAAAAAATAAGACAAAAGATGAAGGAGAGGGGTTTGTTACCTCCTAGGCCTTGGGTGGAGAGGCCTTTTTATATATCTGCAACAGGTTTGTATTTCTGTTAAGTATCTCTTATGATCAATTCTAAGTCAATTTGGTTTTTAGTAAATCTTATTATCAATTTGTAATTAATAATCCACATTCACCAGATCACAATATTTTACATACATACATACATATAATCACGCCTCTTTCCCGTAGGGGTAGGCAGAGACCACTTCTTTCCACTTGCTACGATCCTTACATACTTGTTTCGCTTCGTCCACTTTCATTATTCCCTTCGGTTTAAGGTACTCTTGACCTGGCCTTTTTTCAAGACGTCCCTGATCTGGTCTCGAAACGTCCGCCTAGGTCTACCCCTTCCAACACTTCCAATTACACTCGCCTTATACACTTTTTTCGTCAATCATTCTTCATTCATTCTCTCAACATGGCCAAACCATCTCAGCATACCTTTCTCAATTTTTGTCACTACATCTTCTTTCAGACCACAACGTTTCCTTATCTCACTATTTTATGTGAGAGTAAATCATTTATCATAGAATAATTAAAATATTTGATGATGGGATGATACATAAACAGCTTTAGAACATCAATTGTAATCAAAAACAATGCTCTGCCATAGTCATTAATTTTTATTTTGTTTTAAGAATATTTAATAAACCACACTCCCTTGCTTCTACTTATTATAAAAGAGGTATGTTAATTAACCACTTGCATTGAGGTCTAAGGATACCCTTAAATAAAAAGCTGTAAAAAGTTTTAGGTGGGAAATAAATTAGTTATAAATATATATATATATATTTCTGGTTTCTCAAGGCATTAAACACCCCTCTCAGCAAGTTACTATGCTGGATTGTTTTCCTACATCAATTGGTGATGTTTTCGCTAGCACTTGTGATTAATTCATGTTTTGCTTGATGACAATTTCAAGTAACAATGAAATAATGTCTGTGCAGTTAAAACGGTAATTCACAGGCGAAAGGAAGGTGAACGGATAGACCGTGGTCAAAATCTCAATGTAGTGTGCTTAAATTCTCTTTCTGTTTCAATAATTAAATTCTGGTTGCATCTCAACCATGACTTCACAACCTTGGGTCTGCTGTTGACTATAAAAGGGCAACTCTACCGTTTTCTCTCTTCCTATTCAACGTAGATGTAATAAATATATTAATACAGTAATCCTCCCTATAACATGGTAGATTGGTTCCGCATTATAGGAAATGCATTTCAGAAGTATTCTCGTATAATGTGCTTGTATGGCCCCATATAATGCATTATGTAAAATAATTCACCTTTAACTTGTTAAAGGGGGTTTAAATCGAATATTAAGAAAAACTATGTTATGAACTTACAAAGAATTTTAAGGTACATGAAATTAATTATGAACTGTACAAATCATTATAAATTTCACAGTACTATGGGAGATGTCCGTGTGATACGAGGGACTGAAATCACATAATATAAAAATTTGTTATAAGGGGGATTGCTGTATTTGGTTTTTAAACCTCTACAGCCATCTGTCAGCCCTACTTATTAAATCATAATTAGGCTACAAATAGATAGTCTTGAAATATGTGTTACTATTAAATTAAGCTTTAATAAAAGCAGAAAATGAATCTTCCAGGTGGTGTTTTCGAGCCATACATCCCTCCAGAGGGTGACGGCAAGGCATCCCTTGTGTCTGCCGCCCGTGCAAAACAGGCTGTGGAACTTTTAGAAAAGAAATCCAAATCAATGATGGCTATACGCAAAATCAAATCCTTCGAAGAGGAGTTTGACTCATCCGAATTTGTTACCAAAGCTCAGGATATCTACATTAAAGCTCATGAAAGTTTAGCCAATAATGACAAGAGAGCTTTGAGGTTATATGTAACAGAGAAAGCGTACCCAGAGTTCAGATATAACTCTCATTTAAAAACTATACATTGGAAGTTTCTGGATTCTTTAGAGCCACCCAGAGTTGTTCATGCTAGGTGTACGGATGTTGTCAGTAAGGAGAATATTTTTGGACAGGTGAGGTTTAAATGTTATGCCCCTAACCAAGATTCTTTTTTTAGATCTATTTAATCTAAAACTGAATAAAAAGAATATTGTGCTAGATTTTTTAGTTTTAATACATTATAGGTTTTTCAATTTTGACACATTTTGAAACCCCAAAGGCATACTTTTCTTAATTTTTTTTAAATATTAGCTTGTATTGTTTGCATAAAGCTTCTGTTTCATATTTAAGCATGAAACACTGCGATCTTTGTCAAAACTAAGTACATCCTCCACAATCCTATGGAGAACAGTGAACTGATATTAAGGAATGCTGTGTTACTTTTTATGAGACTAGGGGTTATTAATTAATATTAAAATGTTGTTTCAATTTTGCATTTTTTTATACGCTTTCACAGGCATTTTTCAGCAGTTTCCATACATTAATAGTTAGGTTAATTTCCAGATAACAGTCCGTTTTCATACACGTCAGCAGCTCGCCGTATATGATCGTTTCGGGCGTCTCATCCACGGTAGCGAGATCCTGGCCAAAGACGTGTTGGAGTACATTGTTTTCGAGAAACATCTCTCGAACTTGTATGGAACATGGCGGATCCATGACAAGATTATACCTGATTGGGCACCACCAAAGGATCCGTCCAAGCTTACCAGGGTAGAAGATGTACCAGAAGTATCCAACACGGAGAAAGCCAAAGAACAAGCTCCTGTTGCTACTTAATTTATAGAATGTAAATAAATATGTAGGTATTTATTTGATTTTTCTTGATGCATATGGTTTGAACTTGAATATTCTATGAACATGTTTATGTAATCTATTATCATACATTATCAGTATCCTTGGTGATGGATGATGAATGGGTGAACATTTCACCACTGTTGGAATAAAAAGCCCCACCAAAACCTGTTTAAACCCAAATCAATCATATCTGCTTATTTTTGCACCTCTGTTTTTATTTCAGCGTGCCGTCAGCCTGTCTGCTTAGAATTTTGCAGTTACCGCCGCCTATGGGTGTTTGCAACGCTAGTGGCATAGCGAACACGCTGCTGTCCCATAAGGGTACAGGAACTTGGGTCACTAATGCCGGAACATAAGGCAAGGTTATTATGGCGGCATACTTAAGATCAAAGGTGGTCGATATCCAGACGGACTTGGGGCCCTACCACGTAGCTAGAGTGGGTTGCTTTGTCGCCTTTTACGACAGGCCGACCCCGGCCGCAGAGGTTAGTATTCTTTCTCTGCCCCTGCACGGATACCAAATCCGCCTCTGTACACAAACGAGGCTTTGATAATGTCTGTTTTGAAGTTGAGCCGTTTATGCAGTGGTCGTAACGTTTTTGAACTTGGTGTAGAATTTTCCTCTAGATGTTTTTTTTTTTCACTTCACTTCTACTTGTACTACCACTACCAAGGTGAGAGGCATAATTTAAGAGATATTTGGAAATTAAGACCATGCTCTCTTGACTATATGTATGGACCACTTTAGTGTTTATGCTAACAGTATTCTACTTAAAATCTTCACTCATTATAAAAGCTCGTTCTGATATATTATACGACTATTAGTAAAAACTTTAAATTTTACCCAATAAGGCAATTTTGAAATTACATTATGAAATAGATAACTGAGCTGTAAGCTTGCTATAGACTATTCGTCTCGTCTCACTGCATCAGATTATTTGTGGTACTGCAATTTGGCTGTCCCAGCGCAGGGATTTGAGAGATAACCCTTAAACATGCAACTGACATTCCCAAAGGTTTAACGGCAAGATTTTGAAAAAATAACCAAATAATATAATTACATTACATTTTATTGCAATATTTTCAGCTAAATTCCCTCATAATAAGTTATGATAGCTTAATCCATATAATGTACATTAAATTATAACTAGGACTCCTTACGATTATAAATTTTAAATTACTCCTCAGATACTCAGTATCCACCGAATTCTTTCACGCAATACGTTTGTGTCGAAATTAATTGAATCATATTTACATTATATGGCGGAATTATTATGATATTTATTTATAAAGTGGTTTATAATGAAATGCTTTCCTCCATAAAAAAAAAATAAAACGAATAAATTCATAATTTGATAAATTATAAAATTTACTGATTACTAAGATATTCCATTCAAAAATTTATCAAAATGCACACTATCTACAAATAATTTAAGTTTAATATTTCGCTTAAATTGTGTTTAAAGGCATATAAAGTGCTTTAAGCTGCCATTTTGACCCATAGAAGCGACAAAAAGGTCAAAATTTGTGAGAAATTCTAATAAATTGTAATCAATGCACATGTAAATAACTGTTACACAAAATAAACAAACTAAACGACACGTTAGTGAAAGTTTTACAATTTCGTGATGTTGTCTGATGATTTACGATTATTTATTTATGAAAGTATCGATGTAAAGAAATGTGGAAATTTATATAAAAAAGAAACTTTATATTCTCAAGTCAATGGTCCTAGACTTTAGAGTTTAATAAAAAAAGTTTTCAGTTAACTAAAACTTTTAAAGGAGTGAATCTTTTTTAATTTTTAATGTTGATTTAATTATAAACGTCTTTAATTAATCAATTTAATTAATGTATTTTGTATTTAATTTATGAATTATATTGTTTATTTCCCAAAAATAATAGATATGTAGTGCTTTACTTCATTTATACAATACATAAATTTTGGTTGGGAGGCTATTTTCTGTTTCAAACAAGTTTACAGTGGTTAATCACTTGTGATAGCGCCTCAAAGATATCCTATACTCCAAACCAGCACAAGAACAATTCGCTTACTTTGAGAACATATTATGATTGTTGTAATATGTTATTATTGTTACTGATAGAAAAAAAACTGTTTTTAAAAACATTTAATTTCCAAAATGGGAACATATAGATAGTCTTAATTATTTGAATGCGTAACTTCGTGAAAGTAAGTTTGTTTATTACGCTTACACGCGATAAACTACTTAACCGATCATCATGAAAATTTGTACACATATTCTTGGAGGTATTAAAAGTAACTTATGATACTTTTTAGTGAATTTTTTTTTTTATGAAGTTACCCTTTCTCATTTTTTTCGATTTAATTATGCCTGTTAATCGGCCAGCGGAGCGGGCGTGATCAGGTAGTATCGAAATAAGATTCAATTTAACTAGATGGCTTGTGGAGTGGATAATTTTGAATCTTATCTATTGGATTAATTCGCATGTTCTACAAGAATGTGACTAATTTGTTATGAGTGAAATACTCCTAAACCGAAGGGCATGTATGAAGGGAATAATAAAAGTGGACGAAGCGAAACAAGTATGTAAGGATCGTAGCAAGTGGAAAGAAGTGGTCTCTGCCTACCCCTACGGGAAAGAGGCGTGATTATATGTATGTATGTATGTATGTAAAATACTCCCGCGCATCGCAAAAACAAAATCTTTACTCGCTCCTACAAAGTTTATTCAATGGAGTTACGCATTTTGATAATTAAGCCCACGATGTTTTGAAATGACATGACAACTGTTTTATAGTGTTTGAGATTTAACCGTAAATATGAGATTTTTATTAAATTTCATAATTTTACAAACATGAAACTAAGTTAGACATAGTTACTAGTAATTGTAACCGAACGAAGGTTAAGTTTACAACATAAGCGTCTTTTCCATAAACAACTTTAAACATTATCAGTCTACAAGAATCAATTTGTATTAATTAAATATTAATCCTTATAATTCTACAATATTTGAATATTACTCTAAGACTCGTACAAAGAACAATTCAATATAAAACTCGATAATTTCTTTGAATTACGAAATTTAAAGTTTAGCTGCGACATCGATTTCAAAACTATAAATTAGTCACATCCATAAATCTTATTAATCTTGCTTTTTAGGTTAAAACAATAAAATATATAAATCATTATTCAACACAATTTATAATTAAAAATATTGAATTCATATCTTTTAACAAGCACAGAGTAATGGAAAAAATAAAGGGTGTTAAAATTAAAATAATTCGTAACAAGTTTATTTATAGCACTTCTTGTTATTTTTGGTTAAATACGAGTTAGATGGTCTTAAGCTCGAAGGGCCAAAAGTTTTAATAGATTAATTTACCCACACAACGCGTTTTTTTTTGTAAACTTTTTTTAACAAATATTCTAAGAAAACAAGTCCGATATTCGTTAAGTTTCCATCCACAACTTCCATTATCGGAAACTTCTTCTATGAGCTTACTCGGATAGTATTCCTCTGGACATAAGATTCACTGTGCACACTTAAAGGGCCATTGGTCCTGCATTGATAACATTCAGTGTTACGTTTGGGGTCCGTCAGACCGCAGTGGGAGCCGGCCTCGGAGCTGGCTTTGGCGGGAGGGGGGGCGGGGAGCGCGGCGACGGGGCTAACGTCACGCTCTCTTCTGAGACGATCGATTCTGATCTGTTGTGAAGCATCTGGCGTTGGGTTTCGCGGAGGTTCTCTAGGAAATCTGTAAAGCAGGGAAAGAAATATTCGTTAATTGTTTTCTATATTCGCTCAAGAGGGTCAGGGGACATCCATTAATTACGTGAGCTAAGAATGGGGGGGGGGGTCCAATGAAATCTCATTTAAACTGAGGGGGGATAATCAAAAATCTCACCTCACCTTCAAAAAATATAAAATATTACAGATATTAAAAAAATATTTTGAGTGTTTAATTTGCCTAAAATAAATCTCATGGCTATTAAAATCATTTAGTTCGAGAAAAACATAAAAAAAGAAAAATATTTAAAAGAAAAGACAATAGGCAAGTATAGGCAACGTATCTATTAATAATAATCGAAAATATTTTTAGCGCCAATCTCACGTAAGGGGAGGGGGGGTCCAGGCAAATCTCACCTAAGGGGGGGAGGAGTCTAAACTGATCGAAAAATAATAGCTCACGTAATTAATGGATGTCCCCTCACAAGGTGCACTTCGAAGGACCAACCTAACCAATTAGTTAGTGTACCAATTTTTAAATAAATCTATATAAATAAGATGATAGAGGTCTGCAGTTGTGCATCACGGCCTAACTATTGGATAGATTTCAATTAAATTTTCTGTTATTTCTTAGACACATGGCCCTTATCTAAAAAAATATTGCGATATCTTCATTTCATATAAAGTTATTAAAGTTTTAAGAAACAACTATTGTGTATTTTCTTGCCGCGGAGAAGTGGGGCAAGCGGCGTAGCGCGCATGCGTACGAAACTTCTCATATTTTTCGATTCGCTTTTATCTGTTATTGGACCAGCGGAGCGGGCGGGAACGGCTAGTAATAAATAAATATTCTTCGATAATTCAGACAGCGCCATATATTTTTAAAGTAGCATAACACTTGTGTTATGGGCACTATACAGCTGGTATACTTGTATACTTTTTCTACGAGGTAGGGCCCCAAACCCGTCTGAATGGCGACGACCTTTGGTCATAAGTATGCCGTCATAATAATTGTGTTGTGTTCTGGCATGAGTGGCCCAAGTTCCTATACCCTTATGGGACAGCAGCGTGTTCGCGATGCCACTGGCGTTGCAAACACCCATAGGCGACGGTAACTGTTAAATTCTGGGGGGACGGCCTGTCTGCTGTCCTACAGCAATAAAAAAAAGCTTAAAACATTCATTTGTAAATAAATGCATACTAAATATGAACAACCAAACAGAGGACGAGAACCCATGACGTCCGCAGGCGTTCCAGGTTCCAGCGTACGTTAGCCACGTAAGTCGAAGAGTTACAAATTTTAAGAATTGGACCTAGAATTTAAAATTTATAGTTAACAGAAGGTAGTTACCATCGCCTATGGATGTTTGCGACGCAACACGCAGCTGTCCGCATATGCTCGTAGGTACGGGAACCTGGGTCACTAATGGGTGATTGTCAGGCTTGGGGCCCTACCACCTAACCTAGCTAGGGTTGTTTTGTCGCCTTATATGACAGGCCGACCTCGGCCGCAAGGGAGTAAAAATACTATTTTTACTCCGCCCCTAAACGGAAAAATATAATATATGTAGTTACAATACGGTGATACCTCACCTGGATGATGGTGTAAAGGCGGCCCCGGTCTGAGGGCAGCCCTCACCCTGCCCCCCGGAACATTGGTCGTGCAATTCACTGTCACCCTCCCGTTTGTGTTTGTACCATTCTGTGGGCCAAATGTATTTATTATATAAATAAAAAGAAATCCTTTCAACATACACAAAATGTATGTTAAGAATGTCGTACAACTTAAGGAATTATGTTCAACTTTAATAACTGTTCAAAACTTGTCTTGCCAATACAAGACTGTTCTATGATAAAATGTATGGAGTATAACAGAGATTAACACCTTAAACGTCACCATAGAAAATTATAAAAAAGTTATTCTTGAAATTGACGTATTTATTTTATCTTTGATTATCTAATCATGTACTCAAAATGTCTATCGTGGGGTTTCATAATAAATAATAACCAAAACCGCATGTTAAGAGACAGAAATGTGTTATATTTTTGAATTAGAACAATCACTCGATACATTGTTGGCTCCCCCTCTACTGACAAACCCCTAAACGACCATAGACAAGAGGTATAGTAAATACAAACTCTCATACTAATATAGTATATACTAATAACGTCCCACTGCTAAGCTGGGCCTCCCCCTAGATCTCGATGTGCAGGTGTTCGATATTTGTCCTTCACCGTCGGTGCATGGCAATTTTGCTATAATGTGCATATTAGACTGAAAAAATAAAATTGGACGAATAAAAAATACCTTAGGAAGCGTCTCTGCCAACTTTCTCCAACTTCCGTTACCACGGATCACTAATCGAGGACGATGGTGAGATAGGCCGGGATGTGAAAAACAGAGTGAATGCAGGATGGATGAAAATGCCGAAGAAGAAAAATACAAACCTGTTCATTATCTTTGGTGTCCTCGTGGACCCTAACGGCGAGATCACTCAGGGAGTCCTCATCGTCGTCCCTCTCGCGACCCCCCACACGACACTCGCGGCCATCTAAGCCCCGATATTCACCATTTTCAGACACTTCAATTATCTGAAGACGAGCTCCGTCTAATTCCTAGACCAATAGAAAAAATATATTAGAACAAAAATCGGCCATATAGTATAAACTGCGCTGGGAGAATGACAGAAGAAAATGAGATAGGGTCAACGGAATCCAAAAACTAAGTACCTAGCCCAGAATCATCTATGAAAAATTCCGTGTCGAATAGTCGCGGTAACATTCCGACATATTCAGTAGTTTTTTTTTATTGCTGTAGGACAGCAGGCAGCCCACTTAGAATTTAGTAAGTACCGTCGCCTATGGGTGTTTGTTTGCAACACCAGTGGCATCGCGAACACGCTGCTGTCCCATAAGGGTACAGGAACTTGGGTCACTAATGCCGAAACACAACACAAGGTTATTATGGCGGCATACTTAAGACCTAAGGTGGTCGCCATCCAGACGGGAGAGATAGCCGGAATTGGTCTGTCGTAAAAGGCAACAAAACAACTCTAGCTACGTGCTAGGATGCCAAGCCCATCTGGATTGCAAACACCCTTGGTCTATAAGTATGCCGCTATAACAACCTTGTGCTGTTTTCCGAAATTAGCGACCCAGGTTCCTGTGCCCCTATGGGATAGTAGCGTCGCAAACATCTATAGGCGATGGTAACTGCTTACTGTCAAGTCTGTAGTTCCGCTGTAATAAAAAAAAACTATGCAAATACAATAGAAAAAAGCATACAACGGCAAAGGCTACTGAGTTTGAAGAACATACCTGCATAAGCGTGTCAGGATGAACAACGGAGCCTTCCTTCACGACCGCCCTCTGAGCTTGTTGCTGGTCGTATCTCGCCAGGACTGGTTTCAGAACGTGCCTAAGTCGTCGCTGGGGTCTGCACCTTACGGCCACCCATCGTCCGTTCACCTCGATACGGACGACTGCGCGTCTCTCTACGACCACCTCCCGACCGCCGAGCACGGTGGAGGGTGATTGGGTGTCGATTTGTACTGGGTCCGTCTATGGGCGACACGGTGACATTAGGGATGTGTTAAGGACTACAACATACATGTACCGTACACCGTACATGTGTTAAGGGTACAACATGTTAAGGACTGTCTATATTTCTTGTCTTATGGATGGCGACTACCTTTGGTCATAAGTATGCCGCGTATAACTTTGTAGGACAGCAGCGTGTTCGCGGTGCCACTGGCGTTGCAAACACCCATATGCGACGGTAACTGCTAAATTCTAAATGGGCCGTCAGCCTGTCTGATGTCCTACAGCAATAAAAAAATACTAAATGTAGCGAGGCCTTTATACAAGATCTTATTTTATTTCAACGTTTTTTCATACTCTATTTTCAGGCATACATAATAAAAAAGTCAACTTCCACAGTATATAGTATATGAATTAAGTATTTACTAAGTACAAAACTACGAAATCATGTTGATAATACCAAAATATGAATGCATTGGAATCCCGTCAAGGAAAAAGCTACAAGCAGACAACATTTTATGCAAGCATGTCCGTCTGTCTATCTTTAGATAGACGGACATGCTTTAGTGGAAGAAGAGAACATGTTGTGCCTACCCCACATAGTTCGGAATGACTGCAGGGAATAAAACAATGTCCTCACCTGACCACTTTCCTTGAGCAGCACGTCGTAGGTGGTGCACGGCAGGTTCCTCCTGTGCAGTAGCCTATCAACGAGCCTCGCGACACTGACGGAGGCTTCGACGCCCACCACGGACGTGGCCCCGTCGGGCAGCACCACGCGGCACAGGCTGGACTGACCTGGCGCCGATTGGCTTGACTTTACCACCTAAAACGATAATTAATAACGATACATAAATTTGAGTACATCAATTGATGAGTTAAGTAGTATTAGTGAACTGCTGTTACTCCGGTCAAGAGCTGACGTAACGTAGCCCTAGTTATATATTACAGTAGAACCTCTGAAGTCAAATAAGAGACGGCAAAAATTCGAGTTTTTTTTATTACTTAGAACAAAAATCGGCCATATATAAACTGTGTTGGGCGAATAACAGAAAAAAATGAGATAGGGTCAATGGAATCCAAAAAATAAGTACCTAGCCCAGAATCATCTACGAAAGATTCCGTGTCGAATAGTCGCAGTAACATCCCGACATATTCAGTAGTTTTTTTTTATTGCTGTAGGACAGCAGACAGCCTGACGGCCCACTTAGCATTTAGTAGTTACTATCGCCTATGGGTGTTTGCAACACCAGTGGCTTCGTGAACACGCTGCTGTCTCATAAAAGGTACAGGAACTTGCGTCACTAATACTGGAACACAACACAGTTATTATGGCGGGATTCTTATGACCAAAAGTGGTCGTCATCCAAACGAGCTTGGGACTCTAGCACGTAGCTAGAGTTGTTTTATCGCCTTTCACGACAGGCCGACCCCGGCCGCAGAGGTCAGTATTAATTCTTCGCCCCTGCACGGATACTTCTTATAGAGTATTTGATTTGCGCGAACTTTGTAAGGAAACATTCGATTTGTAGAGGTTAAGATTTATTACAACTAATTTTGAGTTAGAGAAGTGAAATAAATAAAAAACCTAGTTATAACTAAGGTTTTTTTCTCATAAATATACAATACTGTGCGTCGATCGAATTGAGTTGTAAAATTAAACATTGCCATGTTTAAAAAACAAGTACTGAATTTGCTAACAGGGACCACTAATTATTTAGCTTTACGGGATTGAAAGGAAGAGAGCGCATGATTTTTTTTTTATTTGGGAGGTTTTCGACTTAAAAGAGGTTCTAATCTAAGGTATATTGTTTCTAGACTATTTTTCCGCAATATTTGCTTTTATATAATGAACATATTCTAAAATAGATATTACCTATGTACTTTTATTGTTATAGCACAATTATTTATGGAAAACAACTAGTGTTTGCAAATATTTATCGCAAGCACATGAAATAGGTTGTATTCAGTGTCTGCTTTGTTTAACCACGATCTGTAAACACGGCTGAAGTTATTTGCGACATACGGTGAATACAAATGTAAATGATACAAAGCATTGTTATGACATTATTTATACTAAAATAAATACGATGTATGTTAGTAACTAAAACCTGTGCAAACTCCTACAATATTACATCTTCTGTATAACGACAGGCCGAGTC
Source organism: Malacosoma neustria (assembly GCA_963693495.1). Taxonomy (NCBI): domain Eukaryota; kingdom Metazoa; phylum Arthropoda; class Insecta; order Lepidoptera; family Lasiocampidae; genus Malacosoma; species Malacosoma neustria. The sequence goes on from OY856390.1 coordinate 14,726,557, forward strand.
TGGCCGCAGGGGTTAGTGTTCTCATCACGCCCACAAACTTTTCACACAATCAACAATCATTTATTTTCAAACGTACCTTGCTATCCTTTGTGAAATCCGCTTGTTTCCTGTCGTACTTTAATTAGTTCTATTTAAAAAAATCTTAATTATCAATGACTCACATCAGTGATTTGTGGTTGACTGTTTTCCGTAGCGTTGTTCCTCTCCCGCGACAGGGCCCGCTTCCAAGGCAGCAGCGAGCTCCCGCCGCTGCGGCGACGCTCCGACGCGTTGCTCGCCGACTTCTTCAGCTGCAACAAATTCATTACGAACTGTAACAAATTTATCAAACTTTAATTATTTGAAACATTTATAGCGGCGAAACACATTATCAAGTGATTCAATTTTTATAATTAGAGTGCGGCATTTTAATGTTTGTTTTTATAAGTAGAAATGTTTTATTAAATAAAGAGTCTCTTTTTCTTGAAAAAACTATCTTAATATTTAATTTTTCACTATGCCATATTTATTTTCTGCCGTGAACTATTCTTTTCTGTACATTACCAGCAAAAACTATTTTTTTGTTTTTCTAACGTTACAAAATAAAATTTAGAAGGTAAAAAATATTACAGTGATTGAGAAGCTGGAATAGTAATAGACCAGCCTGGCATGACCATATAATGCGAAGAGAAGAATGTCATGTAACAAGGGAGTAAAAATGAGTGTGTGGATGAATAGAAAGAAAGGGGTAGACCAAAGAAAAGATAGAATGCGTAAAATACAATTTCAAGTGAACTACAGTATTCCTCGCAGGGAATTCGCTGGTTTTATTATTGATCAGAGCGTAAAACCAGTATTCTTTGGATGTACAAACTAACAATCTTCATAGGTAATTAGGAAATAGTAAATTTTTAAACTACTTTCAACATGTTGAATGATATACATAAAAATTACCTTGTTTGGTGACTCGTTGTTCGTTTCGTGTGAATGCGGCGTATACGGAGGGGGTAGTCCGCGTAGGTCTGCGCGCGCGCACTCCGCGTGCACGGCCGAGCGCAGGAAGCGAGGGTAGCTGTCGAACTTCATCACGTTGAAGATCTGCTTTTGGGCCTAATAAAACAAAAATATATTGTTATATATTGTGATCTTGTTATAGTGATGTTCAGGTACTCATTCTTTAAAAAATCTTTACGGAATTTTTGTTTACTAAAATTCCGTAGAGTAGAGGCAATTTTAAAATTTTAGCAAATATTTTACAGAGTCGAAAGCTGACTTATGAATGACATTTATGAAAGGCACACATAGATGAGTTCTGTGTGAATGAACCAGATGCATAATAGCTAGAAGTCGTTTCTTGAGTCTCACACGGCATAAAAGAGATTGAAGAGAAGAAATAGACACTATATGTATGCAGTAAGTAACAATCCACTTGCGTTACGGGTACTAGATAACTAATATACTAAATATACCATATATGTTTATTTTGTAAATAAATACACATACATAAAAACACCCAAACAACGAAATGTTGAACTATAATAAATAAACTGACCTGCTGAAACAAATCCGTCGGCGGTGGATCATGACACAGTAGCAAGGTGGTTGCACGCCTTGCAGCTGCGTCCACATTCACGGGTTCGGAAGCATTCTCCGATAGATGTCGCTTCCATATCTCGTTAGCTAGTTGCGCCCTCTTCGGTGCGTCCGATATACTCCTGTACTGCTCACACGACCACCAAAAACTATATGTAAGAGAGGAACAGTTATTAGAACAGATGTGGTATCTGTTTAATTCCATTTCTGATTAAACATATACTAAAATCTATTAACAATGAAAATATGTTTAGTTATGTGGAAATTAAATTCAATGTTTTTGAGACACCTTACTAAAGGTTTTTCTTAAATTTAATTAATCTATTTATCTATGAATCCACTTATTGGGCTTAAAAACACCTAACAAAATTAGACTTAAAAATGTTCATTCGCCTCAAAATTTAATTTAGAGGAACTGAAGATAACTATTTAAGCCCAAACTTTTATTGGTTTTGGGATTTTCAAATTAGTTTACGAGCTTAACATTTCTGCACAGTCCATTTGTAATGTATTATGACGACCTAGGACCGAATTGAGTTTTCATATTCGCTGAGACGACAAGACCAATTAATTAAGAATAGATTACACTCAAAATATCAAGCAGTGTAGAACAAGATTTAGCAACAGCAATTTCGAAATTACCTAATATTCTCAGCGGCGAACTCTTTAGCCAAGAAGTGTGCGAAGGCAGCAGCTCCTGCAGGGTCAGCGAGCAGGTGCTCCAAGCCAAGCGACCAGCGAGCCACGTTCGAGCCCGTCGGATTGGCTGACGACACTGGTGTTGAGCCTTCGCTCATTTGCTGTTGATAAATGTAAATATAAATATTTTTGTGATAATTCACACAGCGCCATCTAGCCCCAAAGTAAGTATCATAGCACTTGTATTATGGGTACTAGACAATTTATATACTACTTATATGTTTTTATAAATAAATACACATTATAAATACCCAAACTTCTATCCGTCCAGGGGCGGAGAAAGAATACTAACCTCTGCGGCCGAGGTCGGCCTGTCGTAAAAGGTGACAAAACAACCCACCGTAGCTACGTGGTAGGGCCCCAAGCCCGTCTGGATGGCGACCACCTTTGGTCTTAAGTATGCCGCCATAATAACCTTGTGTTGTGTTCCGGCATTAGTGACCCAAGTTCCTGTACCCTTATGGGACAGCAGCGTGTTCGCGATGCCACTGGCGTTGCAAACACCCATAGGCGACGGTAACTGTTCAATTCTAAGCGGGCCGTCAGCCTGTCTGCTGTCCTACAGCAATAAAAAACGCGAACGGGAATTGAACCCGTGAACTCCGCGACACGGAGGTTGTCATATTTTTTTGTGTATGAACAACCGCCATTTATTTTATAACAGAAACTATCTAGAATTAATTTTTATTAGAACAAAAAAAAAAAATAGGAGACGAAATGAGTTTATTAATGTTAGTTTGAGTTGTTGCCCAGATAATGGAAAATAATTTCCAAACAAAGACACGTACGTAATCGTCTCAAGCTAATGTCAAACATTTCACAGAATCGTAAAGGAACGCAAAACCCATTTGTCATCAGTGAATGAGAAACGACGTTCCAACGAATGCACTCGGCGGAACTCGTTACAGCAATGCGAATCATAAATGGCGTGCATGTATTCCATTGAACGGAATGCCACCCAGTGAGGATTTGTAATAAGCCTCATGTGATATTTTACAAACTCGTATAACATATTTTATACATTTTTTTGTGTCCTTTTGTTGACAGTAATGTACTTCCGAACCTAAATTGTAAGCTTAAAAACCTTATTGAAATAGACTAAGCTTTAAAAAAGATAAATGCACAAGGATATCAAAGTGTATTTGACGGGAGTTGGGTTGAGTCCCAAAACAGAACAGAAGACAGACCAGAAGAGTAGACGTAACGTAGACACCAAAACAGAAGGTTGGATTGCATCTGAGATTTACCGCTAAGATTATACGTATTAATGAGTTTTTTTTTCAGGTTTTTGAAAAGAGATGGTGCGTGTAACACAAAAATTTAAGGAATAGTATAGCATACCTTATTGTACATGTTTCGATGATCGTGATGGCGGTAGGAGCTCCCCGCGCCGCTGCCGGTGGTCCAGCGGCGGAACGGCGAAGACTGTTCGCTCTGGGGACAAATTGAACACCCTGTTAGACATATTATTAAGATTTATTTAAATATAAATAGCTAAAAAGGAAGATTATTGCTATTTCTACTATAGTTAATTTTATAAGTAACTTTGAATGAATTTTAATACTTATTTTATTACGTACAAGTAATGTCCGAAATATTAAAAGCTTATTATAAGAATACTGACCTCTGCGGGCGGGGTCAGCCTGTTGTAAAAGGCGACAAAACAACCCAAGCTACGTGGTAGGGCCCCAAGCCCGTCTGGATGGCAACCACCTTTGGTCTTAAGTATCCCGTCATAATAGTTGTGTTCTGGCATTAGTGACCCAAGTTCCTGTACCCTTATGGGACAGCAGCGTGTTCGTGATGCTACTGGCGTTGCAACACCCATAGGCGACGGTAACTGCTAAATTCAGTGGGCCGTCAGGCTGTCTGCTGTCCTACAGCAATAATTTTTTTTAAAACATTTCTTTTCTAAAAATATTGATTATTGATTTCTATGGAATTAGAACAGCGAAGACTGCGATTGTTGCAGGTTTTTTAACTACGAACCGATAACAACCGATCGTGAGGGAGAGCGCATTATTTTTTTAAAGTGGATTTGACGACTTTATTGGTTTCGACTGTTTTTATTATGCTACTAAACATTAATCTAACAAAACTTTAAAAAAAATTAAAGATTAAATGTTTTACTCTTCATAATTAAACATACTGTTCTTCAATAATCCAATCAATGTTGCTAGCATCTAGCATGTAATATATTGCGCTAAGAATATATTTACGACTATTAAATATTTTTAAATTTAACTCTTGATGTTTGTTCTCGCACTTCTGTTTCCAAATTCTAGAAAATTATCAAAATGATTATGAAATATCTCACTAACCGTGAAAATTGTATAGAACGTACAAATTTCCATCGTTTCGATGCAGGCACTCACATAAACGTATGAGAACTGATATTATCTTTATACGAATGACTTTCGGCTTGGGAAACCTTTACAGCACTGCCCCAAAAAGTGGTATTATATATATTATAAAGTAAATATTGTATCACATCCGTTTTCTCCGAGAGATAATTTATGAAGTAATTGTGTGTTTTATAACTGGGCTAGTCTCCGTGATTGACTGATGCTCGAGATAAGTAAATATTAGAAATACGTGTCTGGAATCTGTGAATGGGCTGTCCGTTCTGACGTCTCATGACGCAACTGCTTTTGCAAGACGACACATCTGAGGTATCACGAGTTTGATTCCCGTCATGAGACTGGGTGTTTATGTAAGTATATATATAAGTAGTATATTAATCTTCTAGCAGTAATAATAAAACAGACGCTCTACTGCTAGATAGTGCTGAGTGGATTGATAATACTTATTATTATAACGTCACTTATCATCATTACGCATTAGACAATCCCGATTGTATTATAATTATGCTTAGAATCTTAATTCTGCTGTTCACATGAAGTAATCGATAAGAAGATTGGAAATCCTAAAATTAAAAAGAACCAAACATATTGACTTCAGAAGAAGAAAACTTTCCCTAAACATGAAATTGTCTGTCAAAGCCTTGTCGGGAGTTTAGTAAGAGGCGCTTCTCGCCTAGTTTAGGATAGCAGTCTTTAAAAATGTTCGCAATCAGTAAAATAATTTCAAAATGTACATTTAGTATGCATAATTTATTTTAGATTTTAATTCCCTGCTTCGTCCTGTTACTGTCTACTGTCACCGAACTGTTCGCCATCGGCTGGGCTCTGCAGTGGTGTACGCAAAGGTTCTCCAGAACGTTTATTTTGTGCACTATGACCACCGCACTACGATATGGGGCATTTCAAAAAAGGGAGTCATAAAATTAAGTCACAAGTGACTGCGTGTTGGCAGCACCCCTGGCATCGCAGACATAAAAAAATGGTAACTACTTAAAGTAACTTATCAAATGGCGGGCCAGCCTGTCTGTTGTTCCACAACAATAACAAAACGATGGGCAACGGACAATCAACTTTATCTTCTATATAGGTCAATAATAAATTAAATGCTTTTACCTTATGGTAAAGTAAATATACTTATTTACTACATAAACCGCTTTCACAAGGTATTGTAAGAATTAAGAATGTTAAGAAATACTTGATTTCCGCCCTCAAACAGAACTATATGTACAGAGACGGAGATACAAACGAGTGTGTTTGTTTATGTCAGTGAATTCGCGCGAAATTATAATTTTGAATGACGGCTTGTTTGCTAGTGGAAAAGCCCGGACTACAACGAAAGGTACCAGAAATCTTGTGATTTTAGTAAACATACGTATATCTTTAAAATTGATAAAATCATTAGATATGTAAACATATACAGAGGTAGCAATGTTAATTTGGTTGAGATATGAATCTAAAAGGTACCCGGTAACTTAATGGTACACACTCGATAACCAATGTAGAGGGTCCCGGGTTCGAATCCTACGATAACGTGCACTGCTTAGGGTTGTTGTACATGTTTTTCTCAGCTAATGTGTATATTGTAGTACAGTTAGTTACCTTGTTGGAAAGCATCGTGAGGAAATCTGCATACTAAGGTCATTGTTATGGCGGGTATACTGCTCGTCCTCTCTAAAGGAGGGTAATGGCCCTCCTAATAAATATAATGATATGAATATACTCGTATAATTATAACATGATAGGAAAAGATAGGCTTATTACGCGAGCTTAACGTGATATGAATTATTATACATTATGGCTATGAGACGAGCTTCAAAACCAAACAAAAAATACCTGATCATAAAAATAATTGATTTGCTATACATTATATTATGTATTATGAAAAGTAAATTTGTAACGCAGAATTCTATGCATTGTTACATAGTACGTATATAAGAACTAGACATATGTATATTTTAACAATGGATTGAATATTTTATCCGTGTGGTCGGGGTCGGCCTGTCGTAAAAAGCTACAAAACAACCCACCCCAGCTCCGTGGTAGGGCCTTAAGCCCGTCTGGATGGCGACCACCATTGGTCTTAAGTATGCCGTCATAATAACCTTGTGTTGTATTTCGGCATTAGCGACCCAAGTTCCTGTACCCTTATGGGACAGCAGCGGGTTCGCGATGCCACTGGTGTTGCAAACACTGACAAAATTCTAAGCAGGCCGTCAGCCTGTCTGCGGTCCTACAGCAATAAAAAAAGATTATATACATTTTCCTTTCGTAGTATTTGGTAAATGTTGTTATTTTCTTATTTATAATTATATGCTATGAGTAATTTGTAACTACATGGGAATTATGAGTAATGGTTACTATTTAACTTTAATATTAAACTTTTCCCTTCGGGACGTAGTAATTAACTATGTCACGTGGTCTTTTGTTTATTTAGCACTTCTAATAAGAATGAGTACTTACGAAAAAAAAGTCCAATAACGTCAGTAACTGAGAAAGTAAATTCAGCAAACTTCTGCTGCAGTCTAGTGGCTAAGCTAAGCCCGCTTCCTTTTCTATGTGCATGGGCGGGAGTAAGTATACAGACCCCTGCGGCCGTGGCGATCTGTCGTAAAAGGCGACAAAACTAACCCTAGTTACGTGGTTGGGCTCCAAGCCTAACTGAATGACGATCACCATCGACCTCCAAAAATGTCACCTTGTGTTGTATACCGGCAGAAGTGACCCAGGTTCCAATACCCCTACACGGACGTCAGCGGCGTGCCCTGGCGTCATCTATAGGTGACGCTAACTGCTTACTGTTAAGTGAGCCATCAGCCTATCTGCTGTTCCATAGCAATAAAAGGAAACCCGACCAAGTATGGGTCTGAATTTTGCTTAGTGTACAATCAATATAACTCATTTCACACGGACCTTTAAGGAGTAGGGAAAAGGATAGAAGTTAGTTTTGTGATCTTTGAGATTACTCATTCTTTCGGCAATAAAAAAGGCCGCAGTCTACATTTACACGTCATGCGAACGGAAGAACTTCATATGAATGAAATCAATTTTTTTATTGCTGTAGTACAGCAGACAGGCTGACGGCCCACTTAGAATTTAGCAGTTACCATTGTCTATGGATGTTTGCAACACCAGTGGCATCGCGAACACGCTGCTGTCCCATAAGGGTACAGGAACTTGGGTCACTAATCCCGAAACACAACACAAAGTTATTATGGCGACATACTTATGACCAAAGGTGGTCGCTATCCAGACGGGCTTTGGGCCCTACCACGTAGCTAGGTTGTTTTGTCGCTTTTTACGACAGCCCGTCCCCGGCCGCAGAGGTTAGTATTCTTTCTCCGCCCCTGCACGGACAAAATAGCGAATAGAAGCAAAAGGACGTGAAGAAATTTAGTAAAGGATGGAAGGAGTACGTAAAAGTTGATAAAACGGTTGATAGATAAGGGAGGGCACAAAAAGAAAATACAACCTGATCCGACAGGGATATTTGGGGAGTCAGATTTTCGTGCTAATAAAATGTCTATACAAAACTTAGTTTATAAAAGCAACTGAAGTGAAACAACAAAGTTACGACCAATTCTAGGGCATCTAAATTATGCATAAACTTATGCACACTATATCCATTTCCTATAAAACTAAGCGATACATATGAAATTAAAAATAAATATTTACCTCTTTCTTCTGTTCACTTCTATCAGTATACCATACAACCATTTTCAAAGTATCTATTTCAAGTGTACATATTATTTGTTACAATTCTATCTTTAAATCCTCTATAGATATTCTGAGGTTCACACTATTATGTTAATCATTAATTTAATTATATTTTAGAGTTGGATTTATATTTTTGACCAGACCTTAAATTAAATTTAAATACAATTATCACACGAAAATCATGAAAAGTACACTTTTGGCGATAATCACATCACTAACAAAATTGATACTGTTAAACATTAAAAATGGAGCTCATAATCAACGTATAAACTGTACCAAACCACAGAGACACTGGTGGGTATAAGGAAAATAATGAAAACTATTTCGCAGTATATAGGGATGTCCTCTTGCCGGGGATCGTCATGCGAATGCTGGATCGGGGCTTCGTCATTGCATACCCACGCAATGAAAAATTACAATAACAATATGTGCGAATGAAGTGATGGGTTTCCGGCGATATGCGTGGTACAGGCGATGAGATATCCGCGTATCCCACCCACGAGGAAAATTAATATTCATAATTCTAAGTTAAACATACTACTACTTCTTGAGTTTTATAGCAATGTGTTTGCGATTGCTGAGTGTTGTCATTGAACTAATTTTTTTCGTGACAATCCCTTTTCTTCTACATACTAGTCATTCTTCGAACTCTGCTTCTTTAAAAAAATTCTAACTAACGCGCTCAACAACCCGCTAATGGCTTTTAAATTATTTTATTGTGTCTTTAGTTCTCTTAGAATACATTTTTTAAATACAAATAAAATATCAAGATCTACTTCATAATACTACATTAGCTATTTTAGTTTTTAGATGCCGTACAACCAATAAATGTACTATGGTACAAGTAACGTAATTTATGATAAATCGCATCCGCTTACTCATTGTACCCCACAATTTACACAACGCTGACGCCGATGCTGTTAGAACCCTAGCCGTATGCGGACGGCAATATCACTTCTGGCCATCATCCATACTGACTGTCCCTTCGCGAGAATGCATTGTCACATGTCACAATAATTATTTATTAATGTTAAGGACTCGGGATATAGGTCGGACGTATTAAGTAGTTCTTTGATGGACATGAACGTATTGTTTGCGGGGTCCTTATCGAAACCGCATTGTTTGTTTATTAGGCAGCGGCGGCCTTTTGATAGAACCATTTTAAGTAGCATTATTCCATTAACATAATGTGTACGAGGGCCTACTAGTTCTTTAAGGATAAATATTAAGAAATTATTTTTTTTTATCCCTGCAGGGGCGGAGAAAGAATAGTGACCTCTACGGCCGGGGTCGGCCTGTCGTAAAAGGCAATAAAACAACCCACCCTAGCTACGTGGTAGGGCTCCAAGCCCGCCTGGATGGCGGCCACCTTTGGTCTTAAGTATGCCACCATAATAACTTTGTGTTGTGTTCCGGCATTAGTGACTCAAGTTCCTGTGCCCTTATGGGACAATAGCGTGTTCGCGATGTGACTGCCGTTGCAAACGCCCATAGGCGACGATAACTGCTAAATCCTAAGTGGACCGTCAGCCTGTCTGCTGTCCTACAGCAATAAAAAAATATCAAGACTTGTGAAATCTGTTCCTGTCACCTGCTGTCAACGAGGCTGTCACCATTCAAACTCAGTCATACATTTATTATTGAACTGAGGAAACTGGGTTCATCATTAATCCGTAAAATACCCCTAGAAGATTGATAACGATGATTTTATAACTAATTGTGACAAGGTCAACGACATGATGGCCACGCCTCATTAATCTATATTAATTTCTCAATATACGAGTACAAGTGATAATGTTTATGCAATAAATATTAACTGGACAAATAACAAATCGATGCTGTTCAATCGTGAGGGGTGAGGGTCGTCGGTGGCGCTTGCGATAATTTATGACTCATTTGTGCATGATTACGACCTTATTACAAATTGTATTATCATATTGTATTGTTTATTTACAATATTTTTGAAGTGAAAACTTCTTTAGCGGCGTTGTGCACTTTTTTGTGATGGATAAAAAATGTTAAACTCGCGTCAGGTCATGTCCTGATCGAAAATTCGTAAGATTCGTAAGACGGGGTTTGCTCCAGTAATACCAACGTTATTAATAATGACTTAAGGTTTATTTTATAATGTAACTTTTAAATGATTGCATGGCATTACTTATACACATCTATTCGAATTGCGACTTTATTACAATGAAATACATTTGAGTTTTTGAAGTGAAAACTTCTTTAGGCGCGTTGAGCACTTTTTGGGTGAACAATTTTTGGTTTGTAAAGAAGTGTTAATGACCAATTTAAACTTTAATGCTTGATCATAAACAATTTTTTTATAAACCGAAAATAATAATGTAATGTAATGCTCGACGATACAATTCAGAAGTTATTTAGTTTTCACTTATATCGGCAGTCCCCAAAGACTGCCCCGTATGTTTTTTTTTCTTAATTATCAATATGTACATCTATGTATTGCTCTCATATCAATATAAAACATAGATATATTTTTTCAGAAATCCCCTATTTCTTAAATCAAGAGATCGGAAAAATCTAATGTTCCGATTTAATATGTATGCTAATAAAGTTTCTTAATAAATGTATTCCAAAGCATCAAGTAGTATGAAGCGCATTCAATTTCTACCGTGGCAGCATCTCTCGGGCGTTTCGTAGCCTTTACTTGCCTAATATAATTAATTGCCACCAATTTATTATGAAACAAAAACATTCAAAGAAACCTCCACACCGATACATACCCATAGTACGTGACCCGTTTAGGGGAGGACGGTGGTCTTCAAAATACCACGCCTTGTTACAGGGACTAGGCGGGAGGGGGTTTAGGTTTTCGTCACGTAGCCAATATCCTCTAAAGGAATTTTTTAGAGTTACATTCAAAACATGGTGAGTTTAGCATTTACTGGTAACTATTATGCGTGCCATATACACATACAGATACAACGCCTGCTTGGTTACTGAAAATTCAGGCTTCTAGTTTTATCCACAGCGAAGTTATAGGGGGTCGAAAATGGCCTGAACTGCTTCGTGAAAAGGATAGTACAGCCGTGTCGCTTTTTGCTCGACTTGGCAGGGTCACAGCCGTGCCCCCAAATTTACTTCATTTATTTATTAGCTCAGTTCTTCTTTGTTATTGTTTTTGAACGTATCAAACCACAATAACACATTTATGTCACCTCTTATAATATCCAACTGCATTCAAATTAAGTTTATGTGAATGGTTTTAGCTGTAATTAGTTTTAAAATAATGTTTTATTATACCTAGGTACATGGTAAAACCAATCGAGGTTACGGAACCGCGTAAACATTATCCATCTTAAACAAATCACCTATGACGAAATTATTATCATGACTCTAATAGGCTATTTTGTATTTGAAATGTGATAGAAATCATATAAACCTCTTCAAGATGTACAAAGGTTATTTAAAAAAGAAAAGTATTATGTAGTATATCAGTTATTTAGTACCCATAATACAGGTGCTATGCTACTTACTTTAGAAAGAAAGAAATACATTTATTTGCTAAAGAAAACGACACTTATCAAATTACAGCATTATGTTGCAACGAAATTGTTCCGACACAGCGCTGGTTTTCAGTGCCAACCCCCAGTTTTACTATATTGAAACGACCCAAAAGCAATAACAAGCAATAGTTCAAGACAAGGATGATTTAGGACTAGATGGCACTGTGTGAATTGTACTCTTATACGAGTATTATATTACATTAAGTACGTGGCCTATTACATATCGCCTTATACCAGGTGTGAAATGTATAAAACATGAAGGGGTAAATTCCACAGCCGACTAGTCCTGTTTACAATAAATAATTTCAACATCTACGAAAATAGTGAGAATATATTATGGCACACTCAAAATAGCTGTTTATGTACGGTACATCGCTAAATAACGTGATAACAAAGAATAGCAGAATACAGAAATCAAATGCCACAAATTGTGCTGGCTGGAGTGTTTTTTTAACAATGTTTATTTTACCATTAGTATTTTGTATATTATGTTGGAGCAAACGTGTCCTGGAGTGGATACCGCGTCTAGGAAAACGTAGAACGCTCTTCAGCCAGATGAACCGATAACCTACGAAAAAGGCAGAGACCGTGATGTGTGGCGCAAACTTGGGGAGGCCTACGTGCAGCACTGGGATGACATTATTTTTTATATTGATTAGTACATGATTTTAGAGTTGATAATAATAATTATACATGATGCATGGTGAAGCTCCCCTCCAAACATATTTTAGCGAGTTATTGTCATAATCAATATGTGTAGTTTATAATTTATAAAAAAAAAAAATGAAAAAAAAAACCACAATTACTTCAAATTTCAAAGTGAATAGCGAACATCAGTCAATCTTATTTCTTTTAACCATTTTATAGCGCAAATATAAAAAATAAGTATTTAAGAATTACATACTTCTGTACTTAAAATTTTTGTGGCGACAGCAATGTTTAGTGAAAGATCTGATTTAGGATTAGATAAGTTCGTTAAACTTCACACGTAGGAAATGGTGTAATCTTATTAAAAGAGTACCAGATTATGTGAAGATGTCCGTCATATCAAATCACGCGCCACGATATGTCTCCGCGTCTTCAAAAGAATAAAACTGAATGCATGATTAGTTTTAGCTCATAAATTTAGCAAATATTATAATTGCATTGTATGTAATGTAGACCAAAGAAAAGAGGGATGGATTGCGTGAAAGATAATATGGCGAAAAGGGGTGTGAATGTTGAGATGACGGCTAACAGAGGAGAGTGGAATGAGAGAACATGTTGTGCCGACCCCAAATGTTAAGGGCAGGAAGAGGAAGATTGTGTAAAATATTACTAGCCCTTTCAAACTATGTTCTTATAGCATCTTCCTTTTTGAGACCTAGACCATAGTCTAATTTATCGTTTCCTTCGTAAGGCAGACCTACATGACCAATGCCGCGATAAGGTGAAATCGATATTGAAATTTAACATGGTTCATGGTGAAATGAATCCATTTAAATTCACCATTAAGCAAAGATATATTATATATATTATAAAATACATTCAAGATATATCAACTCTTCTTCCTAGACAGAATCTGATTAAACAATCGTCAGTCCGAAATAAAAATAAGATTAAGTCTTCAAATGTATTGATTGAACCGATTTTGCGGTGATTTTCCATGAACAGAGCGATAATACGGACACTCCAATATGTAATAAACAGATATTCGGATTTGATGGAGACGAGATGTTACAGAAATACCTAAAATTTGTTCCTTACATATTTTTATTTTTGGAATTATTATAGAAGTAAGTAAAATATAAGTCTATTTTAATCATAAGTTAGGAATATAATAAATAAATGGTTTTAAAATAGGAGAAGAACTCAAGACAAAAAGTAATTTAACAGAATAAGTGATACATTAAAGACGCTCAAATAATTCAGTAAATTTAAAATCAATATCAAAAAGAAAATAACAACAAATACAATTGATAATAATGGAAATTATTTAAATATCAATTAATGTTTATTTTATTCGTACCCTTGAAAACCTATGTAAGCGTGAAATTTATGTAAAACATATGTATTTGTACATTTAAATATACATGATACGAGTAACAACAAAACATTCACCAATAATAACTAAAACTAATAAATAAAATGCATTTATACTTAACAATATTTTAAACATTACTTAAACTACTGAGAGCTTTCTAAATAGCTTTTAACTAAACCAAATATTTATTATATCAAAAATAGATCACTTACTATCTTCAATAACTTGGCCAGGAATCTCTCTATTACTTCTGTAGGCATTTTAGGTACACTCCACTACAGTTCACTTATCTTTGTATGGTCTTAATTTAATTTTAAATAAGATTAATTAATATTCAAAAGTTCTAAATATGAAAATCGTTGTTTTGGATTGTTAATATTATTTGTAGAAATAACAACACTCTTAAATAAATAAAGCACACTAAAACAATCGCTAGCCGTGTCGAGATTGCGAGACGTTTTGTCTCAACGATCGCTGTATTCTAACTAGAACGCAAAATCGCGGAGGTGTAAGCTATTCGGCAATGTAGCGTTCGTAATTAGTTGGATCTATCAGGTGTTGATATCTGGCCACGAGTTTCGGACGTGCTCCGCCCCCGCCTGTCAATATTGCAAGGGCGGAGAAAGGTTAACTATCCCTGTGAGCCTACTAGTTCTAGATCTTCGCATTCTATATATTTGCCGGGGAACAAACAGCTGTAAACTCCACTGCAACATCTTTCAGGTTCGGTTTCTGCCAGGGTGGTTTTTAGTGGGTATAACAGCGTCTTTTTGTCAACTGTGGTGTCAATCACACGGGTGCATTGTAAGAGAGTTATACCCCGCCGCTAGACTCTAGACCCTAAGCAGTTAGTTGTGTATCAAGAATTTCCACCTCAAAAAAAGGGTACAGAAATGGCTTTGCCGGTTTACGTTTGATTTTCGTCCAAGGTTGTTAATAATATCTGTACCATATTTCTTTCACCCCATTTGCCATTTCCAACCCGAGAGACTCTGTTGAGTTGTAATCAAGACTAATGTTAGCACATTGTTTTACACTAATTATCTTTCACCAATGGATCGCGTGATATGGCGTAAATTGAGTAGAAGGCTAATAAACCGTATTGGAAAGAGGCAGGATGAAAGGCTCTTTCGGGGCTTTTCTCGGTTCGAAAAGCACCAGACCATAATTGGTATATATTAGATGAGGATTATTACAAGTGCGAGCGACTGACTTCCGATCACATTAAGCCGAGAGGACAACTTCTAATGGTGCCCTCTTTTTCTGTCTGTAAACTAGTTAACAGACGGAGCATTCATTTATCTTCTTTAACAACTCCAGTCATCATTAGCTTGGCCTAGTCACAATCATTTGAGGTTGGCACAATCTTCTTTTTGTCTTCTTCTGTCAAGTATTTTTCTTCCAGTTAATTCTATCCTGGCATTCTTCACCTGTCAAATCACAAACCCATATACAATGCATCACACATTCTTTCCATAACTTTTTAGGCCTACCTCGGCCGTTGCACCCATCAACTTTCAGGTTCAACGTTTTTTTAGCAATATGGTCGGCAACCCTTCTCTTCTAGGCCTTTAACAACTCTATTGAAACCGTAAAAAGTCTTTATGTTGGTCGTCTGACCGGCCAATGGAATCGTGGAAATATTGACATGAAAAATACATTAAAATTAAACATGGCATGCACGTGCCAATAACAGCGTCGCTACCATTAACATCACCATATTTGTGCTTGCGTTTTGCGAATTCTATTGTATTGTTTATAGACGATTTGCGTCATCAAAAATAATGATTATAATATTATTATTAGGTAAATGATTAATTTTGTGTGAAGACGATTATTTATTTTTACTTTATCTGGAATTTATATAAACACACGATTAAGGATATAAGGTGAGAATTTTTGATTTATCTTGTAATTGTATTCGCTTATAAAATTAATTAATTTTCTTCATAGAAAATTTGTTATTGCTAATAATAATGAAATGGATTCATGGAAATGGTTAGGAATTATAGTTTTAATTTAATTTTTATTATCGGAATTGCTTTTATCGATCAATAGTGAATCTAAAAGCTTGGCGCGCTTTAAAGGATCTCGTATTTTTTTACTGTATTCTGATTCATAGAATATTTTTCAAGATTTTTTTCAATTAAGAATACGAGTGGAATTATACGCGAATAAGCTCCTACGGACATGTCAGTGAGTTTTATGCATACGTAGAACAAAATATTAGTGTGGTTTGAATTTTTTTTTAAATTTACTATTTATTAATCTATGCCTGCGAGCACGGTTTCACATAGACCAATTCGTGTTTCACCTAACCGTTTTACCTGTTTAAAATAAACTTTTGTATAGGTCTACGAATCGACGACAGAATTAAGGACACGTTTATTTGATTTGACAAAAACGAACATCATTATTATTTTATAACAGTTTTAATTAGTACAAGGGTTAAGGAATTCTTGTTAAATAACTTTTTGAATGGAATTATTATCTATCCAAATATAGTATAGTTATCTGTCCGGTTGTATATATAAAAGTGTTGTTTTGTGTAATAAATAAATGAAATATTAATCACGAAAATAATTTACTAAGTACATAATTAAGGAAATATGTATATAGAGAAGGTTAGACAGCTGTTTACTTAATTAGAGCAAAAGTTTACCGGTATGTAGTCATATATGAGCCGGAAAAATGTGCTTATGTGCACATATATCTCATATAAGGCATGTGTTAATTCTAGCACTAAACCACAAAATATATATGTGCAGAAATTAAACTTAATTGTTTATTTTTTATGCTTTCACAAACGTATATATACAGGGTGACTTTGACAAACCCATCCAAATTTTTCTTACGCACTAAACATCATTTAAGGAACCCATTTTTGCAAAAAAAATTGTATGTTGAATTTTCACCATAAAATATTTTATATAGGATCATTAATTCAATAGTACAGAATAATCATATGGTGAAAACAGCGTCGTTAACCTGTTATTACCTGTCTCTGTCACACCCGCGTAAATGAGTAGTGCGTATTCGCTCGCCCGGTTCAATGCCGCCGTCCTCGGCCTTTTACTAGGTCAGATGGAGAGGTCATTGCACTCTCGCGCCGTATTACGTAAATTGCGAGTTCTTTGAATGACTTTGTGATGCTGATTACTCAACATTTTTGTACTATGTGATACAAAACTAAAATACATGTTTCTCATAACCTTTACTAAAGATTCTTCTATGTGAATTTGGACGGGTTTGTCAAAGTCACCCTGTATAAAATCACGAACGAGAAATCTTGGAGCAAGGAACGGAATCGGATACTCGTAGACCAGTGATCGGTCACCCGCGGTTCGCGAGCCGCATTCGTCCTTTTGACTCGCCGGCTGCGGCTCTTTCACAAAATGTTTAGTTCAGGCATGGAATGTAACTTACAATGTAATAATATCTCCGAGAGCAAAGCATATTTAAAAAAATGGTTCTTTGAATAAATTTCAATTGTGTATTATCTATATTTGGCTCTTTTGGATGACAAGGCCGACCACTGGGATAGACGATCGATCGATCGAATCAGGTGGATCGGAACATTCGGAACAGCGTGGACCAACATTTGGATAGTATTTTTCTTATTACTGAGGCCGTTCATAAAATACGTCACGCTAAAATCAGCTTTTTTTTACGGAGCTAACGCTCATGTCGAAAAATAATGAACGGCGAACGTCACGTTGCCGTAGACCCCCCGTCCCACCTTGTAACATTTTGTCACACTCAGCAAGACCCCCTCCCCTGTATGCGAACGTATTTCATGAACGGCCCCACTATAGATATATGTTATTGTGAAATGTTCTCGATACAGATCTAACGCATTCGTCGTACGTTCACGTATTCGTCGTCTTAATTGTACCGAACTACACATACATAACAATAAAATTCTAATTACACATATACCAAATAAATTAAACTTATAATTAACGATCAAAGCAAACCTTTCTGTATTTTATTTCTAACCTAATTAATATACTATTCATGAAGTTGTTTCCATTCGAATTCTTCAATCAACTCATCAAAATATATCTTTAAAGTAAACACCTGAAAAATATTGAACGATATCATTTTCAATCTATAAAGTTATTTCCATCAATAGAATGACCAACTTAAATTACCATAAAAAATACACATATAAGATTTACTTCTGTACTGTCTAGTAATTTGTGGTAAAATATGTCATATCAAAATACCCATAAATTCTTTCAGTACAAATTTTAATTTTATCAAGCAATAACTCTGTGTCACGATAATGCGGCAAAATTTACATGCCACAATAAAACTTTAAGGTGAATATTGTTGAGGCACTTCGGAAATGAGCAGGTTGCTTGCACAAATTAATCCACCCCTAACACGGATATCGACAGACAGATAACAATACATAATACAGTGTACGCGAGATAAGAGTGGAAAAATAAAGCCTTTGTGTGGAATAATTTGTTACGCTCTGATATTCGAGTTGAATTCGAGCAATACTGAACTAGATTTTATATCGACGTTTATTATATTTTAATAGGAGTAGATAAGTGTATAAACAACCATATTAACCTAACGTTTTACGGGTTATAAACATTTATTTCCCAAAGTAATACAAATTTCTTCTTCCGCCTGCCTTTATCCCACATTATATGGGGTCGGCACATGTTACATGCTGTTATAGGCTTACTTTTTACAACCGGCCGCCTGCCTGACGTTAACCCCTTTTTGGGGAAAATCTGTCATCCTTTTTATTTAAATTATTTTTCTCGTTTCACATTGAAAGCAGGACACGAAATTTCGTTGTCAATCACCTAATATATCCTCAAGCGACAGTTTTATTGGTTTCTTCTGGAGTAATCAACATCCGAGTGTCGGTCTGAGTATGCAGGGTGACACTTTTGCCAGGTCGCCGACTTTTACGGGGTCCGTGTACAATTCACATTCTACAACTACGTCACGAGGGCTTCTAAATAGGAAATTCGCAGTGCCGGACGTTTTCGAATGCGTTTGAATGTAGTCACAGGCAGCTTGTGCACAATGCGTCCATCTTCATATATTTTGGTGGTGGCTCACAACAATCTTCCTCTTGGCAAATTAGAGGGCTTGAAACTCCGAGGCTTCTTTTCACAATAACACATAACCTTCAGCGAAGGACATCGTGGTAAGCAGAGATAGCACATAGGTGGATCCCCACAGCACTTTGTTGGAAAAGGGGCCACTAACATCGGGCTTACTGCAAATGCTCACAGTCTTCAGGGTAAATAAAAGCAAGTCTTTTTATTTAGATGTTACTTCTTTTTCTTTTGTAAATTTTATATCATAATAAATAAATTTCTACTAAATTTTGATCATTTTGACGGATTTATAAAAATAAATAATACAAACATTAGAGAAATTAAAAATATATGAAACCAAACCAATTTTGTGCAGTTTACCGTTTTGTAATACAAAACAGTACATAAAAAATTAAAAAGTACAGGCTACCCTCTCAACTTAAAACTACTAAAGTGGACTTAGTTTTTGTGGTAAATAATGTTTCAACATCCGATAAAGGTGAACCTTTATCGGATGTACCTTTATCGGATGTTTGCTGCAACTTCGGGGTCAAAGTTCTCAACTACCAGCTAAGTATCGTCACCTAAACAAGATGTCGGACAAAATGTTGCAATTTCCATCTCTTTTCTGGGCGGATTATATCAACCCAAGAAAGGATAGTGTCATGTAGAGGTGCTGGTCCCGCATCGTTAATTGTAATAAGAAAAAATAAATTATATAAGACACACATTATTTACAAAATAAACAATTGATTCATAAATTCTAAATTAAACCCATCTCAGAATATGCTTGTGTTTGTTCCCAACTAAATACCATCACTGTTCTTCCGACAGGCCAATAGGTTCACCGTGATACACGCATAACTGTTATTTAATAATTTCGCGTGTCATCGTAAATGTTAATTTTAACAATAGCGTTTTATATGTGGTAATCACTAACGCGTAGGAGGTGGTGAAACACCCACACATATCGCGTTACATATATCAGCAATCTAGTGCCGATCATGTGAAGTCATCATTTTCCATGAAAGCCTGTCACTTCGCGATGAAATAAGTGGAACACAGATTAAATCTTTCCACGGCACATTGTTGATATCAATAACTCGATACACAGACGGATGTGGGAAACATTTTGCACATCGTATGCACGTGTATTGTAGTATTTATAGAATTTAAAAGCAGATAACTATATTTATCTGTCTAAATATAATTCCGCATGCAACTATAATAAGTATGTAGCATATTCATATACTTAGAACTAAAACTGAATTCCAAATAAATGTACTGCTGACATAAGCTCGTTAGGTAACCTATTTCTTCTTCTAGTTGCATAGTTTTTCTTCGTGCAAGGGTATTATAGTAAGAATACTAACCCCTGCGGCCGAGGTCGGCCTATTGTACAAGGCGACAAAAGAACTCTAGCTACGTGATAGGCCTCCAAACCTGACTGGATAGCAACCACTTTTGGCCTGTTGGGTTCCGGAATTAGTGACCCAGGTTCCTGTTTCTATGCAAACATCAATAGGCAACGGTAACTGTTTACTATAATGTAGGCCGTCTGCTGTTCCTCAGCAATAAAAAAAGTTTCTGCTATCGAAGAAATAAGGCCACAATTCGGTTTGCTTGCTGGGCCCATAACCTGATATTTTATGAAAGAATTTATGTAATTCCAGAACTATTTATTTAATAAAATACGCAAACTGAGCAATAATCTTTTTATTCTGATAATCAACTAAACGTTAATAATTATGACAAGTGTGAGGTCACATAATTGAAGACAGATGGCGTATTGAGTCCAGTGTTGCAATTAATTAATTTCAACAAAGGATAACACTATGAAATTCCTCAGCGGAATGTGATTTTTTCGTGGAGTTAAGGATTACCAGAAACGAGAAATATAAAATAAAATCTTTTACAGTGTATATCTATGGATTTTTTTAGGCATATACAAGTCTTGCGCTGTGCCAATACTTAACGAGCCCGATCTCCGAAGTAAATGTTAAGGATTCAAATTGTTTTGTCAATTCAATCAAAAGTAAGTAATCGTATAGAAAATGTGAATAAAAAGTAAATATAAAACAGCCTGTATCAATAATAGAACCTTATGACGATCTTGTTACTTAAATAAACGAGTAACAAACATCGGGCACGTTGTTTATACCTGAAAATACAAAAATAGAAACCAAATAAAAGATAAGAGCGGAGATTTATTTTATTTATAGATACGCTCTTATTTACTGGGTTTATTACATATTTGTGAACTGAATCACGGACGCAGCATTCAACGTGTTGATTTAAGAATCTTTTTAAAAATAAACCATGCAACAGACACGAAAGATTACCCATATTTAAAATATAAATAATTTAATTAGATTTATGTATAAGAAAAATACTATAATCAGTCATTAATTACAATTATATACAATTATTACAATAATTTGACAGTTCTCGTAATTTTTGATCAACATTAACAACATGTTATTAATGTTTATTTTTTAATTCAATTAGTAACATGTTACTAATTGAATTAAAAAATAAACAACTGTAACATACTTTTAATTATCTAATTATCGATTCTAAGTTGATGAAATTTAAGTCTATAAAATACTCGTGTTACAATTAGCTCAGATATCATAAATTTACTATACATATATATTAGAACTATGGTTCTAAGGGTTAAGCACCTTTAGAACTAAAGTAATAACAGCTATTAAAAAAACAAAACGTGGGTAGCTAGAAAATAAATATATACAATGTCTAGATCACTCTGTTATATAATAGACTCTTACAAAGTTTTCTTTTAGGGGTCTAAAGACAAATACAAAATTCAATATTTTTTGGCATCATATCACCTCAATGAAATCGACAGTGGAACCGAGAAGATGATCCTAATATAAATTATTTTGATGTTTACAATATTAGCTTTACTTCCAAAACAAACAGACTGTTTTACTAACTATATTTAGAAACCTAATAATTTCTGAGATAAATTAAGTTTTGTTTGTTTAAATTATAAATGTTACAGTCATTCCGGGTAACTTGAACCAGCGCTGTAACATTGGAACACACCCTGAGCAAACACTTTTCGTTGTTTTTATATGTATCCTAACTTGCTGTAGTAAAATGCATGTAACGCACATGAAGTATAGAATTATAGACAATAAAAACGAATTTGGACAGGCAAAAAATGTCAGGTGTCAAAACAAACACCTGATCTTTTCTTACCTTGCAGACGCTGTTTAGATATTCGCATGTTCAATTATCGTTATTTTGAGTTTTTGAGCTAGAAATTAGTAAGTTTTGTGAATATTTGTGTCATATAATTATTTTTCTTTGAATTGAATGTATTTTTTTTACTTACACACGCTTAACAATTTTATAATTACTAAAATTAACCGGACCGGTTTATTGTTACCCACATTTTCAATTTAAGGGTCAAGAATAAAAGAACTAAGGACAAAAAAGTGAAACTAACTGAAACCAGCAAAATCCCAACGAAATAATCCAAATTCAATGAAAATATCGCCAAAATAAAAGATACAGAACTTAACATAATAGGGCAATGGAAAGACAATGATGTGTCAGTCCACAATATTGAAGTAGAGGTGATTGATAAATGTATCCCAAATGTAGCCGATGAGACAGAGATAAGATATATAGATAAAGATAATTCTAAATAATAAATTGACATGTTTATTTTATCATAAATTATAAAAATCACCTTATTAACGTCCTAAGCCATTTACAATAACATAGGACTGTTCACTTAATCAAGTTTGTTAGTGTGAATTTTTACATCTGTAGCACTAAAACTTCGTTCGACATGTCAACTTGTACATCTCTAGGAGCATTTAACATAATCAAATGTTACCCAGAATGTAAAAAAAGCCTAATAAAATGGGGTTTTAAACTTCAAAAAAAAAATCTGGTAAGTTAGCCCAAAACCAATATAACTTTGGACCATACATATTTCTGTTTCTATCTCAGGATTTATTCATCATTTGTAAACTTTTTAATGTAATTGGTATTAACAACATCAAAAGATCACATAAAACAATTGTTGGGTAGCAGTTTTATACATTCTATTAACTACCTATCGGAAATTGTCTCTTACATGGTCCAAAGTTACCCGGAATGACTGTACTTAATTCCCTGAGACCAAGGTTTTTCCTAGAAATTCTATTGACTTTATACACACAACAATCCAAAGATAAGTTCAACGACGATGGATTATTAGTACAATTTGTATGTACTGATAAATATTATATGTATATATCTAGATTACCCATCGTGTGCACTAAAGCGTCTATTGTTAAATTGCTTATCTCGCTGTTGATTGTGCTATTACACTAAGTATTTACTTTCTAGAAGCTAGCAACATTTGAAATACATCTATAGTATTATTGAGAGAATATAGCTTATATTATGGAATTTAAAAATTTAAAAAGTGTAAAATAGTTTTATAATTTTTATTTCCACAGATAGAATGCTCTTCTATATGCTACAATAGTATAACATACATACATCAACACTGGTGACAAGTAAAGACCAAATTTTCAGTCAGCATTTAAAATTAATAATATCAATTTAAGAAAAAATGTCTAATAGAAAAATATAGTTTATATTAATTCCAACTCCTGGCAATGAAGATTGTATGCCATAAATGACTCTACCTTGACACACTTTGCTACTGGTGACACCTAAAAAAGACATCACTAAAATGGATAGGGTCATGTGTAATGATACCATAAATATTTGTTTGCTATTTATTAAGTACTTTGTTTTACATTCTAGATAAGTATGCCATATTAAATAATAGTTTTAATGAGATAAAAGATAATAAATCATTAAATACTCTAAATAAATATTTATATTATACTAGTTGACCCGGAAAACGTTGTTCTGCCATATGAATAAAAAAAAGTAGCCATGTCCTCATCCAAGGTCCAATCTGACTATACCGAAATTCATCTAAGTCGGTTCACCAGTTTAGGTGTGAAAGCGTAACAAACACTCACTTTCGCATTTATAATATTAGTTAGAATGTATTATTTCTGTGCAAGGGAGGAATAAGAAAACTGACCCCAGCGGCCGCAGGCGATCTGTCGCATAAGGCGACAAAACAACCCTAGCTCCGTCGAAGGGCTCTAACATAGATAGTATCCAAATATGTCGCCATAATAACCTTGTGCTATGTTCCGGCTTAGTAACATAGACTCCAGTTCCCCTGGCGTCGCAAACATCTATAATCGACGGTTACTACATACTATTGAGTGCGTCAGTCTGTCTGCTGTTCGACAGCAACAAGAAAAAAATGACGAACTAAATTTGCTCAGTGGAAAATCCAATGCATGACCATTATATCGAATCCATGGATATATAAAGCTCCACATGAAAGCAACTATCATTTTTTCACCTGAATCAACAATTCAACGTTTCCTAGCCCACGCGTGGAAAAACCTAATAACCGATCGATCGGTTCTTTCACTTCACTATTCGTATAGTGGGCGGAATAACTCGTAATCCCGTTTACATTTATAGAGTTATATTTCTTAAAATTAATTTAATTAAATATGACATCGTCTTCTCTTCTTCAAAAATTTCCTTTAAGGTTCATCAAATTTCATTCTGAAGTCTGAGGCACGCTGTCGTATATTGTCACAGGGCAAAGCTTTTTTATGTGTCTCGGTTAACTTTTATTAATTAAAGAAGCACAAGAAACAAAAAATTGTGAAATTTGATTTTCAGAGAAACGACTGCCGTCTCACGCCCCAATTTTAAAACGAAAACTTTCAAACTCGCCGTTATAACAAATGTAATTTTTTGACAGAATTGATTTATTTAAGCATGTAGATCTATCTAGATATCTAATTAGTAGATTATAGTCACAAAAAATTATAAAACAAATGTAAACCTGTCGCCTATATACACAATGTAATTCTTTTCATTCATTGTAAATCTTGATCATGTTATGTTACAAACTTTATTAAACAAAATGTTTATTATAACAATTAAAAAAATAATAAATAACACTTGAAGTTTATAAAAACTTACCTCTAATAACTCAATCTTTAAATAGTTTAAAAATATATGACACCAATTTTAAGTATTATTACAATAAAGTACAATGGCTTAAATGGGTTTAAACTACAAATGGCCAAAGCCGCCTTATTCCAGCGGCGAATAGTAACGAACTGAGGTTCACAATAGTGTTATTTTAGCCATGAAACTCCCATAGTTACAGGTATAAAAGAGGTCTAGTATTTTATAATTGCTGGGTCGATAGGAAATTGGTTATCTGTAATGGAATCTTTAATTATCAAGTTTATTATTCAACGCAATTTGGTAGAATTAGAAATGGAATTTATAAGAGTTTAAAAAAAAGGAAATATTACAATGTGTGAACGCGTGGTTTTAGCCAAAGAGAGGAGCCAACCAGTCAATGTATTTCGCCTTACAGCGTCATAGACGATAAAAAAATTTTTTCCTATTTCTGCTAGCTTACATATGGCAGTGAAGAGTACCTACATTCGCTTGCTAGAAGGGTTGTACAGACTGAGGTCATCCGGACAAAAAAAGAATGATTACATAAGTTTTACTCTATAAGCAGCTATCTACTACGCAGGTTATTCTAAACCCTAAATTTATAGGCATACGAATTTTATTAATATTTATTTCAACGACACGCGTAATATCGGGACGACTAGACTGCCGAAAAATTCAATAATGCTGAATATTTCATCAGCGTGTCATGAATTTCAAATACTGTTTTTTTTAAAGTAGGTCAACTGGGTTGGAAGAATATACAAAAAGTATTTTTAGAAAATATTTTAATAAAATGATAACATTTTTATCCGTGCAGGGACGGAAAAAGAATACTAACCTCTGCGGCCGGGGTCGGCCTGTCGTAAAAGGCGACAAAACAACCCACCCTAGCTACGTGGTAGGGTCCTAAACCCGTCTGGATGGCGACCACCTGTGGTCTTAAGTATGACGCCATAATAACTTTGTGTTGTGTTCCGGCATTAGTGACCCAAGTTTCTTGGCCTTATGGGACAATAGCGTGTTCGCGATGCGACTGCCGTTGCAAACACCCATAGGCGACGATAACTGCTAAATTCTAAGTGGACCGCAGCCTGACTGCTGTCCTACATCAATAAAAAAATGTTATCTTGTTTCGACTGTTCTAACTTCATAAGGCTCACTATTGGGTTCAAGGTTTGTTTACTGAGGAGAACTGGAGACCAATATAGAGAACCCTGACCGAGTTCGATTCACACATTTTTCTTGCCTAATATATCGACAGGGAAAGAAAATATTGTGAGGAAACCTGCATACAGGAATCATCCTCACGTGTAACACGTCAATCCAACCTGGAAAAATGTGCCGGGTTGACTGTCCGTTCCCTTTAGGGGAGGTCTGAGCAGAGCCGAGGGACGTTGTGAGCTGATACATAATATTATTTTCTAGCCGTCACCGCCCGCTTCGTCACCGTTCGCTGGTCGAATAAAGGAAAAATGTAAATCGAAAAAATATGAGAAGTTTTAGTACGCATGCGCGCTACGCCGCTGGCCCCCACTTGTTGATTGTATAAATATTTTCTTAAAACTTTAATACTTTATATTCAATGAGGATATCGCAATATTTTATAATACTTTTTTTAGATAAGGGCCACGTAACGCAAACGTAACGAAATAAAACTTAGAATATTTAATTAAAAGAAATAAATAAAAATATTTATTGGTAAAGTACTGTAAAAGTAAACTGTACATTTACAAAATATAACATACTCGTATTTCATAGTATATATTTTAAAAGGATTGACTTGCGGCTTAAATAGTAAAATATAAAGATAAATATGTTTATAAATATGTTTATAATACGAAACGTATACTTTGCGTCATGTCAAACAGTTTTAAGTTATTGCATATCTACTTGGGGGGGAGTAGGGAAAACCATGATTAAACCCCTGGAGGTAGCTCAGCGAGCAGTTCTTAAGGTGGCAACTTTTAAACATAGACTTTTTTCTACAACTGAACTTTACAAAACTTGCAAAGTGCTCACAGTGAGACAATTATATATACTGCATGTAGTTATATTTCAGCATTGTGTCACACCATTTGTGGCAGTGAATAAGCGTCTTAAACATAAAGTTTGCACTCTTCCTAATTCAAATGTAGCTTTTACAAGAAAATTTTCTATTTATTTAGGACCTCTTATTTATAATAAAATAAATTATGATATTTCTGTCTATAGCCTGTCTTTGCCTGAAGTGAGAGAGAAAGTTTGTACTTTCCTGCTTTCCAAAACTTATGATGAAACCGAGCAGTATATTGAATCATTAATATAACATCATAATAATATATAATTGTTTCCATACACAATCACACACACACACACACTCACACTCACACACTCAATCGAACATAGATGTGTAATATGATGTGGAGCTTATTATTCATATTTGTATGTTTCGTTGCATTATTTGTAGGATTTAAATGGCCGTCGTTCCTTAACACAGGCTATAAGCTGGCCTATTTAGAGACGACGACCATTGCAGTTGAAGTCTATTGTTATTGTAAAATTGGATAAAGATTATTATTATTATTATTAAAAACAAGAAAAAATATACTATAATAAATCAGAGTATTTTAATGATAATTGAAATCTATCCAGTAGTTTAGCCGTGATGCGCGTACAACTACAGAGCTGTATCATTTTATTTATATAGATTATACTTTTGGGTCTAAAATCTCACGTTATATCTTTTAAATTAAAACATCTGTGTATATAAACTCTAGCTCTTGCATCATAACTGTCAGAACAAAACCCTACCCACAAACAGCGTGTATTTTTGCATCTGCACAACAGAGCAAATGAAATAGTTCACCGTCTACTTTATCCATTTCGATGCCGTCTGAAAACTGCTTCTGTCTCCTTATGTGAGTCCTGCACCTACCTATAAGGCCATTGGGCCAAAAGCTAAACCATCACCAATCTATTAAGTTACCGTTTCTATAAAAACCAGTCATACCCGAAGATCACTGGCGCCTTTTTATATCAATAAATCATTACCTGCAACAAAACAAATCATTATTAGGAAACTAATATTTAAATTAATTATTGAACAAGATTACAACTAATTGTATATTACATTAAGAAAACCTAAATTATTAAACTACAATGTTATCATCGCATCCATCTTGCTCAACGGACTTCATAGACATGAAAAAAAGCTTAAAGAAGTATTCGATTTGTGGGCTTGGTTTCCACGTGGATTAAGTAACATAAAGTTATTCTACGAGTAATATAGTTTTATTAAAACTTCAAAAGCTTAACAAAATGTTTTATCGTTGGTATGAATGCATATTTAATTAACTATGCATTAAAAACTAAAGAAATTAAATTGCAATATGGACGAAGATTGAGGCAAAAAAAGACGTGTGGCACTCGGGGACTGCCGCGGTAAAGCTATTGCATAGCATTTTAATCAACTTATGCAATTATAATTGTTTATTTATTTATTTTTTATTTATGCAGTAATTATTTTGTTTCTAAAGTATCGATGTTTTCTATCGATATTTTTTGGACAAGATATATCGATACTCGATAATAAAAAACTAAAACTATCGATGTTACGATATCGATGTTTTTGTTATTGAGTATCGATATATCTTGTCCAAAAAATATCGATAGAAAACATCGATAGATATCGCCCATCCCTACCACACTCACCGCACATGCGCCCCGAAAATATAGAAGTAGGTATATATGTATACATAGGTGTACATTCAAAAAGTGTAACTTGAATTAATATCTATCAAAGAAAATAATTACTGCATAAATTAAAAAAAAATAATTATAATTGCATAAGTTGATTAAAATGTTTTTCAATATCGCCCGTACAGTCGTACCATATACATACACGTTAAGCGGACGCTCGGCCGAGCTACATGGTAGGCGGAGTGGGGGGTGTTAGGTTTTATTTTCGTTACGGAATTTCTTGATTCGGTCGCCGCGCTCAAAGCCCGCGATAAAAGCTATGCAATAGCTTAAAATCACAGGAAGGGTTTTTCTTTTAATTTACATATATTACTCACCCTAGAAATTTCATACATAAAGTTTTCACAGCAAATAGGCAATTTTTTTTTAAAGACACCGCACATTCCACCTCTCCATCTCTGTGAAATCATGACACAAACTGTTTACACATTTAATGTTATTATTTTAGTATTAACAGCTGACAACGGAAATTCAAAAAATATTATGCAAATACATATTATTTGATAAATTAGGAATAAACTCAATTTGACATTTTTTTAAAGATACTGCAATTCGTTGACGATTCTTTTACGTCTCAAAGCAATTATTTACAAAAAAAATTAAACAAAGAAAACATATATATCGACGTAAATTATAACATATCGCCTACATTCGCAGACAATGAGAGTACATCTGTACAAATGAACAGAGAGCGCACGCGCCGGCACAGTGAAGACAACAAGATCGTCGACACCTGGACAAATACACATTGGCACATCAATTCAATAAGTACTTCACAATAGCTGTGAAGGAGAAAATGGAAAACAGGCCTGCATTGTAATACTATTGAGTTGCCATGGCAACAATACCACAAGTTTCTAAGCCAATAATACCACAAGTTGCTTACTAACAAACAGTATTTTCAAATGTGTCTATATTTAAAGAGTCCGATCAATCATGTAGACTCTATCGGCAATCAATAGGACCACTTTAGTCTGTAGTACAGATTTTATCATTTCTTCAGCATTTTTTAAATCTCGCATAAACATATCAGGTATATTTACTAGGTATATAAATAACATTGATTACTTACTACATTTATAGGCTCTAATTGACAACTACCGAGTGTATTGTGGAGATTAATGGATCGCGGATAGCTAACATTATCATCATCATCATCATCATTTCAGCCGGAAGACGCCCACTGCTGGACAAAGGCCTCCCCCAAAAACATTATAATATTATAAAAATATTTTAATTTATACAAATTATAATAAGTAAAAATAAGGTCTCAATGAGATTATCTGGGAATATCTGCAACGTACATTTTAGGGTTCTTAATGTAATGTATAGTACACATCAAAACTTCATCTTTTGCTATCTTTGCTAATAAAGTGACAGAAAATGGCACTTTGAAGTGCGTTTGTCCAAAGTTGACCACACATATATTTGGAGGAAACATTCACCTGCCGCCGAGAGCAGTAGTCAGTCTCGGTTTTTACTCAAATGTAGATGAGCTTTGCTGATTGATGTTGCTTTGCTTTACAGTTTGCTGATGAAAGTTTCATAAAGCAAAGAGATAGGATAGGAAAGGAATTAAAGGAAGTGTGAAGTAGTGCCGATGTTTGAAAAACTAAAAGGTAACAAGCGTAGAATGGCCATATAATGCAAAGGGACGAATGTCATATAACAAGTAGAATAATATAAATGAGAGTGGATGGATAGAGGACGAGAGGTAGACCATGGAAAAGATGATATGGTGAAAAGGAGAGTGAATGTTAAGATAACGGCTAACATAGGAGTGGAAGAAGACCGTGTTGTGCGGAACCCACATAATGTGGGATAAGGGCAGGAAGAAGCTATCTTTCCTATGAAAGGAATTAAGTAAATGGAAATCCAACTAAGGGCGCCTTCAAATTAGCCGCAAAGTGTCGCGCTGCAGCGCTGCTGTCGCTTGGTTCGAGTATCATAGTGTTGTATACACGATGGACTCAGACGAAGAAACACTGCTCTTAGTGTTATGATTTTTCTCGTCATATTTTTTGCGAAAAATGCCTAAAGTGAAATCTAAATCAATTATAAATTTTGTAAATCAGAATTATGACCTATTAGCAACAGATGCAAAATAAATATAGAATTTTTTGGGTTACATATTCTGTCCGTTTGATGATTATTTCTTATGTACAATTAATGCGATTATTTAAAAAATATAAACAACATTCTTGTTATTATATTATAGTAGTGTATTTTGGTTTTAAAAAAACCCTAAAGAAAACCGGTTTATTTTCAAAGTAATCAGTATACATACCGGTGTTGAAAAACGTAATTTCGTAAATCGCGCTGCAGCAGCGCTGCAGTCGCGCGATTTTGATTTATATGGATTTAGAAAACAGCGCGGCAGCAGCGCTGCTGCGGCGCGACACTTTGCGGCTAATTTGAAGGCGCCCTAAATGTCTGAAAAAGACATGACTTGAAGTATCAAGACTAACAATATAACTTTATCAATATTTTACTGAATAACCTCAATCAAATCAATTATTATTATCAATAGAACAAGCTATTGTGCAGAGAGCCTAGACAGGTAACAGTAGTAACAGGACAAGTGTCACATCGAGTTAATGCGTGCACGCAATCGGTATGTTACGGTACACGGCATACTTGAGTGCATTCTTCGGCCTAAGAGACTACGTCAGATTACCCTGTCGGCTGATAATGGTAACTTTGAGTAGAAAATCGATGAGGAATATGTTTCGACGTTTCTTCTTTAGCCAGCGTTTTTTTTATTGCTGTGGTACAGCAGACGAACTGACAGCCCACTTACACGCTGCCGTTTGTGTAGGGAAACTGGAACCTTTTTTTTTTATACCGAGGAAAACTGTTATAGTTTCCACCGGCCTCCGGGGGAAGGCCGGTGGGGTATGTGGGATTACCTCCCGAGGGGGCTGCCTACTCCCCTCGGGCGGACCGGGGGCCAAGGCCGCCGGTCCTACCCACTAAAAACCCCGGTCGTCACTCTTGGCCTTAGAGGGGGCTTCGCAGGATCGCCTTTTGGCGTTACTCTGCTAGGCCCCCAGCCAGACGTCTCCAATGAGGGTACCCCGAATGACAGTTCCCGTATTTTCACTCTACCTCTGCTCAAAGAGAATAGGAAAGAAGAATGTTTTGAATACAGGAGTAGATTCTTAGCTTTCAACAAGTAATCTGGATAATTCATATAAAATACATAATTTTGTTATGATTTTATTTGACAACAAACGCCACCATAATTTTAAACGAAATGAAATATTCTCAATCCTTAATTTACGGGTGACAAAATGGCAATCTCTGCAGTCATTTTCCTAGTTACCTTACTTGAAATTTAACCCAGTTTCTAGTAGTTATGTCAACTGTGAAGAAACAATGCTCAAGAAAGATCTCGTAGCTCCATAACATATTCAAGTTCCAAGTCGCTCAGCGGACTATGTCTGACGTTTCTTCTATGTATGAGACCCAAAATGAGGATATCAGTGAGAATACTCGTAGTTCTTATAAATAAATGATTAGTGATATGCATTTCAATTCAAAAAATTACTTCAATTTTGAAATATTTTAAATATTATAATTTTTAGGATTTATCATTTAAATATAAAAGCGAGGGTATAAAGCAAAACATTTAAACACGTTGTTTCATAATCCTCTATCAGAATTCGACATCAAATTAAACCATATGGCCGTGAGAAGTTATAAAAACAAGTATGCCCTTACATAAATATACACCAAAGCTATTAAGCAGGCACCGTGCACAACACGGACAAACTCGAGTGTTTTCTCATGCATGTAATCATAAGAATACAACCTTCATAGGTAACTTGATGTTCTTGGTGGATAATAAATATTGATAACACATTGATCACCAAGTCATCATCATCCCAGCGTTGTATCCCGGTCGCAACCTAACTTCCGTTTCGGTGCCCGGGGTCGGCTCTCCGACTTTTTCTACTCCACTTCGCACGGTCTTCAGCATCCCTGGTAGTGAGCCCATTGGCACGCATATCACCCTTTACTACGTCAAGCCAGCACTTTTTGGGTCTACCCCTCCTGCCGAGGCCCGGCGGAGGCGGCATGGCCAGACATTTGTTTCCCACGTAAGCATCCGGTTGCCGTAAAAATCTGATCACCAAGTAATATTGGGTAATTTTTTTATTTTCTTCTTAAAGTGTTTCATCTCAATCTGGAGCTTCCATTAGGACTCCAAGGTGCTGTATTGTTACAAGCTAATATTTTTTGAATTATTGCTGAGGAACAGCTGAGAGCTAGTTACCGTCGCCTGTAGATGGAGGCCATTATTTTTAGTCCGCTACTGCATGCAAACTTCTCCTTATATTTTTACGTAAGTACGCCTCTACGGCACTTATCAAGTTAATTTTATTTTCAAGAAAACTACTGTTGATCCTCAACCTCGAAAGAGAAACTTAATGGTGCGCGTTTTGCCGCCTTTTACGATCTTCTTTTTTTATTCGAGGAAAAACTCATTTTACTATTGCCCCCGAAATCGGATATGTATTCCTCGCCTACCTACTATAATCTCGCGTTCTCCTACCCTTCCAACGTTATGTTCAGATGACGACTAATAGAGGAGAGTGGAAGGAGCGAACACGTTGTGCCGACCCCACACAGTTTAGCTTAAGGGCAGGATGAAGAACAAATATAATATAAAAGCTAGCTGAAAATATTATAAATAATTTTAATATAAATGTAACGTTCTCTTTAAATGTAGCTTTGTTATATGTACAATGCATCTAGATCTACTACAATAATGAAAGTTAGGCTTACCTGTGTATACTAAAAATTGATTATCTTGGACAAGAACGTTTTTCAACATTCCTCATTTATCTTAATGTTTGCATGCGATCAACACACGTAAATACAAAAATAAACTTTATCAACACAACCTTAGCCACGCTCTTAGATGTGAATTACGATGTTTTTAAGAGAAAATATTTAAATATTCAATTTTAAAACTTACTTCATGAATTATAATATATTTTATTTTTTGACGACCTCTATAGTACAACGGCTAACGCATATAGGAACGTCTGCGGAGCTCACGGGTTTTATACAGGAATAAATATTTACTGGCACGATTCACACAGCGACATCTAGTCCTAAGGCACTTGTGTTATGGGTACTAGACAACTTATATAATACACATATACTTTTATTTTGTAAATAAATACATATTATACATAACACCCAGACACGAGGCGGGAATCGAACCCGTGATCTCCACAAGCGTACCGAAGTGTACCCGTACGCCACAGATATCGTCGAATATATAATTTCCTCAAACGATTTTGTATATTTTAAAATTATGCAAACATCAATATGTAATTAATAACAATTCATGCAAACAATTTGTGAATAACAACGGCCGAGTCATGCGCCACTGCACCCAAATGAAACATAATAACAAAGTTATATAAACACTGAAACAACAATAACAATTTAACTATATTGACATCTGAATCCCAAGCAGGATAAACATGAATTCAGACAAACCGTTCTCGTTGGTGTTTGAGATCCGCAATCACCGCAGGAACAGAATACATTATTATTAAGGCGGCATATTTAAAAAACCAAGGGTGGTCGGCTTGGGCTGTTAGACCCTGCACGAATAAAATCTATGATCAAACTGAGATAAGATTAACATTATGGTCGAATTTTGACTACTGAGTGACCACTAGTATAATATAAAAAAAACCCGTCAGAAACGAAGTTATTTGCGATTTTTTTTTTTTTAACTATAAACGTGTTTTAAAATGAAGGATTTTATTGATTTTACTATTGTATTTTTATCATACCAAAAAGTGCAGTCCTCCTTTATTAAAAACTCTCTCTTTAATTTGTATACTTTATGTAAGGATTGAAATTAATAAAATTCATTGAATATTTATTGGTAAATAATAGTATTTTATTCAAAATTAAATATAAAATAATGAATTATAAGTTATATATAAAATAAGTTCCGTGTAAATTAAAATGATAACAATATATAAATGTTATTTACATGTTATCGAATTGAGGTTATATTGTTCACCATACACAAATTTTACCGCCACATCTTGCCTCATACACTCTCACACACACAGACACATACAACCATAGAAAATACAGGCAGTAAGAAAGAGAAAGGAAGGGACGGTCGCTTGGAGGGGGTTTAACGCTTTTTCGTTACGTGACGATTTGGCAGAAATTGACTAACTGTTCACTCTACTGTAAGCCACACATAAGAACTTTGTTGTTGTGTTATTATCTACTTGGCTGTCAAGTAAGCGTAAAAAATATGAAAAATCAAATCTTATTTCTATAAGATTTGATTTTTCGTAGTTCACGTGACGCAAGCTGTTTCCTACTATTTCATAAAATGTAAATACCGAAGAAAAGAGAGCGATTATAAAATGTAAACGTGTTCCGCAAATCGTTTCGATTAACGCTAAAGAATGATTAGTGGAATCCACATTTCTACGAAACAATATTTATCCTGTTCAAGTATTATCGACGAGTAATTATTATTGTTTATTGTATGTAAACAATTATAAATTAGTTTATATGTTAGTTTCATGATAAATTTGTATTATTCCGTGACTCATTAAAACTTAATTTAAATATTATTTATTTCACTACTAGCTGACCCGGCAAACGTTGCTCTGATAAATAAATAAAAAATAGCCTATACCCCTTTTTTGGAAGGTCGATATGCAGAATTTCCCGCTCAACCAAATATTATGATACATAGAGTTGATTCTAATTACAATATTATTTGGTATATGAATAGGTACATATAACACTTAATATATAATTTTATAACAGTTCTTATATGAATAAAACTATTTAATTCAATATAACAAATCGAAATAAAGACAGACTAAATAAAATTATTAGTTTGGATGCTCTTTAGATAAAATCCTCCTACAAGGAACTCCATTTAGTCCTATAATTCACCAGACATCCTTCGCCTGCAGTCGCTATTAGTTAGCTCGTCGTCCCATCTGGCAACTCGACGAACTTTGCCTCTAGAGATTCGAGGTCCTATTCAGCTTACTTAGCTTTAACCATATTTATAGTATGAAACTTAGTTATAATATACCTTAATACATAGGGAAATTTAAATTATTTCTTCATTTAATGACATTTTCAATTTGAAATACTAACTTCGAAATTAATAAAATATAATTGTAATTTCTAATATTACTTAGAAATTACTTGAAAATATACCAAAACAATGACCTGTATAAAAAGTTATTTTCTCAAGTTTTAGTCGCTAAGGGCACTTGACCCTAACCTTGACCAATATAACGCGGGAAAGTACAAAGAACTTGATAATGAAAGACCCTGAATATAATGATAACAGAATACTTGAAATTTATGAAGGTAAAATCGCCTATAGATTGTATGAGATGGTTTCAAGTGTCTTGATGAAACATGGCTAAGAATACACAACAGAAAATTTGTAACAGGTGTAATTACATTTAATTTGACGACCTTTGTGGCGTAACGGTTAACGCACTTCGGTAAGCTTTCGGAGGTCACGGGTTCTATTCTAGTCTCACATGTATTTATTTACAAAGAAAAGTGTTTAAGTATGGTATTAGTTGTCTAGTACCCATATCACAGGTGCCGCGCTACTTACTTAGTTTGGGACTAGATGACGTTATGTGATTGGACCAAATATATTTATTTATTATATTCATCAGAGTTGCAATTTAGATTTTTATACGGGTGTGAAGCGTGGCCGGTGCTGGAACGACACAAGCAGCCACCGCGAGTCACGGAGATGAATACGCTGCGGTGGATGTGTGGAGTAATGCGGAAGGACCGCGTTAGGAACTCTCGCATTCGCGGCAGTATTCATGTCCGTGACACTGCGGATAAATTGCAGTTGTCGCCTTCGCTGGTATAGGCACGTTTTACGGCAACCGGCTACTTACGTTGGGAACAAATGACTGGCCATATCGCCACCGCCGTGCCCCAGCAGGAGGGCCAGACCCAAAAAATGCTGGCTTAACGTCGTAGGGGTTGATATGTGTGCCAATGGACTGACCACCAGAGGTGCTGAAGATCGTGCAAAGTGGAGAAGAAAAAGTCGGAAAGCGAACCCCGGGCGCCGAAGCGAGTTTGGGTTGCAACCGGGATTCAACGCCAAGATGATGATGAATTCCAATTTAGATTGTGAATACGAATCCTAACTGAGATTGCTTGGAATGTTGGATGTGCAACCAATAAGGTTACTACGAAAAATTAACATATGAACATATCCGGTCTTTGATCATAATAGCAATATTAGTATAGGAACTCCTGTTTTGATGCACTGAATTGTCTAGCTGAATACAGTTTAGCTTAGACCGAGGATAGCTATTTCGTAGGGGCTCATCAATATGATCAATAACTAAAATAATGTCAGATACTGGAACCAATCTGTAAGATAATTTACAGATGTTTTATTTCACTTCAATGACTTGCAACTTTAAATACAATAAAAAGTAAGCGAATATACAATATTATATCGTATTGACGAGAAATTAAATCATAGTGGCGAAACTATACACACAGAGATCTCTAGTAACCTATTTTTATAATCCCGAGAAAACTGAACGACTACTACCACAATGGACCTCCGCCTCCGGAGGGAAACCGAAGTGTTGTATCGGCCGCACAGTTCTAACCCTACGGCGGCCGCCTTTCTACTGTTGACTGATACCATGACCGGCGGCGGCCGCAACGGTACGTGGAAACATCGCAGGGTCGACTTTTCTTCATTGCTCTGGGACAAATTCTCCAGTAACCTGCACAATCCGCCTTGGATAAGAGTTGCGGGATTCAGATTCAAATGGAACCCGAGTCTAACAGTGGGGGTTACAAATTATTACAGTTATTTATTTCATTTCTATTATTCAATTCATATAAAACAATTTATTTTCTTTAAATCCAGATTTTTCTTAACATTACAGCTTCCATTATATACTACACACATCTTTTGTTATTATACAAATACAACGTAGGTATGTAAATGAGGAAATATTTAAAAATATGAATGTTTAATGGTTCTTTTTGTATATTGAAGGAATTTTAATGATCATTAACAATAGTGAATGTCACTTTAAATTAAGTTTCTTTCATTTTTATATTATTTTTAGTAATTGTTCCTTTCCACGGGTACAAGTCTTTGTTCACTGTATCCAAAATAAGAACAAAACTTCATAAATGAAAAGGTTTCAATAATCGGAATGAATAAAAATAAAACATGTATTTTAAATATAATGATACAGAATCGCTGCTCAACAATATTTTGTATGAAAACTTCATGTTTACAGTTAAGCTTTGCATTGTCTGACATGTCCATCAGACAGGGTTAAAAACTTCTCAAACAAATCAAGTATCAAAAAATATCGACCTAGTATGTTCGGGTTAGCAACAATGACGTCGAATGTGCTTGATATGAAAGACCTCTTCCTCGAGTCAACTCTACCTCATCAGCGGCCGCAGTACGTGGCCATATCAACATAAGAGTCATCCTCAATTTGTCAACAAATCTACATATAAATATTATGTGAGAAAGTAGCTTTTTGGCTTTCTAAATATCTAGAAAATACGGAATGCGGAAGCTAAAAACATGTCGAGTATTATTTATATAACTAGTAAATTAACGCAACATTTGAATTTTTCGCCATTTGTGCAGTAAAGTGTTGGCAAGCCTAAAAAAAACAATTCGACAGCTGACAGTTTAGGGTTAGTAAAAATGGAGCGTTACACGATAGAACAACGTGTCTTCATTATTGAACAATATTTCAAAAATAATGAAAGCTTGGGGGCCGCAGTTCGAAAATTTCATACAAAATAAGGTCGGAATAGTGTTTTAACTTCGTCAACTGTGAAAAGATTAATTGAAAAATTCAGGGATACTGGATTAGTTGGAGATGTCAAACACACTGGTCGTCTAATAACAAGCCGTTCAAATGTTATAATATCGAAGCAGTGGGTAAGAATGTCGGTGACAATCCAGGATCCTCAATTCGGCGTCGTGAACATGAATTGCACACTTCAAGAAGCTACAAATGGATGCTGATTTTTCGAGCAAAATCATCCTAAGCGATGAAGCATATTTTCACCTTGATGGCTTTACTAATCGCCAAAATTGTCGCTTTTTATGTTCTGAGATCCCACATGTGATTGTCGAAAAACAAATGCATCTACAACGTGTCACTGTTTTGTGTGGATTTTGGGCTGGAGGCATAATTGGACCATACTTTTTTGAAAACGAGGCTGGTCAAGCAGTGACTGTTACTGGTGCTCAATATCGCGACATGATAACACAGTTCTTTCTGCCGAAATCGGATGATGTTGATGTAGCCAATATGTGGTTTCAACAAGACGGTGCCACATGCCATACGGCCCGTGAAACAATTCAATTACTGCATGAGACATTTCCAGATCGTGAACTCTCTCGTTTCGGTGATTAGAATTGGCTCCCTAGATCGTGTGATTTAACACACTTAGATTTCTTTTTATGGAGTTACTTAAAATCACAGGTCTATGTCAACAAGCCCACAAGCATCCGTGCATTAAAGGAGGAGATTCAACGCTGCATCAACGAAATTCAGCCACATTTATGCAAAATGGTCATGGAAAATTTCGACAAACGAATGCGTATGTGCATGCAAAGCCGTGGAGGCCATTTGCCCGATGTGTTATTCCATAAATAACCCTATCCTATGTACTTTACGATTCAATAAAAATATAACAATCAAAAGACTAAAAACTGTGTTTTCTATTTAATTCATATCTTGCGTTAATTTTGGGACATCCTATATAATGTATGAGATACGAAGCGTTAAAAGATCCGAGTATATGAATTTGTATACAAGTGGATGCAAGTAATATAGAATTTAAGGTTTTTTTTTATTGCTGAGAAACAGCAGATACGCTGACGGCCTACTTAATAGTAAGCAGTTACCGTCGCCCATATATGGATGTTTGCCATGCTAGGGGCACCGCGAACACGCTGCTGTCTCATAAGGGTACAGGAACCTGGGTTCCTAATGCCGGTATACAACAAAGGATTATTATGGCGGCATACTGAAGTGAAAGGGTGGTTGCCACCCAGACGGGCTTGGGGCCTTAAAACGTAACTAGGGTTGTTTTGTCGACTTTTACGACAGGCCGACCCCGGCCGCAGGGGTTTAGTATTCTCAACCTGCCCTTGCAACGAAGAAAAAAATGTAACATTAAAATGACTAATATGCTATCACTCTAAAGTACAAAAAGTACAACCTATTCTAAAGACAATATTAGACTGAACTTTGTATTTAGTCATAAAAAACCAGTTCAACGAATATTAATATTAGTGTTGGTTTTTCTGACCTTTTAAAAGTCACAAAAACTATTTTTTTTTTATTGCTATAGAACAGCAGACAGGCTGACGGCCCGCTTAGGATTTAGCAGTTACCGTCGCCTATAGGTGTATGCAACGCCAGTGGCATCGCGAACACGCTGCTGTCCCATAAAGGTACAGGAACTTGGGTCACTAATGCCGGAACACAACACAAGGTTATTATGGCGGCATACTTAAGACCAAAGGTGGTCGCCATCCAGACGGGCTTGAAGCCCTACCACGTAGCTAGGTTGGGTTGTTTTGTCGCCTTTTACGACAGGCCGACCCCGGCCACAGAGGTTAGTATTCTTTCTCCGCCCCTGCACGGATAAAACTACTCGTATAACCTTTGTTTTCAAATCCGATTGCATTTGAAATCTGCTCCAAGTCCGCTTTTGAAGAAGACTTCTACTTTGAAGCCCAACACTATTGTTTGGCATAAGTCACATACTTTCTGCAATTTGTAAACTAGAACAAACCTGTTTGGTAGCGAGCTGCAACTTCTGCGGGTAAAGCTCCTGCAGCCGCTGGCAGAAGTGCACAGCAGTTGTCGTCAATCGGGCCATTTTACTAGTCAGAATGTTGACGTCCGAACCTCTTTACGTCACAATAAAACCACGTGAACGATAACCGCTAATCCTGTGTCACACGAATCATCCCAAGATTTGGACGTCTCGTTTATCTCGAGTTTATCTATTTTTTTATAAATATAAACAAAGTTATCGCTAGGTCCTTCAATGTTGTGACGTTAACCAAGCCATGCCTCCAATAAAGGAAACGTTGATTAAAATCCGAATTTATTTCACTCTAAAGTTTAATTTTCAATTTAAACATCAGCACTTATTTATATTCACAAAATATAAAAACGTATCCACAATTAATCACATTTTTAACAACAATAATCTAATCACTTTACATTAAATTTTCAAATAAAAATAATTATTTATTAATAGTCTGTGCAAAATATTGATAGCTATTGCAGCTTTAAAAGCGATAAATACGACCACAAATGTTTTTAAGTTCTGTTAATAATTAATTGCGCGTGCGCATTGAACAGTGCGCGGGCGCCGACTGAAAGTGTTTCTTCGCGACGAAGTCGTACCCAATTAAGTGATAAGCCAAACATTATCCACAAAAGCCGAAAGCGAAGAAATGGTTACATTTCAATATTAAAATTTAAAGACATTACATATACTTTTATAGGAAATAAATAGCAAATAGCCACATCACAATTATATAAACATTCAAAAGTTAAACAACAGTTCACCCGTGAGCGCATAAAAGCACCAAGCTATTGTTTTAATTTTTACATCATTGCTACGTAAACTGTATTTTTTTTTGGTATATGAGAGTGATTAGCTGACAAATTAAAAACCTAAAAGTTGTTTCATAACAAATGTTCTACAGATTCCGAAGAGCAACTTTTAACTTATACAAGATTCAATAAGAGGACATAATATGTACATTAAAATATCAAATTAATATAAAATTAGTTACTCTTATATCCCGGGGAAACCGAATGACCAGTACCACGTCGAGACTCCGGGGGGAAGTCGACGTGGTTATGTCCTCACCGTTCTAAACCTACAGCAGCCATCTTTTCGCTGCTGACCGAGATGTGATGGCTAGCGGTGGTCGTAACGGTATACCTATTAAAACTCCGGTCGCCACCCAAAGCCTTATGTGGAGTCATCGCAGGATTGACTTTAGTAAATATAGACCAACTAAAAACA
Source organism: Malacosoma neustria (assembly GCA_963693495.1). Classification (NCBI taxonomy): domain Eukaryota; kingdom Metazoa; phylum Arthropoda; class Insecta; order Lepidoptera; family Lasiocampidae; genus Malacosoma; species Malacosoma neustria. The sequence continues at coordinate 14,768,429 of OY856390.1, forward strand.
GGGACATATTCAAATTAGATATATAAAAGTGAAAAAATAATAATTAATGGATACCGACATGGAATGATAAGGCGGTAGCCTTATTATAGCGTAGAATCGTAAAAGGTGACAAACGTATTACTGCTTTTGCTATTATAGTTTATGGACGACAAAACTAAGGAATCGTTCTGGTTTTTAAAGGTTAGATCCGGACAATAGTGACCTCTGTAAAAACTAAATTTAACCAATCATTGTTTTGTTTGTGATTCTTTGTTCAGGCAAGAGCGTCTTCGACGGGCACTTGTGCAAGCAGGTGCGCAAGAGTTTATCATTTAATTATAGTCAGCATCGCATTTCGGATGCAATCAAAATAAAATGTTTATAAGCATAAGTATGAAAGAATAAAACATGAAAAGAACAACGCGAAAAAAGATAAAATAAAGGTATTTTTATTACACTTTTCGATAAAATGCACAGTAATAATTAAATTATTGTACTCGTTGTTAATCTTAATAAAACAATAAGATAAGAAATATCTATAAAAATATCGTATCGTTCAACATAATGTAGACTACGAGTATAATGATTGTCGCTTGTAAACAACCAATAATATTTGGTAAAAATACTAATTGTTCACAAAGATTATCAAGTCTTGCTTATATTTAAACGGGCTTATGGTCCAAATAAACTTCAGATTCGGATTTAGCGAATCAAAATACCTGAAATTCATGCTTGGTCTAGTTCTACAAACAATTTCATAACCAAAACAACAAAATTTTGCTATTTTTTACAATTTACTCGAGATTTAGAGGGTGTACGATCCAAACTGACTCCAGATTCGGATTTAGCGGGTCCAAATATATGTCGAAGGTAGGTGGCGTCAAATGTACAAACCATTTTTTTGTGTGCCAGTGAAAATTGTATATAATTTTTTTTATATTGTGACCCCATGTATGCACTGTTAAAAATGATCAAGATGAAAGTGCTTGCAATTTAAATAAAACCTGATTGTTACTTAGAAGAGCAAATAAATAATACAATTTAAAAAATATAAGAAAACAATACGAAATTATATTAATAATTAGAAAAATACACCTCCGGCAAAGTTCATTTAAATTTTAACAATATCAAAACCTTAGAAATCTGCTAAAAATGAGAACAATACAACTCGCGTGTACGTTATATTAATTTTTAAATGAGCAGTTTTACCTTTATAAATAGTGCATCGTTTGCTTATAGTTATAGGTTAGTTATATAATAGCTAAATTTGTAATCCAGACGATGGCAATAAGGAAACTGCGATGGCTGATGTGTGCTCTCGTTTGTTATTGTGTCATCATTAGTACAAATCGGTTGGTTTATTGGTTCACATCAGAGGCGTATAGTTGCAAAACCCGCTTAAACGTTTTTGACAAAATGACGATATATAGTTAGAAAATACTCTAAACTATCTCCATAGCTATACATTTTTTATTCCACAAATGCCTCTATATTTTATAAATTCCAATATTAATTTAAACTTTTTTTGCGTTACGATCAAATCACAATTTAAGGTTCCAAAAAATATTGTTATAGCCGATTTTGCAATTACATGCCTCATTACCGAGTTGGTTGCCTAAAGGACTTTTTAGTTGTAAAAGCACTACGCACTCTGCTGCTTGGAAAAATGCAGCAGGAGTCCCCCAGCAATGTGCCGCTGCACCCCCGTCGAAAGGACTTCTTCAGACAACTTTAGACAAGTGTTCATTTCAGTTTGTAACGGAAAGTACCACTTAGCAGCCTCATTAATATCTCGAGTTTTTGTAATAAGTTATTCAAATTAAAAGAGCAGATTTAGTCACAATTGTTTCAACGTTGTATTGAATACGTCTTAAGTTAAGAATAAGTTTTCTGAATTGTGTAGTTGGCTTTGTCGTAAAACAGCAGTACTGCGTAATGGATCGTAAGGTAAATAGAAAAAAAAACTAAAATGTAATATATATATATATATATATATATATATATATATATATATATATAAGGAAATTCTAGTATATTCAATCTAACATCTAATTATTAGAGTAGTATATAACAAATATAGAACAATTTTAACTTTTCGAAAATATTAAACATTTACATACATATATCTAACTAATCAATTCCTTTTAATCTTTATTTTTGTTATTATATTTGTTGATCTTTTTGACTTGATCTATTTATGTCGTTTCTGAGTAACAGTAGACAGACGGGCGGCCTACTTAATAGTAAGCAGTTATCGTCGCCGATGGATCTTTGCGAAGCCAGGGGCACCGCGAACACGTTGCTGTCCCGTAGGGGTACAGGAACCTAGGTCACTTATGCCGGAACACAACACGGAAGGTTATTATGGCGATATACTTATAGACCAAGGGTGGTTGCCATCCAGACGGGCTTGGGGCCCTTTTTTGTTTTGTCGCCTTTTACTACAGGCCAACCCTGGCCGCAGGGGTTAGTGTTCTTACTATGCCCCTGCACGGAGATAAACAAGTCAACAAAGTCATTACAATATAGTCGTTAAAGGATGCAATATTCACTCATCATCATCATCATCATCCTAGCGTTAGTCCCGGTTGCTGCCCAAACTTTCGTTTCGGTGCCCGGGGTCCGCTTTCCGACTTTTTCTACTCCACTTCGCGCGATCTTCTGCATCCCTGGTAGTGAGCCCATTGGCACGCATATCACCCTTTACGACGTCAAGCCAGCACTTTTTGGGTCTACCCCTCCTGCCGGGGCCCGGCGGAGGCGGCATGGCCAGACATTTGTTTCCCACGTAAGCATCCGGTTGCCGTAAAACATGGCCATACCAACGGAGCCGACACTCCTGCAATTTATCTGCAATGTCACGGACATGAAGACTACCGCGAATGCGGGAGTTCCTAACGCGGTCCTTCCGCGTCACTCCACACATCCACCGCAGCATATTCATCTCCGTGACACGCAGTTCTTGCTTGTGTCGCTCTAACACCGGCCACGCTTCACAGCCGTATAAAAGGACAGGCCTAATGATGGTCTTATAGACCTGCCCCTTCAACTTTACCGGCATCTTGGGGTCACAAATGACACCAGTTACCTCACGCCATTTGGCCCACGCGGCAGCAATGCGTGCCTTGACGTCGCAATCGATGTCACCGGATGCATGAAACACAGATCCCAGATATTTCACAAGGTCCGTGCGCTCGACCTTGTTGCCGTCTATGCGTACGGGTGTGGGATCTGTGGAGTTACAGGCCAAGTACTCGGTCTTCGTCACATTGAGCTTCAGACCACCGTTCTCAAGCGACTCTTTCCACGCCTTCACACGTCGCACCAGCCTACCCCTGTCCGAATCTGCCAGCGCGATATCATCAGCATACATGAGCAACCACGGGGGCTGCTCATGTGAGTTTCTGATGCTGTCTGACAATACGTCTAATACCACGCTAAACAGAAACGGACTAAGGACGGATCCTTGGTGCACCCCGACGGTGATGGGGAAAGGTTTGGTGTCGCCAACAGCGGTTCGAACTACGGAATCGGAGTCACGGTACATGTCTCGGATGATGTCAACATAGGCCTCTGGAATCCCTTTGGACCGCAATGCCCACCAGATTATCGCGCGAGGAATACAGTCGAAGGCCTTCTGCAAGTCGAGAAACAGGCAATGCAGAGGCGTATTCTTCGCCCTGTATTTCTCCGCGACAGTCCTTAGGGCAAAAACAGGGTCCATTGTCCCGTGACCAGGGCGAAACCCATATTGACAATCCGAGACAGTGCACTCCTGTCGAATCCGAGAGTCGATAACCCTTTCGAAGAGCTTCATGGTGTGGGACATGACCTTAACTCCTCGGTAACTACCGCACTCCTGCACCGACCCCTTGCCTTTGAAGACTGGAGTAATGATACTCAGTCTCCATTGGCTCGGGATCGTACCGGTGAGGAGTGTCCGGTTGAAAAGGTCTGTTAAGATGCCCACACCACGAGAGCCCATCGCCTTCCAGGCTTCGATGGGGACTCCATCGGATCCAACAGCTTTCCGATTCTTCATGCGGCGAAGACAATTCTGGACTTCTGCAGGCGTTATCAGTGGCACTAATCCTTGATTCGGAGGAAGATCAGGCGGCTGCACCTCTTTGTGCTGCGTGTTCAGCAGCTCGTGGAAATACGAGCGCCATCTCTCCTTCACCGCGAGGTCCTCGCATAGCAGGTTGCCCACAGGGTCTTTTACACAGCGGCACTTGGAAATGTCCTGTGCCGCTTTGACCCTGGAGCGCGCCAACTTATAGATGAGCTTCTGCCCCTCAGACGATTCCAACTTATCGTAAAGTGGTTGTAAGTGGTCTCGCCTGGCTCTGGCAACAGCTCTCTTAGTGGCGCGCTTTGCTACCCGGTATGCGTCGCGGTCTTCAGGAGATCTGGACGCTTGCCACTTCTTAAAGAGGGCTTTTTTCGCCCTGGTCTCCCTCTGGACTGAGTCGTTCCACCACCAAGTCTCCTTGTCACACTTGCGTCCGCCCTTAGACACGCCGAGCACCTCTCTCGCCGACCCAAGGATAGCCGCCTGAATCCTGTCCCAGTAAGCTTGAACTGGTCCGCCCTCACCTCCGGCGCACTTGTCGCCGATGGCAGAGGCGAACTCCTGGGACTTGACTTCATCAAGCAGCCACCACCTGATTCGGCGTTGAAGGCGGTCGACACATTTGCCTTTGGGCTTTACGCAGAGGTCCATGACAAGAAGACGGTGTTGTGCAGTGAGACTCTCACCGGGTATGACCTTGCAGTTGGCTACTTTGCTGATGTGGTATCTCCTAGTGAGTAGGAAGTCGATTTGGGTAGCATTCCTCCCGCTCTTGTAGGTGATGAGATGCTCGGGTCTCTTTTTGAAATACGTATTCACGATGGCAAGGTCAGCAGCCGCACACGTATTGAGGATGTCCTCCCCTTCCGCGTTGCGGCTACCGTACCCAAATCCACCGTGAACACGCTCAAATTCCCCACATTCAGCACCCACATGACCGTTCAGATCACCCCCCAAAACGATCCCCTGTGATAATGGGATTCCACCGAGCACTTCTCCGAGTTGATTCCAAAACGCTATTTTATCGGTGTCGTCACAACCGGCCTGTGGCGCATAGGCACTTATCAAGTGGGTAACTACCCCATCGATAAGCACCCTAACGACCATAAGCCGGTCGCTATGACGTTTCACTTCCAAAATGTCGTTCTGGAACTCCTCCGAGAGCACTATGGCAACCCCATTCTCCCCACCAGGTGCACCTGTGTAGATCAGCTTGTAGCCATTCCCAATGAACCGGGATCTGCTGGCCTTCCACCGAGTCTCCTGCAGGAACGCCACGGCCACCCTCCGCCTGGAGAGCACATCGGCCAACTCTCTCGCGCGTCCGGTTAGCGTGCCAATATTCCACGTTGCGAAGCGGAGTTTCCTTTTGGATGGGGCTAGTGTCTTTAGCCGTGCTCGCCCACGGCACGGCAGCCCTAGTCCACTTGTCACAGGAGTCGGGCGAGGTTCCTGCGCGTCGTTTTGCGGCGACGCCCTATCCGTGACAAATCTATTACGAGTCTTAACCATATATTATTTGACAAGTTTTGGTTTTTACGGGAGCGACTGCCGTCCGACCTCCCAACCTCTAAAGGGAAACCTAGAGGTGTCCTTCCCTCGCCGCATGCAAGCTGGCAGAGGGAGTAACCCATCAGTCGGCTTTTACGACTCCCTTGGGATGATTTGGGGTGGCCCTATTCTTTCTTCGGCCGGGACCACACGGCTTCACTCTATCACAATATCTATCTAAGATTGAACCACGGCTTAACAACATGCAGTTCAAATATCGATGTACATGTTAAGTATTAATTCGACATTTACGCCTTTATCGCTATATCTTTACCTTGCTCAGTAATACATACTTTCTGTGGCGTATTAACTTTATTACAACATAAATCACCGCTTTATAACTTATCGACATCATATCACCAAGTGTTAAAAGCGCCAGTTAATCACAGATCGTGACCGAACCAGGCGCTAATGAAATTCACACGAGAACAAACACTGCGCTTGCGCACCGAATACTGAAATTTCGAGTAACAATTTTTCGTATTCTCGTTGTAATGGAAATAATATTTCACGTCTCAATCTCATTCACCTCGGGGTACCGGTGGGAAATATAATGTTGTGCGCCATTCTATTGTAGTTTTATTTTCGCTATTATTTATTTCTCATTTTTAGTTGATATCTGCTTTGACTTGAATGTTTCTTGTTTAGTTTCCCGATTTCTCATGTATATTTTAAGGCGATTGTCAATTTATAACATTTTAAGCGACGCCAAGGGTACCACGAACACGCTTTCGGTCGCATAGGGGAACTGTAACCTGGAAAAGGTTATTATGGTGACATATTTAGAGACCAAGGTTAGTTTATATCCAAACGGGCTTGGAGCCCTAACAATCTAGCTAAGGGTATTTTATCGCCTTTCACGGCAGCCCGTAGGGGGTCAGTATTCTTAATCAGCCCCTGCACGCAATTCAAATCAGAATAGATTTTACATAATTATATATTGTAAACTCCACTCCAAGTGGTCTCTGAATTATTATCTGGTTTCTAACTAATGTAAACAATAAATAAATGTAAACACACGTAAATACACACATCGACTTATATACGTACTAAAATAGTGAATGTCATAAGTTACGGATCACGAGTCCAATGCCTACGTGACTGAAAATCTATATTATATATTTATCCCTATTAAATTATCTATACAAATAAATAAAATTGGAGTGTCTGTTTGTAATATTAAAATAACTGCTTTTTACTAAGTGCATTTGGACGTATACACGGTACATATACCAAAACAACATTTTTTACAATTTTTGTCTGTCTATCTGTCTGTTTGTTCCGGCTAATCTCTGAATTGGCTACACAGATTTTGACGAGACTTTCCCTGGCAGATAGCTGATGTAACAAGGAGTAACTTAGACTATTTTTATATTAGGAAAAAAAAATAGTTTTTGTTAAAAATGATAAGTTTCGGAAATTTTGTATTCCAATTTAAGTTGACCTCAGATTTATATGATCAATCATATGAAATAGGGTTCAGCTTAGGCTGGAATATGTAAGTTCGAACACTCGTATTCCGGAGGCGCATGGCGTAGTTGCATTCGATAACACTGACTGTTTGCATATTTCATTTATTTATATTTTAGGGTTTATAGGATTTGTAATCCAAAATAAACCATAAGATATATCCACAAAAAATGCTGCCCAAAGTCACTATTTCACGCGGACGGAGTCGCGGGCACAGCTAGTCCCTATTAAATAAAGATAGTAAAACACGTTAAAATTGTTAGTAGATTTATAAATTTACGTCCTAGCAGATCTCAAGCGTATTCATTCCTTCGTCGCTGTCATTCCTTAATACATGCTATTAATATTTTGTTTTTTTTTTGTGTCGGGGAAAAACCCTCTCTTGACGGGTTCCCCCGGCCCGGGGGATATGTGAGACTCCGGGAAAGATGTTCAGCCATCCGACTACCCACTAAAAAACCCCGCTGTTCTCCTATCGCCTACGCCCGGGCCCACGGATATGTGGCCTGCCGATCTCGTAGCCCGGGTCGGTCCTGGGCCGCCCTTTGTCTGAGGGCGGGCTCATCCAAATTGTTGGCGCAGGGGGGTCAGAATTACGTCTCCCCGGCGCTCTCCTGATTCAGCTCTTTAAGGAGTTGACGGGGCCGCGGAACATCACGCGGCAATAGTACGGGCGGCGGATCCTGCCCCGAGGGGCCGCACGCGGCCTCTTTCTACGGCGGCCGGAGTTTTAGTTTAGTTTTATTACCTTTTATATTACTATATTAATTTTCTATATTATCTTAATAAATATTCATCTTTTACTCGAAACACAAATTGTACCAATGCGTTTTTCAATTCAACTTACAAGTAAACAGGATGTATTTAAATAATTCAAAAACCTGAAAAACCTTGAACCGACCAAACAACTATTATCTAATTCAAACAAAAAATAGCAAGTGTATGAAAAATACTCGCTGAATCAATCTCAATGAGATACTAATTTGAAATATCACGAGTCGAAACCAATAGTGCCGTATAATTTTCTTACTACTTTTACTGTTTCGAAATTCGTTACTAAAATAAATCAAATAATGTATTATTTAAATTTAAAAAATTATACATTTAGACATCTATTTGAACGCATAATTTTTTATTTATATACGAGTACGTGTAAATAAACCTATAATCATTGACTAAATTTTTTAATAAAAAGAACTTATAAAATCACCCAGAGTTTGAATGTACATATATTTATGTTTTAAACTAGGAAGGACTCTATAATTACAGCAATTTCCGAATATTTCCGACTACTGTCGGATAATTGTATACTGTATGACGTTGTGTACACAAATTGATTTTTATATCAGTTAAATAAACATCCAATAACATAACAGAGCGTGCTTACCCTCTGAAATATTTGCGAATACAATTTATTTTAGTCTATTTACAGTAATGATTACTTGCGTATACGCCACGTTATACGGGCCCAAATGTAAGTAACTCAACTATTGGTAAACATATTCAAATTCTATGTAGGTGCACATAATAAATAATTCCTATTGTAATAATTACACGAGTACCCAACCGGACTTGTTTTATTTAAAAAGTGTCCTCAAGTAGCAAATATTTCCCCTTAAAAAAGCGTCAAAAAGTTATTTGAGGGGGAAATAGGTCTTTTAACTCAGCATACTTCAATTCGTCTTCAATAACGACATTCATACAATGTATCATATCATACCACTGTAGCTGCACTAGAACCATTCGGCCGATTTTTTATTTGAACTATAATATCGTCGGCTTATTGCAAGAACTCATTAACTGTAAAAAATCAGATACGTTTTTATCTATAATGGGCTCATTTTTACATATCTACAAAATGTAAAAACACTAATTTCAAGCTGGCCAATATTAGCCGTTACGTCTTTGCCTAATCAACATAACCACTGACTAATTCCAACTAAAATGCTGTTTTCCCAAAATAATGAAATGTTACATAATGACTTGTTGCAATAAGCCAACGATATACAACGTACAGCTGCACCAGTTTTCAGCTTCTCCCTAATATTAGATGGTCCTTCCCCTACCCTCCATACATTAAAGCTATGATTTTGACATTTCAGCTACTTTTGAACTGTTCACCAACATAATGGCATTCGCATAAATATACTGTGCATGTGCCATCTAAATGCGCAGCGCCGTCTAGTGCCAAAGTTAGCCGAAGAATGTTTATAGTATAGGGAGGTACTATATTATAACTGATATACTTTTATTTTCTAAATAAATATATACCTAGTCAGGTCATAAATTCTGTCACATGTTTAATGTAAAATAATTGTAACAAGTTTATTCATTATGTAACCATTCATATACCAAAATGAACTTAACAAAACATAGATTCTTATGACATTAAAGTTTATTCAAAATGACCTCCGTGATTTTGAATACAGGCCTTCAATCTGCGCGGCCAGTCGTCTATCGCAGCACGAACGAGGTCCATGTCAACATCGGCGGCTGCCTTAATCAAGGATGTCTTGAGTGACTCCAAATTGGGATAAGGCTTTGAGCACGCCTTTTCCTCCAAGTGTTGCCATATCTTGTAATCTAACGGATTCAAATCTGGACTGGAGGAGGGCCAGTCTTCGTGCCGGATGAAGTCGATTTCACGCGCCGCCAGCCAGTCTTGTGTGCTCTTCGCTCTATGAGCTGGCGCCGAATCTTGTTGGAATACCCAGTACCTGTTATTGAACATGGTATGAGAAACAGGTTCCACAAGGTTCGTCAGGACTGTATTTTGATACACAACAGCATTCGTTTTTACACCTTTCTCACAAAAATGTACCTCTGTTAAGCCCCAATAAGAAACTCCCAACCATACCATGAGCGAGGATGGAAAATGACCTCGTTGGACACGCGGAATACGGTTGCTCGCTTCTTCACTACTGTGTGCGTACACCTTATCATTTTGTTTGTTGTAGCTCTCTTCTACGGTAAACATTTTTTCATCCGAAAAAAGAATTTCCCGATATTTTTTTCTCGCGTACCGCTTCAACAAAGCGCGGCATCTCTTCAGTCTCAGGTCCATTAGACGAGCATTCAAACGATGTCCTGTTTTTCTTCGATATGCCCGAAGCCCTAAGTCTTCATTTAACACCCTTTTTACCGTGGTTCTGCTTAACCCCATCTGAAGGGCCAACAGTTTCTGCTTACGTTTGGGATTTCTTTGAATTCGTGCCTTCACAGCTTTTATCACTGCTGGAGTCCTAACAGACCGAGGGCGACCACTTCTTGACCTGTCATCTACACTAGAGTCTTCATTGTATCGTTTGATGGTACGATAAACGAATCTTTTGGTTATATTCAAATTTTTCAGTATGTTAAAAATTTGAATTGGCGCGTAACTGCAACGATGCAACGCAATAACTGCAACACGGTCTTCTTTAAGCGTCCACTCCATATTTAAAAATGAGTAAAATTCTAAAAGTATACCTTTTTTATTTTCATGAACAATTCGAAATTCGAATTCAATAAACTTTTTTGTGGCCAGCATTCTAAAAGAAAAGTTTTTACTGTGTGACAATACTTATGACCTGACTATGTATAATAGGTAGTCAGTAGAATGATCTAAATATTACTTCAACAACTATATATATATATATATATATATATATATATATATATATATATATATATATATATATATATTGGTTTAGAGGTGAAAACTTTAGAGAAAGTTATTTTCACTATTAGTATGGAAGTATGGATAAATGATGAGCAACAAGATGAGTATCTTGTAAGTTCATAATAAATACTAATAAATCACTTACAAATATTTGCGAAATAACCACAACTGTACAAAAATAAAGTTAAACACTATATCAGGTTTGGTACATTTTTGTTTACTGTTATATATTTATTATTAACTCATTTTAGAGCTTTTAATATGGATATTATACAAAACGCATGCCAGCAATCATCTTCGGTGGGAGATTTGCGTACTCGAAATGCGCGGGCGCCGGTCGTTGACCAAAATGTCAATGTTCTCACTGCGTGTCTATTATCTTTTCGCATGAAGGTCAGTGTGTGTGCAACGCTATTCACTATTCACGATTCTCGTGAATTATGTAATCCATATGAGTATACAAACATTCAAGAAATAGATTCTTAAAATTTTAGCTTTAATCCACAAATGTGGTTATAATGAAACTTTCGTAAAAAATTTCCCTTACTAATTTGCGATATGGTCCTCATCGTATTTGCTAGCTGAATGTAGACCTCCTCAAGTATAACATAAACAACAATATGTATATTGTTATAATAATTAGCCTGTTATCTAGAAAAAATTTATATAAACGCAACCTGACAGCATATTTTTGATACTTAACCACTCAATCTCTAATATTCTCCCACCCTGTGTTTTAAATAAAATAACTTTCACCGCTGATTATCAGGTATAGTCACCGCATAGGCTGAAGGTGTACGTGACACGTGTTAACCCCTCCAGAAACCTGACTATAGGGGTCTTACTTACGATCCATTGTTACGACCAGCTTTTGACGTCAACGCGGCACACATTTAGACAAAACGGGCACCATAATTAGTACCTACAATCAAATGACGTATTAACAATGATCTCCTAAAAAGATACTGAACAATATGGCCGAATGGCGTGACTCAGCCAACTTTGAAATGAAACATACAGCCTATTCCGGTCTCAGTAATGGAAAATTAATTTTACCCAAATTACAAACTTTTTTCTCAGAATGTTTTCTGTCACCGTTGATATATGGCAATTATGCTATAATATGCACATCAGGCGAGAAAAACTGCTTCATGCTAACGTAGGATTCGAACCCGGGACTTCTAGAATGGTATTCGAGTGTAATACCACTGAGTTACCGGGTACCTATATAAAATATAGGTAAAGGAAAATCTATACATTAGATTTTGGATTAGTAGTTTATTTACGCTACACACTACTCTGGGTAAGTTACCTTTACATGCGTTCCTGCGCACGCGGCAGCCAAGTGGTAACACATTCGGGGACCAACTTGAGTTCACATGGCACGCAACCCATCACTTAGTATCCCACTACTTAGGCAGTGTTTCTCACATAATATGCAAACATAACTTCCAAGTATCTACGGATAGCCCGAGCACAGCAGTGGGTCACTGTGGACTGTTATTACATACAGGCTCTAAATCATATATATTATAAATGTGAAAGTAAGTTTGTTTGTTACGCTTTCACGCGAAAACTACTTAACCGATCATCATGAAACTTTGTACACATATTTTTGGAGGTATCAGAAGTAACTTCGTAAATTTTTTACGAAGATATTATAATTTTCATTACCGCCTATAATCTTGCGTATTTCGACCGTTCGATGCATAAGAAAAATTTACCTGTTAATTTCAGAACCAACACTCACGTTTACTGTGTCCATGTATCAGCCCCATGACATGACATAAACGGATATTTCCCAGAATGGATCAATGCATAGCCCATTAAACGCAAATGCGTTAAAAGTTATAATTAAACGTTACAAAGGCGCACAACAATCCTTTGATCGGAACTTACGTAGACTCGGACATGCAATGCATATTAAAACAAATAAAATCGTGTATATACTAATGAATTAAGACTATTGCGCAGGGGCGACGAGAATTTGGAAAAAGACATTGTGGTTGGGAACACCGAAGCTGATCGGGGACCGGTCAAGTAAGACTCGTCGTCATCCAAATTCTACACGGTCGCAGGAGACGTACTGGACAGAAATCGGTGGGGACATATCATCAGCTTCAGATGCAACTTTGATGACCATAGAGAGAGAGAAGTCTACTCTTTTATCACAATAATGGACGTTAAAGAAGAGTTTCACAATAGGAGTTTTAAATACTAAAAATAAATGATAATGTGACAATTTACCTGGTTATCCCTCCCAAAGTATACAACAGTTAACAGTTGTAAAAGATAAAATGTTTCTTTTTTATTGCTGAGGAACAGCGGACAGGCTGACGGCCCACTTCATAGTAAGCAGTTACCGTCGCCTATGGTTGTATGCGACGCCCCTAGCTCGCCCCACCGCGAACACGCTGCTTTCCCATAGGGTTACAGGAACCTGGGTCGCTTATACCGGAACACAACAGAAAGTTATTATGGCGGCATACTTAAGACCAAGGGTGGTTGCAATCGAGACGGGTTCGGGGCCCTACCACGTAGCTAGGGTTGTTTTGTCACGTTTTAAGACGGGCCCAACTCGGCTGCAGGGGTTAGTATTCTTACTCCGCCCCGGCACGGAAAGAAATGGCAATATTCTTTCTAACATTGATGACGAAACCGGGCGACGGCTACGTCGGAATATAGCAATAAAACTAGAAAGCCGTAAGCAGGAGCTGTTTGTCGGTCGCACATGTCGCTAGTTGCAACAAACCATGTTAGTATTTAAATTGAATGCAAAGAAATAAATTGAACACAGAACAGACACTGATATTATTAGCATGGAACACACGAATTTAATTACTTTTGCGAATTAATTGGAAAGTGAAAGTATCGAAGATGATATGACGGAATGAAAATTAATTTCAAATTCATGTTGCATTGTTCTTGAAAGTTTGATAATAAGCGGGTAAATTGTACCTAGTCAGGTCATAAGTATTGTCACACAGTAAAAACTTTTCTTTTAGAATGCTGGCCACAAAAAAGTTTATTGAATTAGAATTTCGAATTGTTCATGAAAATAAAAATGTATAACTTTTAGAATTTTACTCATTTTTAAATATGGAGTGGACGCTTAAAGAAGACCGTGTTGCAGTTATTGCGTTGCATCGTTGCGGTTACGCGCCAATTCAAATTTTTAACATACTGAAAAATTTGAATATTACCAAAAGATTCGTTTATCGTACCATCAAACGATACAATGAAGACTCTAGTGTAGATAACAGGTCAAGAAGTGGTCGCCCTCGGTCTGTTAGAGGACTCCAGCAGTGATAAAAGCTGTGAAGGCACGAATTCAAAGAAATCCCAAACGTAAGCAGAAACTGTTGGCCCTTCAGATGGGGTTAAGCAGAACCACGGTGAAAAGGGTGTTAAATGAAGACTTAGGGCTTCGGGCATATCGAAGAAAAACAGGACATCGTTTGAATGCTCGTCTAATGGACCTGAGACTGAAGAGATGCCGCGCTTTGTTGAAGCGGTACGCGGGAAAAAAATATCGGGAAATTCTTTTTTCGGATGAAAAAATGTTTACCGTAGAAGAGAGCTACAACAAACAAAATGATAAGGTGTACGCACACAGTAGTGAAGAAGCGAGCAACCGTATTCCGCGTGTCCAACGAGGTCATTTTCCATCCTCGCTCATGGTATGGTTGGGAGTTTCTTATTGGGGCTTAATATAAATAAAATAGGGTAGGTGCGCAAATAAACATTGTTGAAAATTTTTGCTCAGCTATTTTAAAGTTATTAATTAATTAAGTTGTTGATATCAAGTGATAGTAATATGTTCACATTCCCAGTGTAACGAGACATCTGCCTTGTGTTTTTATTTTTCCATCCGCAACACAGATTTTTATTTACAATCTGATCATTTCTTTGTTCAAACATGGAAGCCGTTCAAGAGGCCCAAGCTAATTTGTTAAAAGTTTTTGCTGAACGCATGGACACCTTCGAAAGTGAACTTGGTAAAAGCTCACTTCCGTCTACTTCCATTTCTTCACTAGCGACCGAGTTCGTTAATTTCAGGAGCTTTGTTTTTGAATCGCTGAAAACCCTTCAAGAGCAAATCGAGTTGATTCAAATCGCTACTGATCAAATTGAGATGCGCACTAGGAGAAAAACATTACTCCTTCATGGAATACCAGAACAGAAACAAGAAGATTCCAATGCCCTAGTGACTAAGGTTCTCAAAGATAAACTGAAATTTACCGATTTCAACAGCATGAGTATACGGCGTTCACACAGAATGGGTAAGGCTCTGTCGTCGATATCCACCCGTCCCAGACCCATTTTAATCAAGTTCTGCGACACCGCTTTACGTAATAAGGTGTGGTTTGCTAAGACACAGCTGAAAGGAACTGGGATAATTTTATCTGAATTTATGACTAGGAAACGACACAGTCTTTTTATAATGGCCAGGCAAAGATTTGGTGTGACAGGGACCTGGACCCGAGACGGCAACATATTTGTGATTGACAGTGACGGCAAGCGGCATCGCATCACCCGTCTATCGGACATGGAGAATGTACCTGCCTCTCGCTCAGAACAACAGGTGAATACTAAGCCATCAACTAAAGAACGCAGTGCCCCTAGTAAATCACGCCGTGCGACCTCAACGGCACGGAAATAAACAAATTCCAGTTAGAATTATAATCATTTTATTCTAGATGATAATCATATGTTTAACTTTAAACTATGTTTATAAGACATAAAAATGCTAAATTCTCATATTTACTTCTGTTTTTACTGATGTTATTATTCTACTATTTTTTTTTATTAATTTTGATTATGAGTAAAATTAGATTTCCTTTTACACACATATTACATTGTTTATATATGATGTATTATTATTATGATTACCTATTGCGTTTTATTGTATACTAGCTGACCCGGCAAACGTTGTTCTGCCATAAAAATAATAAAATGTCAAAAAATAAAAAATAAAATTTAGGGGTGGACTACCCCTAACATTTAGGGGGATGAAAAATAGATGTTGGCCGATTCTCATAGATACCGGATAAGCACAAAAAATCACTAACTCAATTTAGTTATCTGCCTACTGCCTACCCCCTAAGAACGATGGCGTGATTATTTATAGCCTATGACCATTTCTAGGTTATCATCTATCACCATACCAAATTTCATCAAAATCCGTTCAGCCGTTTAGGCGTGAAAGAGGAACAGACAGACAGACAGACAGACAGACAGAGTTACTTTCGCATTTATAATATTAGTATGGATTATATAGGATATATATACCTATTACTACTGTTGTTTTATAATAATTTTATATACAGAATCTAATATCTAATGTTATATACAGAATAAAGTATCTTTGTTAATTATTTTATTAATAAGCTGGTACTGCGTATATTGATAAAATGACAAAATTATGCAATAAAACTTTATGTAACATATTTGTTTTATGTGTGTGCGGCTAAGCATTTTGTATTAAGTTCAATTACTTGAAAGTATGCTTTTTGTGTTTTGCTAATAGACTTAACTAATCCTATAATTACCACTTACTTTTAGACCTATATGTATGTATCTCAGATTACAGAATAATTTTATTCTGTAATCTGAGATATGTATATTGTATTTTCTAGTATTTGCACAACTAAACTTAAGATATGTGAATGATAACCTTGCAAGGGAAATTGTTGTGTATTTAAACAATGTTATTCTATGTACTTCATTGTTGCAAATAAATACACCTATTTTATTCTAATTTTAATATAAATTTATATAATACATAGTAGATTAGTTATTGTTCATTTTAGCTTTTAAATGTATCAAATTTTCATTAAATTATAAACAAATTAGTAATTAAAGATAAAACATATTCTTGAAAATATGAATTAGCAATTTGTTATTTATCAATTTTATTTTTTGTTTTATTGTTAATATTATTACTCAGCTGTTTGTTTACTTACTGTGTTATGTTATTACATAGCAATCTCATCCACACAGAGGCAGATGGACTATCATCATATTTATTTAGTAGTAAAAGTTTTTATTTTTATACATAACATAATAAAAATTATTTTATACATATATATTTATATATTATATTATTTGGTATATAATTTAATTTATAGTATATATTATGTCTTGCGAAGACAGTTCTAGTGAAACCGAATTTCTGTCTTGCTCGTCTCATAGTTCAACCGGTAGTAGCTGCAGTACACCTCAACTCAGGGAAGAACTTGAGACCCAATTCTCAGGTTTTTCTTCTAATTTCAACATAGTTCACATAAATGCGCAAAGTATTCCGGCTCATTTCCCGGATATGTTGGCATCATTTGATCAGAAAATGGTTCACGCGGTACTCGTGTCTGAATCTTGGCTTAAACCGTCCTTACCTTCCATATCATACTCCTTACCAGGTTTCCACCTGATAAGGAATGACCGTGTCAGCTCAGGGGGTGGAGGTGTTGCGATATATTTGAGGTCACATTTCCCTTACACAGTTATAAGCTTGTCCTCACAACCACCAAATACTGACGCAGGTGAGCACTTATTTATTGAGGTTCTAATAGGGCATACAAAGGTATTACTTGGTGTTTTCTATAGTCCATCTCTTCACGTTAATTATTTCTCAAATTTTGAAACTATCCTACATAAACTGATTCCGTCTTATGCTCACACAATTATAATGGGTGACTTCAATACCTGTCTATTAAAACGTGACAATCGTGCTACCTCTTTAGAAGACCTGGCTCTATCTACCAATCTCACTATACTTCCACTAAAAGCAACTCACCATTTCCCAAATTCTACACCTTCCCTTTTGGATCTTATTCTAGTCTCTTCACTTTCTCACGTAAGTAAACATGGTCAATGTCCTGCTGATGCTTTCTCTTTCCCAGCCCTTTTCTATCTTTCTTACAGGCTTCGTCCACCAAAAGCCAAGCCTAAGATTATATTGCAGCGTAACTTTAGTGGTATAAATTTAAATGATCTGTTAAAAGATGCTCGTGAGGTTGATTGGACCAGGGTAGTCAAGGCACCGTCGGGCCGTCCATAAATTATCTTGGACTGGTGCTCGACGGGCGATGGGACTTTGCGGCGCACTTCGAGCGCCTGGCGCCGAGGTTAGTTCGGGCAGCGGCGGGACTCTCCCGTCTGCTGCCGAATATCGGCGGACCGGGCGCAGTGTGCCGCAGGCTCTTTGAGGGAGCCGTGCGGTCGATGGCCCTTTACGGGGCCCCGATCTGGGCGGATCGCCTGACGGCCAAAACGACCGCGCTGCTTCGCAGGCCGCAGCGTGTTCTGGCCGTCAGGGCGATACGGGGATACCGCACGGTGTCCTTTGAAGCGGCCTCCCTGCTGGCCGGATCCCCACCATGGGACCTCGAGGCCCGAGTCCTGGCGCTGTTATACCAGTGGCGCCGGGACGCGGCCGAGCGTGGCTCTCGCCCTGCACCTCGCGAAGTTGAGGAAAAGCGGGCGGAGCTGCGCGATGAGGTGCTCATGGTGGAGTGGAAGGAGCGCCTCGCGCACCCCAGCGCGGGCCTCGCCACCATCGAAGCGGTGAGGCCCGTCCTGGCCGAATGGTTGGAAAGGCGCCACGGCGCCCTGACCTTCCGCCTGACGCAGGTCCTCTCGGGGCATGGTTGCTTCGGGAGGTACCTGTGTCGCATAGGGCGGGAGATGACGTCGGGGTGCCACCACTGTGGCGCGGGCGACGAGGAGGACACGGTTGACCACACTGTCGCCGTGTGCCCTGCGTGGCGCGAGGAGCGCCGCGCCCTCGTCGCCCAAATCGGCGTGGACCTGTCGCTCCCGGCCTTGGTTCTGTCCATGGTCGGGGGCGATCCTGGATGGACGGCCGTCGCCTCCTTCTGCGAGGCAGTCATGTCCGCAAAGGAGGCGGCGGAGCGGGAGCGGGAGTCGACCACCACACTCCCCTCCCGCCAACGCAGGCCACGTCGGCGGCGCCGGAGGTCAAGTAACGACCTCCGGCCGCCGTAAAAAGCGGCCGCGGGCGGCCCCTCGGGGGAGGATCCGCCGCCCGCACTTTTGCCGCGAGGGTGAGGGCTGCGTGCTGTTCCGCGGCCCCCCTCAACTCCTAGAGTTGTTAGGAGAGCGCCGGGGGGACGAAACCCTGACCCCCTGGCGCCAACACTTTAGAAGGGGCCCGCCTCAAGACAAAGGGCGGGCCGGCGCCGGCCCGGGCCACGAGATCGGCAGGCCATATATCCGTGGGCCCGGGCGTAGGCGATAGGAGAACAGCGGGGTTTTTTAGTGGGTAGTCGGATGGCCAAACATCTTTCCCGGAGTCCCACATATCCCTCGGTCCCCCCGGGCCGGGGGAACCCGTCAATAGAGGTTTTTCCCCGAGACCAAAAAAAAAAAAAAAAAGGGTAGTCAAGGCAGAATCTATCGATGAGAAGGTGGGTGCATTTAATACAGCCATATTGAAGTTGTATGATTTGCATGCACCTTTGCGTCAAATTAAAATAAAGCATCTACCAGCGCCGTGGCTCACTGAAGATATCAAAGTTTTAATGCATAAAAAATGTAAAGCCAGGACTAAATTTAAGACAAATCCAAATGATAACAATAAGTTAGCCTATGTGAATGCTCGTAATCGCTGCAATAGAGTGTGTAGGGACGCACAACGCCGATATATACACGAGTCAGTCCAAAATGAAAATCCAGCAAAAGTTTGGAAATTTCTTCGTTCTTTGGGAGTAGGCCGACAACCTGAACATCCTGTGTGTAAAAATTTCAGTGTTGATGATCTCAACCGGCATTTTTCATCTGTTTCCGATTTTGATCCTTTGACAAAATCAAATACTTTGAACATATTATCTTCACTACCTACTCCCAATCATCCTCCTTTCTTTCTAAGTCGATTTTCTGATAGTGATGTTAAGAGTGCAGTTAAGTCTATTGCTTCTAATGCTGTTGGTATTGATGGTGTTAGTCGTAATATGATCCTTCCCATACTGGATGTTATTACTCCTGTTCTTATTCACATATTAAATTACTCTGTGTCTTCCGGTACATTCCCTTTAGCTTGGAGGGAAGCCCAAGTAATCCCGCTACCTAAAAAATCGAACCCTACTTCTTTATCCCATTTTAGACCTATATCTATTTTACCGTTCTTATCTAAAGTCTTGGAGCGATTAGTACACAAGCAACTGAGCGCATTCCTAAATAAAAATTTACTAATAAACCCTTTTCAATCAGGCTTTCGCCCAGGTCATAGCACAACTACAGCATTAGTAAAAATAACTGATGATATCCGGTATGGTATGGATAATGGTCTGCTAACAGTGCTCTCGTTACTTGACTTTAGTACCGCGTTTAATACCGTCGATTTCGATGTATTATTAGGGATTCTTTTTACTCTTAACATATCTCCTGAAGTGATCGGCTGGTTTCAAAGTTACCTCTATGGTCGTCGGCAGCGAGTCCGGCTTGATGAAACTTATTCGTCTTGGCGTGACTTGATTGCTGGCGTTCCTCAGGGCGGCGTTTTGTCTCCATTATTGTTCTCAATTTTTATTAACTCCATCTCCAATCAGTTAACTTCATCCTTTCACCTCTATGCAGACGACTTGCAGATATACACACAAGCTTCTGTGTTTGAGTTATTTAAAGCATTTCACACAATAAACTCAGATTTAAACAGAATAATGCTGTGGAGTGATTCATTTGGGTTAAAAGTCAATCCACAAAAAACGCAGCTTATTGTCATCGGTAGTTCCAGAATGCTAGCTAAAGTTGAATGGGAAAAGTTGCCGAAAATTAATTTTGATGGATTATATATTCAGATTGGTGATAAGGTTAAAGACCTTGGTATTATTATTGACAGGGAGCTGTCTTGGCGACCTCAAATCGCTGAACTAAGCCGACGAGTTTACTTCTCTTTTAAGTCTCTTAATAGACTCAGAAATTTCCTACCGATTGCCACTAAAGTTAGGCTTGCAGAATCTTTGCTCATGCCCATTTTGGATTATGCCGATGCCAGCTATCTAGATATAACGCAAGAACAACTTAATAAACTTGAGCGCCTCCAAAATCTTTGTATCAGGTTCATATTTGGTTTGCGTAAATATGACCATGTTTCAGAATTTCGTACAAAACTCAAGTGGTTACCTATCCATCTTCGCCGGAAAACTCATATCCTTTCACTCGTTTACAAATTTATCTTTTATCCAAACGCCCCTATTTACCTAAGGAATCAATTCGAGTTTCTTAACTCGTCTGGCCTCCGAAATTTGCGTACATCTACTGAACTATCGCTTAAAACTCCTGTTCATACTTCTTCTTTTTATAATAACTCCTTCATTGTTCATGCTATCAAACTCTGGAATGCACTGCCTATTGCTATAAGACAAGCTAAGTCACTACCAACTTTTAAAAAATTGGTTAAAAATCACTACCTATCTTTAGTGTAACAACAAAACATATATTTATTTATGTATTCTACAAATATAGATATTTAAGTATGTTTATCTATTTATTTATTATATTTTATATGTATTATTGAATTTTATGTATATTATCTATTTATTATGTAAATAAAATATAATTATTATTTATTACCATACCTCCCTTCCACATCAATGTAACACCAATAATGTTCTATAGCCCGGGTTGCCTGGAAGAGATCGCTCTGTAGCGATAAGGCCGCCCATTGTAAGTCAAGTACATATTGATTGTATAAACAAGTTTCATTGTGTTTATATAATTGGTTTACAATAAAGTGTTATCTATCTATCTATCTATCTAATATAATTTTTTTATTTTATTTATGTGCACATAATCACGGCTAAGTGACGAATGGGTTTTTAGTAGGTTAACCCCAGATAACCCTCTAGAAAGGAATCACGCTTTTTAAACAGCGGGATTCAAGTGTATGCAACTTATCCTACAGGCAGACACTTCAAAGAGGCGTACTTCTAGCGACAGACAATGACTAGATATCAAAGAAGAATTTAGTTTGTAGTATTTATTCTATTGAGAATAACAGAAACTGTATTTTTTTTTTCATTTTAAATCCATTGAGGCATATTTTAATTTTACAATCAAAACGCATTTAAATATAACGCGCTTGGCATAAATAAATCGATTTCGTGACAGCTTAATAAAATTCGTGGCACATAGTAAATGGTCTGGACGCGTGCATCACGCCATCTTTGCTTTTGGCATTGTAATATTTTGACGCCTTCATACTAGATGCTTAAACTTATATTTTATTTTATTTTATTGATGCACAAAACAAATTACAACCAAAGAAATTATAAGTTTAGATATTCAACATAACAATCTGGATTGCAATTCAAAGCAGGTGCATACAGAAAAATTGTAACAACAAGTGCCTAAAAACCTTGTGTGTATATATTGATACACACATAACACACATGCACTGACACATACTCACACACAAAGCACGCATACACACTCACACACATATATAAGTTACTATCTAATTAAATTAATTAATTATAGACGAAAATCAAACCAAACTTCATACATGTCCTAAAAAGAGGAGTAATTATGTAGCTATTAAAATCAAAGGCTGATCGCTGGACAAATGAGTCAATTCTAAGTGAACTGAATATAACGACAAAACTTTCTGATATTTGTAAACAAAAAGTTCTCAAGTTTTTGGACACACTTTAAGACGAGATGCAGACAGTGTGGAAAATTTTCTCATTACAGGTTATGTCAATCAGTAAAGAGGCAGAGGACAGCAGACGGACAGAATAGGACATACTAGAAGAAAATTTCTCAAAAGATCGAACACTAATCACGTCTCTCAGTCACGAGGCTACGATAAAAGAGAGAAACCGATAGCTGCCAATTTGTGAGGAACACTTGTAATAAAATTATACATAGATAGATAACTCTTTATTGTATACTCAATTTATCTACAAATTTATAATACTTTATAATAAAAAGCATAACATTGAGATGTGGATATTATAGTCCATCCATCAAAGTATAAGCAGCAATAGACATAAAGGTAGAAAATATTAAACAATTGATGACAAAAATACACGCCTCACAGCATTCAAGTAGTAAAAAAAATAGTTATTATACAATAAGTACTGTTGATTATCTAATATGTTTAGCATATATATTTAAGCCAGTATTAGCCTTCATTGTGTCTATAATTAGTAACAATGTTATTAAAATAATGATAGGTATTTAAATTTAAGTAAGCTTTGTAATACTAAGTACATAAAAAATTGGGAAAAGAAAAATTCAGACTCGCCTGTCAGAAGGAAAATACATCTTCGGTGGCACAACGGCTTTCGCACGCCGAAACTTCTTCGAGATTCACGGGTACGAGTCCTGTCTCGATTCAGAGTATTTATGTACAATATATATATATTTAAAAAAAAATGTATAAAATAATACATCGGTTATCTAGTAACCATAATTGCTCAGCTGCTTTCTTTGAAACTAGAATTGTTACAGTGTATTTATTTATTTATGAAATAAAACAATCGTATAAATTTCAAAACCAGCTGTTTAAAAAACTTAATTGATTTTTAAGAATACTGAACTAAAAAGAACAGAACACAAAGACAGAACTAGGCTACAGGCTGTATCACTTTCCCGGAATACAATTTGATTATCGGAAAAAGCGATTTAAACGCGCATCTACATAATATATAAATTTAAATGAATACAACCCAGAGAAATAGATCTTAATCGTATATCTCTTTAGATTTCACTTAAATAGCTCTTTGTTCGTACGAAAGCTCGAATGCTTATTGAACGAGAGAACAATGGTTATCCACCATTTGAATAACAAACAAGAACAAGTATTTCAACAGATGCTCTCAATTCACGTATTATGTATTAACCACAAATCCGTTGAGGCTTCCTCAGATATCTCTTTTGTTCTTGAACATTATTTTTTTTTAATTGCTGTGCTGATCAGCAAACAGGCTGACGGCCGATTTAATGTAAGCAGTTATCGTCGCTTATGTTTGCGACTTTAGGAGCACCATTAACTCGCTGCCGTCCCTGTAAGGGAAATGGAATCTGGACAGTCATGCCGAAACACAACATAAGGTTATTATGGCGGCATACTTAAGATCAAGGGTGGTTGCCATCCAGACGGGCTTGGCGCCCTACCACGCACGTATCGATTAGTTTTTTATTCCGCCCTTGCACTGAGAAAAAGAAAGAGAAATGATTAAAAAGTGTAGGTTTACCCTTTAATTTATTATTAAATTTATATAATGTTCTTTCAAATATTAACGGTGTGAATTTAAACAATGTGTTGCTCTGTAAACAAAGAAACGACATTTAACGTTTATTATTCAGTATTTCTTTCTATAATTATTTTACTATAACATACAAAGACCACCATTTTTATTTTCTTTTTCTATCCATCTGTGCATGACAGCTTTGCTTTACCGACGGAACAGATTACATTGCTTCTACTGCCATCTGCCGACACAGCCGAACACCATATTGATTTACCGACGGAACGAGTCGCGGCAAAACTCATATTAAAGAAATGTTTAACTATTTCTTTATATTTATTTGAAGATTTGCAATTAGGTTGCTTTGAATTGGCGATGCTCTGCTAATATCTATTTATCCACTACGAAGAACTTCGTGTTGCGGTCGAGTTATACTTTGTCAGTGAACGAAAACCGTGTTAATGGCGCGCAGTTCACCAAGAAACCAACAAAGCTAACATCTGGTAGGTCAATGACCAAATTTCGAAAAAGTATACAATGCGGAAATTGAATGTTAATTTGTGGACCACGATGCACCACAACATTAACCAGTTGCCTCAATCTTCAGAGTTTAACAAAGAAATCTCAAACATGACACAATATCTGTAATAAGTTATCTGCGTCAATACAAGTTTGGTTTGACGAATTTTTTTCGGTGGTTATAATTTTTTTTACTAACTATTAAATTGCGAGTTAGTCCTTAATAATTATCTCTACCGTAAATTTTAAGTTTCTTGCACTTGTATCCTTCCTTATTGTATAAGTGTATCGGGATTTTAAAGTCACAACCATTTTCTACATCCATCATTTTCAATTATTCAATAATGATAAATCTTATCTATTTTACTATATTTTTCTATTTTCTTCTTGATTACCCCTATGACTCAACGGATAACGCACGTCAGACGGCTTCAGAGTTCAAGAGTTCGATTTCCATTCCGAGCTTAGATATTTACGTATAACTAGCTATTACCCGCGACTTCGTACGCATGCGCGTTACACCGCTTGCCCCAATTCTCCGTGGCAAGAAAACACACATCAAATAATTGTTTCATAAAACTTTAATAACTTTACATTATATGAAGATATGGCAATAATTAATTAACATTTTTAGATAAGAGCCAAGTGTCTACGAAATGAAACTTAGAAAATTTTATTGAAATCTATCCAGTAGTTTTGCCCTGATGCGCGTACAACGATTAGCTAATAGCAACAAGAATAACATATGAAACTGAGATCATGTTGGCAAAAACTTAAAACCATCGCGCATGGTTTTAAGCTACGCCTGAAAATATATCGAATAGAATTAAGTATTATTTCATGGTCCAAACAGAAGCGAGCGGTCATAAAAGTATAACCTCGTCTACTCTAATTACAATAAAGCGCAGGGGTGTTCACCTGCCGTGAAAAGAAACCTGCCTCCGCCCTCCTACCCCAAACCGGCAGGTGTGCACCCACCTGTGTCAAATATTATAGTTTCAACGTATTTTACTAACTCACTTGTTAACTTTTATTGCATTTTATTATCATACGTAGATAATAAGCCGAATCAACATAATATTGTACCTAACAATATTTTTTAATAATTACCTCATTTAAGGACTCAATTATTCAATTGATTGTTTATTTAAATTAGTTAAATTAGTTAAAAATTATAAGCAAAATATTACAATTCAAAAACTTAAAGGAAATAAAACTAATACACTCTCATAAAACGTAACATTCAATTTCGTAATTAAATTCATAATAAATTAAGTCGCAAGTTGCAATGTTACATATTTCAATCATCAACAACGGATCGTATACAAACAAAAAGTCCGTTTAAGAATCTCAATAAAATTCGATGATCTCAGACATTAGTATCAGACTAGTCTAAAGCAAACATCTGCTAAACGTATACCGACGAGATAATGGACAAAAATATACGCAGACTGCGCAGACGTGTGAGATAAGTTTGCAACGCTCCGTGTCATTAACGGTAACCTCTTGTAACAGTGATTGATGGTGGCTGCTATCGCTGATGGCTTGTTATCCCCGCTTATCGTTTATTATAAATATTCCATTGGCAATTAAAACGAGATAAACGAAGATTTAATTTTTTTTATTGAGGTCCAACAGACAGTCTGACGGCCCACTTAAAAGAAAGCAAAATCGCAAAATAGATGTTCATGGTTCTACTTATCTTTAACCCACCACCCTCTAATCTCTCCTGCCATTTAACCAATCTGCTCTGAACCTCGTGAGCATTTTCTCCAACCAGCACAATGTCATTGGCAAACAGCATACACCAAGGTGTATTACACTTCGCAGCTTAAAATATCATCGTTCATATCATAACAAGGCTTTTCATAATATACTTCAGAATCCACTTCAAACATAATCTGCTTTGGTATATAGTGAGCCATCCCCAGGACGCTCGGACATTTAACGGAACTACTAATACGACCGGCAATAACCGGAATTACCGCTCAACATCGAAATAAGTACGTCCCTGATCAATCCGAGGCACAGAATAAATGGTAATATAACTAAATATTAAATACAATGTTGCCGGATATATTAGATAATTTTTTTAATGTCCTCCGCACACAACCAGTTTAGTAAGATATATAATTAGTAAAACGTTTTTTTCGTTCCATATGTGGACTTCAAGCAAAAGATACATGTAAACCACATTTCCTTCAATGTATATTTATGAAGCGGCAATATTTATTAGGAAAAATATAAATAGCTTTTCAACTTTAAAAGGCATTCGACACAACACAAAATTATGCAGTGCTACATGTCAGACTACTAGACTCAGCAAGAGTATTTTTGGTATGGGCATTAGAATATATAACCATCTTCCAACTTATATAAACTGGGCTCAGTCTTTGAATGCCTTCAAAATGAAGTTAAATATATTTTTAATTAATAAGACTTATTATACAATTGATGATTATTTTAATGACAATTTTGATAGTGTAACTAATGACTGACGTAGAAATGATTTTATATTCAATAAATTGTATTCCGAAAAATAAGTGGTAATTGTGAAATATGTTAAAAAAGTAAAAATTGACAATGTATATATGCTATACCTCAAAAGGGTCTATGTATAATGTATTGTTATATATAAGCATGAATAAATTGAATTGAATTGAATTGAAATTTTTTTAGACAGAAAACATGTACTTACCGAGTTAGTGCTTCTTTAGACGGAGTATGAAATATATGTACTTCTTGCTACACTCTCAATTCTGGATACCTACGTGATCAAAATAGTGATGGGCGGAAAAAATCTTAATAAAAGGAATATACTGTTGGCCAGTTGGACAAATGCTTAAACTTATTATTAGAGAACGACAATATTAAGTTATAAGTTGTATAAAGATAGCGCAGAATCAAATAATAGTGACGTAATCTCTTTTCGTAGACAAACGCTTCGGTAAGCTCAAACCTCGTAAGTATCTTTAAAGAAACTAAACGGATTTAGTAAAACGTAACTAATGACGTCACAGCGCCAGCGGCTCAAAGACGTTTCAATACCGCCTTGAAAGCAAACAGATGAACAGTTTAAATCTCGTGTCAGTAAAATATGCACACGCGCTCAATTATTCACGTTACAAATTGATTGATTGGAAAGTATTTCTTAAATATAACTCACGTAAACTTACAAAAGATGTATAGGCTAAATCACTCATTATAGTCAACCTTAGTGGGCGACTGCTGATGACCATAATAACCAAACATACCCAGGATCACAAACCTTCGACCGGACTCCACTTAAAAACTCGTTTGTACCATTACCAATAAGTTTTATGACATTCAGCATCATTTCACCTTACATAATTTACGAGCTCAATCTGTCACCTAGATTCTTTTTTTTGACATCATTGGATTGATGGGTTACACACATCTTGGTGTTCCGGTTTCTTCAAATCATTCAATCATTCCTTGTTCTTCATCGTATGTGTCGTGTTATATTATGCATAATAGGCAAAACCAACTGTCCAAACGGATGGATGAATGGACCATATCATAATGGAAATCGAATTCTTGAACTCTATCATGGATTCCGCCTTGATACCCTTAACTACCATATACTTCGTATACAATCTGATGAAAACCGAAAATAATACAAGATCCGGCTAATAAAATAAACTCAAATTACCGAAATTCGGCATTGGAAGTAGTAAATCAATAATTACGACCGCGTGTCGTTTATATATCCGTTATTTGTATATTTTAACGTGATATAATGCCTTTATAAAATTAAACAGTATTTAAAATACGAGATCGTTAACCAATGTACCTTTGGTATGAATACATACATGGTTGGCAGGATTTTCAGTTCAATTAAACTGTATCCGTGCAGGGTCGGAGAAAGAATACTGATCTCTGCGGCCGGGGTCGTCCTGTCGCAAAAGGCGAATAAACAACCCACCCTAGCTACGTGGTAGGACCCCAAGCTCGTCTGGATGGTGAACTCCTTTGGTCTTAAGTATGCCACCATAGTAACTTTGTGTTGTGTTCCGACATTAGTGACTCAAATGCCTGTACCCTTATGGGGAAGCAACGTGTTTGCGATGACAATGGCGTTGCAAACACCCTTAGGCGATGGTAACTGCTAAATTCTAAGTGGGTCGTCAGCCTGTCTGCTGTCCTACAGCAATAAAAAAAGTTTAAAATACAGGCAGTATTTTAAAAAACAGTAAAATTTAAAAAATAATTTAATATTACAGATAGCGGGGGCGTAGTGTTATGTGTATGGAAACATTCTTTGACACCCAATTTTATTAAAGTAGTGGTAGTTTATTAGCGTCATCGAAATATGCACGCTGTAGCTGGAAGTGGGCCGGTCACGTCTGTCGCAGGACCAATGGTCGACGGAGCAAGTGAGTCGTGGAGACCGCGTCTCGGCAAACATAAATAGTGTGACGCCCCCCAGCATGAGGGAGCGATGATTTGCGCAAGGTGGCCGGACGCAAAAGCAAGGGCGCAAGCTTGGTCTACTTACAACAGTGGAGAATGAACAGCTGACGACGAAAGTTTATCGGGGAGCTATGAAACCGTCGCGTCGGGAGGCCATTTCGAATTGAAAACGAGCAATCACACACCTATACAATTTTCTTAAAGCTTTCCGTTTGGCTAATTCAAAAAAGTAAATATAAGCAATAACGTGACGGATAAGGGTTCATGGGTTTATTAGAAGATATGCGTCACAGACAATATTGAAATTCCTACAAGAGTAGTCATCCGAGTACATACAGAACAATAATAAAGGAAAACGTTGGACGTCAATTACGTTATGTGGTGAGCGCATGACGGCATCAATGAATAATGACGTATTGAAGAGTTTGAAAACCGGAGAGCTGCAATTATTACGATCTGGTGTCGATTACATATTTACCGCTAAGGTAAATTCGGTAACGACACTATAATATGCCACAATTGAAAGATTGACCCTTTCAATTGTGCCATGAGTCCATAAACAGTAAAAGTAAACACATTTAATGCTATGGGGATCACCGGTGCCCTCAAGCGGTTTTATTATCTTACATGACGAAATCCCACGACAGAACCTTATAACATTTTGGGTACTTACGTCAGTTACAAGAGGAAAGTTTTATAATTTTATTTTGTGCTATGGCTTTTAGCGTTTGAACTGTTAAATCGAAATTATGTTGAAAACTATTACTATAAAATACACATTTTATAAGAAGAAACACTGATTCAATTATTAAAAATATTGTAAATAATTAAAAATTATGAAACAGTGATTTAATGAACAAATAAAATAAACAAACAAACCGTTTTATTGCTGGAGGGCTTGCGCGCGCGCAGCGACATGTACGCGCGATCCATCGCAGCCACGGCTCCGTTGGTTCCACACAACATCACTGCACTTTTAACCAACTTTATAATAAGACTCCTATAAGTCCAATATGCCACCTCTTTAGAAATATAGGTTTTTATTCAATATTCCCATTCAGATTGTTAAATAAATATTTAATCAGTTGCGCTAGACCATGGATCGACCACCATTCCCACGGTAATTACATTTGAATTCAATAGTCTTCATTTTTAACATTTACATTTAAAAATAAGATACTCTTAAGGCGATGCATTATTTACAATCTGCAGTTTATTTGAATACTTTTGTATTTACGCAGTATTCCATCATTTAGTACAGGAATACGATTCATACAAAGTGCACACAGACTGTGCAATGTATGTATGTACTTTTGACGCGGCTCGAATACAACTGAGGTGCGCAAGCGCAAGCGACGCTCCTACCCTGCCCCCGCTTCTCCATACTATTTTCGGAGCCCTGAGGTTCCCCCTTTGTTATAGCGAACATGTAACAGTATGTTGACTCATTTTAATTTACAGTTTAGCCTTAATTAATCATGTCTAGTGTCAGCTAGCTTACTATAAATATAAAATCAACATTTAACTATTCGCAGTTATTTAAGAATTTTAAGTATGTTTATACGTCAACCAATCAGTCA
The DNA here is from genome assembly GCA_963693495.1 of Malacosoma neustria. Lineage (NCBI taxonomy): Eukaryota > Metazoa > Arthropoda > Insecta > Lepidoptera > Lasiocampidae > Malacosoma > Malacosoma neustria. The sequence goes on from OY856390.1 coordinate 14,798,909, forward strand.
AACAAACACAGTCAGATTAAAAAAAAACTACAATAACATAAAAATTGGATAAAGGCAGGAAGCAGATAAGAATTAAACGGCAGATATCAATACATTCATTATGATAATAAATTAATGATATACTATATATTAAATAATATGATATTAATGTACATGATAACAATAAATAATCATCACACAATCTTATATTTTTAAAATAACCTGAACAATGTACGTACTATGGCAAACAAAGAAATGAAACTTTGGCGCGGAAAACCATCCAGACCGAAGGAAACGCTAGCAAAAAAAGTTTAATGTTAGTAGTCAATAAAAGTATTAGTCGGGTAGTTAAAGAACTACCCGACTAAGTTAAACAGCAAATCGTATTCATAAACATATTTATCAAAATAAAAAGAAATTATGCTCTATGCAAATAAAAAAATTACTCATATTATGAATCTACTATCGCCCATGATTACTTTATAACGGAAAATCTGGTCATTATTGGAAGCTTTGACTTCTTAAATGTTCCTAGTAAATCCATATTGAAAAAAATAACAGCCCAGTGACCCAATTATGTTGAAATATGCACATTAGGCGAGAAAAATTGCCTGAGCGTTGAAGGCCACCGTGGCATTCGAACCAGGGACGGACCTCTGGATTGGTCTACGCGTGACCAGGTACCTAATAAATAATAAAGCGATATACAAAATTTATTATATTGACCGCTAAAACTTTACGAAAATTTACTTCCGCAGTTAACAAACTTAAATTGTACAGGCTTGACTTACTGAAACGATATCAACAATTCAAAACTTCTAAAAAGCGTTGTCCAATTACGCCACATGCCACCACACCCATTTACAGAATTGTGGGTGTTGGACAGTTTTGTCGCACCAACTACCACTTTGACTCACTTTGTACGTGTGACTGGACTAAGTCAATAGTTTTCCTGTGACATCACGTTAAATAGATGCCAGACCGATTAGTTTCTAAATTGCGTGTAAATTAAAAAACGATCCATTCAACACAGACATTACTGGAATATACTTATAAAACGTTTTAAGCAAACACAAATAGTGTCCTAAGTACAAACCATTCAATATTTTCGATGTTAGTAGTGTACGTTTTAACGGTTCTAAGTATAATATATAACACTGCAGTATTTTATTCCTTTTCCTGCCCTTATTCCAACTAGGTGGGGTCGGCACCACGTGTTCTTTCCTTCCACTCTCCTCTATTGGTCATCTCAACATTTACATCTTTTTTTCGCCATATCATCTTCTACGCAAACCATCCATCTATTCTTTGTCTACGCCTCCTATTGTATCTACCCACTCTTATTTCTAGAGTTTTCCTTGTTACAGGTTAAGCACCGCAAACACGTTACTGTCCCATAGGGGTACAGAAACTTAGGTCACTAACGCTGGAACACAAGGTTATTATGGCGGCATATACCAGAGGTGGTTGCCATGCAGACGGGCTTGCGGCCCTGCCACATAGCTAGAGTCGAACAGCCCATTACGTTTCAGCTTCTCAATATTTGGCGCTTTCTAATTTTATCCATTTTCGTAACTCCACGCATCCATTCTATTGTAAGTTGTATTATAATTATCTATCTCTAAATATGGTTATCTACAGTAAAAAAAAAAGAAAATTTGGTTGTTTTTAATACAAACGCAAAGAAGATTTGATTATAACAAGGCATCGCTGAATCATTCCCGATTTCAAACAGGAACGATCCAAGGCTAACCATATAAATAAATGAAACGGCAATCACATGTAGGGCAACGTATCGCGTCAGCCCGTTGCCCCGAATACGAGACCTTTGCCACCGACACCGAGACGCTTCTATCAAGTTTCTTCATGTGCCAATAGGGCCGATTGGCCTCGTGACCTCTTGCTAACTCAATTATGAATGGATTTCGAATTATCTAAGAATATGTGTAAGTATATAGATAAATATATCATAATATTTATGTACCGATGGTGAATTAAAACATCAGGAGGAAACATGCATACCGAGATCGCCGGTATGTGTAACCCGTCAATCCGCCTTGGACAAGTGTGATGGGTATACTGTCTGTTCCCTCTAGGGGGAGGTCCGAGCCCAGCAATGGGATGTTAAGGCCTGTTATTATATCTTGTCAGCTTTGGTGCGGTGCTGTCCGCCTCGGGCAGTAGGGGGGCACTTGGGTGGTTTTTGTGGGTAGGCCAGCGACTCATAAAGTACATAGGATAGGATTATTTATGGAATAGCACATCGAGCAAATGCACGGTTTTGCATGCACATACGCATTCGTTTGTCGAAATTTTCCATGACCATTTTACATAAATGTGGCTGAATTTCGTTGATGCAGTGTTGAATCTCCCCCTTTAATGCACGGGTGGTTGTGGACTTTTTGACATAGACCTGTATGGTCCAATTATGCCTCCAGCTCAAAATCCACACCAAACAGTGACACGTTGTGGATGCATTTGTTTTTCGACAATCACACGTGGGTTCTCAGAACCCCAAAAGCGGCAATTTTGGCGATTAACGAAGCCATCAAGGTGAAAATGTGCTTCATCGCTTAGGATGATTTTGCTCGAAGAATCAGCATCCATTTGTTGATGCTCAATAATCAATTCAACGAACTCTCTTCGCTGTGTATGGTCATTAGGCTTCAGTTTTTGTGTTAATTGAATTTTATAAGCATGGAGACATAAATCTTTGGTGAGTATACGCTGTAGAGAGCTTCTTGAAATTGCATTCTTGTCCACAACGCCGAATTGAGGTTCCTGGATTGTCACCGACACTCTCACGCACTGCTTCGATATCGACATTATTGAACTGCTTGTTTTTGGACGACCAGTATGCTTGGCGTCTCCAACGGATCCAGTCTTCCTGAATTTTTCAATTAATCTTTTCACAGTTGACGAAGTTAAAACACTATTCCGACCATATTTTGTATGAAATTTTCGAACTGCGGCCGCCAAGCTTTCATTATTTTTAAATATTATTCGATAATGAAGACACGTTGTTCTATCATGTAACGCTCCATTTTGACTAAGCCTAAACTGTCAGCTGTCGAATTGTTTTTTTTAGGCTTGCCAGCACCTTACTGCACAAATGGCGACAAAATAAAATCTTGCGTTAATTTTGGGACACCCATTATTTTACTAAACCAGCTAGCGAATAAAAAAGTTCAAAATAGAAAATTAAGACTATAAAAGTACTTGCAATGGAAAAAATGTAGTTTTATTTATTTTCTGGGATTCAATTCTGACTCATTCAGAAAAGAGTCATCGTTTATTTATATGCGTTTAATTATTACAATATTATATACGAATTTAAAGCGTATGATTATGGTTTACTAATTTAAATAACAAAATATTAAATGTTTTTAGGGCTCAATGACAAACAACTCTGACCCTATTTTCTGTGTAGGTTAATTTTGTACAGGTTTCAAACACAATATAAATGTATATTAATATATTATTTTACAATTTGATCTCTTATCTCTATCAGATATAAAAGTTTCAAAGCGTTTTTGTTTAGTAATTGCATATTTCCGGAGCTCTTATAAAACTTTTCCAGATCACATATGATCACAATTTACTGAGAATTTAGAAACGGATAAAGTAAAAATTCATAGTGTGCAAAATCAAGTATCGCTCACATAAAAAAATCACGGAAACGGAATTTTAAAACACTGTGAAACAGTGCAAGTTCGAGAGACACCCTATAATCTGTGTAGACATGCATTTTGCGATATCTATCGATATAAATAAAACTACTGGATAAATTTCAATTAAATTATTGCGATATCTTCATTTAATATAAAGTTATTAAAGTTTTAAGAAACAAAGAGGGATGTGTGTTTTCTTGTCGCGGAGAAGCGGGGCAAGCGGTGTAGCGCGCATGCGTAGGAGAAGAGGGCAAGTCTCTTCTACCTCTGCCTCATGACGAAAGCTTTGTTAACCGTTTAAGCGCGAATCGTCGTATTTCGGTATAACGACTAATAGGTATACATTATTCTAAAATTGCGACGCGTCGCTATAACGACGACTGCGGCTGCGTCAGTGTGTATTTGGCGCTTGATGTGTGGGGACGGTCTGTTTTTCGAGTTAATTCTAAAGTTAACATCATATTAAAGCTTTTAAGCGCCTATATTTTGTACAGACACAATAAAAGTAAACCAATGAGCAGACTACAATTTACGTCATAAATTATTGAATTAATTGAGATAGAATGGCTGACGAAAAATTATAATGAAACACCATCCACGTCTAGTCCAAATTTCAATCTAGAAAAATTACCTGGTACAAAACTGCGCAAATGCGTCGTGTGTAGTATGAAAGGGGCCAAAAATCCAAAGCGTTCCAGATTGATTTGTAACGTGTGCAAGAAAGGAGTGCATGGCACATATGTTGGGAATCACAAATGTGACAAAAAATAAAGTGTTATATATATTTTTTCGTCAAAAATATTATTCATTATGTAAATTAAGTAGTATATAATTGTAACTCATAGTTTTATCTACTAAAATAAAAAAAGAATGATTGAAATATATTTTATTGGATTTTTGGTGTTATAATTTGTAAACCTATTAATAATATATTATTTTTTCAAAATTCTAATAGCATTTTTAATTGCATTTAGCCAAAACCTCTAGCACTCAAACGGTTAATATATCAAGCAACTCGGACGTAGTCGGGGGTGTCAGTTTACATAAGCTACGTAAAGTAGTCATAACTTTTAACGAACATATTAGAATAGAAGATATAATCTTACAATTTAAGTATCAAATGTTCGTCTTGAATGCCCGACGCTTTCAGATTGACTGTAAATATAGTTTAAATTAAATGTTAGACATGGGGACGAGTCGGGCTGATGCATTAGCGACATGTTTATATCGCTGTAAGCAGCAGCTTCCTGCGAGCCAATGCAATCAACCAATTAGGGCGAGTTAATAAACTTTAATCGTCGTCAATTAACGATCGCTCTCGAAGTTGTACGGTTTACCATTGAATCTCATTTACATCTCGATGCAAATTCATTCATAAAGGAATGTTTTGTGAGAAAAATATTTACATTGTACGGACTTAGTAGTTATAACTTTACGATATTGATATTCGATTAGCAATCATATTTTTATAGATTACAGAGGTAAAGGTAGTAAACACCGAGTTTTGTTCATATCTGGACACAGAAACTAAACTAAGCATATGAAAAAATGAAGCTCATTTCACATTTAAAAAAAAACTCTTAAACCTAACCAGTAAAGGAAATAACGAAATACCAACGCAAAAGACACTACGTTTTGCAGCCATAGCCAACAAAGTATTGTGCTGACGGTTCCAAAGTGAAGACTTGGAATCAAGCACAAAAACAATAAGCACGTACATTTTATTTTCTTCGTGTAGAGTAGGAGTTTTCTTCGCGCTCTTATCCCAAACTATTTGGGGTCGGCACAACATGTTTCCTTTCACTCTCTTCTATTAGTCGTCATCTGATTCATTCACACCTTTTTTAACCATATTATCTTTTACACAATCCATACATCTTTTCTTTGGTTTACCTCTCCTCTTGTATCTATCCACTTTCATTTCTAGCATCCTCTGTTAGTAGAGTAGGAGTAAGAATACTAACCCCTGCGAACGGGGGCTGGCGTAAAAGTCGACAAAACAACCCTAGCTAGATAGTAGGGCTCCAAGTCAGTCTAGATGGTAACCACGCCTGGTCTCCCTAAACATTCCGACATAGTAACCTTTAGATGTGTCGGCATGAATTATCCAGATTTCAGTTCCCCTACGTCGAGAGCAGCGTGTTAGCAGTGCCACTGGCATCGCAAACATCTATTGGCAACGGTAACTGCTTATTATTAAGTGCACCGTCATTCTCTCTGCTGTTCGAAATCAATAAAAAAAATTAAGAAAAAGTGTGTGTAATACAAAAGCTATCGTAAACCGATAGTAATCGTTTAGTCGGACAGTACGCGGTACTCTATATCCGGCAGCCGACGGCCATCATCGTGTGTCGGCTTCAACACTCCAATGAAACGTATTTATTTATAAAAGGTTTATTGATTTAGAACACCCAACTGGTTAGTATTTCTAAGAAGTTAGCAGTCAAAGGTTTTTGAATGGTTGCTATAGATACAAACTGTCGTCGCTATTTTTATTATTATAAAGGAATTTTTAAGTTCATGATGCTACCACGAACTTTACCGTTTAATATTATATATGTGCTCAATTTCCCCAATTGTATGACTTGATGTTTTAGTAAAATAAGAAAATAAAAACTATTTAACTTGACAAACATGTATCGTTAAAAATCGGTAAAAATTTCCATTAAATTTAATCTGTTAAATTATGATAAATTAAATAAATAAATAAAAATTTAATTGAGGATAGCCAGATATATTAAAAATAAAGAGAAAGCTTAACACTGATATCTTAATATACAGATTTGACAAATAGTTTCATGTTCAAAATCTATTTGTTCGGAAAGTAATTTCCTTTCTTTTCGTGAAAATGAAAGACATTTTTTGTATAGGTGATAAATCTTTTATTTTATTATAAAGTTTTCTTCTCCCTGCCCTTATCCCAAACTATGTGGAATCGGCACAACATGCCCTGTCCTTCCACTCTCCTCTATGGCTAATCCATCCCTCTACAATCCATCCATCTTTTCTTTGGTTTACCTCTCTTCTTGTAACCATCCACTCTCATTTCTGGCATCCTCCCTGTTACACGATTCTCCTCTTTTCGCATTACATCGCCATACCAGACCAGGTTAACCTATTACTTTTCAGCTTCTCAGTCACTGGCGCTACTTTCAAACTTCCCCTAATATACTCGTGTCTAATTTTATTCATTTTTGTAACTCCGCTCATCCATCTCAACATTCGCATCTCTGCTGCATGCATAATCTTTCCCCTTTGTGGCCCAGTATTCTGGTCCATACAATATGACAGCTCATAAAACAGACCTTATAATTTAATTATAAGGTCTCACATTCTGTTGGTAGAACACTATACACTTTCTGTTGATCAATTCTGGCCTTTTCTGTTTAGAGTAACTCATTCAGTTTTTCGAGCTGATGACAGTATACTTCAGAATTGATCGTTGTATTGTCCGGTAAAAGTTTATAATAACGATTCCTTTGAACTTTCACCAAACAAATAGCATCACCTTTTTTTTGAAGTGCATGGAGCCGGTTTTTTTACTCCACAATCTCTTGCGTTTGACGCTGTCATAAACCACCCATTCTCATCCCCAGTGGGGACTGGGGACGAGAATGGGTTGTACGTCATGACGCGCTTCAAAAATGGATCATTTTCGTGACGTTTGAGAAGCAAATCACAGTTTGAGAAGAATATGAGGAACCCATATGTCGAGCTTGTGATCATCCCAGCGATCTCACGAGTTTCGCTGGTTTGTATCAATCGACTAATGCCTTGATCGTGTCTTTATCAGCTTCAACCGGCCTTCCAGAACGTGGAGTATCATCAACATCAAAATTACTAGATCGAAATTTTGAAAACCAGTTTTGGCACCGGCGTGCTGTCAATACATCTTCTCCAATACACATCGGCTAATTTTTGTTTTACATAAACAGCATTTTTAACTTTTCGGTAGTTAAAAAGTAAAATATGCTTAAAATTTTGCTTTTCAGCGCCATATTTAAAGGGCACCAATCATAAACTACCGCGTGGAATCAATCAGTCTTTTTCAAACGCAAACAAGTCTGTTATATAAGCTGTTGAAACAAATGAAGATTATGCGGCTCAAGTATGAAGTTGGGTGCGAAACAAATTTTTGAAGAAGCTTATATAATGGCGATAATTCATAGTACAATACAACACGTTGAAATTTTATAAATAGATGAAGTGAATAATTAGCATGTACACTTAGCCTAGGGTATTGGGAAAAATATAAAAAAGCACTTACCCTTTTACATGCACCTGAAACGTATATACCGTCAGGAAAATTATAATGTCCTTATAAAACAGCACAGCGAATGCTACTATATACACAAAATCGTAATCTACATCAATCACATCACAACAAAAAAAAAACATGATTACAGTAAATCGCAAACAAACAGGAAACAATCAAACCGCAATGTCGTATTAGACAATACCAAAAAAAATGTAGTGTCGATGTACAAAAAGTTCAATTGTTCTGAATTTTGTAGGAATAATTTCTAGATTTAAAACTGACACGAGAGCAATGTAGAGAAACATAGAAACAAAAGAGGATTATTTTAAATTGCTCTCGACTATGTAGATTACTAGACACCAAAAACATAGAATAACGCTTTTAGTATGATGTACATGACATAAACCACTTGTACAGTGAACAAAAAATACGTAAAACAACAGAAAACCACCAAATAATTTTTTTTTATATATTATTATTAAAAAATTATCGTTTTGCATTAAAAATATCGAATACTATGTGAAAATTTAGGGTAAATGCGGTAAGTAAATATTCAATGTAATTTTTTAAACTACATTATTTTTTATTAAAAAAAATATTCTCCCAAGTGACATGAGTGGAAAAATAAACATACTCGAGTATCTACGTAGCAAGAATATTTTAAAGATAACTATTATTTGCTAAATTATTGAATATATCAGAAGTTTGAAAGTAATGCCAGTGATTTTGAGAAACTAAAATGTAATAGACTAGCCGGGTATGGTCAAATAAACGACGAGAAGAATGTCACGTAACAGGGAAAATGATAGGAATGAGAGTGAATGGATACAAAATGAGGGGTGACCAAAGAAAATAATAATATGGATGAACTGTGTAAAAGATGATATAGCAAAAAAGATGTGAACGTGGAGATGACCACTAATAGAAGAGAGTAGAAGAAGAGAACATGTTGAGCCGAACCCACATAGTTTGGGATAAAGGCAGGAATAAGAAGAACTACTATTTGCCATCTCCTAAGGTGGTTTGGAAACTATGTCAATAGCAACATATGTATGTACCTACATATGTTGAAAGAGACAATTGATACAATTCAGCGGATGTCGTCGGTTGGGAACGGACGATGCGTGACCTGCTCAATGTCTGCCACCATACTTAAATATTGATTGAATTACACTTCGAAGGATTGATTGAATCAGTGATATGGGTCGATGGATGCTAACACTTTGCCAATACTCCGTATTCGTTCTATGATGGTTTTTCACCTTACCTTTTTTTTTGGTCTCGGGGAAAAACCTCTCTTGACGGGTTCCCCCGGCCCGGGGGGACCGAGGGATATGTGGGACTCCGGGAAAGATGTTTGACCATCCGACTACCCACTAAAAAAGCCCGCTGTTCTCCTATCGCCTACGCCCGGGCCCACGGATATATGGCATGCCGATCTCGTGGCTCGGGCCGGCGCCGGCCCGCCCTTTATCTTAAGGCTGGCCCCTTCTAAAGTGTTGGCGCTAGGGGGTCAGGGTTTCATCCCCCCGGCGCTCTCCTGTAACAACTCTAGGAGTTGAGGGGGGCCGCGGAACAGCACGCGGCCCTCTCCCTCGCGGCAATAGTGCGGGCGGTGGATCCTCCCCCGAGGGACCGCCCGCGGGCGTTTTCTACGGCGGCCGGAGGTCGCTGCCCGCCCTCCGGCGCCGATGACGCGGCCTGCGTTGGCGGGAGGGGAGTGCGGTGGCGGACTCCCGCTCCCGCTCCGCCGCCTCCTTTGCAGACACTACTGCCTCGCAAAAGGAGGCGACGGCCGTCCATACAGGATCGCCCCCTACCATGGACAGAACCAGGGCCGGGAGCGATAGGTCCGCGGTCAATTCCGGACGGGACTCGCATGCCCGTCGCGTACTAGTCAGGCGTGGGTACGACTACCAGGCGACACTCCAGAAAAACCAGGGAGTCGCCTGACGTCGCAACCGGCCCAACAAGACCAACCGACAGCGAGGATGCTATTCCCGCCCCAGGAACGCTCTCTGTGCAGGCGCAGTCGAAATAGGCATGGTTTCGACTACCAAATCAGGGCCCAGTGCAGAACCCGGGAACCCAATCAGTATTCGCAACCATCCCACCGGGGACCACGCCACGAACATAAAACTAGGATGTAGGAAGGACGGGAAGAAAGGTAGGACTCTGTCACCTCGGACGAAGGGGAGTGAGGCGACGGATGCTCAGGCACCTCGGGTACGCACACCCGTACACTCCTCGGACAGAGGAGCGCCCCTGACTACAACTGCACAGGTGAGCAAATGATAGCTAGGCTGGTCGTATATACATCGTATATCCATTAAAAACCTCAAATCGACATTCGGAGAGAGCAAAGTGACATTTGCTTATAAAATTCAACTTATACAACATAAAAGCAAATCTGATCCGTAAAGGTTAGGCAACCTCAATTCATAAATGAGAGACGAAAGTCGAACCGAGAAATATTTATATCAAAAATGATTTAAAAACTCGTATATAATATATAACTCAGATATAAAAAAGCACACGTAGTAATTAATGCTTATGTACGTACGTACAGTACTACGTATTTTGTACGCGTATGTTTTAATTATAGCATAGTTACTAAATACACACCTAATAAATACATAAATATTTTAATCAATGTTTCAGTAGCTACCACATTTTTATTATTACTAACGTTTTCGTCACGGAATCGTATCGAGTAAACTACAATAGCGAACGTCAAAAAGTATTTTTGTTGACAATTTTAATACAACATTCATGTAGTTAAAATTAATAACTATACGATAGTATCGAAATATTCGTGCTAGGAGTACAACTACAACAAACTCCACGCCCAAGTATTTAAATGCTAGACTTTCCTTGAACATAACCCCGGAATATAAACATTATAAAATTAAGTCCTTCCTGTACAGAATTGACTCTTAATTAGAAAATAACATTCAATATTACTCGTATTACATAACACAATTTCGTCGATTGTGAGTTCAACAACCAGAATGTGAATGGAGGCCCTTGACACAAAATACAGACCTCATAGACATTCGCGTTCACAATTTGCGCTCTAAAACAGCGGATATTTCGTACCGACCCAGTTTCTAAATTCAGTACCATCACCACGATGTTATGTTTTTCCGCATTACATATTTTTGCATAACGCTATGGTCAAATATTTGGTCCGTAACCAAATTGCGATATAAAAGTGAATACGTGATCTCTGTGCACAAACATTCAAAGAAGTTATTTTATTTGATAGGCCATTGTTTACGAACTTTGCAAAAAGCAGATATTACTTTTAAATTGCAAAATCTAAGTTATTAACGTAGTCCGTTTTTTTATATTTCAGACAATATAAAATAAATATTAAATACGACAATTCACATAGCGCCATCTAGCCTCAAAGCAAGTAGTAGAGTAACTACTTATATACTTTTTATTTGTAAATAAATACAAATTATACATAAATATCCAGACGTGAGACGGGAATCGCGACCGACTTTCTAATTTCGAATCTCGACTTCCGCAAGCGCTCAGCGTACCCAACTGCGTTAGCCATTACACTACGGAGGTCGTAAAAAATGGACCAGTGTTGGTGACACTACATGAACCTTTATTTGTGTTAGTCTCCACAGTAGAAGGCTAGTTTACTTATTGGAAATTCATAGATATATAGACGGAAAACTTAGTACATGAACTCAATTCTGTACTCTTCTGTGCCTTTGCTTCGAGTTCGCCGTATATGGGTTTATGGTTTCCTAGTAACTTAATGGTGCTTTATGTGTTTAAAGAAGGTCAATAACACGCTCAAAGTAAAAAGTCAGTATTGAAACAGTTGATAAACCAGTCATAATTAAATTAACCTATTCTAAAAGCCCTTGTTTATTATTTAAAATATTCGCTCTGCGGCTACTTTTAGTAAAATTTATATTGAGGGTAGACAACAATTTATAAAAACCATTTTTTTGCCAGATAATGAGAATGGATGCTGATAAAACCCAAACGCAATGATCAAAATTAATAAGCGATTAAAATTCATAATCGTAAAATCCGTGCAGGAGCGGAGAAAAAAACTAACCGCTGTAGCCACGAGTGGCGTGGGTAAAAAGCGAAAACATAACCTTAGCCAAATGGTAGGGCTTCAGCCCGTCTGAATAGCAACCACCTTCGGTCTCTAAATATGCCACCATAATAACCTTGTGTTGTGTTCCGGCATTAGTGACCCAGGCAATCCTTACTAAGCACACATGGGCAATAAGAGGATCTCTTCACTCAGATTGCAATTTTTTTTTGTTCTCATTATTCGTAATAAGATTTTGTGTCGCTATAGCGGTTGATATGCGTGCAATATGGACAATGTGGAAAAAGTCGGAAAGCGGTACCCGGGCGCCGAAGCGAGTTTGGGCTGCAACCGGGATTCAACGCTAAGATGATGATTCGTAAAAAGATTTTGTAGTGAAACCGCCTCCAGAATAAAATTAATTGGTTTAACCTAGACCTAATGGATCACACAACGAATGATGCGATAAAATAGTCAATAAATGAGTAATATAAAATATGATAAAAACAATTAAAATTTAAGCAATACAAATGTTGACTTATTTGCATTCAACTGACTCACGTCTTACAAACTGAAATTTAATGACATTACAAACTGTAGGATTGCGGTATAAATTCCATAAACCAGGGATAGCCCAAAATGAATCGACGATATGTCACAGGAAAACATTTATTTGACAAATCATTAGGATAAACCTTATTGGTGGAGGGACGGCGAATATTGGCGAAAACATGTACTCTATTTAGTAACTTTTATACTTGCTTGTGTTTTATGATAATTTTTCTGTATTCGTCATCAAGAGATCACCAATAAAATATCTTTCTTTCTTTCTTTCTTTCGTTAATAAACTTAAAATATACTACGATATAATTCAATACTCACGCCATCTAGGTATAGGTATCGCGTGTTACTACTACATTCAAAGTTGTGTATCATTTTTTGGTAAAAATTTGACACAAACTGAAATAAAAAAAAATTGGAATAATTCGACATTCAAATTTGAATTTTCCGAAATATAGTATTATGTGTAATTTTAAATTTGCACGTAATCTATATTTATATAAATAAAAATGGATCTTCGAAATGTATGCACGCTTATAGCTTTCGAATGACTGCACCAAATTGGATGATTCTTTGTTTTATATATACGTTTTTTTTAGGACAAGGTTTGTATAAAATTAAAATTATCAAAAGTATTTTATATTAATTATTTTGATATTATTATAGAACATAGTCGCACTCTGGATAGCAGATCAAGTAACAGTTGACTTCAAACTGTGACAAGTGACAGTTGACTTCAAACTTCACACTGATACATCAATTTTTCGAAGTGTTTCGTGTATTTAGAGTTTTATCCTAATGACATTTATTATTATCGATAAGAAAATGTCACCAGTGAGGCGTCAAAATATCGGTCGTCGCACGCGCTTGGAAACAATGAAACTGAAGAGCGTCGGCAGCGTTTGGAGGCAAACCGAATGAAAATTTCTCAAGAGAGATCTACCACGACTCCGGAAGAATCCATAGCGTTAAGTTCACCAGAGCGGCAACAGACTATACGATCAAACGTAATAATTACCTATGAACGTTTGGCATTTAGATATGATACATCAGTCGATTACGCCGGCGATAATTCGGTCGGTTTTGGAACAATGAACACTATTTGTCAATATTGCAATGCTTTGAGGTTTCGACTCGAACCGCCAGGATTATGTTGTGCGAGTGGAAACGTCAAATTACTAAACTGACTATTACTAACCACCTGAGCCACTGAATTCATTACTTTCAGGGCAAGACCCTCTATCAAAGCATTTCTAATATTCAAAATTACAACAGTGCCTTCAAAATGACATCATTTGGTGCAAATATAATTGAAGAACGTGGTTTCAATCCAACTTTTAAGGTATTCTTTTATTCTGTGACAACCATAAATGTTCAAAATAAATATACAATAATATAAAAATTCAGTTGAAAGTAATGAATGATGAATTTATTTCCTAGGAAATTCTGAAGCAGAAGTAAATCAACGCTGTGCTATCAATCGTTCAGCTAGGAGAGAGATCATCATGCATCTGCAACAACTTTGTCGGGTTCCAAAGTAAGTGGCATAGCATGTTATGGGTACTGGACGAAGAATATACTACATCCTTACTAATATTATAAACGCGAAAGTTTGTATTGATGTTTGTTACTCTTTCTTGTCCAAAATATAACTATAAGTGTAAACATAACTGTGAACTGTGAAGCTAGTATTCTTTCTCAGCCCCTGCACGGTCTGTCTATTTGTTACGTTTTCACGCCTGAACCGTTGAACCAATTTTGATGAATTTCGGTATAGATATATTGGACCATAGTTAAGGACATAGGCTTTTTTAATCTACGAGTATATGGCAGAACAACGTTTGCCGGGTAAGCTAGTAAAGTATATTTTTTTAACTTTCACATTTCAGTTATTTACAACGTGTGATGTATGTTTTACAGGATATTTACCTAGGATAGATGATCCAACAAAGTATTTTACAATAAAGAACAAACCTTAAATAACATAATAAATGTACACGTTTATGTTCTTGAGAAGCCACTGCTTGGATTGGTCTCGACTGTATACTCAACGTGAGTTTCCGTTATTAAGAGGTGTAACTTAATATTTAAAATTATGTGTCAAACGAATGAATGCTTGGCCCACTTCCGACGTATTGCCAACTATATCTATTACCAAGTATTACGATGTCTTCACACCGTTAGAAAACTGTATCGCACGTGCTCAGGCCAAAGCCCCGCTTGCAACGGTGTACACGACAGAGATAGATATGTAAGATCATAATGAATGAGAAAGAGCAAAGCTTCTAAAAAACCAACTACACCTGTCCCTAGACGAGTTTTGTTAAGTTTGTTTTGTTAAGGCTTTTTGGAATATAGATATTTAACTGGCTATTTATAACACACGATTTCGGCTATATATAGAATCAAAACAATAATTTTAAATTGCCGTAAACTTAACTTATATTGGCTTATATTAGTGCAGCAGGTGTAGCTCACTTTTCCAAAATTTGAAAGAGGTAGAAAGTTGCCGTCCCGAGAAGGGTTGGCGTACGGTCCCAGCCATAGTTCTTAGCCAAATACGTACGTAATCAAATATATCGTAAGACTCTAAATAACTAGATAAGGCCAGGCTAAAGAAGAAGTTGTAAAATGCGGATTTTGCGGACGGCTTTTGGAGACGGTGCCAGGTGGCGGTCGCTGCTTAAAAAAATTCATTTGCCAAATCTAATTCATTTTTTGAGCGAACAAAAAATTAAGAAACCAGACCAAACCATTTTGATATGTATCTTACTGGGATCGAAACCGAGATTTATTCATCGAAGTGGCTCAGATCATAGGTAACTAATGCGTTCGAAATATATGCCGAACACTACCAAATTGTAATATTATTAGTCTTTGCTGTTTACCCACGGAACTTTTAAATCAACGGCGCACTCTCCACAGACGTCCGATAAACATCGGCTTTAATTCAGCACAAACCAAAGAAAGCTACAAACAATTATTCTATAATTAGACAACAAGGTTACGTGCGGAGGAAAACAGTCACGGAAACGCCACGCCAATAGACGCCATGAATGACAATGGATTTGTTATGGCGATTGTACAGCACAAAAAACAGTGAATACAGAAATAAAGAATACATACACGCTTTATAGTCAAATTAACTATATGATTAAAATGTGTAAATAAAATGATTAACAATAAAATACATATCTATTAACATTGTATTTAGTTTAATACATATCGCGTGTACCACCCTTTTTTTGGTCTCGGGGAAAAACCTCTCTTGACGGGTTCCCCCGGCCCAGGGGGACCGAGGGATATATGGGACTCCGGGAAAGATGTTCGACCATCCGACTACCGACTAAAAAAACCCGCTGTTCTCCTATCGCCTACGCCCGGGCCCACGGATATATGGCCTGCCGATCTCGTGGCCCGGGCCGATGCCGGCCCGCCCTTTGTCTTAAGGCGGTCCCCTTCTAAACTGTTGGCGCCAGGGGGTCAGGATTTCGTCCCCTGCGCTCTCCTGAATCAACAGTTGAGGGGGGCCGCGGAACAGCACGCGGCCCTCTCCCTCGCGGCAATAGTGCGGGCGGCGGATCTTCCCCCGAGAGGCCACCCGCAGCCGCTTTTGCCTGTACCACCCTGCCCTGTACCATAAGTAAGGGAAAATTGGCTGATACGTGATATTTATAATGACAAAGTTATACTTAAGTGAGTACAACAACACTGAGAATTTTTATATATTAATGAAACGTAGAAAAAAAACGTGAGTATATATTATATTAAAACAAAAATAGATTATTCATAAACACTCACGTAACACTCATATTGTAGATGCGACATTAACAGCGGCACGACCAAAAATTACCTTCTTCCTCATCATATAAAGCTTTATTTTTTCATATCGTACAAATCGAGTACAGAGCGCCGGAGCAATACATTCAGACTTCTCTTGACATGAATACACTCTTATAAAGGTAAAAAAATGTTCTAATCAGAATTTTCTTACCCGCTGACTACACCGGGTAAGCAAGTAACACTTCTGGCAACATTACCTGTAACAAAAACAAAGAAAAAAAATATTATATCTACTATATTCTACTTTACTAAATTACTATATTCTATTATACTGATTTTACCGCGCGGACACATCGTTTATTTATTTCTCATTATTTTTTGTCTAAGAAGTTGATAGACCTGTTAGCTACCTATGAGCGTAGGTATAAACAAATACATACATATGCTTTACATCTGTACTCTTCAGTCTTTTGTGGTAGCTACGCGCACGCATCCAATCGTGAGAGATCCTAGACAATAAAATTGGTTGATTGTTTCTGACTATTGATTCATTTAACGCAATTATTTCCTAGTCTTAGCCGATATTTATTAAAAATAGAGATTCAAACGTCTTAATAAATACAATTGAATTGCTTGGCGTAAAACTTGTTTAGCAGTAAAATAAATTTCAGTTACCCTTATTGTAAATTAACATGTGACATTGCGGACTTCATTAGGGTATAGAAAAATCGTCTGCGCGGATATGACCAAGTTTTCCAGCAATCAACAACCGGAAACAAATATATACATATTATAGAATATAAACTCGCTGCAAAGATCCTGACCTGCATCGTCAGGACAGGTATCCTTGGTGATGGAACTAAGATGATGATGTGCGAAACCATTTCAGATAATGAATATGAAACTGCATAGTGTGTTTCTTGAATAATTAAATCGGGGTATAATATTTTCTTCAATAAGGCAAAACCCAAGTGATCTCCAAACCACATTAAAAACCCAAAGATAAACACAAATCAATAGAACGTTACTTTTGATAAATCTATTAACAGCCAAATGGAATTCAGACGCTATTTTCAAATGGCAGAGCAATGAACTGTTTGATATCTTGTTTTCCTCAACCCAATCCTCTGAATCAGGTCACAGTGGCACGAATCCGTTTAATATCGGAAAACATACGAAAAGAAAACTTTTCAAATGTGTCATATGGTCAATGCGTACGTCAACCGACATTTTTAATTTAGTGAATGTGAATGAACTGCATTCAGCAAAATATTTAGGGAATCGAGGTAAAATTTCTCTTTAACGCCTACAGACTCAGTTGCCCTCTAATAGCTTTTAAGAAGTCTCATTAAAATTTTGTGTATGATTAATCAATGATATATATAGGGTGTCTCAGTAAGAGTGCACTTTATCATTTTAAAATAAAAACAAGTATTTTATGACAGATTTGTTATATTTTTATTGTATTGTAAAGAAGACATGTTCCGATTAAGTATGGAATAAAATATCTGGCAAATGACCCCTACGGCTCCGATGACAGGCCATTACTCTTTTCATGAAATTTTACATGACTTTTGCACAGAGATGTGGCTGTATCTCACCGATGACACGTTGGATTTCCGATTTGAGCTCAGGAATTTTTTCGGGTTTATTCGCATAAAACCGAGATTTCACAAAACCCCAAAGAAAAAAATCACACGGCGTTAAATTGCACGATCTTGGTGGCTAGTTGACATCAGAATTTCATGAGATAATGTGTTCTGGAAATCGTTGCTGCATTCAGTTGCTGCCAAGCAATTCAGTTGCTGCTGTCGATTGTTTCATGCACGGTATGGCAGGTTGCGCCGTCCTGCTGAAATCACATGTTGTCCAGATGCATGCCGTCCAGTTGAGGCTGCAAGAAGTCCGTTATCATATTCCTGTAACGAATGCCGTTCACAGTCACTGCAATTTCGGCCTCATTTTCAAAAAAGTAAGATCCAATCACGCCGCCTGACCAAAATCCGCACCAGATAGTTACTCGTTGTGGGTGCATTTGTTTCTCATGGATTGCATGAGGATTTTCTGAATCCCAAATTCGACAATTTTGATTCATATGGAAATGCGCTTCATCGGAGAAAATGACTTTTTTCGAAAAATTGGCATCGACTTCACTTTGCTCCATTAGCCATTGAATGAATTGCCGGCGCTTTCCGTGGTCTGCTGGTTTGAGCTCCTGAGTTAACTGAATCTTTTACGCATGAAGCTGGAGGTTTTTAGTCAAAATTCGCTGCGTAGTGCTTCGTGAAATTTGAAGTTGTTAAGAACGATGTCGAATTGATGTTTTTGGATTTTCGGCGACGCTCTAGTTTACAGCAGCAACGTTTTCAATAGACCGACCGGTACGTTGACGCAAAGGATTCTTATTATCCATAACTGACCCAGTTACTTCAAATTTTTTGACCACTCTTCGAATGGTTGACACATTAGGTGCACTTTCTCGGCTGAAAATTTGGCGAAGTTTGCTCGCAAACTGCTCGCAGTTTCAACGTAACTTTCCCCATTTTTTTAATGAGTTTTCACAATTATAACACATTGTTCTTTCGAAAAGCGCTCCATTTTTAATAATCGGAATAAACAGAGGTGACAGCTGTCAAATTTCAGAGTTGCCACTTGCATGAAAAAAATATTCCAATTTTAAAAAGTGCACTCTTACTGAGACACTCGTTACGAGTAAATAGTAGAAAACTATCAGATATTATTGTTGCATAATCACTGCAACTTACAAATTTTCATATATTTTTCGAGACGAAAGCATATGTCGTTATATAAAGTCAAGTATGCTGGTTGTGAAATTTATCAACCAGGAACCACTGCATTTAAATCCATCAGCAAACCAAATTTCGATAAGGCATTGAATACATGTATTTTAGTCATAACATATTGAATTGATAACATATTGAATCTACTCAACTATTAGTATTAAAAAGAAGAATAGAATTAACTTTATAACTTAAAACAAAAAAAAAAATATTCGATGAATTTCTAAAAGCCGCAAAAGTAATAGAAAGTAGGAAGTTACAAGGTATTCAATTTTCTAGCGGAAGTCTTGACACAGATAAGTGCGATACAAAAAGGTAGAACTAGCTATTACGGGACCATGTAATTGACAAATATAATTAGATTATTTGGCTGAATGATCGCAACTAAAAATTAACATAAGATCCCGTCCCTTTCTTATGAGGTATTGAAAAAAAAACTTTTTATGCCAGTCCACAGCAAACAAAACGAATTTGGTTTTTCTTTTTAACCCCCTAATCCCACCCTCTCGCTCTGAAAGTTTTCCTCTCTGTAAAATCTGGTAGAGATCTGCGAGCAGAATAAATGAAGGAGAGAAAACAATTTTTTTTAATATATAAGTCCATAAATACATACATACTTTATAAAAGCCAGTATGGATGGATGAATGGATATTATTCATTGTTATCACGTCAAAGTCACCGGTAAAGGTTAGCTACTGTGTAACATACGAAAGCGAATTGAATAAACTTTCTTAAAATTCACAGTCAACAAACTCGTTATGGGAAAACTGGAAACAATTTCTACAATTTTAATAGATGACGGTAAACAGTGAAATTATTCATTATGTTGTTACCGGAAACTTAAAGTTAGCATTAACATAAAATGATATAATTTACACCTTCAAACATAATATTCCATGGGATTTCCCACTGTCGCTTGTTGAATATAAATCGAGGTGAGGTGCTAATGTGGGAAACGTGGGTAACATCATTTGGACGAGTCGTATCGACGCGACGCGACGCGACGCGACGCGGGCGCAACGTAATTAGATAAATATGTGATAAAGTCACCCTCATCTGCCCGCTGGTGAAAACCTGGTACACAGCGGATGGGCATTGGATGTCGGGGATTGCTTTCAGGGTAATCAGGCGGTCGCTATAAGACTTCTATGTCAACTATTGAGATTAAAAGGTATTGCTTAGTGTTGCGTATGATCACTAAAACTGAGAAGTGCAGAAATATCACGTTACAGCACCCAACAGTGGTGAACGAACTGCATATGCGAATTTCAATGCAACCGGAATATATTACTCGCCTAATGAACACGAGGTCGTAAAATAGGGTCCAAGTAACCAATTAATGAACCCCATAAATGTCATCTAGTGCCAAAGTAAATAGACGTATACGTTTATTTAATGAATTCCTGTATGTACCCGGAGCAGGGACGTCAGCCCGCGATTTCTACAAGCGTCCCGACTCTCGACGTGCGAAAGCCGTTACGCTTTCGTGCGATCGAATTTTACGAGCAGATCTCAAACTCCGATACTCCGACTGTATAAAGAAGGAAGAAGACCATTAAGTCTTGCTATTCCGCCAACGCTAGACCCAAGAAGTACAGCGGATAGTGTGGAAGAGATCGCTGTAAGCGATCATCATCATCCCAGGGGTAACTCCCGGTTGCAGACCAAACTTTTTTTTATTGCTGTATGACAGCAGACGGGCTGACAGCCAGCTTAGAATTTAGCAATTACCATCACCTATGGCTATTTGCAACGCCAGTGGCATCGCGAACACGTTGCTGTCCCATAAGGGTACAGGAACTTGGGTCACCAATGCCGGAACACAACACAATGTTATTATGGCGGCATACCTAATAGCACAGGTAATAAGGCTGCCCATCGCCAAACAATATGATATTTCTGCATATTTTAAGTTGGTACCTGTATGCAATAAAGTGTTTTCATCTGATTTATTCACAACTCGACAAAACGTGAGATGATATGGCTGGCGGTCAGTTAGAAGGTCCAGCGTCTAACACGAATAGAAGCATAAGATCCAATGAATATTATCTTCCATTATGAAATCATGAGGCTTTAATATTTAATTAGACATTTATCTTTACCGGTTTTAAACGTGAGATAGTCTAATGTTTATATATTATCTCTGTGATATGATTCCTGGTAGGTCAATGATGTCCACATCCGTATCTAATAATCCAACAGCTTACGCTTGGATATAATAATGAGACCTGACACACATATTGGGTAGTAACCAAATATGCATACATAAGTCAGTTCTCAGTATTCACTTAATAATGTCTCGAGCAGATTGAGTTTTTTTAAAGATAGTTGAGAGGAGTTAGAACCTGTATCGTAGGTTTATTTCACAAATGTACAACGTACGGATACATACGCTCAGATCAGCATATACTCGTACTATTTGCAACGTTTAGTCGTATTTGAAAAGTTACTACGGCAATGAACCAATTGGTATATTGATGTGTTTTTTTTATTGTAGCTCTCAACATGTTCTCTATTAGCTTAATTATTCTCTTATTTTTCCCAAAATTATCGCTTCACAAATTACAATTTGCGTAGAACTCAGTCACAAGTCTACTCAAGCAAGATTTTTTTCATGTTTCTTCAATAATGGAAAATGTGTAAGTATACAATTATGTATTTATCTTTACAGAGTTTCCTGCAAAATTCCCAACTGTACTGTCAGACGTTTCAAGAGCTATAAAATCCGTTTTAACTTGAACCATAAATCAAAATGTATGAATCAACAAAGAGTAATGAATGTCTGAATATAGTATCTATTCAAATGCGTTTTAAGCCGACACGGGAAACGCGTATTTCAGTACAACAAAGATCAAACAATACCAATGGGTGCGTTAGTAGTTTTACCATAAACAGAAGTGGTATTGAATATAGCTTTTATTATTCTGAATCAATTTCTCCGCGCTGCGGTCGGGTGCAGCCTGTCGTAAAAGGCGATCAAACAAACCCTAGGTAAGTGGTAGGGCTCTAAGCCCAATATAAATGATATGAATGATAACCATCTCTGGCCTCTAAATATGCCTCCATAATAACCTTGTATTGTGTTCTGGCATAAGTGACACAGGATCCAGTACCCCTACGCAGACGGCAGCGTGTTAGCGGTGCCTAAGTTACCCTACGCTCTCCATAAACGACGGTAACTGCATACTATTAAGTGGGTCGTCGACCTGTCTACTGTTCCACAGCAATAAAAAAATTGAGCCTTGTCAAAGTTTCAACTTTTTGTGGCATATTTAATGGCACACAATCGACCGAAAAACGTTAATTTTACTCATCATCATCCGCGTAGTTAATCACGGTTGCATCAAAAGCTTGCACTTTGGAGCATGGCGTCCGTAGACAGTCATGCCAGCAGGCATGCCCTGTTAAATAACGGACGAGACTTTAACACAAGCGTTTTCTTTCAAGGCTGGATGAATAAAGCAGCACTCAACAACGTTCCTACCATTAGGAATTTCCAGAAACCAACACGAAAACAACACCCTCTTCGGACGAAACTTGCGAATGTGATGTCCTCAAATGGCAAAACCTTAAAACTTTAATAACTCGATGTAACCTAAATATACGCCATCCCTAAACCCCACGAGAATGTTTGGTAAACACTACCAGGCCTTGGCGCGCGGTTTCTTTTGACACGGTCTCGTATAAAAATCTAGTTCACGGTAAAAACAATAAAAATTCTAAACGGCGAGAAATGACATAAAACAAATGGAAGAGACATAAAGATATATTTATTATATTTGAAAGAACAACGATCCTATTGGGTAACGATTACGTCGACTTTAATATAGGAGTTTACTATCTATTTAGGATAGACGCTAGATTGACGCTAGCCATGTCACTCCTAGAGTATTCTTCATTATTGTAAAAGATGATAAATTAAACTTCCTTTTGCTAGTCATACATGTAAAACTAGGTTTTTTGTTCTGGTAGTATTTTACGTCAGGAAAGAAAGGAAAGTTCAGTGTTCCCGGAGTAAATATCACTGGGGCCCAGTCGTTAAGAGGTTGCACTATGTGTTAATATATAGGCGAGAACATTACAGTCTTCTTTATTTCATAACATTACCATATTAAACAACACTTATTTGACATGTTAAATACATTAATTTTTTTATGAAACCGCGAAAATTTAATATACTTCGAGGTTAGACACTGATGCAAAAAAAATACTTTTGGTATGCGAAAAAATCGGGTTGAGGTGAAGTAAGGAAGGTGTTGCCGTCTTGCTTCTTTGACGTCACACAGCAGATACATTCGTTCACTTTTTCCGTTATAGCTTCTGTAACAACCTACCTGTGTGACAAACCACACCCGGTCTCTCCTACTTTGTCTTCAATAATATTACAGGTTACCTCGGGGCAAATGTAAGCTGCCTGCACTAAGGCCTTGGATGCGAGGCCCGTTGGAGCACCACGAGTCCGCTCGCTTTACGTGAGAAGAAGAAACCAGGGGAATTAATTGGCCCAGGGGTCGTAGGATCTTATCCTCCCCTCATAACAGATACCCGCATCCATTTCAAGGTAACGTTCTACAGGGTGGCAGTCACAGACATCAGCTATAGAGAAAAGAATGAACTTTTTTTTTATTCAGCTATCGGCAGCTATCGGTGCCGTTACCTACGAGTCCCATACGAGCCTGTCGTGAACCCGCGCACCATGTACGAGGACTTTTATCTTCTCCAGAACAAATTCAAAGTTATGAAACCTGATGTAATGAGACATTACAAACTAGAAGCTAGATGATATGAAAACTCGCGAGATACAATGGCACCTTGATGACGTCACTCAATTGTCACGAAATACACGAAATGATATGCTAATAAAGTGTACGAGCATGTCTGAGCAGCACGAGGAAAGTAAACGCAGCATGTGAACATTGCATGAAAGAATATTCCCATTGTCTTTGACGTATTTGTTTTTGCTATTCATCATCATCATCATCATTTCAGCCGGAAGACGCCCACTGCTGGACAAAGGCCTCCCCCAAAGATCTCCACGATGATCGGTCCTGCGCTGCCCTCATCCAACCTATCCCGGCGATCTTGACCAGATCATCGGTCCATCTTGTGGGGGGCCTACCAACACTGCGTCTTCCGGTACGCGGTCGCCATTCGAGGACTTTTCTGCCCCAACGGCCATCAGTCCTTCGAGCTATGTGCCCAGCCCACTGCCACTTCAGTTTTGCAATCATCCGGGCTATGTCGGTTACTTTGGTTCTCCTGCGAATCTCCTCATTTCTAATTCGATCTCGTAGGGAAACTCCGAGCATAGCCCTCTCCATTGCTCTCTGAGCGACCATGAGCTTTCTCATAAGGCCCATAGTTAGCGACCACGTCTGCGTTCCGTATGTCATCACTGGCAACACACATTGGTTAAAAACCTTCGTCTTGAGACACTGCGGTATTTGGGACGAAAAGATTTTACGGAGCTTCCCGAACGCTGCCCATCCGAGTTGGATTCGACGAGTGACCTCTTTCGCGAAATTGGACCTGCCTAACTGGATCGTTTGACCCAAGTAGACGTATTCGTCAACAATTTCGAAAGTACAGTTCCCAACTGTTACGGAGGTAGGTGCGACATGGACATTAGACATGATCTTCGTCTTGTCCATGTTCATTTTGAGACCTACTCCTTGGGAAGCTGTATTGAGGCCATCAAGCATATGGCTTAAGTCTTCCATGGTTTCAGCCATGATTACGATATCATCTGCGAATCTAAGGTGAGTGATGTACTCACCGTTAATGTTGATGCCCAGTCCGTTCCAGTCCAGAAGCTTGAAGACATCTTCCAACGCAGCAGTGAACAGCATCGGCGATATGACATCGCCTTGTCTGACTCCCCGCTGCAGTCGGATAGGCTTCGAGTTCTGATCCTGGAGACGGACTGACATGGTGGCGTTTTCATACAAACACTTCAACGCTTTGATGTATCGATAATCAATGTGGCACCTCTGGAGAGACTGAAGCACCGCCCAGGTCTTTTGCTATTAATTTGAATAAAAATGAATTAGACGAAAGAATTCTCTGAAGAATTTACTATATTTGTAAAACATGCATTTATCCTTTATATTAAGCCAATCCGTGAGCCTTTTGTTTTATGTAGAAAAATCTACCAGTAAATATATGCATTCGATTTAAAAAAAATTGTATTTACAAGGCAGATTACCGTATAGAGAATACTATGTAAACAGTATGTAATATTAAACTGACGAACTCATAAACTGCATCAAAGTTCAGGATTACTTTGAAATGATTTTTTTAATAAGTATGCAAACTTTTTAGATTAAATTATATAAATATGGAGAGACTGGCTCTTAATCTCAACAAAAAAGGAAAATTTAAAAATAGAACTGCAGTAAAACATATTAATATAGCCGAGAAAAGAAAATTTACTCGTAGTATCAGATTTGCGTGTTATTTATAGCAAAGTTTTAAATTGATTCTCATTGATTTTTTATTCTTTTGTCAATTGAATTATTGTTACCAGCCGAATTGTTGGGTTACTTTTTTAACTTATCGAGAGTTTTTGAACCATAATATGGATACTTCGTCCGAACAAGCGGCTCAAATTGTAGCATTGGTGCGGGAAGGCTTGGATCAACGAACGATTGGTAGAAATTTAAATTTAAACCAGTCTACGGTTTCTAGAATATACAGAAGGTTTGTGGAGACAGGTTCTTATAGAAGGAGACGTGGTACAGGCAGGACTCGACCGGTCGTGATGACTATCGGTCGGTCGTATTGTTACAACTTCCCTGCGAAATCGTTTCCTCACGTCAGTTAACATCAAAACAGAGCTTAATGAAGTGCGCGGAGTAAACGTGAGTGCACCAACAATAAGAAGAAGGTTAAAGGAAGCGGATATCACCCCTTTTAGACCAGCAAATGGTCCAAAGTTGTCTGTAGCTCACAGACAAGCTCGCTTAAGATTTGCGCGTGATCACCTGAATTGGACAGAAGAGCAATGGGCCTCCGTATTGTTCACCGACGAGTGTAGGACATGTTTATATGGTGCAGATGGTCGCAGAAGAGTCTATCGTCGACGTGGGGAGCGATATGCTCAAAGTTGCATTGAGGAGCGTGTTCCTTTTGGAGTCGGTTCGTGTGTGGTCTGGGGTGGCATATCGATGAACGGGCGAACAGAACTTGTGTTCATAGACATAGTCCGTCAAAACGGTAATAGAGGGGGGGTTTGACTGCACATCGCTACATAACAGAGATCTTAGAAGATCACGTGGTGCCTTATATGGGATTCATAGGCGAAAATTTTACTTTAATGCAGGATAATGCCCGGCCGCGCGGTGCTGCACAAGTTCGACAATATTGCGAAGAGGTTGGGATACGTACAATGAATCGGCCAGCACGCAGCCCGGATCTTAATCCCATTGAGCATGTTTGGGACAATTTAAAAAGAGCTGTATATGCGAGAAACCCTTTGCCCACGACAGTGACAGCACTAAGAACAGCACTTTCAGAAGAATAGGACATTATTCCGCAAGATCTTTTAATAACCCTAATAAAATCTATTCGGAACCGATTAGAATCCGTAATAAGAGCACGTGGAGGTAATACACTTTATTAAAACATAAATAAACCCTTGCATAAAGTTTGTCTCTATTGTTAAAACCAATTTTTTAATTAAACCAATTTTCCTTAAATTTCTGTTTTTTCTTCAAAAAAGTCTTAAGGTCCTTTCCAGTACACAAACTTAAACTTAAGGATATGACCCTATGCTGTTTTAAAGTTCACGAACCAATCTAGAGGTTTCAATTTAAATCTGTATAGAAAGTTTGCATACTTGGTTAAAATATTTATTTTAAAGTCGTCTATTACTTTGATGCAGTTTATGAGTCCGTCAGTGTATTTTTAAACAACAATTTTCCAAACATTCAATTTTGTTAAATAGAACTATGGTTGTTAAGTTTAAAGATTTATCTACAAAACGTTAATTAAGAGAGTTGGCTGAAGAATCCTGTCGTTACTTTTCTTTCTGTTACAACGTATTGTGAAAATGTATCTATAGATTACCTAGGCGTGAGGTAAATTATTCAAGCCAAAATAAAATTTAATTAGAGGGTAAATTTAAATATTTCTATTATTAGAATTCCTAATGAAGATTTTCATCAGGTCAGGTAGTAACTAAAGTTGATGTGAAATTCAGTACAAAAATAGAAAAACAAATGATACAAATACAATTCAAAATGAAAATACTATAAAGTAGGTATTAAAAACTAAAAGAATACTCATTTATTAAACATATCACAAATCAATTAACGGACACAATTACAGGATATTATAATAGGAAGTCCGTGTATTAGGTTAATTAACCTTCAGGAAAATTAATAGGGATTATTATTAAGGAAAATAGAACGTGAGTTGTGTTTAAGCGTTAGACGCGCGTTTAAGTCTGTTTTGAGACCATGAACAGCATTCCTCGAATGATATTTAAACATTGACTACTTCAACTTAAAATTCTCAAAACCTCAATAAGCTACATTGATTTTGAGCTTTACGCGGGGATCAGACCAAGAGCTAAGCAAAGTTAGTTCAGCTTATAGCTCGCATATCTGACGCAGTTTTCCATACTTGTGTGCAGACCGCAAACTATGCGAACTAAGCTATGTGAGCTAACTAAAATATGTGAAGCTAAGTTAGTTGTGCATGCCGATGCGCAGCTACACGAGCTAAGCTAAGCCCTCCCGCCTTCCCCGCACGCCCTTCGCACATCCTTCGCCAGTGCTGTCCAGTGTCCCTTGTCGTATGCACGGCCGTTTTGTAGCGAATATTTTTTAATTAAAATTGTTTCGAAAGTTAGTATCTTGTTTAGTAATATCTCCGATTATCAATGATAACAAATCATAAAACTGAACTCGTGTAACACGCTAATATAACTGAAAATGTTCATCATCTAACTCGTAAAATAAAGTTCTAAACTATCCACTTGTGTGCCGAGAGTCAGTATTAATCTTCTTTTTCTATGTGTAACATATTCATCATCGCAACTTTCGTCATCGATTATATTCATGGCGAGCGTCGTCCGTCTAATTCAACTTCGCAACACTGACTGAGCTTTGGCTTGGCTCTTGGTGTGCACGCCATTTATCTTAGCTTAGCCTAGCTTGCTTAGTTTATATTTGGCATAGCTTAGCTTTCGGTCTGCATCCGGCCTTATGCTAACATAGCTTAGCTGTGAAATTTGTCACTAGACAAAACTGACCGTTTGATTCGGTCACTTTCTGTAAAGAAACTCTGTTTACACGATGGAGATTTTTTTATTGCTGTGGAACAGCATTCAAGGTGACGGCCCACTTAACAATAAGCACATACCATTACCTATGGATGATTGTTACCCCAGAAACACCACTAACAAGCTTCCGTCTACGTAGAGGAACTGAAACCTGGGTCACTTATGCCGGAACACAACAAAAGTTGCTTGCCATCCAGGTGGGCTTGGGAATCTACCACCTCAACCCCGGTCGCAGGGGTCTGTATTCTTACTGCGCCTCTGCACGGAGATCAATCTCTTTTGATACTATCCATAAATCAAATCATATTTTAGCATGTTCTTATGAATGGAATCGCTGCCCAGCCAGACCATGTGCTACGAATACGGCGGATGGGTTAAATCTCCCCATTGAATTCGCAACTTCACAGACCTCCGCCGTTTATCTTCATTTTTTTTTAATCCAGTAATATTATCTAGACCAGTTTGTACTGATATAGATGTACGGAGGCTACTGTAAGTTTTGTAACACTTCAGCGATACTATTAATCTGCATCGTTATATACGCGCACTAATTATAGAATGAACACCTCCGTGGTGCGACGGTTAGTGCAACGCATCGTCTTTGCGGGTCACGGGTTCGATTTTTGTCCCGAGTCTTGATGTTATGTGTAATATCTATTCATTAAGAAAACAAAAAATATGTCAATTAGTAACCATAACACAAGCGCTCTGCTGCTTACTCCTGAACTAGATAATGCTGTGCAAACTATTTGTTTATTATGAAATAATCCGGCTGTAATCAGAGCCCCGTAAACAGAACGACTGTATATTCACCACGTTCGTCCAACGAGAATAGGCAAGTCACATGTCCCTTAATGTCATTTACTTGAATAAAAATTCTGCAAATAAATACATATATATATAAACACCCAAACACGGGACGGAAATCGAACCCGTGACCTACGCAGACATTTCTACGTGCGAAAGCTATTGCGCTACGGAGGTTGTCAACGGGTTATTATAGATTAACCACATAAAATATTTACTGTAGTCGCAAATGTTTATATTTCTCTTCCTACACAATATTATTATTTGAATTAATGATTCACATTAACCCAGTTTAAGTATGAAACTGAAATATTATTTTTAACACTTATTCTAAACGAACCATAAATCCTTATCATAAATTACACAACTGAATATGTTTTTCAGTAATAACCAGAAATACATTATAAAATAACAGGTTCGCATTAATGATGAAAACTTGGTAAAATTTCATCACACTTCGTTACACGTTATTACGTCAGTTGATGATATATTATGTAACAAGAATACATACAAGACAATGGCGATGTAAAATTATTCGGATTGCTTAAATTAATTTAATTTATCAATTTAGACGCTATTTGGGCGGTAAGTTTAAACCAATGGTAGTGGTCCCTACTACCTAAATCGACTAAACTGAACTAAATTGAAGATGTAAACGGTATACAAAATAAAATAGGGATAAAATAAAAAGTTAGAGTGTGATCAAAATCAGCTGAGATTTAGAACTTACACTGTTTCTATAGAATAAATAAAATAATAGTGATGTAGAAAATTGTCGCGCTCTAATATATCATACACATATTAATAAGAAACAGGCGTCAATCACCACAGAAGTGTTTATATTCAAAAATAACTAAAGAACGCGGAAAATACCTCGATTATACCTCTCAAACTAATAATAGAACAGTATAAAACAGCTACTACCATGTTTTTACGAGTAACATGCATTTCAATCATATATGTCACATCGAAAGTGTTCTTTTAATTCATTAGTATTTTATAATTAAAAAATCTGGAGAGCCGGGTTAGAAGATATTTTTTTATTACTGAGGAACAGTAGACAAGTTGATGGCCCACTTAAAATAATAAAGCCTAACCCGCGAGAGCGTTGCCCTTTTTTTAACGCTGCCCGCTTAGAATTTAGCAGTTACCGTCGCCTATGGGTGTTTGCAATGCTAGTGGCATCGAGAACACGCTGCTGTCTAATAAGAGTACAGGAACTTGGGTCACTAATGCCAGAACACAACACAAGGTTATTATGGTGGCATATATATTATTATAGTTTGGGTTGTCTAGACCGGCCACTCCGGCCGCAGCGATTAATACTCCGCCCTTGCACGGAGAAAATTTCGCAAATTGCGATCAAATCACGATACCTGCCGATGCCGAGCTGAATTCGGCTTTTCGGTTTCAAAGTACCTCAGTTCCCTTAAAGAGTAAACATTTTTACATTTACCACTACTTATACCATTTGTTTACTTATGTATAATATTTATTTACAATAAAGTATGTAACTAGTGTATCAATTGAAAGTAGGGTTGCCATCCGTCCGGGGAGCGTCCGGGTGGGGTTATATTTGTAGTCCGGGTTTTAATTCAAATAGGTATAAGCAAGAAATATATTCTAAAAGCTATTGGAAAGAATGGAAAATACCAAGAAAACTGAAAAGTAAAACAGGTAATCTAGAGAATAAAAAATTAATGTAAGACTATTAATAGTTTATTAGAACTTTATGAAGTTTTGTTTTATTTATTAAAGAAATGTAAGAAAACTGCTAATAGTTCCTTAAAACTTTAAAAAGATTCTATTTTGTTTAAAATTATATTAAAAATAAATAAAAGTTGTTTTATGACCATCAAAACTATATTCTATTCTACTGAATAACAGAAAAAAATACTCTGTTCAAACGCTCGGGTTGTAAGCTCCGAAATCCGGTGTTTTCGTGTTTCTCCTGTAAGTAGCATTCATAATTTACAAGCGCTCTGCTGCTTACTTTGGAAATAGACGGTGCTGTGTAAATCATCGCATTACATTCAAAAAATTACACGACTATAATGATTAATATTTAACTGACACTTCGAGCCTTACAAGCGCCACATTTGACGTTAGGCTTCACGCCAAATAGCTCGGACACATGTCACAAGCAAACATGTAACTGTTGACAAACCTTAATAGTTTAACAACGGTAAACAGCGTACTATTACAACTTCGACTAAACTAGAATATTTTCCTTTCTCCTATGCGAGATCCAGAACTGGACATAGCTTAATTGAGCATTCCAGGAGTGATTACCATGAGATGCAGCTCAGAAAGGAAACCCTACGGCGCAGCCTCGGCAACCGATGCATTGACAAGTAATTCCATAAATGGCACTCACCATCAGATTATCCACCGAGTTGTACCCGCATATAACATATCCCATGACACGGTTCGCCATTCTTCACTATCACCGTACACACAATTATAAACTTATATACACGTGTCTAAAAGTACAATAACATGTTCCGAACAATTATCAATAATCACTAAACGATCCATCCTTACATCTCGCTCTTTCGAACGTACAAGATGTCTCTTCACTTGAATTGGCAATTAATCGGCCGTAATTGAATGCAGTTTTCTCACAAAATTTTCAATTCGAAACACACTCTTACACTTTTGTATTAAAGACTAATTTTGCTGATAACTAAACTTAAAAAAAACGATAAATACAAACACACTGTTTCTCACATTAACATTACGAAATGTCACAGTTTAAACTTTTATGTGTTTAAAAAAAAAACAATGTACGTCTGCCGTGTACGATAGTTTGTTAGTGACTGATTAAAAGTATCCGTATATTCCGTATTCCCGTGCCCGCATTGTACGGGGACGCGGTTAACACATTAGTTGCGCGTGCGCAATCTTCCATACAGCATTAGTCAATTTTAACACAACGCTCAGCTGTATTGTGGTATAAACAGAAGATCGATTTATCTGACTTATCTACGACACGAGTAGCAAGGCCTAGCCTAGCTTGTGTTTGTGAGAATAGCTATTTTTATATTGAGTCGGTGAAAAAATACTATTTGCAGATAAACTATTACTATGATACAACGAAAATGTAGTAATATTGTAACAAAAAATGTATAAGTTTATTGTATACATAATATGTCAGGGCATGCCAAAATATTATGTAAGTGTAAAAAACACAGGAAACACCTTAAACGATCAGTTTAGAATCAGAATTAAGTTTATAATATTACAAGTCTATAAAACATTTTGAAATAAAACAGTACAATGTAGTCTTGAAAAAGATCGTTGCAACAAACTTAAAACCTCCGTGTGACGTTTTAAAAATAGCGTATGCGATATCTCTATTATTATCTCTATTGACGTGAAAGATTTACAAAGATCAAATACCAAAAACTCGGATTTATTTTATAGAAATTAATATATTAAAAAAATGTAGTTTAAGTAGCTATAAGTTTATTTTTTTATATTCTATGTGTAATAAAAAAATATTTGAAACTGCTCGTAATTTCAAAATAGACGTATTTTTAATACATACATATGAAAGTATATACCTAGTCAGGTCATAAGTATTGTCACACAGTAAAAACTTTTCTTTTAGAATGCTGGCCACAAAAAAGTTTATTGAATTCGAATTTCGAATTGTTCATGAAAATAAAAATGTATACTTTTAGAATTTTACTCATTTTTAAATATGGAGTGGACGCTTAAAGAAGACCGTATTGCAGTTATTGCGTTGCATCGTTGCAGTTACGCGCCAATTCAAATTTTTAACATACTGAAAATTTTGAATATAATCAAAAGATTCATTTATCGTACCATGAAACGATACAATGAAGACTCTAGTGTAGATGACAGGTCAAGAAGTGGTCGCCCTCGGTCTGTTAGGACTCCAGCAGAGATAAAAGCTGTGAAGGCACGAATTCAAAGAAATCCCAAACGTAAGCAGAAACTGTTGGCCCTTCAGATGGGGTTAAGCGGAACCACGGTGAAAAGGGTGTTAAATGAAGACTTAGGACTTCGGGCATATCGAAGAAAAACAGGACATCGTTTGAATGCTCGTCTAATGGACCTAAGACTGAAGAGATGCCGCGCTTTGTTGAAGCGGTACGCGGGAAAAAAATATCGGGAAATTCTTTTTTCGGATGAAAAAATGTTTACCGTAGAAGAGAGCTACAACAAACAAAATGATAAGGTGTATGCACACAGTAGTGAAGAAGCGAGCAACCGTATTCCGCGTGTCCAACGAGGTCATTTTCCATCCTCGCTCATGGTATGGTTGGGAGTTTCTTATTGGGGCTTAACAGAGGTACATTTTTGTGAGAAAGGTGTAAAAACGAATGCTGTTGTGTATCAAAATACAGTCCTGACGAACCTTGTGGAACCTGTTTCTCATACCATGTTCAATAACAGGCACTGGGTATTCCAACAAGATTCGGCGCCAGCTCATAGAGCGAAGAGCACACAAGACAGGCTGGCGGCGCGTGAAATCGACTTCATCCGGCACGAAGACTGGCCCTCCTCCAGTCCAGATTTGAATCCGTTAGATTACAAGATATGGCAACACTTGGAGGAAAAGGCGTGCTCAAAGCCTCATCCCAATTTGGAGTCACTCAAGACATCCTTGATTAAGGCAGCCGCCGATATTGACATGGACCTCGTTCGTGCTGCGATAGACGACTGGCTGCGCAGATTGAAGGCCTGTATTCAAAATCACGGAGGTCATTTTGAATAAACTTTAATGTCATAAGAATCTATGTTTTGTTAAGTTCATTTTGGTATATGAATGGTTACATAATGAATAAACTTGTTACAATTATTTTACATTAAACATGTGACAGAATTTATGACCTGACTAGGTATATACAATATTCGAAACAAATATCATAGTTTTAATTTGTGTCTGAGCGTTTGTCGCGTCTCTGAAAAGGGAATCTGAAAAAGGTAGGTAGTACCTATATAAAAATCTAATCAGGCAACGCCCTCGCAGCTTAGGCTTACAGATAGAAAATATTTATAATAAATAACATAAAATAAGAAAGTGAAAATAAGAGTAAAATTGTTAATTATCTGTTTTATATTTTAACAGAGACAAATAACAAAACAGAGCGACTTGAGAAGTGTCAAGATATTTGCCTAAACGTATTCAATTCACAGTTTATGCCAAATCATAAACGAAACAATTCGTGGAACTTGATAAACTGCCATAAGTCGCGACCTCCCAGATATGGAACCACTTAAACAGTCAAAATCCAGAATAACCTTGCTAAAGGAGGAAGCATGTTTAATTAAACTGATAAAGATTGATAATTCGTGTCCATTTATTGCGCAGGATTATAATTAGTCCAACATATGGCGTTTGAAGATCCCGTTTTAATTGAAGGACCGGTATGGTATGTGTAAGATTAGTTTTAGGTACAAGATGTTCATAAAAGTGATTTATTAATACTAATAATAAATGTTATCATTGTCATTGCCCTATAAAAGTGTTTGCAGGTTTAGCATTATTAACCACCGGTATCTATTTCGCAGGGTAACCATTGCAATTGATAATGAAAAGCATATAAAATGAGTTATCTACTTAGTGTCCCCCATTCGTTTTAAATCATATAAAGCTAGACTTTACGTTTCATTAACTACTTAAGTAATACAATTAGTTTTTGGCATTATGCATTACGGAGTTTAACTCCGTAAGCCAAATCGGATATAATGTCGCAACTATAAACCGCTAAAGTTTGATTTTGCGCTATCCAGTTTCCCAACATTCAACTGCTGTAGTCTCTCATCTATATCTATACTACTATTATAAAGAGGAAAGATTTGATTGTTTGTTTGTTTGTTTGTTTGTTTGTTTGTTTGTTTGCTTTGAATAGGCTCCGAAACTACTGACCCGATTTAAAAAATTCTTTCATTGTTGGGAAGCTACACTATCCCCGGGTGACATAGGCTATAATATATTTTCAAAAAAATTAGGGATCCTTACTAAAACTCCAATAATGTAACCCAAAGTGTAAAAAAATTACCTAAAATATTATTTAAATCGCGTGCGCTGCGAAAACTATTGATGATAGAATAAAATAATGTACTACGACTTTGCAGAACACATTATTATTTACAAAAAGTGTCGCGACAGCATATGTCTAACTATTATAGTTATGCCACAATAAGTGTTTTTTTATTTTAAAAATTTAATTGAAATGCCGGCCCTAGAAAAGGCTCTTTATTTGGATCTTGGTATTAATCCTTATCAAAATAAATTACTTCATATTCAAAACGGCTTCACTACCTTCACATCACTTTTTGATTTATTCAATTCGGATATTCCATTCGAAAGATATCACGAGTTTAAAAATGTAAGTATTAGAAAAATGTTGCGTGGTAGCCGCTCACCCTGTTCGGCTAGCTAGGCAGCACCTTATGCAATGTAGGCGTGCGTCACTGGGGGTTTTTACAAAAATTAGAATACTTATTAAAAAATAACGAAAAAATAAATAAAAAGTAATAACAAAAAAAATCATTAA
Source organism: Malacosoma neustria (assembly GCA_963693495.1). Taxonomy (NCBI): domain Eukaryota; kingdom Metazoa; phylum Arthropoda; class Insecta; order Lepidoptera; family Lasiocampidae; genus Malacosoma; species Malacosoma neustria. Next base: position 14,834,657 of record OY856390.1, read on the forward strand.
AATAAAAGCTCATAGAAATAATAATATTCAAATTTTCTTTATAATTTTATTTTTTTAGTAACCTGACGCAAATAGAAGGGTTTGCCCTCAGGGGCGCTCCTCTGTCCGAGGAGTGCACGGGTGTGCGTACCCGAGGTGTCCGAGCATCCGTCGCTTCACTCCCCTCTCCGTTCGAGGCGACAGAGTCCTCCTACCTTTCTTTCCGTCTACCTTTTACACCCTTTCCAACTTAGCTCTCTGTTCGTGGCGTGGTCCCCGGTGGGATGGTTGCGAATACTGATTGGGGTCCCGGGTTCTACCCTGGGACCTGATTTGGTAGTCGAAACCATTCCTATTTCGACTGCGCCTGCACAGAGAGTGTTCCCGGGGCGGGAATGGCATCCTCGCTGTCGGTTGGTCTTGCTGGGCCGGCTACGACGTCAGGCGACTCTGCTTTTTCTGGAGTGTCGTCTGGTAGTCGTACCCACGCCTGACTAGCACGTGACGGGGATGTGAGTCCCGTCCGGAATTGGCCGCGGACCTGTCGCTCCTGGCCCTGGTTCTGTCCATGGTCGGGGGCGATCCTGGATGGACGGCCGTCGCCTCCTTTTGCGAGGTAGTAGTGTCTGCAAGAGAGGCGGCGGAACGGGAGCAAGAGTCCGCCAGCGCACTCTCCTCCCGCCAACGTAGGCCGAGTCGTCGGCGCCGGAGGGCGGGCAACGATCTCCGGCCGCCGTAGAAAGCGGCCGCGGGCGGCCCCTCGGGGGAGGATCCGCCGCCCGCACTATTGCCGCGAGGGAGATGGCCGCGTGCTGTTCCGCAGCCCCCCTCAACTCCTAGAGTTGTTACAAGAGAGCGCCGGGGGGTCGAAACCCTGACCCCTTGGCGCCAGCACTTTAGAAGGGGCCCGCTTTAAGACAAAGCGTGGGTCAGCGCTGGCCCGGGCCACGAGATCGGCAGGCCATATATCCGTGGGCCCGGGCGTAGGCGATAGGAGAACAGCGGGGTTTTTTAGTGGGTAGTCGGATGGTCGAACATCTTTTCCGGAGTCCCTTATATCCCTCGATCCCCCCGGGCCGGGGGAACCCGTCAAGAGAGGTTTTTCCCCGAGACCGAAAAAAATAGAAGGGTTTAATTTTTAATTTTTTGTTAAATACCCGTGCGAAGCTGGGACGGGCTGCTAGTAACTCATAATGAGAGCAAACAAAACTATTTTTCTTATTGCCACGACAGCAGACCGGCTGACCGCCCACTTAGAATTTAGTAGTTACCGTCGCCTATGGGTAACACCAGTGGCAGTGGCAACGCGATGCCACTGGCGTTAGTAACGACAGTGGCGTCGCGAAGACGCTGCTATCCAATAAGGGTACAAGAACTTGGGTCACTAATGCCAGAACACAACACAAAGTTATTATGGCGGCATACTTTTATCCGTGCAGAGGCGGAGAAAGAATACTAACCTCTGTGGCCGGGGTCGGCCTGTCGTAAAAGGCGACAAAACAACCCACCCTAGCTATGTGGTAGGGCCTCAAGCCCGTCTGGATGGCGACCACCTTTGATCTTAAGTATGCCGCCATAATAACCTTGTGTTGTGTTCCGGCATTAGTGACCCAAGTTCCAGCAACCTTATGGGACAGCAGCGTGTTCGCGATGCCACTGGCGTTGCAAACACCTATAGGCGACGGTAACTGCTAAATTCTAAGCGGGCTGTCAGCCTGTCTGCTGGCCTACGCAATAAAAAAAAAAAAATACTTAAGACCAAAGGTGGTCGCCATCCAGACGGACTTGGGGCCCTACCACGTAGCTAGATTAGGTTGTTTTATCACCTTTTACGACAGACCGACTCCGGTCGCAGAGGTTAGTATTCTTTCTCCGCCCCTGCACAGATAAAATTTATAATAATAAACAGACTTTTCTCAGAGACTGCACCAAGAAGCTTCTCGAACATTTGTTCCAGATACCTAAAGAAATAGTCGGCCTCAACAAAAACACGATAAAGATCTAATTGAAATATTGGACTAGTACGCACATGCCACAGAGATACGGATAAATATATAATAATTGGACGTAGTTACGCAAAAAGGATCCAACCCACAAAATGTTACTTTTGAATTATTAAAGATTAAAGTTTTAGCTGTATTTCCGCATTGATGTATTTGTTAGTGTCTATGGGTTCTTAAGAAAATATAAGCGTAAATGTATCATTTCTCATACAAATAAGTTTAACTGCTCTTATTTTAGGCCCAGAATGAGTACTTTGTTATACTATCTAATTATTCTACCATATTGTGGGTTGGATCATTTTTGCGTAACTACGTCCAATTTATCTTAGCAATAACATATCGCGATTCAGTAGCCGGTAACAACTAGACCGCAATATATATAGAAGCAGATTATGTTCTAGGGTAGTCAACTTCATAATAAAGTAGATAATATAATGATAATTAATGAAGTATTACATAGAAGTGGGTCGACTTCATTTTCTCCGAGCAGGAGCGGAGAAAGACTGGGCTCTGCGGCTGGGATCAGCCTGGCATACGAGTAAAAGCGACAAATCAACTCTAGCTGGATGGTAGGGCTACAAACCATGTGGCATTAGTGACCCAGGTTCCAGTACTTATGCGGACAACAGCGTGTATGCCATACCCCTAGCGTCTGCTGTTACTCAGCATAAAAAACATTTCTTCTTCAGTTCTCGAAGTGGAAGTAACATTATGTACACTACACAGTAAGAGAGCAGGTAGGATAATAGAAATCAATGAAACAACCTTAATAGGAAACAAGTAAATAAACAAACCAACCTAACCAGTACACTGTTGTTTCGTACGCCTCGAACTGGTGGTCGAGAAACGTAATATGAGCTATACGACCGATATACGGCTTCTTGTAGAATGTCTCACTATATGAATTAGACACTTTCAAATTTATAACGCCATCTATACATCAAATGTGTATATTATAAATGTTCCGTGAGCAGTTGCGTGTGCACAAGTTACATTGACCGAATGCAATCATATCTTGAAATTATCATTGGCAAACCCGGGTAAGGATACAAATGTTAAGAAGAAAATTATTTTATTCAGTGTAAGACTTATTTAACTTAAGTTTATCTTTTTTGAGTCAAAATATTATATATTATCATCACTACATAGTATAAAACAAAGTCGCTTCCCGCTGTCTGTCCCTATAAGTATGCTTAGATCTTTAAAACTACCCAACGGATTTTGATGCGATTTTTTTAATAGATAGAGTGATTCAAGGAGAAGGATTATGTGTAGTACAGAAAAGCCGAACAATTCAAATGTCGTAACAAACACATATTTGTGCGCTTAAATCGCAAACACTGTCTACACCTTATTAGAGTGATAAAATTAGTTTACTACGGAATTAATAAATATATATTTTATGACAATTCACACAGCGCCATCTAGTCCCAAACTAAGTAGCGCTAGGACTTGTGTTATGGGTACTAGATAACTGATAAACCACTTTTTATAAATAAATACATACTCGTATTATACATAAACACCCAGACGCGAGACGGGAATCGAACCCGTGACCTCCGCAAGCGTACCGAAGCGCGTTATCCTTTACGCCACCGAAATCGTCAGACTAGTGACATAATAGTCTATTTATCAACGATATCTGTTACGATGAAGAATCGAAATCAGGTCACGGCTCGTCCTCGATACATCTCGATCGAGTGTTCTCAGACAAATGTATGTAATAAAAAATAATATAATATATTATTATATAAATACAACGGTTGAACATTCTTAAATTTTCACAGCTATTATCTATTGTTCAAAAAGCGGATACCGGGCAACCGGAAGTTTGAGTAAGTTTATTCGTCATTAATATTACTTTTATAGTGAATATTTATTTTGATACATAAATTAAATAAATACGAGTTTAGACTATGTAAAAAGTAGGTATACTGATTGCATTTTTTTTATTAATATATTTTTATAACCGGAGTTCAGCAGACATGCAACGGATATCAGGTGGTCACCGTCATCTATGGACCTTTGCAACACCGCACATCGCCAACGTGCGACCTCAAAGAAATTTATGACGCTTTTTTCGAAAAACTTTTTCCAATACATTTATGAGAATCGTTTCGTACAAGCACGAAGAGACTCCAGGAAATGGAGAATAATGCCCAAACGATGGCGAGCAGTGCAGTAGTTATATTTCCAATATATAGGGAATCTGGAGTCTTACAAAACTAAAACACAGGCTTTTATAATTAATCAAACTAAAAAGTATAAAAATTACAATGAATTTAAATTGAGGATAATGTGATTAACAAAAAAATGAATTTTATTGTAAAAAAAAGTGTGAGGTGATACGGTGATTGATTATCATGTATATTGCTTTTTAAAATAAATTCGGTCAAGTCTATTTAGAAATTATTGTTATTATACGCGCGTTTCTTATATACATTTATGTATTATTTATTTATATATATTTGTACAAATATATTATATAAAAATTATTACTGTCAACCCAATAGCGACTTCCAGTTAAAGATAGTGATGTCAAAGTATAGAGCGATTACCAACTTGTTAAAAATTTATCGATATAACATTCTAAGCTATGACAGGCGCGAATAAACGAATAATCTAGCAAATAGGACTTGATCCTAGAAATTTTGTACATCCTCAAAAGTAACAAATATCAATTTAATGTGTTTTAATAGCCTAGGGAAACCGAATGATCCCAGTACCACGCTGAACACTGGGGGCGAAGCCGACGTGGTGACATCGGCTTCACCGTTCTAACCCTACAAAATATGAAGGCTACTGACTAGCACCCCAATTCCACCCAAAGCCCTAAGTGGAGGCATCGCAGAATCCACTTTTGGTCATTGCTCTGCGACAATTCAATACGAGCTGGAGTAATTAGTGTTCCTAGTTTGGGAGAAATCAGGTTCAACCATTTTCCTAGATGTTTTTGGTCAAGCAATGGACAAGCAGCTATGTGAAGAGAGTAGAGCCATACATAAATAATATGCTCGAAATCGATACACATTCCTGCCAACCCCACACTACCACCGACCTCCATACAAATCAATCAGACAGCAACACTACATTACTGTGCAGTAATGTACTGTAAACTGCTTTTATTGATCACTATTATATTAAGGTTTAAAACTCGTTCAGATCAAAGATTATCTTATTTATGTTTGCACTAAATGATTTCAGTGCATGAACATTATACGTTCTAATTTGCGGTTAACCTATTTTTTAGTATTCATGATTATCTAGAATAAGATAAGAATTAATGGTTAAAATAAAAAAAATATTACGACAACACAGTGCCATCTATTCCCAAAATAAGCAACAGAGATAGCGTATTTTATATTTCCATTTGACACAAATATAACCGAAAATAGGACGTCTTGATAAACTCAGGGCAGGCGCCCGGTAACAAAACAATCGGCACAAAATAAAAAGTTTCTTTCTTTCACAGATGCCATAAACTGAAACCGTAATGCTATCTAAAACATAATTAAAAATACGCAAAGCGAGTTTTACGTATATTTTACCACAAAATTGTAAGTCTACAGAATTGCAACTTCGTATAATGCGCACACGGATAGCGCACGAACACAAAATCTCGAGACACGTTGTATAGAGCATGGGTTTCACACACCAGGGGCGGAGAAAGAATACTAACCTCTGTGGCCGGGGTCGGCCTGTCGTAAAAGGCGACAAAACACCCTAGCTACGTGGTAGGGCCTCAAGCCCGTCTGGATGGCGACCACCTTTGGTCTTAAGTATGCCGCCATAATAACCTTGTGTTGTGTTCCCGGCATTAGTGACCCAAGTTCCTGTACACTTATGGGACAGCAGCGTGTTCGCGATGCCACTGGCATTACAAACACCTATAGGCGACGGTAACTGCTTTATTCTAAGCGGGCCGACAGCCTGTCTGCTGTCTTACAGCAATAAAAAAATATACTAATAACAGCAATAACATACAAGGATTTCCTTCTGCATAGGCAGTATTTTGTGATACAACCGTCGGTGCCAACGTGGCGGGTACAGTAATAAAATGTGTTTCATTGTTGTTTTAAGGAATAAAAATGTACATTGAAAATTCTGTATCACTGGACAAATTAATCAAATTATAATAGCGATGTATACCAGGTGTACCTATGTGCATTGTGCTACAACCAGCAAATAAAGTTGATAGGGAACCTGAAGGTTTTAGGGTAACCTATTCAAGAGAAATGGAAAAGACCGAAAGTTATTTAAATACAGTTGTAATATGTGGAAAACTGGAGCTTGATCACGTACTGTCCAAGCTAGCTGTCCGTCTGCCCAGGTGCTAGGCTAAAAGGGAACAGCGGGGTTTTCTAGTGAGCAGTCTCAAGTCCGACGAAGTCCCACATAACTCCGATTGCCCCGTGTTTGGGGGAGGCCACACAAAGTAGTTTGTTCTAGAGAGAAAAACTGGACCACAAGACTTTTTTACATACAATTAAAACAAAAAAAACTAATAATTCCCTTAGGTATTACATTTAATTACAGTGGACAGGACATGCCACACGTCTTCTAAAGTTAAGAAGACGAGATTATTGGAGAGACCAACCGACAAAAGACCGACAAAAGGCAAAAAGAATATATAATAAAAAGGGTTCTTTATTTATTGTTAGTCCAGATAAATATTTGTAAGGATGAATTAAAAGCTATATTATTATTATATTTATTTTGAATTGAACAAATCGATACCTCTGCGCTCAAAGGGCGTAAAGCACATTTTGAGGCATATGGAGTTAATAATACCATTGCATTTAGTTTTTCATTCTCTATCGATTGGTATATACGAAGTTGCCAAATTCGCACAAAAATATTCTTTACGCCCCATCTTTTTTGGGTTGCTAAACCAAAATGAAACAGGAAATCGGGCTGTAAATTACATTACTGCGCAAGATAAAAATGTCCTAGGTTGTAAAGGAATCCAATTATGAGTATTAAGGCGTATAACGCATTAATTCTCATTATTGTTCTTTACAACCATTGTTTTTATATAATCATTGAGATAAAAGTTATAGCTAATTTTGTTTAATTTTTTCGGTTTTTTGGCTCTCCTGAACAGTAGCTGTTTTGTGCTATACGCCCTTTGAGCCCAGAGGTATCGAAATATTAGTTTACGTAGCTTTACTTTTTAAGCCATTATTTATTAAGATAATCCAGAAACACACAATTGACCATATAACCAAAGAAATACCTTTATAATTACCATACAAATATTTCGTATTGCGTAAAAAATTGGATGATGGAAGACACGAACGTACAAGATTCTACTAAAGCCTTACGTGGTGTCGTCGGATCGACTTTGGCCATTGCTTTGCCACCCCCGGCGAAATATATCTAATCCATTAACACAATACTCGTGAACGCATAGTTTACATTTCAATCTTATCGCTAATAATCCTGAACCAACAAAAGGCATTCAAAGAAAGCCCTCCCTTGAGTCATGCCACGACGATATCTTTTCTTAAAACCTAAATAACAAATACCTTGATAAGAAACAAATTATAAAAAAAGAAAGTGGTAATTGATAATGGACGGAAGGATAAATACTAGGGAATAATAAAATAATCCGTAACTTCCACAAAGACTTTTTCTATCTTACCTGCCGTTGTTGTCTGCATGTGATTTCTCCTTCCACTCTCTTCTATTACTCATGATCTCAACACCTTTTTTTCGCTATATAATCTTTTACGCAATCCATCCTTATTTGGTCTATTCCTCCTTTTGTATCTACCTACTTCCCAGTAAACCCTGGTGGGTAGTTTTTTTATTTATTTGGAAAAATATATGAGGGTGTATTTCTATGTGAATTGAAAGTTTACAAGTTATGGATTATTTTATTATTAAAGCTTTACAGTGAAAGCCCAAGTGCAGCAGCGACAAGTCGGACTACACCCCAAAAGAAAAGATCTGTATAGGGCGAAGTTTGTCCCTTTCATCGTACATTATAAATTGTAACGAAACCTCGCATGTGTATTGACTACAATATTATATCTGCAGTTTCTATCCCCACTATGGAAAATATTTATTTCATTTAAGGATAATATCTGGTCAATGTATCCGTCTATTATATATTCGTAAAAACCCATTTTCCTCTTCCAATATATATTTAGAGTATGTACATTAACAGTGACTTATTGTCATAGGACATATTATAATAATTGTGTCAAACCCAGTTGAGTATAATAATAGTGACACTCTTTTGTTGATTGGTAATCTCAGATTATACATACTCTTTTCATGTCAACTCTGATCTGTTTAGTTTTTTTTATGGCGACAATGCTTTTGGCACTGATTTGCCAAGGTCTAAGTATGAAAAGCCAGGTAATGATGGTAAATATTAACTTATTAAAAATTTTTGGCCGGTATTTTATACAGATTGTCTACTAACTTGTAAAAATTTAAATCTACTAATAAACTTTGTACAACTAATATAAAGAATTAATTAATTAATAATTAATTAAATTTATTTATTTAATATAAAGAATATTTACAACATTTAGAAATTTTCAAAAATTACATACATACCTAGTCAGGTCATAAGTATTGTCACACAGTAAAAACTTTTCTTTTAGAATGCTGGCCACAAAAAAGTTTATTGAATTAGAATTTCGAATTGTTCATGAAAATAAAAATGTATAACTTTTAGAATTTTACTCATTTTTAAATATGGAGTGGACGCTTAAAGAAGACCGTGTTGCAGTTATTGCTTTGCATCGTTGCGGTTACGCGCCAACTCAAATTTTTAACATACTGAAAAATTTGAATATTACCAAAAGATTCGTTTATCGTACCATCAAACGATACAATGAAGACTCTAGTGTAGATGACAGGTCAAGAAGTGGTCGCCCTCGGTCTGTTAGGACTCGAGCAGTGATAAAAGCTGTGAAGGCACGAATTCAAAGAAATCCCAAACGTAAGCAGAAACTGTTGGCCCTTCAGATGGGGTTAAGCAGAACCACGGTGAAAACGGTGTTAAATGAAGACTTAGGGCTTCGGGCATATCGAAGAAAAACAGGACATCGTTTGAATGCTCGTCTAATGGACCTGAGACTGAAGAGATGCCGCGCTTTGTTGAAGCGGTACGCGGGAATAAAATATCGGGAAATTCTTTTTTCGGATGAAAAAATGTTTACCGTAGAAGAGAGCTACAACAAACAAAATGATAAGGTGTACGCACACAGTAGTGAAGAAGCGAGCAACCGTATTCCGCGTGTCCAACGAGGTCATTTTCCATCCTCGCTCATGGTATGGTTGGGAGTTTCTTATTGGGGCTTAACAGAGGTACATTTTTGTAAGAAAGGTGAAAAAACGAATGCTGTTGTGTATCAAAATACAGTCCTGACGAACCTTGTGGAACCTGTTTCTCATACCATGTTCAATAACAGGCACTGGGTATTCCAACAAGATTCGGCGCCAGCTCATAGAGCGAAGAGCACACAAGACTGGCTGGCGGCGCGTGAAATCGACTTCATCCGGCACGAAGACTGGCCCTCCTCCAGTCCAGATTTGAATCCGTTAGATTACAAGATATAGCAACACTTGGAGGAAAAGGCGTGCTCAAAGCCTCATCCCAATTTGGAGTCACTCAAGACATCCTTGATTAAGGCAGCCGCCGATATTGACATGGACCTCGTTTGTGCTGCGATAGACAACTGGCCGCGCAGATTGAAGGCTTGTATTCAAAATCACGGAGGTCATTTTGAATAAACTTTAATGTCATAAGAATCTATGTTTTGTTAAGTTCATTTTGGTATATGAATGGTTACATAATTAATAAACTTGTTACAATTATTTTACATTAAACATGTGACAGAATTTATGACCTGACTAGGTATATACCTGAACGGATGAATACTATGACTTACATACATACATATACATATTTATATAGTAGTATATACATTGAGACGCCACTACGACATGATTATATATGAATATCATTAGAAGATAAAAATTTACTTAGAGTATATACAAAAACACTATGAACTAAAGTCAGTAGGTAATTAACATTTACAGGGCGCGGCAAGTCATGGGGGAGAATGTCATACAGTGGAGTAGAAATTTTCCGGCAATAAAAGAAAATGTGGTCAATCGAACCTTCGCCTAAACCACATTCACAGAGAGAATTATCGCGAATTCTAAGTTTAGCCAAGAAAACTGGTGAACATACGTGGCCAAGACGAAGTCGTATTATGGTTGAGGTTAGTTTTTTCGGGAAATGACGAAATCGAAAAAACCAGGGAGATGATGGGATGGTGGGTTGTAAATTACCATAATGCCGACAAGAGGTTTGTCGGGAATTTTGCCATAACTCGTTCCAGTATTTTAACATTGTAGGTTTAGCAAGAGCTCGGAGATCGTGAGGAAAACATTTATCATATTTATCTGAACCTGTGGAGACAGCTTGTTTAGCACAGTTATCAGCGTTTTCATTCCCATAAATTCCGGAGTGGCCAGGAATTCAGGTTAGAACAATGTCCAAACCCAAAGAGGAGCAGCGGTGCAGGGTCTGTTTAATGTATAAAGAGATAGGTGAAATTTGTTTGGAACGAAAGGGGGATTTAGCAATATCCTGAATACAACTCAGAGAGTCGGTGAAAACTATGGCTTTTCTTATGAGATGGGACTCTAAGTATAAGATTGCTTCTAGGAGGGCAATAGATTCGCCAGTAAAGACAGAATTGAGAGCTGGGATTTTGAAGTTGAGAATTATCCTAAACATGGGAATCCAGACAGCGGCCCCAACTGGCCCTTCTTGTGTTAGACGGGATGTATCTGTGAATACAAGAAGTCTGTCCGACCATTTTTCATGAATGATTTTGTTGAAAAGAAAATTCGCACCAGTTGAACCTTTATCAATTCCGAAATTTGGAATAATCTTGGGTTCAAACAATAGACCTTCAAAACTGTGTTCGAAAATGGGATTTTTCTATGTCTGAATAATGGAATTGGGAAATTCTGTATATTTTTTAAAAGATTTGACAAGGTTTGGTAGTGATACGTTTTTCCAGTACTTAGATGTTGACGAAATGCGGAGAAGGCAGTCAAGGGTATTCAATAGTAGGTGGTTAGAAAGTCCAATTACTTTATAAAAGAATCTATCAGCTAAGAGTTGTCTACGCAATGAAAGGTGGGGGCTCGAGGCATTCCACTTGAAGGGCATTAGAAGGAGACGATTTCATATAACCTGTAATTATTCGGAGACATTTGGCTTGAATGCGGTCCAATTTCATTAGAGCCAATTTGTTGCAAGGTTCAAGAAAAAAGCAACCATAGTCAAAATGACGCCTAACTATTGCGTTATACAAAAGTTTTTGATTAAAAGGGTGTGAACCCCATTTTACGCCGGAAAGAACTCGGAGAATATTATAATACTTTTTTCTGCTTTTTCACATATATAATTAAGATGATGAAACCTGACAATCTACAATCCAAATACATACCTAAAAATTTTACCTTCTCATGAACTGGGATAGGCACACTGTCAATGTGAATATTGATAACAGGCGTATGGCGTTTGCGAGAGAATATAACAGCAGAACTTTATGTTGCAGAGAGGGAGAGGCTACGGTCAGAAAGCCATTGATTTAAATAGAATAGGGCAGAGTTAAGGCGACTAGAAGCATCGGAGATTGAAGGAGAATCAACGTACAATGCAATATCATCAGCATATTGCAAAATCTTACAAAAGCAGTTTACAGAAGAATCTAAATCAGCAATGTACAGGCTATACAGGGTGACTTTGACAAACCCGTCCAATCTTTAGTAAAAGTTATGAGCAACATGTATTTTAGTTTTGTATTACATAGTACAAAAATGTTGAGTAATCAGCATCACAAAGTCATTAAAAGAACTCGCAATTTACATAATACGGCGCTAGAGTGTCAATGACCTCTCTATCTGACCTAGTAAAAGGCCGAGGACGGCGGCATTGCACCAGGCGAGCGAATACGCACTACTCATTTACGCGGGAGAGACAGAGACAGGTAATAACAGCTTAACGTACGCTGTTTGCACCATATGATTATTCTGTACGATTGAATTAATGATCCTATATGAAATATTTTATGGTGAAAATTTGACATACAATTTTTTTTTTGCAAAAATGGGTTCCTTAATTGATGTTTAGTGCGTAAAAAAATTTTGGACGGTTTTGTCAAAGTCACCCTGTATAAAAGTGGGCTAAGAAATGATCCTTGAGGTAAGCCTCTCCAGACCAGTCTAGGGGGAAGATTGTAACCAGCAAACCGAATAGAAATCGAACGTTCCATAAACATAACGCAAATGATATTGATCGTATGCTGAGCATATGTCTAAGAATACTCCGACAACGTGTTCGTTGCGAGAGAAGGCAAGACGAATATCTGAAGTTAATAGACTTAGACTATCTAAAGTACCGAATCCTTCAGAAACCGAATTATTCAGATATGACACAATTCAATCTGAATAAATAAAACTGACATTCCAAACTTAAAGTAATACAAACATAATACATAAACCAAACAGACCAGAGTTGACATCAAAACAGTATGTATAATCTGGGAATGCCAATCAATACACCCCATCAAAACATAGTTTTATTAAGTTAAACATTAAGTTAATCAGTCCTTAAGTGTCTTTTTGGTTTGAAAGTGATCCCATTAGCCACATTTACGATTCAAGATCGTTATCTACAGAAATAGAAGATATATCACAGAAACAGGCAGGTCATTCATCAAACTTAACAAATAATTTACAGGACGTACATACAAATAGACTTGTGCGGACATTGAACGAACGATAGTTCACAATATTTCCAGATTGAAAATACCTCTATCTTCATTTCTCCAACAATAAAATCCTTGCCACGTGATTTCGTTTAATGTTAATGAAATAGTGACGCGTGACTCGGTCGTGAGCAACGTGCTTCAGCAATGAACATTGCAAACTAACAGTCAACTTCATCGCGCTATTCATGGTGGAAAACAATTTTGTATGAAAATTACTTCTGCAATTAATGGACTATTTCTGGACATAGGCAAAGAAAGATAAAGCATCGGTTTTGCGCATTACACGGGCATATAAAAAATCACTTTGCGTTTGTTTAGCTTGAAGAGGATGTACCAGCCAAGCCGTGATCGAGTTGGATTTGATATACAGTCGATAGCAATGAATCCGGGTCACTGAAAAAACCTATAAATCTCGGAAACTAAAAATGCTAGGTTAATGAAATAAATTATGTTTAGTAGACAATTAAATACTCCTTAAATTAAGGTATTAAAACTTCTTAGTTACTGCAACGTTATGTCATAAAAAAAATCAAATTTGAAAAAGGGAGACTTTCGAAGACGGAACTACAAAATTACTGCATTTGATTTTGCTTTTGTTTCTAATCTGTCATTTAAGTGGGTATATAAACCATATTGATAGTGTTCAATATTTATTATTCAACCTGTAATCATGTCGCTTACAACTGAAAATGCACCAGAATCCTCACAATGCTGGAAACCGGCCGGAGTCAGCGCGATACAGCCAGGACTGTCCGTGTGTCGCTGTCAATTTGCCGGTATCTGGTAGCTCAGTGGTATTTCACTTGGTGACCAATTTAGAGGTCTAGCGTTCGAATCGCATGCACCGCTTAGGCAGTTTTTCTCGCTTAACGTACACGTTTATAGCATTATTGCGATTCACCGACGTATTGCTTCACCGACGGTGGAGTATAGTAAGGAATAAATACATCGTTAGGAAACCTGCATACCAAGATCACCGGTATGTGTAACCCGCCAATCCATCTTGGACAAGCGTGGCGGATATACTTTTTGTTCCCTTTAGGGGGAGGTCTGAGCACAACAGTGGGACGCCATAGCCTGTTATTATTATTATATATTTGCCGATTATTACATTGCAGTCCGATTCTTCCATCTTCTTATAATCCCGTTGCAAACCAAGCTTTCAATTCGGAACCTAAAACCCCGGAGAATAGTCATCACGACAATCACGCACATCTAAGCGTCGGCGCACCTGTGATTATTCATTTTCTCGACCTCAGGGGTATAAAAAAGCAGATGTAGCCAAATTTATTCTATTTTTTTATTGCTTTAGGACAGTAGACAGGCTGACGGCCCGCTTAGGATTTAGCAGTTATCTTCGCCTATATATGTTTGCAACGCCAGTGGTATCGCACACACGCTGCTGTCCCATAAGAGTGCAGGAACTTGGATCACTAATGCCGGAACACAACACAGTTATTATGGCGGCATACTTAAGACCAAAGGTGGTCGCCATCCAGATGGGCTTGGGGCCCTACCACGTCTTTAGCTAGCGTGGGTTGTTTTGTTGCCTTTTACGACAGGCCGACCCCGGCCGCAGAGGTATGTATTCTGTATTCTTTCTCCGCCCCTTCACGGATGAAAGTCTATACAACTTACGCTCTCATTTAAATATATATTTCTAAACGGAAGTACTATTGAAAGGAATGTGACACACGGGTCAACGAACTTAATAAACCATTTCTTTCATACTATAGACAATGTCGAAATTCAAATAGCAAACTCATGTCGTGTAATGCAGAAAGTTATGAAAGTTGAAAGTTTTATAATTCCTACAGAAATACGAAATTTAAACAATGGTACAGTTACAACAGGAAATGTAAATGGATACGGATAGTGGAACGTGGGAAATATGGGGACTGTTGACCGGATAATTGTCTTTTGGTGAATACTTCTTTGAATATGTTAGATATTTAATACAAAACTGAGGTTGAATTAAAGGTTTTCGGCTGTGACGCCTGTACGTCCCCTCCCCAACTAAGTCAGAGGACCAACTAAGCCCTGTTTGGCAATTTTCTTAGAAAAGAAGAATCTGTATTATTTCAATTTGGATCTGGAATAAGCTTCCGGCTGAGGTTTTCTTAGCGCGGTACGATATGGGGTTCTTCAAAAAAAAGCGTTATAAAATTTCTTCGAGGCCAGCAGCACGTTGGTAATGCCTCTGGTGCTGCAAACGTCCATAGGCGACGGTGACCTGCCAGGGTGGGCCGTATGCCTGTCTGCTGAAATCTAGCTATAAAAATAAACACCTTCCGGCACATCCTCATATAGACGCACGAGCCTAGGAAGTCACAGAATAATGACTACAAAGGTTTTGGGAGGCAACCGGGACTTTTACTAGGTATGTGTACATTATATAAATAAAATGATAGAGGTCTGTAGTGCGCCCAACACTGGAAAACTACTGAATAGATTTCAATTACATTTTCTGAGTTTTATTTCCTTGACACTTGATCCCTATCTAAAAAAATATTGCGATATCTTCATTTAATATAAAGTTATTAAAGTTTTAAGAATGTGTCTTACCGCAGAGAAGTGGGGCAAGTGGCGTAGCGCGCATGCGTACGAAAACTTCTCATATTTTTTCGATTTACTTTTTTCTGTTATTGCACCAGCGAAGCGGACGAGAACGACTAGTATACATTAAAATTTAACTTTAATAGTTCAGTAATTAGAGCTTAATATAAAAATATCACGAATTTCAATGTTAATTGTTTTAAGTAATAATATCCGGATGACCGAGCTTAGCTCTGTTTTTTTTTTTTATAAATTGTGTTTTTTGGAAATTAACAATTGATTTTCTGTCTAACCTCAAAGCAAACACTCATTGACTTCTTGTTACTTAACAACGCCATCTGCTGGAATAGCTTTAGTGTTGTGTCGTTAAAGCAATTTAAAAAATAGTATTATTATTCGCCAATAGATGTCAGGAAGAGTCACATTTTTGTTATTTTTCTTCCAATAAAAAAAAGCGAATAAAATGACATTTTCTAGAAATGATTCCTAGCTAGATCGATTTATCGCCCCCGAAACCCCCCGTATACTAAATTTCATGAAAATTGTTGGAGCCGATTCCGAGATTCCAATTATATAACTATATATATATACAAGAATTGCTCGTTTAAAGATATAGGATATGATAACATGTTCTAAAACGATTACGTACTTACCCTTGTTTTCAATATTACGAATATCACTTGAACTAAGATTGCCGTCACCACGAGACACAAACGAAAATGCCACTGCACTCTTTTATATAATCACTAAACACATTTAAAGTTGTAAAATGTTGAACAATATGTCCACGCAAGAGCAACAATCTACCATAAATAACTCGGCATAATCAATTTCATCAAATTCATCTTAATAGTCAGTCAATTGTTCTCAACAACTGGACGTCCAGCGCCGACCCTCAACCGCCAGGACTATTTTGTCCAAAGGTCATGCGACAGAAATGACTGGACTATCAGCTGAATACTTTCCAAGTTAAATTGGCGACTGTCCTTCTCATATGGCTATTCTCATTACAAAATTAAATCATAAAAGAAATGCCCAACCTATAACGAGTAAGCTGTTTGAAAGTGCACCTAGCCCGCTGTTACTATCCATGCCCCCTTATCAAAATTTACACTTTCTCAATTCAATTTTAATTCACAATCATCTAACAATCCTAGTTATTCTAAAACGAATCAAAATTACACGTAAGTTTTATAAGTGCACAGTAACATCGTAAACTGGACCGCGATCCGTCGGTACACAAACACAAACTGTCTGGAGCCCAACGCACGCTTCAATTGATGAATAAACTGTCTGTAATTGGCCTGAATTCCCAACAAGTCGTGAGAAGTGCATTGAATGATATTTCATAAAATTAAAACATTTATTTCTATGGAAACATGACTATAAATATTAGGTAAAAGATATGACTTGTAACAGATAATGGAAGGAGAGGACATGTTGTGCAGGCCTCATATAATGTGGGATGAGGACAGGAAGAAAAATACAACTGCGACAACATGCGAACTACTGGTATATAAGAGAAAGAAAAGGTAGGAGAGCGGACCCAGGGTTCCAAAGCCGTACATTGGAGTATAATCTTCTATTAAATTTATTGTTTTATATCCAACTGCCATGACTTGGAATTTAGATATGCGCTAGGATAATTCACACAGCGCCATCTAGTCGCGAAGTAAGTAGCATAGCACTTGTGTTACTAATATATTCTTTCCAAATTCGCCGACTAATTTGTATATGTATTAGTGTGCATATTTGGCACATCTTAAAGGTTACTAAGAATAATCAATGTAAATTATTTTTATATGTACCCAATAATGTTTATCCAGCGCGATGGAGCGATGACCTGCGCAAGGTGGCCGGACGGGACTGGATTGGAAAAGCCAGCAGTGGATTATAATTGGATGTCTTTAAAAATAGTTAGAAACACGAGGTTTTGGAGAGTAAACGAGCCTACGGACGCTCTCCAATCAGATGGTGCGATAAAGTAACCAATGATGACCACGATCCTCAGCCATGTGGGAACGACCGCAGAGAGAGTCTATTACTCGCGCTATTTTAGAAGAGTTCATATTCAATAGATCTATCCTTATAGAGCGGCCCCGACTCTAATTAACCAGTTAATCGGTTTAAATTGACAGTGTGGGCGCATCTGAAAAGATGACGGCTCAGGCATCCAACAAACGACTATATAATAATATCATTTTCTTTTGTATATAATTTTATTATTTATTTATTACAAATTACAATAATACATTACAGATACGTCTTTTTTTGCAAAGTTGTATACACAAATAGACTGGAATGGAACCTGTGAGCTTTCGTTTTCGTTTTTTCGATCGCTATCTTCAATCGTTACGTCACGGAGATCGTCATAGACAGGTACTCGACTATGAGAATACTAGATGACCCGGCAAACGTTGTTCTGCCATATAGAAAAAGAAAGAACTTCGCGGCAAAAAGTAGCCTATGTCCATCTCCAAGGTCCAATCTATCTCTAAACCGAAATTCATCAAAATTGACTCAGCGCTTTGTGTCAAAACGTAACAGACAGGCACAGTTAGTTTCACATTTATAATATCAATAAGGATTTTAAAAGCTGCCGATTAACTCATCCAACTAGTGGTGTCATTTCTGACTAGACAATAAACAGTTTCAATCGACGGAATTTATTCTAAGAATCAGATGAATGAATGATAAGACATGCCCTCCTAACTGAATTAACTCATTCACTGATAATAATTCATTTATGTTAATTTGATATTTGTGTTCTAATTTGATAGCGATTTATTATTTACTAGCTGTGACCGCGACTCCGTCCGTGTGGAATAGTGACTTTGGGCAGAATTTTTGGATATATCTTATGGTTTATTTTGGATTACAAACCCTAAAATATAAATGAAATATGCAAACAGTCAGTATTATCGAATGCAACTGTTACGCCATGCTCCTCCGGAATATGTACGTTCGAACCTACAAAGTCCAGCCTAAGCTAAAGCTTGTTGTTCTTGTAGGTTCTTCGTAGGACTTGACATAAATCTGAGGTTAACTTAAATTGGAAATTCAAACTACAATGTCCAGCTTAAGCTGAATCCTATTTCATATGATTGATGATATAAATCTGAGGTCAACTTAAATTGGAATATAAAATTTCCGAAACTTAACAAAAACTATTTATTGTTCTAAAATAAAAATAGCCTAAGTTACTGCTTGATACATCAGCTATCTGCCAGTGAAACTTTGTGTTGTGTTCCGCAATAAGTAATCCAGGTTTTAGTTGCCCTACACAGACGGCAGCGTATTAACGGTTCCCTGGTTTCGCAAATAGTTATAGACGACGTTATACTTACTATTAAGTAGACCGTCAATGTCTACTGTCACACAGCGTATGTACACAGCAATTAAAAGATAAGCTATACATTTATGTCATCAGTTCTGTAAGAATTCGTATTTATACTTTTACAATCTATATAAATAAAAAATAAAAAGGATTTCAATAGGTATCCAATCCAAGATTATCCTTTGTAAATGCGTCGTCAGATGGACTAATAAAAAAGTAAAATAGACCTTATTACAACTATGCCTTTTGTTAAGTGATATCGCCGCTGTCTTGTAGCTGTTGGTTCGGCCTTTGACAAAAGCCGCCTTCGCCACAGTCGGTGTTTTTGAGAATGGTAAACAAACAGAATGAAGGTAATCTTATTACTCATTTCATAGTGTATTTTTAAATGCCACATATTAGACTTTCCGTCCCTTGATAAGAGCCGCCTTGCGTATTTTATTGTTATTGTTACATCTTTCAATTCTTTGTGATCAAATTGTGATCGAATAACACTTCTCTACCTCTGTCTTCCTAATTTACAACCATTGATTAATATCAATGTAGAAGGGAATTTACTAATGTAGAAGGGACAAAAAGTGCAATACATAGTGTTACGTTGTAACAAGAGAGAATTATTCAATTCCATAATAATAATTATTTATATTTATTTTCAAATTAATTCATCCAATATCGAGGGTATTTTTGCATAAACAAACCAGATAATTATTACTTTTAATAGAGGGTATTTTAGTGCAAATAAACAGGATAATAATTTCTAATGGAGGGTAACCTAATGTAAAAACCAGTTAATAATTCGATCGTGCACCTTAAAATGTAGGTAGCTTTGAATTTGCGTTGCTCAGTACTTTTCCATGCCACACCCAAAGGACACAAATTGACAAATCACTCGAAAAAGTGGGCGGTGTCCTCTCGTGGTGGGAGCTGGTAGTTCGTGGGAGTATAAAAAGGCAAAGCAGCATTAGAAAAGCCTTTTTCAATTGACATCACAGAAGTTACGAGAGGCCGTCCACCCGGTACCAACTTTGTCTCAAACGAGTGCGCGTTCTAAACGAAGTAATCTTTAAAGTCTTAGTGCATAATCCCTCAGGTGAGTTTATAATATTAAGTCCATTAGGGTCGGTCGCTATTGCCTAATTTTGTGCCTAGAATTAATCAGAAATAAAATTTCTTCTTTTTCAATATTTAAAAAATTGTAAGCTAGTTCTATTGTAATAACGAGACGCAAACCGGGAGGTGACATGCGTGTGTAACCTATAACCTTACTATTTGATGTTCAGGCGAACGCGCTCGCCGCGTTATTGTTTAGAATTTTCTTTAATGAAAAAATTATAAATTAAATAAGTTGTTGTGTAGTGTTACGTCGTGGCTTGTATGTATTTTTAGTTATATCTGTTTTTATATTGTAATACCGTATTAAGATGAAGTATTAATAACCATTTAATGTTGTTGCCACCGACGTATCGTCATATATATGTATAAAAGGAATTAATGTAGTTAGTTAGATCATATATTCTCTATTATTTACAAGTCATATTGTAATACCGTATTATGACAAGTTTTCCTTCCAAAGCCGACGATTCTCATATCGAAGGTCATTTTCAATTCATTATTTTTCTTATTTTTGTATACTGAAACTACCCATTTTGTTCAGATTAAATTGTAAACTTTCCTTTGTGTTTGTGGCGAAGTGGAATGGTGATAGTCCGAATAATAATAGTTAAACTCCGGTTTAGACAATTTTCATTTTTTTTATTATTTAATATTTGTTTTTTATTAGTAACTATAAGACCGGTTATTGACTATCATCACTCCACTTTCGCGTTTTAATAACGTATCGCGAAGGATACCGACGCCACTCCTGGTCGCCCAGGGTGTCAGGGTGCCGGGTCCTTCGCGCTACAGAAGCTTCTTCGACGCATTTCAGAAGAGGGTCCACCGTACGGGCTGAGAGCCGACGCCCCAGAAGGTCCCATCGCAGCCATCATTCGCAGCGGTCGCGAGGTAGCCACCCTCAGTACGAGCAGGTGCTGCTGACCATTTGCAACAGTAGGGGACGACAGGCCCCGCGATAAAAAGGACGTCAACGACCCTCCAGGCGCAGGACGAAATCCCAGTTAAGTCACCCTTTGGGCTAAAGGGTACCAATGTAGAACTCTCTGTGTGCGACCCCACTTCCCGGTTTTAATTTTATCATTATCGGTTATACTATTATTTTCATTGATTTAATCATTAATTATAACTTCAGTAATTTTCCTCTCCAATAAACTGTTATTAAAATATAATCGTTTAATTTCTCTCATATTTGTCGACGACCGTCAGGTCGCCGTAACAATAGACAGAAATTTGGAAAATCTCCAGGTACAGACTTAAACACGAACAACTAAAAACTAAACAATATTACAAGTAAAAACAAAAAATTGAAATAGTAAACCAAAAGGCGATCTTATCGCTTAAAGCGATCTCTTCCAGATAACCTAACTGTAAGGAATTTGTAATAAAGAATATGCCAGTGTACGTGAATTACGCACGCACGCACGCGCGTAAGCACGCATGCTCGCACGCACATACACGTAGACATACATAAATTTATATAGGTACATATAATAAGACATATAAACATATTATTTAATTTCAACTTAGCAAATGAAAATTATTTAATGATATATTAGAATAAATTTCTAACGATTGGACAACGTCCACAATTGTTCTTTTGTTTTAAAAAGGCGATAAAGGAGATATAAACAATTATTGACCAATAAGTATAATGTCACATCTATATATTAGGTACTATTCTAGCGTACACACTTTTTTACGCAACTTTATTTTTATAAAATTACTGTGTATTTATAAAAGTAATATTATTAATTGAAATAATCGTAGGAACAATTAATTCTAACTAGCTTTTTTTTTTTAAAAAATAATTTTCAGATTAAAAGTGTACGTAAGAATGATGAAAATTCTTGTTAAATTTTTAATGATTTCATTGATATTTAAAAAAACACTTTTTTGTAATTTTTCAGGAAACTATGGTAAATCCAGATACAAATAATATTGGTTTGTCTACTAAATAAGTAGTTACCCTGTTAAACTGTTAATTATACGAAACACTGTATAAATTTACAGTCGAAATAATAAAAATTAATAAGAAGATTATATAATTTCAAATGAATTCGTTGCAATTCGAATTAAAATATTTTCTCCTAATTTTACGTGACAATAGGAGTAAATTGAAATACGAACAATGTTTGTAAATTTAAGAAGCTTGATAACGAAAATTAACAACCTGTTTAGTAAAATTACACATGGCTAAAGAGAAATAATGTTTTTTTAGTAATTTTACTATGCATAGTGTAATTTTACAGTTAAAATTGTAAAACTAATAATAAATATTTTAAATTTGTAATAATTTCACAGTAATTCGAATTACAATATATTTTGTAATATTACAAAAAATATAGTAACTCAGTAAGAATTTTTGTAAATTTGTTAATAAACAGTTCCGTAAAATTACAATACAAGTAAGATTTATACTCAAAGATTGTAGAATTACACCTCATCTTAGTAGATTTTCTTATATGTCTTTGAATATTAGGTACTCAAATTGTGTTATAATTTGGATTCATACACACTGATTAGTTAATTTAGCCATCTTAAGTTGAGTAAAAAAATGGTAATTTTACAAAAAGAAATTAACAGTGTGCGTACGGCCAGAGGAAAGCCTTTGACAGACATTTTTCATTTTATAGTATATCCATGATAAATACTTCCTTTAAAGTCCAAGAAGGAACGAATCCCTCGAAGACGTGAAAATTTGGATTCAATGTATAGCGACTTCCCGTGACTCCTAAACCAAAGGAATTCCTCTTTAAAACAACTCAAACTCGTATAGTAGAAATGTAACCATTTGGAGATTCTGACTATCATATTATGAAGCGATATGACTCACAGAAAAGGAAACCACAAAATTATATTCTATGTTGGATAAATCATTACCATCACTAACCTGTGTATCTCTAAGGTCAGGTTCACTAGCCGCAGCAGGGAGACCTTCTTCACCCCTCTCCTTGGATGTCCCCCCACACACGTCCCCCGCACTTGCACTCAACGCCCTCCGTCTCTCCTCCTTCTTATCTCGATTGCCAGACAGCATGTTCTTCGTCTTCGATAAGATATTCAACGGCTTTATTGCTTTACGCACCTGAACGGTATATAGCTCCAAGTAAAGTTCAAAAATAATAGTATCAATATTCAATGAAATAATTAGAGCTACCAGAGCGTCTCCTCGAACTATTTTTTCTGCGTGCAGGGGCGGAGTCAGAATACTGACTGAAAATTCGTAGTTAGATGGTAGAACTCAAAGCTCGTCTGGGTGGTAACTAGTAACCACCCCTGGTGCTTAAATATGCCACAAAAACTTGTGTTGTAATCCGGCATGAGTGACATAGATTCCAGTTACCCTACATGTACGGCGGCGCGTTACGAGAGTGGCGCCCCTGTCGTCGCAAACATCCATAGGCGGTAACTGCTTACCATTAAGGGGCTGTCAAATTGTCTGCTGTTCCGGAAAAATGAAAAACAATAACCACCACCACACGTCAAAACCACGCTCCTTTTTAGATAGATATTTTACAAAAAAAAATTTTATAAATTAATATTATACGGTGAAAATTAACACAGCGCCATCTAGTCCCAAAGTAATAAATGCATATTATACGCAGGCTCATTATGTAGACCAAACTCGTGATCCTCGCAGGCGTTTCGACAACTCAGTTTGGAGGGGCAACAGCCATATATGCCTTAACCCAAAATTGAAACCCGTTTGCTTATATGTCTTACCCCCTAGCCACAGCCAAGAGCAGTGCGAATTGCGGTGCATCGTGAGGCGCGGCAAGCGGTGAGCGGCGAAAACAAATGGTAGACAACCTAAGAAGTATGCCACAGCTACCGGCGACGCGCACTGCGGCGCGACTTGCGGTGCGGCAAGAGGCGCGGGGCACGCGGCGGCGACGAGCTGCGCGATGTGCGAGTGAAACAAATGTACTAGCCAATATCGGCCACAGCTCAAAGCGGCGCGCGCGGCGGCATCGGTGGACCCATTGAGGCATAGCGCGACCGAAACAAATAATTTTGTTTTTATCGCGCGTTGAGCCAATAAATAATTGATATGGAACAATTCATTAGTGAAATACTAAGTAGACCAGCAATATGGATGTCAAAACATCCACATCATAAATATAGAGCATGTTGTAAAAAAAGTGGGACTAAATAAAACAACAATTTCAAACTGAAATTGTGAAACATTTTCTTGAAATTAACTTTAGCTTTCAAGTCTTCGTGTATGTGGCCGAGTAATAATAAGTTTCTTTGCTTGCCCGCGTATATTAAAAAAAATTATCGCGATAGTTCCTACCTATATTCATAATAAAAAGTGTGAAATTCGCCAAGTTCTCTCAGCTAAGAACGCACTAGTTTCAAGACAATATCGTGCCACTTTTGATAGAGGCATTTTATTCTCCTAAATACGTGCACCGCTGACGCCGCCGCGGTCGCAACTAGTCTAGCCGTGGCAAACCACCGCAAATCACGCCGCCTGCTGCGCCTCCCGACGCACCGCCCAACGCACCGCCAGAAACTGTGGCCAGACCCTTAATCTTTATACTTCTTCGTCCTACACTTCAAATTTCCATTTTCCATATTATATAGTATTAGCAGAACACTTCTCTGGCTAATATTGATTCACGGGCAAAATTTTTGGGTAAACTATTATTTTCTCTAAAGTGGTTAACCTTAATACATACATAGGTACATTTAATTACAACTAAACTTAAGCTGAGTCCAAGCATTCATCTTCCATTGTTTTCTTTAACAACAAATAAAGAAAATATCAAATAAAGTTTTCGACGATTACTGATAATACTCACTTTTAACTTAACACTGGCCGGATGTACAAAATTATCATCATCATTATCAGGAACGATTGGTTTATCTCTTAACCCTAAAACTAGCATATCGTCCAAAGACGCTTGCAAATGCCTTCTCCTCGATGGTCGAGCTTCCTCGTGGCTCCTTGATGAGTACACCGATACTGAATCCATACTTGCTTTACTGGTCGCACCAGAAATCACAGTCACATTTTCAACTGATTCGTTTGACTGCCAATTAGGCAGTTGCCCTGATCGCTCCTCGTAAATCTCCACAGAGTTAAAAGCCTCGGTCATACAATCCACCTCTAAATCCATGTCCAACTGAGCAGGAATTAATTCGTAGTGACCTTCGTTCTCAGTATAAACCTGATCGTAAACAACTCCGTTTGGATAACTTCGAGAACTTGATGGAATGTTGCCATACAAATTATAGTTGTAGCTATCTTCCTCATTCCTAGGACATACGTGTCTAACTGTCTGCAGGTCATTGCTGTTGAGAATTACATCATCGAGATTCAAAGGGCGGCCTTGCCCTCCGAAGCCGTCGACAACGGGTGTCGTGTTTGAAAGGAAAGAGCCATCGGCGTCGAAACTGCTACAACCAACCATCCCATGTGGTCGTCTCGGCAAGTCCTGTCGAAATCTGTTCGGAGGTGCTTTTTGCGCGAAGTCAACCACCAGGATCCTATCGGCTATATTCCGACAGTCGTTATGAAAGCCGATGCCAGAGTCACTGTTACTCGATGTTGTTGTAATTTCGCTGTGATTGCTCGGTTGGGGCGAATTGGCTATGAAGTCTTGGAGATCGCCTCTTGCGTCTTCATGCCGACATACCCTCCTATCTCTTGGCACTCGAAAAACCGGTCTATTACATCTTGAAAAGTTGCCCACAGCTGGACTATCCCCTTTTAAAGCTAATTTAGATATCTGCTGTAAATTCGGACTAGAACAGTCTTCTGAAGGCAGAGAATACATCCCGCGAATAACTCCAACGACATATTCTGCTGATGGTGGAAACTCGAGACACCTTTCTGCAACGGGATCCCTCGTACAAGCTATTTGAAACTCTCTGGCTCTGGTAATATGAGTGTCATGTTCCAACATCCTAGGATCCACTGCGAAAACGTGACAGGAGTGAGACGCTTCTGCTTCATCAGTTTCTGCGGATGTCACCAGGCCAAAGTAACGTCTATCGGCGTCACTACCACAACCTGCATAGACGATTCTTTCTCTCTGATACTGGGCTAGAATTTGACCAGTTGGTCGTCGCAAAAATAATGAATTTGGAAGCACAGATAGTAACACGGGTGTTGCCGGCCTCCGCTCTTGGCGTAGTTTTCGTACAGCATTTTTCACATTGCCAGGGGCAGTGTTCAAAGCAGCTTGAGGAGTTTCAATAGTTCCCAAATACCCTACAACTGCCCGACACTCTAGTCGTGCGGCGTGGTTCGGTGTGAGTTGAGCTCGAGTCAGATTTTGAAGGATTTCGTTGACGCTCGACGTCGATGGCGCTGCGTGGCATCCTGAAATATAAAAAAATACATAATTTAGAATATTTCTCATTGTCTATAAAATACAGATGTATTTACGTTTTACTTAATACCTGCTTTATAATATACATGAATTAGAATATACTTTTTGAAATCTAAAAAGCACTCTCGGATATAATTAACAAATCAAATATCGTTTCTTGAATTGACTATTCATAACCTACTAAAAAAAGGAAGTCACCAATTTAATATATGAATAGGTATTTGATAAAAATGTCATCTTAGGAAAGGAAACTTTTAAAGTCGTTCTGAATATTTATGTACATTAAACATAACATTAACATAACCAGTCAGAAGATTAGTTTTTTTAATGACTTACACAAATAATCCATGTTTCATTATACTCAGAAGCTTTAGTCTTAAGATAGAGGCAAAATTGAATAAAAAAACTATAATAATTTAGTTTTTGAGCATAAAAAGAAAAAAACATTTAATAATTAATTTCTCAACTCATCATTATTCAACTGTTAATAGGAATAATAAAAAACTCAAGATTATAACTACTAAGTCACATTAGTTAGAGAAAAGTACAGCAGGATGCATAAGTCCAGTAGCAGTTTCACAGCTCTATTGCATCAAAACAAGTCACACTTAGAACCTTTTTCTACAAGGAACTTTTTGCACACATACACAATCTTGTATATCACACTTTTTCGGCATTATCTATTTAGAAAGAGTGTGATTATGTGATATAATGATCATTTGACTTAGTGACGAGCCTATCATGTTGAAATACACACAGCGTTCAGGTGACTAGGATTGTTGAAATGCTAGTAGATTTATGGCCCTAGACGGTACACGTAGAAAGCATATTACAAGCATACAATGCATAAGCCAACAATTTTAGACAAACACAATAGACAATAAGAATGAACTGGAATATATTTAATGACATGCAGTGTTAATAAAAAAAAGTGAAAGTCTGAAAATGTAAGTGTCTGTATACCATTATTGTCTATAATGTCACAAATATGAGTCACTTTGAGAGGGTATTCTAGTCTAGAAGCCTGGTTTTCTGATGGTCAGTAAAAAAAGGAATCAAATTTTTAACCATCCATTTTTTTTATTGCAGTGAAATAGCAGACAGGCTGACTGCCCACTCAATAATAAGCAGTTACCATCGCCTATGGATGTTTGCGACGCTGGGATACCGCGAACACACTGCTGTCCCGTTAGGATACAGGAACATAAGGTTATTATGACGGCATACTTATACACCAGGGGTGGTCGCCATCCAGACGGACTCAGGGTCCTACCAAGTAGATAGGGTTGTTTTGTCGCCTTTGTTTGTTTGTCTTTGTTTTGTCGACCCCGGTCACAGGGGTTAGTATTCTCACTCCACATGCATGGATAAAAATTTATTCATATTTTTAAATTTCACAAAAAAATCTATACTAATATTATAAATGTGAAAGAACTGTTTTCACGCTTAAACCCCTGAACTAATTTTGATGAATTTCAGTATAGAGACAGACCTTGGAAAATGACATAGATTTAAATACAAATTAAAGAGCTGTAATATGAATCTTCTCATAAATGGATTTTGGCAAGGATTCTTTTTATTTTGTGAAACATAAATATCAAGAAAAATATAGAGCTCTACCGAAGCCATAAAATATTTAAAATCTAGTAGGCTTAGTAGTACTTGCTCATTTTGTGCAGAGCAGTATCATGGTTATGGTCTTTTATGTTTATTCTCATTGCTTGTTTATTAGTAACTAGCAGCCCGTCCCAGCTTCGCACGGGTATTAAACAAAAAATTAAAAATTAAACCCTTCTATTTTTTTTCGGTCTCGGGGAAAAACCTCTCTTGACGGGTTATCCCGCTCCGGGGGGACCGAGGGATATAAGGGACTCCGGAAAAGATGTTCGACCCACTAAAAAACCCTGCTGTTCTCCTATCGTCTACGCCCGGGCCCACGGATATATGGCCTGCCGATCTCGTGCCCGGGCCGGCGCCGGCCCACGCTTTGTCTTAAAGCGGGCCCCTTCTAAAGTGCTGGCGCCAGGGGGTCAGGGTTTCGTCCCCCCGGCGCTCTCTTGTAACAACTCTAGGAGTTGAGGGGGGCTGTGGAACAGCACGCGGCCTTCTCCCTCGCGGCAATAGTGCGGGCGGCGGATCCTCCCCCGAGAGGCCGCCCGCGGCCGTTTTCTACGGCGGCCGGAGATCGTTGCCCGCCCTCCGGCGCCGACGACGCGGCCTACGTTGGCGGGAGGGGAGTGCGGTGGCGGACTCCCGCTCCCGTTCCGCCGCCTCCCTTGCAGACACTACTGCCTCGCAAAAGGAGGCGACGGCCGTCCATTCAGGATCGCCCCCGATCATGGACAGAACCAAGGCCGGGAGTGACAGGTCCGCGGCCAATTCCGGACGGGACTCGCATCCCCGTCGCGTGCTAGTCAGGCGTGGGTACGACTACCAGACGACACTCCAGAAAAAGCAGAGTCGCCTGACGTCGTAGCCGGCCCAGCAAGACCAACCGACAGCGAGGATGCAATTCCCGCCCCGGGAACACTCTGTGCAGGCGCAGTCGAAATAGGCATGGTTTCGACTACCAAATCAGGTCCCAGGGTAGAACCCGGGACCCCAATCAGTATTCGCAATCATCCCACCGGGGACCACGCCACGAACAGAGAGCTAAGTTGGAAAGGATGTAAGAGGTAGACGGAAAGAAAGGTAGGACTCTGTCGCCTCGAACGGAGAGGGGAGTGAAGCGACGGATGCTCCTCGGGCACCTCGGGTACGCACACCCGTGCACTCCTCGGACAGAGGAACGCCCCTGAGGGCAAACCCTTCTATTTGCGTCAGGTTACTAAAAAAATAAAATTATAAAGAAAGTTTGAATATTAATATTTCTATGAGCTTTTATTTTAATGATTTTTTTGTTATTACTTTTTATTTATTTTTCGTTATTTTTTAATAAGTATTCTAATTTTTGTAAAAACCCCAGTGACGCACGACTACATTGCATAAGGTGCTGCCTAGCTAGCCGAACAGGGTGAGCGGCTACCACGCAACATTTTTCTAATACTTACATTTTTAAACTCGTGATATCTTTCGAATGGAATATTCGAATTGAATAATTCAAAAAGTTATATAAAGGTATTGAAACAGTTTTGAATATAAAGTAATTTATTTTGATAAGGATTAATACCAAGATCCAAATAAAGAGTCTTTTCTAGGGGCGGCATTTCAATTAAATTTTTAAAATAAAAGAACACTTATTGGCATAACTATAATAGTTAGACATATGCTGTCGCGACACTTTTTGTAAATAATGATGTGTTCTGCAAAGTTGTAGTACATTATTTTATTCTATCATCAATAGTTTTCGCAACGCACGCGATTTAAATAATATTTTAGGTAATTTTTTTACACTTTGGGTTACATTATTGGAGTTTTAGTAAGGATCCCTAATTTTTTTGAAAATATAATATAGCCTATGTCACCCGGGGATAGTGTATCTTCCCAACAATGAAAGAATTTTTTAAATCGGGTCAGTAGTTTCGGAGCCTATTCAAAGCAAACAAACAAACAAACAATCAAATCTTTCCTCTTTATAATAGTAGTATAGATTTTTTATTGCTGAAGAACAGCTGACAGGCTGACGGCCCACTTAACACTAAGCAATTACTATCGCTTATGAATGTTTGCGACACTAGTAGTACCATCAACATACTGCCAACCCATAAGCGTACTGGAAACTGGATCACTGATGCCGGAATATAGCACAAGGTTATTATGACCGCATACTTAAGACCAAGGGTGGTTGCCATCCAGACGGGCTTGGGACCCTACCACTTAACTAGGGTGTTGTTTTGTCGCCCATCATGACAGGCTGACCCCGGCAAAAGGGGTTAGTATTCTTATTCCATCCCGTACACAGAGGAATATATAATTTCATATAGTTATGTTATTAAAGTAAAACAATCACAAATGGTTATTATTATCACAAATAGATGATTTCAACATAACAAATGCATTTAGAAAAGGTTCATCTTCACTTACATATAGCTAGAATATCAATTAATACCCAAAATTACCCATCTGAAATAAAACACAAATAAATTGAGATTATTATTTGGCGTTTACAGAGATTATTTTATAAAGATTTTCTAATATAAGCCAGCTTATTGAGAATGTTTATACTTGACTATGGTGGAACATCTCTTGAAACCATATCAACTTCATACATGTTTTTGGTAAATAAAAAATATATACATAACTCAAAAATGGTTTTTTTGGCATAATGCATATGGGGGTTAAAATTATAGCAAATAGTCACCCCTATCACCACCTAAGGGGAATACATCGAATTACCAATAACCCTGTATAATAAATATATTCAAGATTTTATTCAGTTCTGAAAAAAATATTTTCATATATGTACATTAATGACATTAATAACTTATGACACTACCACTCACCTCTTCTCACCTTAAATCATAGAAATTATTTAGTAAAGCATTATATTCAATCCCACCACCTCATTAGGAAGTACTGAAAATAAACAAACAAATATTTATTATTTTTAAATTAATGATATTTAAACACAGACCTGGATGATGCGCTTGAGGCCTGCGCCGAGGCGGAGGGTGTCTCCTTCTTGTTCGCGCTCTCTCATCAGGCTCAGTGTCTTCAGTATCTGTAGGGGGAGATTCTCTTGGTGAAACACTTAATGCGATAGCCCCAGGAGCCGCCGCCACAAGTCTCGCTACCGATGCATGAGGAGCCCGTGCGACGTTTGCGCCATCAACTGCAAGTATCGCATCTCCAGCTCGGAGGCCGGCCCGTTCAGCGGGTCCCCCTGTAGCCACTGCAGACACTACACAGGGCCTCTGTCCTGCAATTGTAAATCCAAATCCTCCAGGGCCTCTAGCAACCACAATACGGCGCTCTGCAGTTCGTACTAGCGCTGGTCTACGCCGCCTCCTCCTCTGCTGCTGAGGCACCATCATAAAAACTTCGAAATCACTTCAAAACTTTATAGTTTAATTTAGTTGTATTTTGTCACTTTTCAAGATACATCTTTGAAGTTATAAGGAATGAAACCGAACTTATAATGTGATAGACAAGAATTTAAAACTTTTCTACTAGATTTTAAGTGACAAAAACTAGAAAAACAAGAAATAGAAAAGTTTCGAGGTCTTTGTAACTAACTGACGTTTAGGTGAAAACTTTAGAAAGTTTGGATGCGTTCAAGTTTATAGTTTCAATTTCAAATAAATTTGGCTCCTGTTTCTAAATAACATTTTTTTGTTGAAATGGTTTCAAGAAAAATAGATTTTGAATAAATTACAGTTTTCAAGAATGTTTGAGACCGTCAGCGCAAAAACGGCCTAACCCTCAATTTTTTATATTCCGAATTAACTACAAAAAGTGATCCAAAACCTGATAAAATATCATGCCAAATCGGCCTATCTTTAATTATTATCGTCAGTAAACATTTAAGAAAGTATTAGCTTATGGAACGTGTAGTGGAGATTCTCTGCCAGTCTTTTTCTCAACATCATACAAATATATATTATACGGTATGAGGATGACTGTATAATCGACTAGGTCCCCTTAGAGTTAATTGTAATCATAAACAAAATAATTTAAAATAGCAATTTAATAAGTCGAAGGTAGATGTAAATAACTGTAATGTTCATAAATTTGTATTACAAATTTTGTAATCTGAGTCATTTCGAGAATATGGCTACTGAAAAGGAACCGAAATGTATCAAACTAAAATAAAAAAAGAGACAATACAACGGAATAAGATTAAAATTAAATTTTAAAGTAATATAAATAGGATATATAGAAATATATGTTAATATTTAGCAGATATATTTTAGTCCTATACATCGATACAAAATATCCAATATTATATCGATATTTTCTTACACTTGCAAAATCCCTAGCTAATTAATTAATATATCTCAACCAATCATTAAACACCACAGACTAACAGTAGATATTACCAGGTTGAAATTGCAAATTACAGAGTCAGCAAACAAAACAATTGCCGTGTTTTAAGTTTAATTACTTTACATTTATTTTAAAATTACAATGTATATTACTGTGTCAATGTAAAATAAAATACAACGCAGCAATAAAAAAAACAATAATAGAACATTACCGTTAACCGTGTTTTGGTAAAAAAATACCATGTATCTAAGATAATTACCATGTGTCTGGTAACTCTGAAAGTTATTAACAGTTAACACAGATTATATCGTTTTGTTTACACTTTTTATGTGATTGAGGTTAGAAACAATATTTATTATTTTCTCGAAAAATCTGGATGGCCGGCATTATAAGTAAGTACCATTATAGTCAGGGATTCAAGCTCTACCAGCTGTGACCCCTTTTAACCTCATACAAACATATCCGTTCACAGAAGAGCAGAAGTACATCATGGACCGGTTATCTATCTAAGCAGCCGCAGTTGTCGAATGTACTTGAAGAGGCTAAAATAAACAAGTGAGTGCTGAATATAGTTTTTCCTCTAATACAAAGGTGGCAAACATTCATGTGTTGTTTTTGTTCAGACATCCTTTTATCTTCATAACGTTAAAACATGTGTATATATTTTTTGAAAATTAATATTATATATGCATAATCCGTGAATTTATCCGTGCAGGGGCGGAGAAAGAATACTAACCTCTGCGGCCGGGGTCGGCCTGTCGTAAAAGCCGACAAAACAACCCACCCTAGCTACGTGGTAGGGCCTCAAGCCCGTCTGGATGGCGACCACCTTCGGTCTTAAGTATGCCGCCATAATAACCTTGTGTTGTGTTCCGGTATTAGTGACCCAAGTTCCTGTACCCTTATGGGACAGCAGCGTGTTCGCGATGCCACTGACGTTGCAAACACCCATAGGCGACGGTAACTGCTAAATTCTAAGCGGGCCGTCAGCCTGTCTGCTGTTCTACAGCAATAAAAAAAAAAAAAAAAAAAAATAATCACCCATATGCAGGACAGGTTTCTGGACCTGTGATTTCCACACACAATTCAACATGTTTGACAGCGCCATGTAGATTGTAAATAGAAGTATTTAAAGTAGTATGACAAAAACACATTAATATGAATATAGTCTATGCACAACTCTATTTTAATTACAAATTTTTTATTTTTTCCTTTATAATGATAAAAATGTGTATTCATCAAAATAGTATAATTAAATTTTATATATATTTAAAATAGGTCATCAAAAAAACGCAAACGGGAAAAGAAAGAGCGACCACCAAGACCTACAGCAGGTAGTGATAGTGGTGCTGACTCCGATGAAGACTCAGACAGTGAATTGGAGGATAAATATGAAAAAGAATTAGCTGAAAGGCCAGTTAAGAAGCTGAGACCATTGTTGCCCATTAAAACCAAAGAGGGGCTGCAGGAAAGAGCTGAGGAATGTGAAGGTATATCCTAATTTAACATGTTAATTTGGTTTTGTTTAAACATGTGCCCAGACCTTAATAATTGTACAATTTTATTTGAAAATTTGAATTAAATTTTATTCCTGAATAATTTTAGTATATATTTTTAACTGCTCTACCCTGTATTGTATGGTTACAATTAATTGTTACGCCTATATCTTTTTGATTGCTGTGGAACAGCAGACCAGCCGATATCCTACTTAATAATAAGCAGTTACTGTCGCTTAGAGGTGTTGGCAATGGTAGGAGCACCGCAAATATCCTGCTATCCACATTGAGAACCTGAGACACAATACAAGGTTATTATGGCGGTATATTTCGATAACAGAGATGGTTACTACCCAGACAGGTGTGTAGACCTACCACCTAGTTAGGGTTGTTTTGTCACTTTTTACCAGAAGCCACCTCGGCTGCAGGGGTGGCTGTTATTACTTTGCCCCTGCATGGAGCAATGTAAATATGTATATCTAATCATTTTTGTTACATGCAGTATATTATTTACAAGAGCGACTTTGTTCCTCCTGGACGTCCAGTGATACCTAGTGTTTACTTTCTATATATAAATTACAGGTTCAGAAGTAGATAATGATGAAGATGATACAGTACAAAATGTTGAACAGGACCAAAAACTTGTGCACTCAGATTCAGATGAATCAGATTCTGGTCAAGGCAGCGAGGAAGTAGATGGACCCGGTGATGCTGAACAAGATAGTGAAATGGTCAGTGCGGTAGAACTTCTAGCAGCTAGAAGAGATAAATTACAACATGAGAAGTTAAGGATTGGAGCGTTGTGCTCTTCATTGCTTGAAAGTCCTGAGAAAAAGGTAATTTTTTATTATCTAAATTGAAAATGAAAATTTTGATAAATCATTTGGGGGATTATTATACATAATTTTACATAATACATATACATAATTTTTCATAGTGACAACTTAGGAAAAATAGACTTCATTTTCATGATCATATGGAAAATAGGGGCATACACATGATCTTATCTTCATTTATGTATTAGATTTTTTCTACGTGCAGGGGTGAAGTAAGAATACTAAACCATGCGGCCGAGGTTTGCCTGTCGTAAAAGGCGACAAAACTACTAGCTATGTAGGGCCCCAAGCCCTTCTGGATTGCAATCACCCTTAGTCTTAAGTATGCCCCCATAACCACCTTGTGTTGAATTCCTTAGTGACCTAGTTTCCAGTATACCTATGGGACAGCAGCATGTTCGCGGTGCCCCTAGTATCGCAAACATCCATAGGCGACGGTAACTGCTTATTGTTAAGTGGGCCGTCAGCCTGTTTGCTGTTCTATAAAAAAGAAAAGTGATTGAAATGGCTCATAAATAAATTACTAGTTACCTGCAATAGTTTATGTATTAATAATATATAATGAATATAAAGTTATTCATATGTTTTTTTATAGTTGAAGAACTTATTTCCTATTCTCTATTTGATGGAAGAAAGGCTCAAAGATAATTCTCTAAATCTTCACTCAATAAGGAAAATTGCCACCCTATCAGCTCTTGAAATGTTTAAGGATATATTGCCCGATTATCAAATAAGACATCAAGATTATTCAAATGTTAAATGTAAATAGAATTATTAGTAAAATTATATACAGAACATCTATCATCAAATGTGTCTGACAACATCAACCTAATGTTTTCTCTTAGAAGTCCAGTTAGAAGTACGCATTGAAACAAACGGGAAAGAGGCGTGATTATATGTATGTATGTATATGTGTACAAGTACTAAAATATTGGAATAATATTTCAGTGAAAAAAGACACACTAGCTCTTTACAAATATGAGAAGGAATTACTTGAGTTTTACAAGAGGTATCTGCAGAGGCTCGAAAAGGCGGCGTCTGTCTTGCGAAGGAAAAAAGGAGACACTAGGTGACTACTATTTCTAATTCAGCTTGACTATGATCAACCACTTTAACCGAGGTTTCATTCAAATAAATTTTTCTTTGTTTTCTATGGTTTATTGTCTATATAGTATATACTATAGTCACACAAATTGTCATTACCATTTTTCACCCCCTTTCGTGGTTGAATTACCAGAAGTTTGGAAGATAGTATAACAATTTTGTTAGAATAAATACATTTGTAAAACATCTGTACACTTTTGTTCATCTTTAGTAACAGAAAGGAAACGTATGATAGTATTTATTAAACATTTGATACTCATCACTATTCCCGGTATAGTATGTATTTATCTATGAAAGAAAAGTATATATCGTCAGCTTAATTATCAGAATGCGTAACTCCATTTGGATACTCTTTACAGGAGCAAATAAAAGCTTTGTTTTTCCATGCACGGGAATTATTTTACTCATAACACTGTCACTCGTTACAAATTAGCCACATTTTTGTAGAACATACGAAGTAATCCAATAGACAGGCTTCAAAATACTCCACTAGGCATCTAGTTCAATTTAAAAGCCTTATTTCGATATTTTGTGGAGTTGCACATTCTAGTAATTAACTTGACGATATGTAGTACCCATCAGTTGTCTGATACCCATAACACAAGTGCTATGCAACTTAGTTTGGGAT
Source organism: Malacosoma neustria (assembly GCA_963693495.1). Classification (NCBI taxonomy): domain Eukaryota; kingdom Metazoa; phylum Arthropoda; class Insecta; order Lepidoptera; family Lasiocampidae; genus Malacosoma; species Malacosoma neustria. Next base: position 14,870,795 of record OY856390.1, read on the forward strand.
TAGATGGCGTTGCATGATTTGTCCCTGTATATTTATTATAAATATAAATAAATTTCAGGCAATTAGATGATTCGACAATAAGTTTAGCGTTAGTGTCACTTCGTTGTATGTCGAGCCTACTGGTGGCCCGTCCGAACTTCAACTTCGCTACCAATATTGCGCAGAGTGTGGTACCATATCTCGATTGTAAAGAAGAAGAGGCGAGGAACATTGTTTCTGAGAGCTGCTCAAACGTTTTTGCTGAAGACAAGAAGGGTGAAATCACCCTTACGGTAAGTTTCTTTACTTTTGAGAAATTGTAGAAGCCACGGAGTCGTATCTGCCCCCCCAGTCATCTTGATAATATACAATATCTACATCATCATCATTTCAGCCGGAAGACGCCCACTGCTGGACAAATGCCTTCCCCAAAGATCTCCATGACGATCGGTCCTGCGCTGCCCTCATCCAACCTATTCCGGTGATCTTGACCATATGATAGAATATAATATGTATTTACCTACTAAATGAAATTATTTCATGGACACAATAACGCAGTGCCTCGGTTTACTTTAAGACCAAATGGTATACTGTGTCTATTCTCACAGTCATCATCATCGAATTGGCCTTGTCCCAATCATTAGAGGTCTTTTTTTTCATTTTATTCTATCCTGGCATTGTTCATCTGTCACGTCACAAACCCTCATAACATGCGTCACACATTCTTTCCATCGCTTTTTAGGTCTACCTCTGCCCTTGTACCCATCTATTTTCTGGTTCAACATTATGCCAGTCTCTTTCCTCTCAATTTATCATTTATTTGTTTATTCTCACAGTATACATATTTATTATGAAATTTTCGGTTTAAGGCCGTATCTGGACTTTATTGTTCTTTACTCCCATCGTTCACTGTAAATTAAAATAAAAATATGATTTCAGTTCACACGTTATAGAAGCGGATGCGATATAACGATGCGATAGCGGATCCGATACCCAAAGACCAATTCTAAGAGCTAGAATCCGCTTGGATTTACATTTACCCATTGAAATTATCCAAGTTATTAAGTTTAATGTTTACAAATCTTTCCGAAAATTTATTCTAAATTTATATTAAATTAAAAATAAACAGAAAAGCAAAACTTTTTGGAGTTATGCAAGTTAGGATTCGAACCCGGCCCGATCTGAAACCCAGAGACCCAAATGAGCTACAATCCGCTCGAAATTTTGGGGTGAAATTATTGAAGTGTTAGGCCCTCCGCACATGGAGCTACTGAAAAAGTACTAGTTGCAAACTCAAATTACTAACGAGTTGCTTGAGCATCACTGCCCATACGTTCTCATTGAGGGTAGCACACGACGCAACTAGTCACCAACCGGTTAGTAACGCGTTAGCAACTGATCACGCATGACGCGTCGTGCCGATCGCCGCGCTACTGGTTACCAGAGTTTTCTGTTTTTGTTGCGAAAAATAAACGATCAAACCCTAAATGTTAAATTTGTGCAGGAGGTGTTCTTTCTTCTGCGCTCACGCACTCCCGCATATTAGTATTTTTATTTACAAATAGCAGGAGATATCAACTCCCACAATTGAGAATCCCACAAATTTATTATCTGTTTCACGCAGCTCTCATGCTGCAACCGACAATCTGCAGTTCACATTGTTTCGAATATACGGGTGGATCCAAAACCTGTGAAAATTCCACCGGCGTTAAGGTAGTGGTATAATACAATGTCGTCCTCATCTTCGCTCGACCCACTTGACTTTTTTTTTCTTAATATTTCCTCGATAATCGTGTGCTTGTGTGCGCAGAAATAACAGAAGTGACTGAAACCTTGCAATTTAAGTAGCGTCGTATGCGAGGTACAGTTTCTAACTAATTTGTAATTGTAATTACTGAACAGTTCCGTCATTTTTAAGTAGCTCCATATGCGAAGGGCCTTAAAGTTAACTAAAGTTTACAAATTTCAAATTTTTCCAATAACTGTTTCAAAATATTCTCCATAATAAATTCTTTATCGAGAAAAAGAAAAAAAATCAACTGTATTTCATTGTAATAAAGTCGCAATTCGAATAGATATGTATAAGTAATGCAATCATTTAAAAATTACATTATAGAATAAATCTTAAGCCATTATTAATAAGGTTGGTATTACTGGGGCGAAAAAATACTGTGACTATTTCCCGTTTCATCGAGTTTCAGATCACAACTATGCTAAAGAAGTTTTCACTGCAAAAAAACTGCCTAATAGATGCATGCTTTGCTAGGAATCAAACCTGAATCTTTTAAGGTGCGTCCTAAGTGTGACACCACTTGGTGGTACTATTACAATGTAGTTGCAGGCATTGTGGCTATCTAACGCGGGGTTTTCACGTTATCTTAAACAGGATATAATAAAAATCATTATTATATACTAGTGGTTCCTGCTCACTTCGCTAGGGGGATAACAGAATCCAAAAAATATGTAGCTTAGAAACATTTATGTTATATTCCGAGTCGAATAGTTGACTTCCATCGCGATATGTTCAGCAGTTTTGAAGTGATAGTGTGTTAAAGGAACCCTATTTTCCTTTTATATATTATATAGATGTATTTATTAACAAACAGTATTGTTTATTGGCTTAATTTGATTGAGTCAAGATCCTTCACCCGTATTGGTCAGAATCCTCCAGTCCTGCAATAATCTTCACTACTTTGGCCATGTTGTATGTTTGGAAATTCACCATTTAATTTGTCTCTTCAGATAGTTCGTCTCATAAATCAGCTAGTTAAACGACGCGGCGAGCGTCTCCATCCATCAGCCCTAGATTGCCTCCTGACTCTGAAGATCAGGGATATAGACATGGACGCCGAAGCGGATCTCAAACATAAGAAGAAGCAAGAGGAGAAACATAAAAAAAGAATCGTCAATTTGTCTAAGAAAGAGAAAAAGGTTGGTCAGGTTTAAGAGTTCTTGCACTTGACGTTTTTTATAAATAAAAAAATAAAAAAAGATCTTATTGCGGATAGTGCTTAATATGGACACGTATTATTTTTGTTTTATTGTTGACAAACAGCAGGCAGGCTGACGGCAACAGTAAGCAGTTACCGTCGCTTATGCATGTTCGTGACGCCAGTCGCACCGCGAACACGCTACTGTCCCATAGGGGCACAGGAACCAGGGTCACCAATGCCGGATCACAACACAAGGTTATTATGGCGGCAAGGATGGTTGCCATCCAGACTGGCTTGGGGCTCTAGCACGTAACTAGGGTTGTTTTGTCGCCTTTTAGGACAGGCCGGCCCTGGCCGCAAAGGTTCGAATTCTTATTCTGCCGGAGAAAAAACACCAATAACCGCGACTTAACAGACAAAAGTTAAGTCAAAACATAACAATTTGGGAATATCTTACCCCAACATACTGTTTGCGCCCTGCGTTTACGCATGCATCAGTCAGTGATCTCTTTTACACATTCCTCTTACTATGCTACCTGTCTCTTTCTTTTAAACCGGCTGGAAATACGTCGGATACCATACCAGAATGTTGTACCTGAAAGTTGATGGGTACAAGGGCAGAGGTAGACCTAAAAATCGATGTAAAGAATGTGTGATGCATGGTATGATGGTTTGTGTCGTGATAGATGAAGAATGCCAGGATAGAATAAAATTAATGATAAAGACATATTGTGCTGACCCCAAATGATTGGGACAAGGTCAAAGTAATGATGACCGGAGCAGTTATCCTGCAGTATAGTGAACTATTACTACTAGTGATTCAATAGCCTGCTAACAAATACGGTCAAAGATTCGTCGTCGCCGCAATCACCTCTGCCAATTAAATAACAGCACTTGAGAGCTTCTGTGGCGAGTGAAAATATTTCTCTCCCTTTCTTATTCTCTGGTCTATAACAATTTCATTGATTTTTATAAGCATCTTCTCAGCGTGAAATCTCGGTTGCAATCTAAACTCCCACTTCGGCGTCCAGGGTCTGCTTTCCGATTTTTCTTCTCCACTTCGCATTGTCTCCGGCGTCCCTGGTAGTGAATACATAGGCACTATTGCCTTTTATGAAGTCAATTACTTTCGTTATACATACTTTATTCTGTAATATTGGCAATATTGACCAGTAATATTTTTTTTAAATTAAATATTACAGCGATCTAAAAAACTGAAGGAGGTGGAACGCGAGTTATTAGAAACGCAAGCGCAGGAGAACGAAATGGCGAGAAGGAAGCAGCTCACGGAAGTGACGAAGACCGTGTTCCATATCTATTTCAGACTGTTGAAAACAGCGCCCCGGTCCAAGTTGTTAGCTGCGGCGTTGAACGGGCTAGCCAAGTGAGTTTGTTACTTTATCCTCATGTTCAAAGGTTTTTCCGTATTGTTTATGATGTTTGCTTGGACTTTGTGTTATTTATGGAAATACTAGCAGACCCGGCAAACCTCTTTCTGGCATGTACATAAAAAAGTAGCCCATCTCCAAAGTTAATCTAGCTCGATACTGAAATTTATCAAAATTGGTTCAGCGGCGGTTCAGGTTCAGGCGTGAAAACGTAACATACGGACAGTTACATACAGTAGTAATGGAGTAGTCATTTTCTTATGTGTTCTGGACTCTACAGCAAAAGGCTATAAAAAGGTATTATATCTGAATAAAAAAAATAACTAACATTTAAGTGAATGAAATATTTTATTCTCAGATTCACGCACGTAATAAACCTGGAGTATTATTCGGACCTAGTATCGATTCTGTCGCATTTGGTGGGCGACGAGTTGATTTGTGCCAGGGAGAGGTTGCTCTGTGTGAGGACGGTGTTGGCCATACTGGCGGGCTCCGGCGACGCCTTGAACGTGGACCCGGCCAAGTTTCACACGTACTTGTATTCCAACGCGTTGAATGTGCACGCTGGTGAGTGTTTATACATTAACTAACCTTGTAGCAAATAAGTAATGTAAAAATGTAAATCATGAGGTGTATTTTTAGTATAAATAGATAGTTTATCCATGCAGGGGCAGAGTAAGAATATCCAGTGGCCGGGGTCGGCTCTTCGTAAAAGGCGACAAAACAACTAGCTACGTGGCAGGACTATAAGTATGCGCCCATAATAATCTTGTATCGTGTTCCGGCATTAGTAACCCAGGTTCCTACACCGCTATGGGACAGCGGCGTGTTAGCGGTGTCCCTGGCGTCGCCAACATCCACAGGCGACGGTAACTGCTTACTATTAAGTGGGCCGTCAGCCTGTTCATGTTCGTCAGCGTCACTTAGATGTGCAAATAAATATTGGAATATATATATGAACGATTGACGAAAAAAGTGTATAAGGCGAATGTGAATGGAAGTGTTGGGAGGGGTAGACCTAGGCGAACGTTTCGAGACCAGATCAGGGACGTCTTGAAAAAAGGCCAGGTCAAGAGTACCCTAAACCGAAGGGAATAATGAAAGTGGACGAAGCGAAACAAATATGTAAGGATCGTAGCAAGTGGAAAGAAATGGTCTCTGCCTACCCCTACGGGAAAGAGGCGTGATTATATGTATGTATGTATTAGTAAAATAAAAATAGTTTTCACTAAAATATTTATATTACTTTGATATTCATACACGCAGGTAGATCACACGAGGACGCAAGGATAATATTGGAATCGGTGACGCAAATATGCGCGCGCGCACGACGCGTCTCGTCCGCGGTGCTGCAGGCGTTCGCGAAGCGTCTGTGCACGCTCGCCACTCAGCTCCAGCACAACGGAGCGCTCGCTTCACTCGTTTTACTTCATCAATTGGCACAGGTGACTCTATAATGATTGCTCTTCAAATCTAAAACTAGTTCTCTAAATATCCGAATTAACATAACGGCTAACGGACTTTGGTACACTTACGGAGGTCACGCGTTCAATTTCCGTCTGGTTGTTTATGAATAATATGTATTTATTTACTAAAGAAAAGTATATAAGTAGTATATCAGTTGTCTACTACACATAACACTAGTGCTATGCTACTTACTTTGGAACTAGATGACGCTGTGTGAATTATCACAAAATATTTATTTATTTTCTAACAAGGCTGCTTACTGTTTTTATTTCATACACAACTTCATTAAATCCTACTACCTCTATAAGGAAAGTTTAAATAAATAGTGTATTATTTATTATCAAAATTATAAAACAGGTCTAATAAGACAAATTCCGGCACCATAGAAAGAGAATATGGCACTTACGTATTAACGCCACCGCAGTTACAGATTTTTAACCACACAGACATGGGTGGACATAAAAAAAACCAACCAGAACCTACAAGTAGCTTGTGCACCGAAACGGGCATCCGTGCGTTCAGACACAGACCTTATCCCACATTACATGGGGTCGGCACAACATGTTATAATAGTTGTGGCTTACTTTTTACAACTGGCCGCCTGCCTGACGTTAACCCCTTTTTGGGGAAAAATCTGTCATCCTTTTTATTTAAATTATTTTTCTCGTTTCACATTGAAAGTAGGACACGAAATTTCGTTGTCAGTCATCTAATATATCCTCAAGCGACACTTTTATTGGTTTCTTTTTGAGTAAACAACATCCGAGTGTCAGGTTACGGGGTCCGTGCACAATTCACATTCGACAACTACGTCACGAGGGCCAAGCGTCTTCGAATGCTCTTGGTCTAAGAATACAAATTTAATACTCTACCATTGAAGTAAGTTGTTAAAGGCGACCATTGATATTCCTCGTTTGCTAATTGGGTATTTGAACAAATTTTTTTTTGTGATAAATGAAAAGATCATATATAAGTTTTATAGCAAAACTATTTTTATTTTTTTCGTAATAATTCCAAAGTTATTTCAAAATAAAAATTAATTTTTGAATCTAGTCCCAGAAATACCGAAGACACGCCGATAACTCCCGAACAAACCCGAGCGCGTGTGACGTCACAACGTTTTCACTCATTGCAGTTGATAGAAAAATAATAAATACAGCGTTTTGATCTATTTAATTTTGTTGTCATTGTTAAATATTTTAATAAAAAGTTATCGTTCTTGTTTGGTACCATTATGTACGAATACTACAAAATCAACTCCTGACAAAATCTTTTTAAATGTTCCCCAAGATGACAATTAATGTCGAAATAAATGGTTTCAAGCAGTGCACCGTGATAATCCCAAAACAAAATAATATAATAAATACTTTAATATTTTCATTTATTATATTATTTTATAACAGACTTACCTTGGCACCTCGAACTTCAGCAGAATTAAACCGAACGTCATATTTTTATTAATTGGTAATAAATATATCAACATCGGGAATATTATCAGACTTTGCCTTAATAAATCCTTTATCACACATAGCTAATCGGAACAAACAACTCGTATTTTAGCAATAAATTTTCAATAATAAGGTCACATTTATTGCTGTACTGTTATTGAATAGCTATTAGTGGTGTGAACCGGTTTTTTAAAAACCTAAAATAAACCGGTTTTTATAGAAACCGATAAATATCGGTTTTTTATTTAGGAAACCGATTACGATCCAAAAATAAATTTTCGGGCATTTGATATGTGTTCGAACATGGGCGTCACTAGTGTTGTCTAGTGTCTTTGGTAGGAGGAATCTCCGAATATCTCGCTTTGATACTTGACTAACTTCACGTTACCAAAACATTTCAGTTTTGCTTGCTTTTTGTTTATTGTGTGGATTTTTCTCGTCATATTTTTTGATAATGGCAGCAACACGGTAAACATGTGTAACATGCTGGGAATACGGCACATGCCGTGTTTTGCCCATACTCTTAATTTAACTTTAGACGATTCTTTGAAGCTTCCTTTGGTGGAGGGCATAATTAACAAATGTAAAGTTATTGTGAAATTTTTCAAAAAATCTACAACGGGATGGCAAGCTCTTGAAATAGCTCAGAAAGAAAGAAATCCCGATTCTACACCAATGAGATGAATACAAGAGATATCTACACGGTGGTTAATAGCACGTTCTACATTATGGAAAGATTTGTACTACAGTTGTACAGTGGACTACAGTTATTTGACATTCTTGAATTGGTATGCAGGAAATTAGTTCAGCCGGCACCTGACTACTTATCTGCCCCCGAAGAAGAAGCCGGTTTAGAAATTATTAAAATTTTGGAAATATTTGAGGAAACTACAAAACTTACTAACGCTGATCAGTATCCGACTAGTTCATTAGTCATTCCTATAATATGTGGATTATTTGAAAAGCTGAATGTTACTGAAATTTCCCTGGCAACAGATATAGGCAAGATGTTTCACTCATCAGTGAGGTAAAATATGACTAGTAGACTTCTCTCATATGAGACAAGAACTGTGTCCCAAATATCTACATTCTTACATCCCTCATTAAGAACTGCATTTCGTCACCCGGAAAACATGCACTCTGCAAAAGAGCTAGTAAGAAAAGAATTAGCCCATAACATTAAAGATTCTGACAGGTTTCTAACGTCTACTACAGAACAAGCAAGTAACACGTCAAGTAACGGAACAATTGAAGAGAAAAAATTGGAATTGCTAGATTTTTTAAAACAAAGAAGCCCCTTTACGAATCCAACTGCTTCTGCAGTTAATATATTACCTATGTATATTGAGACAAATCCACAAGAGGAAGAAGCAGATATCACAAAAGCATAACTGCTTTCCTTCGTTGCGAAGTGCGGGTGCTTTTGGTTCACCAACAAACATTTAGCACCATTAAATATAATAACGCTAAAGTATTTGGCTATATCAGCGACATCGGTACCTTCAGAGAGAATGTTTTCCAAAACTGGATATGTAATATCATCTAGAAGGAGCAGGATACAAGCAGATGCTGTGGACTAAATTTGTTTTGTAAATCAGAATTATGATTTATTAGCAAAAGATGCAAAATAAAAATAGATTTTTATGGTTACATATTGTGTCCGTTTGATGATTATTTCTTATGTACAATTAATGCGATTATTTTAAGAAAAATAAACAACATCCTTATGATTATTAATATTATTGTAGTGTATTTTTTGTTTAAAAAAAAACTTAAAAACCGGTTTAGTTTTCAAAGTATATACCGGTGTTGAAAATCGTAATCGGTTCACATCAATAATTAATTGAAAAAAACTTTTTTAAAGTTTTTGCATTAAATATCAATATTATTAATAATAAAGTTTTAAAATACATAAAAAACAATCAATATATTTTTTTCAAATACCCAATTCGTTGGTAGCAAAAGGCATCATCGTTTCGGTTTATTTTTGGGGGTTAGGAGGTGGGGGAAGAAGGACAGTCGCCCTTCTAGTAACGGTAGTAGACGGCAGCAAGTACACAAATAGGCGTGCAGGCACTGAACTTGGAACACAATCAATACATAAAGCATTTAGCTTATAGGCGAAGGAAACAGTATATCCCACTACACAAGTCCAAGGCGTATAGGTGTATTTTACATACCGGTGATGTCGGTATGCGGATTTCATCACGATGTTCTCTATCATCGGTGACGGGTGGCTGTTATAATATGTATATTAGGCGAGACATACTACCTAAGCCCTACTGCGTACTTGACGATACACTTAGGGAATGTACCCTAACCACGTGACCTACACTTTGTGACTATCCGCGTCATATGAGAAAACCAATCCTGCCCCATCTAGTTTTCATATTGTAATTATAAACAATAGGGACTTCAATTTATTTATTACAAGCAGAAAGTAAAAAAATGTATACATATATCTCATCTTTGCGTTTATGAACACGACGCTAAACGTTTCGCATCATAATTGGATATCGGTGAAAAAAGTGCAAGATTTCCTTTAGTTGATATTGACCACGTGATGGAAACTTCCCTGCCGCCCTTTCCGTTGTCATTCCATTAATGACAATAGTTTATATATAATACATATTCTGTTTGCGTTTACAGCAAAGCAAAGCGGTCTCCGCCCTCTTGGAGTTCGACACGGAGCCGTTGGGGTCGGGCAAGTACGAGCCGCTCCTGCCCTCGCCGGAGCACTGCAACGCGCACGCGGCGCACGCGCACGAGCTGTGCCTCCTGCGCCGCCACTACCACCCCACCGTGAGGGAGGCGGCCGCTCACGTCGCCAAGGGAACTATGCTCAATGACTTCAATAAATTGTAAGTATTTAACAAGTCATTGTGACAACCTTCACAATCTCCATTTGTGTGTATTGAAAAAAATGTATATATTGTTTCCGTTGGCTAGTGTTACTGGTGTTTGCAACGCCAGTGGCATCGCAACACGTTGTGAACACGTAGCGGTCCCATAAGGGCACAGGAACTTGGATCACTAATGCCCACAAATGTGGTCGCCATCCAGACGGGCTTGGGGCCCTACCACGTAGCTAGGGCGGGTTGTTTTGTCCTCTTTTACGACAGGCTGACCCCGGCCGCAGAGGTCACTATTCTTTCTCTGCCCCTGCACGGATAAACGTTACATAAATTTAAGGTAAATTGTGAACGTTATGCAGAATCTCATGGCATCAGGTGCAACGCTACTGCAACGCCAAAAAGAGTGAGTTGCTGGTTTTCAAGGCTGGCTCCAAGATATGCACATCTGTCACGATAGTTTATGTTGGTAATACTCCTCTTAAACGCACTCCGCAGTTTAAGTATCTGGGCCACTGGCTGACCGAGGATCTATCCGATGCAATATGTTGGCTCACAGATTTGCAAGGTGTGGATGGGCTTATTGTCAGACCTTCTACATCTGTAGTCTGTAGTACACGTGGGCGGCAATCGATGCCTTGTGAGTGCAGTATACGACGCCCTCAGAATTTTTTTGGGGTTGCCTCGTTTTTGCAGTGCATCGATTATGTTTGCAAAAATGCTATTGACAGCTTTCAAGCCTTCATACGTAAACGTTGCGCAGCTACCTCAGCTAGGGTCCGTAATAGCCCTCACAGTATGGTGGCAGTTTTATGCAATCGCTGCTGGGATAGCCCAATAATTCGCCACTGGGTACAGCTGCACGCACCAGTCGCAACATGGACATTTTAATCTCTAATATATAAAATTCTCGTGTCACAGTTTTCGTTGCCATACTCCTCCGAAACGGCTTGACCGATTCTCATGAAATTTTGTGAGCATATTGAGTAGGTCTGAGAATCGGCCAACATCTATTTTTCATCCCCCTAAATGTTAGGGGTGACCCACCCCCAAAATTTATTTTTAATTTTTTGACATTTTATTATTTATATGGCAGAACAACGTTTGCCGGGTCAGCTAGTTATTTTATATTTGTGTTTACTAACAATAGATTTTTAAGTTTATAGTTTTTAGTATAATTTACTACTTAACCCACTATGGACATTATATTGTAACTGTCTGAACAATCTATACAAATAAATAAAATTGGAGGGTCTGTTTGTAATATTAAAATAACCGCTTTTTACTAATTATATTCGGACGTATACACGGTACATATACCAAAACAACATTTTTTACAATTTTTGTCTGTCTGTCTGTTTGTTCCGGCGAATCTCTGAAATGGCTGCACCTATTTTGATGGGACTTTCACTGGCAGATAGCTGATGTATCAAGGAGTAACTTAGGCTATTTTTATTATAGAATAAAATAGTTTTTATTAAAAAAATGTTAAGTTTTGAAAAATTTAATACCAATTTAAGTTGACCTCAGATTTATATCAACAATCATATGAACTAGGGTTCAGCTTAGGCTGGACTTTGTAGGTTTTATTTCAAATTTAAGTTGATTTATATCCTTCGTGTGGACTTTCGGCAGCATTTTTGGATATATCTTATGGTATATTTTGGATCACAAACCCTGTTAACCCTAAAATATCAATAAATGAAATATGCAGTCAGTGTTATCGAATGCAACTGTTACGCCATGTAAGTAGTTTTTAATAAACATAAGTTTCGGAAATTTTATATTCCAATTTAAGTTGACCTCAGATTTATATCATCAATCATATGAAATAGGGTTTAGCTTACGCTGGACATTTAGTTTGAATTTTCAATTTAAGTTAACCTCAGATTTATGTCATCAGTCATATGAAATAGGGTTTAGCTTAGGCTGGACTTTGTAGGTTCGAACGTACGTATTCCGGAGGCACATGGCGTAGCAGTTTCATTCGATAATACTGACTTTGCATATTTCATTTATATTTTAGGGTTTGTAATCCAAAATAAACCTTAAGATATATCCAAAAAATTCTGCCCAAAGTCACTATTCCACGCGGACGGAGTCGCGGGCACAGCTAGTAAATAAATAATAATAATTGCAGGTCGCCAATCCAAATATTTGACGGTTACGACGGGTCGCAAATGGCGTTCAAGCCCGCCGTCCCGCCGCCCAAGCGGGGGCACCCCGCCAAGAGGAGCCCCGCGCACCTCTGGACACGAAGCTCGCTCAAGGAACTTTGCGATCGAATAGAAAGTAGCACAAGTTTAATTATTAAATAAATTATACTTTCTATACATTTTTTTTTAATTTTTGAATAACCATTCAAGTAAAACTTAAGTCTATAATATGAAAAAAATCTGCATCATTGTCACCCAATCGTTGTCTACTGTTGGACGTAGGATTCCCCAAGTTTGGTAGTCTGCCGGCTCCACTACGCCTGCGCGACGTGTCATGCGTTGCCAACGGTTGTTATTTCGTTGAAAAAAATGTAAGTCGTGAATTGTGAACTCGTGCTGTTTCGGAATATGTATAGCTGGGGGAGTCGATCTTTTTACTCAGCGCCCGTGTTTGTTACCTGCCGCCAAGAGGTTCCTAATGATATTATTCTGGTCGCTCGAAGCCTCCTCCGAGAAATGTAATGCAGGTGTAGAAGAATGAGGGCGTTGCTTCAAGGTGTGGATAGCAGATTCTCGCCGAAAACAGCTCTTTGAAGAGCTAATCTTTTTCTCTATAAGTTTCGTATATCTATTATACGGTAGCTACAATGCGTGGAAACCTGCATAGCGAGATCATAAGTAAACCAACAATCCGCGTTGGGCAAGCGTGGCGTGTACATATCCATTCTCTAGGGGAAACCCTGAGCCCGACAATGGAACATTTTGAACGATACTACGGGAATAAGCTACTTAAATTAACAAAACGAACTAATTTTTTTCTGGGGAGCAGCAGACAAGCTGGTGGCCCATTTAATAGTAAGCAGTTACCGTAACCTGTGGATGTTTGCGATATTATGGGCATCGCGAACACGCTCCTGTCCATGTGGGTACAGGAACCCGAATCACTAATGCCGGAACAAGGTTATTTTGGCGATTTAATGACGTTATAAGACGACAAAGGTGGTCGCTAACCAGATAAGCTTGGGGCCCCCTACCACGTAGCTAGGGTTGTTTTGTCGCCTTTTACGACAGGCCGAACCCGACCGTAGCGCTTAGTATCCTTACTCCGCCCTGTACGTAGAAAGAGATCGGGAAACGTCGCCCAGCACGTCCTTATTGTAGAAATAAAAACAATCCCTTGGAAGTTTGTTTCGCTGTTTCTTCTGTAGTCAGCATTTTGTGTTGGAAACTGTGATAGCTTTTTGACATTCAAAGAGTAATGTGTGTGATTCTTTATAGAATAGATTCGATGCCCGAGCGAGTAATTCCGCACAGCGATGACCAAATTCGACCCTGTACCGACGCCCCAGGGCTGAAGCTAGAGTCGAATTTGAGGTAGGGCAGCATTGGATAGGGCAGAAGTAAAAAATTTATCGTAATTGAAGAGCGTCGGAACAAAAACCGATAAATCACATTTGTGTTTCTTGTGGGAAAATGTAAAAATATGGCCTAGTTCATGGTTTTCTAATTTAGAGTTAAACGAAATCTATCAATTTATTGGTGTTAGCATCACTGTTTGGAAACCTAAATTCTGCATTCTTGACTGTGGTACCTGTTGAGTTATAAAAAAAAGAAAATGGTTGAAAGTATGTTGATTGTGCAATATACTCTGGGCATTCCACTGTAATATATTTAAAGTATCCATTAGGATATAGTTGATGGTTGTTTACTACTGTACTTTTTGAAGGAATCTTTTAGAATATCTTTTATAGTTTCGGAGCAAATTTTTGAATCATTGGTCCTGTTGAGGGTGATTAATTTAACAACTGATTCAGTAATAGTTTTAAGAATTAATTCTGAATTAAGTAATGAAAGGAATTGTTCTGTTTTACTATGTGAGGGAAAATTAGTGCTATTAAGGGCTTGTGCATAACTTTTATTTTGAAATTTATCTTTATTTAGCTGAATTTTTTCTTATTTCACAGGGCAAATAAAAGATATTGAAATGTGATTGCCTTTACAATGGCAACAAGAGGCATCTTTGGAATTGACATTGCAAGATTTAAAGTTGTGACCTTCTCCACAGATGGAGCACGTTTCGGCGTTTTTACAAAATTTGGCAATGTGACCATATCTCAAGCAACGGAGGCACTGTTTTACTGGGGGTATGTACGCACGAACTTCAAATCTCCCACTATTAAGGTCAACACTCTCTGGTAAGATTGGGCAAGAAAATGTGATGGACACAGTTTTTGTAGGTTCAAATTTTATAGTGCTGTTCTCGGTAGTTCTACGCATGAAGCGTCTGATCGAGACTATATTTTTTGTGCTAGTCAAGGCGCTATATATCTCCTTGTTTGAAAGGTCTATCGGCACGTGACTTATAACACCAGTTGTTTCTGTTGCGGCAGCTGGTATGCTAGCATAGAGTTTGTGGCTGTCCAGGAACTTTTTATTATTTAGAGCTGCATTAGCCAAGGCTGGTCTCTCAAATATTACGCCTACTTTAGCTTTATTAATTCTTTTTAATTGTTTCACGCCTTTATTGTGACGTTTGATTGCGTTGGCGAGAGACATCATATCTCTCGAGCCTATTGCTTTCCAGGAAGACGATATATTCAAAATTGCCACCATCTTCAGGATAGAAACGGACATAATCAGGTATTCTAAATGGAAGATACTTATCAGCGTCGTCTTCGGAGATGATGGAGTCCGACTCCGAGTCAGCACCGCAGCGCTTTCCTCGGTGTCTCCCTCGGCATCCTCCTTCTTCTTACGCCTTTTTCTACCGCGGGACATCGCGGCAACAACCACACACCACTTTATAGACGAATAAAACTTTCAATAATAACAATTTGTATTATTTTCAATTAAACGCGCCCGGCAAGTCCGAAGGTTTCCCGCGCTTTCCGAGGTCTTTGTAACTTTTATCTGACGTTTAGGTTTAAAAAACTTTAGAAAGTTTGGATGCGTTCAAGTTTCAATTTCAAATAAATTTGGCTCCTGTTTCTAAATAACATTTTTTTTTGTTGAAATGGTTTCAAGAAAAATAGATTTTGAATAAATTATAGTTTTCAAGAATATTTGAGGCCGTCAGCGCAAAAACGGCCTAGCCCTCATATCAGTAAAAGATGGCGTTGCAAAACTAGTTTACGAATTTATTATTTTTTTATTAATGTGAGATTCGTGATTATACAAAAGCTATTATTTTCATACTGTGTGTCTCAAGCTTATGTAACTTTTATAGTAGTTGTTTGATACTACGTTTGTAGAGGCGCGGTATCCATTCCAATAGTCCAATACTCGACTCGATAGTCTATGACTCGATTGCAAAATCGTCAACGCAAAAAGATCCTACACAAAAAAGTGACAGTAACACAGCAGTTTCGGAGATCAATGTCATTTTAATTTTCAAAACTATTGTCAGTTTGACGGTTCACTTTTCACTTTCACAATATCAAATCCACCGTCCACGTTTTGTTGTTTTTTGGATTCTAATTTTTATCTCCCAAGTTCTTTTAAGAATATATCTTATGAATTTTTTATTATTTTTCTTAAAATTTAATTGAACCGCAAAGTTTCTGTAAAAATGGCTGTAAGTATTAATTTTTATGTATTCTAAGTAAGATTTTAAATACATAACCAATATTGTTTTATATCGACAATTGTAATTTATATAGAAAAAAGGCAAGCCGAAGATAAGTAAAGTAAAGAGAAACAATCAAACAACAAACAAGATGAAGAAACAAGGTAAATTAAACCTTCAAAGGCACCGGCAGAAAGTGCAGAAACAAAAGTCGCCAGTCCAAGCACAGCTGGAATACAGCAGCGATAGCGAGTCTGATTCTAATAACGAATGGGCTGATATGCTAGATGAAGAAGAGCAGAAGTACATCATGGACCGGTTATCTAAGCAGCCGCAGTTGTTGTCGAATGTACCTGAAGAGGCTAAAATAAACAAGTGAGTGCTGACACTTTATGGTAATATTAGTATTTGCAGATACACAAAACAGTGAATATTTTTTGTCCCATACAAAAACAGTTTTTCCTCTAATACAAAGGTGGCAAACATTCATGTGTTGTTTTTGTTCAGACATCCTCTTATCTTCATAAAGTTAAAATATGTGTATATATTTTTTGAAAATTAATATTATATAATACCCATATGCAGGACAGGTTTTGAACCTGTGATTTCCACACACAATTCAACATGTTTGACAGCGCCATGTAGATTGTAAATAGAAGTATTTAAAGTAGTATGACAAAAACACATTAATATGAATATAGTCTATGCACAACTCTATTTTAATTACAAAGTTTTTATTTTTTCCTTTATAATGATAAAAATGTGTATTCATCAAAATAGTATAATTAAATTTTATATATATTTAAAATAGGTCATCAAAAAAACGCAAACGGGAAAAGAAAGAGCGACCACCAAGACCTACAGCAGGTAGTGATAGTGGTGCTGACTCCGATGAAGACTCAGACAGTGAATTGGAGGATAAATATGAAAAAGAATTAGCTGAAAGGCCAGTTAAGAAGCTGAGACCATTGTTGCCCATTAAAACCAAAGAGGGGCTGCAGGAAAGAGCTGAGGAATGTGAAGGTATATCCTTATTTAACATGTTAATTTGGTTTTGTTTAGACATGTGCCCAGACCTTAATAATTGTTCATTTTTATTTGAAAATTTGTATTAAATTTTATTCCTGAATAATTTTAGTATATATTTTTAACTGCTCTACCCTGTATTGTATGGTTACAATTATTGTTACGCCTATATCTTTTTGATTGCTGTGGAACAGCAGACCAGCCCATATCCTACTTAATAATAAGCAGTTACTGTCGCTTATAGGTGTTGGCAATGGTAGGAGCACCGCAAATATCCTGCTATCCACATTGAGAACCTGAGACACAATACAAGGTTATTATGGCGGTATATTTCGATAACAGAGATGGTTACTACCCAGACAGGTATGTAGACCTACCACCTAGTTAGGGTTGATTTGTCACTTTTTACCAGAAGCCACCTCGGCTGCAGGGGTGGCTGTTATTACTTTGCCCCTGCATGGAGCAATGTAAATATGTATATCTAATCATTTTTGTTACATGCAGTATATTATTTACAAGAGCGACTTTGTTCCTCCTGGACATCCAGTGGTAACTAGTGTTTACTTTCTATATATAAATTACAGGTTCAGAAGTAGATAATGATGAAGATGATACAGAACAAAATGTTGAACAGGACCAAAAACTCGTGCACTCAGATTCAGATGAATCAGATTCTGGTCAAGGCAGCGAGGAAGTAGATGCACCCGGTGATGCTGAACAAGATAGTGAAGTGGTCAGTGCGGTAGAACTTCTAGCAGCTAGAAGAGATAAATTACAACATGAGAAGTTAAGGATTGGAGCATTGTGCTCTTCATTGCTTGAAAGTCCTGAGAAAAAGGTAATTTTTTATTATCTAAATTGAAAATGAAAATTTTGATAAATCATTTGGGGGATTATTATACATAATTTTACATAATACATATACATAATTTTTCATAGTGACAACTTAGGAAAAATAGACTTCATTTTCATGATCATATGGAAAATAGGGGCATACACATGATCTTATCTTCATTTATGTATTAGATTTTTTCTACGTGCAGGGGTGGAGTAAGAATACTAAACCATGCGGCCGAGGTTTGCCTGTCGTAAAAGGCGACAAAACTACTAGCTATGTAGGGCCCCAAGCCCTTCTGGATTGCAATCACCCTTAGTCTTAAGTATGCCCCCATAACCACCTTGTGTTGCATTCCTTAGTGACCTAGTTTCCAGTATACCTATGGGACAGCAGCATGTTGGCGGTGCCCCTAGTGTCGCAAACATCCATAGGCGACGGTAACTGGTTATTGTTAAGTGGGCCGTCAGCCTGTTTGCTGTTCTATAAAAAAGAAAAGTGATTGAAATGGCTCATAAATAAATTACTAGTTACCTGCAATAGTTTATGTATTAATAATATATAATGAATATAAAGTTATTCATATGTTTTTTTATAGTTGAAGAACTTATTTCCTATTCTCTATTTGATGGAAGAAAGGCTCAAAGATAATTCTCTAAATTTTCACTCAATAAGAAAAATTGCCACCCTATCAGCTCTTGAAGTGTTTAAGGATATATTGCCCGATTATCAAATAAGACATCAAGATTATTCAAATGTTAAATGTAAGTAGAATTATTAGTAAAATTATTTATATACAGAACATCTATCATCAAATGACAACATCAACCTAATGTTTCCTCTTAGAAGTCCAGTTAGAAGTACGCATTGAAACAAATGTGCATCGTTGCGCAAATCAATTATATTATAATTTCAGTATCTTACTGTTCGCTTAGTGGATGTCAAGAATCTATGCAAAATGCTGGATAGAGTAGAAACAAACTACCCAGCTAATATTTTTTAGTCTTACATTTGTCTCTTTTATTTTGAACAAGTTTGAAACTAAGTTAAAATTAGAGGAAAACAAATATGATTTACAATGGCAATATTTTTGTTCCCAGTTAGTGCTTTTTCTCACACAGCCCTTGCTGTGTGCTGTGCTTGTCACTTTATTGTGTTGGAATGAGATCGATATAATTATCCAAGTAATTTATTCTGGGTCCATTCTAATTTTGCATTTTGTAGCGCCATGTTCACAATTGACGACATCTGTGGCTTAACCACATCTGCACATCGGTACACTTGCCACTTGCAGAGGTTACGGGTTCGATTCGCATCTGGGTATTTATCTATGATTTGTATTTATTTACAAAAAAATATTATATAAGTATCAGTTACCCATAACACAAGTGCTATGCTACTTAGTTTGGGACTAGATGACGCTGTATAAATTGTTACAAGATATGTCATAGGGCAAAACTTCGGCATGCTGTTTTTGTCTCTAGGAGTATATCTCTCGGTGACTTGTTTCTTGATCAAAAAGGTACAAGAAATAAGCTGTAATATGGTTTTCGCATGTTTTTTGTGTTTTTTTTTATGTTTTTTGGCCGGGTCTAAATTCTTCAAGGCCAGCCGTTCAAAAAGAACCGGAAAAATCTCAGATTCTACTCTCAAATTGATGGATGTGAGACGTCAAATGACCCTTCAGTCCCCGGACGATGCTTCCCAGTATAGGCAGCTAAATAGACAGATCTCCAAGTCCTTGACTCGCGATATCCGCCGCCATAACACAGACTGTGTAAAGGCGGCTATAGAGCGTAACAAGGGCTCTAAAGTATTCGCACGAGACTTGTCTATTGGGCAGAGCCAACTGACGAAGCTGAAGACCGACGACGGCAGGGTCGTTTCGTCTAAACCCGAACTTTTGAGGGAAGTCGAGAAGTTCTACGGACAGCTATACACGACCACACGGGCACCTGTTAACAACAAGGCTAAAGACCCAAGAGCCAAATTAACCCGACACTACACCGTAGATATCCCAGACGTCAGTCTGTACGAGATTAGTGTGGCCCTTAAACAGCTTAAAAACAACAAGGCGCCGGGTGATGATGGAATTACAGCCGAGCTTCTGAGAGCTGGTGGTACTCCTGTGCTTAAAATCCTCCAGAAGCTATTTAATTCCGTCATCCTCGATGGCAAAACGCCGCAGGCCTGGCACGGAAGTATAGTGGTGCTGTTCTTCAAAAGGGCGACAAAACCCTTTTGAAGAACTTTAGACCGATATCACTTCTGAGCCATGTTTACAAGCTGTTTTCAAGGGTCATCACGAATCGTCTCGCGCGCAGATTTGACGACTTCCAGCCTCCCGAACAAGCCGGATTCCGAAAAGGTTTTAACACCATAGACCACATACATACGCTGCGGCAGGTTATACAGAAGACGGAAGAGTATAACCAGCCACTATGCTTGGCGTTCGTGGACTATGAGAAAGCCTTTGATTCGATCGAGACCTGGGCGGTGCTTCAGTCTCTCCAGAGGTGCCACATTGATTATCGATACATCAAAGCGTTGAAGTGTTTGTATGAAAACGCCACCATGTCAGTCCGTCTCCAGGATCAGAACTCGAAGCCTATCCGACTGCAGCGGGGAGTCAGACAAGGCGATGTCATATCGCCGATGCTGTTCACTGCTGCGTTGGAAGATGTCTTCAAGCTTCTGGACTGGAACGGACTGGGCATCAACATTAACGGTGAGTACATCACTCACCTTAGATTCGCAGATGATATCGTAATCATGGCTGAAACCATGGAAGACTTAAGCCATATGCTTGATGGCCTCAATACAGCTTCCCAAGGAGTAGGTCTCAAAATGAACATGGACAAGACGAAGATCATGTCTAATGTCCATGTCGCACCTACCCCCGTAACAGTTGGGAACTGTACTTTCGAAATTGTTGACGAATACGTCTACTTGGGTCAAACGATCCAGCTAGGCAGGTCCAATTTCGCGAAAGAGGTCACTCGTCGAATCCAACTCGGATGGGCAGCGTTCGGGAAGCTCCGTAAAATCTTTTCGTCCCAAATACCGCAGTGACTCAAGACGAAGGTTTTTAACCAATGTGTGTTGCCAGTGATGACATACGGAACGCAGACGTGGTCGCTAACTATGGGCCTTATAAGAAAGCTCATGGTCGCTCAGAGAGCAATGGAGAGGGCTATGCTCGGAGTTTCCCTGCGAGATCGAATCAGAAATGAGGAGATTCGCAGGAGAACCAAAGTAACCGACATAGCCCAGATGATTGCAAAACTGAAGTGGCAGTGGGCTGGGCACATAGCTCGAAGGACTGATGGCCGTTGGGGCAGAAAAGTCCTCGAATGGCGACCGCGTACCGGAAGACGCAGTGTTGGTAGGCCCCCCACAAGATGGACCGATGATCTGGTCAAGATCGCCGGGATAGGTTGGATGAGGGCAGCGCAGGACCGATCATCGTGGAGATCTTTGGGGGAGGCCTTTGTCCAGCAGTGGGCGTCTTCCGGCTGAAATGATGATGATGATGATGGTTTTCGCAGAAGCAACTGTCATTATCTGATTTTGAATGGAAAGATGGAATAATGCCCTTGCTTGTAACCTAACAAAAGGAAAACATTCACCATTCGCTTTTTATTACTCATTGAAGAGTTGAGAAATTATTAATTCAATTAAATAATACTATATAAGATGATTGCTATATCTAAATATGTATACAAATTTACTTTTATCCATTGACCAAATTTTATCAGTGGATATGTGATACAGTATTGGAAGGGGTAGACCTAGGCGGACGTTTCGAGAGCGGGAGCGGGAGTCGACCACCACACTCCCCTCCCGCCAACGCAGGCCACGTCGGCGGCGCCGGAGGGCAAATAACGACCTCCGGCCGCCGTAAAAGCGGCCGCGGGCGGCCCCTCGGGGGAGGATCCGCCGCCCGCACTATTGCCGCGAGGGTGAGGGCTGCGTGTTGTTCCGCGGCCCCCCTCAACTCCTAGAGTTGTTAGGAGAGCGCCGGAGGGACGAAACCCTGACCCCCTGGCGCCAACACTTTAGGAGGGGCCCGCCTCAAGACAAAGGGCGGGCCGGCGCCGGCCCGGGCCACGAGATCGGCAGGCCATATATCCGTGGGCCCGGGCGTAGGCGATAGGAGAACAGCGGGGTTTTTTAGTGGGTAGTCGGATGGCCATACATCTTTCCCGGAGTCCCACATATCCCTCGGTCCCCCCGGGCCAGGGGAACCCGTCAATAGAGGTTTTTCCCCAAGACAAAAAAAAAAAGGCGGACGTTTCGAGACCAGATCAGGGACGTCTTGAAAAAAAGCCAGGTCAAGAGTACTCTTAACCGAAGGGCATGTATGAAGGGAATAATGAAAGTGGACGAAGCGAAACAAGTATGTAAGGATCGTAGCAAGTGGAAAGAAGTGGTCTCTGCCTACCCCTACGGGAAAGATGCGTGATTATATGTATGTATGTATATGTGTACAAGTACTAAAATATTGGAATAATATTTCAGTAAAAAAAGACACACTAGCTCTTTACAAATATGAGAAGGAATTACTTGAGTTTTACAAGAGGTATCTGCAGAGGCTCGAAAAGGCGGCGTCTGTCTTGCGAAGGAAAAAAGGAGACACTAGGTGACTACTATTTCTAATTCAGCTTGACTATGATCAACCACTTTAACCGAGGTTTCATTCAAATAAATTTTTCTTTGTTTTCTATGGTTTATTGTCTATATAGTATATACTATAGTCACACAAATTGTCATTACCATTTTTCACCCCCTTTCGTGGTTGAATTACCAGAAGTTTGGAAGATAGTATAACAATTTTGTTAGAATAAATACATTTGTAAAACATCTGTACACTTTTGTTCATCTTTAGTAACAGAAAGGAAACGTATGATAGTATTTATTAAACATTTGATACTCATCACTATTCCCGGTATAGTATGTATTTATCTATGAAAGAAAAGTATATATCGTCAGCTTAATTATCAGAATGCGTAACTCCATTTGGATACTCTTTACAGGAGCAAATAAAAGCTTTGTTTTTCCATGCACGGGAATTATTTTACTCATAACACTGTCACTCGTTACAAATTAGCCACATTTTTGTAGAACATACGAAGTAATCCAATAGACAGGCTTCAAAATACTCCACTAGGCATCTAGTTCAATTTAAAAGCCTTATTTCGATATTTTGTGGAGTTGCACATTCTAGTAATTAACTTGACGATATGTAGTACCCATCAGTTGTCTGATACCCATAACACAAGTGCTATGCAACTTAGTTTGGGATTAGATGGCGTTGCATGATTTGTCCCTGTATATTTATTATAAATATAAATAAATTTCAGGCAATTAGATGATTCGACAATAAGTTTAGCGTTAGTGTCACTTCGTTGTATGTCGAGCCTACTGGTGGCCCGTCCGAACTTCAACTTCGCTACCAATATTGCGCAGAGTGTGGTACCATATCTCGATTGTAAAGAAGAAGAGGCGAGGAACATTGTTTCTGAGAGCTGCTCAAACGTTTTTGCTGAAGACAAGAAGGGTGAAATCACCCTTACGGTAAGTTTCTTTACTTTTGAGAAATTGTAGAAGCCACGGAGTCGTATCTGCCCCCCCAGTCATCTTGATAATATACAATATCTACATCATCATCATTTCAGCCGGAAGACGCCGACTGCTGGACAAAGGCCTTCCCCAAAGATCTCCATGACGATCGGTCCTGCGCTGCCCTCATCCAACCTATTCCGGCGATTTTGACCATATGATACAATATAATATGTATTTACCTACTAAATGAAATTATTTCATGGACACAATAACGCAGTGCCTCGGTTTACTTTAAGACCAAATGCTACTGTGTCTATTCTCACAGTCATCATCATCGAATTGCCCTTGTCCCAATCATTTGAGGTCTTTTTTTCCATTTTATTCTATCCTGGCAATGTTAATCTGTCACGTCACAAACCTTCATAACATGCATAACACATTCTTTCCATCGCTTTTTAGGTCTACCTCTGCCCTTGTACCCATCTATTTTCTGGTTCAACATTATGCCAGTAGCTGGACTTTATTGTTCTTTACTTCCATCGTTCACTGTAAATTAAAATAAAAATATGATTTCAGTTCACACGTTATAGAAGCGGATGCGATAGTGGATCCGATACCCAAAGACCAATTCTAAGAGCTAGAATCTGCTTGAATTTACATTTACCCATTGAAATTATCCAAGTTATTAAGTTTAATGTTTACAAATCTTTCCGAAAATTTATTCTAAATTTATATTAAATTAAAAATAAACAGAAAAGCAAAACTTTTTGGAGTTATGCAAGTTAGGATTCGAACCCGGCCCGATCTGAAACCCAGAGACCCAAATGAGCTACAATCCGCTCGAAATTTTGGGGTGAAATTATTGAAGTGTTAGGCCCTCCGCACATGGAGCTACTGAAAAAGTACTAGTTGCAAACTCAAATTACTAACGAGTTGCTTGAGCATCACTGCCCATACGTTCTCATTGAGGGTAGCACACGACGCAACTAGTCACCAACCGGTTAGTAACGCGTTAGCAACTGATCACGCATGACGCGTCGTGGCGATCGCCGCGCTACTGGTTACCAGAGTTTTCTGTTTTTGTTGCGAAAAATAAACGATCAAACCCTAAATGTTAAATTTGTGCAGGAGGTGTTCTTTCTTCTGCGCTCACGCACTCCCGCATATTAGTATTTTTATTTACAAATAGCAGGAGATATCAACTCCCACAATTGAGAATCCCACAAATTTATTATCTGTTTCACGCAGCTCTCATGCTGCAACCGACAATCTGCAGTTCACATTGTTTCGAATATACGGGTGGATCCAAAACCTGTGAAAATTCCACCGGCGTTAAGGTAGTGGTATAATACAATGTCGTCCTCATCTTCGCTCGACCCACTTGACTTTTTTTTTCTTAATATTTCCTCGATAATCGTGTGCTTGTGCGCGCAGAAATAACAGAAGTGACTGAAACCTTGCAATTTAAGTAACGTCGTGTGCGAGGTACAGTTTCTAACTAATTTGTAATTGTAATTACTGAACAGTTCCGTCATTTTTAAGTAGCTCCATATGAGAAGGGCCTTAAAGTTAACTAAAGTTTACAAATTTCAAATTTTTCCAATAACTGTTTCAGAATATTCTCCATAGTAGATTCTTTATAGAGAGAAAGAAAACAAAATCAACTGTATTTCATTGTAATAAAGTCGCAATTCGAATAGATATGTATAAGTAATGCAATCATTTAAAAATTACATTATAGAATAAATCTTAAGCCATTATTAATAAGGTTGGTATTACTGGGGCGAAAAAATACTGTGACTATTTCCCGTTTCATCGAGTTTCAGATCACAACTATGCTAAAGAAGTTTTCACTGCAAAAAAAAACTGCCTAATAGATGCATGCTTTGCTAGGAATCAAACCTGAATCTTTTAAGGTGCGTCCTAAGTGTGACACCACTTGGTGGTACTATTACAATGTAGTTGCAGGCATTGTGGCTATCTAACGCGGGGTTTTCACGTTATCTTAAACAGGATATAATAAAAATCATTATTATATACTAGTGGTTCCTGCTCACTTCGCTAGGGGGATAACAGAATCCAAAAAATATGTAGCTTAGAAACATTTATGTTATATTCCGAGTCGAATAGTTGACTTCCATCGCGATATGTTCAGCAGTTTTGAAGTGATAGTGTGTTAAAGGAACCCTATTATCCTTTTATATATTATATAGATGTATTTATTAACAAACAGTATTGTTTATTGGCTTAATTTGATTGAGTCAAGATCCTTCACCCGTATTGGTCAGAATCCTCCAGTCCTGCAATAATCTTCACTACTTTGGCCATGTTGTATGTTTGGAAATTCACCATTTAATTTGTCTCTTCAGATAGTTCGTCTCATAAATCAGCTAGTTAAACGACGCGGCGAGCGTCTCCATCCATCAGCCCTAGATTGCCTCCTGACTCTGAAGATCAGGGATATAGACATGGACGCCGAAGCGGATCTCAAACATAAGAAGAAGCAAGAGGAGAAACATAAAAAAAGAATCGTCAATTTGTCTAAGAAAGAGAAAAAGGTTGGTCAGGTTTAAGAGTTCTTGCACTTGACGTTTTTTATAAATAAAAAAATAAAAAAAGATCTTATTGCGGATAGTGCTTAATATGGACACGTATTATTTTTGTTTTATTGTTGACAAACAGCAGGCAGGCTGACGGCAACAGTAAGCAGTTACCGTCGCATAAGCATGTTCGTGACGCCAGTCGCACCGCGAACACGCTACTGTCCCATAGGGGCACAGGAACCAGGGTCACCAATGCCGGATCACAACACAAAGTTATTATGGCGGCAAGGATGGTTGCCATCCAGACTGGCTTGGGGCTCTAGCACGTAACTAGGGTTGTTTTGTCGCCTTTTAGGACAGGCCGGCCCTGGCCGCAAAGGTTCGAATTCTTATTCTGCCGGAGAAAAAACACCAATAACCACGACTTAACAGACAAAAGTTAAGTCAAAACATAACAATTTGGGTAATCTTAGAATAAATCGTCAGTTAATCGAGAGTAAATCAATTTTACGTTTTACCATCTACAATTCTAAGAATAGTGGGCCTATTCGGGAATTGTTACTATACCGCCGTTTCGCACGGAATAACGGAGCTGTTCCTAGAATAATGTAATGGCGGTCAGTCAGTCCAATCATCTGATTTCTGTCCTTTCACAAATATTTATTCTGTGTTTTAATTTCAAGTCAACGCAACGCATTAAATTAATAGTCTGGCATTGTATAATGTGTGCAATAATTTGCCACTAAGCTAATTTTGATTTTATAGTCACTCCGTCAGTTTTTTTATTTTGTATATTAAAATGAAATTCAACTAGGCTCAACAGAAGTTCCTTTTCAAACGACAGCCAATTAGGACTGCGTTTACGCTTATCCTCACTCATTTTCACTTGCTAACGATAAAAGATAAAACCACACGACAAAACTTGATTATTCCCTCAAACAAACAACAAATAAAATTAACACGTTTGACAGCTACTTTTTCACACTATAATACGGCAAAATCGAGTTGACATGATAATTGACTCTTACACTATCCCGTTGTAGAACAACATTTATTTGTCGGGTTTTATTTTCGTTCACCATTCACTCTGATATTCGCGTATTGTTATTCCTAGCGCAAGTATACTATCGATTACGTGGAGAAACGACTATGGATTTACTCGAGATTAAAATCATGGAATAGATTATTCCTGGTATAGTTACTCGTGTATAAATTTAAGTTTGGTCGAATCGACCCTCAGTGATCTCTTTTACACATTCCTCTTACTATGCTACCTGTCTCTTTCTTTTAAACCGGCTGGAAATACGTCGGATACCGTACCAGAATGTTGTACCTGAAAGTTGATGGGTACAAGGGCAGAGGTAGACCTAAAAATCGATGTAAAGAATGTGTGATGCATGGTATGATGGTTTGTGTCGTGATAGATGAAGAATGCCAGGATAGAATAAAATTAATGATAAAGACATATTGTGCTGACCCCAAATGATTGGGACAAGGTCAAAGTAATGATGACCGGAGCAGTTATCCTGCAGTATAGTGAACTATTACTACTAGTGATTCAATAGCCTGCTAACAAATACGGTCAAAGATTCGTCGTCGCCGCAATCACCTGTGCCAATTAAATAACAGCACTTGAGAGCTTCTGTGGCGAGTGAAAATATTTCTCTCCCTTTCTTATTCTCTTGTCTATAACAATTTCATTGATTTTTATAAGCATCGTCTCAGCGTGAAATCTCGGTTGCAATCTAAACTCCCACTTCGGTGTCCAGGGTCTGCTTTCCGATTTTTCTTCTCCACTTCGCATTGTCTCGGCGTCCCTGGTAGTGAATACATAGGCACTATTGCCTTTTATGAAGTCAATTACTTTCGTTATACATACTTTATTCTGTAATATTGGCAATATTGACCAGTAATATTTTTTTTAAATTAAATATTACAGCGATCTAAAAAACTGAAGGAGGTGGAACGCGAGTTATTAGAAACGCAAGCGCAGGAGAACGAAATGGCGAGAAGGAAGCAGCTCACGGAAGTGACGAAGACCGTGTTCCATATCTATTTCAGACTGTTGAAAACAGCGCCCCGGTCCAAGTTGTTAGCTGCGGCGTTGAACGGGCTAGCCAAGTGAGTTTGTTACTTTATCCTCATGTTCAAAGGTTTTTCCGTATTGTTTATGATGTTTGCTTGGACTTTGTGTTATTTATGGAAATACTAGCAGACCCGGCAAACCTCTTTCTGGCATGTACATAAAAAAGTAGCCCATCTCCAAAGTTAATCTAGCTCGATACTGAAATTTATCAAAATTGGTTCAGCGGCGGTTCAGGTTCAGGCGTGAAAACGTAACATACGGACAGTTACATACAGTAGTAATGGAGTAGTCATTTTCTTATGTGTTCTGGACTCTACAGCAAAAGGCTATAAAAAGGTATTATATCTGAATAAAAAAAATAACTAACATTTAAGTGAATGAAATATTTTATTCTCAGATTCACGCACGTAATAAACCTGGAGTATTATTCGGACCTAGTATCGATTCTGTCGCATTTGGTGGGCGACGAGTTGATTTGTGCCAGGGAGAGGTTGCTCTGTGTGAGGACGGTGTTGGCCATACTGGCGGGCTCCGGCGACGCCTTGAACGTGGACCCGGCCAAGTTTCACACGTACTTGTATTCCAACGCGTTGAATGTGCACGCTGGTGAGTGTTTATACATTAACTAACCTTGTAGCAAATAAGTAATGTAAAAATGTAAATCATGAGGTGTATTTTTAGTATAAATAGATAGTTTATCCATGCAGGGGCAGAGTAAGAATATCCAGTGGCCGGGGTCGGCTCTTCGTAAAAGGCGACAAAACAACTAGCTACGTGGCAGGACTATAAGTATGCGCCCATAATAATCTTGTATCGTGTTCCGGCATTAGTAACCCAGGTTCCTACACCGCTATGGGACAGCGGCGTGTTAGCGGTGTCCCTGGCGTCGCCAACATCCACAGGCGACGGTAACTGCTTACTATTAAGTGGGCCGTCAGCCTGTTCATGTTCGTCAGCGTCACTTAGATGTGCAAATAAATATTGGAATATATATATGAACGATTGACGAAAAAAGTGTATAAGGCGAATGTGAATGGAAGTGTTGGGAGGGGTAGACCTAGGCGAACGTTTCGAGACCAGATCAGGGACATCTTGAAAAAAGGCCAGGTCAAGAGTACCCTAAACCGAAGGGAATAATGAAAGTGGACGAAGCGAAACAAATATGTAAGGATCGTAGCAAGTGGAAAGAAATGGTCTCTGCCTACCCCTACGGGAAAGAGGCGTGATTATATGTATGTATGTATTAGTAAAATAAAAATAGTTTTCACTAAAATATTTATATTACTTTGATATTCATACACGCAGGTAGATCACACGAGGACGCAAGGATAATATTGGAATCGGTGACGCAAATATGCGCGCGCGCACGACGCGTCTCGTCCGCGGTGCTGCAGGCGTTCGCGAAGCGTCTGTGCACGCTCGCCACTCAGCTCCAGCACAACGGAGCGCTCGCTTCACTCGTTTTACTTCATCAATTGGCACAGGTGACTCTATAATGATTGCTCTTCAAATCTAAAACTAGTTCTCTAAATATCCGAATTAACATAACGGCTAACGGACTTTGGTACACTTACGGAGGTCACGCGTTCAATTTCCGTCTGGTTGTTTATGAATAATATGTATTTATTTACTAAAGAAAAGTATATAAGTAGTATATCAGTTGTCTACTACACATAACACTAGTGCTATGCTACTTACTTTGGAACTAGATGACGCTGTGTGAATTATCACAAAATATTTATTTATTTTCTAACAAGGCTGCTTACTGTTTTTATTTCATACACAACTTCATTAAATCCTACTACCTCTATAAGGAAAGTTTAAATAAATAGTGTATTATTTATTATCAAAATTATAAAACAGGTCTAATAAGACAAATTCCGGCACCATAGAAAGAGAATATGGCACTTACGTATTAACGCCACCGCAGTTACAGATTTTTAACCACACAGACATGGGTGGACATAAAAAAAACCAACCAGAACCTACAAGTAGCTTGTGCACCGAAACGGGCATCCGTGCGTTCAGACACAGACCTTATCCCACATTACATGGGGTCGGCACAACATGTTATAATAGTTGTGGCTTACTTTTTACAACTGGCCGCCTGCCTGACGTTAACCCCTTTTTGGGGAAAAATCTGTCATCCTTTTTATTTAAATTATTTTTCTCGTTTCACATTGAAAGTAGGACACGAAATTTCGTTGTCAGTCATCTAATATATCCTCAAGCGACACTTTTATTGGTTTCTTTTTGAGTAAACAACATCCGAGTGTCAGGTTACGGGGTCCGTGCACAATTCACATTCGACAACTACGTCACGAGGGCCAAGCGTCTTCGAATGCTCTTGGTCTAAGAATACAAATTTAATACTCTACCATTGAAGTGAGTTGTTAAAGGCGACCATTGATATTCCTCGTTTGCTAATTCGTTGGTAGCAAAAGGCATCATCGTTTCGGTTTATTTTTGGGGGTTAGGAGGTGGGGGAAGAAGGATAGTCGCCCTTCTAGTAACGGTAGTAGACGGCAGCAAGTACACAAATAGGCGTGCAGGCACTGAACTTGGAACACAATCAATACATAAAGCATTTAGCTCATAGGCGAAGGAAACAGTATATCCCACTACACAAGTCCAAGGCGTATAGGTGGATTTTACATCCGGTGATGTCGGTATGCGGATTTAACCACGATGTTCTCTATCATCGGTGACGGGTGGCTGTTATAATATGTATATTAGGCGAGACATACTACCTAAGCCCTACTGCGTACTTGACGATACACTTAGGGAATGTACCCTAACCACGTGCCCTACACTTTGTGACTATCCGCGTCATATGAGAAAACCAATCCTGCCCCATCTAGTTTTCATATTGTAATTATAAACAATAGGGAGTTCAATTTATTTATTACAAGCAGAAAGTAAAAAAATGTATACATATATCTCATCTTTGCGTTTATGAACACGACGCTAAACGTTTCGCATCATAATTGGATATCGGTGAAAAAAGTGCAAGATTTCCTTTAGTTGATATTGACCACGTGATGGAAACTGCCCTGCCGCCCTTTCCGTTGTCATTCCATTAATGACAATAGTTTATATATAATACATATTCTGTTTGCGTTTACAGCAAAGCAAAGCGGTCTCCGCCCTCTTAGAGTTCGACACGGAGCCGTTGGGGTCGGGCAAGTACGAGCCGCTCCTGCCCTCGCCGGAGCACTGCAACGCGCACGCGGCGCACGCGCACGAGCTGTGCCTCCTGCGCCGCCACTACCACCCCACCGTGAGGGAGGCGGCCGCTCACGTCGCCAAGGGAACTATGCTCAATGACTTCAATAAATTGTAAGTATTTAACAAGTCATTGTGACAACCTTCACAATCTCCATTTGTGTGTATTGAAAAAAATGTATATAGTGTTTCCGTTGGCTAGTGTTACTGGTGTTTGCAACGCCAGTGGCATCGCAACACGTGAACACGTAGCGGTCCCATAAGGGCACAGGAACTTGGATCACTAATGCCCACAAATGTGGTCGCCATCCAGACGGGCTTGGGGCCCTACCACGTAGCTAGGGCGGGTTGTTTTGTCCTCTTTTACGACAGGCTGACCCCGGCCGCAGAGGTCACTATTCTTTCTCTGCCCCTGCACGGATAAACGTTACATAAATTTAAGGTAAATTGTGAACGTTATGCAGAATCTCATGGCATCAGGTGCAACGCTACTGCAACGCCAAAAAGAGTGAGTTGCTGGTTTTCAAGGCTGGCTCCAAGATATGCACATCTGTCACGATAGTTTATGTTGGTAATACTCCTCTTAAACGCACTCCGCAGTTTAAGTATCTGGGCCACTGGCTGACCGAGGATCTATCCGATGCAATATGTTGGCTCACAGATTTGCAAGGTGTGGATGGGCTTATTGCCAAACCTTCTACATCTGTAGTGTGTAGTACACGCGGGCGTTGGTTTTTGGGGTTGCCTCGTTTTTGCAGTGCATCGATTATGTTTGCAAAAAAGCTATTGACAGCTTTCAAACCTTCATACGTAAACGTTGCGCAGCTACCTCAGCTAGGGTCCGTAATAGCCCTCACAGTATGGTGGCAGTTATATGCAATCGCTGCTGGGATAGCCCAATAATTCGCCACTGGGTACAGCTGCACGCACCAGTCGCAACATGGACGTTTTAATTATTTTATATTTGTGTTTACTAACAATAGATTTTTAAGTTTATAGTTTTTAGTATAATTTACTACTTAACCCACTATGGACATTATATTGTAACTGTCTGGACAATCTATACAAATAAATAAAATTGGAGGGTCTGTTTGTAATATTAAAATAACCGCTTTTTACTAATTGGGTATTTGAACAAATTTTTTTTTGTGATAAATGAAAAGATCATATATAAGTTTTATAGCAAAACTATTTTTATTTTATTTTTTTCGCAATAATTCCAAAGTTATTTCAAAATTAAAATTAATTTTTGAATCTAGTCCCAGAAATACCGAAGACACGCCGACAACTCCCGAACAAACCCGAGCGCGTGTGACGTCACAATGTTTTCACTCATTGCAGTTGATAGAAAAATAATAAATACAGCGTTTTGATCTATTTAATTTTGTTGTCATTGTTAAATATTTAAATTTATATTAAAAATGTCGAACCTAAAAAGTTATCGTTCTTGTATGGTACCATTATGTACGAATACTACAAAATCAACTCCTGACAAAATCTTTTTAAATGTTCCCCAAGATGACAATTAATGTCGAAATAAATGGTTTCAAGCAGTGCACCGTGATAATCCCAAAACAAAATAATATAATAAATACTTTAATATTTTCATTTATTATATTATTTTATAGCAGACTTACCTTGGCACCTCGAACTTCAGCAGAATTAAACCGAACGTCATTTTTTTATTAATTGGTAATAAATATATCAGGAATATTATCAGACTTTTCCTTAATAAATCCTTTATCACACATAGCTAATCGGAACTAACAACTCGTATTTTAGCAATAAATTTTCAATAATAAGGTCACATTTATTGCTGTACTGTTATTGAATAGCTAATAGTGGTGTGAACCGGTTTTTTAAAAACCTAAAATAAACCGGTTTTTATAGAAACCGATTACGATCCCAAAATAAATTTTCGAGAATTTGATATGTGTTCGAACATGGGCGTCACTAGTGTTGTCTAGTGTCTTTGGTAGGAGGAATCTCCGAATATCTCGCTTTGATACTTGACTAACTTCACGTTACCAAAACATTTTAGTTTTGCTTGCTTTTTTTTATTGTGTGGATTTTTCTCGTCATATTTTTTGATAATGGCAGCAACACGGTAAACATGTGTAACTTGCTGGGAATACGGCACATGCCGTGTTTTGCCCATACTCTTAATTTAACTTTAGACGATTCTTTGAAGCTTCCTTTGGTGGAGGGCATAATTAACAAATGTAAAGTTATTGTGAAATTTTTCAAAAAATCTACAGCGGGATGGCAAGCTCTTGAAATAGCTCAGAAAGAAAGAAATCCCGATTCTACACCATTGAGATTAATACAAGAGATATCTACACGGTGGAATAGCACGTTCTACATGATGGAAAGATTACTACAGTTATCTGACATTCTTGCATTGGTATGCAGGAAATTAGTTCAGCCTGCACCTGACTACTTATCTGCCCCCGAAGAAGAAGCCGGTTTAGAAATTATTAAAATTTTGGAAATATTTGAGGAAACTACAAAACTTACTAACGCTGCTCAGTATCCGACTAGTTTATTAGTCATTCCTATAATATGTGGATTACTTGAAAAGCTGAATGTTACTGAAATTTCCCTGGCAACAGATATAGGCAAGATGTTTCACTCATCAGTGAGGTAAAATATGACTAGTAGACTTCTCTCATATGAGACAAGAACTGTGTCCCAAATATCTACATTCTTACATCCCTCATTAAGAACTGCATTTCGTCACCCGGAATACACGCAGTCTGCAAAAGAGCTAGTAAGAAAAGAATTAGCCCATAACATTAAAGATTCTGACAGGTTTCTAACGTCTACTTCAGAACAAGCAAGTAACACGTCAAGTGACGGAACAATTGAAGAGAAAAAATCGGAATTGCTAGATTTTTTAAAACAAAGAAGCCCCTTTACGAATCCAACTGCTTCTGCAGTTAATATATTACGTATGTATATTGAGACAAATCCACAAGAGGAAGAAGCAGATATTACAAAAGCATAACTGCTTTCCTTCGTTGCGAAGTGCGGGTGCTTTTGGTTCACCAACAAACATTTAGCACCATTAAATATAATAACGCTAAAGTATTTGGCTATATCAGCGACATCGGTACCTTCAGAGAGAATGTTTTCCAAAACTGGATATGTAATATCATCTAGAAGGAGCAGGATACAAGCAGATGCTGTGGACTAAATTTGTTTTGTAAATCAGAATTATGATTTATTAGCAAAAGATGCAAAATAAAAATAGATTTTTATGGTTACATATTGTGTCCGTTTGATGATTATTTCTTATGTACAATTAATGCGATTATTTTAAGAAAAATAAACAACATCCTTATGATTATTAATATTATTGTAGTGTATTTTTTGTTTAAAAAAAAACTTAAAAACCGGTTTAGTTTTCAAAGTATATACCGGTGTTGAAAATCGTAATCGGTTCACATCACTAACAGCTATTACATTATGACGTCACAACTATGTTGACCAATCATGGCGCGTTTATAGTAACGTGATTTTTATTTAAATTTCATCAATTTTTAATTGTTTATAATTAATTGAAAAAAACTTTTTTTAAAGTTTTTGCATTAAATATCAATATTATTAATAATAAAGTTTTAAAATACATAAAAAAATCAATTTTTTTTTTTTCAAATACCCAATTACATTCGGACGTATACACGGTACATATACCAAAACAACATTTTTTACAATTTTTGTCTGTCTGTCTGTTTGTTCCGGCGAATCTCTGAAATGGCTGCACCGATTTTGATGGGACTTTCACTGGCAGATAGCTGATACATCAAGGAGTTACTT
This sequence comes from Malacosoma neustria, assembly GCA_963693495.1. Classification (NCBI taxonomy): domain Eukaryota; kingdom Metazoa; phylum Arthropoda; class Insecta; order Lepidoptera; family Lasiocampidae; genus Malacosoma; species Malacosoma neustria. The sequence continues at coordinate 14,905,682 of OY856390.1, forward strand.
AGGCTATTTTTATTATAGAAAAAAATTGTTTTTTTAAAAAATGTTGTTTCAAAAATTTTAATACCAATTTAAGTTGACCTCAGATTTATATCAATAATCGTATGAACTAGGGTTCAGCTTAGGCTGGACTTTGTAGGTTTTATTTCAAATTTAAGTTGATTTATATCCTTCGTGTGGACTTTCGGCAGCATTTTTGGATATATCTTATGGTATATTTTAGATCACAAACCCTGTTAACCCTAAAATGGCGTAACAGTTTCATTCGATAATAAGTTTCATACTGACTTTGCATATTTCATTTATATTTTAGGGTTTGTAATCCAAAATAAACCTTAAGATATACCCAAAAAAAATTGCCCAAAGTCACTATTCCACGCGGACGGAGTCGCGGGCACAGCTAGTAAATAAATAATAATAATTGCAGGTCGCCAATCCAAATATTTGACGGTTACGACGGGTCGCAAATGGCGTTCAAGCCCGCCGTCCCGCCGCCCAAGCGGGGGCACCCCGCCAAGAGGAGCCCCGCGCACCTCTGGACACGAAGCTCGCTCAAGGAACTTTGCGATCGAGTAGAAAGTAGCACAAGTTTAATTATTAAATAAATTATACTTTCTATACATTTTTTTTTATTTTTGAATAACCATTCAATTAAAACTTAGTCTGTAATATGAAAAAAATCTGCATCATTGTCACCCAATCGTTGTCTACTGTTGGACGTAGGATTCCCCAAGTTTGGTAGTCTGCCGGCTCCACTACGCCTGCGCGACGTGTCATGCGTTGCCAACGGTTGTTATTTCGTTGAAAAAAATGTAAGTCGTGAATTGTGAACTCGTGCTGTTTCGGAATATGTATAGCTGGGGGAGTCGATCTTTTTACTCAGCGCCCGTGTTTGTTACCTGCCGCCAAGAGGTTCCTAATGATATTATTCTGGTCGCCCGAAGCCTCCTTCGAGAAATGTAATGCAGGTGTAGAAGAATGAGGGCGTTGCTTCAAGGTGTGGATAGCAGATTCACGCCGAAAACAGCTCTTTGAAGAGCTAATCTTTTTCTCTATAAGTTTCGTATATCTATTTTAAGGTAGCTACAATGCGTGGAAACCTGCACAGCGAGATCATAAGTAAACCAACAATCCGCTTTGGGCAAGCGTGGCGTGTACATATCCATTCTCTAGGGGAAACCCCGAGCCCGACAATGGAACATTTTGAACGATACTACGGGAATAAGCTACTTAAATTAACAAAACGAACTAATTTTTTTCTGGGGAGCAGCCATAGATATCTATGGGAGCAGCAGACAAGCTGGTGGCCCATTTAATAGTAAGCAGTTACCGTAACCTGTGGATGTTTGCGATACTAGGGGCACCGCGAACACGCTCCTGTCCATGTGGGTACAGGAACCCGAATCACTAATGCCGGAACAAGGTTATTTTGGCGATTTAATGACGTTATAAGACGACAAAGGTGGTCGCTAACCAGATAAGCTTGGGGCCCCCTACCACGTAGCTAGGGTTGTTTTGTCGCCTTTTACGACAGGCCGAACCCGACCGTAGCGCTTAGTATCCTTACTCCGCCCTGTACGTAGAAAGAGATCGGGAAACGTCGCCCAGCACGTCCTTATTGGAGAAATAAAAACAATCCCTTGGAAGTTTGTTTCGCTGTTTCTTCTGTAGTCAGCATTTTGTGTTGGAAACTGTGATAGCTTTTTGACATTCAAAGAGTAATGTGTGTGATTCTTTATAGAATAGATTCGATGCCCGAGCGAGTAATTCCGCACAGCGATGACCAAATTCGACCCTGTACCGACGCCCCAGGGCTGAAGCTAGAGTCGAATTTGAGGTAGGGCAGCATTGGCAGATAGGGCAGAAGTAAAAAATTTATCGTAATTGATCTGCCCTCGAAGCACGGGCTCCTAAATCAATCACAATGTATATAAGTATGTATCTTTTGTGACAGATCATAAGTATGTATCTAAGAACTATTAAATACTCCATGATGACGAACAAGCGAACAAGATGCTTCCAGATTTGGATGTAGAGATCCACGTCTGAGTGAGGTAATAATTAATTGTTAGGTGTGGTCATCATCTAAGCGTAGTATCCCGGTTGCAACCTAAACTTCCGTTTCGGTGCCCGGGGTCCGCTTTCCGACTCTTTCTACTCCACTTCGAACGGTCTTCAGCATCCCTGGTAGTGAGCCCATTGGCATGCATATCACCCTTTACGACGTCAAGCCAGCACTTTTTGGGTCTACCCCTCCTGCCGGGGCTCGGCGGAGGCGGCATGGCCACATTTGTTTCCCACGTAAGTATCCGGTTGCCGTAACAACGGAGCCGACACTCTTGTAATTTATCCACAATGTCACGGACATGAAGACTGCTACGATGTAGAGATCCACATCTGAGTGAGAGTTATCTACTTTGTGGCTCACCACAAAATGAGGTATAATTAATTGTTAGGTGTGGTGATACGAGTAAATAGATACGACCAAAAATACCATTTATATCATTGTTTCTGTAAACTTATTATAATAATTAACATAATAATAAAAAAATATTTTAAAAAGGTGAATTCTACGATTCGCCATGTTATTAAAAATGCTAAAACTAAAACTAAAAGTTTAGATAACTATCACTATAATTTTTTTTTTATCTCAAACTATGAACAAAATCTAATTATATTAATTTATCTTAATTTTTGGTATTTTTAAGGTAGGGCATTGTGATTTCAAGGTAGGGCATTGCCCCACAATGCCCCCCCCCTGGCTACGGCCCTGCGACCCCCTCCCCCACCGCAATTCAGAATAGAATTCAAAGAAACGAAATAAAAAACATCAATTTCAGTAAATATTTAATAATACACAAAATTGAAAGAAGAATAAATTTAGTGCATGATATTTATTTGGCACCGTTCAAAACATACATTGTTAGCACTTATTTCGCTAATGAAACATAAATATGTAGTAATTAAGGTATTTTTGAGTTCCAATCGCGTATGTAGCTTATTAGGGATTCCATTCGTTTGTTTCTGCCCTCGTCCAACAACTGCTTCGACTCTTCTCTCTTGGATCTTATAAATTCGTGCATCTCGGTCAACTTAACACACCATCTGCAAATTGCAATTATGTTACTGGTGATGTCATTACTAGACGATGGCAAACACCGCATAACACGATGAATGCCAGACTAGAAACAATGACACCTCGTGACCGCCAATACGTCGGGTCCAGGGCGCCGTGTCGGACACCGTTTCGACTCTTTTTATTAGAGCAAGGGACCCTCGTAAAGCTTCACAGTACAGTCTGATTACTTGACATAAAAAAATCGAAAGAACTTCGAATATTTTTTTCTTATTGCTGTAGGACTTCAGACATGCTGACGGACCTCTTAGAATTTAGAATAAGAATATTTTTATTTAGGACACATCATCATACAAAATAAACAAATGTTAAATGACATAAAAAAATAGTAATAGTTGATGCAGTCCTAAATGGGTCCTAGCTCCTGATCTTCCGCTAGGCCCACGGAGTGACATTTATACCATATATCTATGTAATAACAGCAATATGACCACACACTGTAAGTTGACAAAGCCAACACATCCGCCTTTATCGCTGTACCGAACAATTAGAGAATTACATTACTAAAAAATCTGTAAAAAATCGTATGTGTTCCGTAATTTTCAAGCGTTAGTGTTGTAGGGACAGTAATAATAATAATATTTTGTGACAATTCACACAGCGCCATCTAGTCCCAAACTAAGTAGCATAGCACTTGTGTTATGGGAACTAGACAACTGATATACTACTTATATACTTTTTTTTTGTAGATAAATACATATTATACATAAACACCCAGACGCGAGACGGGAATCGAACCCGTGACCTCCGCAAACGTACCGAAGTGCGTTATCCGTTACGCCACCGAGGTCGTCAACAGTATTATATACATAACAATAAGATAAAAACAAAATTAACTGAAAGGTGGCAGTTACAAAATTTGTATCCAACGCAAGATCTGCCTGTCTCCCCTGATGGCAGTGTCTCCATATGTAAATTGAGAGTTACCGTGTTGCAAGGGTGAAATTACCGTGTTTTTGAAAAAAAATACGGTGGATCAGCCAATTAAATAAATAAATAAATTCTAGCGGTTTTGATAGAACAAGTTGGTCTTGTGTCGCTATCAGAACTTTCAGTTTCATTGAACTGATATTAAGCTACTAGTAACACAATTCACTCACACACAATAATAATAAAACAAATATTAAACTTAAAACCGAAAAAACCTCTAAGACTTATAATTTATTTCTGTTTTTAAATGCGTATTCTAGAAAACACAACGTCATTTATTCATCACCCTTAGGATTTTGATAATTACATTTCACTCCTTCCTGAATGCTTGAACAAGATCTAAAATAGTTTGCCAAAGTTTGGTAGTTTGAGTATGAGGAAGTAGATTATATTCGGGGATTCCAAGCAACAAAGAGCAGTGTTGCTATTACGAAAGATTTTAAGTCGACTGAGATTTGTTTTACGCAGTATGTGATCATTAATTATTGATATCTTAATTGTAATGATATTACGGTGACTTATGACACGGTAATCCCATATTACCTTGACGGTAGATTAAGGCCAAATTACGGTGCATCTACGGTAATTACCGTGTATATGGAGACACTGCCTGATGGTCATACAGGAATGCTTTTAATTTTACCCTGAAGCTGTGCATTGAATGTTGGCTTCTTATAGGTGGCGGTATATTGTTCCAGCATTTGGTTGCTGAATACCTAAATTTAGCAGTTACCGTCGCCTATGGGTGATTGCAACGCCAGTGGCATTGCAAACACGTTGCTGTCCCATAAGGGTACAGAGTCTTGGGTCACTAATGCCGGAACACAAGGTTATTATGGTGGCATACTTAAGACCAAAGGTGATCGCCATCCAGATGGGCCTTGGGGCCCTACCACTTAGCTAGGGTAATTTTGTCGCCTTTTACGACAGGCCGACCCCACAAAGGTCAGTATTCTTTCTCCGCCCCTGCACGGATAAAAACAAGTTGTTTTCAATAATGTCTACCATTTTAAATTTCCGTATGTCGCCCATTATTTTCAGTTACTTTCTTAAAATCTTTGCAAAAGAAACACTCTAACGATTTTTGATATATTGGCATGAAGCAAGGAAGTGTCTAGAATGACATTCGCATGCATTACATACATATGCCTAATAGAGTTCATCAGAAAACCTGGCATTTCAGGCGTACATTATATCTATACAAATAAATAAAATTGGAGGGTCTGTTTGTAATATTAAAATAACCGCTTTTTACTAAGTGCATTCGGACGTATATACGGTACATATACCAAAACAACATTATTTAAAATTTTTGTCTGTCTGTCTGTTTGTTCCGGCTAATCTCTGATATCGCTGGACCGATTATGACGGGACTTCACTGGCTGATAGCTGATGTAACAAGGAGTAACTTAGGCTACTTTGATTTTAGGAAAAAAATAGTTTTAGTTACAAATATTATTATTATATTATCATTTTCGGAAATTTTATAATCCAATTTAAGTTGACTTCAGATATATTATCAATCATATAAAATAGGGTTTAGCTTAGACTGGACTTTGTAGGTTGTATTTCCAATTTAAGTTTTTACATTTGTTTGCATATTTCATTTATTTATATTTTAGGGTTTGGCTTTGTAATCCAAAATAAAACTTGATAAGATATATCCAAAAATGCTGCCCAAAGAGTAACTATTTATTAATCTGTGCCCAAAGTCGTCGCGGGCACATCTAGTTATAAATAATGATGGAGAAACTGCCATCAGACTCCAAAGTTCTGAAAAGAGAACTGAATAAGCTATCAGAAGCACTAATGCATTCATCCCCTATAATTTCCCCCAGCTAACACAATTTCTCGCTTACACTACAACACATGACTTATCATACATAATTTCATTAAAAAAAACTCACGCTTCTTTTTGATTCTGCCAGAAGTGTAAATCCGCTTTGATTTTTGCATATTCCTCTTCTATCACCTTGTATTCTTCTATTTTCCTCATAATCTCCTGCTGCTCCGAGACCCATGCGGCTGCTTCCCCTGCCTCTTTGGCTAACTCTGCTTTCAGTAATTGATCTTCTCTTTCGTTTAGCAGCCTCCTCTTTTCTAATGCTGCGCGAGTTTTTTCCTGGTCAATTTTAATGTTTTTAACTATGAACTTTGTCTTTTAACAATTTTACATATCAGCTAAAATAAGCATAACTGATGGCTGCAAACAACAAGTCTTAAAGTGAATGTATGGAATCTTAATACAGAAATCTCTTAGGGGCCATCCATTAATCACGTGATATTTTTTTTTTGCAATTTTAACCCCACTCCCCCTCATGGTGAGGTTTAAGACTACCCTCTCCCCCCTAATCACGTGTATTTTTTAGTACCGACAAAGGATCTTAATTTAAAGTATCATCTAATTTTGTTATAGAAAATTAAAGACTACAATAATAACGTTTAGAGGTACACAAAAGGTTACAAGGTTGTTTTTGTCTGACATAAAAATAATGAAAGAAATGCGAAAATCTTTTTATACTAATACATGAACAATGAATATAATTTAATGAACAGTATCCTCGGACCACGGATTAACAAAACTTCTTCAACACCAATAACTGGATAAGCATCTTGCAAGTCAGTTGTTGGCACAGTGCTAAATTCGTTATGTACGCGTTTGACGAAAAAATAAATACACGTGATATATTATTACAACCCCCCCCCCCCCCCTTTCGAGTCTCACGTGATTAATGGACAGCCCCTTAGCCCAATAAACTGGTGACCGGTCATGGTTGGGTACAAGGATATAAGAAGCTTGACAGACAAAACAATAAACTAGAATATACTACATGAATGTAGAGGGATTGTATCCAGCAATGGACCATGACCGACTGACTGACAGATGTTAAAACTGGGTCGAAATTGTTTTTCTTCCTAGACTTATGTACTACCATCCTAACTGCACGTCGGCAGGACATGTTCCTTCATCTTCCACTCTCCATTATTCGTTGTCATCTCAACATTCACACATTTTTTTCTACCACATCATCTTTTAACCAACCCTTTTTTAAATCTTTTGTTTAGTCTGTAAGGTACACGTTTGTATTTTTTTAAATGCTGTAGAATAGCAGGCAGGCTGACGGTCCGCTTAGAATTTAGCAGATAGCGTCGCCTATGGGTGTTTGCAACGCCAGTGGCATCGCGAACTCGCTGTTGACCGTCCCATAAGGGCACAGGAACTTGGGTCACTAATGCCGGAACACAACACAAGGTTATTATGGCGGCATACTTAAGACCAAAGGTGGTCGCCATCCAGACGGGCTTGGAGCCCTATCACGTAGCTAGGGTGGGTTGTTTTGTCTCCTTTTACGACAGGCCGACCCCGGCCGCAGAGGTTAGTATTCTTTCTCCGCCCCTGCACTGGCTCAAAATTACAAGTAAAATTAAAAGCATAACATGTATTTACCACTTGCGCATGAATTTTCCTCTTCAAAGCGTTCCTACTCCTGTCGATGCTGGCGCGTTGCTCCGCCAGCTGATGCGACTTGTCCCTCAGGGCCTCCACTGCACTCAGAACACGATTCAAGCACTCTTCACGCATGAGCTCACTGAAAATTTACCAAGAATATTCTAACATATCCCATAACATATTATATTTTAATTTTGTTCTCTTCCTATTCACAAATCACGATCGTTCGCACGATCACGGCTCATTAGATGCAGAAAAATATAGGTTGTTTTAATATCAATATAAAATACAGTTACAATACTTGATGGCGAATGAATGAGCGAATGCAAGGAATGAGTGTGTTGCACTGCAGACCACAACCAACATATGTGTTGGTTAAGTTAAGTGCGCGAACACTTGTCATTCTGAATATATATATATATATAACTCAATATCATCAAAAATGTCGCTTAAAACAATTGGCCTTTCAACCTTCAATATTGATATATGTATCAATGTAAGCATTTGCTATGTAATAAATATTAGACATTAAAAATAAACTCACTTTTCATCGACAGCCAGAGACACAATGTCAGGGAAGTGTGCAGAGAGACTGAAGAGGTGCTGCTTGTACTCCTGGCAGGAAACCAGGACCACCGTCTGCAAGTGGGCCAGCTCTGCCTCCTTAACGTTCACCGTCTGACAATTATACAATACAATTATAACTATTATAATCCCTATTCCGTAAATACATGGTGGATCAGGGTATTACTCTCAGAAACCAATCTAAATGTCCCAGATTCGAATCCTACGATGGCATGCACACGCACAATTGCCAATCCTAGATACTGAGATCATCAGTGTGTGTAATCCACCAATCCGCCTTGGACAAGAGCGGTGGGCATACTGTCCGTTTTCTCTACGAGGCCTCAAACAACCCTCAATCATATGCTCCATTATATTGAAACTTGCAAGTATGCCTAGCAGCCAGCTTGTGCGTGCAACGTTCCAGTTTCTCTCATCTCAAATGCACCCTTAACATATAATGCCTCGTTGTGACTGACATTTTCCAAACGTTTTGGGCTATGGCGTATGCATTTTTTTATTGCTGTAGGACAGCAGACAGGCTGATAGCACGCTTAGAATTTAGCAGTTACCGTCGCCTATGTTTACGCCAGTGGCATCGCGAACACGCTGCTGTCCCATAAGGGTACAGAAACTTGGGTCATTAATGCCAGCACACAACACAAGTTTATTATGGCGACATACTTAAGACCAAAGGTGATCGCCATCCAAATGGGCTTGGGGCCCTACCACGTAGCTAGGGTTGTTTTGTCGCCTTTTACGTCTTTCTCCGACCCTGCACGGATAAAATGCCTGCCAAGCAACCATTATTTATTCTACTATTATAATATGTAAAATGTAACAAAAATACTATAATGAAACATTCCTTGTGAGGAATGTGTTCCGTGGTCACATTATACAAAAAAAGAACAGTTCATATGTTAGTATAACATTGTGTGTTAATTACTCTTTATTGCAGAAAGGAAAATGTGACAGAAGAATAGACACAGACCCAAAATACGCCCACCAGAGTGCTAAAATACTTCTAAGAGAATTAAAGTGATTAGGGTAATTAATGTACCTTTTCAATTTGTTCCGCTACGGCCCTCTTCGAGTCTAGCACCTTATTGGCATATTCCACTTCTGCGCGAAGACGAGACCGTTCCTCCACACTGATCGGCTGATTTTCCACTTCTTCATTTAGTTGATTCAGTTCAGCACTAAAAAATATTACATATTAAAATATGTGGGTAGTCGCAAGCACTGGCTTTTGTAACACAGCCCTTGGACTAGCTCGGAGGCTAGACTATTTTCGGCACTGTATATTTTGTAAGATGGTAGAATATAAAAAAGTGAATAATTTTATTTATACCTGTGTAATGTCATTTTTATGTAAATTTTAATTAATATAATTAATAGAATATTTTGCATAAGTGCAAAATATTACCTTCACCTATGGAACATAAACAAGACCTGAATTTTTATATATTTTCGTCAGATTCCTACATGTTCCAGTTGAACAATTGTATTAATTACTTATTGCAAGAATAATTAAAGTAGTGGCAGCCATAATTCATTTAAATTAACTTTTTAATTAAATATGATATAATCATATCATATTAAATTAAAAAGGCATAAAGAATTATTATGGCGACATATCGTCTGGTTACCATCCAGACGGGCTTGGAGCCCTACCACGTAGCTAGGGTCACTTTGTCGCCTTTTACGACAGGCCGGCCCCGGCCACTGTGGTTACTATTCTTGCTCCGCCCTTGCACAGAGAAAACTGTACGAGTCACAAGACACAATCACTACAAGTGTTACATACTTGGCTCTTTCTATCTCTGCATCCAGCTGCTTGATCCTCTGCTCTTTGTCCCTTTTAGCTGCGAGCTGTGCTTCTGTGTCAAGGGTGACCTGTCTGCGGGCACCCTTCTCCACCCTTAATGCGGTCAGTAAGACATCCCGGCGCTCGGAAAGGCGAGCTTCGTCTGCACGAGCTGCTGACTCGGCCTCATCCTCCAGACACAATTCATACTCTACAAAATTTGATGTAATTCTATATATACAAGTATTTAACGCGAGGATGATGATTAAAATACGTCACGGCTGGACGCAGTGTAGTGAATACCAACACCACAAAGAAAACTCATTTTGTCTATTGACTCACCTCGATTTCAATGTACTGCCATTCAATTTCAATTTGTTTTATAGTCACATGCAATTATTATTGGTAAATTTGTCAAATCAGGGCTCCACCTGGAAAGTGCTCCAAATTATTTTCTATCGTTTTTTATCATTAATATGGAGGATTTGGACGCGTAATTTTTTTTTAAAGTATGATTTTTAAAAAGGAAAATTATATTAAACGCATGATATAAATATTATTCCAGCCTAACCTTAACCTAACCTAACCCTGCACTCACTTAATCATACACAAACTAAATAATTTCCAATGTTCAATAGTATCCGTGACCATATTATTGCATGGTACACCATTCCCGAGTGATAAAAAATAGTAGAAAAAAAATTTGAGCTGTTTTAAGGTGGAACCCTGATTAGACGAATTTGCCTTTTATTACATTGACTTAAAGACAATTGTCTAACAGGTGCTTGGTACTATGAAAATCGCAATGGAGACTTCTGGATTATGCTTTAAATTTGCTACAATTTTACCAACATTATGAATATATTATTTTTCTCCATGAAGGAGCTGAGTAAGAATACTAACCCCTGCGGCCGGAGATCGCCTGTCATAAAATGCGACAATACAACCTTAGCTACGTGGTACAACCCCAAGCCCGTCTCGATGGCAACCACCCTTGGTCTTAAGTATACCGCCATAATTATTAACCTTGTGTTGTATTCTGGCATTAGTGACCCTGGTTCCTGTACCCCTATGGGACAACAGTGTGTTTGTGATGCCCCTGGCGTTGCAACTATCTATAGGCGAAAATATAATAGAAGAAAATACAGGCATGTCTACATTACATCAGCTTTTGAGCACAGTATGTTTCTCTGTCACTCACTTTTTATAGCTTGTTGCAGATTTTTCAACTTCTCTTCATCATTGCCAAGAAGTTCTTTCAGCTTTTCCAGATATTCCTCATTGAATTCGTCAAACGTCGAACCAGGTTCTTGAAAGCTGAAATAAATTTTAATAGCTTAGAAATACAATAAAGAAATATTCCCTTTTGGACCCCATATTACACACTTGTTTATTAATGATCCACATAGAAGTTCTAAACGGGACCTAGCTCAAAATGTGATGATTGTAGCTTTAAAAAAGCAATACTTCAACTACCTAGTCTTATAGCTTCAGCAAATGTTATAAATAAAAGATTTTAATAAAGTTTCGAATATAAATGTTCCCTAACTGGTTTTAAAAAGGCAATTCCTAGCACAATGCGTAAAGCCTTGCATTGTATCACCTTGCATAGGTTTCTCTTCTCAGAGATCCATCAATATTTAGATTTAACCTGGAATGAATACAGTCATTTTTATCTGTTGTTGTTTCGTGTGCATTTTCTATTGTATTGTCATTATAAATACTTTTCGGAATTGTATATTATTGTTTTATGTGTACTTTTACTTACACAGGAGCAACACAGTAAAAAAGCTACATCATTAAACCAATCAACCTGCTACCAAGTGCACTCTGTCCAACAACAGAAAAGATCCAGGGACAAAAGGCTTTCATTACCAAATAAACATTTTTTGAGATCAGCAGAACTCTAGTGGAAATAAATCATTTTCACCTTATAAATAATAACGAATAAAAAAAGATAAGACTCACTGAATCCAGCATTTGCGAAGGTATTCGTTCTTTAAAAGAGCAAGTTCGTCCTTGCCAGCTGAGAGCCACTCAGGTGTCACTGGTTTCTCTATTTCATTCACCAGGTCCAGGAGGTACGAAATGAAGGCCAAGGCTTGAGGAAACGCATGGAGAGCATTCACAGACTTCAGCCATGATTTCGATAAGGTTCCCGGGTAAAGGAGACGTTTAGCTATGTGGGGTAGCTGAAAAAAATATTAATTAGAATAAAAAGTGTAATTCTTAAAGTTCATATATACTCATATACTGGTCCCTGGTAGCTCAGTGGTATTTTTTTTATTGTTGTAGGATAGCAGACAGGCTGACGACCCACTTACAATTTAGCAGTTACCGTCGCCTATGGGTGATTGCAACGTCAGTGGCATCGCAAACACGTTGCTGTCCCATAAGGGTACAGAGTCTTGGGTCACTAATGCCGGAACACAAGGTTATTATGGCGGCATACTTAAGAGCAAATGTGGTCACCAACCAGACTGGCTTGAGGTCCTACCACGAAACCCACCCTAGGTTCATAGCTAGAATACTAACCGCAGAGGTTAGTATTCTTTCTCTGACCCTGCATGGATAATTTACATGGAAAATTACACTCAGAGACCTATCAAAAGGTCCAGGGTACAAATCCTGTGGTGGCACTACTTTTTTTCTTGCCATAATTGTCATGTACATTGTACATGTTAAGGAAAATTGTGAAGAAACTTGCATACTGAGATTATCGGTATTTGACCAATCCGCCTTGGGCAAGCGAGGTGGGTAACTGTCCATTCCTCTAAGGAGGCCCTAGCCCAGCAGTAGGGGTGTTATGAGCTGTTATTATATACTTGTAAGCCAGTGATCAAATCAGTTATTCTATACAAGCATCATGATTGCATCCAAAGTTTTCATTTCAGTGGTACTGTTCTGAATGCTGTCTCAAAACCAGGACCTTCTACTTTCTACTGGCTCAACCCCATAGGAATAACTGGACGGTGCACTTCCTTTGCTTACTTTAACTAGTGAAAAGAGTCATTTGTTTCCTTTTACTCCTTATTTCCTACATATATTCCTACATATGTTCTAACAGTGTATATAATAGTAATAAGTTACCGTCGCCTATGGTTCAGAACTGGAACCTGTGTCACTTATGGTGAATGAAACACAACACAAGGTTATTACGGGTGAAAATTTAGACCAGGGGTAGTTGCTATCCAGACAGTCATCTAAGTTTCTTTTGTAGCCTTCTATGACAGGCCAGCCCCCGCCGCAGGGGTTAGTATTCTTACTCCGCTCCTGCACAGAGGATATCTGCTATTCTTAGAAGAGTTAAAGTATGTTAAGTACCTTGGTGACATAGTTGTCGTTGTTGATAACTTTGGTGTCATGGGTAATAGCAGCCAGGAGGGATCCTGTGACATCCACGAACCGCGCGATAGTGAGGGGCTTGATCAGAGTTAATGACGCCACTCCCCCGACACCACGCGCGTTCAATGCCGTTTGCACGCGCGCGTATTCTGCGCGTTGCCACGCCACGTTAGAGATTGGTCTATTATTGGAATTGATGTAATAAATTATAAGATTATTTTATGTATATCTAAAATAACACCACTGTCGTTTTAGTGTTTAATTCTTATTTAATTCGGCTGCGTTGGGGCAGTTCAATTACCATTATATAGGCGGTTGGCAAGATATGACTAAACTTACGATCCTCAGACAAAATCTCCAGAAAATGAGCGACCACCTTAGTGGTTCTCGACTGCCTGACGCCTGGACTGAAGGATATGATTTCTAAATATGGAGGCGTATGTGGAGTTCAGGTGCGATTGCCATCCAAAAGCTTAATGCTCTACCACCTAGCAAGGATTGTTTGTTTCCTTCTACCAAAAACTACCCTCGGTTGTATGGGTCAGTATTTTTACCCTGTCGTCAGGCAAAAATTATGGTGCTGTGGGAAGTGTTAACATATTTCTTTTAACCACATGTTATTATAACTAGACCTAAATTGCAACCAACATCTGTTAATATGGAGATGCATGGCATATAATTTAAAATACATACCTTGAGTCCTTAGCAGTGAGAAAGGCTAAGGCTCTTTCCAACGATTTCTCCCAATTAGGGTTCTTACGATCCTCAGAGGGTGTTCTCTGGAACATTGAGAAACTATTTAAACTTTGTTTGTGTATTTGACAAACATATAATATGTTTTTTCATATAAAAACTGGAAAAGTTTCAAGATTTTTTGAGATTAAGGAAGATCTCTTCAACATTTGAAAAATGTCTGTCTATCTATTAGAGTAGATAAATGTATACCTATAAAAATAATAAAAATAGAAATTCGATTTTCAGTGATCCATACAATTAAGATATATACTACCTAGTCAGGTCATAAATTCTGTCACATGTTTAATGTAAAATAATTGTAACAAGTTTATTAATTATGTAACCATTCATATACCAAAATGAACTTAACAAAACATAGATTCTTATGACATTAAAGTTTATTCAAAATGACCTCCGTGATTTTGAATACAAACCTTCAATCTGCGCGGCCAGTTGTCTATCGCAGCACGAACGAGGTCCATGTCAATATCGGCGGCTGCCTTAATCAAGGATGTCTTGAGTGACTCCAAATTGGGATGAGGCTTTGAGCACGCCTTTTCCTCCAAGTGTTGCCATATCTTGTAATCTAACGGATTCAAATCTGGACTGGAGGAGGGCCAGTCTTCGTGCCGGATGAAGTCGATTTCACGCGCCGCCAGCCAGTCTTATGTGCTCTTCGCTCTATGAGCTGGCGCCGAATCTTGTTGGAATACCCAGTGCCTGTTATTGAACATGGTATGAGAAACAGGTTCCACAAGGTTCGTCAGGACTGTATTTTGATACACAACAGCATTCGTTTTTACACCTTTCTCACAAAAATGTACCTCTGTTAAGCCCCAATAAGAAACTCCCAACCATACCATGAGCGAGGATGGAAAATGACCTCGTTGGACACGCGGAATACGGTTGCTCGCTTCTTCACTACTGTGTGCGTACACCTTATCATTTTGTTTGTTGTAGCTCTCTTCTACGGTAAACATTTTTTCATCCGAAAAAAGAATTTCCCGATATTTTTTTTCCCGCGTACCGCTTCAACAAAGCGCGGCATCTCTTCAGTCTCAGGTCCATTAGACGAGCATTCAAACGATGTCCTGTTTTTCTTCGATATGCCCGAAGCCCTAAGTCTTCATTTAACACCCTTTTCACCGTGGTTCTGCTTAACCCCATCTGAAGGGCCAACAGTTTCTGCTTACGTTTGGGATTTCTTTGAATTCGTGCCTTCACAGCTTTTATCACTGCTGGAGTCCTAACAGACCGAGGGCGACCACTTCTTGACCTGTCATCTACACTAGAGTCTTCATTGTATCGTTTGATGGTACGATAAACGAATCTTTTGGTAATATTCAAATTTTTCAGTATGTTAAAAATTTGAATTGGCGCGTAACCGCAACGATGTAACGCAATAACTGCAACACGGTCTTTTTTAAGCGTCCACTCCATATTTAAAAATGAGTAAAATTCTAAAAGTTATACATTTTTATTTTCATGAACAATTCGAAATTCTAATTCAATAAACTTTTTTGTGGCCAGCATTCTAAAAGAAAAGTTTTTACTGTGTGACAATACTTATGACCTGACTAGGTATAAAAGGAGTGTTAGTGGGTATGTCCAGCCCCTTTTGACCCCATCCCCTCAGAGGCGCTCCTCTGTCCGAGGAGTGCAAGGGTGTGCGTACCCGAGGTGCCCGAGCATCCGTCGCCTCACTCCCCTCTCCGTCCGAGGCGACAGAGTCCTACCTTTCTTCCCGTCTACCTCCTCCATCCTTTCCAACTTCGCTCTCTGTTCGAGGCGTGGTCCCCGGTGGGTTGGTTGTGAATACTGATTGGGGTCCCGGGTTCTGCCCCGGACCCTGATTTAGTAGTCGAAACCATGCCTATTTCGACTGCACCAGCACAGAGTGTTCCCGGGGTGGGAATCGAATCCTCGTTGTCGGTTGGTCTTGCTGGGCCGGCTACGGCGTTAGGCGACTATTTGGTTTTTCTGGAGTGTCGCCTGGTAGTCGTACCCATGCCTGACCGGCACGCGACGGGAGTGTGAGTCCCGTCCAGAATTGGCCGCCGACCTGTCGCTCCCGGCCCTGTTTCTGTCCATGGTCGGGGGCGATCCTGGATGGACGGCCGTCGCCTCCTTTTGCGAGGCAGTAATGTCCGCAAAGGAGGCGGCGGGGCGGGACCGGGAGTCAACTCCCGCCAACGAAGGCCACGTCGTCGGCGCTGGAGGGCAAGCAACGACCTTCGACGCTGTAGAAAGCGGCCGCGGGCGGCCCTTCGGGAGAGGATCCGCCGCCCGCACTATTGCCGCGAGGGAGAGGGCCGCGTGCTGTTCCGCGGTCCTCCTCAACTCCTTGAGTCAACAGGAGAGCGCCGGGGGGATGAAACCCTGACCGCCTGGCGTCAACACTTTAGGAGAGGCCCGCCTTGAGAAAGGGCGGGCCGGCGCCGGCCCGGGCCACGAGATCGGCAAGCCACATTTCCGTAGGCCCAGGCGTAAGCGATAGGAGAACAGCGGGGTTTTTAGTAGGTAGTCGGATGGCCGAACGTCTTGCCCGGAGTCCCACATATCCCTTGGTCCCCCTGGGCCGAGGAACCCGTGAAAAGAGGGTTTTTCCCAGAGACCAAAAAAAATAAAAAAGCCTTTTGACCCCATGACCATCCACTGCCACCCACTTATGGTTGCAGTGGTAGAAGATGATGTGTGCACTTGCAAGTAAGGGAGTTTGATTGCTGTAGGTGGAAGTGGATTGATGATGGATGTGGATGTTAAAAATGTGTAATAAGATACTTCTAACCTTTTCTAACACATTGTATGACTCATATAAGCTCGGATGTGCTGAATGACGTAAATTACGTTGGTGTGTGAAAATGGTACAAAACTGAGAGCTAAACCTGATTATAAAACCACATTATGTTTGCCATGTATTTTGACGATGTAATTTGAGTTTAATGTCAGGTTCTGAACTCAATTTACTTACAGGAGTA
The DNA here is from genome assembly GCA_963693495.1 of Malacosoma neustria. NCBI lineage: Eukaryota > Metazoa > Arthropoda > Insecta > Lepidoptera > Lasiocampidae > Malacosoma > Malacosoma neustria. Next base: position 14,922,625 of record OY856390.1, read on the forward strand.
GAAGTAACTCTGGCATAGTTGCTGGAGCGCAGTGGTGTAATGAATGACTGACCAAATCTATCGCTTTGTTGAGAACGGGACCTCTGGAACATTATACACTTCAGTCAATATAAGTCTTAGTGACATACCTATCTTCCTCTTAACATTTCCTTTTCCACTTCGCATGGTCTTTGACATCCCTGGTAGTGTTTACATGTCACCCTTTACGAGATGAAGCCAGCACCTTTAGGTCTATCCCTCCTGCATAAGTCCAGCTAGTGACATACCAATAATTTACTTAAATTGACGATACTACATAAGTATTATTACATTAATGCCACTACAGTTACATATTTTTAACCACCACAGATGCGGGTAGTCTTAAATAAATAACCGTAACCTACAAGCAGCTTGTGTACCGAAACGGGCGCCCGTGCATTCCGACCACCCATATCTGTGTAAATCTGAAGCTAGAGTGGTGTTAATACACAAGTACCAAATTGACTAATTTATGTAACACATGTATTTAAGAGGTATGTTATTATGTATGAGGGCAGCGCAGGACCGATCATCGTGGAGATCTTTGGGGGAGGCCTTTGTCCAGCAGTGGGCGTCTTCTGGCTGAAATGATGATGATGATGATGTATTTAAAATAAGTAATAATTGAAATGTATTAGTTTACTCACCATGTGCAAAGGTTGTTTAGTTGATACTGCCTCTCTACTCAACCTACTTCCAGCAAAAGAGACTTTTGGTGGATCTGCACTACTAGACCTGCCTGTAGCACTAGGCCTTCTGATCTCAGATGATAGTCTGTCTGTTGATCCAGGCCGCCGTGGCTTTGGTAAAAGAGAAGGTTTACCTTCAAGCCTACAGCAACAACATTTGCATAGGTATTAATTAAAAAAACTGTGATATTTTAACAATAATGAATTATCCATAACATATAAAACAACATATACAGTGTAAACTCTTTATAACATTATTTGATTTTACGACAAACTCCTTAAAATATCGAAATAGTTTGACTGTGATGGTTTACCTTGTTTTTTAAACAATAATACATTCTATATAGTGTTAGGCTCTATTTAACAACAAAAATAAGGCATTATAAATCACACTGAGGAACAACAAGTGGTTGAAGAAGATGCAACAGTCGATCTTGTTGCTCCATTAAGCATTAATGAAGCAATTAGCGAAACTATTAGAAAATTACTTTTTATATAATCAAGTCGATCAGGCAGTATTCTCAAGATATGAGTAAAATACATAAGAAAATCCAATTAAAATATTGGAGTAGCGAAAAACATCAGACGAAGCTAACAGACTATACATAATAAGTGTTGTGTTATTTATATGAATAATAATGTTCGCGTGTAAAATGTGTACTATATTTGTAAATACATACTTAGATATTATTATAGAATTGTAAAATAATATCTATTTTTTATATTTCTCTCCATTGATCGACCACTCTCTATAACGCTGAAAATGCACAGTTCGTTGAGTCGTTACATAGAGTTTACACTATATATTATAGAAAAATACAATGGTTACATTTATAAAATAAAATTTGTTTAATAAATTTGAGGTGCACCTTGATTTCCGTATAGATGAGGACGCAGCCGGCTGGCAAGCGCCATACCTAGACGGTAGCATTTTAATTCTTAAATTCCACTTAGCAGAGACGTAAATTTCACTAACAGGATAAGTACTATAAGCAAAATGAATCAATAACTAACAAATACACACGTACACAGCAAATCCAAACAAAACGTTAAATTTTTAAAATTCAAACGCGAAGTGACGCGAACTTGATATTGTTGTTGTTGTTTTAATTTGCCAATCCTGGTAGGCAAAGGACTTGCGCGAACTTGACAATTCGGTTTAATTCTGTTTTTGAAGGTGTGGCTACAACGCCTTTGACATTGATTTTGATTTTGCCTATGTCCGAGTAAAAGTGTTATGCGAAATAATAAAAATAACTCCATAGAGTTACTCCATGAATAACCCCTATAGTTATTTATTGGCGACAAAAAAGGGGGGAAGGAGTCCAACGCAGTGATCGGTTCGTTATACTGTGAAATTGACCTTGGTTCCTAATTACAGAGCATAATACGACTCAGTAGCGCACAATGCCGAATTATGCGGTTATTTGGAACGTAAATTAGTTTTCAAATGCACCCGCAGAGTGCGTTAAATTCAGTGTTGAAAAAAAATAGATAGAATATATTCGAATTTTAAAATGAAATTGTATTCACATTTTAAATGTGGAATGTAAAAAAAAATGTTTGAGATTGCTGGCTTGGAAGAAGCTAGAAACGCTTATTGCATGCCCAAGTCAAAATTTTCCAGTTTCTCCAAATTCACAGAGGAGCTGGGACGACATAAACTGCAAATTGACTTAATTAAGACAATCTTTTGAGCTGTAGTACAGGTTCGGCGTGTGCTAGGCTTTTGGCCGTTGGTGCGCATGAGGCCGGCTACTGGCTTCACAATTTTGCTCGCTCTTTAGAAGCTTGGTCTCTGTACGTTTAATTACTCATGTGGCAATAGGTCGCTTAATGCAATATAATACTGTAATTGGAAAACAAGGTGAGACCTTAGAGTACACTTAAGTACGTTATAAGCTTATGTATACTCTAAGATTATAACGAACAAGGCCTTAATTTAAGTACTCTATGAATTGTGAATAATTTTCAAAATTATGAATGTGAATTTCATAGTTTTTCTTTGGCACCACCAAGTCATATGTAGTTGAAGCGTTTCCGAAGTATTTCCACTGTGCTAAATGCCGTACCGAGTTCAACAAATATTTTTTCTAATCTAATATCTAATATTTTTATGATATAAAAATACTTTTTATAAATAAAATATAAATATGCAATTCACACAGCGCCATCTAGTCCCAATGTAAGTAGAGCACTTGTACTATGGGTACTAGGTATCGTGTATACTACATAATATACTTTTTCTTTTGTAAATAAATACATATTACACATAAATACCCAGATGTGAGATGGGAATCGAACCCGCGCCCTCCACAAGCGTACCGAAGTACTTAGCCGCTACGCCACGGAGGCCAAACTTGATACAGGTCTAGATAGAAATTTATTAAAGTAACTATATACTCCTTAATTAAAAATAAATGATACTGAAACGATACAAATACATCGCAAGGCTCCCATGTTTAAATGTAATTAATAATTACATATTATTTCATAACATAAATAATAATGTATATTAAAATATACAAAGTGAATAAATAAAATTGAACACCTAAAAAGTAGCCAAAGTTGTGTATTATATTCTTGAATGTATTCAAAAATTATATTAATTAATTAATATTTACTTATATATACATTAAGTTGATGATCAAACAAACAATATTAGAGTTATTATATAAAATTCTGTATATTTATGCTTTTATAACAAAAACATCACAGTTCCAGCCTTTAAACTAGAAAAATATCTATTAAATTATTAACATTTTGAAAGACTAGGGGTTTAAAAAAACTTGATACTTAAATTCTACATTTATCATAACGTAAATGTCAAAAATTGTCTGTATTCTTTATAAAATGTTCCTCCTTTCATATCTTCTATATCAAACATTTGTTTCGAAGGGTTTCCTCTATTGAATAGTAAGTAAACTCTAAAAGATTCAATTGTTCAAAATTGCGGTTAAATCCAGAAGTAAGATCTGTCCCCATACTGCTTTTCAAGTAGAAGAGAATCTGATTGTCCGCCTTTATTAACAAACATTTGTTTCGAAGGGTTTCCTCTATTGAATAGTAAGTAAACTCTAAAAGATTCAATTGTTCAAAACTGCGGTTAAATCCAGAAGTAAGATCTGTCCCCCTACTGCTTTTCAAGTAGAGGAGAATCTGATTGTCCGCCTTTACGTTTTCTTAAGAATGTGGTTCTTAAAAAAGTTTCTAAATTGAAATTAGATTCAAAAATATTTGAATGAATTTTAAATTTGAATCAAATTGTTTTGAATTTACATTGCTTGCTTGTGTATAAGTAGTAGGGATTTATGAGTTCTGGCTCACGAGCCACAACTCTTTAAAATTTAAAATTTGGGGGTCATGAGGTCGTCGCGGCCTAAAAAAAAAAAAAAAAAAAAGTTTGGTGTCAAAATGTGGGTTTTTGGGCACGCCCGATCGATCTGTGCTATCCGTTTTTTAATATCTCTTCAATTTACTGAGATAGCTTTTTAAAAATAGACCTTATCTTATTCATTGTCTTTGACATTACACTTACTGATAATTTGTTATTGTTCCCTAATCGCCCTCGCTGGATGTTTGAAATAACTCACCCATGACTCGAAAGATTATTCACATATTTTAGTAGATTTTTTAAAACCGGGATATTAACGTTTTTGTTTTCCTAGGTTACCAACATAGGTTAGATAATATCTATATATTTGGATAGGTATTTATACACATTCTCTGTTCTTAATATTTATTTAAAACAAGATTTGAACAATTCATATATTAATACATCATTACATAGTGTATCCTGAGCTTCGAACAGGTTTATAAAATCCACCATGCTAAAACCACAAAACTTATAGTACAAATACACCAAGCAGTACGCGCCGCAAACTGAAGTCCAATCATTTTGTATTCTTTTACAATTGAAATCCCATAGCCTACAATTCCAGTTCAGAAAAGTTCTGTAGGCCCTTGCAGGCAACCGACCAAATGAATCGAAATATTGTCCATTGCTGTTTTCATCTATGTGTATAGCGACCCAATGAGACCCTGGTTGTGTACTTATATCCAAATTGCTCAATAAAAACGTGGGCGCTTCCATATAAACTGGTAGGTGGTTCACAGCATATACGTTGTTTCGTAAAGCTGGGTGAATTTTATATAAACATTCCTGAATTTCGAGTGTGTTCATATTTTTTTATAAAAGTAAATGCATGCTATTTGATTAATATTACTGTTACGAATGCCAAAGATGATAATGTGTAGGTACTTATTAGGTAAAGGATATAGTAAATACAAAGCCATAAACTTCATTGACAAATTTATTGATATTTTGCATAAGCTTAATATAGAATACATGTACTTAGCTACTATAGTCAACGATTACATTGCGGTTCTTATCTATTTCAATTACATTATCGAACTCAGCGTAAACAATACAGTTAATAGTTTGAGAAAGCGAAGCTACCATTTCTTATTAGATTCCAATGACTTGAGTTAGCTGATAAATCAGGAGATAAGTCAAATGCTAGGAGGCAATAACCCTTAGCATACTGTTCCCTAGATATCCCATTACAGCCACTATGGAAGTGAACGGATGAACAAAATGATACATTCTATCGTACGTATAGTCAGTAAAGAGGGTAATAAATAAGTAAACATTTCTGATATGAAACATTTATTATATTTCAACCATTTTCTTAAAATACATTAACATTTCAGACATGCATAAGTGAAACTTAAATAATAATGAATCTTAACATTATATATTTAACTCACATTATTAAACTATTTCATATTTAAATTATAACTTTAATACAAATACATTCTTTACTTAAATATTATCTTAAGTTATACATATAAACACCATTAAAACTATTTGTATTGAAGTGATTAGTGGACACTGTTTACATATTCATTTGTTATCCTAACTTATAATGCCCCCAAGCTAATGTGTTAACATTATTAGGTAAAATGAACCTTTTGGAATCATTACAAGATAAACATACTTTATTGATTTGTTGTGTCATTATTCTGTGTTTAAGTGATCTAAATCTATACATAGTTTGATAATGAATATTTCTTTCAAACAGACATGATTTGTAATTTTCCATTGTCATCCTTTTCGTGACACTTTTATTGACACCTTTGGCTTTTGCTGTTAATTTATTTTCTGTTAGAATTGCATACATTTTTGATCTTAACCCTACAAATTCTTTTACAATTTTTCCATTATTTTCATCTTTAAAAAAACCTAACTTCTTTTTATTTATTAGAGGGTAACCAAAAGCATTATTGGGGGGATAATCGGAAGTATCAAACCGTGAAGTCAGATCAGATTTAATATCTTGATAGAAATCATTTGTATAAATCTGATATATTAAGCTATCGGTATCGGTATATAGTAATTTCGTATTATTACCAAACTTATTCACAATATAATCATAGTGAAAATCATACATTAATGTTTTAGAAATATCTAATATAGAAAAACCTAAATAAATAGGTTTATCATAGCAAACTTTTGTTTTAAGCAACTGTACTGCAACCAAGTTTTCTGAAAAAACTGAGAGGCTGTTGAATTCAGGCCTTGCAATAAGATCTCGAGCACCTAAAATTTTACCACGATTTTCCCAATGTGTTAGCAATTTGACGTTTACTCTTTTTTCGACATTTTCCATAGTTTTCCCGAATACCGAATTATTCATAAGTTTATAAAAATCTTTTTCAAAATCTGATTTTGCTTTTGTTCTGAGCTCAGTATTTAGATCAATGTATTTTTTTAACCATGGACTTTGTCGAAACTTTAATATTCTATGTATTTTTGTAACTTTTAACCCCATTTTTATACACTGTTTAAGGTTTCTGTAATGAATTTTATATTTTTCTTTACTCTTTAAATTAGGTATTAGTTTATTTTCTTTTGATTCTCCTACTGGTATATTTTCTGGACATAATGGCAAGTCCGAATGCAAATCATGTAACTCCTCTGGATAGTTCAAATCGACTTCTAAAATAAACCCATATTCTGAAGTGTCAGGAACATTATAATTCGTTTCCGGACTAACCCATTTAAAACCACCTTCAGGAAGGTACTGAGACATGGCCCAACCATAAAGATTATTAGCATCAAAGTAAACTAAGTACGATGAGGGTTTATTTTTATCAAAGTCATCTAAATGTTTATTAATAGCTTTTGCATATCTATGGCTACACTGCGATACGCCACCTCTAATGCCTGCCTTAATGAAGGCAATTTGATCAAAGTTAGTAAGTAATTCCAATTTAATTTTTGTTGCTTTTAGCATTGCATCCCAACTTAAGCCTGGTGCTGTGTAATAGTGAGAAGGATCTAAACCATAAGTTTTAAGACAAAGGTCACGGAAATTTTCAAAAACGTCAGTCAGCAATAGGACATCAGTTTTAAGATATAAATTCGAATAATCTAACATATTCTGACAACCAAAGTGTTGCCACACATCTTGGGCACGATTATAATCCTCATCGGAAATGTTACTATCAGTTAGTGAACTATAAAATTTATCTTGGCTAGGGAGATTGGTTATATTTAGACAATCATAAGAAGTCATGAACTCATATGGATAAACACCTTTCTTACGAAGACGATCAAAGTCGTCTTTTTTAGGAAAGTTTTTATGTAGTTCATGAAATTCTTCATCTTCTAAGTTTTTAGCCAACTGATCTAGGCTACATGCTAAAAATTTGAAAGTATCTACAAATCTCAAAGTAATTTTTTTATTATTTATTGTTAAGTGTTTTGAGAATGAAATATATTTTTCTTTGTTTTGTGGAATTATATCAATCTCTCCCTCATCAAAATTGAGAACATGAACGATGAAGTGAGCATCGTAATTACTTAAATTATGTAGAAAGATCGGAATATAAGAAGGAGTAATGAACTTTTTTCTACATACTTCATGTACACTATCGTTTTGTAAATCAAAATCTAAAACTTCTTCTTCATCATTCAAGTCAGTCTCACAAATATAACAAGTTTTTGAATCTAAATTTGACTGTGGTTTTGGAGCTTTTTGAAAATTTTCGTCATTGCATATTATTCCTAAATCATCTTTTAGACGATTTAAAAATACTTGTGTACAGTTTGGACCGCTGTATGTCTCAAACTTTGATAATTTATTATCGTATGAGCATTTGATATAATATCCAAAACTATAAACCTCGTGTTTTTGAACATTTATGGTATAAGATTTTGTATAATCATTAGCACACGTATGTATGGGCTTTAAAAACGCTTCAAAGTCAGCGTATATAACAAATGGAATTTTAATCTTTTTTTGAAACTTATCAAACTTTATTTCATCATTAGATATTGGTTGATTGAACCAATTTTTTAGCTTTTTTTCACTGCTAGGTAAATTTGTGGTGATGTGAGTGCAATCATGCTTTTGATGACTTGACAATTTGACTTTAGTAGGAAACCGCAACAAACAACCATCACATATGTTTATAGCACCATTTGTATTTGATATTTGTTTGCTTACTAATCGAGATAAGTTTTTAATGTAGCAATAATGACCATTTGTTCCATTTTGTATATATAATAGATTGATGTGTTTGCTTTTGCGACATTTTGTAAAATAAATTGGACCGACGATGGAATTTTTGTTAGTTTTTTGATCAAATTCTAATGTAAAAATATTTATACTTATATTATTTAGTGTTTCTATTTTAGAAATGTCTTTCAATTTGACGGGGAAGGAAACACCTTTAAAGTTTAGTTTATTTGAATGCATTATATACGAAGAAGTTCGCTCCGAGTTTTTATTCACTGGAAATATTGCGGAGAGTAATGCCCATTTACAACAAAGATTATCATAATTTTTTACGTTTATAACAGCTTTTTTAACTTTGATATCTTTTGGTAAATCAATATATGATGTTCCACGTAGAGGACTGAATTTGTTTAGGTTTATTTCTATGAAATTAATTTTTTTAAGGCTCCATCCACTATCTTTCTTTTCAAATGTACTTATTTTATTTGACAAAGTGTCACGTAAGGATAACATGAATATATCTAAATCATCCGCCTGAGATATAATAAAATTGTATGTTTGGAAATCAAATGAATTAGTTAGATCTTTGGTTTCTTGAACGAAATCGGCGTTCAATACAAAGTTTACCTTGATGGTAGGGTGTTGTTTAAATACTTCATGAATTATGAAAAATATGTCCTTTTTGATTGAATCTAGAAACAATTCAGGCGTTTGAAAAAAAAAACTAGATTGATCTTTACTTATAACTTTGTAAGATATAATACGTTTTCCGAAAGCCGATTCTATGACAGATATGTTATCTCGACTACCATGAGATTTTAAAATATTATTCTTATGTTTTGTGCTTCTAGTATGAGGAATTAAATATCTTCTGTTAACTAAGATATTACATATATCACAATGTACCTTATCCGAACTAGTTGAAGCTCCTTCGTATCGTGTTATCTTTGCATCGCTGTTGGAGTTATCTGATTCGTCCTCTTCTCTTTTCCGTTTTTGTTTAGGGAATTGTTTAGTAATAGTCATATTGCTGCTCTCATCGTCTGATAGTGTTTCGTAATAATAATTTTTGAATGTATTTTCTTCAAATAGGTTCTGAAACACAATGAAAACAATAGTTATAATAAATATTTGATTTATAGAAAGGCTTTATCTTGTGAAAGTCGATTTAATAATTATCGTGTACAATCAAACTTAAAGTATGCAATATAAATCTTACCTCCATTACAACTCCCAAGTAATTTGTTCAACACCGTTGTCAGATGTGTATCTATACCACTGAACTAAGAAGATTTTTACTAATCATTTACTTTGACTTCGATGTTAAATAGCGGAGACAACAATGGATAGTGGAAGGAACAATGAATAATCTTTTCGAGTCATGGGTAAGTTATTTAAAACATCCAGTGATAGCGATTGTGGAACAATAACAGTACGCTGAGTTCGATAATGTAATTGAAATAGATAAGAACCGCAATGTAATCGTTGACTATAGTAGCTAAGTACATGTATTCTATATTAAGCTTATGCAAAATATCAATAAATTTGTCAATGAAGTTTATGGCTTTGTATTTACTATATCCTTTACCTAATAAGTACCTACATATTATCATCTTTGGCATTCGTAACAGTAATATTAATCAAATAGCACGCATTTACTTTTATAAAAAAATATGAACACACTCGAAATTCAGGAATGTTTATATAAAATTCACCCAGCTTTACGAAACAACGTATATGCTGTGAACAACCTACCAGTTTATATGGAAGCGCCCACGTTTTTAGTGAGCAATTTGGATATAAGTACACAACCAGGGTCTCATTGGGTCGCTATACACATAGATGAAAACAGCATTGGACAATATTTCGATTCATTTGGTCGGTTGCCTGCAAGGGCCTACAGAACTTTTCTGAACAGGAATTGTAGGCTATGGGATTTCAATTGTAAAAGAATACAAAATGATTGGACTTCAGTTTGCGGCGCGTACTGCTTGGTGTATTTGTACTATAAGTTTTGTGGTTTTAGCATGGTGGATTTTATAAACCTGTTCGAAGCTCAGGATACACTATGTAATGATGTACTAGTATATGAATTGTTCAAATCTTGTTTTAAATAAATATTAAGAACAGAGAATGTGTATAAATACCTATCCAAATATATAGATATTATCTAACCTATGTTGGTAACCTAGGAAAACAAAAACGTTAATATCCCGGTTTTAAAAAATCTACTAAAATATGTGAATAATCTTTCGAGTCATGGGTGAGTTATTTCAAACATCCAGCGAGGGCGATTAGGGAACAATAACAAATTATCAGTAAGTGTAATGTCAAAGACAATGAATAAGATAAGGTCTATTTTTAAAAAGCTATCTCAGTAAATTGAAGAGATATTAAAAAACGGATAGCACAGATCGATCGGGCGTGCCCAAAAACCCCCATTTTGACACCAAACTTTTTTTTTTTTTTTTTTTTTTTAGGCCGCGACGACCTCATGATCCCCAAATTTTAAATTTTAAAGAGTTGTGGCTCGTGAGCCAGAACTCTTAAATCCCTACTACTTGTATACTCTAAGGGTGAGACAATTAATTTAGCCAAAAATATTTTCGTTGAGATAAAAAGTGTCAAAATTTACCTAGCCTACTAACTTAAAAATAGGTTAAAGTAAAATAAATAAAGAAATAAAATAAATAAAGGTGAAAAAAGAAACAAATTAGTATTATAATTAACATTATTGTATTATGCGTGTAAATGCTTCCGTATTAAAAATTCTCATTTCTTGAATATATCTTGAAGAATAAGTTCTGCATCTTGAACGAACTTCGGGAATGCTGGATCAAGTAAACACAACCTCACAAAGTTCTCGTAGCCTGGTGGTAATTCAAACGTTGGCATACTCTCTGTATTTTTGAAACAAAATCTAAATTACGATAGTAGGTAAAGAAAGGGGGACATTAATTATTTATAATTCAAAGATTGGTGTGGTGATGGACACGGAATACTACAAGAGGAATAGACAAATGGAGCAAGTTGGTGATAAACTGCCCGGAGAAAAAAAATTATATATAATTATATATAATATCATATTAATAGTATTATAATACCAATATACCTATATAATAGGTCTTTACCTAGGAAATTGCCGTTCTGCAGTACTGGCCATTTCAAATCAAAATAATTTTTGTTTGGCTAAGAATTCTAATTTCAAATTAATTTTATTTTAAAAACATGGAATGCTTTTTCCAAAAGTAGTCATTTATTTATTGGTTAGTGTTACATTTTCATCGCTTTTTCGTCATCATGGATACGTGTAAAATTCGAGTAATTAGGGAATATGAGTATACACTCATATTTCCTACGGTATCGTCGTGGCAGCAACGCGGCACAAGCGGCACGCAACATCAACGACGTTTACGGAGCTAACACTACAAACCAACGCACCACCTGTTATTGGTTTGCTCGCTTTCGTTCTGGGAATTTCGACCTGAAAAATGAACCTCGCGGTCGTCCGAAGACTTTGGTCGACAATGACGAATTAAAGGCGATTGTGGAAGCTGATGATACACAATCTACGGCTGAATTAGCAGCAGCTTTCGACGTTAGCGTCAAAACAATGTTGGTCCATTTGCGTCAAATCGGCAAGGTAAAAAAGCTTGACAAATGGGTGCCCCACGAACTCAATGATCGCCATCGCGAAGTACGCGTCGAGATGTGCCTTGCACTGCTCAACAGACACACAAATGAAGGAATTTTGAACCGCATTGTTACCTGCGATGAAAAATAGATTATGTTTGATAACCGCAAGCACTCAGCAAGTTGGTTGGATCCTGGTTCAGCACCTAAAAATGCCCTAAACGAAAACTTACCCCTAGAAAAGTGATGGTCACTGTTTGGTGGTCTAGCGCCGGTGTGATTCATCACAGCTTTTTACCAAACGGGGTGAGTATTAATTACTGCAGATGTGTACTGTGAAGAACTGAACACAATGATGGAGAAGCTGGCACATCTCCAACCAGCATTGGTCAATGCTCGTCTCCGCTGCTCCTGCACGACAACGCGTTACCTCATACTGCACAGCAGACGGTCTCCAAGTTGCAAGAACTGGGGTTGGAAGTTCTCCGTCATCCACCCTACTCACCAGACCTTGCGCCTACACACTACTACTTTTTCCAGAATTTGGGTAACTTCTTAGCGGGAAAAAAATTCAATACCCGAGAGGCAGTACAAAATGCCTTTGAAAAATTTGTTGCCTTCCGTCCAGCTGATTTCTATAAGAAGGGCATCAATAAATTGCCACTGCGTTGGCAAAGATGCATTGATTGCATGGGTGATTATTTCGATTAATACAAATAAAAAATACATGAAAAAAATTCGTTTAAATTTTTCAATACAAAACGGCAATTTCATAGGTAAAGACCTAATATATTATTACCTGGTGAAACTAAAGCATATTTTAACACTTCATTTAACTGGCGATATATTGGCTGAACAGTATTATCTGTTGTTGAAGATTTATGATTGATTACAGGAAAACGTGACGAAAGTATCTGAAGAGTTTCAGTTACATTTGATTTAATTTGGAACTTGAACTTTCTAATCTGAAATATAAGCTTTCGTAATTATCACTAGGATTTTAACAAAAAATTGCAGTTGCAAAAATCTATTTCTGATTTCATGTTAAAAACGTTTACCTCTTGGTTATTAGTGCTGACCACGAGTATTAATACATCACCTCTAAAGAAACCTTTAATTTGTCCATTCATATTGAATGATTCAATAATTTTAGTCTCAGAAGTTATTAATAATTGGTCATAATACATTCGCAGTAATGTGGGTGAAATTTGATCAGTTTTAATCCATCTTCCCGAATTCCACATCATGACTTTATCAACATTTGCCGACCAACAGTCTAAAACGCAGAAAAAGTTAATTACACTCTTATATATGTGAGTAAGCCTTCTAAGCTTAAAATGTTGAGTGTAGCCACTCCACTTCGCAAATTTTTGAAATCCATGGTAGTAAGAATAAATTTGTCTCCCTGATTAATATCACAGTTTTAGGTCCAACATTTGGTCCACATTGGTGGGAGTGTTATATCTAAATATTCATTCTTTATGTAATTAACTACATATTATGCTAGTATGTTAGAGATCAAATCATTACGACTACTTCAGATACAGTTATACAAAATGCTTTTTATACGTTTTAATAATAGTCCGGTCAATTTAGACCAAAAAATTATAGTGAAGGTACATAAAATCCCAACAAGCTGAAAATCAGTCAAATTGTTCAAAACATAATTATAAATAATATTTAAAAGTTCCCCATCATTCCCGTGTATGCATTTTTTTTATTCAATGTCAAAAGTCTAGAAAATTAGTTTTTCGCGATTTTCAGCAAAACGGTAAGTTTTATCATAAAAGTACATTAAACAAAAATTGTAGATCATAAAATTATCTACAAAAAATGTATTAATACTTTTTTTTCCTACGAGTCACCGTTTTTGAGATATAACGATTCAAAACGCGCTAAGTACACTTCCTCATACTAGGCATGCCTTTTAAGTTCTGTCGTTTCCATATTTCCCGGCAATTTTGAATTTGGAACTGTTCTATATTCGAATGTGTTTAAATTTTGAATCTCAAAACAATTGAAAGTATTAGGATTAATGCTATTGTTTAGTCACAGCGTCGATTGGAATCTGTCAGGTCACGTATGAAAATGAATCTTTCTAAGGAAAATGTTCGTGCAATAATTTTCTACAACTTTAGAAGAGACCTGACACTGCTTCAGTGTTTTGAAGAGCTAACATCTGTGTTCAGTGATGAAGCCCCATGTCTGCGGACTGTCGAACGCTGGTATTTAGAATTCCAGCGTGGACATACTAGTGTTAGTGACAAATCTCGCAAAGGACGCCCAAAATCCGCCTTCACTGAAGATAACATCATTACTGTGAGACAACTAATTATCGAAGACCGTCATGTGACATATCGAGAGATAGAGGCTCTATTAGGCAGCTCAGGAACAACCATTCAGAAGATCTTGCATGAAGCGCTTGGTGTGAGAAAGCTAGTTTGCCGTTGGATACTGCATCTGCTTTCAGACGATCACAAGGCGGCCCGTGTCAGATGGTGTAAGAAAACTGCAAAGGTTCAACCGAGGAGAGTCAAATCACATCTACGACATCATCAGTGGTGACGAATCTTGGATCTATGCGCGATCCTGATTCCAAACAACAATCTACAATCTGGGTCTTCCAAGACGAGCCAAAGCCAACTAAAGTTGTTCGTTCTCGAAACACTTCAAAGAAGATGGTGGCCACGTTCGTTGGGAAAACCGGTCATGTTGCGACTATTGCACTTGAAGATGAACGGTTAACGCAAAGTAGTATAACACAGTTTGTTTACCACAAGTCGTCGCCGAACTTCGAAAATCTAACTCAAAGCTCACACAGCGCTCGTCAAACGATTGAGTATTTGAAGCAGGAAAAAGTAGAAATTCTTGACCATCCTCCATACAGTCCTGACATAAGCCCTAACGATTTCTTTACATTTCCTAAAATTAAGAAAAGTCTTCGTGGTCAAAGGTTTCAGTCCGGTGAAGAAGCAGTCGACGCTTTCAAGTCAGCCATTTTGAACACCCCCACTTAGAGTGGAATAAATGTTATATTATCTGGTTTGAGTTAATGAAAAAGTGTACTAAGCTACGTGGTGAATACTTTGAAAAACAATAAAAAGTATTTTATGGTTCTAGTTGTGTTTTTTTACTTCAAACGACAAAACGTATAAGGCCTGCCTCGTAGGTGGCGTGGAAACGTGTGCATATTATGACGATAACAACTTTTATAACTTTTTGAATCGTTATATCTCAGAAACGGTCGCTCGTAAGAAAAAAAGTATTGATACATTTTTTATAGATAATTTAATTTTTATGATCTACAATTTTTGTCTAAGGTACTTTTATGATAAAACTTACCGTTTTGCTGAAAATCGCGAAAAACTCATTTTCTTGACCTTTGACCTTGAATAAAAAATTTCCATACACGGGAATGATGGGGAACTTTTAAATTTTATTTATAATTATGTTTTGAACAATTTTACTGATTTTCAGCTTGTTGGGATTTTATGCACCTTCGAATGTCTAAATTGACCGGACTTTAAGTATTTTCTGTATTTATTTCTCATGATGTACTTCTTTTAATCTTAATTACTTACTCATTTTAGAAAGAAGAAATATTCGAATCACTTTCAGTAATTGAAGGGATATCTTAATTTCATTCCACTAGATGCGAACTATTTTCCTTTCTAATTGGAAAACTTAAAATATGACTTTAGAACTTTTAATAGTAACAGGAAAAATGATTTTCCGAAATTGCCGCCAAATAGACACCTCTTGCAAAGCGTACATAACGTAATGGTATGTCATTCTCTTTAACTCAATGACAGTGACATAACTTATTGTGTATGACTGTCAATAGTGTCACTGTCAATTCACTGTTATGAAAAAGTATGTGGAAATGGAAAACAAATATACATGGTCTTGATAAAACAGATAAAATTAAATATATTTAAAAAATGTCAGGAACATACTATTTTGTAATTGTAGGTCATTCAGACAATCCAATATTTGAGATGGATTTCATTCCCGTAACGAAGGAAGTCAAAGTTGGTATTTTGTATGCAATAATAAAGTATTTGCACAAAAACTTTATTAAATTTCAATTATGTTTCAGAAAGAGGATACTGGACATTTGAACCAATTCATAGCACACGCCGCGTTAGATTTAGTGGATGAACACATGTGGAAAGGGACCAATACTTACCTTAAGTCTGTTGATAAGTTTAATCAGTGGTATGTGTCAGCATTCGTGACTGCCAGTCAGGTAACTTCTTTCAATTCATATATCACTTCTGTTTTAAAGTGCCGTTTGTGATATAATGCCTTTGGACTGAAGTTCACACCAGAAATAAGGATAAGGCTACTCAAGTGCTTGATGCACTTTGAACTGCTTTGGGTCTCCCTTGCGACATTATAGTCGACACGTCGCTGATATAGCCACTAAAACTATCCCAGTGTTCTTTACTGCCCAATGTGTGGATGGAGGGATATGTTTTGCATTCACCTCTGATCTGTGCGGACCCTGTAACTCACCTGAGGCTTCTTATAAGGAAAGTGGAATTTGCATTTGCTTGCTCACAGACAGAAACATTTCAGTAGTTGTAACTGTTTAAAATTATTATTTGGATTGGGTTTATTGCAGTCATCTCCATAAAGAATAATTGGTGACATGTATTTCTTGTGATTCTTTTTCAAGAAGTTTCATATAGGTTTGGTATAGTTATTGTTCATGCTCCATATGAGCATATTGTTGTGTCATAAGATTAGTTAATTGAAATAATATATAATTATGTCATTTAGTTTTATAAAATTCTTCCAGGCTATAGGTGTAATTGATGAGTCATTTCTTAAGCCAAAATTTAAACTAACATGACAAGGTTTTCTAAGAAACCGATCAGAAATATTATTGGCAGAATCTGTCTTAGTTTTATTTACATTAATAGGATGCTAGCACTGGCCCTGAAAGTAATATTTTTTATTTTCCATTATAGATGAGATTCATTATAGTTCATGAAGCACGCAATGAGGATGGAATTAAGAATTTCTTCACAGATGTATATGAGGCATACATAAAACTAATGTTGAATCCATTCTACACTGAAAACACACCAATAACTCTGCCAGCATTTGAGAAGAAGGTGCAATTTCTTGGGAAGAAATATTTAACATAATTTTATATTTGTAAAAGTTTCTGAAGAGGATATAAATTATATCTGCCTGATTTATTTGTAACTATACATTTCTGCATTATTCCATCAGTAAGATGGATTCATAATTAAGTTAACCTATATTTGAAGAAAGTGTAATCCAAAACTAATTTGTAGTGTCCGACCGAAACTGGTTTTCCGCTGAAACCGAATATTCGGCTGTGGGTTCAGTATCGGCCAAAACCGAAACTCACATAGTCAAGAATAAAATTCCTTAAAATACTGAAATTTGGTGCATTTTACCCATTATTATTTAAAATTAGGACATGAAATGGAAACAGGTATATTAATTTTGTTGTAATCATTTATTTAATATAATATAAAAAAATATTAATAATATTTTTATTATTTTTTCAAATTAAGTTCTCGTAGCAAAATGTTTATCAGTTATCAATAATCAAATCACTAATTGTTACTGTTTCATAAAATACTAAGTATTGGTATTTTGAAATCTTATTAATTAATACTTTGGTTTGTATTTGTACTTAGAAGAATCATCAATCTCTTTTAGGTACTTATACATCTTATATAAAAATAATAATTACTAAAATAATTATTACACTCTAATTCCAGTCTCAACAAAGATAATCAAATCGCATATTTAGAATTAACAAAGATACCTAGATCACAATTAGTAGGACAGTCATACTTACATTTATTTAGTGTAGTAAATGTAAGTATCTCACTACTAAACTACAGTAAACATTTAAATTGATAACAGTTATAAATTCAAATAAAAAAAACTTCTAAATATCTTATATTTAGGGTTACTTTTTTGGTTTTTCATATTATTAATATTCATAATTAAAAAGTCTTATATAGTACGCCAAGAAAAGCAGTTTGTCTACGTTTCCGCCACGTAAAGTATTGTGACGATCTGAGTATATTTGGTCAGCAGCACTGAACAGCTGTTCACTCGGGACACTGGTAGGTGGAGCTGAAAGGTATTTTAAAACTGCACTTCTCAATATAGGATATTGACTGCTGCTCCAATAACTGTATATGTCAGCATTGCGTTGTAATAATGGCTTCGACAGGTAAGACTGAGTCTTGCGTCGGGCGATAACGCACTGACTAAGTTGTGTTGCTACTTCCGAAATAATTTTCGGTTTCGGTAAAAGTTTCGGCCAATTTTGGCCGAAACCGAAACTGCCGCCGTAACTTGAATTTTGGCCGAAACCGAACTTTCGGTCGGATACTACTAATTTGTTTATAGGTCAAAATTTATGTAAAATATTTAATATGTAAATATATTTTAGTATAAATTTATTCTAAGTAATAAGAATTATTAAAGCATTTGTTACAAGATTTTGTTTTCACTATTCATTACATGTTTCTACATGTAAATATAATTATATAATCGGAGGTAACAGTAAAATCCACTTCATATGATTTTACAAAAAAAAAAAAAAAAAAAAATATATATATATATATATATATATATATAATAGCAATAGAGTTAAAACAACTTTATTTTATCAAACCATTTATTACATTAGAAATACACAACACATTCAAAGTTAAATCCATAAAATAATAGCAATTTATGCAATAGCTAAGTTAAAGACACGATATTATGTATGTTGGCTGCAATACAATAAATCTTTTTTAAACAAAAGATATAGTTCAACAATGGCAAAGTTTATATAATATAATTAAACATTTATGAATCTTGGGAAAGGATTTGTTATGCTTAGATATTGATGAGATTTTCAACTATTGTTCAATGATTACTTACAATATTGGGTTACTTTGGTATTCAAAACATTTCCTCATGATTGTAGATGTCGGTTTTGAAAAATAAATATTTCACTTTTTACCGTACTTGGATACTACATAGTCTAAATATAAATATTATTGCTACATTAAAGAAAAAATTATATGTATTTTGGATTTCCAATTAATCAGTCGGTAAAATGACGGATTTGATAGGCGGATAAGCGCTCATAGTAAAATGACGCTTCGTGTATTTTTGAAAGGGCTGCCCTGAAAAGTTTAATATATGTCAGATCCGTCACTATTCAAGACTATGACAATTCATTTCAAACAAGTTGACTCGCAAACATTGTGCTGCCATATGAATTAAAAAAGTAGCCTATGTCCTTCTCCAAGGTCCAATCTATGACTATACCAAAACTAATCAGAACTTTGATTCTGCGGTTTAGCGTGAAAGCGTTACAAACACTTTCACATTTATAATATTAGTTAGGTCATTTTTGAAAAATGTCCCAGGTATATTGGTTTCTTTTACTTGCAATGTTTGTTATAATTAGCAACTGCTTTGTGAACTAATTTACATTACCAAAAAAATCATACATTTTAGTACTGTACAATATAAATAGTTATATGTACAATATGTTACTACTGCTAAAGATACCTGACAAGCACTATAGTTAAGTTATGGACTAAGCTATTATGCATTGTTTCTTCAAATTTGTCAATTTTTAACAATTATTTGTATAATACTGAATTGAATTTTGCAAACACAATGGTAAAAAGAATGTAATAATAAATAATTTATAGTTAAAAATAATTTATAATTAATAGATCTCTGGCAAACCCAGGTCTTCATCTCCTGGAAAGTTAAAGTCTGCAAAGTTATCTGTAAAAAAAAGTAATTTGGGTCTTAGATAACCAGTGAGAAAATACTTTCACAATAAAGATATGGTGAAAATATAAGCTGTTACATTCATCATCTTAGTGTTGAATGCCAATTGTAACCCAACATTCGCTTACATGGCCAAGCATGCGCCTGTAGACTATTTTCTTCTCTACTTCGCATAGTTTTCAGCATATCTGGCAGTGAATTCTTTGACATGCATGTAGTCTTATCACAATGTCAAGCCAGCATTTCTGTGGTCTATCTGTCCGGCTGGGGACCGGTAGAGGCTGCATGGATACATATGCTCCCCACTTAAATATATGAATGCCGCAAAATACATATAAATGAAATGTTAGATACAATTTAAGTTCAGAAAAAATTTCAGCCCAAAATCCACTAATTCAGATATCAATGTAGCTAAAATGTAAATATCATGTGGGTTGTCAAATTAGCACCTGGAGATTTAAAATGGCTGATTTGATTATTAGAAGTTCAAAAATAAGGAAAAATTAAATATTTTCTTTACAGGAAATATCTAATTTTTTTAGTGTTATCTAGTTGACATAATAGTGTAAGGAATGTCGGTTCCTTTCTGGGGTAGCCCATTATGACCCACAAAACCCCAAGAAGAACAATCAAATATTAGGCACTCTCAGTTCCTTGATAAGTTTAAAATGAACTTTTCTAAACTACCAGAAGAAAGAAGAATATTATTATTTTACCTGTAAAGAACTCATCTTCATATGAGCAATCAAATTCCATGGTGGGCCGTTTCACATTAGGCGGAGGTGTGCTAGGTGGACTGAATGACTGCAATATCTCGGGTTCAGAAAATGGTAGGAAGTCTATTACGTCTTTATAATAGTTGTCTGAAAGTAAATAAATACAAAATGTAATACATTAATTTATAAATTTTTACAGTGAACAGTTTTTATTAGTTTGTAGTTAAACTCAGAACCATTCAAGTATTATGTGGGGACATCTCAAATGCATTGTAGTTACTTCCAATAATGTGGAATACCAGCTTGTAAAAGGCAACTGGTACAAAGTTAATGCAAAACCAGATTAAGCGGTCTGCTCAAGCCTTGGCTCATGTCAAGCTAGAGAGTTATATCAACCTGACCACACATTCCTATCATGATCAGTCAACAATTGAGAGTTTGGATTAATGAGGCCAGTGAAACCTACTTGATTCAGTTCTTAAACCAAAAACCAGAGAATTTCTGCACCAATGAGATCGTGGACCTATCCACAAAGTGATGATAACAACAGCATTTTCAATTTAAATAACTTCATTCACATTTTATAAGACAATGATGAATTTTGAAAAATGACATGAACTTGAAATGATAATTCTCTATTGTTCACCAGAGAAATCTGTGTACAATGAAAACTAGAATAAGTTACAGTGATTCAAAGGATGGTCTTATAGGTAAAAGCGATCTGTTCCAGGCAACCCTAGAACTTTTTTCCAGACTCAATATACTAAACCTAGATATGTTGCTGGTGATTCTTAATAATTCTTCTTCTCTTAAAAGCCAGAAACATTGTGAAGCAGCTTGCAGTTTAGAATATTATAAAAAAAATACAATTAAGTTTGAATTTATCCAGTTATTATTAAAATTAGCTTAATCAAATCATCACATCTATAAAAAAAAGTTAGAAAAGTAAATATAAAAATACAAAACATACCATACTTATTTCTAGGTTTGTTAAATTCTATTTCTTCAAATGTTACATTCTTTTCCTTCTCCTCTTCTTGCTCATCTTTGTATATGAGTGAGCCCATATTCATTGCCCGTGGAGTGAAAGCCTGTCTTAATGGAGTACTCTGAAGTGCTTTACCAGTATTCGATAGAAAGGACTTCTTGGGTTCACTAGGTTTCTTCATTGGCTCATTTAGCTTATAAGGGCCAGATGAAACCATTTTCCCCATATTTTCTAAAAAGTTTAAACAGGTAAATTCATGTAAGCAATTTCTAAATAAATTAAATCCATTTAATATTTTAATTTTTATATTTTAAAAACTATATTGAGGGTAAATTAAAATAATTTTAATATTTCTTAATCGGTAATTAAAAGATGAAAACCCAAAAAGGGGTTAATGTGGCAGGTGGTCATTTGTAAAAAGTAAGCCACAACTATTAGTATAACATGTACTCCAATGAAAAGGGAATCTTGGTGTGGAGTGAAGAAGTACAGGTGATTCTGAAATTAATATAAGAAACATGCTTTTAAAGAGCCCTTGCTGTCTCCAAGGCCAGGGAACAAGCCAAGCTGTATAAGTTTTTGGGAAGCCCTGGGGGTGAGAAACATTTTTACAGAATGTTGAATGATAGAAAAAATAATGCAATGGATATAACCCATATGAAATGCATAAAAGATTATTGTGGAAGGGTCTTAACAGACAATGTAGAAATAAAGCAGATGGAAAAATTATTTCTGTGAACTGATGAATGAAGAGAATGTTAACTGTTAATATGGGCGTGGTAAAAGAAGTGATTATGGCTAAGGTTAGACTGGCTGTAGATAGTATACAAAATGGCAAGTCTGTAGGACCAGATGAAATACCTGTGGAAGTATGGAAGTTTTTGAAAGCAGATGGATGGAAGTGGCTAACTTTGTTCTTCAATAAGCTGTTGCAAGACGAGGCAATCCCCTATGAATGGTGCAATAGTATGCTAGTGCCCATTTTTAAGAACAAGGGGGATATACAGGTTTGTAACCATTATAGAGGAATAAAGCTCATTTCGCACAGCATGAAGATTTGGGAGAGTAATTGCAAGGCAACTATGAGAGGAGACCGAAATAGGTGAGAACCAATTTGGTTTCATGAATGGATGGGGGACAATGGATGCCATATTCGCACTTCGCCAACTGTGCGAGAAATACAGAAGTGCATATAAGAACCTGCACATGGTATTTGTTGACCTCAAAAAGGCATATGACCGGATTCATTGAAAGGTTTTGTGGTGGGTTATGAAAGCAAAAGGAGTGCTTGTGAAGTACTTGCATGTTATTCGTGTTATGTCCAATAAGGCAAGTACGTAGTCCGGTCCCTTGCTGGTGTCACTGATAAGTTCAGTGTTGAGGTAGGATTACAGCAATGATCGGCTTTTAACCCTTATCTGTTTCTACTGGTGGTAGATGCATTAGCATCAGTAAGGTTCAGAGCAAATTGGCTACATGGCAGGCGGATTGGAGGGTGTTGGGTTGAAGATAAGTAGAACCAAAACGGAACATTTATTTTATGACTGGTGGGATTCCCGCCTTAACCCCATTATTTTAGGAGGTGTGTCTCTACCAACTTGCTCCAACCGGCACCTAAAATCATTAATCCAGAATGACAGTGAGATAGGCCGAAACGTAAAAAACAGAGTGAATCCAAGAGTACCACTTAAACTTAAAGATAATATAAATCTGTAATAAGGGCTGTCGTATTGTATGGATCGGAATGCTGGGCCACAAAGGGGAGGGACGAAAGTGTTACATGCTGCGGAGATGAGAATGAGGATAAAATCGGAAATGAGTATATTAGAGGAAGTGTGAAAGTAGAGCAGTTATTGAAAAACTTAAATGTAATAGAATGCGCAGGGAATAATGCCATATAACAAGGAAAATGATAGAAATGAAAGTGGATGGATACAGGAGTAGAGGTAGACCAAAAAAGATGGATGGATTGCGTAAAAGATAATATGGCAAAAAAGGGTGTGAAAGTTAGGATGACGGCTAACAGAAGAGATTGGAAGAAGAGAACATGTTGTGCCGACCCCATATAATGTGGGACCAAGGCAAGAAGAATAACCAAAAGATGAAAACCATGATATATTTCAACTGCTGAAAAGTTGGCAAAATAGCCACATAAAATATCTGTAAATCAAGATACTAAATCATTGAAAAACCCAACCAAATTGAACAATTAGATATTTATAAAACAATTTTTTTGGTAATAAATAATATACTAGTTGTGAATTTTTTTTAATACTCTATATAACAATACAATTTTGTAAATACAGTTGTAGTTTTTAGGTTCTGATGAGTAGGGCAACCCAGTTCCATTCCATTCCTGGCACAGTGAAAGCTTCAAATGGATTATTCAGGACCTGTACATTCTTTTCTTAGGTAGTCACCAAAGAAATTAATCTCTTAAGGGGGAAATGGTAGCAGTTATCTATCCTAAGGATTAATCCTCTATTATTATGTCAGTCACATGAACTTTCTGGACACAAAAAACGCTTTGAAGGTTTGCCTTCTAAAAGCACTAGCGTACCCTGAGGTCTGGAATAAAATCTTTGAATGCAACTGAGATGAAACGCTTGTAAAATACACCTGGTATTTCAGCAGCAATATAAAATCAATTAAAAAAAAATACAAAGGAGCAATAACTGAGCCAATAGAATTCATAAATTCAAAGCAATGATATTTTTTAAATAAAAAGAGGCAGATATGTTTCAAGCGCACGCCAAGTGAAGACTCGAAAACAGGCCAATTGGTATATTTTGTCTTTAGTCGCGTCGCGTATAAAAAATCATTGATTCAAAGTAAACGTTACTTCACCTATTAACAATTTCAATGGGTTAATGAGTACATGGAAATGTCTAAAAATATCAACTTTCTTACCGACATTACTAATTGGCTGGCGAGGTACATTTTTTAAAGATTTCCTCAATAACTGGTCACCGAAGATATCAAACAAAGATTCCGACATTGTGCTACTGGTGATAAAATTGATAGACGGGCAATACTGTTATTTATGAAGTATTATTAGTACACCAAATAACAAGTACCAGTTAAATTAAAGTTAAAAATAATAATCTTGAGTTCAAAATACAAATAAATTCAAATTTCCGTTGTTTTAGTATCCAAAAACATTGTTGTTGTTGTTTTAATTTGCCAATCTGGCAGGCAAAGGACTTGGTCCATACAGCCTGTATCCAAAAACAAACAGTATTCTATATTAGAATTTTCAAAAATGATAGATAAAGAACTTCATCAATATAGCTTTGTCACATGTGTCCATTTCTAATTTAAAAATCCTACCAATTGTAAAGGCTTTTGATAGTGTCAATAAATATTATTATGTAATAGAAGCTCCTGGTGCTAAACAGCATCGTTTACACAAAAGATTTTAATAATGATAAATTATTATATGTCTCAATAATATTATGTGCTTAATATTAAATTAATCTTCTTCTTCCTGCCATTATTCCAAACTATGTGTATTCAGAACAACATGGTTTTCTCTTTCCACTTCTCTCTATTAATTGTCATCTCAATTCACACCTTTTTCCGCCATATCATCTTTGATGCAATTCAACTATCCATCCATCTTTTGTCTACTTCTAATTTGCATCCATCCATTCTAATTTCTCACCAATTCCTCTGTCGAGATTTTTCTCTACGTATTTTTATAATCATACTAATCTGTTACTTTTTAACTTTTGAAAGTGGTCTATGAGAAAAAAAGTCTGGGAAACACTGTTCTAGTTGAACCAATAAAAAAACAAACGTCGAAAAATCGTAAATTGGCACACCTCAGAAAAATGTTCGATTTTTACCCTTTTTTTCATGGTTTTTGGGTAAAAATCGTAATTTTTGATTTTTCTTGGCATTTTTGATGATAACTCCGTTAGTAATAATGATTTAATTCATAAGGGAAAGGCAGATCAGTGTGTTAAATGAAACTGAAACTTTGCTCTATTACTTTGAGTAATAAAAAATTAATATTATACCACTTTTGATAATTTGAGTTAGTACATTTTATTTCCTTTAATGTGAACATTTACTTACTTGAATTCCAAATAAGCAAAGCCATGAAGACGTTTATAAAGATTATTTGACATTGATATTATATTAACTCAAAATGTCAAAAAAACTGTAATGTCAATGTTACTGTTTCTAACAATTTATTTTTTATTTCAGAAATTCAGATTGTTGATTGTTCATTGTGGTAGAATTGCAATAAATAAAGTACGGTACTGAATAATTATTTTAAACAATGTCCGAGGAAAATTCAAGTAAATCGAATGGTACTGGACCACTCGAAAGACTGGCTTCATTAAAACCTCCACGTGAACTTACACTTGGAGGTGTGAAACCGAATAAAAAAGTATTTATACCAAACCTCAATGTAGCTCGAAATAAAAAGGGGTAATTACTTCAGGTTTTATTTAAAGAATTAATAATTTTACTACATTAACAATTGCTCTTAGCTGAACGTTCTTCCAGATGAACTATGTTTAAAAATTATTATTTCTTTGGTCGAGCTGGTTTGCCTTGAAGATTTGGAATTTAGAGACGAAGATTCAGATGAATACTCATTAACACCAGTTTAGAAAAGGCTTTGCAATGTTCCTATGTGCCATCGTTAGTATTAAAAATAGAAAAAGATTTCTTAAACTGCTTGAACTTCTACTAATTGTTAATAAGGTTTTGTGTTTAATTTGAAACTAATATATTGTATAACGTTTTAGACCATCTACAATTAGCAGAGAACAGTTAAAAGACGATAAAAATAGAAGAGATAGAAATAAGAGAAAAGATAAAAATAAAACATCTAATGGACCAGCAGTTATTAAATCCACTGGGGTTTTCTCTGAAGGTAATATGGTATTTAAGTAATGTTTGGTATTAGATGATTAGTTTTATGTGCAGATGCTGTTGCAAGTTTAGATGGTACTTAGTTAATTATGTATAGGTATATGTTTTTGTTAGATGGATAATATTCAAGGTCTTAGTTCCTGTGCCCACTGAAAAAACTTAATTTTATTTCCTACATTCCCTTCACAAACTCCCAATTATTTAGGAAAAAATCACTACAAGGTAAGTATATGATGATGGTCACGGACCAAGAGTGATAGCTCATACAGGGATGAGAGGGATAGCTCGAGAGCAGTGGACTATGAGAGAGGAGAGTGGTAAGTGGTCAAAGAAATTAGCACTGACCTAGATTCCACATATTTCTGGTTCGGTTCCGATTCACTAGCAGAGGAACTGTTGCACGGCACCAGCTAAATGTCACAAACTAGACACTGAATGCACAATCTTATGGCAAGGTTAATGAGAGTAAGTAAGGAGTGACTGAAGCCAATTGTGCATGGTGCTGAGACTTCAGGGTGGTCTTCAGGGAGGTCGAACGTCGACACTGTCCCATGCGTTTACAGGCTCACGCGATACTACTCTGGTCCCATGTTCACTTTCACCATTCACTTCATCGAAACTCAGGCTAGATAACAATAATCTAGAGGTGAGATTTGAACTACCCTTTATGCAAGGATCGAACAGTAAGCGTTGGTCATTTTTAACCGACATCGTTTAGTGTGTTAATTAAATAATACTTGATGCAGTTTAATCAGCCTGGGTAAAGGAAGGGTTTATATTTTGTGAACAAATTATAGATGGAAAACTGATTTACTGTGGAAACTGATTTGGACAACCTAAAGAGAAAGTAATCAGCATACTCCTTAATAAATATGATTCTTTAAACTTATTAAAAATCTATAGTCTAAAGTCTAAGTACAAATATTGGACATACACACAGAATTATTTGTAGATCAAGTAAATAATTTGTCTTCTGGGTAGATCAAATTTACTAATGGAAAGGTGTAAGGTGTTTTAATTAAGCTAGCTATGCTGTCAGTGTCCCACTTGCACATGTGGTTAACCAGAACCTCACAGAGCCCGTGTCCTATAAAATCAACTCTTGTTTTTAATCTTATTTCCTCTTAAATAATTAACTTTTTCAGGCTTAGGTGCTGCTGAAAGACAGTATAGTAGAATATCATATGGCAGAGACACTGATTCAACTCCCACATTACAGAAGCCTACTATTAGGGTTAAAGATGTTGTCAAGGTAAAATTTAATGTTTTCATAGACAAAATTCACATTTGGATTGAATAGACCATTTGTCTCTTATTAAGAAACGATTCTGTTCAATTTATTTATCTATGTATTGTATTTTATTGTAATTTTTTTATATATTCATCTCAAAATAAATTGAACAACTTTTAATTTCTTTCCTTTGCTACATGCATTGTGGTAGACCTTAAAGGACAACACATTATGTACGGTTCTGTAGACACACATCACTCTTTATCTTCCTTTGACCTTTTTTATTTATTAGTTATTGGCCTGCTAAATAGTTAGTAGTTATCGTATATGGATGTTTGGGATGCCAGGGGCACCGCTAACATGCTGCCGTTCACATAGGTGGACTGGAACTTAGGTTATGCAACATTATTGTGAGGGCTTATTTAGAGACCAGGGTTGGTTGCCATCCAGCCGACCAAAAGCTTCACCACCTAACTAGGGTTCTATTACGACAGGCTGCCCAGAGGCAGAATGTGAATGAACCCCTTGCGTATCTGGACACAGTATTCTTACTCGGCCTGTGCACAGAGAAAATTCTTTCATTAATTTATTAATTATTCTATTTTAATATTGAATTATTTTATTCCATTTTCCCATTATATTTGATTTTTTTTATTGCTAGAGTTCAGCAGACAGGCAAACCTTGACAGGTGGTCACGTCGCCTATGGACGTTTGCAACACCAGAGGCATTACCAACGCGCTGCCGGCCTCAAATAAATTTTATAACACCATTGATATACCAATTCTATTGATAGGTATTATAATCATTGCACAATATCAAACATGGTTCAAGTGCGAAATATTATGTACAGTCTTATTGCTAAACTCAGATCCTTTCAGACAACCTAGGTTAAACATGGTATGTTTCTTGTAGATTGACAAAGAATTAGAAGAGCAAAAAATAAGGAAGGCGTTTGGAGAAAGTTTCCATATTGATGACGATAGTATAGACTTCAAGGAAATTGTGGAGAATGATGCGCCTATCAAACTGCCCATGGATGATGGAGGTATTTATAATAACATTTTTTTTTTTGGAAAAACCACTCTTGACGGGTTCCCACGGCCCAGGGGGACCGAGGGATATGTGGGATTCCGGGAAAGATGTTCGAACATCCGACTACCCACTAAAAAACCCTATGGATATATAGCCTGCCGATCTCGTGGCCTGGGCCGATTTATAATAACCTATAATTTCCCATGGCTGGGCACAAGTGTACCAGCTAGTCTTGTAATGGTGATGTTGGTGTGTAGATTTTTTCTATTTTTTTTATTGCCGTAGGACAGCAGACAGGCTGACGGCCCTATTAGAATTTAGCAGTTACCGTCGCCTATGGGTTTTTGCAACGCCAGTGGCATCGCGAACACGCTGCTGTCGGCGGCATACTTAAGACCAAAGGTGGTCGCCAGCCAGGCTTGAGGCAGGCAGGCGGGCTTGAGGCTCTACCACGTAGCTAGGGTGGGTTGTATTGTCGCCATTTACAACAGGCTGACCCCGGCCTCAGAGGTTAGGATTCTTTCTCCGCCCCTGCATGGATTTTCTATGGAAATTTCGAAATAAGTTTTAAAATGAACATTAGAAACAGTATATAAGATCAGGTCAGAAAAATATACATGCTAGGTTTCAAATCCTGGTGCTTTTTGGCCACTCTGACCTTTTTGGCAGTTTTGTCCTTTTGAATGTAAGATAATAATATGTCAACCTAAGAGTGGCAAAAGTGGCAAAATGGATTCACTCTTTTTGTAAGTTAATAGGTAGCAAGATAAAATTTTTTTTCAAGAGTGAAGGTTCAGTTGGCTGTCACCCCTATAAAAATCATAATCTTCCACTCTTATTGCATATTGTTCCTTCTCTTTGATCAAGAAAAGGCAATGCTCAAAAAAAAGAGAATCATTGCAAAAATTCACTGATGTTTTGCTCCATAAAAATCAATACTATGAATAAATGGTAAATTAAAAAACTTGTGTATATATTCATAAAGTGCATCTATAATTAAAGATAAACATTATTTAAGGTTTGTTTATGAAAAACAAGAAAAAGCCATCACCAAAAATAAAAGAAGAAGTAATTGTGAAACAGGAGCCTAGTGAGATGCATGATTGTTCAAGTAAGTTTTAGGTTATAGTATTTCCACCTTGATTTATATAATTTTATTTTAAGTTTCGTGTTTCAGGGGCCCTCTTCTGAGCTCAATAAAATAATCTGCCCCATAAAATTATTTTGCTTGGTATCTAGAACAGCAGGCTTAGTCTACAAGCCATTCTAAATAAATATCAACTGTCAGTGTCATTTCCATTTCGACAGTAATTTAAAAACAAATATGTAAATTGTGTACTGAAAAATAGTCTCTAACGAGTTTTGCAGCATGAACAGCAGCATTGTCTTGCTGAAAAATATAATTCTGGCCTTCAATTTGGGTTCCATATTTGGCTAACTATACGTCGATCAATTTTACATAACTATTAATTTTTCTAGAGATTAACTTTATTTCGGTCTTTCCTTCAAAACCTATAGCAGCCCAACACATAACACTTCCTCCACCAAACTGTCTACAACTTAAAATGACCAGATTTCTTAAATCTTGATAGTAAAACTTATATCCATCAATCAATAGCTATCTCAGTATCTCTTTCTAACATTGACATGAATGTCTTCAATCGTAGAATTTAAAAGCTAAAAATATTTTTATTAAGAGTTATTATAAAAAATGTGTATTGTGCTAAAGTTTTGTCGCGGGGTGTATACTTCACAGCTTTAACGATTCTTAAAAGTTGGTGGGACAGCCCTATTTATGATATGGACAAAATATAAAATATAATATTTAATTTTTTCACTTAAAGATATCTTATTTGCTCTTGTCAACAGTAATAGATCCAGAACAAAAACCAGTAGTTGATGTGAAAAAGGAAACGTTAGAAGATAATGATGTGGTTAATCTTCTCAAGACGGATAAACCAACGCTCATATTATTACAAGTTAGTATAAAAATATTATCTACTTATTTTAACCAATTAGCAGTTTATGTTTCTCCTCAAGAAATCACTAATTGAGAAGCGTTAAGAGATCTTTTTGTGTTGATGGTCCAAGGTTTCAGATATGTATACATACCGTCACGAGTTTTGTTGTCATTTTTTGGGCCTATTTGGAGCCGAGTGCGACGGGTGAGATGGTCAGCGCCGGCGCCGTATTGGTTTATCAGTCGTTTGCCGCTCCTACGTCCGCACGTCTGCGTCATAATAATATGATTCGTAATAATTATGAGCGGGAGTGTACATATGCGCAAGTCTCCTTACTACTTTTGCTGAACGCTCAAAACTCGTGACTGTATGTAATAATTTTTCCTAAGATCAAGCCATAATACCCGACAATGCGCTGTTGTCATTTAGTCTACTCTTTTTTGAGGTCGTCAGGTCGTAAGTATGAGTCTTCTCCACTTTACAACTGAAATGCAAACGTTGGGAGCACAGAAGCCCTTCAAGCTTAAAATTCATATTAATGCAGTGAGTTAAAGTTCCCCCGCAATAATAAGTAGTTACCATCACCTTTGGAGGTTTGCAACATCAGACATATTACCAACCTGAACAATAAGATGACATGTTTTGAATAACTATATATCATGATGTTGGAATACTTCAGCTGGAAGGTCGTTTGGGATCCAAAGTGTTTGCAAAATGAATTTGCTAAATGTTTCTTAGTAATTGACGGTAACAAGCGTCTATCAGGGTGACTTTGACAAACCCGTCCAAATTTTTTTTACGCACTAAACATCATTTAAGGAACCCATTTTTGCAAAAAAATTGTGTCAAAAATATTTCATTCCAAGGGAAATATTATCATTAATTCAATCATACAGAATAGTCATATGGTGCAAACTCCATACGTTAACCTGTTATTATCTGTCTCTGTCACTCCTGCGTAAATGAGTAGTGCGTATTCGCTCGCCCGGTGCAATGACCGCCGTCCTCGCCTGCTTACTAGGTCATTGCCAGTTTTTTGCTGTACGGATGGAGAGGTCATTGACACTCTCGCGCCGTATTATGTAAATTGCGAGTTCTTTGAATGATTTTGCGATGCTAATTTCTCAACATTTTTGTACTATGCGATACTAAACTACACGTTTCTCATAACTTTTACTAAAGATTCTTCTGTGTGAATTTGGACGGGTTTGTCAAAGTCACCCGTATAGTTGAAAGCCAATAAATTTTAAAACCTTATTTGTTCACTCGTGATTATCATACTTCCAGCTGCCAGATACATTGCCAGGTCGAGGTGGAGGTATGGAAGAAGACGCAAAACCGAGAAATAATAATAGCAATCATCAGGCCACCACATCAACAGGTGAAGGAGCACCACAGAAACCTGTGAGTATTTGATCCAGAAATAGAAACTAGTGAATTATCAAATGAATGATATATAGGTATCCAA
Organism: Malacosoma neustria; assembly: GCA_963693495.1. Lineage (NCBI taxonomy): Eukaryota > Metazoa > Arthropoda > Insecta > Lepidoptera > Lasiocampidae > Malacosoma > Malacosoma neustria. Next base: position 14,954,579 of record OY856390.1, read on the forward strand.
TATTTTTAGATTTTCACACAATTGCTATTGTTTCCAGTGTAAAACTCTTACCAAGTTATCTAGTTTATGTCAATTAAAGTCACTGAGTGAGCTCGTGCACCTGATGAATAATGGGTAACCCTTTAGCAATAGCACTTTTATGTTTAATAGGCAACAAGCCAGTGACCCTGTGATGTAGATAATTCTATTCCATCTTTAGTGGTATAGGGGTTCCTGGTTTCCAATAAGGCTGCTATACTAATTACTACAAATCTATTTTCTTGGTAAACTCTGTTGGCATAAGATTTATTATTTATTTAAATTTATAAAAAGGTAATATAGATCAGTTGTATTAACAAATAATAATTATACATAACAATAAGGTCAAGTCTGCAACTGTAATGTTTCAAAACTTATGTAATGCCTTAATGTCAGGAAATTGTTCCAACCTTAAATAACCAGAAAAATAATCGGACACTGTGCTTGAGAGACAGTACAGCAATGGAAATAGAGAAGAAACAGTATTGTAGAAGGTCAATTTGATCTTTTGTGTTGTCCTCATGATCTCAGAATTCAATTAACGGAACATGCATGAAACATGTCACTTTTTTAAATAACGTGACTATTGGCAAAATCATGCCAAACACATTGGAGCCATAAGTACAGATAAGAAGAAGACCTATGATATTGAACATTAGACGCCATTTCTAAAAGTAAAAGCTTCAAATACAACTAACTATACCTTATCCGTTTTACCAAAAAATAAAAATCGCAAAAAGTGTTTTTTGGATGTCAATTTTACAATAATCAACGTGATATAAAAAATATCATAGCAACTAATAATTATTTATTAGAAATATCTCCTATATTCTTATTTTTTTATATTACTATTCCTTACCTTTAGAAAAAATACATAAAACAATTTTATTTTTACAACAATTATGAATGATAAATATAATGCGTATAAAATTTACATATTTACAACATTAATTGTAATAACTTACATTACAAAGAACCTAAAAAGACAATGTTTCCAAATCTCTTATGGTAATTATAAGTGTACTGTTCAACATACTATTGTCGATTGGAAGGAGTGTTTTATTATTACGGTCGGATTATACCTGCCATGTTGTTATTAACTAATATTTTCAAGTAATAACCTCATAAAACATCTTTGAATGTGCTGTCGCTTGACAAAAAAGTTTGAGAAACATTGTCTTGTTTGTTTACATTTTATTTTTTGGTAAAGTGGATAGAGACTTGAAATACCTATAAAGAAATGACGTCAAAAATGTGTTATATTTTAAGTGGATTTGTGTTTGCATTTTCAGGCGGAGAACAGATGTCAGTTGGCAGATTTGGAGGAAGGCCGAATAGGCAAACTGCAGATTCATCAGTCTGGCAAAGTCACATTGGCACTTGGAGACACATTGTTTGAAGTCAGTATAGTTTACAGTTTTCATTTGTTCACATTCATTGATGGTTGTTTACCAAATAGAACACAATTGCCACATAATCGGTCAACATTTTTATCCATGCAGGGGTGGAGAAAGAATACTGACCTCTGCGGCCATCCTGTTGTCAAAAGCGACAAAACAACCCACCCTAGCTACGTGGTAGGGCGTCAAGCCCGTCTGGGTGGCGACCACCTTTGGTCTTAAGTATGCCGCCATAATAACTGTGTTGTGTTCCGGCATTAGTGACCCAATTTCCTGTACCCTTATGGAACAACAGCGTGTTCACGATGCCACTGGCATTGCAAACATCCATAGGCGACGGTAACTGCTAAATTCTAAGCGGGCCGTCAGCATGTCTGCTGTCCTACAGAAATAAAAAAAAATGGAAAATATAATAAGGAGAGCTAGTGTATATAACCAGGCAATCCTCCTTGGATAGCTGACTACATGCACATACAATTAGCCTGTAGCCTAATCCTCATTTCCAGTCATTTCCTCAGTGCAGGGGCACATTAAAAATACTCAGCTGCTAAAAACTTCTGCTGTCATGGGTAGCATATAATTAAAGATCACACAACTCCCAACTGAGACGGTTTGGCCATGTCGAGAGAATGAATGAAGAACGATTGACGAAAAAAGTGTATAAGGCGAGTGTGGATGGAAGTGTTGGAAGGGGTAGACCTAGGCGGACGTTTCGAGACCAGATCAGGGACGTCTTGAAAAAAAGCCAGGTCAAGAGTACCCTAAATCGAAGGGAATAATGAAAGTGGACGAAGCGAAACAAGTATGTAAGGATCGTAGCAAGTGGAAAGAAGTGGTCTCTGCCTACCCCTACGGGAAAGAGGCGTGATTATAAACCGACGGACTCATAAACTGCATCAAAGTTCAGGATTACTTTGAAATGATTTTTTTTAATAAGTATGCAAACTTTTTATACAGATTTAAATTGAAATCTCTAGATTGGTTCGTGAACTTTAAAACAGCGTAGGGTCATATCCTTAGGTTTAAGTTTGTGTATTGCAAAGGGCCATAAGACTTTTTTGAAGAAAAAACAGAAATTTAAGAAAAACTGGTTTAATTAAAAAATTGGTTTTAACAATAGACACAAACTTTATGCAAGGGTTTATTTATGTTTTAATAAGGTGTATTACCTCCACGTGCCCGTATTACGGATTCTAATCGGTTCCGCATAGATGGAATGGGACAATATTCCGCAAGATCTTATAGTAACCCTAATAAAATCTATGCGGAACCGATTAGAATCCTTAATAAGGGCACGTGGAGGTAATACACCTTATTAAAACATAAGTAAACCCTTGCATAAAGTTTGTGTCTATTGTTAAAACCAATTTTTTTATTAAACCAATTTTCCTTAAATTTCTGTTTTTTCTTCAAAAAAGTCTTAAGGTCCTTTCCAGTACACAAACTTAAACTTAAGGATATGACCCTACGCTGTTTTAAAGTTCACGAACCAATCTAGAGGTTTCAATTTATATCTGTATAGAAAGTTTGCATACTTGGTTAAAATATTTATTTCAAAGTCGTCTATTACTTTGATGCAGTTTATGAGTCCGTCAGTGTATGTATTATATGTATGTACAACTCCCACTTGGTGGTAGGGCTCTAAGCCCATCTTGATGACTACCTTAGAGAATAACCTTTTGTGTTTCGGCATTAGTCATCCAGGGTACCTACCACCATCTCTTAAAGCAGTATTAAAATAGTCTTACTTTGCCTTTTCGTACCATGACCCCCTAAAAAATAACATTGAAACAATATTGTTTTCTTAGCAGTTTTGTGACGTCACCTTTAAATCGTTCATTCAATTCGTACCACGACGTGCTTTTTGACACAAGCAATATTGTTTTTATGTCAAATTTAGCAATAGTAAAAAAGTTACTCAGACGAGACGGATATAATATTATTTTGTTTATTATAATATAAACAAATATTTTAGTGATATATAAAGTAAGTAAAATTCATTTATTTACGTGAATTTGTCGATTGAATTGTGTATCTGGCGTTTTTAGCACCTTTATGAGTATTAATTTCTTATTCTTTCATATATATTATTATTTATATATTATATTATTTATATATTAATCTTTCTGATTCTAGATGGCCAATGTCCCTGAAATTTTCGTATTCTTGGAAAGTGTTCAATAACTTTCAGTAGAAGATAACTATTTACAATAAAATTGAGCATAGGTAAAAATTAAAACTTTCTTTACAAATAAAGATAAATAAAAAAATTATAACTTCTTCAAAGAAAAAACACACATAAAATTCTAAGTTTTTATTTATTAAAATAGTAACAAACATAACAAATCATAAAATTTGTTGATGAGATCCTTATGTTATGCACATTTAAGACAGTTTACAGTCTCCAGATACAGAATCATATTTTTTTCAGATTTGTGATGCAGACATGCAAATAATGAGTGTAGATGCAAGTTATGGTGGTGCAAGTCATGACTCTTTTATATGGGCTACTCATCCTCTAAGAGCTCATTTGGAAGAACTAAGCAACAGAGAAGATACTTGGTTTCTTGGTATGCATTATTGCTTTTGATTAATGTTAAATATTTTAAATATTTAACATTAAATAAATATAATTTGTACTTTTTAGTTCATAATAATTTAAATTAATTTATTATTAGGGGATTCCGGGTATCTTTTACTGTGCAACAGTTAAACAACGAAGAGGTGATTCGAGAAGTCCAATTACAGCCACAAGACAATGCGAGTGAACAGCCGCACAGCAGTAACGTCGCTCTGCAGCAGGATGTGGCTACTCGGAATCGTCTGGTTCAGCGCTGTAGGAGAGGCAACACATAAGAACCTAGAAAAACAAAAAAAAATTATAAATGCTAAGATTATTTTATTGTAAACTCTGTCTGATAGTTGGAATTGTGTATCTTTAAAATGTATGGTTTTATGTTCTTATGACTGTGTATTCACAGTACATCTTTGAAAACCTAATGTATATACCCATAAGAATATACATAAGTTTAGTGAAAATAGTAACCTTCAGAAATTAAATTAAAAAGTAATGAAAACAGGTTTCATAAAATAAGTTACTTTTGCAAGTCACTGTATATGTATGTACAATACACTGCCAATTAATTTGCATAGCTCCTCACAACATAAATTTAAAACTTTTATTACAAATTAATTATACCTAAAGGCTTACTGTAGTATTAAATATTTCTTGACTGACAAGGCTTCTTGGCAGTGATATGAATTGCTCAATTTGTATACTAATGTAAAAACTGAATGAAGTTAAAAAAGGCTGACTGAGTTTCTTGTGGCTTCTTCTCAGTTGTGTTGCCCTTTTGGAAGCCATGGTAAATTAAATTAGGATAGATAAAAATGAATTTAATTAAACTATTTTTCAACTGTTGTTTTTTTTATGACATAGTTTTTACCTTATAGATGTTGTAAAATAAAGATTATTCCATGAATTTAAAAATGAAATCATACACTGGTTAGCACTTCTTAAATCCTCAAACTGCTAATCAAAAGACTATGATTTCTTTTTTACCTGTGTGTACATCTCAATCCTCATTGCTGTTTTTTGAAATTCTTTCAATATATCAACTCCTTTCTTTATGGCAATGGCAGTCTTTAAAGCAACCTCGGCATGCATTTGAGAGGAGCGAACAAGGGCACGTCTTGCAACCTCCTGCGACATCGGTAGCAATATCTCTATTACTATGTAAAAATTCCCAGAGTATCTCTAGCTGACGCAGGGAAACTTGGTGAATTCTTCGACTGTAAAACTAATAACAAATCACAATCAGTAATACGTAACTGTTTCAAACTAACTTCTACAAAGCATTTACAACAAATATTTATTGTAATGAATAGCAGTATTATCCTTACCTTGATTCCATGTCGCCTTAGTCAGATCGTAACTGCATCCAAGATAAAAATTAGTTCAATCACTTATTTATCCACTTGAAAACTATTATGATTCAAAATTTCGTACGCGCTACACAGCTGATAAAGTAAACAATGTAATATGTCAAAATTTGTTCCGTTATTTATTGCACGTCATACCGTCGCAGCTTATTATATATTTTAACAGTAAAATATTTCAACATAAACATGCATTTTATAGAAATTCCTCTAAAATTATATACAAACTTAGAAATTCTTACTTAAACACATTTTTTAAAGTTAATTATTAAATATTTGGCTAATTAATACTTAATTTAGCTTCAAAATAGTAGACTTTGTAGTACAATTCGGAACACGCTTGTAGATAGAGATAACGCTATACAAGCTCATATAGCGTTGTTTCTTTTCTACTAAAGTAAGGAATAGACAATTTGTTCGTTCTTTCCAGTCACCAAGCATTCTTAAAATAATATTGCTACTATATGTTCATGGTACGAAAATGAGTAATGTTAATTTAAGGTTGAAACAAAACTCTCTGGATATAAGATTGTTTTGTAAAAGATGGTGGTAGGGCCGCAGGTCCCAGGATTGCAGCATGTCATTGATGCTCTGGAGTAACAAACATCCATAGGCGACGGACGGGTGCTGCTTACTATTTAGTGGGTCTTGAGCCTGTTTGCCTTTCCACACCAATAAAATAAAGTCATTGTGAATTTTTTTTAGGTCTGTATGGGTACAAAAGGATCATTCTACCAAGAAGCAGTGAGCGTAGCAGCAGATGAAGCCTCCCGCTCTGCAAACATCATAGCACTAGGGCCTCTTCAGAACAAACTTAATATACTTCCACATTGGGAGACAATGTTTAGAAATTTACCTGCTTAGCTTTAAAAATAATATTTATAAATGATATTAATATATTATTCACATTATCATTTTGAAACGATAAGATAATTTGGCTTTGTAAAAGCCATCCTAACCCTGTAAAAGCCAAATTTTGGAATATTTACATATACTTTGTGCCTGCATAAAAGAAGCCAGGAAAATTACAAAGTTACGCCAAGTGAAGGGCATTTTCTTTTTTGGTGCTAATCCTTTTTCTGAGGATGTATACATAGTAATGTTCCTTGGTTTTTGAATTTAAAACTTATAACACGTATGTATACTGATGATATACTTCCAACAAGTTCCACCTGAGTATGACTGGATAATTATTAGCAAAACTACTCCATGGATTTCCAAAGTGGTCGATTCAGAAAGAAAATTGGGCCAGAATCGGTTGCCCATGTCGATCACATTATATGAAAACTGATTTTGGGGGTTGATGAAGTCTATAAATCGACCCCTATTAACATAATAGTTCATATTTGAAGCTTTCAAGATACTGTATAAGTTGTGTTGAAAGACACTAAAACTGGTTAACACTTTATCAGCTTTTCAATTGCCAACACTTATCGACCGCTAAACTATTAGTCGGCTTTTAACTACTGACGGTTTACTATTACCTTGAATGTATGTTATGAATGTTAGTTTATAAGGCCCTTTTATATAAAATAAAGTATAAATATCAATAAAATTACATACCTTTGAAACAAAAGGAAAAAGGACAACATAATGCCCGGTACGGGAGTAAATGCATGCGCGACTAAGCCGGTACTTGGAAAGGGGTGGAGTCAAAAACGACTATAAAGTGTTAAGTGGGGAAACGAGTGAACTCCTCATACCCTTTTTTACAGTAAAACGCGAGATACGGTTGTGTTGTGCGAAGTGGTAAGGCGCAGGAAACTTGTAAACAAGGGGCTCTAAACGGGTGGGGGGTCGTGTGTTATTTATCGTCGACGGTACCCGATCTATCGACCTACCGATACATCGAGTTTGAGACGGAACACGAAGACGGAAAATGCCCAACTACATAGTGTTAAAAGAATGACTAACTGTTGCGACATGCCACTATATTCCAGTAAAGCATCCCTTTCCTGGTATCATTTTCCTCGCCCCCGTTAATCTCGGCTCTTGTGCGTATGCGCGCGCGCGTAGCCAACCAGCCGAGTCCATTTGAAAAATATAAAATTCAATGGCTGCCTGAGCATTGACGCGGATCCACGCGCGCCTGCTATAGAAAAAACGTTGAAAACCACATATAACTCAGCTACCGACCGTTCCCCGTGTACGCACCAACCGGTGGTGGAAGCGCCAAGGCCGAGTCCTATTCAGTTCCTGCCACAGCTCCAATAGCGGTAAGTGTTTCATTTTGTCCTTACTGGGTTTGTGGGGATTTACGGAACGGCTTCGAGTGAACCGGAGTCAGGCTTCAGTGTTGTGGCCATTCCTAACCACTAACATTTTAGTAAGTAGGGACTAATATTTTGAATCAAGAGGAAAAAGCTAGAGATAGGATATAGGAGGAAAACTTACTACGTGCAAAGAGACACTCAATAGGTTACAAAGAACGGTGTGTCTTGGAATCACGGGTGCTTTTAGAACAACACCTACGGCAGCTATGGAGATATCTTAACATTCCTCCTCTGCATATTATGGTTGAACTTGAGGCAAGGAGGGCACTATATCGCCTTGCTGTAGCTGGCCTATGGGACTCCACCAAGCCAAAAACCAACCATACAAAATTCGATGGAAATGAGGACCTGGATTGGATAACACATATGATATCCGATAAAATGCAAACCAGGTTTATATTTGAAAGGCTTTTCAGGGTCCAAATTCCAACAAGATTGGAATGGACAAAGGGACCAGATCCACCAGAACATAATAGTCTGGTATGGTAAACTGATGGATCCAAAATGGAATCAGGTACAGGGGCGGGAGTATACGCGAAAGACTACAAATGTAGTAAAAGCTTGGGAAAAATGGCAAGTGTATTCCAGGCTGAAACATATGCCATAATAACCTGTGCTCAGGAGAACATAGATAGAGGCACCAAAGGCAAATCTATATATATTCTCAGTGACAGTCAAGCTGCAATCAAGGCCATCGCCTCCTTCAAAGTTGACTCCAGACTTGTCCTGGATGCCATTCAAACCTTAAATGGGCTTGGAAGGCATAACAGGGTACGATTAATGTGGGTCCCGGGACACGAGGGAGTTCATGGCAATGAAATGGCAGATGAACTGGCAAGAGAGGGCTCAACTAATGATTTTATGGGTCCGGAACCATGTGTAGGTATTCCGACTAGCCTCGTGAAAGCCACATTCAGGGATTTTGCAGACCCCAGTCAACAACAACACTGGCTGACTAGAATCAGTCTGGAACACTCCAAAAAATTTTTGGGATCCACGTACAAAGCACGAGGATCCATCTGGAACATGAGCAGGGGGCAAATACGCTACTTGCTTGGAGCCTTTACTGGGCACTTTGGAACCAACAACATGCTCATGAAGATGGGTCTAACCGCGACACCCATGTGCAGGTTGTGTGGGGAATATACAGAACGCATGGAACACCTACTGTGTACATGTGATGCATTGGCCAGGAGGCGAATGAATCTTTTGGGGGTAGGATATCCAACACCGGAAGACTATAGGCTCCTATCTCCATACCTCATTGTTAGGCTCATGAGGCAAATTTTCAATGAGATTGGAGAGGAGTGATTGTTATCTAGGGGAACACAAAAGATCCCATTGGGTCGAAGTGTCCGAGATGTTTCTCGGCCCCAAAAATAAGATAAGATAGAGATAGGATTTTAAATACATGTTTGGCTTAAGGGGTCTGAGGTATTGGTTCATATTGGAACCTTTTTAGGCAAGAAACCAGAGGGTTTCTTGCCCAATATAGTATGGGAATCCCTAATTTACTCCACTTATTATCATATACTCATTTTACTTTGTAAAGAATATGAGTTGTAAGGTTTTTGTGAAATAGATTTATAAGATATTTCTTATATCAAACATATGAATATATAAAAAAGTTACTGCATTAACCGTTATGCAACAGAGGTTAATTATATTAAAGTTTTTCAAATATAATTTTTACACACCCTAAAATCCAACTAAGAAAGCATCTCAACAACCCTAGCCAAGTGGTAGGTCCACAAGTCCGTCTGGATGGATGGCAACCAACCCTGTTGTATAAGTTTGCCGCCATGATAACCTTGTATTGTGTTCCGGCATTAGTGACCCAGGTTCCTGTATTTATATGCTCATAACAGCATGTTTGTGGCGCTCCTGATGTCACATAATTCATAGGCGGCGGTAATTGCCTACTATTAAGTCAGAAAAAGCCCAGGACCTGACAACATAGCAACAAAGCTCTAAAATTGGGAGCTCCTATTCTTATCACTTACACAACTATTTAACATGGTACTAGAGTCAGGAAATGTTCCTCTTCAATGGTGTAATTCTGAGATAGTGCTGCTTTACAAAAAAGGAGACCCAAAGGATATAAGTAACTGTAGGCCAATTAGTCTGCTATCCAGTGTCTACAAATTATTCTCATCAACATTACTAAGTCGAATAACAGCAAATATTGACAACAAACAACCAGTAGAACAGGCTGGCTTCCGCTTTATTTCAAAGCTTTCGACAGTATCAGTCACAGATCTATTTGGGATGCTCTAAAATCATGTAACATTGAAAATAACTACACTAAAATAATTCAAAACATCTACTCCCAGAGTTCCAGTAGAATACGCTTAGAAAACAAAGGAGACGTCATTAGAATAGAAAGAGGAGTAAGACAAAGCGACCCCCTCTGGCCAAAATTATTTATAGCGGTTTTGGAGAATATTTGTCAAAAATTAGATTGGCATAAAAATGGCATTTGGATTAATGGTAACTACCTGAACCATATACGATTTGCTGACGATATAGCAATTTTCGCAAACTCTGCTTCGGAACTACAACAAATGATGCAATCGCTAAATTTGGAAAGCAAAAAGGTGGGCTTGCTTATGAACACCAACAAAACGAAAATTATGACCAATAGCCATCAGAAACTGGTGCAAGTAGAGGGAACGCAAATAGAGTATGTAAGTCAATACATCTACCTAGGAAAACAAATTTCTTTTAAACCAGAAAGCAATGAAGATGAGGTAGAAAGACGAATTAAAAGTTCTTGGTACAAATATTGGTCATATAAGAAATTTTAAAGGGACCCTTTAACCCAGAAGTGAAGAAAACAATAATGGATACATGTATCCTACCTTGCCTTACCTATGCTAGTCAAACTTGGATTTATACAAATAAAACAAAACAGAGACTGCTCGCGAGACAGCATGCTATGGAAAGGAGTATCTTGGGAATATGAAGGATATTTAAAATTAGAAATAGTTATTCGTCACAAGACCAAACCAAAAAGATGCTCTGGGATTCGCATTGAAAATGAAATAGCAGTGGGCAGGCCATGTTGCTAGATGTTCTGACCCAAGATGGACATTAAAATCCACAACTTGGAATGGCCCAACAAGAAAGAGGAAAATAGGCAGACCAAGAAAAAGATGGAAAGACGACATAGAGTTAGTGGCAGGAAGAGACTGGCATCAAAAGGCAAAAAAGAGACATTTGGAAGGAGATGGATGAGGCGTTTACCCGGATGGGATCTAAATTACAAAATGAAAATTAAACATTTATGTATACTAACTTTATAAAAATTTATATTGTATAATGTGGTTTAGAAATAAAACGCTTTATTATTTATTATAAGTAGGCTGCCAGCCTGTCTTGTTCCTCAGCAATAAAATCAAACGGGAGTGCATCTCGGGACGCTGACAGAAGTGATAACTTAAACTAATTTAATATTGAAATTGTTTAACTTGAGAAAAGCTTAGGTTATTACTTAAATTTCCTCCTTTCCTTATTTATTAATTAATAAAACCAAAAATTATTCATAAATAACTAAAGTTTATGAATTTCCAGTTTTTCTAAGAACTGTTTCAAAATTAAATTAAATTATTCCCTAATGTGGATTCTTTAAAAGGAAAAAAAACTATTTCATTGTAATGAAGTCGCAATTCGAATAGATCTAGCGCTGTGGGTTAGAGTGAGAGAGGAGGACCCTGCCTACCGCTGCCATATGCCTAAGAAAGGGAAGCCAGACAGACTGGCGCCGTAACATTTACGTAACGAAGCAGTTTACCCTCCCATAAGTTGTCACTTCAAAAACTATTACGACCCCCCATGGATACCTCCCCTCCATTTACTATACCAAATATATTAAATATTTTCAAATATATTTTTTACACATATGAAACCCAACTAAGAAAGAGTATCTCAAAAGAAAACACAATGAACTATTCAATTATAATTACCAACTATAATAACTTATATACATCACTTTTCTTTATTTTTTTTTAATTTGTTGCACTAGCTTTATGTTCTGTAGGAACAGCAGGTGTTTCTCTGCCTTCATATATGTTTCCTTTGATGTCAAGTGCAAAGTTATAGTCTGTGGGGTTTGCAATTGCATGATCAATTGCTGCTTCCAGTGTCTCTTGGGTAATGAAGGTAGAACTCAGCTCCTGAAAAAAATAAGAGGCTTAAATTTCATGCTACAAGTTGCCAATCGCTTTCTTGGTACTTGATGGGGTCCATTTGCAGTACACTGCAATGACTAAGGAAGTACTGATACTGTTTTACAGAAGTGTTTCACCAATCTTGAGATAAATAATATACAGATGTTTAGAATATGTGTAAGATATGAGACAGTTATAAAAATCTTTCACTTTTAAATATTTTTACATTATCTTTGTTTAAATGTATAACCTAAGATATATTTATTTTTTGGCAATAATCAAATTATATAAAAATTACATTAAAATATCAACCTTAACACATTATGCTAATACATAAGTTAATAATGTATGTCCCTGTCAAAATGAATAGTCCACAAATAATTAAAACGTAAATCAACTAGGAACTATAAATTATTGACAATATACAAGTTTTAATTATTATTATACATAATTACACTATACCTATTACAATAAAAAATGAAAAAAGAACACAAAATAAATAATATATCAACTTGTCAGTCAGAGACAATCATATTTTGTCATGATTCAGGTGCACAGAGTTCCAACTCTTATACATATACACATATACATTGATAAAAAAGTTTCTAGACTAAGTAGGAAAAACACAAAATTTTTGCAAAATTCATTTTCATTCATCAACATAATTTCCATCTAAGACAATACAATCTGCCCAACTCATCTTTAGAGATGAAAGTTAGCTTCTCGATACCTTGTTTATAGAATGCTTGATCTTTGCATGCAAAACAGGCCTCAATTTTGGTAATACCTTCCTCGTGGGTCCTTAATCTTTTTCCCTGGAGCATTCTTTTCAGGTCTGCGAACAGCCAGTGGTTGTAGCCCGCTGGCTACCCCAGTGACATAAAATTCTTTCTTATCCATCTTTTGACAAAGACACCAAAGTGGCTTGACACAAACAACATAACTTGAGAACACACGGTCCAATTGTCATGAAATTTTGATACATACCTTATAAAAGATGGCGCTATCTAATGCTATAATAGATTTTGCATATATGGCATCATCTATGTCAGTCCGGGAACTTTTTGATCAATGTAGTAATTACCAAATGTCTCTACTAATGTTTGCGTTATAAAACAGTTATTGTATTACTTACAATTATTTTATATAAATTGTTTTGAATGTTTCTATTTCTACACAATGCATAAATTGTCTATAGTAAAAACGTCATCATCCTAGCTTTTAATCCCAGTTGCAACTCAAACATCCGATTAGGCAGGGTCCACTACAATAAACACTATTTAAAAAAATATATCTTATAAACCTAGATAAGCTTACTGAAACTATTAATGGATTAAAAAAATTTAAGCTTGTTTGTTTTAGTCTATTTATACAGTAATTAACTGTACACATAGTAATAAAGTGATATATATATTTAATATAATTACTTTTTCGCGTCTGATTTCAGCTGATGCTTCTTCAATCTTTTGACGAAGATATTTATCCTTCCTCTCCATACGCGCCAGGGCATATTCTTCCATTGCGGCAATTTCTTTTTTCCTCCTTTCTTCCCGCTCTAAGGCGACTTGGGCGTTCCATTTCTCGTTAATTTCTATACAACGCGCCCAGTCTTCAGCTTCAAAACGCTGTGACATCTCCGAGGTGGCGCTCTCTCGAGACGACTTTTCTTTTATCATATCTTCATGATAAAACCTTCTAATAGCACGCATTTGTGTTCTATAGTTGTTGTGTATTCTTAAGAGTTCTAATTTCTCTTCTTCTGAAATCACTGGGCGTTGTGGAATACGGTAAATTTTGCTTTTCGCGACCGGTAACCATCTAGGTTTTCTGTGGATACTCGCTGATTGGACAACACATGGAAGCATTGGTTTAAGTAAACTTTTTGAAGAGAGCATCTTGAAAACGTATGGTAAAAACAGATTAATAAACAGAATTCCAATAAAATTATTAAGCTAAATATAACCTAATTTCAACTGACATTGACATTTGACATATTATAATAACACATAAAACAGCACAACAGTGACTTTTTAAATTTATGTTTTAAATTTCAAATATTTTTATCAGTGTCAAATATTTAAATTTTAAAGATTTTTTCAGTAATATATTATATTTATCATTAATAAGGAATCTAAAGATTTAATAATTCTTCAGTAATTATAAATGAAAGGTACAAAATCATGATATATGTATATAAAAGCAAGGTGAGTTGTAAATTATATTCGAAATATATTATATATAAATAACATTAAGTTCTAAGCAAATTAATAATTAATAGACTTAAACATATTTTTATATAAATATATCCGACATCCAATTCTTCATTTATAAAACTGTCAAAATGGTAAACTAGATAGAGGAAGTCTTAGTCATCTGAATAAAAAAAATATATATATTGCGCTAAGTTTTTGCCCGGTGTATTCTAAGAATAAAAACACAAATTACATTTAAAATAATATAGGTATTTAAGTAGTTTAAAACTATTTAAACATTATGATAAAAATTAGTGCATTAAATGATGAAACAGACGAGGAAAGTAGTTCGGAGGAAGAAGTTACAAAGGAGGCTTTAGAACAAATAGCATTACAACAGTACGCTAAAGCTTTAGAATTACATAGGAAGGGCAATCTACAGGATGCTACACAACTCTTAAAGGATTTATTAGATACAGAACTACTGTACGATGTCAAAAAGCCTGCACCGGGTGAGAAGGTTTCTAGTCCATTGTATAATTTGAAATATTCATGTTTTAAGAACTTGGCGGGAATGTTAAGTTCCATTGGAGATGTAGAAACAGCTATAGAAGCTTATTTTGCAGCTTCTAAACTCGATGACACAGATATAACACTTTGGCACAAATTAGGGCAACTTTGTATGAAAGCAGAGCGTTTTGAAATGGCTTTGCATGCATTTCAATGTGGTGTAGAACGTAACCCACATCACTGGCCCTCTTTAGATAAAATAGTCACCCTTCTGCATGGCCTAGATTATAAAGAAGAGTGTATATCTACAATTTATGATACATTACAACTCGACCCAGGGTATTTAAGGGGATTGGTTTACAGAAAACATATTTATACAGTCTTTCCTCATGTTAAAGATTTTATGGAATATTTAAACCCTATTTATAAATGGAGCCAGAAGGATGATGAGCCAATTGATGAAGAAAAAGCAAAGAAATTATTAAAAGATGCAGATGAAATTCATGAAATTTTTTTAACACAACAGAAAGCCCAACAGTTTAAATATTTTATGCCTAAATTAGAGTTGAAAAAGCCTATCACAAATTTGAGTTGGCATTCGGTAGGAGAATCTTTAGTTCATATGCACCGTTATATGACTGAAAATTGTTTCAGTCATGCTTGTTATATTGAATTAGTATTTGACAAAGAAGAGAAGCAAGTTCCGATGGAAGTATGTGAGGAATTAGAAAATGTTGAACAATTAACAGAGAATAAAGGTGAGGAATGCAACACTGACAATGAAAAAAACAGCGAGAAGAATGCAGAAAATGGATCTGAAAATGAAAACAACGAAATGTCTGATAAAGAAAAGCCAGTAACTGACACAGAAAAAGTAGAGAGTGACGTAGAACTTGTAGCAGCAGAAGTAGCATCTGAAAATCAAGAATCTAAGCAGCCAAAGAAAACACAAGTGAGGAGAAGAGGTAGTGCACTTAGCTTTCTTCAACAATGGGAGTGGTGTACCAAAAGGAGGTCTGGTAGGAAAAAGCCAGTTAATAGGCAGGATTATGATGATAACATTTATGATACACTGCGTAGAATGGTACCTATTCATTTGTCACCTGAATCAGTACAGAAAAAAGAGAATCAAGTAAAAGCAGTGTCACCCGATACAACAGATCTTGATAAACTATTTGACGATAAGGAATCTCCAAATGCAAACCATGAGCAGTATTTTAGCACAGAAAAAGAACAAAAGGATGTAAAGTACTATATTAATAAGTACACTGAAAATAGAAGGGATATTATTGATATGTTACGTGATTATTTGGATATATTGTCTGAAAAATGGAGAATAAAGTGGCCAAATGGGCTGTTCAAAATATATATTGAAGCTAGTAAGTGTTACAGCACTCATATAGATATACCATCTTGTACTGGTAGAAATGAGCAAGAACTGCTGCATTACACAGCTGTGAATATTTTAGTTCAAGAATTTTCTATCAATGAAAAATTGAGTTCCAAGGCAGAAGAAAAAGAGAAGCATGATTTAAGTGTAGTTGAGACTATTGGAATAACATTGACTTTGAAACCACATATTTTCTCTGGCACAGGTTGTTTAGAACTAATGTTGCGATATCTTTGGTGTAAATTACATATTCATATTCTTAACAAATCTGAGGATTTTGCACTTGATTCTCTGTACCAACTTTATTATGAATTTGAAGCTATGGGCGAGCACCATGACACATATAGTCTTGGTATTGCTAATTTTACTTTCAAACCAGTCATTAGTGAAAATATAATTCTGGAAACTATAAACTTTTTGGAGAGGAATAAGAAATTATCTACAGTCATGGATCTGTATGAACGAGGAAATTATGAGGATGTATTGTCTATAGTGATTGATTCATTTGAGCACTGTAAGAATATGGCTAGGAACCAGGATGAAGAAATGTCACTTGACTTTGCTGTTCAATTATCTTTAATTTTAGATACCTACTGGGCATTGAATAACACTGATCAGTGTTTTAGATGGGCCTTCATTTGCCTACATGAAGCTTTAAAGTACTATTTTCGTTGTACTACTGGCTCTCCTGATTACGATAAGTGGACATTAACAGTTGTTAAAATATTACTTTCCATGGAGCACATATTATCCAAGGAAGGCTTAGTTTGCTTGGAATCAGTATCTAATGAAGAACTTAGTCAGGGATTGGAAGATCTCATTAGGATTATTGGACATCAAGTGGAAACAAATGCTACGGAAATGCCTCTTGATACTGTAGTGCCCTGGATTATTGTGCATTATATATTACAAAGAGAAGAAGACCAAGGCCGTTCAAGACCCTTTGACAAAGATAAAGAGATTTGTGATGAAGTCCCAAATCCATTAATGGTCTTGTTTATAGCCCATGAGCAAATGGGTAGCAGGGGATGGTGTTGTAACTGTGATGGCAAGCTTCTTTACTTTATTTTAGATACAGTTGTTCCAAGATTGCGATCACCATCATTGGCTAAATCTTTGGAGCAAGTTTGTCAATATATGGAGCAGTGTGTTTATTGTTTATTTGGCCATCCAGGAAAGAAAAATAAAGTTAAATATCTTGTTGATCATAATGTTAACTCACATACATTGGATTGGAAAAGAGCCCAGCAGGTCTATGAAATATTCAAGCCGCCTCTTCTTCCTGCATTAGAGGGCAAAGTTCCGGGGATTACAGCGGATACAGAACAATTATTTCATCGTATCCTGGCTTTGCTGCCATCAGAATGTGATCCATCTAAACATATAGTTGAAATAGAGAAGTACATCAAAGGTGTACAGGACAAGCTTCCATCCATACCAGTTCTCCTACCTTACAAGATGAGAGATATCTACTTTTTATTGGGGGACTATTATTTCAAAAGGAAAGAAGGAAAAATGGCTGTGAAATATAATATGTTAGATGTTGCAGTCAATAATTGTAGATTTGAGTCTTGGGCTGAAATATCTTTAGCGAAAGCACTAAATTTGGATAGTCTTTTAAACTCTTGTAAGAATATAAACAATGAAAGAGAATATCTGAATCCAGCGAAATCTATAATACGCTGTTTCAAGCGTGCACTAGAACTAGATCCAACATATTGCAATATATGGGTAGAGTATGGGATGTTTGTGTATACTGTGCATTCGTTTTGCTGTAGATTGCTGAAACAGGCTAGTGAATCACTCAGTATGGAAGATTTTGAGTCTTTAGAAAAGCAGAAAGAGGACTTGCTGGAGACCACCCAAAAATGCTTTACAACTGTGCTCAACCATTTAAATAATAGCAATGACTCAGAAAAAGAAAATGAGGATTCTTGGTTGTATTTTTATATGTTGGGTAAAGTAGCAGAAAAACAAAACAAGCCCCCCTCTGTTTATTTGAGTTATTACATGAAAGGTGTAAAATGCTTAGAAGAAACTGATGCAACATATCCACTTAAAATAAACTATAATTCCCCCACCCATTTATGCATAGAAGTACTAGAACTGCACTACCGAATCCATGCTTCGATATTGAAGTACATAGAGCAACATGAGAACAAACCCATACAGTCTTCAGTTGGGAAAGTATTTATGAACTGCATAGAGAATTGGAAAAATGGACCTTTTATCAAAAAAGTCAAGAAAGATGGTGTTTCTGAATCAGAAACAGAACCTGCAAAATCTACTGAATCTGTGTATCCAGGTAACATTTTAAAACGTTCCATCAGTGATGCTGGTGAAGATGACAATAATGAGATGAAAAGACTGAAACTGGAGGCTGCAGCAGCTAAAGTTCGAAGATCTGCGTCTTACGACACAGAAAGACTAGCCCCTAAAGAATCCACGCAAAAGACTGATGACATTAGTCAAAAAGTAGGTGAGCCTCAGAAATCAGAAGAGAGAAAAGAGACTGACACCGAAATAGATGTAAATATTAAGACACAAGGTCAAAAGGAAGAGGATAAGAACGAAAATGTAGAGAAAGTAGAATCAAAGAAAGATGAAACATCCAGTGCCACTTCTTCTTCATCATCTTCGGAAAGTAGCTCTAGTGACTCGTCTTCCGATAGTAGCAGCGATTCAAGTAGAGATAGTGAGGTGTCTACAAAATCGGAAAATAATTTAAAACCGCTAACTGAGCAGCAGATTATGAACATCGTGTCGGCCTGTCTTGATGCGTTGGAGGATTGCGCAAGTCGTTTTCCTCCTCATTATAAAGCGATATATAGATTGGCCCATTATCATTTCTATTATAAGAAAGGCAAAGATATTGAGCGCTGTCGCGACCTCATGTTGTTAAACTTCACTTCGCGGTCTGGACAAAAACTTGCTGGATTGTTCAGTGAGAGAAAATATTCGAATTTCTTTAATAATATTTGGAAGATTCCAGTTCAGGAGGTGGAAAGAGCAGGCGGCTTCGCATTTCACATGAGTCGTTGCATCCTTCTTACAATGGAAATCTTAAAAGAAATTGATGACCATAAAACACTCCTAGATCTGAGTTTGTATTTACAGAGGATACCGGAACCCGACAAAAAGTATTTGCGTGATTCGGATAGAGAGGAATTGGCACAGCAAGCATTTTCACTATGCGTTCAGTCTTTGAAAGGGCAATTAATAAAGTTTGGCCAACAAGCCGACCTGAGGAGTAACGATGTTGAGAAGCAAGCTTTTAATAGCCTCATGCTGGATATTTACAAGGCCTATACAAGAGCACAGAAACAGCCAAACTCTAAACAATTTACCAACTTATTGGTTGAAGGTTATAAGTTAGTGGCCACAGAACCACACAATGAAAATACTAATTATGTCGATATAAGTATGAAGTATTGCCAGAAATTAAAGCAAGAAGCCATGCTGGCAAGTTTAGATAAAAATCAGAATACTCAGAAAAAGCAAGCAGCTAAAACTGCAGAAATGTCAAGACCTCCAACATCGACATTCAATCCGCCTAAAGTTGATCCAAAACCGCCCACTACTTCCACGGCACCAAGTTTATCTAAAATATCAGCTCACGAGATGATGTCCGCTTTTCCGAACTACATGCCAATGCTGAATGATCCATTGTTATCTCAACAGACTGTTGCTGCTCTGTCATATTTGAGTAATATGAGCACCCTAGCTAGCTACACGCCTATGCAGAGAGCGATGCAAAGCGCCATGCAATCATCCCTTCAAAATTCTCTACAAAACTCTTTCCAAGCGGAGTTTTACCGACAATTTTTAGGGCAGGGTTTGTCTTCGTTTTTACCGCCGGCGAAGAAAGCAAAGCGTCCTCCAAAAACACAAGCAAAATCGTCTGTGAGTAATGTAAAGACTTCGAAGTCTTTTCCGACTCCCATGTCATCAGTTTCAAAAGCGACGCCTACAGCAGTTACCTCAAACTTGCAGAAATCTGTTTCTACTCCCTTAACTGCTAGTATGGGTAAAGTGCTTCCATCGTTACCTCCGTCAATGACATCAAATCTATCATCTTTTGGCGCTACTTCGGCCCATTCCTTGCCTACTCAAGCTCATATGTCATCGACTTCAATAAATACATCCATGCATATCAAGCCAATGCCACACCAGGTTAGTCCAGGAAAAACATTGCAAGAGAAACTGGCGGAGAGGCAGAAAAGTTTACCACTGACGAAGCCGGAAATTAGTGCGTCGATTAGCAAACTGCCACCTTCGATAGTAATCACTAAGACTAGCACGAAGTCATCAAAGAAGCCTGAAGTGAAGAAATCATTACCATTCAGTGGTGAGAGACCGAAACCTATTACATCCGATGAGGTGATTGTGCTTGATGATGATGATTAATTCATTAATAACAGTCTATATCGTTCCAGTGCTGGGCCTTCCCTAATTAATTATAATCTCAGTATGCATATAATTCTTCACCATGAAATTTATTCTAATATGCTCATTAGGCGAGAAGGATTGCATAAGCGGTGCGTGGTCGTCGTCAATCGAACCAGTGAACCAGTATAATGGATTTTTGACTGCAGTTTTTAGTCATTTTATAATAAAAATGCTCAAAGAGCAATGGAAAGGAGCGTGTTATATATTAGAAGAAGAGAAAATATTAAATATAGGGTCCTCTGATAATATTAGACATTTAATCTAGATATATAAACTTTGAAACAATTATTATCATAAAATAATTTATTATTATAAAAATGATCAATAGACAAATTATATCTGCATCCTGTATATGAGTGTAATTACTATTAAATAAAAATTTTAGTTAAAAAAACTAAAAAACACATAATTAATCAAGCTAAAAAGTAAATAATTATTCTTAACTATAAAATAAAATTACTGACAAGAAAATTAGTCACTTCTAAGTGTTTTTTAGTTTTTTTTGGTATAATTTATTTGTAACTTTTTTTTTATTTTATTAACTATAATTTGTTGTGTATTCCCAATCGGTACATGTCATTATTAATTTAACGCTATCTTCCTGCAGTTTTTTTAAATTTAACGCCATCTTCCGGCAGTTTTGTAAATTTTTAAATTAATCGCCAGAAGGAAAAGAAGGCGTTAATTCTAATAAGGACTATGGGATAAAATTATTAAATTTGTGTATTGTCATCAGGCCTTGACAAGTGTGTAAAATTTGAAATTTTTTATTCGTTATAATGGGTAAAAATCGAGTCCGAATATTTCGTTACAAAAAAGAAATCTAATCAGGTGCAAACATTTAAATAAAAATAATTTAGGTTGAGAATAATCTGGAAAGGCAATATACATGATCAATTTGTTTCGAAACGCTGGTGGTTGTGATTATTTACTTATTTCGTCAAAATTTTTAAATGATCGCTATGTTGTCTGTATTAAGTAATTAAAATAAAAAACAAAAATCATTCGTTTTATTATTTTATTTACCTTAGGTAAAATTATAAATATTATTATGACTTATTATTAAGATTAGCATGAACATGAATTATTTACAGTAAGAAATGTTCGGTATAGAGTACCTACATATTTTGATCTTAATTTATAAGGTACGAGAATTCTGTTTATCTACATATAAAAGCTGAAACGGGAAAAAAGTAGCCTGTGTCCTTTTCCAAGGTCCTAATCTATCTATACCGAAATTCATCAAAATGGCGAAAACGTAATAACGTTACTTTCACATTTATAATATTATTAGAGATTCTATTCAAATCTGATTTAGGTTGAATTTATTTTACTTTGATATTAGGTGGGTATTTATTAAAAATACCTCTATATTATTATTGACTTTTTTCGAGCGCCTTTGCTTCGCTATAACGTGAAACTTTTGGCACATTAAGGCGGCGGGACAGAACCATTTTTTTTTGTTTGGCATACTTTTTATATGTATTACAAACAAAAGGAAATTCAATGAAATATATTTAAGCCTCCAAAATTGAGAGGTGTATTAACAGGAGCTTAGTTACATCGCAGATACAGGATAAAGCTAAAATATTGAAAGACCTGCGTCATAGCGCTGGGTTTTCTGTGAAAAAATTTTCACAACACTGGCATAATACCATGGTACTGTCAAAGTTATGCCAATGACAAGTTGTGGTGAGTTCAGCTTCTAAGTTTGAAGCTAAGCTATCGATGTTACGTTGACATCCACGCCATCTGTACGGTGCATGTGTATCGATGTTCGGAGCTGGAGGATTACCAGGCCTTTCTCTTTTTTAAAGGAGAATCCTTTCGCATACTCTATGACGACCTTCCTGGCGTAGCGGCTAACGCACTCGGGTTCGATTCCTGTCTCGCATCAGGGTATTCATGTTTGTTTTCATTTACCAAAGAAAACTATATATGTAGTTTATCTATGTTTTCTAATACCCATAACACAAGTGCACTTTACTTTGGGACTAGATGTCGCTAAGTGAATTGTGTCAGTACATTTATTATTTATATACACTGACGGACTCATAAACTGCATCAAAGTAATAGACGACTTTGAAATAAATATTTTAACCAAGTATGCAAACTTTCTTTAGATTTAAATTGAAACCTCTAGATTGGTTCGTGAACTTTAAAACAGCGTAGGGTC
Organism: Malacosoma neustria; assembly: GCA_963693495.1. Taxonomy (NCBI): domain Eukaryota; kingdom Metazoa; phylum Arthropoda; class Insecta; order Lepidoptera; family Lasiocampidae; genus Malacosoma; species Malacosoma neustria. The sequence continues at coordinate 14,977,095 of OY856390.1, forward strand.
ATATCCTTAAGTTTAAGTTTGTGTACTGGAAAGTACCTTAAGACTTTCTTGAAGAAAAAACAGAAATTTAAGGAAAATTGGTTTAATAAAAAAATTGGTTTTAACAATAGACACAAACTTTATGCAAGGGTTTATTTATGTTTTAATAAGGTGTATTACCTCCACGTGCCCTTATTACGGATTCTAATCGGTTCCGCATAGATTTTATTAGCGTTATATTGTAGCATTGGTGCGGGAGGGCTTGAATCAACGACATTGCATACTTATTAAAAAAAATCATTTCAAAGTAATCCTGAACTTTGATGCAGTTTATGAGTCCGTCAGTTTAGTTTGTCTGGGGGTAAGGAAAGAAGAAAGTTGTTTGCATTAAAAACTGAGTATTCATGTGTAAGGATTAAAAAAATAACTCTTTCGTACAGAAAACTCGTAGCGGGGAGTGGTACTGTCATGCATTGCGCACGCGCATCCCTTTTACCCATCGCTGGTATACCCGCTACAACTATTGTTCCTTCATATGCCTTAAGTGGGGTCACAGTTGCAACATTAGTCTGAACGCGCCAGTTGTCGTTTTCTATCTTCTTGAAAGTGACCTTTGAACCCCAGATTAATTAGGTTAGTTGTAAAGAAGTAAAATGAAAATTTTCTTACTTTTAATATAGGCCATTAAGAAATACCTTTATCAAGATTTATTTTATAATAATCTATATTTATAAAAGTTCATAAGCGTATCACTGATGTTCCATCCTATAATTAGAGTTGCAATGAATGTTACAAAAAGTATCGGCAAAGGCAGTAGGAATGCTCTTGTGTTGTGCAGTATTGGCAAATCTGAAAAAAAGCGAAGAAAAATAGCCTTGTCAACTTATTTTTATAATAGTGACTTTCACTCAACTTATGCGGTTTTTCATGAGTATCCCGTCCCGTAACCCACGGAAAGAAAGATACTCATGTCCCCCGTACGATGTATGAGTGACGTGTGGTGTTTGCCTCAAGACAATCTCCTGCCGGATGGACTGATAACATGCAAAATTGCCAGTCGGGGGCATATGAGAAAGGCTCGGCACCAGCATGTGTGGCGCAAACTTGGGCAGGCCTACGTCCAGCAATGGACGAAAATTTGCTTACTACAAAGTACACAATCAAAATATGACGCAATATTCTTGCGTTTGTCTTTATATGTGTTTGCATTTGTTTTTATGGTCTTGATTATAAGTATAGTAAGGTTTAATATTATAGTAAGGTACCAAGACATCACACACACAGTCGTAAAAGAAGGACACCAATGCTGGGGTCCTGTGAGAGTTATTTATAAAAAAAGTGTATATATTAGCTATGTTGTGTATTATACGCGGAGATTTCTTATCCCACGATAATGACTTGCCTATAAAGTTTTCCCGCCTATTGCGTAAGTATAACGTAATTGCCTAGTACAGTGGTCAGCAAACTTATTAGCCAAAGAGCCAAACATGAACATTACAACAATAAAAAAAAAATTGGGAGCCAAATCTGCTTTTTAGTAAACTTTTATTACACTAAATAAAACTAAATTTCATAATCAAGTGCTTGCATCTCCTTGGAAAGTTTGAGTAAGTCAGGTTTGTATGTTTTTGTTTTTAATTTTAGGCATGATTCCAAGTTCTCATCAATAAGACGACTTCTCAGGTTACTTTTGACAATCTTCATGATAAACAATATAAAATTTTAATTACCTATCTTTTAACTAAAACAAAAAATTATACATATTCTCGATTCATAGAAGAATTTTATAACTTATCAAAATAAGATGTAATTTTTTTTTCTTACTAAGTTTTTTTAAATGAAAATATTGCGCCTTCATTGATGTTTGTGCCAGAGCCGTACTTAAAGAGCTACATGCGGCTCTGGAGTCGCACTTTGACGACCACTGGCCTAGTACAAACGGTGAAAGAAAACAGAGCGAGGAAATCACACAACCACAGATCACCTACACACATACATACAAATTCACCTTGAATAACCTTGGGGATATCCAATGCTTTTTCCTGAAATACTGCCTAAATGTTTCGTTCAATTCAACACTGGGGTTTCATTGGTTGTTATGATAAAAAACACGGAATTGTTTCACCAAACTCCGGGTGCTTATGCGAGCTTAAGATGTAATGAATATGATGAGTGGAGTACTCACTGCTGTATCCAAGAAAAGTTATGTAAAGATAATAAATAATGGACGCCAACCAGAACGAATTTGATATAAGCAAGGAGAAAAGTCCTGTATTCCCCAGGACTCCAACTGGAACGAAATAATTAATAATAAATATACTGTGATAATTTATACAGCATCCCATAGTCCCAAAACAAGCATAAGAGCGCTTTTTTTATTGCTGTAGGAGCATTGCGAACACGCTGCTGTTCCATAAGAGTACAGGAACTTGGGTCACTAATGCCGGAACACAACACAAAGTTATTATGGCGGCATACTTAAGACCAAAGGTGGTCGCCACCCAGACGGGCTTGGGGCCCTACCATGAAGCTAGGGTGGGTTGTTTAGTCGCCCATTACGACATGCTGACCCCGGCCACAGAGGTCAGTATTCTTTCTCCGCCCCTGCACGGATAAGAGTACATTATAGGTACTATACAACCGATATAATGTCTTTAATTATTTTTCTCTTGTAAGTAATAATACATATTATACATAAACACCCAGACTGGGGATGAAAATTTAACTTGTGATCTAGAGGACCATGGAGGTTGCTGAACTTGAAATAAATAGTTTAATTTACATTATAAAATCATACAAAATATAAATTATTTAGACTTCAAAGTGAGTATGCTTGAATGCTTGGCCATGGTTCAATCACATCCAATCATTTCACACCAAGATGAGTGGCGATGTTAGACCAGGTGTAGACACCAGTTCGACATCAACTTTGCGAAGCCTCTTTAATCTGCCAGTTAAAATAAAAAAATCTCTATGTTTTAAACAATAACATTGTTAAACTTTTTGAATGGCACTTCAGACAGCGGTCCTCATTTAGCGCTACCATTTGGAATCATTACATAAAAATATATAATATATCAAAGCATGTAACAATGTGTTCTACTACAAACTATTTGCAGATTAATTATTTTATTTAAGAATAAAATTGTAAATGTTCCACTAACATAGCTATCTAAAATAATCCAAATTATAGATAGATATTGTATACTCAATTTATCTACAAATAATAAAATTCTTCATTCACAATAGGTCTTATGGCTTAAAGCGATCTCTTCCAGGCAATCTTTTATCTGGAGATATTTTTTAATAGATTTCTGGCAATGCAGGTGTAGAGTTTTACCGCCACGAGTTTTGAGCGCTGGCCTTGGTTGTCATTTTTGGGGTCTGTTTGGCGGGGGGAGCGGGGTGAGATGTCCAGCGCCGTCGCCGGCGCCGTATTGGTTTATCAGTCGCTTGCCGCTCCCGCGTACCGGCCGCACGTCTGCGTCGTAATACTTATGGCCGCGAGTGTACATATGCACAAGTCTTCCCACTACTTTCGCCGAGCGCTCAAAACGCATGACGGTATGTATATTCATTCATGCATCATTATATTTACATTACTTACTATAATACAGTATGATTTGAAAAAAATGCAATAATGCTAATGGGGGGAAGAATGCATTAATGTGGACATCAAATGTGTAGCCCCATTCCACATCAGGACCATCGGGATCTCGTCTCAGATATTTGTTGCTCATGTACCTTAAAAAAATTTTTTTTGAATGTATTGAATTGTTTTTTGTTAGTAAATTTGATGATCAAATTAAATCTCAAATTATTTAGGACAGTTTTCTAAGTGGCTTTACGTATTATACTGTGTATTGTGGTGTCATAGGCAAAATATTTTTTCCTTTCTTATAAAACAAAAAGGGACCACATACTTTTCTGAGTGGGAGGTGCAGCACTGGTTGTACCACAATAATACCATATTACAACACTTATCTAATTTGGTTAAATAACAAAGTATATTAAATCAATTTAAATTGACTAATAACAATTGCAAATGGATAATAAAAAAATCACATGGAACACTACTATATTGCTGATTCTTGCAAATAAGTTCAAAAGCATTTAAGTATTAAATCTTGGTTATCCAATTTTCAGATACTCATAATCTTCTGATAGGGAACATACCCATACTACGCGAACCGTTTTGGGGGGACGGAGGTCTTCAAAATACCGCGCTTGGTCACAAGGAGGAGGGGGGTGGGGCTTAGGTTTTCATCACATAGTTAATATCATAAAGGAAATCTTGAGTTTTGTGAGATATATTTAAATATGGCGCGCAGTGTTTATTTTTTACTTGTAAGTACAGTTATGCATGTACTTTTGGCGGCCATTGCTGTATTAACAAAGACTAATATGCTATTATTTTAACTATACAGGGGAGGTCTTCACATATTCTAAGGGTGGTCATCAAGGGGAGGGAGGTGGTAAAACATTGACAAAAATAGGTCACATGGTATGGGTAGGTACATTCTCATACAAACAGATCCATCCAACCATTTCCTATTAAAGGATATCTTTAAAGACTAGTAAAGGACACTTGATATGTAAAAAAAAAAAATCAATTTCTGTCTACTATTGAAATTGTTAGCAGAAGAACTTTCATGTCAAACATTTTTATGTGTGGAATCTTACCATAAGAATGTAGAGACAAGTATCCCCAGACCAATAAAGTCTACGAACACAACAAATATGACGAAAAGGAGTATTTCACTTGTTCGCAGCCCCAGTACCATGCCAAAGCATACAGTTGATACTGAAAAAAAATTACATCCAGTTTACTATTGTTTAAAATATTCTTCAAAATATTAAGAACTAAACATAAAACAATATGTTTGAATAACTAAGAAAAGTTGAATAATATTTTTCAAAATCAGTTTTATTATAAAACTGTTTTAGTATATGAATTTATATTAATATAGTTGGTCATCAGTGAAGAGATACTCATATAAGTTTTTCTAGACTATTTTGGTTTGGATTCTAAGCTAAGGGTCAAGAGAACTACATACATAAAACAAGGTTCATATATACCTCATAATATTGTATTGGCCTTAAAAGTATTGATGGGACACATATAAAATTGAAAAACCTCATATTTTAATAAGTTGAAAATGTATCTCGTAACTTGTCACGGTTCATTTTTTATTACAACAGCAGACAGGCTGACGGCCCACTTACAAGTGGGCATATTATTATATAATATATAACACTTACCATCGCCAATAGACGTTTGTGACACTAGGGGTATCGCAAACACACTGCTGTATCATAGGGGTAAAGGAACCTGAGTCACTAATGCCAGAACACAACACCAGGTTATTATGGCGGCATACATATAGACCAAGGCTGGTTGTCATCCAGACAGGTTTGGGGCCATACCATGTAGCTAGGGTTGTTTTGTTGCCTTTTATGACAGACCGACCTCAGCCACAGGGATTAGCATTCTTACCCCACCCCAGAATGGAGAAAATATACAGATAATATTCCACGGACATAAAACACTTACAGACAAGCCATACACTTAGTAAAACTAAGAAAGCTGGATCATCTCTGGCAAACTGGGATTTTGTATCTGAAATGAAAAAATCATTTTCTAAAGAATACAAGCTTTCTAATGCAGAAGAAATATTACACAAATGCTGAAATAAAATATATCATTACTGCGCTCTGTATTTTTAAACTATTCTTTGACAAGATAAAAAATATTTGTTAAAAAAAATACATGATGATAGAAGATATACATACATTTTATATGAATGCAGGAATTTTGTATATTAAATATTAAGATGAAACCTGTTTACCAAGGAAACTTGTATAGGTATATCCATAAATGTATTTAAACAAGTGTGATACAGATGCAGTCTTTTTGTTTCAGAGATAAATCCATTCCTCATTTTCAAGAAAGGGATCTTTATAGAATATTAGGTATATAAATTATAAATGGGCCTTGAAGACTGCAAATATGGAAGTTTCAGTACTATTGATATTTATTAATTCAGATAATGTTATATCAAAGAAATTATAAATTAAGACCCCTAGTTCTAGAATTTGTTTTTATGATTGAGATTACAGCACTTATATTTTTGATTGCCGAAGAACCTCAGACATGCTGATGGCCAGCTTAATAGCAAACAGTACCAAAGATATAGGCACCACGAACATGCTGCTGTCCTCACAAGGTTACTGGGACGCTAATACTGGAACACAACAAAAGGTTACTATGGCGGCATACTTATAGAGCAGTGGTGATTGCCATACAGATAGGCTTGGACCCTACCATCTAGAGATTTTTTGTCGCCTTTTATAACAAGCTGACCCCAACCACAGGAGTCTCCTGCCCTGTCTCGGAGAAAATTTATAGTTATAAAAAAAGTATCATAATTCATTATTAGTAAGCTACTGTTCATGTTGCACAATTATAAAAATCATTTCAAAGATATTTACAATTTGACTTCGTAAATGTGGTATTAATTTATTAATAAGCGTAAGTGATGAACTTACGTTTCCTATAATTAAAGTTCCGAAATACTTTTTGTGGTGCAATAAAGAGATAAACCATTTGCCAAGCAGCAAACTCAAAGTCCATTTGATTGAATTTCAACAGTCTTCTCAAGTATTTGTACCGCTTCACGGCTGCACTGGCGGTCGTTGGTTGGTAATTAGCTGGCGCTGGGAGTGGAGAAGTGCTTCTTGGGAAGTTACTCACACTCGGAGTAGGGGATGTTGGATACTTCATTGTTTACTGTATTATATGTTATAATATGGCAATTTATAAAACATCTGATGGTAGTGTAATATATTTTAATTTAATTAAATAAGTATTGTTTTGCTTTAACACTATGTTTTTGATGTTTTGTATTTTTAATTGAATTATTTATTAGCAGCTAACAGCACTGAATGTAATATGTCAGAATTAGTCATAATGTCATTTTTGACATTTTCGAAGGATTTTAAATTAGACAAAATGGTGGGTAAAGGATTTTTCGTACTTCATTGATAATGTCCTTGTTTTCCAATTACAGAGCATATTGCGACTCTTACGACCTACGATGAAACGAAAGCTTTAAATTTTTTTTCTACAATTAACAATATTTATAAAATTTCGATCAATGCCAACTTAAAGAAAAAACACTTGTTAATTTTCTGTCACTGAGTTGAGATTCGATCGGAGTAAAATTGTTCTGTGTATTCGATTGTACGTATCACTTTTGAGAGTGCTCGATTGTGCAAAGCGTTGTTGTTGTAGAAACATCAACGTTGAGCATTATGTCGCTTATTGCACTTTAGTGCTGTACTTAGAAAACAAGGTGTATTTGCACATTAGACGTACGCATACTTACATACCCAAAAATATCAAACCGTTTCTGTAGTGTTGTTCAACTGCATATTTTTTTTAATCGATTTGTTAGTACCTGCTATAATTTAGTAAACCGGCAGCTCAGTGAGCCTTGTTTTATTGACGTTCCACTGGCGGCAAGTACCGTGATTATTAATTAGGTACCACGAACCACTCGTTAGAATATCATTTTTTGATTTAAATAATGCCTATTGGAAAGTTAGAACCGTTTAACTTACATTTAAAACAGTGGCCCGCATATATCAGGCGTATGAATCAATATATTTTACTAAACGATGTAAAACCTGAACTGAAAGTGCCCATGTTAATTACGGTTGTAGGCGAACATACGTATTCTTTAATGTGTGATCTTTGTTGGCGTTCTTCGAGGACAAAGAGTACGATGAACTGGTGACATTAGTGTTTAATCAACTGGAACCGCAGATCCGAGATTGCGGAACAGCACGTTTTTAGATGACGCCGATAACAGGAGGTGAGCCATTGTCGGAATACCTACAATCTTTAAATTATCTGGCTGCCACTTGCAATTTCGGCAGATGTCAGTCGTGTTCATCGTTTGAGGAGAACTTACCGAGACCAGTTTGTCTCCGGATTATGTAGCGATGCGATGAGATCTAGAATATTTACCGAGAAAAGGCAATTGAGCTGGCTATAGCTTTGGAGGCTGCAGAAAGGCACGTGGAGGTGAGCGTAAGTATGGGACCGGGGACGACATCAGGTGCAGGTAGCGAAGCGAGCGAGGGCCTTCATTATGTTACGCGCGGCCACAGATTAATAAATAGTTACCAACGGCCGAGACGGGGACCCGCACAGTGCGAGTATGGGGTGCAAGCGATGCGGACGGTACGAACTGAGTGAATAGCGCTAGGGTTGGCGCTTACAGTGTTTTCTTGTAGTGTTTTCAGTAGACATTTTAGATTAAATAGTTTATCTTTGTTCAGAGCTCATTTATGCGTACATAATTTTACTGTTAGTTACTGTTTTGTTTTATATAAAATTTTTAGTTTACGAAAATGGGAAAGTTTCTTCTGTAAGGGAGGAAAATGTAGTGTTGTTCAGCTGCATATTTTTTTATTCGATATGTTGATACTTGCAGTAACTTAATAAACCAGTCAGCTCAGCGCCGTGTTTTATTGACGTTCCAGTTTCATTTCAAAGATAATTCAATAAAGGCGATATTACACGGATCAATTTCGGTTCAATATTACTATCAATTACATTGCTTCAACGACATTGAGACATGTAAATATATTTCAATAAAATTGAACAATCTCATTGAAAACTTAGATTTAACGAACGCTTTCAATTCAATGGTAGCAATATTGGTCATTGTTCAATGCGGGTGAAACATGTAAACATGAATATTGAACGATTAATGTATTTTGTCTTTGGTTTAACCATTTCAAGAAGTTCTTCAAATTGGTTTTCTGTCATTCGCAAATGGTTCAAATATGAATTTGGATCTTCTTCTGCCAATTCTATTAATAAGTTGGTAGAGGCTCCTTTAGTCATTCGTCTCGAAATCCACGGGCGCACCCACTAGCGCCAAGATTTTCTTTTTTTTATTATTCAACTTATTTATTAAATATTCGCAGATTAGCGAAATTCCAGCACGTACGAGTTGGCGTGACATTTTGCGATAAGTGAACATTGAATGTAATTTAAATCATTTACGTGTATATTTGCAAAATCGTTCAATGTACAATGTTCAATGCTTTTCAATGAAATTGTTTCAATTTGATTGATCCGTGTAATATCGCCTATTTAAGTAAATGCTCTTAAATTATTTTGTAGTTTTAATACGGATTGAAATTTTTGGTCCTTTACATTTTAAACATATTAACACGTTTATTTGATTTAAAAACTTAATGCCGTTGTATTAGGTTGAAGGGTAGTGAAAAGCGAACAATTTTGAATTTTTTTTATTAAATTCTGTAATTGAGTTCATCATGGTAATTCACAGGACACAATATTTCTTTATCTCTTTTTATTTTTGATTATTAAACACGAACTAAATAGTAATAATGTGGTACTTTAAAGCCATTTACATTAATCACATATTAAGTTTAACATTATAGTTACATATGCATGTATTTTAAACTAGTTTATTAATAATTATAATACAGATAGGTACTTAACTAGTAAAAAAACGTGAAATTTATTGTATTTGTGAACAATTTATAATAAATATTGACTCTTATTATTTCATACTGCATGTATTGTGTAGACGACTCTGTGTTTATCAGACCATAGAGATATAAGAAAGTACTTGCAAGTTGTGTCTAAATTTGTTTTTGACAATACCTCCTAACGGCCAACCCCCTAAATCACCAAAGAAAAAATTGCCGTTCCGTCTTACTAGGAAGCCCTATTTAATTTATGGCCTGACTAAAGGATCAATATTAACTTGATACTTGACTATAAATTATTTATTATCACAATTTTTTAAACTAAATTCTGTTGCAGCCAGTTGAGGTAATGCGTCACTCTAGTATATACTCCAGGGTATCCTGGTTCGCCACACTTATTTCCGAAGGAGACTACTCCAATTTGGGTCCATCTTGCTCCAATTTGCAGCATCAGAGGTCCACCTGAGTCACCCTGAGAAAAAAGCCGTTAGTAAATATACTGCTGTGACTAGTCCTACCACAGTTTGATGTTGGCGGATCTTTGGGTTCTAAACATCACCTGTCTGTTGGTGCCTAGGACTGCAGATAAGGCTTTGGCGAAGGTTTTGCTACAGATTGGGAAATTCAGATGTTTTCGTAAAAATTAGTTACGTAACGTCGTTTCAACCTGATTTATGATGAATCTAGGATTAACTGCTGAGATGATGATGAGGCGCATAAAGTGCGTGCCAATAGGCTCACTACCAAGGGGCTAAAGTCCATGAGAAGTAGTGAAGAAAAATTTGGGAAGAGGTATCCAGTCACCGCAGCAGAAGTTGGTATAAGCAGAAGTTAGAATGATCACTCTGAAACTCAGACTATGAATGGAACAATTTCTTTTAGTTTTAGATGGCTCAAAGTTTAGATGAATAAAACTAATACAAACCTGGCACGCATCAACTCCTCCCCGAGCATACCCAGCGCACAAAAACGTGTCAGTAATTGGTTGGAAGTATGCCCGGTCACAGTCTTCGTTCCTCCACACGGGAAGCTTTGCCTCCAATTGCTTCGTGCTCTCAGATCCACCGTACCTAGTGGTGCCCCACCCCACAACAGTCGCCACTACTCCATCGAAGAGTTGTCGAGATAATTCCACGCCGGGAAGACATATTGGAATTACGTATTTAGATTTGCGGACGTTTTCTGAAACATTTATCATAACAATGATTAAGTTTCACCTTGCAGCATGTTTTATTTAGTTCGCAACTATTAACACAACATGCATCGGTAGACTGTAGCCACCATATAATATTGACAAGGAACAGGGAAAAGAATTAGCTCTGAAAAGTCATCATACATAATCGTCGGCCACGTCGCATATGTATTATCCTCGAAGCATCGCCCTCAACTGCATTACATTTCCCGGAAGAGGCTTCGGGCAACAATAATAACAGCGTACATATATCGACAGCGCGACCACATGCACACAGCGCGTTGTCACAACCAGGAATGAGAATGACGGGACGGGAGCGCGCTGTGAGCAGTGTGAGCGCGTGTATTTCCATCGCGTGCGGAGGCGGCTGCGCGGGACGAGGCCCCAACCAATTTCGTAGAATTGCTTTTTCTGAACTGTTCCTTATCAATATTATATGGTGGCTACAGTATCAATTTATCATAGTGTCGTTCTGAGCCCCAACGCCGAAAATTTGAGCCATAATAAAATAATAAATTATTAGAATATATAAGCTATAACTAGGAGTATATACTCGTATATAGACCACTAAATGTCCTTTAAAAACCACTAAAAGGATTAATCCATAACACCCTACATACGTTTTTATAACACCCTACTGCATAATCAGTAAGATTTTTTAAATTTGACTGGAGTTTTACAAATGATAAAATACTTTCAAGCAAAAGAACATAGCTTTTGGCATTCCATATCATATTTAATGCCGAACAATTTGTTAAATTGTATTATTATAACAGCCCACAAGGTCCCACCGTTGGACTTGGGCCTTCACACTGATGATCTCCGGATCATGTGTTACGTATGTTACGTATGCAGGTTACCACACAATGTTTTCCTTTATCATCGGTACATGGCAAGTATGCTATAATATGCACATTAGGCGAGAAAATCTGTCTAAGCGATGCATGCCATCTCTAAGCGGTGCGTGGGATTCAACCACCTCTAGACTAATCTAGGTACAGGTTCTAGCTCGGAAACCAATTTCCGAGTGTAATACCACTGACCTACTTAGCTATTAGTTGCCACAGGCGGGGAATTATTTTCGTGTTTATAACATATTTGTAAATGTTCACATAATTAACAGGAATGGTCTTCCAATATTAGTATTCCAATATTAGCACTCACCAGCAAGAACGAGAACAGCAATATCATTATAATATCCCACCCTTGAGAACTGGTCATGGGTCCGCACAGCTGACACCCTCATTGTGATGGGCCGGGAAGGTTCATCGTCTCTGGCCAGGTCTATATCGCCTAATCTAACACTGAACTGCTGAGCTGGAAAGCTGAAATATTCCAGTGACATCATAAATCGTATTGTTTTCTTTGGACTGAAATTTCTAAAATTAGACTTTCTTTCTTTCCAGGTTTGCTTTTTAATGACAATAACACAGAAAACTGAGGAAGTGTACTGTTTTTTTTATTACTGTAGGCCAGAAGATAGGCTGACGGCCCGCTTTGAATTTAGCAGTTACCGTCGCCTATGGGTGTTTGCAACGCCAGTGGCATCGCGAACACGTTGCTGTCCCATACGGGTACAGGAACTTGGGTCACTAATGTCGGAACACAACACAAGGTTATTATGGCGATATACTTAAAACCAAAGGTGGTCGTCATCCAGACGGGCTTGCGGCCCTACCACGTAGCTAGGGTTGTTTTGTCGCCTTTTACGACAGGCCGACCTCGGCCGCAGAGGAAAGTATTCTTTCTCCGCTCCTGCACGGATAATGTGCAGAGAGGGTGGAAATTATTATTGTATACATACCGTCACGAGTTTTAAGTGCTCGGCGAAAGAAGCGGGGAGACTTGCGCATGTGTACACTGGCGCTCATAATTATTACGAATCATATAACAACGCAGACGTACGGACGGTACGCGGGAGCGGCAAGCGACTGATAAACCAATACGGCGCCGGCGCTGACCATCTCATTCGTCGCACCCCGCTCCCCCCACCAAACAGACTCTCAGGCTGATAACTGTACAGTAGCTTGTAAGTTTATGTTTTTGTTGAGTTACTTACGGAGAACAATAAGGGGATTTCCATTCGTATGTCAGCGTTTGATTATTAGGTTCAAGACCAAACGCATCAGATAAAAGCTGAAGGTAGTTTAGAATAATGCTTCTTTTACTCAAAATTAGTTTAATTATTGAACTGCTATTTACGTCATAATAGCTTTCGTTGTAGCATACTCGTATTTCTTTTAATGGAGAGTTATCATTATTTTGTAATTATCACGAACTGAAGCTGAGGAAAAACATATTGAGAAATTTGCACACCGGAGTGTATGACTCTATCTATGATTCGATTAATTAATTCTTTGGATACAAGCGCTTTGACGCTTTCACTATGGAGTCCGAATTTGTGTATAAGACATAGGGTCAAACTTCTCAGAGTTTATAGCGTCGATACTGGTTAAAGATACTCGTACTTGTTAATCAAAAATTGCTTCAAAATAGACGCGGCTAAGGATGGTTTTTGCAGAAGCTACTTTATATCTGAGTCTCCCAAGTTTTTAAAGAAAATTAATCTTCATTTGCTGTTTATAAACTAGCTTAAGGAGTAATCCATTAGTAAAGTAAGTAATGAGTTGGCTAAATTTTGTTTCTGACCGGGGCTTCATGGACAGTAGCCGTTTCGTTCAAAAACATAGTATACTTCTAAACTCCAAGAGCAAATCTCAAACTAGTGTCATGTATGTAGTTGTACTAATTGTGTATATCTTTGTATATAGACTAGCCGATCACGGCCTCTCCGCTCGGCGAATAACAGGCAAAAGTAAATCGAAAAAAAAAATGAGAAAGGGTTGACGGTGTCAAAAAAAATGAATTGCCTATAACCATCTACGAAAAATTTCGAATAGTAGTAGTCCCATCCCGATATGTCTAGTTTTGTTGTGATGGTGCATCAAAGGAACCCCATTATCCTTATATATACCTAGTCAGGTCATAAATTCTGTCACATGTTTAATGTAAAATAATTGTAACAAGTTTATTAATTATGTAACCATTCATATACCAAAATGAACTTAACAAAACATAGATTCTTATGACATTAAAGTTTATTCAAAATGACCTCCGTGATTTTGAATACAAGCCTTCAATCTGCGCGGCCAGTTGTCTATCGCAGCACGAACGAGGTCCATGTCAATATCGGCGGCTGCCTTAATCAAGGATGTCTTGAGTGACTCCAAATTAGGATGAGGCTTTGAGCACGCCTTTTCCTCCAAGTGTTGCCATATCTTGTAATCTAACGGATTCAAATCTGGACTGGAGGAGGGCCAGTCTTCGTGCCGGATGAAGTCGATTTCACGCGCCGCCAGCCAGTCTTGTGTGCTCTTCGCTCTATGAGCTGGCGCCGAATCTTGTTGGAATACCCAGTGCCTGTTATTGAACATGGTATGAGAAACAGGTTCCACAAGGTTCGTCAGGACTGTATTTTGATACACAACAGCATTCGTTTTTACACCTTTCTCACAAAAATGTACCTCTGTTAAGCCCCAATAAGAAACTCCCAACCATACCATGAGCGAGGATGGAAAATGACCTCGTTGGACACGCGGAATACGGTTGCTCGCTTCTTCACTACTGTGTGCGTACACCTTATCATTTTGTTTGTTGTAGCTCTCTTCTACGGTAAACATTTTTTCACCCGAAAAAAGAATTTCCCGATATTTTTTTCCCGCGTACCGCTTCAACAAAGCGCGGCATCTCTTCAGTCTCAGGTCCATTAGACGAGCATTCAAACGATGTCCTGTTTTTCTTCGATATGCCCGAAGCCCTAAGTCTTCATTTAACACCCTTTTCACCGTGGTTCTGCTTAACCCCATCTGAAGGGCCAACAGTTTCTGCTTACGTTTGGGATTTCTTTGAATTCGTGCCTTCACAGCTTTTATCACTGCTGGAGTCCTAACAGACCGAGGGCGACCACTTCTTGACCTGTCATCTACACTAGAGTCTTCATTGTATCGTTTGATGGTACGATAAACGAATCTTTTGGTAATATTCAAATTTTTCAGTATGTTAAAAATTTGAATTGGCGCGTAACCGCAACGATGCAACGCAATAACTGCAACACGGTCTTCTTTAAGCGTCCACTCCATATTTAAAAATGAGTAAAATTCTAAAAGTTATACATTTTTATTTTCATGAACAATTCGAAATTCTAATTCAATAAACTTTTTTGTGGCCAGCATTCTAAAAGAAAAGTTTTTACTGTGTGACAATACTTATGACCTGACTAGGTACATATATTGGCAACATTTAATTTTTGTCTATATAACAAAACAGCAAACTGCGAAAAATCGTGATAGACCTATTACTTTTTCGTTTGTTATTTCTCTAAAAAAAACATAAACAAATGCAACTCACGGTCTTTGTTTCGAGTCCCTGGTACAATGAGCAGCTGTAAGTACGTGTTTTTTCCCAACCAAAGTCCCCCCACACCAGAATTCGCGTCGCTTAGTTCCGTGGAGATATATCGCCACCATCCACGGCCATGCGCCTGGTTTTGACTCAGTACCACCCACTATACGACCTCCTTCGTCTTCACGTTGGCCACAATCTGAAGAAATATGTAATATAATTTTTAATATATAAAGTATCTTGACATGACAATAATGAAATATATACCTTTATAATAATATTAAACAAAACCTTAACCCATTTCAGATTTGTCATGAAATGTGATTATAACTTTTCATATATCCTACATAATTCAAAACTTATAAGTTAGTCCAAAATGATTGTGACTAAGTTTATATATTATAACTTAAAATAGTTGATCATCAAAAACTTACCATTAATATCTACAAAGTTCGAATAATTGCTGATTGCATGTACAGGTGCTACTGTGTAAAAAGAAGTTGTTCCCAATGGTCTCGATGTTGTCAGCGCAGGTGTTGTAGTAGGTCTCTTCGTAGTCGTAACTGGTTTGGGTCTTTTTGTTGTTAAAACCAACACAGCAGATGGTTTCTTAGTTGTAGGAGGCTTGGGTCTCTGAGTAGTCACTGGTACTAGATACGTAGGCTTGCTTGTAGTTATAACTGCGGGAGTTTCGGGTATTGATGGCACGACTGAATCTTTGGGACAACACACGCCAGGTACAAACAATTCTTTAAAACATATCGACTCTCGCAAGCTCACCAAATTCAGTAGCAATTGTGGACAATTGCGCAAGTCCTCACAAATACCTTCTTCACCTTCAGGCGTTGTGCAAATACTTGCATCTTGTCTATCATCTGCGTTGGTGATTTTAGTTATAGGTGCATCTGGTAAAACTTTTGGTAATGCTTTCTTAACTATAGGAGCAATTTTATCAGTTACGTTTCTACCTAATACGTTTTTGCTTATAGTGTAAAGAGCTTGAGGTAATTGTTGTAAATTCCGATCTTTTTCATCAGGTTCGCCATCGTTAACTACATCTACTAAATAATGACCAACTGTGTTGATAGCTCCAAGAGTTTCAGAAATCTTTGTAAAGGCTGCATCTGAGAGGAGTCTTGGATCATTTGTGTGTCTTGACTCTGTGTCAATTAAGTCTGCAGAAGGCCTAGAGTCATAGTTATAGGGATGATCTGCAAAGCTCTGTTGCCTTCTAAGATCGGTATATTGTGACCTATGTCCATAAGGTTCTGGGTAACTCTGTTCATAATATGGTAGTGGTGATCTTTTTCTTGGCGCCGAAAACTGCCATGGTGGACTTCTGGGTTGTGTATAGGGGTTGTGCCAGTCACCTGATACCGCAGTGTATGCTGAAGGAGAAACGAGTAAAATTATATGTTATGAGATAAAAAGAGTTTAATAAACGAGTTAAAGAAGATATTGATGCATACCTACCCGGATGGTGAGCGGGATGTTGGCATTTTGTTCTTGAAGTTAATAGCAGAATACCTGGAACAAATAATCAAACATTCAAATAAAATTGTTATTACGGTTAAAACTATTTTTATACAAAAGAATAACAAAAAAGTAAAATAACGTATAATTAGGATTAACTATATTTCCCTATTGATAATTATTGGATAATAAAATTAAGAGAAAAATTAAAAACACTACAATCAAATATAAAACTAAATTAGTTCTTGCGGCACTGATTATAAAAAATATTAAAATGGAGATAAGCAAGCCACGTGATTAAGCACAAAATAAACAAACGGCATAAAAATAAATTTTTGGTATCCTAATTCAAAAAGGAAAAGAGAAAGACAACACAGAACATGCGAAGATGATATTAAGTTTCTTGACCATACTGATTCAGCATTGCGCAAAACAAATAAATGGAAAGGTATCCTTTGATAAAAGACAGGTTCACCTACATTTTTTTTAAATATATCTCAGCAATAAAGGCTGTTCGGTCCTTGCCTAGATTTAGGTACAAAATTATTGCTCAGCCAATTTTCGGCGACTACCTTCACGTCTGTTTGAAGCGAGGGTAGTTCAATAAATTTCTCGCTCTTAAGCAACGTTTTACAAGAAAGATAGCCACTTTTGCACCGTGTGTGAAGAATGAGCCCCGTCATAGGCTCCTTACATTATTGGCCGTGTTAATCTTTAACTCTTAATACGAATAACATAGAGTGCAGTGTACTTGAACAACAAATTGCAAGAGTGACGCCGTGCGTGATTCACTGCGAGCTGCACCTGAGCTGATCCAGACTGAGGAGGCAAGGTTGGTGGAGTTTTAGTACTTTATCTAGTGTGGAGACCAATATAAGAGATAATTATACAGTCCACCTTTTATTAAGCCAGCGCTCGGTGATACTAGTCATTGAGAGAGCTCAAAAAAGGCTATATTTATTTATTATGTAAAACTGACAGTCTAGAAGAACATGGAGAGTAAAATTGTACACCGAGATTATTCGTCTTTGTATCGTCAAGTGTAGCGGGTATACTGCTCATTCTCTTTATGGGGAGACGTGAGTTCAGCAGTGGGACATTTATTTATCATGGGCTTGGCTTTATTCCAATTATTTGCTGTCAGCACAATATATCTTTATCTTCTATTTTATTATATCCTGGTATTCTTCATCTGTCACTTCACAACAATTCATATACTTTCGCATTCTTTCTATCGTTTTTTTGGCCTAACCCTACCCTTGTACCCATCTACTTTCAAGTTCAACATTCTTCTAGTAATGTGGTTGACATCCCTTCTAATTACATGCTCTTACCGTGTCAGTCTCCGTCCTGTCAATTCATCATTTATAGGTGCAACTTTCAGAGAACCCTTTTAAACTCCTTTCTCGAGTGGGACATTTATTATTAAGTAAACATTAATAATCATTACTGTGACTTAAAGTTTTTATGGTAGTATAATTTAAATATAAATCAATAACTTTTCTTCTTTATTGTATTCAAGTTTCGAGATGAACTTAGTCTATTAACACATTCCTATACGAAATCGTCATACACGTTCCAAAGCACTTAATGATCTCAATAAAACCAAAAGTGCAACAGCTGATCTGTTTTCACTATAATTTTGGTGTGTAATGATCGCAATCATCTGGTGAGGAGAGGGTTTCGCTGAGAATTTGCACTTTTTAAAATAAAACAATTTAAATACGTACATATGTAATATGTACATTTTTATGTGAGCTGTCATTATAATTTACTTTCATGTGAATTGTTCGTATCTCTTTATTCGTATTGTCTGTATGAGTTGGAATTATCATTATTGTTAGTTATGTAATAAATATCTTAGTATATAATCCCAACTTTCTAGTAGAACCTCCTTATGATCAACTTGCCTTTTGAAGACCCACCCATCCCTAAATGGGTATGATCCCTAATAGCCAGGCTGAATCGGGATAGAAATGTCATCAGCTAGTGATATATCCATATAAGTACATTATGGTGGATAAAATGTTCGATACGTGATTGGGAGATAATGGGATTTAGTAAAGAGAAGTTTCCTATAACAATTTACGTCCTGTGCCTGCTAAAAAGAGCTATATAATAATGCTGCCTGACTTGGTTACGTCGGGGTCACCATTCAAACCATGCGGCGGCTGCCTACGCTGCTGGTTGAGATGTGATAGTCTGTGGAGGCCGTAACGGCATACCAACTTAAAGCCAGGTCGCCACCTAAAAGCCTTATGTATGCAGGATATGCCATATTGCAAGGTCGACTTTTAGGTATTGTTTGATACCCTTTTCATTTACCTACGGTCTTATTGGTATTGACAGTCTTCATATAGTATCCAGATAATCAGTTGGATCTAGTTCTAGAGCAAGTGGAATCAATTATTTTATTTGTTAAGTTTGTAGTTAAATAAGTTTGTAGTATTTAAGTTTTACCCTTGTATTTTTTGTTGTAGTAAAAATTTTGGAAAAATAAGTCTTCAAAGAACATAAAGTTTTTATATTTAAGTTCTTCTTGTAACCGTGTTGGAATTCTTGATAACAATCATTTTTTGTGCTTATTTTATGCCAGCATGTATAAAAGTTAATAATTGTTAATGACCTATCCATTAAAGCATTATGTAAAAATGGCGACCAAGGCCGCCATGATGTGTCAAAACAAAAGAAAACCCGCGTTGCGCAACAGTCCACGACCACGACTTGTATTTGCGTAAAACACTTTCGCGCGCATCGCATGGCATTGTGTTAATTTACTCTCTCATAATTTAATACTGTCAGAATCGTTTTGTTACCTCTTCATTGAGTGCATTGACGATAATGAGTAGGAGAGAGTGTTGAGCTTGAAGATAACGACAACGCACATGTGAAAACATTAACGTCAAGTCTTCTAAATATTTAAACAATGTCAATTTAAGGAAGAGTTTATTAAAATAATTACAGGCAACCGAATACTTGATAGCGTTGGTTATTAAAACATGTACCTAAGACAACGTTGAGTTAAAGAAATTTCGCTAAGCTACAAGGTCGTCTGAATGGTTTTGTGTTTTGTTTTGGCATTAGTGGATTCTAATTTCCACACGTGGACGGTAGCGTGTTAGCGGTGCCCCTGTCGTAGCAAACATCTATAGGCGACGGTAACTACCTACTATTAAGGTCGTAAGCCTCTCTGCTGTCCCACAGCAAAAAAAAAAGAAAAGCCATAATAATAAATTTAAAACCAGTAGTAAATTGACCCCAAGTAACGGGGAAAAGACGAAGCAAAGAGGTCATACAAAGACCTTGACACCAGTTATGGCCATTTTTCCTTAGCAGTAAGTCCTGCAGTGTGGCAACTTGGGGTTTTCCGAATGGTTTAAAGTAGCACACACATTGTGTAAGCAACGTATAACAGTTTCGTATGAATCATTTCATAATCCTAATTCCGCGCAATAAACCTTGTTTGGTGAAATTTATGCAGTATGCATTAGACTAATTTTATTCGTTATTTGATGATGATAATGGATTGAGTTGAAGTAGATTTGGTTATAGACTTGGTTCGGTAGGTAATGCGGGTTCGAATTAAATTGCTCCGTTTAGGTTCTTCTCACCTAAAGCGCATAACATAATTGTCATGTACCAACCGGCGAATAGCAAATCTTTTCAAAGGACTCCGCACCTGGGCGCAAGTGTGCTTCCATACGTCAAACTACAGCACCAACGTAAAAACTGCATCACCAATGCACTTGTCACCGATGGCTCAAGCGAGCTCCTGGGACGTGTAGCTACCACCTGATTCGGTGATGGAAGCGCTCAACACGTTTGTCTTTGGGCTTCACGCAGAGGTCCATGACATGAAGACGGTGCAGTGACAGTCTCGCCGTAAGGATCTTGCAGTTGGCTACTTTGCTGATGTGGTGTCTCCAGTCTACAAGAGAATTTGAGTCGGTCTGCGGCCCGATAATGAGCTCTAGCTCATTATCGGACCGACTCAAATTCTTCACATTTATACGAGCGACTTTTTGTAACATGTATCATGTATCTTTTATCGTATGATATTCTGTTTTATTTTCGCCAAGGAAATAATGGAGGTTACGGATTGTATAACGTAGATTGTGTTAGTAGGAAAAGATGTAACGTTTCACCTTTTTGTGACATCAAATAAATTCAATATATTATGTTACCACGTGTTAATAAGTTTCATTTAAAAAATTGCGCTCAGGCCGAGATGAGCGGGTTTATTAATATGCGGGGCCCCCTTTTGCGCGGGGCCCGTAGCAATTGCTACTCTTGCTATGTGGTTAATCCGGCACTGTGTGCAACCCGCCAATGCGCCTAGGGGGAGATCCGAGCTCAACATAGGAGCTTTATAAGCTGTTATTATTATAAGACAAGTCTAATTGTTTTTAATATTTCTTAATTAACTTGAACTAAATTTATTTTTATCTGTGTTTATTAGTGAAAACTTAATTAATTTATGTATTTTGTATATTTCAATTATTATATGAATTATTTTGATTGCTTGTTTCTCAAATAAATAAATAAATCTCTTTTTATCTTTGTATAGGAGACAATGAGTAAATAGACAAATTATCTCTAACAATGATAATAGAGTCTTATTATCGTTATTATCAAAAGGGTAATTGGTACTAAATCAAAACGCCGTAGCAAACAAGCTCGACAGTCCTCTGCTATAGGCATTGAAGCAGAAGACCAAATCACTCTTAATTATTAAATATTAACATAGTTTTTAAGCTTCTACTAACAATTTACGGACTCAGCGTCTGAATAAAAATTTTAACAAAAAAAACCGGCTGACACCGACTACAAAAATAACAATAAATGTAACTACATTATTATATTATCGTAATATAGATCGTACCTACATGTTGATGAGTACAAAAAGTAAGTTGATTATTAAGTTATAGAAGAATATGCAATTATTTTTTACTTTTTGGTGCATATTAATTTGTTTTGGAATAGTTCTTTTTCTTTTTGAAGGCGGTTTTTTTTTGTTAAAATTTTTGTTTATTTTTTGATTTTTAGTGAATCTGAAGTACACTAACTAATTTGTATGAATATGGGTAGACCTACTAAACGTGCTGTTCACATGAGCCAGCGCCGTTTAAATGAAACAAACGAAGTCCGGGAGAAACATCTATTATATCTCAACAGAGGAAATCTACTTCGAGGACAATTTCAAAAGAGACTTGCGAAGAACGCAAAAATAGGCTTTAGAAATTCTCCTTTACATGAAAAAAGTTATGAACAGGGAAAATATCTAAAAACGTAGTCACCGTCTTGGTTTGATCAACGATCGTCTATCGAATGAGACTGAGGAGCAACATGCCCACCAACTCAGCGTTTTACACGATCGTCTATCCAAAGAAACGGAGAAGCAACGTGCCCACCGTCTCGGCTTTATCCAAAAGCTTCTACCACGCACTCGGCTACCACCGCTTCACACATAATAGACCTTAAGTAATGTAATTAGAACGCTGACGTCATGTTGCAATGCAGTAAAGAACGTAAAAGCATTGCAATTTGATTACAGATAGTTAGAAATTCTGCCACAGATCGCACCCTTACTGTAAGCCGTTGAGGAGTTCCATTGATCATCATATTCGACTACGACAATTACTTGACCATAACGACGTTACGGTAGGTGACTCAAATATCCGAATAGCCTATAAAAGATTCGGCCGAGTATCGTTAATTTGCTCCTAAGAATTGAAGAGTTCCGTTACTTTATCATAGATCCCATAATCAGAACTTAACCAAACTCTCACCAAACTACCTTTGCAGTACATCCTTTCCAATAAAAAATGAATCATCGAAATCGTTTGGCGTGATATTGTTATTCGTCCATTTGTCGCGCACATACTTAATGCAAATTTAAGACTTATATGGTTTTCTCATGGATGCCATTGTCAGAAATGGACTAAATTAAAATAGGACGAAGTGGCAAGCACCAGCTTTTATATAAAAAAATAATCATCAAAATCGGTTTGCCCAGTCGAAAGTTCTGAGGTAACAAACATAAAAAAATACAGACGAATTGATAACCTCCTCCTTTTTTGAAGTCAGTTAAAAAAATCCAAGTATTCAGTCTCAGTCAATATATCCAGGTATAATCCAGTGTATATAAAATAAAATACGAGTAATAATTGAAAATAATCAACTTCCGCGAAATACGGTGGTGGAGGTAATATCTTGGCAAAAGAAACGGATCTGCACAAAGGTCTACACCAGTGCTCCGGTGGTCTTCTCCACGTTACTAGAGGGTAGTCGCCCACGAGTTTATGCCGGGGTAAAGAGATTCGCCTCGATACCCCAACCTCCCCTGCGCTAGGTTAAGAAAACGCAGCAGCAGTCTATTTTTGAAATTGTTTAATGATAGAAGCTTCGATCAACAATCGAAGAATAGAAGGATAGACGCCGAGTAATATAATTTGCACAACTATTTCATATAACGTGATGTTTCTGTAAATTTACTGTTTAGACGTGAGCCGCTAGTCGACTTTCTTATTAGTCAAGTTATCTTGATGTTGCCATAACCACATGCGATGACAATGGGCTGCGTAAATGACATCATGGCTTTCACTATCATCAGATAAAATGGCGGTCAATAAGTCAAATATGGGGGCTGTATTTAAAAAAAAAGTTATTAAAATGTTAATTTATAAGATTGTTTTTGTTAATACCAATATTATTTACTATTTCTTTATAATTTTAGTGGGAAGTTCGATTGGTATAGACGAGAAATGAGAATATGGCTACCTTCTAACAGCCTCACTGGCGTAAAGGCAAGCAAAAGATGTATTTATTTACAAAATAAGAGTGTATGTCAGTTATCTAGTACCCATAAAATAAGCGCTTTGCTGTTGACTCTGGGTCAAGATGGCATTGGTTAAATGATCAGTACGATAAACGCTGAAAACTGTCGCCTCCAGGTTCCCCTACAAGAGAGGAATTCCCAAGAAGTGCCAATGGACTCTACTATAAAAGGAAATTGGATGTCAAAGACCGTGAAGTGAAGAAGAAAATATCGAAAATTGGATCCCAGACACCGAAGCTAGATATTTTATTTATTTATTTCTTCAACAACATTATTTACATACACTACATGTTAAATGAAGTAAAGAATAGGTATTGAGTTGCAGCCGGGATTTAACACTCAGGTGATGATGATACAAAATAATTGCCACATTGTCAAATTGTAGCAGATACGCTTCATTAAGGATTTCCTTAATTATAACAACATAATTTTTGTATATATCTTTATATATAGTTTTGTATATATCTATTTATGAACTAAAAATTTTATATATAATATTTAATTTTACTAACAAAAATTGTGTGTTTAAAACAAAAATTGCATATCACTTGTGTCATGGATACTAGACAACTGAGATAGTTTTTTTTTGTCAATAAATACATATTATACATAAACACCCAAACGCGTGACGGGAATCGAAGCCGTGATCTCCCCTCAAGCGTACCGACATGTGAGCCGTTACGCCAGGAGGTCGTCGATAATAATAATTAGTGTTATTAAAATGGTTAATTAAATTTTTAACAGCCTGTATATAAACTGTTAGGGAGAAGGCAAGCCTTATTAAACGACTTTCAAGTCAGCAAATGTATTGTCCATTCATACGTCAGTGATCGTAGATCTAACAATAAAAACATTCAAATTCGAACATATGTTTACTTTCTCCACCATAATATGGATCCAGCCTTATTTTATAGGAATCTGAGAAAGTTGGCATTTATAGTTCATTTTTAATAAAAAAAACATATATGGTTTTATTGTTTTAAGGCTATAGAATGTGAAACAATAAAAATAGAAGAAAATATTTGCTTTCAAATTTATGTGTCCATTATTTATTTAATGAATGCTGTTCGTTAGTTTTAATTTACATTAGTTCATGGCCAGCTTTTTCACACCGATTCCTATGACTACACTAGCCGAAAGGATCTGAAGCAGTGATCAGCAAACCCGCGGCTCGCGAGCTGCATGCGGTTCTTTGACTCCTCGGCTACGGCTCTTCCACGAAGTGTATAGTCCAGAACTCCAGACATTGAATATTACTGATTACCTATAATTATTTCCATAAAATTTGTCTCCTACATTGTTCTTTGAATAAACTGTGTATCGGCGTGATCGTAGAATAACGTTGGATTTGAAAAAAATCCAAAATTCACTTTTTACCATATTTGGATACTACATTGTCTAAATATTATTTGCTACATTAAAAAAAAATTACATGTATTTTAGATTTCAAATTAAGCAGTCGGTAAAGTAACGGGTATGATAGAATCTCATAGTAAAATGACGCTTGTGTATTTTTAAAATGGCTGTCCTGTAAAGTTTAATATATGTCAGATCCGTCACTATTCTACGACTACGACGGTATTATCTCTTTTGGGTGACAAGTTTTCCGAACACTGATCTAATTTATGATGAAGAGAAAAGAACTGGACTTAATCGATAGGCCTTCAACATTTTTAATGTCATCCTAATAACATCAAGTTATCTGTTTTATAAAAAAATTATTAAATCATTATCAAAGCCTCACAGCATCTGGCAGTGAATGCATAATGCAAATGATCATAGTCAGCTATTACCCAATAAAATATGCAACCGGATGGGCTGACGGTTGCCTCGCTGACGTAACAGCAAACCAGGCCGTGACACGGTAACGAGTGACGACGGAACTGGGCGTAACATATTCCTTACATTTTGCAATTCGTACACTGCAGTCTTCTTTACGCCTGATTAGTCCACTTTTCTTTATATTTATGAATCATTTATAAAGTATTTAATTACGGACTGACGTGTGAACTAGCGGTCTAAACTAGGATATATCGTGGTTTGGTTTGAGAGGTGTAGTCGCCCCTAAAATTCAAATTATATTACTATTATAGGTTCGCAAATTCGATCTAAACATCTAAAAGAACAATGGCATTGTAATTTTCATAACCTTTTATTTCACTTTTTTTACTATACATAAGTTATCTATGGGCTAGCTAAATGTTTTATATCGCTCGACGCTATAGAATATAATTATAGAAATAATTCAAATATTTTAAACTCGTCGAATACCAACAACTTAAAAACAGTTTTTTTTATAATGGCGAAGTGTTCCCAATATACATTATAAACATTTAACTACGTATTATTATAATCTGATTCGGCTTAATACATACGAAGTTTATTTATGTAAAAAAATATTTTTTATTACACAGTAAAAGCTATAAAAGGAATTACATCTATAAAATATAAGCTAAACTTAAATATGCAGTTATTCTCAATATAAAATAATTAAAACGAACCTAGAGCCTTTTAGATATAAATAAACATATGTACATATAAATAAATGCCCTCCTTAAATTTTAAGACCATATCTGTACACTAGATGAATATGAATGACCTGAATGAATATGTATACTAGAAGACCTCGATCATCCGAACCCTCAATTATCCGAACAATGACTTAGTTTATCCAAACGCATTGCACTGCAAACGAATCGCAAAAAAAGTACTATTGACTTTTTTCAGGTGTTTAAAATACACACATATATATTACAAAACGTGTTGTTTATGATCTCGTCCCAAAAAACCCATGTTTCAATTATCCGAACTTTTGATTATCCGAACTAGCCTCAGTCCCAATTGATTCGGATAGTTGAGGTTGCTGTAAATGTTTTAAGAAGGTTTTGCGCAACATAAATCTAAAAGCACTGGATAGCGTTTGGAGCGCTATCGGAATATAGTAAACTATTTCGTATTACTTAGTTACGATGCTATTGTTTTCTATTTTATGAGACGACTCCAGAGTAAGCTATGCCACAAATTAATTTGTTACATATATTGACACACTTAAACCTGAACCCTATTTGTTAATCACAATAGAATTTTAAATGATTGCACACTTGGGTTATGGGCTTTTAGTCTGTTCTCCTATCGTCTAGTGGCTGAGTCAACGAACTACAGTAGAACCTCTTCAAGTCGAGACTCGATAAACCTCAAACTCGCACAAATGTTGAGTTCCCTCCCCTTCAACTCCCAAAACCTCTATTACTCAAAATCTGAACCAGTCGTAATGAGTTCGAATAAATGTTAACCTCTACAAGTCGAATGCTTCCTTACATCCTTTCCTTAAGTCAAGATCCTCCATACGTCGAAAAATCTAGAATTCGAATTTTTGGCATGTCCCTACAAGTTTAACTTAAGAGGTTCTACTGTACTACCTGTTGATAGGTTATTTAGATAAGTTTCATCCATGGTGTGTGTTAGAGGGTAAGGACTTCGAATCCCCAGCGCTATCGGAAGGGAGAGGTCATGCAAAACAGAACGCCCGTTGAACCGCCTAGCGGCAAAGGCATTAGCTGCAGAAACCCCCAAGACCCGCAGCACGCTTGTAACAAGGCATTATTTTTTTATTAATAGATTTAAAATGCTAGCTTAACTCAACAAAGAGTAGTCAAATGGTCTCAATATTATAAATGATTTCCAATAACAGTTTATTAGAGCTAATAAAATTGTATTATGTAAGTAATTTTTTAAACAAATTTTTATCCGTGCAGGGGCGGAGAAAGAATACTAACCTCTGTGGCCGGGGTCGGCCTGTCGTAAAAGGCGACAAAACAACCCACCCTAGCTGCGTGGTAGGGCCTCAAGCCCGTCTGGATGGCGACCACCATTGGTCTTAAGTATGCCGCCATAATAACCTTGTGTTGTGTTCCGGCATTAGTGACCCAAGTGCCTGTACCCTTAAGGGACAGCAGCGTGTTCGCGATGCCACTGGCGTTGCATACACCTATAGGCGGCGGTAACTGCTAAATCCTAAGCGGGCCGTCAGCCTGTCTGCTGTTCTACAGCAATAAAAAAAAATAGCGCTGTCTGTTAGTACAATAAAGGTTTAAAATAGATGTTTGTAGAAACCTCGTGTTTGCAATTAAGCGCTTAATTGTTGGTCCTAAGTGTTTTACGAGATCGTTGTTTGAGCACGAATTAAAGCTTTTCTCATATAACAAGGTTAAAGGTTCACTGACCAATATTCTACTGGCTTTATGAATAAGTATAAGCTACGTTTTTTAATGTCACGGTGGACGCAGCTGATGTAATTACAAAGCTCTAGCTGTCAGAGATTGGCTCCAAAAGACCAATAAAATTTTGACCTCTATCTTTTCTCTTTTATCTTATACTTATCAATCTTCATTTTTTTAACAGAATATTGATAACACATGTGCTGCTACAAACAATTATAAGCGATGACAACCTAATTACTATACTACTACTAGTCGAGTCGAGGTTTTGTATTTAATTTTGTATCATCTATAAAATTTATTCTGTAAAAGTGCCACAATATATGTGATTTCCATTTGATCGGCAATCGAATAAGGAGACTAAGTGTTCAGCTATGCCACAGGATCCTACTTAAGACAGAAGCCCAAAATGCTGGTTTGACGTCGTAATGAGTGATATTTGAGCTAGTGAACTCTCTACTGACACTTCAGCCTTCATTCCGAAGATCGAAATGGAGAAGATAATGTCAGATAACCGATTCCAGGCACCGAACCTCAAGGTTGGGTTGCAATCGGGATTTAACTTTATTATGTGATCTAGCAAAAGGACTGTTTTTACGATTCACACCGTATGTTATTTTTTAATATATAAGCATACAATCTTCGTGTAAATGTTCAAAGGAGTACATGCAAAATCTATTTCAGTTCCCTTTTGAGCATAAAGGCTGCACGTGTATCCAATTATTTTGTAGTGTACGAGTATTTCCTAGCAATAACCGCATTGAGCACTTGGTTCCCTTCCTATGCAATATGTTTCAAAGTTACTAGAATAGACGCCATGTAACAGAGTGCATACGTGCAGAGGACGCCGGAACACAATTACGACTCGTGTTGCTATCGGATGGCCACATTTTACAGCATAAAACCGGATTAATGTGGGCGTTAGTCTGCAGTCTCCACGACCCAATAATGTCACATCTTCTCTTTTTGATTAGGTCAAATCGACTATTGGCATGGCGACGCGTCACACACTGTCAAGTAATTTAAGTCAACAGTAAGTTATTATTTAATAAATATAAATATTTTATATTTCATTATATCATATTTATATCCTGTCGTAAATTATCCTATATGCACATTACTTGTATAAAATAATTTGGATGTTTTCTGGAAGTAAATGCACAATACTTTGATCCGACTGTTCTCAACAGTTAACCCCTTAATATGCATGCTTTAGGTGAAATCGGGATTATCCACTTCGATGATGAAAAAATAGTGTCAAATACATTAGGATAGGAAAGAAAGTATTAATAAATAATTAGTCCTTATTGACATATGTGATGACGTGGAGATAAGGTAATGGAATGGATGAATGGAATCGTTAAACGTTGCAAAATTGTAAATCGTTTTGAAAGTTACTATGACACGGAACTCCACTGTCAAATTAAAGCTAATTTTCACAAAGCATGCTAGACTATCTTGATCAGTGGCAAGGCTGGTGTAGCTATGTACTAAAACCAGCCTGGTGTTCATCAATGTTTGAAGTTTTTTTTTATTGCTGTGGGACAGCAGACAGGCTAGCGGCCCGCTTAGAATTTAGCAGTTACCATCGCCTATGTGTGTTTGCAACGCCAGTGACATCGCGAACACGCTGCTGTCCCATAAGGGTACAGGAACTTGGGTCACTAATTGGAACACAACACAAGGTTATTATGGCGGCATACTTAAGACCAAAGGTGGTCGCCATCCAGACGGGCTTGGGGTCCTTGGGTAATAAGGAACCTAATGGTTATCCTACTCTAAACTGATTTTCCGGGAGAGCTTGGATAACGCAATAACCGGATATGCAGAGCTTGTTAGTAGCATACACTGTTTACGGGAATACAATTATACGAGAGTGCTTCTGTATGTTTCATGTTTATGTTTACGTGAAATTTCGTTATTTTGTCTCAAGTTATTTGTGCTCTCAGGGTTATCATTTTTCTCCGTGCACGGGCGGAGTTAGGATACTGTCTGCTGCAGCCGGAGGCAGCCTGTTTTAATGACGACATAATAACCTCAGCTAGGTGAAGGGCTCCAAGTCCGTCTGGTTGGCAAGCATCTCTTCTAAATATGCCGCGATAAAAGCCTCGTGTTGCGTTCCGGAAGACACTTAGGTAGGTTCTACGTGTACGGCAGCGTTAGCGACGTTTTTGCCGTTGCAAACATCTAAGACTGTGGTAATTTCTTACTATTGAGTGGGCCATCAGCCTGTTATTCAGGAATAAAAAAACAGCATCCTAAATACAGTACCATACTGAATTCGTAGGAGTTTAAGCCTGGGGTAAAATGATGACAAATGCTCAATAAATTAATAAAGATGGTCTCTGTTCTATAATGATAGTACTGCGTCATTCGTGATACTAAGAATACCCGTAATGTAGAAAGGTTTTCTACCATATTTTAACTGGGTTTCTGCTCTGGTATTCGCTCTACATCGTTTTTAATTCTTAGGAATTAGCAACCCTTATAGGATAGCAACGTGTTCGCGATGCCACTGGCCTTGCAAATACCCATAGGCGACGGAAACTGCTAATTTCTAAGCGGGCTGTCATCCTGTCTGCTGTCCTACAGCAATAAAAAAAGCAAGCTATGTAATCTATGTCTATGGCAATATGTATAATGTAGATTTACATAATGCTACTGAGCTCGCAATCTTGAGGAATCCCATAGTATACCTACATTGTCTAAGATGCTGGTGGGTTATATGAATATTTTAGTGAATATTTTATTTTACCTTTCACACCGAGACGAGATAAACTACATACTGCTACGCGTACTACGAATAATGGATTTCAGTTTCCTACTATGGAAGCGAACTGAAATCATGGCAAAAAAATTTGAACATGTATTCTTTCCGGACCGAGACGATTGTTTTTTTTTTATTGCTGAGGAACAGCAAACAGGCTGTCGCCTATGCATGTTTGCGACATTAGAGGGGCACCGCGAACACGCTGCGTTAGTCATAGGTTGTCATAGGGGTACAGGAACTTGGGTCACTAATGCCAGAACACAACACAAAGTTATTATGGCAGCATATTAAGACAAAAGGTTGCCATCCAGACGGGCTTGGCGCCCTACCACGTAGCTAGGGTTGTATTGTCGCCTTTTACGAGAGGCCGACCGCAGACGCAGAGGTTAGTACTCGTATTCTTCTTCCGCTTCTGCGCGAAGAGAATGTTTTAAATGATATTTAACATATCATCGATGTTTTTGGTTCATAAAAAACTATCGCCATCGATTTCATAACTTCACGCCGTGAAATTGCAATCAAGGCCAAGCATTGAATTTAAAAACATGTTTCGCTCGCACGCCCGATTGTGCCGCTTGCGTAACTATTATCGATTTATTATTATGATAGTCTTATGTCATGGAATCAAAGATCGGATATTCGGAATGTTATTGAGGACAATACACTTTTCATAAAACAATATACCCACTTGAAACGTGGCAAAATATTGAAACAAATATGTTATTATTATTTTAGCGTAATACTTACAAATCGTTTCATGCTGATTGTAACGGAAACATTCACTTAACCTGAATTTTTATCAAGTAATTTTATGGTTTAAAGCGATGCGATCAGTGCTCTTCTAACACGATGCGATCGCAAAATAATAAGTATAGTATAACACTATTTTAAGGTTTACATTAATTATGATAATAGGTCTGTAATTTGTGTCAGGAGGACATGAAAAAAAAAAACACGATGTGATTGTAAATTATAGTCAAATAATTGACCTAATTTAAAAAAAAACAACAACAATTGACCTAATTTACTTTGTATATATAAATAATATTTAATCAGATTACGTATGTCAAAAAATGGAGCAACTTTATTAACAATTGAAAGAAATAGCAAATATATAGATAATTGTCTCTGATCAATTAATTTTTCTTGCCACACGTGCGTCAATGATCATCAATGATCGTGAATTATGGCTTTATATGTAATAATTTATGAATCGCTAACAGATGTATCGTTTACAAAGGTGATATTACTTGTTTGTTATTAATGTTTAAAGAAGTAGTTAAATATAACATAGGTTTAAATATAAAAAAATGATATTTTTTTATTTCTCAAATAACGTCAAATTGATCAGTTTGAGCATAATGTGGTATAATATAAATGTATAATTTAATATTTTTTAAACAAATCTACTCCATACAATTAAATAAAAATATGCCTGAAATTTATTTTAAGATATAAAATACATAATTGAATAGTAAAAAAAAACTACCAGTAAATTTCCGTTATAGTAGCCAGTCACATGATCGATATCTGGAGAACAAAAGTTTAATTTCGGTGTAGAAACTCAAGTATTTTTTAGTAATTAAAATTCTTGCCAAGGTGCGATAAACGTTTTTTCTATTAAAACACTTTTTGCCGCGTTATTCTTCCATGGAAAAGCTTTCACTGTTTTCTAATCTATGGCTTAAAGACTTTAGTGATGAGACAGCGACAAGGTTTAAATAATAATAAAAAATATTTGTGATTATTTAGTTTTTACAGTAATTAACATCATCATCATCATCTTAGCGATGAATCCTGGTCGCAGCCCAAACTCTCGCTTCGGCGCCCGGGGTCCGCCTTCCGACTTTTTCTTCTCCACTTCGCACGGTTTTCAGCGTCCCTGGTAGTGAGCCCATTGGCACGCATATCACCCTTTACGATGTCAAGCCAGCACTTTTTGGGTCTACCCCTCCTGCCGGGGCACGGCGGAGGCGGCATGGCCAGACATTTGCTTCCCACGTAAGCATCTGGTTGCCATAAAACGTGGCCGTACCATCGGAGCCGACACTCCTGCAATTTATTCGCAACGTCACGGACATGTATTTTTACGTATACGCTTTTGTACTCTGATTTCATCTGTTAATTATGATACTGCTAAATAACAATTTTCTTTTTGGGTTTCGGGTGACTCATATCTAGAACCCTATTGAAAATAAACAATAAAGAGAGGGCAAGATAGAGGATTGTTGTATTTGACGATATGTTCATGTGTTAAGATATATAGAAATGACGACCTCTCAGCTTGACTCAGCAGCACCAGCTTGTTTTGGAATTCTCCACTCCAAGCTATTCTAATGTCCGTTAACAATTTTCGGTAACGATCTTTTTAATGTCTTCTTTAATTCCGATGTTCTCTCGTCCCGTCTGTCCACAGAGATAATAAAATTTATTTTCTATGAAACAACCTTTTTGTTATGCTGCATTTGTATTATACGAAGTCGGTCTGCTCAAGTCCAAACCTGGCACTAAATAGATAAGTTTACATTATCGATTTCATAAATAAAATATGGCGATCATAAATTCGTGCCTCATGCACGAATTTACGAAATAACGTGGTTGAACTTACGGTAGCTTATTTATGTGTACAATTAAAGTTATACAATAACAACGTAACAGATGCAATAAAAATGAAATTTAATTGTTGTTTATTACGCATTTTATTTTTGGTAATGGATTTTATTGCTTTTATAAAATGTTTAATTATTCGTAAAGGGTACTGTTTAAATATTTACAGTATAAATTATTATTTGGAAGAGATTTAATTGGATTTTTAAATATTCGCTTGTGCGCCCTGACAGTTGCCTAGAAGGCGCGTCAATGGTATACCCACTAAACTAAAACTACCCCAGTGTTACCCAACCTCCTAGAAGAGATATGCTTTCATGCGCACCTCCAGCCCGGGTGAGTTCTTGATACCACTAGTATAAATAATAGTAGGTCTGCATGTATTTATCATACGATCTTCTAAAAGTATACTATCCAATACAGAAAATTTCCAGGATAATTGCCAAGTTTATCGTTAAATATCTGTCCCTTGTAGAAGAAAGAAAAGAATTTCCTTGAGATGTTGGGCCCAGGTATCAAATGGTTTTAATTAATTCATTTCACGATTTACTGACTTACTTACTAAAAACAAAGTATACGAAAACTGAAACAACAAATAAATTTTAAATGTTGGAAAAGTTTCATTTAACATTTATTTGTTGTAGTTTAGTTAGTCTTTCTCCGTCCAGGGGCGGAGTAAGAATACTAACCCCTGCAGCCGGGGTCGGCCTGTCGTAAAAGCAACAAAAAACAACCCACCCTAGCTGCTTGGTAGGGCCCCAAGTCTGCCTGGGTAGTAACCACACATACGCGACGGTAATTGCTTATATATATATATATATATATATATATATATATATATATATATATATATATATATATATATATATATATATATATATATATATATATATATATATATATATATATAGGATAGTATGTAAATAAGTCTGATGGTATGTCTAATCTGTTTAAATATCTAGCGGGAAAATAAGTTACTGATAAAAATGTCGCCAATCAATTACCTATCTATCTTTAATCTTTAAACAGTTAATAAGCAAACCTACTTTACGACTATGATAAACTTAACTCATAAAATAAGACAACAAATCCAATCTCAAAGCGACAACAAATGTTCTACTTTCATAATGAACATTTAAACACAATTCTTGTTCCAGTAATCTAAAAAGATAATTGAGCAGAAATTGCAAAAAATTGAAATAAACGTTACAGAGCGTGAAAAGTCAACAACTTTCTTTAAAAACAAAAAAAAAACTTACCCAATATAGTAATAGAACACTTCCCGAAATAATCGATAACTGCCATAATAACGGAGAACTTCATTCAATGTTACGTCACTATACTTTCACTCGTTACATTCGAACACTAAGGACGGTGCACTCTAGTTCAACGCACTTCTAATATCAACTAATTTTAGCAACCTTATTGTTGTCATTATTTAAAAAAAATATTACTTGTCATTTTTTTAGTTTAATTAGTTTTTTAAATACTTCGATGAATGTATTAAAAACATTTAACAAGAGTGTATGAAAAGTTTTTACCGGGTGATAAGTCGCGTTAGCCCCGACATTTGGCGGCAGATTGGACAACATGGTCCATCGTGTCTTGCTTTTACTTTCAGCGAATTAGTGGGGGATTACGGATGCGTAGCAATCATTGAATCATTGTCTCATAATATGCAATCTTGCACGCGTGAATAGACCATGTGTTATGTAAACATATTATAGTTTTATTTTGAAAATAATGAACTTTTCTCATAAACTGGCTTGTCAGAATTTTGAATATTGAAGATTTGAATGCCCTCAATATCTACAGTTGTAGTTCTTAAAAATATTCTTATTCAAAATATTCCTACGGCAACTACAAAATCTAGCTATACTCGTATTTCCATCGATTATCTTGTGTTTTATTACATAAATAAAGGAAATGACACGGAGTAATAGCCATGCAAAAGGGCTTGTAATTGGCTACGACTTTAAGGTTACCCTAACGACCCTGTGAGATGTTCATCTAGATTATGCGAGTCATCACAGAGACCTCAATTGACCAGTTGTACATCTTTTAACTGTTAGTTATTTTAGTTCTGTGACAATACCTAATACATTTTAAGAGATATTTAAAGATTAAAGAGCTAAAAATGACGAAATATGAAATCTATCCAAAATAATTGAGCACCAGTTGAATTTGTTGATTTAAAACCTCGGGGAATACTGTAGAGTATTAATATAGCATTCAGCACCGCCATTTTGTGTCTACATTTCCATAATTATAATATCTTTTGCCAACATTGAAACAATGGCAGTCAAGAAGCTACTACTACTCCAAAACAGAACGTTAGCAAAAAAAGGAATGATGAATTATTTTCTTTGACAAATCCTTATTTAGTTTTTCATTTCTTATATTTTTATAAAAAAATACATTTGGTATGTAATTTTCGCTTAGTCCACAACATTTTTTTTTTACTATAGCCTTCAAATGCATACGAAAAGAGCGAAAAAGATATGGCTGAGTTTTTACAGCAGCGACTTCCTTCTGTACCCACAACTCCGAAAGGAAAAAAAACCTTTACTGTCTGAATACTAGCAAATACAAATACGCTTTCGGGCATTTAATGATTTCCTAGGAAAGTGGTGGGTAACCCTATTCATATCTGGCCGGAATAACATAATTAAAGCATAAAACGCTAAAAGTTTCTGATGAAACAGAAATACTACGTTTCATTGGACAAACGTGGTTGATATATTTACTGTCCTCCATCAAAAAGAGGCATACGGCCAGCAGTAAGGTTTTATAGGTTTATAGCATATTTGTAATGCGAAAAATAAATTAAGCTTTTGTCATAATGCGACCTTTGCAAGTTAAACAAATTTGAAATGTTTTAAGGCGGTCAGTTGTGCAATGGGGAATTTGAAGCTGACATATTATGCGTGATTGTTAAGGATTTTCCTTTTAAAGCTTCGATTACAAGTTTGCGGTTATAGATTACAGTTTAATGTTTTACTTATTTGACCGTACCGACCCTTGCCGGTTTCGGGTCTCTCTTTGAAGGCAAAGTAAAGAATATCAGCCATACTTAAGCAAGGGATTTGGTGTTGCACACATAGTCGGTATGCACGTTTCCTTACAACAGCGACCTTCATCGTCAGTATGCAATTATCTTCAGTGTAGTTTTTTTTGGTCTCGGGGAAAAACCCTCTCTTGACGGGTTCCCGCCACCCGGGGGGACCGAGGGATATGTGGGACTCCGAGAAAGATGTTCGGCCATCCGAATACCCACTAAAAACCCCGCTGTTTGTGACCTGCCGATCTCATGGCCCGGTCCGGCGCCGGCCCATCCTTTGTCTCAAGGCGGGCCTCTTCTATCAGTGTAGTTGCCATAATGGGTTTCAAATTTATGATCGCTAGGTTGCATCTTTACTGTAATATTAGCTACTATACATATTTTATGTTTTTTTTAATGCTGTAGGACAGCAGACAGGCTGACGGCCCGCTTAGAATTTAGCAGTTAACGTCGCCTATGGGTGTTTGCAACGCCAATGGCATCGCGAACACGCTGCTGTCCCATAAGGGTACAGGAACTTGGGTCACTAATGCCAGAACACAAAACAAGGTTATTATGGCGGAATCTTAAGACCAAAGGTGGTCGCCATCCAGACGGGCTTGGGGCACTACCACGTAGCTAGGGTGGGTTGTTTTGTCGCCTTTTACGACAGGCCGACCCCGGCCGCAGAGGTTAGTATTCTTTCACTAGGTTACGCCGTAAGATACTTTGTATAAATACTATAATGATTCGAAGGAAAATTATATAAAAAAGTTATAAGTACAAAATAAGCTGATTTCGCCGAAATAATATTCAAAAACAAAAAGGTTAAGTACTTTGTTGAAGAAATGAATTCATTGAACGTTTTCCGTAAAGCGTTTTGAGAATTGTATTCGCGAAAGAAAAGCTCCCTTAACAGGCTCATTTACACGAGACGATTAAATTTTTTCTTTTAAAATATTTATTACTGAATACTAAAGTCTTTAATCAATTTTAATCATTATTGAAATCAATTTTATAACCTCGAATGTAGGTGTAAAACATTTTTGTGAAATACAGTGTTACGTCCATAGGTCTCAAGCATGAGACCTCTACGCAAAAATAACAAACCTTGTCTCTTTCTTGGAATGTCGCCAAAGATTAATTTTTCTGTTAGCTCACTTAGATAACTAAGAATAACATTCGGTTTCTCCTTTCGTGCTAGGAAGATCAGATGCTAGTTGTACTTTTTAGAATATGATCTACATCAAAACAGGTCAAAAACTAGAGAGGTTCCACGGTATCTGTAAAGTAACACATGCATTATCAGAGCACGGTTGCTTCGGGCAGTGCCTGTGTCGCATCACTCAGTAGCAGCAAACGTCAGATTCACTGGTGGTATAGACGACAAGGATACGGTGCTCCACACCCTCCAGGTGTATCCCGCATGGACATCAGTGTACCGAAACCTCATCGCCAGCATTAGATAGGTCCCGATGGTTGGAAACAATCCGAATGGGACGTTACTCCATACTTTCTCGAGCGGCGGGGTTTGCATGAAGCATTTCTAGCTCGAAAATAAAGTGGCTCATCTGGCGTACAAATATTTTGCCCTACGACAATGCTCAGCATCAGAGAGAATGACTGACGTCGAAGTAGCTTGAGGCCAAACCGGGATACAAACGTGCATCTAGATTGGAAATCACCCATAACTGACGGAAAAAACTACTCGTATATTTTGTACCACATATTTTATGGTGATTGAAATTGTTACACATAAGTTCGCATTATTACATCATTTTTAAATGTTCTATAATTTAATATTATATTACCATAGATGGCATTAAAATATTATAATAATATTCCTAATCTCAACGTTTACTCCAGAAATTTTATAATGACAAAGAAATCGTAACGTATAAAGTTTGTTTAAAGACGGTTCTTCGTGAAGGATGCGTCTATGAGCTTCATCCTGCCTTTTGTGCCGCCTCAACGCCATCTACATTCAAAAGGAGCACTAAAGTCATTGTATTCGACCCCCCTGATTCTCTATTGGCCCCCAGATAATGCCTTAGTAGTTGAATATTCACTTCACGCATTTTTCTATAGTGCCTTTCATTTTATTGAGAGCAAGAAATTGTTTTGTTGGATGCTAAATATTAACTTTTGCGTAGGCGTTAAATCAATATAGATCTAGGCGAGGAGAGTGGGAAACATGTTGCTATAGTTAAAATCAGGATTGTCTTTATCCGGAGGTTCAAGGGTGCGGATGCACCCGGGCGCATAGTCCTTGGGGGCGCACGCAAGCTGAGCGCTAGAAATTTCGATATTTCATTAAACTCTAACTCATTTAGTATCAACGTCATTGCATCGTTTTGTACATTTGTTTCGTCAAATGCATGCATAAAGTTTAAATCAGTTGTAACACTTTGTGGATATATTTGTCAGGATAAATTATTTTATTAAATTTTAATTGCGTCTTTTGGGTTGACAAGAGGTCTTGGCTGACCACCCCGCACCCTGGTGCAGAATATACTTAAGATGGCGCTGGTCAAAATATACACGTTATTTTCTTGCTGTTCAAAAGTTCAAGAATTGATATATTTTTAAAGCTTGAAATTAATAAATACAACCTTACTAAAATATATCTCTTATTACAGTTATTCGAAACTATAAGGAATATGATTTTTTTAACTTACGATGGAATCTTTAAGAGGTCTTGGCTGACCACCCCGCACCCCGGTGCAGAATATACTTAAGATGGCGCTGGTTAAAATATATACGTTATTTTCTTGCTGTTCAAAAGTTCAAGAATTGATATATTTTTAAAGCCTGAATTATTAATAAATACAACCTTACTAAAATATATCTCCTATTACAGTTATTCGAAACTATAAGGAATATGATTTTTTTAACTTACGATGGAATCTTTAAACCCCCAAACTTCTTGTTTGATTTATACCTACTTTTTTTCCTCACTTCGCACAAACTTCGGCATCCTTATAGTATATTGGCCCCATGTTACCTTTTACAATGTTAACGTAGCATTTCCTGACGCTTTCTGAGTAAGCTTAGTCCATATGGTCTACCCATTTGTTCTCTCACTAGTTAAAGCGCAGATCTTGAATCATGTATAACATACTTCTCTATAATAAGTTTAAAATATTTTCATGGCTTGTCTGAAACGAGGCTCAACCCATCTTGATGTTAATACTAACAATAACAATTGGTAGTAGTAAGAATCAAAATGTTCTTTTATCTGTCTCAGCCATTTTATTATAGAAAAGAAGTATGGTTTGGTCTTTACAAAAAATGTATGCATGTGTGTGTGTGTGTGTGTGCGCGCGCAACTCACATACGGCAGAAGTGAAACTTCAGAAAATTAGATTACATTTAATCTAATATATAAAATTCTCGTGTCACAGTTTTCGTTGCCATACTCCTCCGAAACGGCTTGACCGATTTTGATGAAATTTTTTGTGCTTATCCGGTATCTATGAGAATCGGCCAACATCTATTTTTCATCCCCCTAAATGTTAGGGGTAGTCCACCCCTAAACTTTTATTTTTATTTTTTGACATTTTATTATTTATATGGCAGAACAACGTTTACCGGGTCAGCTAGTATACATATAAAAGCTACGAAAGATTGTGCAAAGATGGCACAAAATTTATAGAAAACTGTATACTTGTATTCTATCTTATTCTCTCGCAGGCCATGTCCTATTTGTGAATATGTTTGTCTGTTTTTGGCGTCAGATTTTCGTTTCATTCAATCGCGCCGGTGCTAAAGAAGTTTCACTTCAGCTTCCAGTCCTGACAAGGTTTCAGAGCAATAAACAAAAGTCGACCTTGTGAACCGCTATATAATGCTCAAGGTGGCGCCGGGGGTTTTGGTCGATATGCCATAACGACCCTCGCTGGCCATCACAAGCCAGCAACATAGAAGAGCGACCCTTGTAGTTGGTACTTTTTTTTTTTTTGGTGTCGGGGAAAAACCTCTCTTGACGGGTTCCCCCGGCCCGGGGGGACCGAGGGATATGTGGGACTCCGGGAAAGATGTTTGGCCATCCGACTACCCACTAAAAAACCCCGCTGTTCTCCTATCGCCTACGCCCGGGCCCACGGATATATGGCCAGCCGATCTCGTGGCCCGGGCCGGCGCCGGCCCGCCCTTTGTCTTGAGGCGGGCCCCTTCTAAAGTGTTGGCGCCAGGGGGTCAGGATTTCGTCCCCCCGGCGCTCTCCTAACAACTCTAGGAGTTGAGGGGGGCCGCGGAACAGCACGCAGCCCTCACCCTCGCGGCAATGGTGCGGGTGGTGGATCCTCCCCCGAGGGGCCGCCCGCGGCCGCTTTTTACGGCGGCCGGAGGTCGTTATTTGACCTCCGGCGCCGCCGACGTGGCCTGCGTTGGCGGGAGGGGAGTGTGGTGGTCGACTCCCGCTCCCGCTCCGCCGCCTCCTTTGCGGACATGACTGCCTCGCAGAAGGAGGCAACGGCCGTCCATCCAGGATCGCTCCCGACCATGGACAGAACCAGGGCCGGGAGCGACAGGTCCACGCCGATTTGGGTGACAAGGGCGCGGCGCTCCTCGCGCCACGCAGGGCACACGGCGACAGTGTGGTTCACCGTGTCCTCCTCGTCGCCCGCGCCACAGTGGTGGCGCCCCGACGTCATCTCCCGCCCTATGCGAGACAGGTACCTCCCGAAGCAACCGTGCCCCGAGAGGACCTGCGTCAGGCGGAAGGTCAGGGCGCCGTGGCTCCTTTCCAGCCATTCGGCCAGGACGGGCCTCACCGCTTCGATGGTGGCAAGGCCCGCGCTGGGGTGCGCGAGGCGCTCCTTCCACTCCACCATGAGCACCTCGTCGCGCAGCTCCGCCCGCTTTACCTCAACTTCGCGAGGCGCGGGGCGAGAGCCACGCTCGGCCGCGTCCCGGCGCCACTGGTATAATAGCGCCAGGACCCGGGCCTCGAGGTCCCATGGTGGGGATCCGGCCAGCAGGGAGGCCGCTTCGAAGGACACCGTGCGGTATCCCCTAATCGCCCTGACGGCCAGGACGCGCTGCGGCCTGCGTAGCAGCGCCATCGTTTTGGCCGTCAGGCGATCCGCCCAGATTGGGGCCCCGTAAAGGGCCATCGACCGCACGGTTCCCTCGAAGAGCCGGCGGCACACTTCGCCCGGCCCGCCAATGTTCGGCAGCAAACGGGAGAGTCCCGCCGCCGCCCGAACTAGCCTCGGCGCCAGGCGGTCGAAGTGCGCCGCAAAGTTTCATCGCCAGATCGTAGTTGGTACCCTCGGGTATATGCTCTGAGCCCGACATAACCCCAACTTCCCCTGGACTTTCAAAATAGTATTGATACTAGTCTTCTTAGGATAGAGTCCTGACAAAAAGAAGGTTAATCGGGCTAAATGAATCTATTTACTTTCTATAATAATAGTAATGTTGAAATATTTTTAATTTCGTTTCTAAATATGATAAAATAATTGTTTTCTAAAGTATCATGAAGCACAAACCAAACCTCCTTTTAGAAAAGCATAGGTAAGAACCGAATGAGGTACAATCAGCTCCTGTGACAAAACAGCTGCGTTACATAGGCAAGGCGAGATTTCTCCATGAGCTGTAGTAGTTGTGTAGCGATCACAACAGCTCATGAACCCATTAGCGCCCAACATTTAAAAATTAAGAAAAACAGTTTTTTTGGTGAAACATTTTTAGTTAAAGTAAAATAATATAAAAATATTTTTTTTACAATTATTATAGAGATTATGCCTAACGGTTGAATACATTATTTTAAAAATACAAATTAAGTAAGAACCAAAAAATATTTTTGTAATGTTCTCTAATTAGGACTATGATAATGGGTTAAAATATAAATAAATAAAGGATACTAGGTTGAATAAGCTAGCATAGCCACCCTTCGAAGCAATAATCATGACTAGTCTCCCCGACATTACACAAGCAAACAATAAATAAAATCCTAGCAATATACGAATAAGTGCTCTTAACGCACTTTACTGTACAAATTTATAAATATTATACATAAATGAAATATATTTTCAATGTCTCAAAGGAAAATGTTTTATTAAAAATACCTAGTCAGGTCATAAGTATTGTCACACAGTAAAAACTTTTCTTTTAGAATGCTGGCCACAAAAAAGTTTATTGAATTAGAATTTCGAATTGTTCATGAAAATAAAAATGTATAACTTTTAGAATTTTACTCATTTTTAAATATGGAGTGGACGCTTAAAGAAGACCGTGTTGCAGTTATTGCGTTGCATCGTTGCGGTTACGCGCCAATTCAAAATTTTAACATACTGAAAAATTTGAATATTACCAAAAGATTCGTTTATCGTACCATCAAACGATACAATGAAGACTCTAGTGTAGATGACAGGTCAAGAAGTGGTCGCCCTCGGTCTGTTAGGACTCCAGCAGTGATAAAAGCTGTGAAGGCACGAATTCAAAGAAATCCCAAACGTAAGCAGAAACTGTTGGCCCTTCAGATGGGGTTAAGCAGAACCACGGTGAAAAGGGTGTTAAATGAAGACTTAGGGCTTCGGGCATATCGAAGAAAAACAGGACATCGTTTGAATGCTCGTCTAATGGACCTGAGACTGAAGAGATGCCGCGCTTTGTTGAAGCGGTACGCGGGAAAAAAATATCGGGAAATTCTTTTTTCGGATGAAAAAATGTTTACCGTAGAAGAGAGCTACAACAAACAAAATGATAAGGTGTACGCACACAGTAGTGAAGAAGCGAGCAACCGTATTCCGCGTGTCCAACGAGGTCATTTTCCATCTTCGCTCATGGTATGGTTGGGAGTTTCTTATTGGGGCTTAACAGAGGTACATTTTTGTGAGAAAGGTGTAAAAACGAATGCTGTTGTGTATCAAAATACAGTCCTGACGAACCTTGTGGAACCTGTTTCTCATACCATGTTCAATAACAGGCACTGGGTATTCCAACAAGATTCGGCGCCAGCTCATAGAGCGAAGAGCACACAAGACTGGCTGGCGGCGCGTGAAATCGACTTCATCCGGCACGAAGACTGGCCCTCCTCCAGTCCAGATTTGAATCCGTTAGATTACAAGATATGGCAACACTTGGAGGAAAAGGCGTGCTCAAAGCCTCATCCCAATTTGGAGTCACTCAAGACATCCTTTTTTTTTTTTTTTTTTTTTACGGGGTGGGGAAATCCTCATGGACTACCTCCGCCTGGGGAAAGGCGGAGGGGCGTGCCGGATTCTTACCGGCTAAAACCACCACCCCGGTGTCTCCTCACACGTGCGCGCGGGGCCGCGGGAATCCAAATTCTTCCGCAGCCCCACACTAGTGCTGGCCCGGTGTGTCCGGGCCTCGTCTCCTGCACGGGGTAGTGAGGTGTTTAACTACCCCGTGCATCGCCTCAGAGGCGCGCGCCGACACCCGCGCGCGCCTCCACCTCGGGTCCATCGAATAGGGGGCGGGAACTTCCCCAAGTCCCTCGCCCCTGGACCTATTCATGGGGGCTGGAAAAGGGCGTTGTCCGCCCTTCTCCTGCGCCCGGTGCGCCTTCTGCGGCCGGGGAAGGGAGTCGAGATCTCCCTCTCCCGTTCCGCAGTTTCCTTCTGCGACATCACGTCCTCACAGAAGGACACCACTGCGTCCCACGACTCTGCGCTACCGACCATCCTCCGCACTACGGCCGGCAGCGACAGATCGTCTCCCACTTCATTTATGAGGACACGGCGCTGCTCCTCCCAAGCTACACACTCGGCGAGCGTGTGTTGCGCCGTATCCTCCCCGCAATGGACGCAGTGGTGGCACCGAGCGTCCGGCTCCCTGTCTATGCGGCACAGGTACTTGCCGAAGCAGCCGTGCCCCGACAGCACCTGCGTCACCCTAAACGACAGGGAGCCGTGCCTTCTCCCGAGCCAGTCGTCGAGTACTGGCCGGATCGCCTCGACGGTAGCGAGGCCGGCGGTAGGGCGCAGAAGCCTTTGCCGCCATTCCGCCACCAAGACCTGACGGAGCTCCTCTCGGCGCAGCGCGATCTGCCGCTGCGCCGGCTTCGAGCCCCGTGCCCGCTCTTCCTCGCGCCATCGA
The DNA here is from genome assembly GCA_963693495.1 of Malacosoma neustria. Taxonomy (NCBI): domain Eukaryota; kingdom Metazoa; phylum Arthropoda; class Insecta; order Lepidoptera; family Lasiocampidae; genus Malacosoma; species Malacosoma neustria. Next base: position 15,021,216 of record OY856390.1, read on the forward strand.
TATAATGACGCGAGTACTTTCGCCTCTAGGTCCCAGGGCGGGGATCCGGCCAGGACGCAAGCCGCCTCGTAGGAAATCGTGCGATACCCGCGGACGACTCTGACGGCCATCGCCCTCTGCGGTTTACGCAGAATGGCGAGAGTGCTGGCCGTCATGTCCAACGCCCAAACAGGGGCCCCGTACAGGGCCATGGACCGCACGATTCCCACGTACAACCGCCTACAGGCGGCGCTCGGGCCCCCCAAGTTGGGAAGCAACGTCGAAAGCGCGCCCGCTGCACCCATCAGCTTGGGCGCCAGCCGCCGGAAGTGAGGCCCGAATTCCCATCGGCTGTCGAGCACCTGTCCCAGATACTTCATGGTGGACTCGACAGCTATCCGGGCCCCGCTGACCACGATGTGTGATCCCGGCGCCGGCGCACGTCGGGGGCCATGAAACACCATGGCCTCCGACTTGTTTAGGGCCACCTCCAGGCCCAGGCGCCGGATGCGGTTCACCACCTGTGACACCGCAGCCGTGGCTATCAACGTCGCCTCCCTGTGCGAGCTCCCCCGGGTTAGTGACAAGCGTGTCGTCCGCGTAACACGTCAAGTCGGCGCCCGACGGGAGTTCGCCTCTCAGCACCCAGTCGTAGCCGATGTTCCACAGGAGCGGTCCCAAGACCGATCCCTGTGGAACACCGCACGACATGAAGTGCCGACCGGCACCGTCACGTCCCCGATAGGTGACGCATCTACCCTCCAGATAAGCCCCTACCGTACGGCGGAGGTAGGGAGGCACGCGATGGTATTTCAGAGCCTCCCGAATACAACTCCAGGGTAGGGTGTTGAATGCGTTGGAGATGTCTAAAGACACCGCCAGCACCACCCCACCCCGGGATACCGTCTCCTCCGCCAGGGCCCTCACGCGCATGATGGCGTCTATGGTGGAGCGCCCCCGACGAAAACCAAATTGGTTGTCGTCCAGGTCCGGCCCCTCTCTGCACAAGTGGCTGACGAGGCGATCTGCGATAATGCGCTCAAAAAGTTTGCCCGCCTCATCGAGCAGCACTATGGGCCGATACGCGGACGGCGAGTCCGCGGGGCGCCCCTCCTTCCTGAGCAGGACCAGCCTCCCCTCCTTCCACACACTGGGAAACTGACCCCGCTCGAGACATGCCGTGAAGAGCCCCCTCAGCTGGGGCTCTAGCTTCTTCAGAGACAGGACGAGAGCTCGACCAGGAACTCCGTCGGGTCCGGGCGCTGTGTTCTTAGCCCGGAGTCGCGACACGGCCGCTCTCATCTCTGCTTGCGTCACCTCGGGGACATCGGTGCTCTCCTCTTCTGGAGATTCTGTGGCTGAGGGCGAAGCCATCGCCGGGGGAACGTGTCCCACTCGCTCAGGGAAGAGGGCCGATACCACCGCCTCTAGCAACTGGGGTTGCATACTTTGTACCAGTGGAGGCGCCCAGGGACGCAACTTGCCCCGTACCCAACGGTAGGGGCGCCCCCACGGATCCCGATCTAGGGACCCCAGCAGCTCCTCCCTGGCACGCGACTTAGAGTCGCCGATGGCCAGCCACAGAGTCTCCTTGGACGCGCGGTACACCTCATACAGCGCGTCTTCCTCGACGGAATCCCGTCGACGTCGTCTCCGGTATCGCGTGTACTGGCGGCGAGCCGCAACGCACTCAACGCGCAGCCGGGCGATCTCGTCCGTCCACCAGTACACCTGGCGCCTTGCGGACTGTTGGCGGACACGGGGCATGGACGCGTCGCAGATCTGCATCATCGCCCCGCGAAACCACAGCGCCACCGCTTCGACGTCGACGGGGCCGTCCGTCGCCGACTCCCAAATCCAGGACTGAACTAAGGCAGCTTCCTCGAGTAGTTCCTTGTCGATGCGCTTAAGCGCCCAACGCGGGCCGTCGTTAATCGGGGCTGTTGGATGGCGGCCGCTCGCGGTCTGGGCAGAGACGTCGAACCGGATATACCGATGGTCCGACAGCGTCTCCACCTCCACGGCGACACGCCAGTCGCGGACTCGGCTAGCGACAGAGGGGCTAGCGAACGAGACGTCCACTATCGACCCGCCCCGCTGCCGCACGCACGTGTATTCCGAACCCCGATTCAGGACGACCAGACCAGTCGTCACCGCCCACTCTTCCAGCACCTCGCCCCGAGGGTCAGTGACCGGAGATCCCCACGCTGATGACTTAGCGTTGAGATCCCCGAGCACCAGAACGGGACGAGGGTGATAGCGGCCTACTACGGCGCCCAACTCGACAAGAAAACTCTCAAAGTCGGCGAGACTCTTGTTGGGGGAGAAATACGCCCCCACAATGACGATGCCGCCCGAGACCGCAGCAACCCAGCCGCGGCCACGAGACGGGTCGATCAGAGCCTCGCCAATAATGGCCACCAAACCGTCAGCGCACCCCAGCCAGTTGTCACGGGCGGGGATGAAGTACGGCTCGGCGACCACAGCCACGTGGATCGACCACTCTGCCATGCTCTGGAGTAAAAGATCCTGAGCTCTGGCACAGTGGTTGATGTTGCCCTGGAGGAAATGGAGTTGTGCCATTATTGACATTCCATTCCCTCGGCAACGGTTCTGGGCCGGGAGTCGGCCGCGGAGCTACTAGCCTGCCGGGGCCGCGAGGTTTCCCCGGCAGGTTTAGAGCTCCTCTTCTTCTTCTTCTTGGCCTTGCTGGCAGGCGCGCCACAGGCCCCTCCGCCCACTTTATGTCCCGCTGGCTTCCCTGCAGCCGAACATAAGCTGCAGTTGAGCGCTGCGGAACACTGGGACGCCTTGTGGCCGGGCTGACCGCAGCGATAACAAAGGTCACTACGGTCAACCTCAGCGGTGCACTTAGCCCGAACGTGCCCCTTCTCCAGGCACCGGAAGCAACGCAAAGCCCGGGGCTGCAGGAGTTTCACCCTCGCCGCAACCCAGCCAACCAGCAATCTGCCGCTTAAGGCGATCTTCTTCGCCGATGCTATAGGGCACCGAACCCAGACCACGCCGAGTCCGGTGGCGTCGGTGCGTATATCACCGGCCCGCACTTTGTCCGGCGGACACTCTCCGCTTCGGGCAACGGCTGCCGCCACCTCCTCAGAGGTCACGGAGTCGTCCAGACCAGCAATCCGCATCTCTGCGGTTTTCATTGGCCTGGAGACCCGGACGTCCTCAGGGTTGAGGACCTCCCTCATCTTGGCGGCCAGAGCGTCCGCCTTTTCGGCACTGCCACTCGCAGCACCAGCCACCTCGAACAGCCGCGCGCCCGTGGCAGCCTGCCTGAGGGTGACGGACTGAAGACCAAGATCTGATAATTTGATCTTGGCCTTGGCCTCGGCAATGACCGACTGGTACGTTACACCACGCTCCGCAGCTCCGGGCTGTAGCGTGAGCGTCACAGCCTCGGAACGTGGAGCACGTACCGCCGGCCCTTTGCGACCGCCTTTGGCAGTCCGCCGCGCAGGCTGCGCAACCGCCTTTGCGGCTCGGCCGGGGGCGCGCGCTGTTGCTGAGGCCGTCTTGGCGGCTTTGCGGGCCTTCTTGCGGCTCACGACTGTCGCCCAGGTCTCACCCTTAGACCCGGCAGTCGTGGGCTGATCACTCGATGCGGCTCCCTCCACGGGCTTTTTAACACCCTCCGCGGGCTTCCCCTTCTGAGGCGTAGGTCTCGGCGGGCCCTCAGCCCTCCGCCGTGTATCGGCCGCTAGGGGAGGACGGAGGATTTCCGCAGGGAGGCGCCGAGAAATAGCCTCTATACGAGCATTGACCATGCTCCCGCACTGGAGCATGCAGAGCCGGACAATGCGCTCGACCTCGTCGTCGGTATTAGTGCTTGCCGGTCTCGGTGCGGGAGCTGGGGCCACTACCGATGCGGCATTAGGGGCATTAGTACGTCGCTGCTGTTGATCGCTCAGCGCAGCAACCTGTCGCCGGAGGTCCTCCAAATCATTTCGGAGACGACTGTTTTCCTCCTGCAACTTCGCGACCTCGTCTGAGGCCGTCCTGTTGAGGAGGATGCCAATCGCCTCCTTAATGTCCGCGGCAGCTTCCTTTAGACCGCGAGTGAACGTCCCCTTTAGGCTGCCGGATTTGGTGGCAACCTTCAGGACTAAGTCCACCCCGTCCAGGGCAAGCTGGCTTAGGGCCACCGCAGATGGTTCCCCCCCTTCCGCCGCTAGAACAGCGCGTCGCTCACGTGCGCGTCGGGCCATTTGCGACACTTCGTCGGCCGCGACGGCTTTGCGTTGCTCTCTTTTGGTGGCGCTGAGCTCAGCCTTTGAGCTCCCTAGCGAGACACAACTCTCGCCACCAGGGTCCTCAGTGGTGACACTCAAGACATCCTTGATTAAGGCAGCCGCCGATATTGACATGGACCTCGTTCGTGCTGCGATAGACAACTGGCCGCGCAGATTGAAGGCTTGTATTCAAAATCACGGAGGTCATTTTGAATAAACTTTAATGTCATAAGAATCTATGTTTTGTTAAGTTCATTTTGGTATATGAATGGTTACATAATTAATAAACTTGTTACAATTATTTTACATTAAACATGTGACAGAATTTATGACCTGACTAGGTACAGTATGATAGCGAATTATGAATCTCAAGCAGACTTGTTGATTTTTCTTTGTCGTTCTTGAGACATAAAGAGAATGAATTTAGTCCCATTACAAGTTCTCGTAATTTGAATAAAAAAATTAGATTAATGTATAATGATGAATGTAAACCCAGATATATTGTTGCATGCATGCATTTTGTTATTGATTTTTGTAACTCATATTTCGCAAATAAATGAATTAGAATTATTTTATTTACTTGTATTAATATGTCTATTTCACCGTGCATGTTTGCTTGGTACTCTTTCAATTATCTAGTAGGATCGTTTTGTTACATTTTATGATAGGCTGACCTCGGCCGCAGGGGTCTATATTCCTTACTCCACCTCTGCATTGAGAAAATTATAAATAGAGTGCCATTATTCTAGTACGGACCTCTGTAAATTTGTAAAAATAAATCTTTTGTTATTCTGATGACTTACATATACTATAAAAAGTTTAATATTTTTTCCATGCAAGGGCGGAGTAACGACACTAACCTCTGCGGCCGGGGTCGACCTATTGTAAAAGACAACCCTAGTTACGTGTTAGGGTCCCAAACCCGTCTGGATGGCAAATACCCTAGGTCTATAAATTCAATAATGCTGAATATTTCATCAGCTTGTCATGAATTTCAAATACTATTTTTTTAAAAGTTGGTAAACTGGGTTGGAAGAATATACAAAAAGTATTTTTAGAAAATATTTTAATAAAATGATAATGTTAATATCCGTGCAGGGGCGGAAAAAGAATACTAGCCTCTGCGGCCAGGGTCGGCCGTAAAAGGCGATAAAATAACCCACTCTAGCTACGTGGTAGGGTCCTAAGCCTGTCTGGATGGAGACTTTAAGTATGCGCTTATATGCGCTTATAAGTATGCCGCCATAATAACTCTGTGTTGTGATCTGGCATTAGTTGATCCATGTTCTGGCTCCCCTTTGGGACAACAGCGTGTTTACGGTATTCGTACCGTCGCAAACAGCCATAGGCGTCGTTACCTGCTCACCGTTAAGTGGGCCGCCGGCCTATTTGCTGTTCCTTGGCAATTAGAAAAAAGTTAGTCATAGTAGAATCTAAGAGGTGTTTGTTCGTTAAAAACTTTACTATATAATGCATTTCAAATAAGAGTAATCGATTTTGCGCCATGTTGTGACGTCATAGCATAGGTTTCTAATATTTACATTTCTATCTCTAATGCTTCTTTTTTAACATTCATGCTTTTCTTAATCGTTGTCTTTTATTTTTGTATAATTTATATTAATTAAAGTATGTTATTATAACTAACAAGTTCGAACCATAACAGAATAAACTTTCAACACTATATATATAGATAATTTTTACAATGTAATACAAAACATTTAAAATATTTACTAATTACAATCGACAAACAAAAATATTTTGAGGTAACGTACATAAAGAGATCTTTTTTTTCTGAAGAAATCTGAAGTACAGCTCCAGGGGAATGAAAACGAAGTTATATGGGGAGGTACATGGGTGACACCGTCCATTTGCGGTCCCTAATATGACTAACATATAACAGCCAAAATTGTCCGCCGATATACCCACTAAACCCCTGTCGCCACCCAGAGCCATGTGTGTAACCATCACAGGAATGAGTTTTAGTCATTGCTCTGCGACGCCGCGGGCTCGTGCGTCTCCTAAAATAGAGGGTTATGTCACCGATAGTGGTATTACTAAGCGGACCCCGGGCGCCGAAGCGAGAGTTTGGGCTGCAACCGGGATTCATCGCTAAGATGATGATGATAAGTGGTATTACTGAGACCTAAGGCACCTGTTACGAATCTGCTTTAGATAAGTCTAGTGTTTATTTGACGGCTGTAGAGTTTGAGGCAGTAGGACCTTTGTTCACCTTAGCAGATTTTTTTCAAGCTTTATACTCTTTAAATTATCTAGGTTATTCAATAGTTGTTAATTTTTAATAGCTCTTTAATAGTTCCACGTTCTATTAGTAGCGTGAATTTGGCTTGGCAACCCGTGACAGGAACATTTGGGCTGCGCGGCGCTGACAAGCTGTACAGACTGTTAGGATATCAATCCATAAGCGTTAGCGATTTATTACATTGTCAGGCGGAATTAAAGAACTAAAAGGCATAACTGGCGAGAGTCCTTTGTGAAATTATGTAGGCTAAGAAAAGTTCATATCCAGTAAATTATGCTTTTTTTGTTGTACGACAGCAGACAGGCTGACGGCCCACTTAGAATTTAGCAGTTACCGTCGCCTATGGGTATTTGCAACGCCAGTGACATCGCGAACACGCTGCTGTCCCATAAGGGTACAGGGACTTGGGTCACTGATGCCGGAACACAACACAGTTATTATGGCGGCATACTTAAGAGCAAAGGTGGTCGCCACCCAGACGGGCTTGACGCCCTACCACGTAGCTAGGGTGGGTTGTTTTGTCGCTTTTGACAACAGGCTGACCCCCGCAGAGGTCAGTATTCTTTCTCCGCCCCTGTACGTATATAACACATATAGGTTACTAGGTGTGGATTTTCGAGCGAGACCTTTTTATTGCTGTGGAATATCATACAGACTGACGGCTTACTTAATAATGAGCAGTTACCGTCGCTTATGGATGTTTGTAACGCCTCGGGTACCGCCAACACGCTGGCGTAGGGGAACTGGAAACTGGTCACTTATGCTGTAACACAAGCGGTGGTTGTCATCCAGACAGGCTTGAATGCCTACCACCTAGATAGGGTTATTTAGTCGCCTTTTACGACAGGCGGGGATTAGTAATCATACTCTACCCCTGAACGGAGAAAACTTAAGAGGCTCTTGTCACTTGTTAATTTTCCCTTTGTAAACGTCAAAAAGAGGCGAACAATTAGTTGTAATTAAAGGCACAAAACGCATTTAGTCTAGATCTTATTTCAATAAAAATGCATTGGCAACCTCATTTCTATTGTTAAACGTTTTATATATTAGGTCAAAAACACGCTTTCCCAAAAAGCATTGTTAATGTACTAATTACTTTTTTCTTGGCGAAAGTATCTCGTTACCATGCAAAATAATTAAACGCGAGACCCTATGTCTTGGTACAAACTTCCGTCGCCTTCAGCGGCATGTCAAACTCATCAGAACCCGCTGCGACCCCGATTCCAGTGGCTCTGAACAAACCGCTATATTTCGTTTCAAACAAGATTTTCATTTTGTTGGAAAATAGGTATTGAAAAAAGTCTGTAATTATATTACTATTTTATGTATTATTATAATTCAAATTTTCATTTGTATTCAACAATATACATCATAATATTAATATTGTGTTGTATTCAATATTATCTGGGGGCACAGCAGTGCTCCCGCCAAGTCGAGCAAAAAAGCGGCACGGCCGTGCCATCCTTTGCTCGAAGCAGTTCAGGCCATTTTCGACCCCCTATAACTTCATTGTGGATAAAGCTAGAAGCCTGAATTTTCAGTAACCAAGCAGGCATTGAAGACCGTGTGAAGTGGAGTAGAAAAAGTCAGAAAACGGATCCCGGGCACCGAAACGGAAATTTAGGTTACAACCGGGATACAACGCTTAGATGATGATGGGAGGTCCAATTTAGGACACTAGTTTTAAATTGCGTAACACCATTTGTAACACTGTATGATGTTCTAAATAAAGTTTTTCTTTCTATAAATAATAAAATGTATGTATTTCGCCTTACATAGTAACTTTTCCAATTAGTTGAAAAATGACGGCTTCATTCAACCAGCTCCAACATCGGAGGGCGGACGACGCCAAACAATGTTCATTGTTCACTCAACTCACTTCCAAGCTTTATTCACACACTCCGCTTTCGTGTGACTTATTTTTTAATTGTAAATCTACATATATATAAGCGAAATACAATTTATCACGAGATCTTTAAAACTATGCACCCGATTTGGAATTTAGCACAGTTACCCATTTTGCAATGTGGACGGTCACTAAAATGGATTTTATGGAAAACGTTTGCCAGATCAGCTAATAAATTAATAAGCGCCACTTACATTCCCAAGGGGTCGTAAATTTACAGACGGTACAGTAATGGTGTGGTTTCTCCTTCGGTGTTAGACAGTCCTGCTACCTACCTGCTGGGGAGTTTGTTGTGGCTTCTCCTTATAACAGTCACACATGTTGTGAAGCGGTGAGCATTTTAGTTCGTGTTATAATATTTTTGAAACGAAGTTCCTTATCGCGCGTTGTGAAAGGGGGCTAGACGGAAAAAATTCTCACGAAAAGTTGTAACGACACTTTTTGCAATAGTAAGCTATGCGGCGTGCGCATGTTACTCTGTCTCTCTCTCTCTCTCTTGTACATAATAAATAATAAAAAATAATAATAATGAATCCTGACAGTGTTTCTGCACAAGTTCCGGATATTGCTGATGGAGTTAGGTTAGTTACTGATTAAGTTTATATTACATTATATTTGTTAATAATAAAAAAAATATTATTATAACTTAAAAAAAAATAAAATTTTATTACAATTCCTTCACTAATTAATCGAAAGGAACTTCGTTCCATCCGGGTGTCCCTTGACACCTCTCAAGTTTTTTTTTTATTGCTGAGGAACAGCAGAGAGGCTGGTGGCCCACTTAATAATAAGCAACTACCGTCGCCTATGGATGTTTGCGACGCTAGGGGCACCGCGAACACGCTGCTGTCCCATAGGGTTACCGGAACCTAGATCATTAATGCCGGAACACAACAAAAGGTAATTACGGCGGCATACTTATAGAGCAAGGTTGGTTGCCATTTAAAAAATGCTCTAGTTAAGAACTTATTTCGAATAATAAAATTTGAAAACTGTCTCATGTATTTTTTGGTATCAAGTAGCTTAGTGGCATCACAAAAGTAGAAGTCACTCCCATTAGTGGAGTTGCAATTCCATGGTGGCCTCTTACGCAGTTTTTCTCGGATAAGGTCCATATTATTATTTAATTGCATCTACCGACGGTGACGGAACACATCACGAGGGACATACATACCTAAATCCGTATGTATACCCTGGCCATCTTCTATACAAGGGTGTTATGTCAGTTCCTTCTAGAATAATTACCAAGACTAGCAGTGCCACGTTATGGCGGAGAAAGAATACTGATCTCTGCGGCCGGGGTCGGCCTGTTGTCAAAAGCGACAAAACAACCCACCCCAGCCACGTGGTAGGGCCCCAAGCCCGTCTGGATGGCGACCACCTTTGGTCTTAAGTATGCCGCCATAACTTTGTGTTGTGTTCTGGCATTAGTGACCCAAGTTCCTGTACCCTTACGGGACAGCAGCGTGTTCGCAATGCCACTGGCGTTGCAAACACCCATAGACGACGGTAACGCATAACGGCTAAATTCTAAGCGGGCCATCAGCCAGTCAGCTGTCCTACAGCAATAAAAAAAAGTTGTACGCGCATCACTGCAATACTACTGAATAGATTTCAATCAAATTGTCTAAATTTTCTATCTTAGACACTCGATCCTTATCTAAAAAAAATTTAAACCTTTTTATATATAATTCTTATGTGCATGTGTATGTCACTGAACTGCTTCTAAACGGCTGGACCGATTTTGTTGAAATTTTTGTGTGTGTTCAAGTGGATTCGAGAATGGTTTGGATTCGCAATTGGACCCGGTAGGTGGCGCTGCGATCGAGTTCTGGGATTTTTATTTTATTAGAACATAATCCCTAAATTATAAACAGTTAATTTTCTTTTTATTCGACCAGCGAAGCGGGCGGGAATGGCTAGTATATATATATATATATATATATATATATATATATATATATATATATATATATATATATATATATATATATATATATATATATATATATATATATATATATATATATATATATATATATATATATATATATATATATATATATATATATATATATATATATATATATATATATATATATATAATTATTCTACCAGCGAAACTGGTGGAAACGGCTAGTATTTTTTATTTTCTTCCGCCTATTGGCACTAAAAGGATGTTTCACGAAAGGTCACTGACGGCTCTGAAGTATTCATAGAATCGGGCTGGTATGCTTAGAAGGATAAAACGCTGTCTGATTATCTACATAATTCTAAATATTGTTCAAGAACGTGACTCATAAAAAAAAACATTAACACATAAAGAAAAGTAAGAAAACAAAGGTGGATTATACAAAAGAAAACAATCTTGATAGTTTCAATAAACAGACACACCCCTGCAACCTTTTAATATAGAGTGTTTTCAACATCTATCTAAGAGAGTACTTAACGCTGATTTGACATAAAAATTCAACAGAAATTCTTTTTTCCTGTGAAGCTAGTGTTTCATTATTAGTTTTTATTGAGTGATGTGGAATTTTACAATATTTCTTTAACGATTTGACGTCAATACGCAAGAAAAGAATTTTTTAATTATTTAAACAATTCCGTATTCTATGCTACTCGTATATTCTTCATTCTTCTTGGTATTAAATCTGGTTATTTTCATAGTATTATACAATCGGAGTACGATAGCTGTCTGTACTTCTCTGTTTTTCATTATAAGTGAGGACGGCCCAGAAGACTTTTCTGTTTTCTTTGCTTCTAGTCTCAGTATTTAGAAAAAAAATACTGGCAGGCATAGCCCAAACATTAGATATAATAATAATAAATAAGTAATCAATTTTCTTTTGTTTTTAAAAATAAATAATTAAATATATTGGAACAATTAACACAACGCCATCTAGTCCCAAACTAAGTTACATAGCACTTGTGTGTACTTTTTATGTAAATAAATACATATTATAAATAAACACCCAGACGCGAGACGGAAATCGAACCCATGACCTTCGCGAGCGTATCCGCTACGCCAGGGAGATCGTAAAAATAGAAGTCATTTGCTTGCGTCGTGTCGGAACGGACTTTAGAGCAACATTAGGGGTTCATGCTCCTCCATATTGTGCGATTGCAGTTCATGTGCTGAGTTCAAGCGAGGAAGAACTCCCAATAACGACGACCCCCACACGGGACGCCCTACTTCGGTAGTGACTGAACAAATTATTAAAAAACGTTGAAAACATTATCTTGGCGGATCGTCATGTTATTATTTGTTTTATAGCAGAAGAAATGAAAATTTTTATAGGAAGTGTCCATAATATTATACCCAACCATTTGGGTATGAAAAAAGTGCCAGCGCGCTGGATGCCCAGAATGCTTTGTGATGCGCAGAAACAAACGAGACTAAGAATTTCATAAAGCTGTTTGGGTTTGTTACAACAAGATCTTGACCGATTTTTCACTCGATTCCTAACTATAGACGAAACATGGCTTCACCATTTTGACTCGGAAACGAAAAAAATAGTCCATGACTTGGAAAAGACCGTCATCTCCAACCCCGAAGAAATTTAAGGCGATTCCATCCGCCGATAAGATCAACGGCTGTTTTTTCTGGGAAAGTCAAGGGGTGATAATGACCGAATACCTTAATCATGGAGCTACTATTACGGGGACTTTGTACGTTGGACAAATAACAAAGTTGCGCGAGGAAATACGCAAACAATGGCGTGGCAAACTCGCTAAAGTTGTTTTGTTTCACCAAGATAGCCCCCCCCCCCCGCGCACAAGTCCAGAGTTGCGATGGTTGCCATTCAAGAAGCTGGCTTCAAATTATCCTCCATATTATCTATTTCCGAGGTTAAAGAAACATCTCAGAGGCCATAAATTTGTAGATGATGACGCAGTACACGATTTTTTACGGGATCAAGAAGAAGATCTTTTTAAAAAGGGAATTTTAGCTTTACATAAAATATATATAAAGTGTATAAACCTGAAAGGTGGCTAAGTCGAAAAATAAAATAACGTTTAATAAAAGATAATTGCGTCATACACATTATCGCTTTTTATTGCAGACCCCTTTTCCCTTAAAACCCCACTGCGCAATCATCAACTATTTCGGACAATGGAAAGATTTTCCTATCAGTATAAAAATTCTTCAATGCTACTACATTTATGCGTAGCAAAAGAAAAAGCGTAGCTATGCAGGCGTATGTAGCGTAGCTTATTAGATGAAAAATATTACTACGCATGACAGTTTCTGAGACAAATGTATGTTTACAAAATAGAATTAGTGAAAAAGTAATAATTCTATAAAAACCGGCGGTCTAATCAATCTAAACTACACTTAATAAGAAAATATGTATAAGTAAACATGTACTTGAATTTTTTTACATCTAATAAAATTTCTTGTATCAATATCTAAAAAGCGTTATCCGTTATATAACAACTGTAAAAGTATCCATGCAGGGGCAGAGAAAGAATACTAACCTCTGCGGCCGGGGTCGGCCTGTCGTAAAAGGCGACTAAACAACCCTTAGCCGGTGGTAAGGCTATTAACCTGTCTGGATAGTAACCACTCCTGATTCTAAAACATGCCACCACAATGACTTCGTGTCGTGTTCCGGCATCAATGGACAGGATCCAATCCTCTTTGATCCGAAGTGCTGCAGTGACTGCGATATATGGAACATGATTTATGCTGAATCATACGACATTCCTATAGGCGTGTCGGGGAGGCGTTGGGGTCAGGGAGAGCCTTTGAAACGGTTATCCGCTGGCCGCCCGCTAGGTAGGGGACCCGAACCCGGATTACCTGATCCGGGAGGCTGTCCTGATAGCTGGTGAAAAATCTTGGAGTGCGTCGTGTCGGTTCGAAGACCGGAAGTGGACCCGGCACTGTTCTCTAGGAGGGATCGGGGGCCCTTCCATACCCCACACCAGCTCAACACACAACCTGCAGGAATGGGTGTGAAATGCATGATTCTACTTTTTTTCCAGGTCTATCGCTTACACTGTAGTACTTCCTTACATTCCCTTTTTTAATATTACAATTACTATAAGCCGAAGAAAGAGAAATAACAAGTTTACATGAGCGAATCCCTCCTCCACATTCAAAGTGGACTTCTGCAACGTTAGGGGCATCCATGATACCTTAAATGCCGTTCATCACCATCTTGAAACATCGCAACCAGCCTTACTTTTCTTGACGGAAACGCAAATATCTTCTCCATCCGACACATCGTATTTACAATACCCTATCTTGAACAGAAGTTCACTTCTAAGGTTGGGTCTGTGAATACATTCGGGGAGACATTTGCTGTCGTCGTCTTCGCGGGCTCGAGGATAAGAACCACTCCATAATGTGGAATCACGTGGATTGTGGTGGTTTAATGACGATTTATACCGGTGCTTATACCGGTCCCATAGTAGGAGATGCGTAGGGACTGAAACAGCCCAGTTCTTTAGATATGTTAATGATGCAGCTGACAGAGTTTTCGGGCAATATCCGTCTGTGGAAGCGGAGATTTTAATGGTCATCATTCTGAATGGTTGGGCTCTCCAAAAACTGATCTGCCGGAAACTAATGCCCTTGAATTTGCTCTTACGTATGGGTTCACTCAGATGGTCTCTGAGTTCACGCGTATACCGGAAAGAGTGAACCATGAACCGTCATTATTAGACCTTCTGCTGACAGCAAACCCGTAGACCTATCTGATTTCAGTTGGTGCTCTTTTAGGATCCTCCTCCACTCCATCTACTACCGTCTAGTCTCTTCGGAAGTGCCCTTTCCTGTTTCCGAAAGGGCTCACCCCACCGGGAAAAGGAAAGTGTGGCAATATCGTTCAGCAGACTGGGATGGATTGCGTGAGTTTTTTGCATCCTACCCATGGTGACGGCTTTATTTGTTTCTCTTCAGAAGATCCTGACATTTACGCGTAGCTCAGTAGCTGATGTGGTGTTGCAGGGAATGGAATGTTTTAATCCAAACTCTGCAATACCTGTCGGCAGCTCGAGCCAGCCATGGTTCGATAGATCTTGTTATGAAGCTCTAAAGCTCAAGCAACAGGTTTATCGAGACTAGATTACTGCACGGTCACATTAGGATCCAAGGTATTCCGTCCTCAAAAAGGGATACAATTCCATCTCCAGGTCTCTCAAGAAGAGGTTAGCGCGAGCTAAATTTGACCACATTGGCAGAATTGACGCGCGGCTATAGCTATCCTCTGGGACTTGGGCTTTCTGGTCGCTTGTGAAAGCTGTCGAGGGCAATTTCTGTTGGACATCAATTCCATCTTTACGTGCAGCTGAGAACCGTCTGGCTCACACCGCCAAAGACAAAGCGAAAATTCTAGGCGAAATCTTTGTGGCCAATTCAACGCTTGACGACAGGGGAGAAAATCCACCTACAATTTTAAAGTGTGATGCAGCAATGCGGGTGGTACGCTTTACTCAGAGAATAATTAGATAGACTTTCCGCTCCCTCGACGTCAATAAATCTTCGGGTCCGGAGGGTATTACCGCCATCGTGCTGCGTACATGTTCCGCTGAGCTGGCTCCAGTTCTTGCCCGGCTTTTCACCCTCTCTTACACTAATGGATGTGTCCAAGCTTCTTGGAAGGTCGCTCACGTACACTCGATACCCAAAAAGAGTGACCGCACAGATCCGTCAAATGCCTTCTAAAGCTCAATCCCCTAGATTCGATCCAACGGCGTGCAGTTCGTGTTATCGACGATCCCATACTCACAAACGGTCTAGACACGCTTGGACTTCGGAGAGACTTTGCGTCTCTTTGCATATTCTACCGTCTGTACAACGGGGAGCGTTCTGAGGAGCTATTTAGAATGGTGCAATCGTCGTCTTTCTACCACCGCACTGCCCGCCATCGACTGGATGTTCAACCCCATTTCTTGGAGCCTCTTCTTTTTTGTACGAAACGGTTCTCAAGAATGTTCATGTTGCGTACTCTCAGGATCTGGAATGAGCTTTCGGCTGAAGTTTTCTCATCGCGGTACGATATGGGGTTCTTCAAAAAAGGCGTTATAAAATTTCTTCGAGGCCGGCAGCGCGTTGGTAATGCCTGTGATGTTGCAAACGTCCATAGGCGACGGTGACCACCTGCCAGGGTGGGCCGTTTGCCTGTCTGCTGAACTCTCGCAATAAAAAAAATGCCTATGGTAGTAACCTCTTTGTTCTCAAATGTAATGGAACGCATTATCAACGTGCAACTTCTAGGTTACCTTGAAGATTTCCAGTTGTTAAACAACCGACAGTATGGGTTCCGTTCCGGACGCGCAGCTGGGGACCTCTTGGTCTACCTAACTCAACGTTGGACTGAAGTAATTGAGAGCAAAGGGGAAGTTCTAGCGGTCACCTTAGATATTGCTAAGGCGTTTGACTGGGTTCGGTACAAGGCCCTCCTTTCCACCTACTTGCTACCTTAAACCCCTTGATTCCATCCAGCGCCGCGCAGTTTGTCTTGTCAACGATCCTGAATTCATAGACGGTCTTGATACGCTTGGCCTTCGGAGAGACTTTGCATCTCTGCGTTTTCTACCGTCTGTATAATAGTGAGTCTATTAATATAACAAATCATTAGTAGGAAAAATTGGTATTGTATAATTTAATCTTATTTTCGTACCCCAAAAGAGAAAATAACCTTGCATGAATGAATCTAGATTAAATTGTATTTTATTTTCTTTGAATCATTACTGTCTATCCCCTAATTGATAGCGTGATAGCATGTTAAACAATAAAGCACCAAGTGGCGCTTATCTAGGCATCCAGGTATACTCTCAGTCCATAAATACACGGGTAAGGAACGCGTTTTGAGAAAGAATTATTTCTAATTTACCCTAATGGAGCGAGTTCATTGCCAGCCATGTATTACAGTTAAATTTAATAAAAAAAAAATTATTTTTACGTTTAAAGGGTTTATACATGTAGTGTAACCTTAATGTTAATTATATTTTACAAAAAGTTTTAGCTTTTTGATATTATATTAAATAAATAAATATTATGGGGCATTTCACGTCAAGCGGACAACCAAAAAAAATGAGGTCGTGAATTTTGTTTATACTCTGGTCAGTTACACTTCTAGTAGACGTGGATGTGTACACATAATTTTTTTTCGTATGATGTTTTTTGCTGAGTTATGAGCTTTTATAAATTTACTAAGAATGAAGTCATGCATTTTTGGATGCTTATTATTTGTATCAACTAATTTGTAAAAAAAATTAAAAAGTATTGTTTCATATAGTTAAAAAGTTGAAGTTTTTATTTTTTTGTCGAATTCTAAATTTGAATTTTTTTTACGTATTGTAAACCGGAAGTGAAAATTTCAAATCGATTTATGAATAACTTCGACACCTTTTTTTAAATATTTTAACCTTGAATTCAGGCTTTAAATGTACTAATTATTCACAAAAAAAATTAAAACGTGATCGCCAATAGTTTAAGACTTAGAACATATAGAGTACATACACATAACTATGAACACTTTCTAAGCAATCGGATTTACGCGCTAACATGCTAAAATACTACGCTATTAATATTTTATACGTTCATTCTAACAAGCAAAAATATAAAAATTTAATGTTTATTTCATTTGAAAATATAAACTTATAAGAATCTCTCATAAAATTTTCATAATATTTCGTTGAAAAGTGTCGGAGAAACTAATTATTTTATTAAAAGTAACTAAAATATTTAAACATCTGTAAAAACAATAAACATTGAAATTTAGCAAAATTCTTTGGAGTTATGTTTAGTATTGGTATAGACATTAATTTGATCTATGTTTTATAAAAATCGACGACA
Source organism: Malacosoma neustria (assembly GCA_963693495.1). Classification (NCBI taxonomy): domain Eukaryota; kingdom Metazoa; phylum Arthropoda; class Insecta; order Lepidoptera; family Lasiocampidae; genus Malacosoma; species Malacosoma neustria. The sequence goes on from OY856390.1 coordinate 15,038,426, forward strand.
TAGTGGTTTTTGGGGGTGCTCACTTGACGTGTTTTGTCTCATTAATATTCTGATATTATAGTCAGTATATTAATAATTTAAATACAAGTCAAAAATAAAGTCATTTCAAAGTAATTAATAAGTAAAATATTTACTGTGATAATATCTTAATAATATCTTCGTAGTTTCTTAAGTCAACAGATTATAATAAATTTATTTTGCTATCGCAGTGCTTTGATTGTTTTTGTAATGACTAAAATAAGTCAAAATTAATCTCTTCTTCATTAGTCTTGAGAAACGGGACAGATGTAACAAAAGATTAAGCACGAGGAAGAAGATTTCCAAAATTGAATGTATTCTTTAATAATAAGCAGTGGCTCGAATAAAAGTTTTTAGTCAGCAATGTATACAAACCTCTCACCTTGGTCCGAAACGGTCGGAATTCGAAATCACGGTGGATGCTGCGCTCTCTCGCGATCAATACGCTCGCCCCGCCTCACCTCGCCCCTCCCAGGGTTCAGTACCGCGCCCGTGGTCCCACGAAAGCTATCTTAGACCACTAAATTTTATTTTTTTTATCGAAACCCACTCAATTACAAGCTTTTATCACTTTTGCCTTAATTTTGTGTTTCTCCGGATGTTCCTGGAGATGGGAGTGTGCTGAGGTAAGATTTTAAACATAATTTGTTTAATTTAAATTGAGTATTTTTTATTTTATACATGAAAAATGTGGGATAATCGTGGTCACACTTAAATGCAAATGATTTTCATCATCATTAACCACAATTAACTTCTTTTTTTGTACGAGTATACCAAATATAATTATTTATTGGGACTTAGTGAAAGACCTCCGAAGCAGAATAGATATAAGCTTACAGATTAATGTATACAGATTACTCGATGGTTAGAAACAGTAACTTTGGACGCAATACAAAAAAAATTCTAATATTTATATTCTTCGAATTATTAAGATGTTTCGGCTCAAAGGAACTAAGTACTAACTTAAATAGAATAGGCCAATCCATTTGTAGTATTTTCCGACATCTTAGGAAAGTAGCTTCGTTTTGAATTGAGAATTTTCAAATTCGCGCTACGGCTGAAAAACGCCATTCTTAAAGAAGGCTGCTAAGGATGGCATGATCTACCAAAAAAAATCCCTATAGCTTGAAACGTATCATCTATTAAGACGGCCTCCCTGGCGTAGCACTTCGGTACGCTCGCGGAGGTCATGGGTTCGATTCCCGTCTCGCGTCTGTATGTGTATGTATAATATGTATTTACAAAAAAAAAGTATATATGTAGTATATCAGTTGTCAAATACCCATAACACAAGTGTTATGCAACTTAGTATAGGACTATGGTACCAGCACGCTATGATGGCCGTTTTGACGTTTATCCACTCCATGAAGTTTCGTATTAATTAGTAATTACATTTGAAGGAGCAAATTGCTGTTCTTTATTGTCAATAACTGCACGTCGCTATTGATAATAAAGAACAGCAATTTGTTCCTTCAAATGTAATTACTAATTAATACGAAACTTCATGAGTGGACAAACGTCAAAACGGCCATCATAGCGTGCCGGTATAGTAGGTGGCGCTCTGTAAATTGTGCCAGTATATTTATTACTTATTTTATTTTTATAGACCTCTATGTATGGTTTAAATGACATATTATAATGTCGGCTTTTGATTTTTGTTTTTAATATCGACGTTAGCGTTTCGGAACAGTATTTCTCTAACAGTATACACATGCGCGGGCAAGCGTCGCCGTTTGACATTAAGCGACGACAGGTGGAAAGCTACTTCAGCTTCAGCCATCTGAGCGTCAGTTGCGGCCTGCACTTCGGATAGATCGGGCGGTTCTCGAGCAATTTTTGCCTACAAAACTTCTGTGCAATAAATGCTACTCAATATAATATTTAATAATTTTCATTTCGTTCTATACCGGTGCAGTATGGAGATATTGGACTTTGAATAACTTAGTTAAATTACTTTGCTGTTTGAATTTAAATTAGTTCGGGAGGTTCATTAATAAAAGTAAGTTTCATTATTTATCAGTTTTATCATTTGTAACTTATTTATTTGTAACTATTTTCGCATTTTAATATTTTTGTTGCGTATTTTAATTTTACATTCTTTTAATTCATACGAATTGTATCAACGTAGTATAAATTTCAATTAGAAATTTATTACAATTTTTTATTTTGCAGTACAATATTTTTATTCAATTAAATTATTAAAAAAAATTGAACTATGATCCTAGGTAAAACATTGTTTGAAAATCAGGTGTATATTTTATAATCATTACATTATTTATAATATTAACTAAAATTACCACCGTTTCACAACGTGTTTGACTGTTATAAGGAGAAGAAGCGCTAGAAGCTCCCCAGCAACACGTCTAATTTAATGTATTATATTTTTTATTTCATGTAAATTATTTTTTTAATCGCCAACTATAGTTCAGAATACATAGCAAAATTAATTCTAATACAAACAAACCTAGACAAGCTTATAAATTTAAAATTAATGAAAATGCCTAGAGCATGTATCTACGAGTATCTAATGCATTTTGCGGAGGCTTTAATTTTTTCTTTGGTGCCAAATAATTAAACTAAAAAATGTAAATCATTCATGGACTTATTCTTTTTTTTAATGCTTTTTTATGCTGTAGGACAGCAGACAGGCTGACGGTCCGCTTAGAATTTAGCACCTTACCCTCGCCTATGGGTGTTTGCAACGCCAGTGGCATCGCGAACACGCTGCTGTCCCATAAGGGTACAGGAACTTGAGTCACTAATGCCGGAACACAACACAAGGTTATTATGGTGGTATATTTAAGACCAAAGGTGGTCGCCATCTAGGCGGGCTAGAGGCCCTACCACGTAGCTAGTGTGGGTTGTTTTGTTGCCTTTTACGACAGGCCGACCCCGGCCGTAGAGGTTAGTATTCTTTCTACGCCCGTGCACGGATAAAAATTAATAATATAAAGGATATTCACTGATTAATATTTGTAATTTTAACATCTTGTTTGTATGCATGCTAGTTTGTTGCTTTGCATTAGCAATACTGTGGTTTCGGTTGGAAATAATAATAAGGCGGCTACTAGGCGGGGGTCTAGTTATTACTAGGGAGAGTTAGTATTAATAGTATATCAGTTATCTAGTACCCATAACACAAGTCCGCTGTTGCTTATTTTGTAACAAGATAGCGCCGTACGAATAACAGTATACTCATTTGCCTCGGCGGTCAATAATGGTAAGGTATGAACATGTTTTAAATATGCACACTTAAGATGCTTCACGCAAATAATAGCTTATTTTTCTCTTAGATAATAAAATATTTTGTGTTTGTAACAATGCGGCTCATATGGTCACGGCGCCTTGGCAGGTTTCCAAAACAAAAAATTCGAAGCATTTCACATTACGCCTTAATTATTGTTGACAGAATAAATACGCCTTTTATTTTAATTATTAAAGTTGTTTATAATCATAAGTGGCCTAGAGTCAACCATTTTATGACCCCGACAAACTATTTAGATCATTTTAATTTCATTAAAAAATTATAGCTACAATCCCAATATTAAATAAACTATGATTTTACAACTAAACTCACTGACTAAACTGACTTGTGACAATAAATTCATAAAATTATCGCGTTTTTTGAAGTGAAAACTTCTTTAGCGGCGTTGTGCACTTTTTTTGTAATGGGTCAAAAATGTTAAACTCGCGTCATGTCACGTATCCTGATCGAAAATACGTAAGACGTAAGAAGGGAGTTTTGCTTCAGTAATACCAATCTTATTAATAATGACTTAAGGTTTATTTTATAATGTAACTTTTAAATGATTGCATTGCATTACTTATACATAGCTATTCGAATTGCGAGTTTATTACAATGAAAAGTTGATTGTAATTCGAGTGCCGCTTAGGCTTAAATTATTTTTTTCAACAACACAAAGTTATTATGGTAACATACTTAAGACCAAAGGTGGTCGCCATCCCGACGGGCTTGGGGTCCTACCACGTAGCTAGGGTGGGTTGTATTGTCGCCTTTTACGACAGGCCCACCACGGCCGCAGAGGTCAGTATTCTTTCTCCGCCCCTGCATGGATAAAATATATAAGACTTTAATAAGACCTGTCATATAGTATGGATCGGAATACTGGACCACAAAGGGGAAGGATGAAAGGTTATGCATGCAGACATACGAATGTTGAGATGGATGAGTGGAGTTACAAAAATGGATAAAATTAGAAATGAATATATCAGGGAAAAGTAGCGCTAGTGATTGAGAAGCTGAAAAGTCATAGACTAGCCTTGTATGACCATATAATGCAAAGAGAAGAACGCCATTTTATGAATAGTGGATGGATGCAAAAGGAGAGGTAGACCAAAGAAACGATGGATGGGTTGTGTAAAATATGATATGGCAATAAAGGTGTGAATGTTCAGATGACAACTAATAGAGGAGAATGGAAGGAGAGGACATATTGTGCCGACCACATAACCGGGATAAGGGCAGGAAGAAGAAGAGTTTTATTGATTGTAAATTGTTTAAAATAAAATCATTATGGTAATATGATTTGCGACATTGTAATATAATTTTATACTTTAAAAATTATGTACTTAATTATTTCCATAATCAAAACAATAGGTCTTTCAAATAAACAAACATAATATTATATGTATACATACTAACATAACTTCTAAAATTTCTGTTTAAAAGTCTGGAAAATTACATATTTCCAGACTGTTATCAAAATACAGCATGCCTGCGATGTTATTTCACAATTACACGTGCCAAATGTTAACAGTCTAATAGCATGAAATGTTTGGCATTACATCCAACGAGACGTTGCTTACGAATTGAGTTTAAAAATAATTCTACTATACTCGTTAAGGTGTCTGTCCACTGCACTGGATCGTACTCTTAGGCCGACTTGCACAACCAATCACTAAACCGATTTAGTGCTAAACTTATTTAAATCGTCATTCTGTCCCTGTCAAATGTTGTCAATGTGACAGGGACAGAATGACAATTTAAATAAGTTTAGCGCTAAATCGGTTTAGTGATTGGTTGTGCAAGTCGGCCTTAGGAGAGTGTGTATAAATATTTCATCAATCTGAGTGGCGCTTTTACACACGAAAAAATCGTCCATTTATTTGATTTTTTTACAAAAGAAAATTATATAAATAGTATAGCAGTATGAGTACCCATAATTCAAACGCTATCTAGCTTACTTTGTTACTAGATGACGCTATGTGAATTGTCTCAGTGTTTTTATTTATTTTTGATTAAATAATTGATACTAACATGTATAACTGACTGGTGAAAAGGGAATAAAAATAAAATATGTTAACAATAATTATATTACATGAACGTATAATTATTTACAACAGTGAAAATTAACTTATAAGAGAGGATAAAGAGAGAGATATCTTTTCAGATAACCGGCAGAACCAACAGAGGACTCTTTTGCAACATAAAATGACTTCCATTAAAATCGAGAGAGTCACTTAGTCGCTTCTATATAAATCGCCGCAAGTAGGTGCCAGCTTTCTTTTTCTTTCGGTCGTCGTCGCGTGCGGAGGCTGTCTGTCGGTCTGCCTGCCATTCCACCACTGGTTACTATTCGTAACCGAAGAAAGAACAAAAGCTGTCGGTCTGCCTGCCAGGAAGCTGTCGGTTCGCCTGCCATTCTTCTGAATCGTCCACCGCTGGTTCATAAAGTTCGTGGGGCTGCTTCATGAAATTCATAAAATGGCCGGTTCATAAAGGTGCAACATAAAATGTATCAGTTTCACAGTTGATATCGATTTGAAAATGGAGTTTAATGTACAAACTAAATTACCCTAATAAAGTCTACTGCTATACATAGGCATCTCCTAAGGTACTCGACTTAGCCCGAACTTTGGCTTGTTACATTCACTTCCTGTCAGCCGCTTTTCGCAGCTCACCCCATCTAGCCGGGCTACGTGGGGAATAAAGGCGTATTTTAAGTACGCTGCAACCGATATAATTGCACCGAAGTTCTATAGATAATGTGAGTCAAAATATAACGTGTGCACCAAGACCTCCTAGACCAAGGGGTCTGTGTACAAGTTTATAATACATATATAGTGTATAAACTCTTTTGAATTCTCGATGTACTACGAGTATTTCTAAAACTAGGTGATTGACATGTTTTACAGCTTTGAAATGTAGTCACATGTCATGGTAAGTAATATCAACGCAGCTTTGGATATGTTTGATTTGGCAATGCAAACTTTAATATGTAAAGTAATTAATAGCAGAAAGAAGAAAAAAGAAGAAAATCTTTCTTCTTCTCCTTTTTCATTTTCTTCTAATGTAATTAATAGGAAGTCTATTTACATTTCCCGCTTTTTTATTGTATAGGACAGTAGACAGGCTGACAGCCCGCTTAGAATTTAGCAGTTATTGTCGCCTATAGGTGTTTGCAACGCCAGTGGCATCGCAAACATGCTGCTGTCCCATAAGGGTATATTTTCTTAACATTATGTGTTATGAAAGAAAATGCTCAAAGGAAATTTATTGATATTTGTTATTATTGTTAAATAAAATGACACTGAGTTCATGATTTGAATAAATCACAATTAGATAATGATTGCTATATAGACTATATTAAATAGTGTAATTATGATTAAAGTCCCGTTTCATTCTATAAAAAATCTTTCAAAGTCTTTTAAAACTAATTCCCTTATACTCTCCCTCTATCCTAATCCATCCTCTATCCATTTTATTCGTACAGGGGCGGAGAAAGAGTACTAACATCTGCGGCCGGGGTCGGCCTGTTGTAAAAGGCGACAAAACAACCCACCCTAGGTACGTCGTAGGGCCTCAAAGCCCGTCTGGATGGCGACCACCTTTGGTCTTAAGTATGCCGCCATAATAACCTTGTGTTGTGTTCCGGCATTAGTGACCCAAGTTCCTGTACTCTTATGAGACAGCAGCGTGTTCACGATGCCAAGGCGTTGCAAACACCCATAGGCGACGGTAATCGCTAAATTTTAAGCGGGCCGTTAGCCTGTCTGCTGTCCTACAGCAATAAAAAATCCAAAAGAAAACCACCAGAGTCTACCTTAAGATCCTCTTCACCTTTGACCTAAGACCTCTATTAAACACACGTGTAACTTTCCTACAAGTTAAATTGAACGTCATAGTTCATAGGTCTATTAATTCCCTCCAACTAGGTGACTTCCGGCGTTATTAGTTCCCAAGTTCGCCATTGTAGCGCTAATGTGTTTACTTCCAGCGTTTTCTCAACATTGCGACCAGTCATACCATTTAATTAAAATTTTCATTTTCAAATGGTCATTATCATCATCTTCGCGTTAAGTCCCGGTTGCAACCCAAACTTCCGCTTCGATGCCCGGGGTCCACTTTCCGATTTTTCCTTCTCCACTTCGCACGGTCTTCGGCATCCTTGGTAGTGAGTAGAGTTGGCACACATATTGCGACATCAACCCAGCACTTTTTGGACCGATCCTTCCTGCCAGGGCCCGATGGCGGCATGGCTAGACATATTTTTCTATCTATAGTAACTCTACAAAAAAGTAAATCTACAAAACTGAAGACATATAAAGTAATCAAAGTGTGAACACGTTCTGAACGCTCAATATACACTCATTATAATATAAATTGTAGTACGCCACAAAGTAGAATTTCTTTAATATGTCAATTGCTACTAAATTCTGAATTATGAAAATAACACATGTTCAAGAAATATGACTACAATTCCAACAAAATCTTATTTAGATTACGTAAAACAAATGATTTGTGAGAAAAAAATACTAAATAAAATAAGGTGTGAAAGGAGGAATGCCGTAATTTATCCTTTTTCTATTTTATATATTCAGGTTTTTAAAGATCTGTCAACTGGCTAATTTCGTTGTTACTACTTCGAGGAACTGACAACATAAAGGCTTGTAATCTTGATATAGAATATAATTATATTAATTAATAGTGCGTGTATGTTTAACGAGGTCGGTGATTAACGCGTTAACTTTAGAAGTCCGGGCAGTCATTTGGCTACCTTAATCTGAGCTTTTGAAGGAAACAGAGCTATGGTGGTGGTGGCGTAATTAGATAAAATTGAGATTGAGGAGAGTCGTTTTAAATGCTACTTTAAACATTAAGGATACCTTTAAGCTTGTATAACGTTGCGAGGTCCTTATTAAGGTCAGCGCAAAATCTTATTAAAATTTAAATACTAGCATATTTTGTTTATATAAGAAAAAAGAACTTAGTCACTTAACATGGGCTAAATATATTTTGCGATAAATTTTATTTACCCTAACAAATCTGGGATGGGTTGCCGGTTTAAAATATTATTGATTTTTAACTTCGTATATCACTTTGTATTTTATCAATTATTATTATTATATCGATTTGATATTTAATAGAGTTTTTGGAACATTCTATCTAATTGTGTTCCTGTCTGCATAAAATACTTTCAAGTTATTAGAGCGCCGCAAAGGAAACGAATAAATGAAATTATGAATGTGAAACGAAAGTTTACTCTATTTTATTAGCTATTTATTAGGTTGATATTTTTTTTAAGCTTTTCTCTTCTGAAAAACTTTCAGAAGATTTATAATAATAACTTCATTGGTTGGCAGTTATAAAAGCGTATTTTATAGGTTCTTTTTAACATAATATATTTTTAACTTTAGTTTGATTAATTATAATAAGTGTGTTTTTTAGTTTTATTTAATTATCATTTATTCGTTGCCAATTCCCGATCGATAAATGTTTTTATTCATTTAATACCACCTTCAAGCAGAAGGAAAAGAAAGCGTTAATCCTGATGATTCTGATAAGGACTATGGCACAAAATTATTAAATTTGTGTATTGTTATCAGGTCTTGATAAGTGTGCAAAATTTTGAATTTTTTGATCATTCTAAGTGAGTAAAAACTAAGTCCGATAATTTCGTTACATAGAACATACTGGTCAAGTTAATCTAAGCGTGGTAAATAGCCTGTATTTCCAAATTTTTTAATTTTCGGGCAAACAAGATTAATACTGTTTTCAACGTTGATTGATTACTTTTGTAGGTGTCGTTACCTAATATTTATTTTATAGAGTGCAACTTGGCATCAAGATTTTTTGTTTCATGGTATAAAATCATTTTGTTCGAAGTCAAAATTGTACAAGGGACGTATATATAATGTTAACATATAAATTATATTTAATTATACTTGTAATATTTAAAATTGAAGCAACTAAATTATGTAACTATTTTAAAATTTTATTGTATAGCGGTCTCGTTGATATTTATAAAAAAAGTGTGTGTGTGCAATTTACACATGGCAGAAGTGAAAATTCATAAAAGTAGCCTACGAGAGAATTATAAGACAAGAATGGGGCAAATCGGAAAGCCAGAACAAAGAGGTGATGAAGATTATAGGAAACTGTATATTTGTATTCTGTCTCATTCTCTCGCAGGCTAAATCCTTTCTATGAATATGTTTGTATCTTTTGGTGTTGCTTTTTTTTTAAATTCCAAATCACAATGGTACCAAAGAAGTTTCACTTTTGCGAACTCACCTTCCTTGTTTGTTTTTGCAAATATTTACGTAATCACTTGTTTGTTGCAGACGGAGAATGGACATCCCTCGGCCATCATGTGCCCTTCTTGTACTGATTTTTTTATATTTATCACAGATAGCAGAGTAAGTATTTTATTTCTTATCTGTTATTAATACGTTCAACAGTTTCGCGTGAAAAGGTATTATTTGAGGGCAACATTTTGCGTGCTTTTCCTTACGATATAATTCTTTTTTTTTGTGATTTTTCCTATTTTAAAGCTAACTGCCGTCTAACGTCCGGAAAGGTTCCCTTTCTTCACTGTCTATGGGCAAATGTAGATAGGTATTAGTTTGTATTACAATAATTGTTTTATTTTTACAATGAAATGTGGTGGACGCATGAGCCAAAAACCACGCAGCTTGTATAAAAGTAGCATATTTTAGTTATGCGACGTCTCTTTGGAAATTAAATTAAAACTACATACATATTATATTTCTTAAAATATTTGCTAAAAACCAAAAAAGTAATTTAGTATTTTGCCCCGGGTTGGTCAGGCTTGGATTATATACGGATAACCGCAGCTAGCCTGTGCTAGCCTTATACTTGCTATCCTAGGATATATTTTTTAATGTTTGGCACCTTTCCTAAAATCATGGGTTTGTCATATTTTCATGTGGTAACTAGTGCGTAAGAACATTTTAAAGCTTGTAACTAACGGCAACTTACCATAATGTTTTAATTTCGAAAGCTGTATCCAAAAGTATGTAAATCTTGATAATTGTTCCAAATATAAAATAAGTATATACTAACAGCAGTAAGCTACTTGTAGAATTAAAGGAGAGCCTTAAAACACAATATGTAATGCAAATGAATTAAATATGGAGAATAAAATACTGCATGCAAATATATTACAGACATTTTAACATCTCGGTGTAAACCATGCATGATATAACAAATGAGTACCATCTAAATAACGTACAAGAAATGAATCTAGATAATTGCGTTGAATGAAACCACCTGCTTTAAGATTTAAAACATTCCAACAGAATGCAAAACGAAATAAATCAACTTGATATTTATAATTTTATAATAGAACATTCATTTGAATACGCTTATGGAACAGCAGCGTGTTCACGATGCCACTGGCGTTGCAAACACCCATAGGCGACGGCAACTGCTAAATTCTAAGTGGTCCATCAGCCTCTCTACTGTCCTAAAGCAATAAAAAAGTTTCATAATTTTTTTTAACTCTTTACTAGATCTTTGTGTCACAAAATTTTGCTCAATTCAATTCAAAAACTGAACTACCTAAAGCCGCCAATGGTTTTGTCACTCGGTAAAATACCAAAGTGACAGTACAGTGAAAAACAATTGTCACCATATACTCCTGTATTCCTATATCGGCTGAAATATAATTAGATACAGACGATTTGTGATTTTTTTAAATCTTTAAGGACAAGAATATAGTCAATACATCATCATAATCTCGTTATTAGGATTCGTTCTCTAGTGTTTACGGTAGAGGACGGTAGAAGAAAGAAGAAAGCGTCCATCGAAAATTCAACATCAAATCAAATTTCTTACGAACCAGTTCCTGTCAAAATGTTACCAAACTATTCCGTCTATTGTGTTTTACTCTCTCAGTTACGGTTGCAAAAGATGTGTAGTATTGCTGTAGGACAATCATCGGTACATAACCTTGATGTCCACGGTCCACATGGGCTCACTACCAGGGATGCTGAAGACCGTGCGAAGTGGAGTATAAAAAGCCGGAAAGCGGACCCCGGGCACCGAAACGCAAGTTTGGGTTGCAACCGGGATGAACGCTGAGATGATGATGATGATCACCTTGATGTCCACATAAACCTTTAGATATGATCAGAATAACCGATTGAGATTGAAATAATACAATGTATCTAGAATTCATTACAGTAAATCATATTCTATCTTTAAAGCTTTTAAAACGTGATGTTATAAAACTGAGCAATTACTATTTCAAAGTAACGCTACCAAGATATTGATAATAAATGAAAAGCAAATGGTAATTCGTATTCTATTTTACCCGTGGTAAATATACGTTCGTGAACTTATTAAAATATTTACTTCAATGAACTAGCTTGATAAACGTCAACAGGAATGTATTTTATGAGGAATTATATTTTGCTAGTAAACGTTGGCGTGATTACAAAAGTTTCAGAACTAGGCTTACTGTTTATATTAGCTTTGAAAAATATATTGCGGTTTATCTATAACACAAATCTAGAAATAGGCTCATTTAAGGAGAACGGAACCAAAACCTCGTTCTCTATTTTGAGTTTTGTTTAACGATGTGAATGTTTTAATATGTTTAACTTCATTCCTACTGTTTTTTTAATTATTGTAATCAATCTAAACTTGTATTACTTACGGATTGTGAGGTACTAGAGTTTAAGTCAAAATGCTTATTATAAAAATTACAAGAGTAACATCATACTCTATGGAGAAATACAAATTTGTATTTCTGTTATTTTGGATGGATGTATATTCCTAAAAGTCAGAGCCATTAGATTTCGTATGCTTTTGTTTCTCTCGTGCATATCCATGGTAAAGAGCTGCAAGAAAATATGTGACTAAATTTGGTCTGAAAGGGCTAAATGCTCTGATCTGATGTAACCCTGAAAGGAAAAGTGCCTTTCATTCCCAGTAGTCTAGTAAAAGAAGTGGTCCATTTCCTGCGTTTTTGATTGAGTCTGAATTTTTATCTTGGATGAGACGGCCATTTTCTTTACCAAATATAGAAATATTTATTCATTTAAATTACTCTACAGATGTATGAACAGCGGGAAGATAAACTTCAGAGAGAAGGAGAAGCAGATTCTGGATCAGATTCTGGGTCCGGGGCGGTACGATGCCAGGATCAGACCCTCAGGCCTCAACGGAACTGGTAAGCATTCATCTAAACCACTACTTCTTAGATCGAAATAAAAATTACGACGAAGACTAAAAAGGAATAAGAACAAGAAGAATTAGATTATACTATAGACTATTATGCGCAAATAGATTATACCATTGACTGAAAGAAAAATGGGGGTAGAGTGATATAAATAGAAGTTATTTCCACCATTGGCCTATATAAGGATAGCAATATTTAAAAATAATATAGATATGTATAAGTAATACAATGCAATAATTTAAAAGTTACGTTATAAAATAAACCTTAAAAACATTACAATACAACACTCAACTCTTGGTTGTGTGGTCCCGGACGGTGAAAAGAATATGGTCACCCCATTTCATTCCAGGGGAATCGTAAAACCGATGGACTCCCTCTGTCAGCTTACATGAAAGGAGGACACCCTTCGGTGTCCCTTTGAGGTTGCGAGGTCGGTCGGCAGTCGTTCCCGTAAAAGCCAAGGCATAGTCACGGATAGGGCGTCACCGCAAACGACGCGCAGGAACTTCACGTGACTCCTGTGACAAGTGCACTAAGGCTGCCATGCCGTGGGCGAATAGCGGACCCTGGGCACTGAAGCGGGAGTTTGGGTTGCTACCGAGATTTAACGTTAGGATAATGATAAATAAACACAATAATGGTGAAAGATATTCAGGATGGTAATATAACGGACCTTCAGGTTCAGCCTGATGTAGAAGTTTGAGTTGCTCGGATTTAACGCTTGATGAATGATGATCGGAATAAAATCAAGCTTGAATATGCACCAGAGTGGCGTGTAAAGTTAATCTAGAAGGCCAAGGTCCAGAGCTATGGGATGTTAATACGGTGATATATCGTATCTGACAAAGTTTAGATATGACTACAATTTTTTTAACAATTAATATTTTTTGACTTAGCCACTAAGTATTTAAGTATAAACTTAAAAATCAGCGTATATTATGTCATGCTGGTATATTTCACTGAAACCTTATTTAATTTAAATAAAATATTGAAAACTTTTCGTCATATTTTCTTTCCTAAATTTTGGATTAATTTTATGACTTTATATAATAGTATAAATTTTGTGTTTAAAAAAAATTAAGAAAAAAATCTAAGTCACAAATTTTTCTGTTACAATTATGCCAGAGAGAACTGCATGCCATAGCGCGTATCCAACCCATGACCGTTGAGTTACGTTTCGAATTTAAGTTTTACTAAAATAATGACTAATTAACCAATACTTCATTGGCATAAGTTCGTAATACAAACACAAAACATAGAAACATATTTAAATTACATGCTGTAATAATTTAAAAATATATAAATTTCTTATTAATTAACCAATAATAATCATTAAAAATGATGAATAAAAAAATTTACAAATAAAATTTGTTCATTCACAAATAATCGAAATAAAAATTAACCGCTTTTATTGCCAAGTTCAGTTCGCTAGGTGGTCCTAGACAGACTAACTAGGTAACCACCCCTATTCTACAAATTTGCCATAATAACTTTGTGTTGTGCTCAGTTCCCCAACGCGGACGGCAACACGTTAGCGGTTGCAAACATCCATAGACGACGGTAACTGCTTACTATTACGAGGGCCGTAAGCCTGTCTGCTATTTGAAAGCCATAAAAAAGTTCAAATATCTAAACGAGGTAGAAATGAAACAGGAAGGGAGTCATCATCCTCATCTAAGCGTTGTATCCCGATTGAAACCTAAACTTCCGTTTCGGTGCCAGGGATCCCCTTTCCGACTTTTTCTACTCCACTTGGCACGGTCTTCAGCATCCTTGGTAGTGAGCCCATTGGCACGCATATCACCCTTTACGACGTCAAGCCAGCAGTTTTTGGGCCTACCCCTCCTGCCGGGGCCCAGCGGAGGCGGCATGGCCAGACATTTGTTTCCCACGTAACCATACAGTTGCCGTACCAACGGAGCCGACACTCCTGCAATTTATCCGCAATGTCACGGATATGAAGACAGCTACGAATGCGGTAATAACCACAATTAATTTAATTAATTTTTATCCGTGCAGGGGCGGAGAAAGAATACTAACCTCTGTGGCCGGGGTCGGCCTGTCGTAAAAGGCGACAAAACAACCCACCCTAGCTACGTGGTAGGGCCTCAAGCCCGTCTGGATGGCGACCACCTTTGGTCTTAAGTATGCCGCCATAATAACCTTGTGTTGTGTTCCGGCATTAGTGACCCAAGTTCCTGTACCCTTATGGGACAGCAGCGTGTTCGCGATGCCACTGGCGTTGCAAACACCTATAGGCGACGGTAACTGCTAAATTCTAAGCGGGCTGTCAGCCTGTCTGCTGTCCTACGTAATAAAAAAAAAAAAAAAAAAACTAACACGGTCCTTCCGCGTTACTCCACCGCAACATATTCATCTCCGTGACACGCAGTTCTTGCTTGTGTCGCTCTAACACCGGTCACGCTTCACAGCCGTAGGACAGGCCTAATGATGGTCTTATAGGTCTTATAGGCCACCAGTTCCCTCACGCCATTTGGGCCACGCGGCAGCCTTGCGTGCCTTGACGTCGCAATCGATGTCACCAGACGCATGAAACAGGAAGGGGGTGTCTAGACGGATTAGGGAGATACGTGTTAATCCCTTAGGGGGATAACCCATTATAGGGGGAGATTGCTTCGTATGTACTTTTTGTCAGTTTGCACACGGATTTGTGAATACATTTTATTTCACGATCATTTCAATCGTAAAAAATTTAGTAGAGTTATTTATTGTATATAATTTTCATATTTATATACCTGCTTTATATAACCATATAAATACCGTTACGTAATCAGAAACAATTGTTGCTTTTTAATTTTTATGGAATCCTTGCTATTTCATTATTACGTTATAATAATAATACAACTGAATTTTTAATGACCATTTTAAATAATATAATAAATTGACGATACACGTAAGCTTTAGAATTCATTGTAATAAAACAAATGAATTGGTTTCCCCAGCAATAATACCTAGTCAGGTCATAAGTATTG
This sequence comes from Malacosoma neustria, assembly GCA_963693495.1. Classification (NCBI taxonomy): domain Eukaryota; kingdom Metazoa; phylum Arthropoda; class Insecta; order Lepidoptera; family Lasiocampidae; genus Malacosoma; species Malacosoma neustria. The sequence continues at coordinate 15,053,886 of OY856390.1, forward strand.
TCACACAGTAAAAACTTTTCTTATAGAATGCTGGCCACAAAAAAGTTTATTGAATTAGAATTTCGAATTGTTCATGAAAATAAAAATGTATAACTTTAAGAATTTTACTCATTTTTAAATGTGGAGTGGACGCTTAAAGAAGACCGTGTTGCAGTTATTGCGTTGCATCGTTGCGGTTACGCGCCAATTCAAATTTTTAACATACTGAAAAATTTGAATATTACCAAAAGATTCGTTTTATCGTACCATCAAACGATACAATGAAGACTCTAGTGTAGATGACAGGTCAAGAAGTGGTCGCCCTCGGTCTGTTAGGACTCCAGCAGTGATAAAAGCTGTGAAGGCACGAATTCAAAGAAATCCCAAACGTAAGCAGAAACTGTTGGCCCTTCAGATGGGGTTAAGCAGAACCACGGTGAAAAGGGTGTTAAATGAAGACTTAGGGCTTCGGGCATATCGAAGAAAAACAGGACATCGTTTGAATGCTCGTCTAATGGACCTGAGACTGAAGAGATGCCGCGCTTTGTTGAAGCGGTACGCGGGAAAAAAATATCGGGAAATTCTTTTTTCGGATGAAAAAATGTTTACCGTAGAAGAGAGCTACAACAAACAAAATGATAAGGTGTACGCACACAGTAGTGAAGAAGCGAGCAACCGTATTCCGCGTGTCCAACGAGGTCATTTTCCATCCTCGCTCATGGTATGGTTGGGAGTTTCTTATTGGGGCTTAACAGAGGTACATTTTTGTGAGAAAGGTGTAAAAACGAATGCTGTTGTGTATCAAAATACAGTCCTGACGAACCTTGTGAAACCTGTTTCTCATACCATGTTCAATAACAGGCACTGGGTATTCCAACAAGATTCGGCGCCAGCTCATAAAGCGAAGAGCACACAAGACTGGCTGGCGGCGCGTGAAATCGACTTCATCCGGCACGAAGACTGGCCCTCCTCCAGTCCAGATTTGAATCCGTTAGATTACAAGATATGGCAACACTTGGAGGAAAAGGCGTGCTCAAAGCCTCATCCCAATTTGGAGTCACTCAAGACATCCTTGATTAAGGCAGCCGCCGATATTGACATGGACCTCGTTCGTGCTGCGATAGACGACTGGCCGCGCAGATTGAAGGCCTGTATTGAAAATCACGGAGGTCATTTTGAATAAACTTTAATGTCATAAGAATCTATGTTTTGTTAAGTTCATTTTGGTATATGAATGGTTACATAATTAATAAACTTGTTACAATTATTTTACATTAAACATGTGACAGAATTTATGACCTGACTAGGTATTTGTTCGTCTTAGGGCAAAGTTATTGGGAATTTTGGGAATTGGAAACATGCATTTGCGTACAATATGTGTTTTAATCCCAGTGGCATTCATGTCGCCTGACTAGGAAAATGTTAGAAAGGAAGAAATGGATACAGAAGGAAGAGGAGACCAAAATATAAATGGAAAATTTGAGTAAAAGATGATATGATGAAATGGTAATAATGTTGAGATTGCATCCAGAAATATAAACGAAGGAGAATAGAAGAAGAGGATATTAATAGAGATTTTATCCGTGCAGGGGCGGAGAAAGAATCCTCTGAGGCTGGGGTCGGCCTGTCGTAAAAGGCGACAAAACAACCCACCCTAGCTTCATGGTAGGGCCCCAAGCCCGTCTGGATGGCGACAACCTTTTGTCTTAAGTATGCCGCCATAATAACCTTGTGTTGTGTTCCGGCATTAGTGACCCAAGTTCCTGTACCCTTATTCCTATAAGCGTGTTCGCGATGCCACTGGCGTTGCAAACACCCATAGGCGACGGTTAGTGTTAAATTCTAAGCGGGCCGTCAGCCTGTCTGCTGTCCTACAGCAATATAAAAAAAGAGAATAAAGATGAGGGCAGGATAAAGTTTGATTTAGACCAAAGTTTTTATTATAGTCAAAGAAACGTGTTCAATATTGTGACATATTTCACGTGCGATTTTGCGTCAGTTGCCTTCCGTAACATTTCTTTTACTTGACCACAAATGCACGAGATGTGGCTTAATTTTTTCATAAACTAATTTACCTACTAATAATGTATTGTTACAAGTCAAAAGGAATTTTAAGATTAGTAGAATAAAATATGTTATTTAATTTTATAAATTTAAAAGAATATAAATCAAGGGCTGCTTTTATTTGTGCCGACAATCTATCGGTGTTACCCTTCGTTCAGTGATAGCCTAAATAACCATAGTAACTTTATTCTTAATTTTGTAACCCCACCCTTACTGAAATCTTCTTATTATTATACATATATAATACATTTCGTTATTAAATTACTTATTACGTAAATGTTAAGAAGTAACCAACCAAAGGTTTTTCTTTGTTACCGCTAATGTTAGAGCTACTTGACTTTATAGAAACCAAACCACCTTATCACGATCCTTGAGATAGAAATGATTAATACGTTCTACAGCCTTGATGCTTTGAGTGCTCCATCTTGGCATTTCGAAAGCCATTATTCAACAAAGGGAAACGATTTCGTTCATAAATCACTTTTTACATTTTTCACACTCAAATAGAATTTTGTGTGGGAATAAAAATAATGTTATTAAAATAAATGTCTCTATTGCCAAGGTGCTCTAAATATACGCCTTTCTAAAATTACTATCAGATTAGAAGTTATTTTGAGATTGAGGATGCAGGTTCGGACTCAAACATGTTATTATAAAATTATGACTGTTATTATAAAATTATATTAGCGTATAATTCATTTGAGAGAAGTCTTAATATTAACTTGGATACTATGCAAGCAATTGTTCTTTCTCTAACTCAAAAAAGTAAACAACCTGATAAACTTAAATAATCTGTAAACATATAATAACTTGATAAATTTATTCAAATCTTGACTTGATTATAAAAACTTTTATTGCTGGTGCCTTTTTTTACAATACGACATAAAGAAAATAACGAGGCCAATGTGGACGCTCAGCCAAAAACAAAATATTGTGGAAGTTTCTAGAGGAGGCTTTTGTTGGGCTGTTTGCCTTGACTTGGCTAAGTTTAAATAAAAACTTAACCATTATGAAAAATCAGAGGTATAATCCCTAGTAGAAAATAAAACCATTGTCAGTTTACGATTAAAACTGACACATTTTCAGTTCGTTAACATAGCTTTGGATATAACTATGATAGAACATTTGGGAGTTTTATTTGCACTCTGTACAGCATCTTATAAAAATACACTATATGTATGTACAGCAATCGTATTGTCCACAAATTGCAGACAGTTCTTATTGTGTCCTACAAAGAAGTCAAATGGATGCCGTGAACAGGATATGACATGATTGAATGGGTAATCTGTACTAACAGGGTATTTTTTCTTTTCCTTATAGCAGGGTTGACAGTTTAAAAATGACATTGAGGAGTTAGACACTTCATAGAGACTATCGGTCAACTATGTGCACTACTAATTTTTTACACCCATTATATTCCTTAGATGACTATGTAAGGTCAATAATGCGAAGAGGGGAAGTTTGAAGTATACCGTAAGCATTGACAAAATTGACGACATTACAAGAATAAATAAATATTTGGTGACAATTCACACAGCGCTATCTAGTCCCAAACTAAGTAACATAGCACTTGTGTTATAGGTACTAGACAACTGATATACTATTACTTATATACTTTTTTTTGTACATAAATACATATTATACATAAATACCCAGACGCGAGACGGGAATCGAACCTGTGACCTCCGCAAGCGTACTGAAGTGCTTTAGATCTAGACAACTAGATTAAGTTGTTTCATGATTACGAGAATAAAAAAATGATCTGGTCGCAACATAGGCAGGCACACATCTCGCCTATTCTTGACACACAAAGTTTAGTTTTATTGCATATTCTTGCCAACTTTTTCTATTGATCGCATTTGAAGTTTTGATTTTGGACTCCTGGGTTCTTTGAGTAACGTTCTTAAGACAAAATTAAATGTGTGATTATTTGCATTCGTGTTTGTGATGTTATATAATTTTCTTTGAAAGTAGTTATTATTATAAACTAGTTGACCCGACAAACGTTGTTGTCCTTCACCGAATCTATAACTATACCGAAATTCAACTAAATTGGTTCAGCAGTTTATTCGTGAAAGCGTAACAAACAAACTCACTTTCGCATTTATAATATTAGTTAGGATTAAATAAAATATATAAGATTAATTTTGCTTTTGTGTGACTGCCTGATACCACGAAAAGTATTAAATTTTTAATCATTACAAATATCTAAAATGTATAACGTATCTACCAGTCGCATTACGTATTAAATACCTTTTGTAATACTTTATAAATTAAGTGTTGCTATTTCTAGGCAATAATGTACACAGCGTAGACAAAACACATAAATAACATGACAACAATCTTTTTATAGCAGATGACAAGTAATATCATTCATTATTAATTTAGAATACATTGCCAGCTCGCAGAATGTGATTTCTGAAACCGCTTAGTTTAAACTAGCTGGATGCAACACAATTGCAGTACATCATAGAAGTCAGGAAATCAGCCATTATATATGTACGCATTTGATGATTTATGTGTATTTTAAAATTAGCCATTGAGAATATGGACGGAGGATTTAATTTGGATGTTTGCGTTATAGTCGCGAACAGTTTTTTGGGGTTTTTGGGGCGTGACCCTAAGACATGTATGCCTTCTTGGTGACTTGATTAAAACAGAAAGCATCATCGGCGGGTCCTGCTCCCATGTATCACAGATAGACATTGACGTTTTCGGTAGATAATTTAGCGTTTTATTCGTAAACACTATTATAAATTCTCTTGAAATAAAGTAAATAGATATGGTTCCCTCCTTGCGTTGTTTGTATAGGTTTATAAAACTCGCAACGAACTTTTCACGCTAAACAAACTGCCATTTTAATATGCCCGTTTCAGTTAACCTGTCATAATATTTCATTCGTGGCCCAAATATGGGGCTATAATGAGTTTTTGTGTGAATAAAGTAACTTTCACGTTAATTGAGACATTATTCTTCAAACTATCATTTATATAGGTGGAAAGCTTTGTAAAAGATGTTCGACATGATGAACTACGCAAGTTTTCCGATCAATAATGGAAAGATAATGATTTGTGGTACAAATTTTGAGATTCCTAAGTCCAGCAGCGGACGTTATAAAAATATGTTTCACCGTTATTAAATGCGTACAACTATTACTATCTAAGCGGTTAAGCCTGGCAGCCATCAAAACTTTTTTATTGTCAACAGATATGTTATCGACGTCGTTTCCATTACTGGTCATCCCTAACACTGTCTTTTCTCGAGCAACTATATTAACATAGACAGCTTATTAGGGATTTTTTTAAAGAGCAGCTGTTGACTGGCTAACTCCTACAGGAAAAAATTGTTTAATTTATTTCTTTAGCAGGTTTCTCTAGCTAGGTAATGTAGTTTAATACCAAAATTATTTTCGCGTCTTGAGCCTGAATGTGCTTATCTAGTGCGCATAATACAAACGCTCTGCTGTTTATGATGTGTAAATTGTTATAGAATATTTTTAAAATTTAATCTACTATATGCATATTGCCTAAACTCTACTGAAAACTAAGAGGCTGTCTCGTGAACTACGCACGAAGTGTGATAAATAGTTCTTAAATAATTATTCAGGTTATTCATTAAGGTGAGGCTAAATTATTTACAACCCATTACTGTATTGTGCCTTGGATTATTAATGGCCTGTGACATTTATGAACACGAAACATGTGGATCGAGTTTGGTTAGGTTATACTTTGGGTTTTAGGCGATAGTCGCCTCTGTGTTCAAGATGTAAAGGTATTTATTTCATTTTTTTAAATACATTCAAAATATGAAACTATCTATGTAATTATACATATTAATAGAAATGATTCAAACTTGCTTTGTACATTTTAACCATTGATTGTTAGTTGCCATGATGTTACGTGGAACAAATGGAATACATACATACATATAATCACGCCTCTTTCCCGTAGGGGTAGGCAGAGACCACTTCTTTCCACTTGCTACGATCCTTACATACTTGTTTCGCTTCGTCCACTTTCATTATTCCCTTCATACATGCCCTTCGGTTTAGGGTACTCTTGACCTGGCCTTTTTTCAAGACGTCCCTGATCTGGTCTCGAAACGTCCGCCTAGGTCTACCCCTTCCAACACTTCCAATTACACTCGCCTTATACACTTTTTTCGTCAATCGTTCTTCATTCATTCTCTCAACATGGCCAAACCATCTCAGCAAATGGAATAGCATGTTATAATCAAGTTATTAATATTTACGTTGAAACATATTTGCAAGTGAATTTTTTATAGTAACATTTACCTATAATGGACATAATGAGTACAATTTTTACAACAAATAATGCAAGAAAACAAATTCTGTACACCGAAGTTGCAGCTTTTGATGCAACGGAGGCTTATAGTTAGGATGCTCTAGGAAAATGCCTTAAAAGGATTGCAAGAAATTACATAAACGTATCACGAAGGGTTAAAGAGAAGTTTGGTATCGGGACTAGTAACAAATAACTGTTGCATGAATTTGATTTAAGGAAAATAATGTTGTCATATAAATGAAATCCTATTAGATGGAAATAAGAAAAGAGAAGAACTTCTTGCCCAATTCAGAAGAGATAACAAAGATTATGTTGTATATGGGAAGTTTTACAAGAAACAATGTAGTCAAGAAACCTCATTTAAGGTCCATAATGAATGAAACCCTTTATTGTTCACCTACTGAAGTAATAAATCAGTAAAAATATACATATATTTACATATAATATAAAGAGTAAAGACCTTGTAGACATTAATAAATTAAAACACTGTAATTTTAAACTTTTATCGTTCAAAAATCTAGTTATGGACGGCATATGTTTGTGTACTTTGAAATTTTAACAGATGGTCCGGCAGTAGTAAATATTAACCTGTTCGTGAGAAGTATTACGACGATTAGCGACATAAAAATGGTTAGTATGGAGTATAAATTGCGTCAAGGTGTTGTGCATTTGTAGTGGGGAATAGATGGAGCTAGCTAAATACTCAATTGAAATGCCAGCGTGACTTTCAAGATGCAAATAATTGGAAATACAAAAATTTTGATAGACGCGTGCTTCCTTGTCAGAGTAATAAGCGTCCTGAAAGAATTGGCACGATGATAAAATCTTTAAAATCTTGAAAGTCTAGTAGTGTTATTGAACATATTCTCGCGAATGCGGGCGTGATTGTATAAAAAGTAGCAGCTATTACAATTCTATAAAAACTAGAAAATGTTTTTTATTGCAGGTGTAAAGATCAAAACTTTATTGGTCGTTCATTTTGAACAATTAGTTGTCATTACATGCATATTGTAAACTAATGTTTACTTAAAGGACGTATTTGTGAAGCCAATTGAATTATTTTAGAAAATACAGAATGAATTTTGATTATTGGTATTTAACAGTACCAACTACGCGACCTTTCAAAAATGTAAATTGATCGATACTCGTGACACGCGATTTGTAATTGGTATACTTTCCCCATTTAGAAAAAGCAATAATTTCTATTGAAACTGAGTTTAAAAAGGTCCTTTTAGTGTTAATGGGTGCATATCATGATATATATAAATTATATTATACGTGAGGTTATTTTAAAACGCCATAAAATATTAAAAACACTATAAATATATGAAGGAAATATGGAATTGTTAATAATTTATAATTTAGTATCATTAAATTCACTCAAAATATAAGAGCTTACAGATCACTTATTGAATATCGAAATTCTAATAATTTCCCAAACACGTTGGAAATTATTAGTATTAAATACTTTATTCAGAGATTAAGTAGGGTAATTATGGAAATGATATGTAAACACGAGTAAATCCGTAGACGCTGCCATTATTTCCCTATCAAAACAAAATGCAAATTTCCGGCCCACGTCATGCTCCATTCAGTCTCGGAATATCAACGTTCGAACGTGACTTTGCTGTTCCTCGCCTTTCTCGAATAATAAATGAATTTTAAGATTAAAATCTTATGTTATTTCAATGTTATTTACGTGTTTCTATAGTATATTTAAAAATAAGTTCAAGACAATTTTTTCTATACTTGGTATTTCGAATAAATAATTCAAGTACCATATTTTAGGCGCTGATTTTTAACTCGTTTAAGTAATTTTTATCATTATTAAATTATTTTCTTTTAAATATTGAATCTTTGCTCCATATTACACTAACACAAATTCCCGTAAACAAGTCAATTATGGAATTCTTTGCTACCTTCTTTTAACCCACGTGTTGTTTAATTTTCAATTAGTATTATGTTTTGATCACAACTTATGTGTTTCTGTTCATTTTTGGAATTTATGTGATCATCTATGTTTGAATTATCATCTTGAACATAGACTACATCACGATAATGATTTTTCAGGAGCTAAGGTGAGTGATTAGTGTACAGCGCATACAAAACATTATGTTATTTAATGTTAGGGTTTAGTTTTCATTATTCCCTTGATTTACCCGTGATTTTGCTTGGTATTTATTAGATGGGCCAGCGGTAGTGAGCGTCAATATATTTGTCAGAAGTATATCAAAGATCGATGACGTCACCATGGTAAGTCGACATAAGGACAGACTGGACCGCATCTAGTCTAAGTTAATTGTATTTAAAGCCGGTTTTCAAACAAGTCAAATGAATGGGCAACTCCCTCCTGTTTCAAGGAGCGATTTACCCTCATGTGTGTAATGTTTATTTTATTTTATTCTATTTCCTTTTCTTATAATTCTTAAATTTCCCGTTTGGTGTTGACGACCAAAATCGTTTTTAGATACGCGATTGTTTCTTTTTAAAATTCTTAGAGCCACATTGGTATCTGTCTTAAGCTTTATTTATCAGTTTGATTGGAATTATGGAATTTTTGATAGTTCGAAATTATTAGACGATATAGATTATTATGATTTTATACTGGCTGGTTGTCCTTATGATTTCATCTAAGGGGTACTTGCATCCTTTAATGAAATGGACTGCATCGCATCACTAGTTACCTGACAATACATTTCTGTTAAGCTCCATTCCATTACTTCAACATCTGACATTTATCATTATTTAGCGTATACGTTTCCGTCGAGTGCCGGTACACCTCCGGTTGGTTAGGGAATGATGAATTCGAAGGCGGTTTGATAACATAAAAATGTTGTTTTTGTCACAAAGGCAATGTGCCAACAGTAGTCCGCGTCAACATGTATCTACGATCCATCAGCAAAATAGATGATTACAAAATGGTGAGTGGTCGCACAATTCCAACAGATTTACCTGTGACACTTTTATTATAAACTAAAGTTTTATTGAAGATTTATTATTAATCTAAATCATCTTTATGATGTATCATACAATAAACTTAGTTTATAATAAAATTTGTCATTACAAACAAATGGATATTTGGCAATATATGCACTTTGCTAAACATTCTTAAACCATTGTTCTTTATTATGTGTTTGTGATTACCTTATTTATTTTTTGTTTTAATTTATCTATATTTTGCACTATTATGTTGTTTATAACTTCTTGAATGTTTAATTTACTACCCTCTTATGTAAATTGTAAAGAACTTAAGTCTATCGCTGTGCGCATTGAGGTGTGGTGCCGCGCACCCCTACCAAAGGCTCTATTTCTAACTCCGCTAAAAGTATTTTCTCAACACAATATTTATCTGATCATATTTATATTCAGTTAACAATGTTTATGTTCACTTTATTTATTTATTTTGTTCTCCTTTATCTATTTCGTTTTTATTTTCAAGTTATACAATAAAACTTCAAAGCGCAAACTGTACAAAACACTGATGGAATTGGCACAAATCGTAGCACGCACTATAATTATGAGCAAATTACAACCGCATAGGACAACAAAATTGCACAAATTATCGTCAAAAGATCAGTAAAATTGGCTTTCGCACCCGGAAAAATGATAAATCACATCATTTCAGCGTTATCTAAAAGAGATCACAGCTTAAGATAGGGACACAGGGGTACGGCGGCCCGCACCACATCATCTCATTGTTATTTTTAGTTCCCGTTAATTTTTTTAACATATCATGCTTCTTCTATTTTGTTTCTTGCATTATTTTGATGAGGTCTGTCATAAAAACTATTTTGGTCGTGTCGTTGACTGTAATTAACTGTTGATTATTGTCTTGTTCATGTGAATTTGTGTTGTGTAATCGAACGGGATTAACGTCGCGCCCGCACTCGGCTTCGTGCTTGGATATTGATGGTTGTCTGCTCCTACGCAATTACGTGACACCCGCCCCCAAACGGCAGCTAGACGTAACGTAGCCTAGTTAAACTGGCCGATTGTGCCTGCATGAAGGTAACACAAGTCAAGCATTCCACCGACGAATGCTGCAAACGGTGAGTCTGTTTATAGGCTTTGCTTATATAGAGAACTGCATGTCCACGCCTGTTGACCGAGCGTACTCGAAGTTACCTTTTGGATAGCTCGTCAACTGAGCATCTCCGAGTGTTCAACAACCTTGCGTCTTTTGGCCGTTTGCCAGATGCGGAACCTTTTCCAATGATTCCGCCACATCCATCAAAGTCGATAGTATCTCAATACGTCCTCCAACACTTCGTTTCATTTTGATTACGTTCTCCAAAAGCTATCTTCGATATTAGCATGTATTTTTCTTCAGCATTGTCGTGCTTTGTATGTAAACTGAATTCATTTGACTTGCTCCATGATGTCGAGGGATCGTTTCCTGTTCCCCTTGTATAGTAAATGTTCACTGAACCTTCGACACCATCTTCGTAGTGTAAGTGTGTGTGATTTGTGTCAGTAGGTCTTGCACAAAATCTAACTGTTAACGAACGTTGTAAATTAAATTGTTATATTTAAATATTGTAGCACGTGTGACATATTGGCACAAATATTGTTCACTATATAAGCTTAATGGTTAATTAATTATGAAAGATGAAGTTTAAATTTAGTAATAGCTTCGCCATTCACAAAATAGAGATAATATGAATAATTGAGAAAGTAATAAAGCTTTTAGAACACGAGTGCATACGTATAGTAAAAAACATGAGCATTGAAACATTGTTGGTTAAGTTTACACTTAGAATAAAATCGGAATACTGAAACTAATCTCTAATTAAAATATTTAACAATTTTAAAAGTACATATTAGAATTAATTACGGTATTTAGCTATTCTCGGAAACAATAAGGCTATCAGAATTCAATAGGTAATTTTTATTGCAGACATGTCTACAATTAGTTTTAAAATTAAACCATTAAATTAATATATATTAAAGAACTAGAGGAAGAGTGATTTAACTGTTACTGATTTTGTTGATCTAAATTTGGATCGTGTTTGTCCATCAACATAGCGGTCAATGATTATTTTTCCTATCATCTGAGTTTATTCGGCATCCGCAGAATTTCTAACAATGTTTCAATGTTATCGCTGAATTGTAAACGTGATTATTTTAAACGTTTATTATGCTTCCAGGAATACTCGGTTCAGCTTACGTTCCGAGAGCAATGGTTAGACGAACGACTCAAGTTCAATAATTTGGGAGGTAAGAATGGTTTAATTATAATATCCATCATTTTTACAAGAGCAATTTGCTGGCAGACCATCCAACCCTGAAAGGAATAATGAAATTTTATGTGTGTGTTCAAGTGAATTCTAGAATTGAACCATTCTAGAATGGTTTAGATTAGTGATTCCCAAAGTGTGCGCCGTGGCACCCCGGGTGCCGCGGTGCCGTCATAAGGTCACCGCATTCATTTAAACAATTCACAACAACAAAAATTGCATGTGAATTTAAAATTCGTGTTTAATTTATTTTTCAACTAACATGGTGCTTGTCTAATCTCATAATGGATATTACAGAAATAATTTAAATTAGATATTTTATATTATCCCAAGGAAAATATGTATATGTCCCTATTTTTCCCTGTTAAATGGGTAATCGCTTTTAAAAAGGAAAGTTTTTTAATTTTTTAAGAAATTCATAAATCTAGAAAAAAATCTAATGTACTAAGCGCGCCGCGGATAAAATCCCATTATTTAGGGAGCTTAAAATTGAAAAAGATTGAGAACCTCTGGTTTAAATTTACAAAATCCGGTCTACTACAAAATGTTTTTGTTTATTTATATACAGCATATCATCTAATTTATACATTATACTCATGACTTAACCATAATAACTAGCTATAGATAGCATTTGCATAACGTTTATTTTACGTATTTAAGGAATTAAGCTTCAGCTTTTCAGCAGAGATTTTCCCAGAGCGTTACGACACGGCTTTGATATGATGACTTTCTGTGTTTTATATATTCATATCATAAAACCATGTTATTAAAAATATGTATATTTGAAATTGTTTACCGGTATCAGAGACAAAAGCAGCATGTTAGTGACCTAAATACGTGCTCGCCAAGTAGGATCATGCTCGGAGATCAGGTCACGGGTTCGATTTTCTCAATGGCATTCACTGTTTATTAAAAAATTATAAAGAAAAAAATATGTATTATTGCTGTAGGTGCATATTGCAGCAGACAAGCTAACGGCCCGCTTAGAATTTAGAAGTTACCGTGGCCTATTGGTGCAACGCCAGGGCCATCGCGAACATGCTACTGTATATATTAGAACCTTGAATAAATTCTCGCTGTTTCTTCAAACGAGACATCTCTGAAACCATTTGATTGACAATTTTATCTTGAAATGCAACTAACTATATTATGTATATGGAATTTTAAAAGAACTTTCGGGAACTAGGATTTCGTAAACTTTTTTCTTTTAGGTCGTCTGAAATACTTGACTCTGACGGAAGCGAACAGGGTATGGATGCCGGATCTGTTCTTCTCCAACGAGAAGGAGGGCCACTTCCACAACATCATCATGCCGAACGTGTACATCCGTATCTTCCCCAACGGGAACGTGCTCTACAGCATCCGTATCTCGTTGACCCTCTCCTGCCCGATGAACCTCAAGTTGTATCCGCTGGACAAGCAGACCTGCTCGCTTAGGATGGCTAGTTGTGAGTATCGGATAAAATTACGATAAATATACAGCTATTTCTTATTATGTAATAAATGTACTGTGACAATGCATATAGCACTATCTAATCTCGAAGCAAGCTACAGGGAGCTTGTGCGTTACTCTTCCGTTAGCCGGGCATAGGGTTAATTAATATTTGTTTATATTTTATTATTATTAAAATTATTCTAAATACGTGAATAGCCACACAGATACGGGTCACAAAAACTACCGTAACCTACAAGTAGCCTGTGTCGGAACGCACGGAACCCTGTTTCGGTACATTTCAACCCTTCCCCCCCCCCCCCCCCTTCCCCACATACACAGATACGCTCCCTTGCTTCGTCTCCTGTGCGGCCCGGAAATATTAATTAATAGTAAGCAAAAAATAATCTAACCTAACCTAATCTACCCTTTGCGCCCGGCTAACGGAAAAGTACCAGCTTGTGTTATGGGTACAAGACACATTTTCATACATAATTTCCTATCGCCTCGTGCCTGAGCCGACGAACAACTGTCCGCCCGATCCTGGCACCCAGGCCAGCGCCCCCCCACCCTACCCCTTGTGTTAGTGCGGGTATTTTCCATAGTTGCGCGAGGGGTAGGCATTTAGCCCCGCCGATGCTCTCCTTTTTAAAACAAGATTGAGAACACGTAGAACAGCACGCATATCCTCACGGCATAACCTCTCTCGAGGGGGCGCCTACATCTGTTGTATATATTGATTAGTTGGTGTGAAATAACACTTTCATACCATTAAACATACACGTATGTCTATATTCTATACTACTGTAATACTAAATATTTCTAATGTTCAAAACTCGGACTCGTTCAGAATTGTGTAACTAAAAGTTTAGCTTAAATTTCACAATACTATAATATCTTGAAATATATTTCAGATGGTTGGACAACTGACGACTTGGTGTTCTTGTGGAAGGAGGGTGATCCTGTTCAGGTTGTGAAGAATCTACATCTGCCACGTTTCACTTTAGAGAAATTCCGTACTGACTATTGTAATAGTAAAACTAACACAGGTAAAGAGGCAATTATTTATTAAATAACTTATTATAGTTTAAAGTAATTCTCTCCGTGTAGGGGTTTATTAAGAACACTGACTCCTGCAGGGTTCGGCCTGTCGTAAAAAACAACGAAACAATCCTAGTTACGTGGTAAGGCCCCGAACCCGTCTGGATGCAACCACCCCTGATCTATAAGTATGCGCCATAATACCCTTGTGTTGTGTCCCGGCATTAGTTATCCACGTTTCAGTACCCTTATGTGAACAGCAGCGTGTTCGTTGTACGCCTAGCGTCAGCATAGTATCAGGCGGAGATATTAAAGAAATGTATTCGGATTTTTTTGCTGTAGGATAGCAGACAGACTGACGGCCCACTTAGAATTGAGCAGTTACCGTCGCCTATAGGTGTTTGCAACCCCAGTGGCATTGCGAACACGCTGCTGTCCCATAAGGATACAGGAACTTGTGGCACTAATGCCGGAACAAACAAACACAAAGGACACACGGAAAACAACACAAAGTTATTATGGCGGCATACTTAAGACGATAGGTGATCGCCATCTAGACGGGCTTGGGGCCCTACCACGTAGAAAAAAGATTAGATCTCAATTTCTTACATATAAGAGTTCTTTAAATGTACGAGCTAAATTTTGTTTTATTACCAATAATTTGTGGTGTTACATTAAAAAACTATGAATCAGAGCATATTTTGAGCTTAATTTGAGGGATAAATTAGTTCGTTTTGTGTTACATTTGTAACTATTAATGTACAGTAATAAAACACTACACCGACTTGCGTTACCCCGTTTTACGCGAATTTAACTAACAAGGTCGGTCCCACCTATCACATATAAGTCCAGGGTATCTCTGTATTTAAGAAATAATCATTTGTTCCAGGCGAATATAGTTGCTTGAAAGTGGATCTGCTCTTCAAGCGTGAATTCAGTTACTATTTAATCCAGATATACATCCCCTGCTGCATGCTCGTCATCGTTTCTTGGGTTTCCTTCTGGCTTGATCAGGGTGCCGTGCCCGCTAGGGTGTCGCTCGGTAAGTTTTTATTATCTATCAAGTGCATTCCACTCTGATTTGTAAATTATTATACTTTTCACTTTATTTCGTTTTGGAAGGTTCCAAAACGAAATAAAGCATTCCACTTCTATTACATAAATATCTAAAATAAAAAAATACTTACATTTATTTTCTATTAGCTAATTGTTAAGTAAAAACACAAATATGGCGATGAAGGACACACTGAAATGTATCGCTGAACTAAATTTTGAAATAGTTAGTAGTAAGTAACCAAAAACACAAAAAAAAAACGTATTCACGTTGTTTGTTGTTGTTTATTACCAGGTGTGACTACCCTCCTTACGATGGCGACCCAATCATCAGGCATCAACGCATCCTTACCACCAGTATCTTACACGAAAGCGATTGACGTCTGGACGGGGGTATGCTTGACATTTGTGTTCGGAGCACTGCTCGAATTCGCCCTCGTGAACTATGCCTCTCGCTCTGACATGCACCGTGAGAATTTGAAGAAAAAGGGACGGGAGATGGAAACTGCTAATATGGACGCGTCTTCGGACCTTCTGGACACCGACAGCAACGCCACCTTTGCTATGGTGAGCTCGCATTTAAAATAATCATTATATTTTTTTTATCGGGTACCTTTAGTTAATAGCTTTGGTTTGACATCTAATTTAATACTTTGTAGTTTGTGTTTTCATAATAGATTTACAGTACAGGTTATGGTTGATTTTTCTCTTATATAGAGGAACAGAGAAAAAGGCGTGTGTGTGTGTGATAATAATACTTTATTTTAAATAAATTCCTTTGAAGTTGAACTTAAAAAATATTCTTGGGTTTGCTAACGGTTAGTCCAAGTTGCAACTAAAATCCGTAATTATATTTTATCTGTAGAGTATGTACATAAAATTTTTAGGTAGGTCCTTTTTAGAGTCCATCATCTTTGTAGTACATCAATCAAACACTCAAAAATAGCTTCACGCATTAAGCGTCGATCTATTTTTGAGTGTTTGATTAGATATATACACCTTTATAATAATTTACGTATATTACGTTGTATGTTTTTAATATCTGTTGTGTATGTTTAATCATGTTTTATTTTACTCTACCCTTTTCAAATGTTTCAAGACTCTACAAGTTAATTTATAAAGACAGCACTTAATTTTGTATGTAATTAAAGGGACTCATTAACTGATGCAGTTATTAGAGTTGTATTTTTTAATAAAACAAATAATAAAGTATCAAAGTTCTTTTACAAAAATTTCAATTATATTCTGATTTATTTCATTAAAATGTTGTTCACATTTATCCATACAAATATTATAAACGTGAAAGTAACTCTGTCAGTCTATCTATTACGTTTTCACGCCTAAACCGCTGAAACAATTTTGATGAATTTCGGTATAGAGATAGATTGGACATTGGAGAACATAATGCTAGTTTTTGTCGCGAAAATGAAACTTTAAGGGGGTGAAATGGGGGCTAACGTAATAAAGTTCTTTTTTTTTATTTTATTTATAAGGCAGAACAACGTTTGTGGGGTCAGCTAGTAACATATCATATAAATGTAATTAGTACTTAAAAGAGCTAGATTTCCGACAAGTATGAATATAATAAACAAATCAAAGTATTGAACTAGTATGAAGGGCCAAACTGCTAAATAATGGAAGGAGAATCATATGAGTTAGAAGGTGATAAAGTGTCCAGCTGTACGCTGTACATTTTATTTCAAAAATCTGCCAGAAGGCGGCCCTAGTGTAGCTACAGCTATAAATGTAGCTGTAGATGACAAATTGAAGTACCTATGTGGAGTAATAAATTCTCTATCCCACTCTAATAAGTTTTGGCGCTTTCCTCTTAAATTTACAATGATGCGATTGTGACGCCACCTTAATTTAACGAACACTTTTAAACACAGATATGATTCTACATATCTCTACCTTCCACAATCTAAATTAATGTCTGTGGATATGCATTTTTATTAAACTACCCCCGCCCGTGAATAAATAAATTCTCTCACAATAATATTCAGAACCACTGATATATTTATAAATTAAGTCGAACAATTAGGGTAGTTGTTATATTGAAGAAAGAAAAAGTAACAGATTTTTTATAAATTTCGGACTTACAGAGCTTAAAACATAAGAAAAAAAACATACATGTTGTATAAAAAACATATTGTATAATAAAAAATAGACATATGTAGATTGTATGTCTGTGAGAAGGGATGGGTTCCCATTTCCCCAAATTATAAAGTACATGTTGTGTGCCTGTCTCCCCTGACGCGTCTGCAACTAACAGAAACCTTTGGTGCGTGGTGCCATTGTGGATCCCAAGATGAGGCAGTGCGAGTACCACATGACCCCACCTAGGAAGAACTGCTGCCGGCTGTGGATGTCCAAGTTCCCCACCAGGTCCAAGAGGATCGATGTCATATCCAGGATCACGTTCCCTCTTGTTTTCGCCATCTTTAATTTGGCCTACTGGTGAGTAATGTCTTACAGAAGTAGAATATATTTGCGGTAGTTTTAATATTTTTTGTTTAACCCCAAAGATTCCAGACAAACCTTGGGTACTTCCTGGCCACAGAAATCAACCGGAACTGAATGGTGTTACCCACTGTTTTACGTAGAGAGTTTCAAGAAAATACTAATTGGATTACTTTATTGGAAACTACACAAAAACACGATGATATTCCATCGTCGTTTGGTGTTCTATTACAGATTTGGAGGGATTTTGACGATAAAAACCAAATTACCCACATCTATATTTTTGCGATCGTTGATTAAAAAATGATAGTCACTCTGGAACAAAAACAACAACGAAGGTTTCTGATGATGAAATCACTCTAATTTGCTCTATGGGCGATAGGGTATCAGGATGACGAGAAATAGACTTGTAGCTAATACATTCAATGCGGGTTGAATTACAATGAGGTAATTTTAGAAGAGACGTTAAAAATCACAGGAGCTTTAATAGAGCTAGAATTAAATTGTTTCAAAAAACATTACCAAGGGTTTCTTAACCTGTAAATATATTATATTCACCAGGTCGACCTACTTGTTCCGGGATGAAGAAGAGGAGAAGTGATTCTCCGAGTCTTCGGAGTCAGGCGCGGGGCAGGTGGCGCGGCTGGCGTGCGCCGTTCTGGCGCCGTACGTCATCTTTGGGATCGCGTACGCCATTTTTCTCCGAGACCGGTCGCCTAGCGAGCCTCCTGCGCCCACCGCTAGGGTCTGACTCCACTGCTTCAGGCTGTAGACATCCTAATCTTGAAAACCTCAAATCAAACGAAACAAAATGCATCGTTTATTATGTATACATGGAATTAAAATACCATGGTTCTAGATAGGTTAGTCTCTGGCAAATTAAAGTCATGAAGTTTACATTAGGTAACATACACATATGTAAAGTAACATACAAACATATACACGATGAAGAGATGTGATGTGTAAAAACATTACGCAGCTCACGTTAGGTACATATTTTGAATAGGGCTCCAAATAATCCTTAGGTACATACCCTTGCAACTTACTTTTATGAAAATTCAGTCGAAGGCTAAATATTGACCTTCAGCTGTATTGATCTATTAGCAGGGATATTCCTAAGAAGTAAAATCTCTCTAGAAACTATCTCATGTGTGACATAAACTTATATCAAAAATGTGCTAATAAAATAAATAAATACGTATGGTGTTTCTTTAGTAGATAATGTGTAGAAATATCACATAACTTAGGTACGAAACCTTATTGACATTTATAATGTATAAAATCAGTCACAGAACGTGTTAAATTCATTTTTTTATGACAAAGCAAAGGCTTGACCTATATACACCCAAGGGTAAATTTAATACCACCCAAGCAATCCGCGGTACGTTTCTAAGAAATAAATAAGAATATTCCTTTAACTCTAAACGAGCAGATATATCTACTACAAAGATTACTATTTAGGTCACTAAAACTGTATGACAAAGAGTACTACACAGTATTAAACATTTAATATTCAGTTAAATAGAAGAACAATTTATTTGCTCAAAATCATTTAATTACGTCCCACTATACTATAAAATATCTCGTAATCTCATTGAAAAACATTTTAATTGTAAAAGCAATGTATCCAAGATTATGGATCACAAAAATTCCTATAATCAGACCATAAATATCTACAAAAAAGTCAATAGATAACTGAATTTTATCTTCCTATTTCCGTGTCATGACAATTTATTAGTAATACTGAATCTTAGTAATTACACTATACTCCTGGCACGCTATGATGGCCGTTTTGACGTTTGTCCACTCATGAAATTTCGTATTAATTAGTAATTACATTTGCAGGAGCAAATTGCTGTTCTTTATAATCAATAGCGACGTGCAGTTATTTGCTCCTTCAAATGTAATTACTAATTAATACGAAACTTCATGAGTGGACAAACGTGAAAACGGCCATCATAGCGTGCCGGTAGATTAGTGAAATTAAGATTAACAATATAATATATACTTGTATATTGTGTGTCATTTACTTTCTTTATGGAATTTTTTGATAATTTTACCAATATCCTTTACCGAATATAATGTGGCTAAACATAGAGTAGTATCTGAATGTACGATTTGAATTATTAGTAACATTAAATTACGAGAATATTGGTGTATAACGGACCGTAAACCCTTATTTGATAAAAATGCAATTTATACACTTAATTTCTGTGGGGACTGTATTGTTAAATAAAATAATATTTATCTATATATTTTGTAATCGCTTTTAATTTTGACCGCGGTAATCTTGAAATTCCAGTAAATGGCGCATGCTAAGACGCCGTCTATAAAAGTTTTTTCTCAAAAAAGGGTATACTAAGTCCTTAAGTATAATCATCTATTAAATGTAACGATTATTAATATTATTTTGATGTACATTGATGTTAGGTTAGTAAAATATGAAATCAACTCTCAACATTAGAAAATAGAGTTTAATTCTAACTCAATAGCCTAGAGTTAGTAGTCCTCTCAAGTTGGTAGTATTTAATAAACTCGTCTGTAAGACAAAGGAATTTATGACGGATAATCGTTATTGATATTAAAATAAGTTTTAGAATAATTTATCACCTATTATTGTGAGAGCCATTTGATTAATGTTGTAAATGATTTTACATTTCTATTATATCTACTTCGTATAATTTCATTCTGTTTGCGAGTCAATCTTCAGAGCCTTTTTTCAAAGCAAAATGCATTACGCAAACTCCACAATGGGCTCATGCGCCTCCGTTTCTTGCTTAGGAGACCTAGGCGGCTGGTATATCCACTAACCCCCCCAAGTTCCTGCTTTCGCCTTAAACGCCGGGAAAGTGGGGGTGACGTTGGTCTAGCCGCGATCCCGATTAACGTTATATTTTTTTTTCTATATGTATAGCAGATTTTTTTGGATAAGTTAATCATGTTGGCTCTTTCAATGTTTTAAAGTTAGGTTGATTTGTATATAAAAAGGCCTATAATCCTCTACACCTGCGTCGCTCACTATATACACTATGGTAATACTATCATTATATTTAGATGAATTTTAAGATTTTACTAAAGTAAATTCATTTAACACCATTATATGTAAATATATGTGAACTCGTTTGATTTGGCTCTTTAAGAAATGGTTTTCAATAATAATGAAAGAAATATAACTGAAAAAAATAAATGATGACATATTTTCAAATAAGAGACAAGACAGCTCCTGTAAAAGATCCCATCGATATATCTATAAACTATCAGTATATAATAATATCAACAGATCATAAAGTCTTATTGAGGGTCCCCTAGGATGGATTTACACACCGATGATCATGGTGTGAATTTTACTATGAATACCTATATTGGCAATTGTATTATAACAACAGAGAAAACAGCTTAAGCGATGTACGCCATGAAGCGGGACTGTTTGTTTCTACTCCAGATTACCGCATGAACAGCAGACGCGCTGACAATCCACATAATAGAAAACAGTTACCGCCGCCTATGGATGTTTGTGACGTCAGAAACACCGGTAACACTCTGCCGTCTGCGTGCGAGATCTGGAAACTTGGTTACTTATGTCAATAACAAGGTTATTATGGCGGCATATTGAGATACCAGAGACGCTTACCATCCAAACAGGCTTGGAGCCTTACCTACCTTTTAGCTAATTTCTTTGTCATGTTTTACGACAGACAGCAGGGATAAATGTTATTACTCTGCCTCTATGCGGAGAAGTTTAAAATGTCAGTCACAAATTTGCAAATCATTTCTTAACGGAGTAAATATCAATATACGTGTATATATAATATTATATATTCGAATTAAATATCACTTCTGTGTTCGATATTTACTTAAGAAAATAGTATTTAAACTTCCCTATTATATACTGTCTATATAATTTAACTGAAATTATGATTATTGCTCATTTTTCTATCTTCCGTCCTTTTATTTTATTTAGTTTTAATAACGGCCTACTTACAGCAAATTTTTATTTTCCTTGAAGAAAAACGCGCCATAGATTCAAAGAAGTTTGTGTCATCATGTCTCAATATTTAAGGAAAATATATTATCGAAATTATTTTATGGGAGTCGGTACATATTTTATAACTTAGTTAACTAAATTCTTAGAAATCATTATCATGATAACAAGAATATTATAATTCAAATTAAAACCTTTTGAATAAAAGATTTAATTGAAGTTATTAAAATTTTAAATTCCTAAGTTAAAGTAAATACACTTTAATTCATTCCCGTTTAGTTTTGTAAGGAAATTCGACAAGAAACTATTGTCATGTTGAGATGGATTTTAATATAATTATACCCAAAATATCGAGTTTTATTTATATATGATGAAACTTTCATCTAGTATTATAGATATCATCAAACTTTTTTCTAACGGTTCTTTGCCTTTGGCTAAATTTATTTTGTAGCCCGAAGGGCGTTGTGTATTCTTACAACATGGCTCGATATTTCTATATTAATCTGTTACATTCTGTTCTTGTCTTAAAGACATTGCATCATGAATCTATAACATCGTACTTCGGGTCTATGAATTTAATGATACGTTTTGAGGGCGAATCTCGATTCACCCATCCAACGTAAAGCTGAATCTTACTTTTCTACTTCTAAGCTGGAAAGATTTATCGCTTTTACCACGCTGGGATGGGGTCTTATACTTGGCCAGGACTAGGAGTGACCAGAAGGAACTCCGATCTTTACCTGAGTACAGGTTGGTAGGTGAAGATGACATGGGGTGGTTTTTCTTTTGTTGACGAACGGCAGACAGGCTGGCGCTTCACTTAATAGAAAGCACTTATCATCCGGCTATGGATACTTGCGACGCTAGGAGCACCGCGAATACCCTTTCGTCCCATAAGGTACAGGAACCTGGGTCACTGTTATGGAACACAACACAAGGTTATAACGGCATACTTATAGACCGAGGGTGTTTGCCATCGAGACTGTCTTGAGGCCCTACCACCTAGGTAAGTTTGTCGCCTTTTAACATACCCGGCCGCCGTAAAAAGCGGCCGCGGGCGGCCCTTCGGGGGAGGATCCGCCGTCCGCACTATTGCCACGAGGGTGAGGGCCGCGTGCTGTTCCGCGGTCCCCCTCTACTCCTTGAATTATTACAGGAGAGCGCCGGGGGGACGAAACCCTGACCCCCCTGACGCCAACACTTTAGAAGAGGCCTGCTTTGAGACAAAGTGCGGGCCGGCGCCGGCCCGGGCCACGAGATCGGCGGACCACATATCCGTAGGCCCGGGCGTAAGCGATAGGAGACCAGCGGAGTTTTTTAGTGGGTAGTCGGATGGCCGAACATCTTTCCCGGAGTCTCACATGTCCCTCGGTTCCCCTGGGCCGAGGGAACCCGTCAAGAGTGGGTTTTTCTCCGAGACCAAAAAAATAGTCCGTAGGGGTAATATTCTTACGAGAGCTTCTGAGCCTGATATGGTCTCATACACATCATTTTAGCACAGAATAAAGCAAATTACAAACTTTTACATTGAAATTTGCACCACAGTTTCCATGCAAGGGATATTAAAAAGAATGGCGAGATATCCTTGGTAATAGACGTATGGCAAATAGCAAATCTGCAATTTAGGGGTCAACTGGAGAGCAAGACTTAGCTTGCCTTCAAGAAACTATGTGTGCTAAACCAGTCCAAGTAGTACTTCATAATGCGACAACTTCATATGGACTGGAGCACCTGCCTGCCAGCTTAAGGCCCTTAATTCCATCTAACGACACCCAGTTTGCCTTCGACGATCCTGGACTTACAGACGGTCTCCATACGCTTGGCCTCTGGAGAGACTTAGCGTCGATTTGCTTTTTACCGTCTGTACAACGGTGAGTATTTTGAGAAACTGTTTAAATTGGTACCATCGTCCCCGTTCTAACACCGTACTCGCAAAGGTGTTACTTAATGACATGAGTTATTAAAAAATCTATGAAAAAAACACGCTTTGCTTTGGGCCATATCTTTCGTACCATTTTTGAACTAATTGTACCAATCGAATATTTTCGAGAACTGATTTATCGAGCACCCTCACGCTTTTTTCACAATAATACTAATATTTTTCGTTCATTATTTTATTCCTATATTTAGAATTATTTTTAACTTTTTAGTTCAATTTGTCATTAGAGTGTGTTCTTTAGTTTGAACTGGTTCTGTACACATTGCAACAATTCTCGCCATTTCTGACAGAAATTTAACAATAAAACAATATTGTACTTAATAATTTTATTGAACGCAATGTTACTCCCAGTTGAAAAATGTTTTATCAGGCTAAATTTATAATACGTCACCATGTTTTTAATTCTAGTAATCCTAATCGGGATAATGTGATGATCTTATCGAATTGTACTGTCATCGGTCCTTGATAAGGCATTTAAATAAAATGTGACCGTTTAAAGTGGGTCAAAATTGAGTTCAAAGGAGTCTGATCTTAAACTAACAAACATACAGGTGAAACAAATAAAGAGCATGTAAAGGAAGCCATAAAATTAATGTAATGTCCATACCGTTGCAGACATGTATATGCGACTGTAACTGTCGTAATAACTGTAATATTAAATAAAACACATTCAATAATAAAAATTCAATGTCTAGCCAGCGCCAGCCACGCTGATAGACATCGAAATCATTTATTTAAACAAAGCCCAATTTAAATAAAGAAATAAAATATTGAACAGGTTACTTTTTATATAAATATGATTTTACAATAAAATATTTGATTAAATAATTGCACGTCGTCTAACATTTTTGTAATTATTCTGTAAATATCAGGAACAGCGGGACTTGTGGCTATTTAATTCTTGCCTTCCATTTGACATAATATTAGTCTTTCTGCTTCTTTCTGGAAATAAAATTACATATTGAATATTAACAAAAAATCATAATAGGACCCCAAGCTTGTCTGAATGGCAACCACCCTTGGCCAAAAAATATGCCGCCTTGCCGTTATTAAACCTTGTGTACAGCATTAGTGAAGGTTCCTGTAACCTTATGGGACAGCAACGTATTCGCGGTGCCCCTGGCGTGGGAATCATCTATAGGCGACGGTAACTGCTCACTATTACGTAGCTGCCAGCCTGTCTGCTGATCTTCATCAATTAAAAAATATAGGTATGTTAATACTCCTAGATAAGGGGTTCATCTGTTAATAACCTCCGTGGCGCTCGTGGATCACCAGTGGGAATACCGGTTCGATTCTCGTACCGAGTAGGCATTTATGTATAATATTATTTTAAAGGAAAAGTATATTTATACTACGATATCAGTTCGCTTTAGCTCTGCTGCTTTGGAACTAGATGGCGCGGAGCGAATTATTTCATTAAATTTATATTTCTTCTTCTGAGATCAGATGTCTATTATCTATTTTTGTTATTTAAAACTCTCTTTTAGACAGTACCTATTATATATATACCATAGTAAAAAAATGATTATTAATATAAATAGTTCTTAGTGTATTATTTATATTAATAATATTATAAATAATACTGAACTTGAAGATTATTTATATTTAGGTAAATGTCCTAAAGTCGTAGTTTAGTATTTATAAATTCTAAATAATAATAGTCTTCAAGTGCTCTTATTAACGTCTTTCAGATATTTCTATCTTTAAAATTAAGTCCTAAATACAAACTTTTTATCTTTGTTAATTTGCAGCTTACTTCGCAGCCTGAGTCTCTTGAGCATCACAAAGTAATACATCACGTTACATCTTTATATACGAGTATTGTTATAGAAAAATACAAGGAATAGTTGTGTTAAACTGGTTACAGACACTACTGCCCCATGTTGCTGATAAGAAAACCTTACCTGTTAGTTGTATAGTAGGGTGCATCAGTGAGCAGGCGAGGTTAACATGGGCGCCGACGATCTTTATGAGATATTATAAACAGGGCTGTCTTTACCTGAGGGTATAAGAGATGAGGGTGCACCCGGGCGCAGATTTTCCGTCCAGGTGCGGAGAAAGAATACTGACCTTTGCGGCCGGGGTCAGCCTGACGTAAAAGGCGCCAAAACAACCCACCCTATCTACGTGGTAGACCCCAAGCCCGTTTGGAAGGCAACCACCTTTGGTCTTAAGTAGTAAGTAGTAGTAGTAAGTCTTTGCCACCATAATAACCTTGTATTGTGTTCCGGCATTAGTGAACCAAGTTCCTGTACCCTTATGGGAGACAGCAGCATGTTCGCGATGCCACTGGCGTTGCAAACATCCATAGGCGACAGTAACTGCTAAATTATAAGTCGGCCGTCAGCCTATCTGCTGTCCTACAGCAATAAAAAAGCGTCCTAGGGCGTCGCAAGCTGGGCGCTGGAAATTCGATATCTCATTAAACTCTAAGGCATTTAAATTACATAGCGTTTTTTTTTTGGTTGGTTTGTCAGGCTGATCAACCCGCACTCCGGCACAGAATATGCTTTAGACGGAGCTGCTCATAGATCCTCAATTTATTTAAATTATATAACATAATATTATTAAAAATTACGATGCTTACACTAATTTATTCAAAAAGTATAAGTGTAAAAAATATTGTATATCCCTGTTTTAAATAATCCTGCTTACCTTGATTAGTTTGTATATCGCGTAGAGAGCTTCCTCTGTGGTACAGCCATCGCCAACATCAGTCCTGGCTGACCTCTTCCCTTGTCCCCAACCAGAGCTGAAGGTTAACTGGCCTTCTGAGAACACCCAGATACTCGCTATCACCAGCAAAAGAAAGACCACACGCGCCATCTTTATTAGAGATAAATAAAAATGTTTTTTTAATAAGACAATGGCTCATACGAATATGTCCTTACGAATGAGAGATAGATGACTTGAATTGCTCTTTTATAGTTAAGAAAAGTAATCAGAATTTTTGATGGTTTCATACAAATCAAATGAAACCTCTAAAGTTGTTGGTAAATGACCGTTGGAAACAAGTAGGAAAGTTTCAGGCTGTTTATGTGGGTGTATGGAAGTTTAATTCTGGAAATAAAAGGCAATGCCGTAATTTTGATAATATATCGGGATTTTAAATAAACATTTTTTTCTGTGTTCAACAAGTTTCACATTTTGCATACCATTAACCATATATTATTTATGAACGACATGAGTTTGATTAATATAATATGAAATGAAACGAAATTTATTTACGTATGACATGGTATAAAATATCTCATTCATAAGCTAATGATAAGTTCGTCTGTTCATTATGCCATTACCCACAGGGCGTGCAAGTATGTATTAACTGTGATATTATATAAATTATTAACAATTATTTATACAATTTCATTAAAGTAATTTTTTTTTAAATTTATTTATCAAATTCACAGTTATTACATTGGCTTAATAAAATAATAGCACAAAAAACCACTAAGGTTTGTACAATGCTATCGAAACTTAAGTCTACGCACGTTCAAATGACTGAGTAAATTTAGATTACAATTTCTCTAAAAAGTATTTTTTAAGTGAGGCTTTAATATTTTTTTGGGTTATATTATCATTAATATTATTTAATTAAAACAGGAATCAGAATGATGTCAATAATACAGAAATATAGAATGTCACATGCATATAACAAAAAATTTTAAAATAGCTTGATCTATTCTGTATCTTCCATTTAAAATAATCATTAATATTATAAAAACATTTGTCCAATAACCAATCATTTAATTTTATTCTGAATAAATTAAGATTAATACTAATTAAATCAGGTGCCCCTGATTTAATTAATAGCAAACGAGATAATGAAACATTGTAAATGCTTTATCATTATTATCTACCTCATAACCGAAAAATAATTAACTAATACACTTCATAAATTTTCTGACATTTTCACTACGGTAGTCTCGCTTCAATATCAATTCCTTAATTTTCAGAGGTATATGTTATATTTGTGGTGCTTCATGATCTTGTCATTTTCTCATGCAGTCCATTTAGAGATTCTCGAACTATTTGGGCAAGAGACCCCATTTCCAGAATAAACTGACCCCCCATACCTCTCTGGACCTCAGAACCCCATAGCTAAATTATTTTTATTATAATTCCTCTCTCTAGTTTTTTTTTCTATTGATATAGAATATTACTCCCAACCTACTAAAATATTATCCATTCTTATAGCAAGTTGGGACACGAAACAAAACTTATTTAGGGCGAACGCACCTATTACCGCGGTAAATCGTACAAGAATTATGTTAGTGTAAAATTATACTCAATCATGATATCTTTAGTAAATTAGGATTTTTACACGCTCTATTAACTTGACCTGTATCCATGTATCTAACGGAATTTTTGCGGACTCGATTTTGGCCTGATGACAATACACACATTTAATCATTTTGTCCCATATTGCTTATCAGGATCATCGGGATTAACGCTTTCTTTTCTTTCTGTCGAAACGCCGTCTGGCGTTAAATAATAAAACTGTCGGAAGATGGCGTTAAATTAATAAAAACATACCGATTAGGAATTAACAACAAATAAATTATATTTTACAGTTAATGAAACTAAAAAGATAAAAAACTTTTATCCGTGCAGGGGCGGAGAAAGAATACTGACCTCTACGGCCGGAGTCGGCCTGTCTTAAAAGGCGACAAAACAACCCACCCTTGCTACGTGGTAGTGAAGCCCTTCTTAAGTCTTCTTCTTCATTTAAGCGTTGCATCCCTGCCGCAACCTAACTTCCGTTTCGGTGCCCGGGGTCCGTTTTCCGACTTTAGTAGTAGTGAGCCCATTGGCACGCATAGCACCCTTTACGACGTCAAGCCAGCACTTTTTGGGTCTACCCCTCCTGCCGGGGCCCGACGGGGGCGGCATGGCCGACATTTCTTTCCCAAGCCCTTTTTATGCCGCCATAGTAACTTTGTGTTGTGTTCCGGCATTAGTGACCCAAGTTCCAGTACCCTTATGGAACAGCTGCGTGTTCACAATGCCACTGGCGTTGCAAATACCCATAGGCGACGGTAGCTGCTAAATTCTAAGCGGGCCGTCAGCCTGTCTGCTTTCCTGTAGGACAGCAGAATTTTTTATTGCTGTAACAATAATAATTCTATAAGAATAAAATTACTGACGAGAAAATTAATGTCACTGTTCTAAAAGCGTGGGGTGCTTTGTACGATATTTTCAAACTAACTTTGTATTACGAAATGAAGCTATTAAAAAATATAACGATTGATATAGAGCACCCCACGCTTTTAGAACAGTGATATTAATTTTCTCGTTAGTAATTTTATTCTTTGTTAAGAATTATATTTTACTTTTTAGTTTAACTATAAAATAAAATCGTGATAATATTATTTATTTACTATCAATTTCCAATCGGTAAATGTTTTTATTAATTTAACGCCATCTTCTGGCAGTGTTATTAATTTACCTCCAGAGCGCTTTTCGGCAGAATTTTAAATTTTTTTTGATTGTTCAAAGTGGGTCAAAATCGAATCCGAAAATTCCGTTACATACAGGTCAAGTTAATAGGCACGCGGTGTTCCCAGGCCATCTCCCATACAAGTACTGATCGCGCCCGACGCTGCTTAACTTCGGTGATCGGACGAGAATCGGCCCGAAAATTCATTAATCCTGAGGATCCTGGTAAGGATAATAACAATAATCTTATCAAACTAATTGTGAATTGTTATCGGTCCTTGATATATCTACAAAGTTTGAACGAAATCTGGCCGTTTAAAGTGGGTCGCGCCCAAAAGAGGCGGTTACAAATATACAAACAAACATACAGGTGGAGCTAATAAAAAGCGTATAAAAACAAAAATTTATGCAGTAAAAATGTGGTGTACGTGCAGAAATTCCGACGGAATACATATTGAAAACAATCTCCATATTCATTTACGATGAAAATTCGAAAACTTAAATTCTAATTTGGAATTCTGGTACATCATTGCTTAGACTAATATCATAGACTAGTGCTACCATATTTTAGGCTAAAAAACTTTTTATGCGCATAGGTATACATTTTTATAATAAAATTCCGAAGAATATTATTGACCTTAACCAAATTCAGTTCAGTCATCGGTTAAAAAGTTTTTATTAAAGAAGCATTTTTCAATGTTAAAATTAGACGTGTACCTGGGGAGTTTCTTGCCGCTTCTTCTCCTTGTAATAACCAAACACGTTGTTACGAGCATATTGTAAATAATAGTTATTACCATAAAAGCTATTCAACGTTTTTCACGTTTTTGTTTAAATCCATCATATTTTTTTCTTCAAGTGTCATAAAATATTGAAATTCCATCAAGATTCTTAAATAGCTTCAAATTCTACGTCGGAATATGTAACAATAAAATTTTTAATGCTGATAACGTAAAAAATAATCGCTTTGAAAATTTGCTAAAATATCGGGACGCTTCGGCGTTTATCATTTTTGTATGTTTTTAATTCATTCATTCACATTTATATTGTTTTAGAAAAAAAGTTCTTACCACAATGTAAAGAAATTCCAGTAGTGATATGATCCCAGATCAGATACTAAACTGTTTGAACAAATCCATTATCGATAAGGCTTTTAGTTTCAATCAGGTGTATCAAAAATCAAAGTTATCTGCACTAAGCCTCTAACATTAGCTTAATCATCCGTCCCACGTGTATACAAATAAATACAATTTATGTCTGTCTGTAAGTAGGTGGGAGGGCACCACTGCCTCTAAATACGCCGCCATAATCCTTGTGTTGTGTTCCAACAATAGTAAGCCAGATTCCAATTCCCCTACGCGGCATTGTGTTAGCGGTGCCTCTAACGTCGGAAATATCCACAGGTGACGGTAACTGCTTACTCATAACTGAGCCTTCTGCTAATTATACCAATAAAACTACAATTGCAATATTAATTTCGATAATTGGACTGATTCTAAATTTGAAAAACTTGACAAACACGCTGTGGAAAAATCTCAAAACAACATTTTTACCCAAAAAAGGTGGTGAGCTACCTACACATTTCAATGATACTGACGGTTTAAATAACTATTATTTGAAAGTACCTCACGATAGTAATGGTGATAACTCCTTGCTGACGTACCTTTCGCTAAGCGCTTCCTATCTTTAAATTTAAATAAAATAAAGTGTGTGTGAGATATAATGTAGGTTCCGATTTGATAAGCCTGAACATGTTACTATTAATATTAATCATCCTTACTGTTTAAATACTATCTTGGCAAATATAAACTTATCCATTAGTTCTTATTGTTTTCCAGATACCTAGAAATTAGCTGTTGTCCGTCCTAAGTCTAAAATCTGTAATCCCACGGACTTTAGTAACACAAGGC
Organism: Malacosoma neustria; assembly: GCA_963693495.1. Classification (NCBI taxonomy): domain Eukaryota; kingdom Metazoa; phylum Arthropoda; class Insecta; order Lepidoptera; family Lasiocampidae; genus Malacosoma; species Malacosoma neustria. The sequence goes on from OY856390.1 coordinate 15,084,726, forward strand.
CTATTAGTATATTGATTGCATATTTAAAATTTTGGTAAAAGTGGAGGTCTGCACAATCAACAGAGTTTCTGAAGAAAAATCATATTATGCATTATTATTATTTACTATATTTCTTTATTTCACAAATTTTTTATATTTTTTACAATATCGTACATTTTTTTTATAAAAACAGTACCATAATAGTATTACTTTTATACAAAAATCAATAATAAAATATCCTAAAAAATATAAAAAATCGTCTTCCAACAGCAGCGGGTCCTTGCAGTTCCAAACTACCGGTGATCAGGCTACAGAGTAAGGAACCTCCTCACAATTCGTGCCGTATCCAGGAGAGCTGCCTTCTGTATTCGACCCTTCAGCCAGGGACCAAGCGAGAGCCTTTCAAGGTGTCGATCAAGACTCTTCGCTATCAGACCATTCACTGACACTACTATCGGAACTATGATTGTACTATCCAATTTCCACATAGCAGTAATCTCGTGTGCGAGATCAATATATTTCAATTGTTTTTCTTTTTCAGCACCAACGAGATTACCATCATGTGTAACCGCGATATCTACAATCATAGCACGTCTCGCAGATCGGTCCACTATCACGATGTCGGGTTTATTAGCAACAATACACCTGTCCGTGATAATCGACCGATCCCAGTAGAGCAATTATGAACCATTATCGAGAACTGGCTCAGACCTATATTGGTAATAGGGCACCTCTATTATTATTATTATAAAGGTCACAGTAGTGCAACTGCTCTATTGGACGTGACTGATAATATTAAATGTGCTCAAACAATGGAATGTGCACTCTCTTAGTTTTGTTTGCTTTTTCTCGGGCGTTCGACTGTATTAACATTAACCTGCTATTATGTAAGTTAACCTACTATGGTGTCGATAACGAAGCTGTTTTGTGTTTCGAAAGCTACTTTAAAAGTCACTACCAGTGTATTCAATTAAATTCACGTATGCCGTCTAAAAAATACCCGTTACCATAGGTATTCCTCAGGGTTCTATCTTGGGGCCAATTCTGTTTCTATTGTGTATATTAGCAGATATTGTTAATCTCATTAAACATTGTTAGTTTCATTTATACGCAAACGACACGTAAGTCTACATTTCGTGTAAACCATCAGAAACTAATGAAGCTATTTGTAAGCTAAATGAAGACCTCTCTCGAATAAGCTCATGTTCAGAAAACAACTCCTTAGTTTTGAATCCTATGTAAACAAAATTTATCGTAATTGGGAATTTAAGACAAATTACAGATTTAAATCAAATTGATCTAATTATGTTATTGGGAAGACCAATAGAGAAGGTGTACGAAGTGAAAAATCTAGGCTTGAAATTGGACTGTCAAATGAGATTTGAAAACCATGTCGCTAACGCCGTAAAATCCTGTTTTTAACCGACGAAAAAACGGAGGAGGTTCTCCATTCGACGTGTATATTTATTTTTATTTTCTTTTGTTTAAGTATGACCACGCATAACTTTTTACAGAGTAGTCCGATTTAAAAAAAAATTTCTATTTGTAAGTGCTTGGCCAAACTGCACACGCGGGCGCGGGGCGGTCGCGGCATGGCTACTTAAACATATGAAACCGCCCGCGTGTCCACTACGGACACTCAAATAAGGTTTCATATATTTAAGTATGCCGCGCCGCGACCGCCCCGCGCCCGTATTTGCAGTCTGGCCGAGCATTAAGGGCCAATTACCCCGAAATTGGTCCCATATAAATTTGGGAAAAAATCCAACCCTAAAGGAACGAAAACAGAGAATGATTGATTGTTCACTCACTGATTATATCTATGAGCACGCATAACTTTTGACAAAATTGATTTATTTAAGCATGTAGTAATTAATAGATTATAGCCACAAAAATTTATAAAATAAAAACTTTTTAACAAAAAAATTCAACCGCCGAAAGAACTAAAAAGCAAAAAATAATAAACCTTTTTGTATTAATCTTAATAACTAAGTTCTTAAACTAATGTAAGTATACCTAAATAATTTTGAGTCGGCACCAAACAAGCAAATTAATTAATTACGTAAAGCGTGATGCGCGGAAAATTACTTAGGTATACTTATATTATGAACTTAGTTATTAAGGTTAAAAAGGTTTATTATTTTTTGCTTTTCAGTTTTTTCAGCGGTTTAATTTTCCAAGATAATGTACTGTTTTCCGTGACTGCACTGTCTGGTCCTAGGCGGAAGAACTGCGCTGGCCTTTTAAAAGTCTAAACGATGTTGTTTCTCTTTCAGATTGAGGCGAAAAGGCTCCTTGTGTGTCAAAATTCTTGATGACTCCAGCATCCCGCATATTCATGTTAAATGTTTATTTAAGCTTTTTTTCTAATTAAAACTTGTTTAAACTAAATTCTTGTTTTGTTTCGTTTAATTTAAATGGCAAAATAAAATCATTACTAAAACGTGTGTGTATTTATGTATGCACGTAAGGAGTTATACTTGCTAGGCGTAACAAAACAAAATAGCTAAATATTTCACTCCGTATGTAACAACAATATGTTTGAAAAAGGAATGATAAATTAAAAAATAAAAAGAACATACCGATAAATAATTTAACCTCAAATCTATAACTTGTGGTGTATGGTTCCGGGTTTGCGTATGTTAAACGACGGGTGCATTTTAAAATGATTTATTTGAAATATCGATGAAACGTTTACAACATTATAAGGACATTTTATTAAATTACGTTCTCGATCGCGTGCGGTCATAAAGCGACTGCCTACTGCCAACGGCAGAGTATTATGACTGAAGGAGAGTCCCGGGTGGCGAGTATCGCGAGGGCGGCCTGCCACGCGTGGCGCGCTTCGGGTATCTCCCGGCCGCTATATCCTCCCCCTCGAGGGCAGGAGAGAAACACCTCTCCTGCGCTCGCACAGGACTCCCTTTCACTTTAGGCGGACGGCCTCTATTTCTCTTTGGTACGACGGGACGAAGAGGCATGTCGTTGTCATTACGAAGGTAGAGTCGCGTTAGTTGTGAAACGTGAAATTTGCCCAAAACATTTTCTGGAGAATCTAAACTGGACACCACGTAAGTAGTTGGGCTACATCTTTTTGATATAACGTAAGGTCCATCCCTTTTTGGCACAAACTTATTTGAGAAAGCTTTTGAGGCGTCGCTAAGGGTGTGTGTCTTTATGAGCACCCTATCACCTACCGCAAACTCCTCTGCTGGTTTACGTGACTTGTCGGCGTACGCTTTTCTCTTGTCCTGCTGTTTTTCGACTCGATCCCTGACACTTACTAAGGAATCTACGAACTTTTGCAAATAAGGCGTGATTTGAGGAATGAAATTCTCTTTATTCAGTACCGATCTTATATCATTATGGACCTCTAAAGGAGAACGCAACTCTCGCGCAAAATTAAGATAAGCTGGCGTAACACCTGTTGTGTGGCAAACAGCTGAGTTCATGGCAAACCTCACTAATGGAAGCTGCTGAGGCCATGACCCGTGTTTGGTATTGACTAACTGAGCCAGCTGAAACTTTAAATCTCTGTTTTTACGTTCGGCAGGATTTGCTTCTGGGTGATAAAGAGGCAGAAGATCCTGCTTGATACCTAAAACGAACATGACTTGCTGCATTACAGCAGAAATAAACTGAACACCATTGTCTGAAACTATTCGACGGGGTAGACCGTAACGAAGGAAGTACTCTTCGACGAGAATTTTAGCACTTGCTACCGAAGAAGCTTCTGCTAATGCAAACAGCTCAACCCAACGAGTCGCGGTGTCCTCTACTAGCAAAATCCATTTTTCCCCACTAGGACCTGCTGGAAGGGGACCAAACAAATCAATGGCCAAAACCTCTCCTCTCTGATTTAAAATAGGAGTTTGCAAGAGGCCTGAAGGCTTTTCGTTTGAAGCTTTATATCTCTGGCATGTTATACAGGTCTTTATAAAATCTGAAATGATACGACGCATGCCAGGAAAATAGAAACGCTGTGACACCCGGTGAAACGTGCGGTCTACGCCGTGATGCCCTGCAAGAGGAGAATCGTGGCATTCCTTCAAAATCTCGAGGCGAAGGCTTTCAGGCACAACGAGCTGTGGCTCTTCGCTGTCGACATCTGGATTATATCTATAAAGAACTCCCTGTTGCATAAAATAACCACGCTCGGACCAACGCTTCACATCAACGGATATGGGGTCAGCAACTTTTTCAAAATCTGAAATTATTTTGTTAAGTTCTGGGTCTCCTAACTGAGCCTGACGCAAGTCGCTCGGACGACGCGTGGGCAAGTCAACCAGAACTGAACACAAACCACACTGATCTCTAGTATCGGATTCACAAGGAGGGCGACTAAGGGTATCAGCAACTACATTAGCTTTTCCAGGTGTGTACTGAAACCGTAGATTAAAACCTTGTAACTTAAGAGCCCACCTAACTAACCTACCAGACGGAGATTTCAACGTAAGCAACCATCTCAAAGGTTGATGGTCACTGCCTACAATTACTTCATGGCCATCGATGTAACCTCTGAAACGTTCGACAGCCCAAACTACGGCCAATGCCTCGCGTTCCGTAGTACTGTAATTTTTTTCGGCTGGTGTAAGCAGGCGGCTGGCAAACTCAATTGGTCTTTCATCTTTGCCTTCTCCTTGCAGTAAAACGGCTCCTAAAGCATAGTTACTTGCATCGGTTCGAAGAACAAAAGGCTTGCTGTAGTCTGCCTGAATCAAAATAGGAGCTGAGACAAGACGATTTTTCAATTCTTGGAAAGCACCAGCTTGTTCTGAAAACCACGACCATTCTTGATTCTTTTTAGTTAGACGAGTGAGTGGTTCTGCAATCGCAGAAAAATTTGGAATAAATTTTCGAAACCACGAACAAGTCTGTAAAAATGTTCGAAGATGACGCAACGTAGTAGGAGGTTTCATTTCGGATATAACACGTATTTTCTCGGTATCAGGTGAAATCCCATCTTGAGTGATGACATGACCGAGGTATTTCACCTTATCACGTGCAAAAACACACTTTTGACGATTTGCACGCAACTTGAACAGACGCAATCTATCAAAGACGGCGCGAAGATCAGCAATATGCTTTTCGAAACCTTCTGATATGATCAACAGATCGTCTTGGTAAGCCAAAATAGTAACGTCTTTGAGAGACGAACCAGACTTGAGTCGATCGACGAGCCTTTGAAAGGTAGACGGCGCGTTTTTGAGGCCAAAGGGCATTCGAATAAAACGGAAAGTACCAAAAGGTGAAACAAACGCCGTTTTGTCACGATCGCATTCTCTTACTAACACTTGCCAAAAACTGCTACGCATGTCTATAGAAGTCATGAAACAATTTCTTTTTGTTGACTGAACTAGCTCGTCAATAAGCGGCATAGGGTAAACGTCTGTTTTCGTAACTGCATTTAACTTCCTATAATCGACGCAGAAACGCACTTCACCATTCTTTTTGGGCACCATCAAGGCCGGAGAAGACCAAGCGGACTCACACTCCTCTATGACACCCTCTGCCAACATCTTGTCAATTTCTTTACGCATAACCTCTTTTTTGGCTGGCGTTAACCTGTAGGGAGGGACAGCGATAGGAGCGTGGTCACCTGTTTCAATTCTGTGTTCCGCGTAAGGAGTTGGATCTCCCCCTGGTGCAAAGATATCTTCATATTCATTAATGACCTTAGAAATTTCCGTACGTTGACACGGATTTAACGACGTTGCCTCGTCATCCCGCAGTACACCAAGGGACGCACACGGTAGCCCAGGTGACTTGTTTTCAAAACGTAAAGGAAATACACGCGACTTCTTTTCCGAAAAGGTCCACGTAGAACGGCCAAAATCAATATTTAAATTAAATGACTTAAGGAAATCGATACCCAGCAACGTTTCATTACTTGTTGCATTAGGGAAAACAAAAAATTGTACTACTTTAGTTTTCTGTTCGAGAGTCACCTCAACTTCTGTGGCTAGTAAGTCCATAGTCTTACTAAGGCCGTCGGCTAACTTGACAATTTTTGTTACAGCATAAAATGGCTGGGCTTTCTGTTTAAGAAGTTTGTATAAAGTATGCCCAGCAATGCTACTTTTAGCCGCAGAGTCAGCTAACCCCACTCCATGTTCACCCAGTATGGATATATTAAGAATCGGCCGTAATGGCTGTTCATTTTTATTAAAACAAACGGGGTTAAAATGCAAAGGTTGACAATCACTGGCTTCTTTGAAAAAAGTTTGAGAACTACTGTCCCTAACCACATTACTGTTAACAGAAAATGACTGGGTACTACTGACTTTGTTGCTACAAGTTTGAAAACCACTTAAATCAACATTACGATTACAAACTTTACAAGCTAAACATGTACAAAGGTCATTATTAACAGTAGGACAAATTGAAAGAGGTATAAAATTACTTACATTATTACATTTCTTACTTCTATAAAAATACCTTATGTCGGTGCAAACGCTTCGCGGCGGCGAGTTACAAAGGTTTGTCGGCGGCGGTGCCACAAAGGATCGCGGCGGCCGCGGCGGCGTGTTAGAAACGTTTGTCGGCGATGTCGGCGGCGGCCGCGGCGCTTGGCGAATATGCGGGAAAGTCCTCAAACTTCCGGCGTCGCGCTCGCGCGGCTCGCATGACGTAATCGCGCCGGTTTCGACGGAGTAAAACGCACTCGTACCTGGGTTTTCGGTTTCTTTCGGGTTACACTTTACGCACTTAGACCTGACTGTGCCCGTTGCACCGCACCCGTAACACTTTATAGAAACTTTTTCCCTTTTATCACTTTTAACACTTAAAAGCTTTTCGCACGTGTCTTTTAAATGACCGCGATGCTTGCAATAGACACAAAACAAACGATTTTGCTTCCTGTTGACGTACGCACTGTCTGTCTTAATGTCGGTCTCCACTGGAACACTGCGTGAGCTGCTCGAACGCGCTTCGGCGTGAAGAGGTGGTCTCGACGATACCGTGGGGACTACACTGGTCTCTCGAGCTTCAGCTAATGAATCTTCAATGCTGCGAGCCTTCCGAAGTAGATCCTCAAAAGTGAATATGCTCTCGCGATCGACCCGCTTTCTTATACGACGATCCAAAAGTCCAAAGGTCATGTCTAATTCCACTCGCTCACATAAATCTCCAACAGGAAGCTTAGCCAGCAACGCTCTCACCTTAGCTATAAACAAGTCCGTAGGTTCGCTTCCTTGAGACAATGTGAAGAGTTCAAAATATATCCTATGAGGCGGTCGACGTATCCCATATGCCGAACGAAGCCTCGTAATTGCTTCCGCCCAAGATGTTGTGGTAGACTTGACGCCCTGCCACCAAACTGCTGCAGAACCAATGAGAAGCATGGACAAGCCCTTCAAGGCGTCCTCATCACTGACCCTGAGACATGACTTATATACACTTACTGCGTCTATAAAGTTATCTACGGACTCATCGGGACTTTCCGAGAAACGTGCCGTACATTGTGTGAAATTGCCGCACTTCTGAACAGCAACGTCCGAAAAGATAGCGGACGGATCTGGAGTTGACGCTCGTACTTCCCTAAGTAGCTGAGAGCAAAACTCCTGCTGTGACTTCTGCAACGACGTGATAAGGTTGGAGAACATCTCTTGTGACATCGTCACACTCTGATTTCCCTCTTCTTCACCATCCGACGACGCAGCAGCACCTTGACGAGTACGCGGCATTTTGTTTTCACTACAACACTACACAAACACGGTTTTAACACTGGTTATTTTTTTATTTACGTTGGGCGCCAGATGTGGTGTATGGTTCCGGGTTTGCGTATGTTAAACGACGGGTGCATTTTAAAATGATTTATTTGAAATATCGATGAAACGTTTACAACATTATAAGGACATTTTATTAAATTACGTTCTCGATCGCGTGCGGTCATAAAGCGACTGCCTACTGCCAACGGCAGAGTATTATGACTGAAGGAGAGTCCCGGGTGGCGAGTATCGCGAGGGCGGCCTGCCACGCGTGGCGCGCTTCGGGTATCTCCCGGCCGCTATAAACTACATTTTAAAAAGTTTTTAAGATAAAGTCACTGTTGTCACGGGCTTTAACAATGGCCTATCATTCACCATCATATAAGAAGGAAAAACTTATACACACATGTGTATTTATGAATAAATATCCTTTTAGAGCTATCTTTAGAACAACACAATCCATATTATTACAAACATAAGCTTTATTGCTGAGGAATGCAGACAAGCTGACGGCCCACTAGTAAGCAGTTACCGTCGCGGATGTTTGCGATGCTAAGGGAACCGCGAACACGTTGCTGTCCCATAGGGGTACAGGAATTTGGGTCCCTAATGCCGGAACACAACACAAGGTTATTATGGCGACATACTTATAGACCAAGGGTGATTGCCATCCAGACAGGCTTGGGACTCTACCACATAGCGAGGGTTGTACTGTCGCCTTTTACGACAGGCCGACCGGCCGCAGGGGTTAGTACTCTTATTCCGACCCTGCACGGAGGAAATATGTATGTATGTATGTATAACATATAAACATTGAGTTTGCAAAAGAGTTGTTTTGAGTTGAGCTGAGTCGAGCTAGTCCAGTATATTCGAGTTAAATGGATACAAATAAATGTGGGAATGATATTTCTGGAACGCATGAATTTGGATGTAAGATGATGTTTTTGAATGAAGCCATAGAGTGAAAGCGATAAGATATGAGTAAAGTTGGCAGACGAGAGGGACGACGACGAATGAACGACGACGTTGAGCGATACGACGCACGCTCTCCAAGTTTTATTTTAAATAACGGTGTAACAGTGTTAGACATGTTTCTAGAATATAGAAATAAACACACAAGTCAATCGCAACTCTTTTATTCAACCAGTACTTGCCCAAAAATTAAACCCCACATAAATATATATTTTTTTATCTCCTCTGATATAAAATACGTGTTGTAGGTTTTTGAATATTAAATAAGTAAATACTAATTGAATATATTTTTGAGAAACTATTGTGAATATAGCTACGAGTTTTCACAGAAACTTCAGTAACACTTATCAACTTCATCATTCTCAGTTCAAATTTTATTCTCATAATTTTTTTCAACGCTCCAAAAAAGTATAACTTCAAAAGTAAACGATTTCTGAAAATGTGCTTCAAAATCTTGCCTGGAATTGTTGATCCGATTTTGACATTTTCACTATCAAATTGTAAATATACATATAAGCCATATATGAAAAGACAATTTGGGTTCCGCGCAAAAATCTTGCAGCGCATAATATGACTGAAATCTGCTCTCCAGACTTCAAATGTTAAGTTTCAAGCGAAGACGCGGGCTAATATTTATTCACATAAAAAGGTTACACGACAAATTAAAACTTTGTAGGCTTCACACGCACACATTGATATGTTATCAAAGTATATAACTTGCAAGCTCTCTACATCAGCACATTCTATTTCCAGAATTCTAAGTCAAAGTATCTTTATCAACTACCAAAATGTACAAAATCACATTCTTCTTCCTATTGGTTGCCTGCTTCTGCCTTTTCACGGAGGCTCAGCTGACTTTCACCTCGAGTTGGGGCGGGAAACGCGCGGCCATTGCTGGAACCATAAACTGCAGGAACGAAGAATCTATTGGCGCGGTTTACAAGCTTATTCAGGTGAGTTTTTAAAATATTTATATTTGCAAGAATCAGATATCATACATATGTACTCTTTTTTTATTGCGGACTTCGTCAATTTGCCTTAAATAATATATTCCTTTGTTTAATTAATTTAGTAATAGTAATTTTAATTTCTTTATTTCAAGTAACTTTTACTGTACGCAGACATCTCTTACACATTCAATCAATCAAATCAGCCAACTAAGTCCACTGCTCCCAAGGTATGCCACTTAGCCCGATCTTTGGCTTGTTGCATCCACTTCCTGCCAGCCGGTTTTCGCAGGTCGTCGCCGCATCTAGCCGGGGGGCGTCCTAAGTTTGCCAAGATGTGGTCTCCATTCTAGAACACATTTACTCCAACGATTATCCGTTCTCTAGTATATAATGACCAGCCCACTGCCACTTCTGCTTGCTTATTCGAGAAGCCACTTCGATAACTTGGGTTCTATGACAGATCACCTCATTGCGGATGTGATCCCCAAGATATACTATGCTAACATGGCTCTCTCCATAGCATTTAATCTCTTTACAGATTAACATAGACAAATCAAAGATATTTTTTTAATATAATATATGTTAACTGATATTCTAACCGTCTTCACGCGTCAGATGTAGTTCAGTAACTATTATCAAGTAAAAACATAAGTTTTTTATTGACTTTTGCTAAGTACCATGAAATAGAATGATCCGATTTTTACAAGATTTTATGGTCTAAAAGTTTATTTCTTTTACAGAATGAGGCGGAAAGGCTCGTCCTATGTCAAAAATATTGAACACTCCAGTATCCCGCAATTAACACCAGAGAACAGAACCAAGTGTGGAATTATATTTATTTTTTATGCGTATTTAAAAGTTTTTCTCATAATTAAAACTTGTTTAAACTAGATGCTTCATTTGGCTTCGTTTAATTTAAATGGCAAAATAAAATCTTAATTTAAACCTATTTTTATTTTTTTATAATTAATCATAAGGTGTTTCACAACTTCTAGTAATTTAGCTGTAAAATATTTTCTTAACTTTCGTCTTTAACATAAAGATATTTTTACATTTTTAACTTTTTAAATCGTCTTGTAAGAACTCTGCTCATTGACGTCCATTGCATAACTCGTAATGATTTCTTTAAATTCTATTAATATCATGTCATATGTAAAAGCAAAGTGGATGCTGAAGCTATTCCCACCTTAATTTATTTAACACCTTCTTCAGTGCGGAACTGGCACATATCAGCCTGCCGCGGTGCTTACGGTTGGTGCCCTCGATGAATACTAGCTCAAGCTCTCGCTGGTGCAATTTTTAGTGCGGTTTGGGTCATTATCGGCTGGCCGCTACCCTTGGTTTATATTTCATTTCTTGTTTGGCAGAACAATGGGCAAAACTAACGTAAAGAAATTGGGTTCAAGGTCATTCTAACAGTACAAAAAATTTATACACCGTGTTTTCGCAAAGTAACACTTTAATATAACCTAGTATTGGTGGGTCGAAAAAGACCTGCCACGCACTGGCGGAAAGGTCGTTGGGGGCGCATTTCGACCCGCCGCCGCGCCAGTAATATGGCGGCATACCTAGGACCAAAGGTGGTCGCCATCCAGACGGGCTTTGAGGCCCTACCACGTAGCTAGGGTAGGTTGTTTTGTCGCCTTTTACGACAGGCCGACCCCGACCGCAGAGTTTAGTATTCTTTCTCCGCCTCTGCACGGATAGAAATAATCAGGATAATGAATGAAATCTGACCGTTTATAGCGCGTCAAAATAGAGTTCAAAGAAGTCAGATAAAAACAAAAACTAACATAAAGGTGAAACTAATAAAAGCGTGTTAAAAAAGTATTTATTGATTAATTTCGTTAAAAAGGTCACAAATTTGGAGTTTACTGAGTAGTTTTTTTTAATACTAAATATATGTAGAGGTTTCGGGATGGAATTAAACCGTCCATACTCTTCTTATTTAATTACCTTCTTGACGCATTATGGCCGCGGTGCGCATGAGTCACGTACCAATGAACTTAGCAAAATGATTTTTGCAAATGCAATCAAAATAAAACAAACAATAATGTTACAATTTTATTATACAAATACAATATAGATGAAAATCAGTTGTCAGTTACGGCGTTATGTATACACGCCTCTAGTGGGTAGTTAAAGCTCTCGTCGTAAATATTGCACCTGACATCAATCTGCGTCCATCTTTGACTTTTAACACATTGATTTTACAAATCTGATCGACTTCCGATCAATCCAACCTGGAAGTTCCGGTAAAATAAATTCATGATGAAACATTTCTGTTATTTTTGATAGGGCCGCTCTTTTTTAACTAGTACGGCTAGAACTTTTGTTTTATTTATTTTTTGTTGTTATTTATTCCGCTTTTTATTATTTTACCCTTGCGGTTCTTTTTTCGTATACATATATGGGGTTAAGTAATATGGTGGGACACTGGCAGATTCACGCGAATTTGAAATATTGGCGTGCTTTTGTTAAAACCTGCGTGTTTATTATTTATTTAATCAAATCACTAACATGTTTTAAGAAGTATAATTTCTACTGGAACTTGTTTTTTTCTGTCTGTCATGTCTTTTTCAATATACACTCTTTTTGATCTAATTTTTAATTATTTAAATCGTTTACTTCCTAAACTGCCGAGTCATTAACTATAGTTTTAAAAATTGTGTTAACCATCAAAGATGTAATCTCTCATTTGCTAAGCTCTAATAAGCTTAAATATAATTTAAAAAAATACAACAAATAAATCATAAGTATTATAAAACAAACTTTTGGAGTAAACTTATTACTATTGTATCTTAAATACATTATTATGATATTACAACTGTATACAGACATTCAATTCTAATTGAAAGACATATTGAAGGATTGACGCAAGTTTGGTCGTTTAATTATCCTATATATAAATAAGCTTGACCATAATTGATTACGAATACATAATTAACTTCTTTAGTCGAACTTCGATAAGTCGAAAACCTCCCTAACTTGAAGAAATGTTGTTTCCTTCGCGTCAATCCCCTAAACTTTCGTTGCTAGAAATTTGAACCCTCTATGAGTCGAAATAACTAGTAAGTATTACGACCTCTATAACTCGAAAAATAAATTAAACCTTTGTATATCGAACATGCGTGTAGCAATATTTGATAAACTTTTACAACTTGATCATTTGAAATCCTCGTCTCTAACTCAAAAAATCGAGATTTTACTTTATTAGAACTCACCGCCGACTTTATTTCAATATTATGAGGCAGGATGCTTGCAGGCAGTAATACTGACAGTATTGTGCTCAACTCAGTAATACCAAAGGCTTTAATGAAGCAAATATCTACTTCATCAGCTAATCTTAATCCACTGCAGGACGTAGGCCTCCCCAAGTTTGCGCCACAAATCCCTGTCCCTTGCTTTTCCCATCCAGCCCCGTCAGCTGGGGGGCGTCTTACACTACATTTGCCAAGACGCGGTCTCCACAAACGTGACCGGCCCATTGCCACTTCAGCTTGCATACAGTTCGGTTACTTTGGCCCTCTTACGAACTTCCTCATTTCGGTTTTTGTCCTTAAGAGAACCACCCAACATAGCCCAGTCCATAGCGCGCTAAGTGACTTGAAATTTGTGAAGTCCCGCCGTCAGTGTCCAAGTCTCGGCTCCGTAGGTCATTACTGGTAGGACGCACTGCTCGAAGACTTTCGTCTCCAAGCACTGAGGGACGATCGACGAGAAGACATGCTCCTATTAGCTTTTCCCTCGAAGTTATGCCTTCTCAACTGGATTTTTTGTCCAAAGTAGACATAGTCCGACACAACATGCAACAGTTGGACGCCATTCACACTGACAAATATACTGCTACCTTATTATAATGTTAAAGAAAACTTCCATACGGAGATCGCTGGTATGTGCAACCCGAAAGTCCATCTTGCATGAACGTGTCGAGTATTATGAAAAGCCCGAGCCGTGTGGGACGTTATGGTTCTATTATTACTACTATTCAAATTTTTTGTTCTTCACAAATTAGTTCTTCAGATATAAAATTTAAAAAAAGATATTATACATTGGCGTCTAAATGAAGATTTCCGCAAAAAAGTAACCAAAATGACGAGTGGTTCCTTATTTCATTAGAACAGAGAAATATTATTCGTGTTTGGCTAATTAAACGATCAATATTCAATCAATATCATCATTCTATCAATATTTCAATATGTTGCTTAAACAATATTACGTGTTACTTAGTAACAATAAATACATTGTAAATTATTCACAACGCAAGAAAATACTGTCACTGCTATATTATTAGATGTGCGTCAATGTTTAAATAAAAAATAAATATTTAATTATCTTAATTAGGGGAAGTGAAGTAATAGGACTTACTTAAACTTTTTTTTGCCCAGGGAAAAAAGGAGAGGAAAGAAGGTGCACACCTTAACAGTGCCGCGTCAGAACTCCGGGAGGAAGCCGACGCGGGTATGTTCTCCACTATGCTACTGCGACCACTCAACTGGCTAGCCAAGGATAGCCGGATAGCCAGGGTGGTCGCGGCGGCACAGCCATTAAAAACCCTTTGTAGAAGGTCACAGAATCGACTTTTGGTCATTAGGACTTACTTAACTAGGAGAACGATGTAAGTATTGTAACTTTTGCCAGAGGCAAGTGGCACAAGGTGGTGGCAGAACCGCTGTTTAAGTGGATAACATTAGCGTTCCACATACGACCACTCCAACTCAGTATATGGGACATAGACCGGGGGTCTCCCGGAAAGATTTTCTGCTAAAAACTGAACTTTCTGTTGGAGCGAAAAATTAAATATCATGCTTAGATTATCGCTAAACTGATAGTGACTAATATACTGAGGTCTGAGAATACTTTGATTTACTTTTCATCAAGTAAATAATCGTATTTCAAATCATATGCTAGATGGCTCCACCTCAGCGTAACATGCACCTGGTATCACCGATATGTGTCACCAATCTAGCTTCGGCAAACATGACGGGTATACTATTTGAGCGTTCTAGGGAGAGACTCGAATTCTGCAGTCGGACATGATTGGCGACAACATGAATTTTTCACATAATTTAAATTTGAGCTGAATTGTCTAATATATAATTTAAAAAAAATATATATATTCTAAGCAATTCTTATCACTTCACTTATTTTCTAAATCTATAATGTATATTTTTACAAAAGCTGTTTGTAAATAATATTGACAATTCTCTCTATACCGCTTAAAAAGCTAAAATATTACAAAAAAATGACTACCTCAATGTAAATTTCATCAAAAAACGCGATCACAAAACTATATATACTAATAAAATATTTAAAAAACAAATGGATATATATTATAAAAAATATATTTTGTATTCATATTTGTTTCTATAAAAAATATTAAGCATTGGACGCAACAAAATTTTATCTGAATTTATTACCCTTAATTATTTTATTACATTTTGCCATATTTAAATACATTTACTTTGTGATAATGCGTCCATTTTACACAAATCGTTGAAAATCACTAATAATGTATATAAAAATCCTACATTTAACTTTATTTTAATATTATATATACTATAATATATATAATTATCACTTCTTAGCGTGATGATATTTGTGATATATTTTCGATAATTTTAAGTTCAAATACAAAGCGATTAACAATATATTATTATGATAACAATATA
This sequence comes from Malacosoma neustria, assembly GCA_963693495.1. Taxonomy (NCBI): domain Eukaryota; kingdom Metazoa; phylum Arthropoda; class Insecta; order Lepidoptera; family Lasiocampidae; genus Malacosoma; species Malacosoma neustria. The sequence goes on from OY856390.1 coordinate 15,100,008, forward strand.
ATATTGTTATAACAATAAGAGGGCGTTCAAATATTAAGTAACGCAATTTTTGAATATTTTTAAACCTCCCTCCATGAGTAACGCGGCGTAACGATTTTCTGTGCCCTCTTCCAATCTCCCAAAAGTTACATACATGTAACACCAACTATTTTTACATAAAAGTCTCATTAATAATGCGCAAGATACCATGAAAATAACGTACAATAGGGCTTCTCGTAAAAAAAAAACTGTGTGTCAGCTCCGACGCACGACTGGAGTTTACTACTTAAGTACGATTATCTAAACATACGCAAAAAGAGTATATTTAACTGAAAAAAGATTAATACCATATGAAAGGGTAAATTAACAAATTAATGAAAATAATATACATAATATATAAAAAAGTTTTAAAACGGTTTTAAGTTCAACCTAATTACAACTATGGCACCTAGTAATAAAGTCACAAATCTCCAAAACATTATCTAATACATACTTACGATCATTCGTCATATAAAATGAGCAAAGCAATAAATTACTCTTATCACTTACAAATGAAAAGACATATGTTAAACAACATTTAATGTGAAATCAACCTTAAGTTGTAACAAATAAAGTAATTTTTGCCTTGAGAGATACATCGTTGTGTTTTGTTTAGTGTTCCGGTACACGCGCACCAAAAACGTAACGAGGTCATTCATTAGTAGATTTTACTCTCACATTTTTCTCATACCGGGCGCCTTATATATGAAAATCGATTCTTAAGAAGTAAACTCCAAAAATACACAAAATTAATAAAAATACTGATTATAGATTGAAATAGGCAAAATTTATAAACTTATTGTTATTACTTATTATTGTTACTTATTTGAACTTTATATTTATTACCCTAATCTGTTCTGAATCTTTACACGCTCTAATTATATAAAACAGTAATGCCTGAACAGTATCAGGTGTGTACTGTAAAAGAAGAACAAAACAACCCTCCCCCCCCTCCCAAATTGCGTTACGTAAACTATAACGCCCCCTAACCTATTTATGCTCAATATTTATATATTAAATCTCACAACAAGCTAACCTAAAATTAATTACTGAACAATGAATTTTAACATAAATATTAATTTAAACAAAATTAGTATTTGGCTTTCACAGTTAATATAACACATTTTATTTGACGTTACCATTTTATTCATCATGATTACTTAAATATTATGGATAAATAATAGTGAATGCTGCCGTATGTGAGATCTACATCTCATACAAATAAAAATATACTGGAAAATATTTTAAATATATTCAGGCCAGGATTATTTGAAAAATTCACATAAAATATAAATAAATAGTATAGAAAATAATTTTTAGCTGTGTGCTCAATTCTCCTAAACTTGAAAATAGTTTAATCATAAAGAATAACAAGAGTTCTTGCAATAAATACTATTTGTTTTGTCTAGCCAGTCTTTTACATTATTTTGGAAACGATGATAACTGTTTGATTTTCAATAATGTATATGTTTATATTAAAATCTCATCAATGCGTAGGGGACGCATATTGCAGTTTGTTGACGGTGCCTTTGGTGTCGCAAACATTTATAGGCGTCGGTAAATATTTACAATTAAATGAGCCGTCATCAAAAAAAAAAAAAACAACGAGCCGTGCACATATCCTAACACTTGATTAATTCTAAACTATTGTATGCCGCATTTAACTATATAAAATAAAATAAAAAAATGTATTATAGAACAATTATTGTTACTTTTTAAAGACAAAAAATCTCTGACAAGAAACTGACGCTAAACTGATGGTGTAAACTCGCAAAATCTATCAATACTATCAAACAGGGCATACATTGATTTTTATTTTAATAATTAATATCAAATTTGTTTGCCAAAAAATATGATTAATTGTAAAGAAAATATCATGTATATGTAATGAAATATAGTTATGAAAAAATATAAGTTTTTATCCCTAATTTAATAGATGAGACTTAATTGTTGTTCATCAATTATGTAATATCGTGTCTCCTTGAGTATTGCCTTTTCCAGGCAAATAAAATAAAAATTGTATCAATAACTCTTCTTTAAGGGAATTTAACTTGGAAAAATTGCCATACTGGCTTGCAAGCACTATTCTGATGCCCTGTTTTAGACATGTTATCGTCGAAAGCGGAACACCCATCATTCTACTAGTAAAAAGTTAAAACTCCTAAAAGTTTATACACTTAACCACTTTATAAATAAATAAATCCTGGCCACTATACAAAAATAGTTAAAAAAAGTTATGTCAATTGAACACGGCGCGGAATTCGAAACAACATTACCGAGAATAGAGGGGTAGCATTGAGCATCCGTTACAAGATGGTGCATTTCTTCTTCTTACCGCTCCTGTATTCAGATTTGATATTAATCCTTTCCGCTTCTTGGAAACGTCGCACTAAGCGCACTAGCTCGTGGAAAGCCTGATCAACATTCATTCTAGCCTTCGCACTGCACTCTATGTAGGGCACTTTCAGTTGACGAGACAGAGCCTGCGCCTCTTCTAGTGATACCTGCAAACATATTTTCTTTGATTGCTTGATGCTTTAAATTAAATAATATTATTGTTAGTAATCAGGTAATTGGTAACATATTACAATTAAATATCAAAATAGGAGTGTTAGAAAACCTATTTGTTTGTGATGTCTACTTGGACAACACAGTCATAGATAGAACACTTTGTTTCTATTGGCGTATATGTCATTGTATGACATACTTTTTTCTTCTCTCAGCTTTTTGCAATTACTTACGCTGTCATGATTTTTTTTATTGCTGTAGGACAGCAATATACAAAAAAAAAAAGCTGACGGCCCAATTAAAATTTAGTAATTACCGTCGCCTATGGGTGTTTGTGACGCGAGTGGCATCGCGAACTCGCTGCTGTCCCATAAGGGTACAGGAACTTGGGTCACTAATGCCGGAACACAACACAAAGTTATTACGGCATACTTATTGAGTATGCCGGTTACTTAAGTATTTGGTCTTAAGACCAAATGTGGTCCCCATCCAGATGGGCTTGGGGACACTAGCTCGTAGCTAAGGTGGGTTGTTTTGTCGCCTTTTACATGCATGCATGGATAAGATACTTGACATGATACTATTTTGTTAATATATATAATTATATGTATTTCTGTAATTGTATAAATATATCCAGACAAACATAGTTTTGTGTATGTACTTATTACAAATATTTCAACAAGGAGTATTGAGTTCAATTACCGCAATGACATGTACCATTTATAACATTTTTGTCATGTACTGACGGTTAAAGAACACATCATGGGGCCAATCCACTTTGGACCAACATGGAAATTATTACTACATTGGAATGTATGGAATTTCTGAGATCAATGCAATCATATTTTCAAGATTTTTTTTTTTTATTGCTATAGAACAGCAGACAGGCTGACGGCCCGCTTAGGATTTAGCAGTTACCGTCGCCTATAGGTGTATGCAACGCCAGTGGCATCGCGAACACGCTGCTGTCCCATAAAGGTACAGGAACTTAAGTCACTAATGCCGGAACACAACACAAGGTTATTATGGCGGCATACTTAAGACCAAAGGTGGTCGCCATCCAGACGGGCTTGAGGCCCTACCACGTAGCTAGGGTGGGTTGTTTTGTCGCCTTTTACGACAGGCCGACCCCGGCCACAGAGGTTCGTATTCTTTCTCCGCCCCTGCTCGGATAAGAATGAGGCATGATGAGGGTTTTATGATGAGGGCTGTTTTGATATGCAATTCTAAATTTTATTAATATACAAATTACATTAGATACAAGGGGAATTGAGTTTTTCTGAGTTGAGTCATAAAATATTAACATAGAGACCAACCAAACAGACTATTAACTTTACATTGGTTGACATTCAAAATTTTGTCATGTCATTCAGAGATCATCATCGTCATCTAAGCGCCGTATCCCGTTTACAACTGAAACTTCCGTTTCGTTGCCTGGAGTCCGCTTTTCGACTTTTTCTACTCCACTTCGCACGGTCTTCAGCATCCCTGGTAGTGAGCCAGTTGGTACGCATATCACACTTTACGACGTCCATGTCATTCAGAGATATTATAATAATAAAAACCGCAAAATTTATATATTATTGTATGAGTAATAATTAGCATCAGGACATGACCAAAAAGGTTTAGAATGTTTTATGTCAATCCAACATTCATATAAGACTCATCATTTCAGCCGGAAGACGCCCACTGCTGGACAAAGGCCTCCCCCAAAGATCTCCACGATGATCGGTCCTGCGCTGCCCTCATCCAACCTATCCCGGCGATCTTGACCAGATCATCGGTCCATCTTGTGGGGGGCCTACCAACACTGCGTCTTCCGGTACGCGGTCGCCATTCGAGGACTTTTCTGCCCCAACGGCCATCAGTCCTTCGAGCTATGTGCCCAGCCCACTGCCACTTCAGTTTTGCAATCATCCGGGCTATGTCGGTTACTTTGGTTCTCCTGCGAATCTCCTCATTTCTGATTCGATCTCGCAGGGAAACTCCGAGCATAGCCCTCTCCATTGCTCTCTGAGCGACCATGAGCTTTCTCATAAGGCCCATAGTTAGCGACCACGTCTGCGTTCCGTATGTCATCACTGGCAACACACATTGGTTAAAAACCTTCGTCTTGAGACACTGCGGTATTTGGGACGAAAAGATTTTACGGAGCTTCCCGAACGCTGCCCATCCGAGTTGGATTCGACGAGTGACCTCTTTCGCGAAATTGGACCTGCCTAACTGGATCGTTTGACCCAAGTAGACGTATTCGTCAACAATTTCGAAAGTACAGTTCCCAACTGTTACGGGGGTAGGTGCGACATGGACATTAGACATGATCTTCGTCTTGTCCATGTTCATTTTGAGACCTACTCCTTGGGAAGCTGTATTGAGGCCATCAAGCATATGGCTTAAGTCTTCCATGGTTTCAGCCATGATTACGATATCATCTGCGAATCTAAGGTGAGTGATGTACTCACCGTTAATGTTGATGCCCAGTCCGTTCCAGTCCAGAAGCTTGAAGACATCTTCCAACGCAGCAGTGAACAGCATCGGCGATATGACATCGCCTTGTCTGACTCCCCGCTGCAGTCGGATAGGTTTCGAGTTCTGATCCTGGAGACGGACTGACATGGTGGCGTTTTCATACAAACACTTCAACGCTTTGATGTATCGATAATCAATGTGGCACCTCTGGAGAGACTGAAGCACCGCCCAGGTCTCGATCGAATCAAAGGCTTTCTCATAGTCCACGAACGCCAAGCATAGTGGCTGGTTATACTCCTCCGTCTTCTGTATAACCTGCCGCAGCGTATGTATGTGGTCTATGGTGCTAAAACCTTTTCGGAATCCGGCTTGTTCGGGAGGCTGGAAGTCGTCAAATCTGCGCGCGAGACGATTCGTGATGACCCTTGAAAACAGCTTGTAAACATGGCTCAGAAGTGATATCGGTCTAAAGTTCTTCAAAAGGGTTTTGTCGCCCTTTTTGAAGAACAGCACCACTATACTTCCGTGCCAGGCCTGCGGCGTTTTGCCATCGAGGATGACGGAATTAAATAGCTTCTGGAGGATTTTAAGCACAGGAGTACCACCAGCTCTCAGAAGCTCGGCTGTAATTCCATCATCACCCGGCGCCTTGTTGTTTTTAAGCTGTTTAAGGGCCACACTAATCTCGTACAGACTGACGTCTGGGATATCTACGGTGTAGTGTCGGGTTAATTTGGCTCTTGGGTCTTTAGCCTTGTTGTTAACAGGTGCCCGTGTGGTCGTGTATAGCTGTCCGTAGAACTTCTCGACTTCCCTCAAAAGTTCGGGTTTAGACGAAACGACCCTGCCGTCGTCGGTCTTCAGCTTCGTCAGTTGGCTCTGCCCAATAGACAAGTCTCGTGCGAATACTTTAGAGCCCTTGTTACGCTCTATAGCCGCCTTTACACAGTCTGTGTTATGGCGGCGGATATCGCGAGTCAAGGACTTGGAGATCTGTCTATTTAGCTGCCTATACTGGGAAGCATCGTCCGGGGACTGAAGGGTCATTTGACGTCTCACATCCATCAATTTGAGAGTAGAATCTGAGATTTTTCCGGTTCTTTTTGAACGGCTGGCCTTGAAGAATTTAGACCCGGCCGTTTGAACAGCTTCCACGAACCTGTTATTATACTCATCCACGTCAACGCAGTCACCGAGGCATTCGAAGCGGTTTTGCAATTCGAGTTGAAAGTTTACCGGGTTTTGGATCTGTATGGGTGCAGGTCGGAGCGTAGACTTCACCAGTCGAGACCTCTCCAATTTTGGATTGATATTCAATGTGCCTCTTACTAAGCGGTGATCACTCCCAGTTTTCACCGAATTGATCACAGAGACATCATTGAATATCTGTCTTTTGGTCGACATAATGAAGTCAATCTCATTTTTGGTGGCACCATCGGGACTAATCCAAGTCCATTTGCGTTGTTCTGGCTTCATGAAGAAGGAGTTCATCATATACAGGTCCTCCTTCTCCATGAAGTCGGCCAGCATCTGGCCTCGGGTGTTCCGATTTCCGAACCCAAATTGCCCCACTCTCAACTCATCGCCGCTACGTTTCCCCAATTTTGCGTTGAAGTCTCCCATGACAACGTTAAAGTGGGTTTTAGAAGTGTGGATGGCTGTTGAGATGTCCTCATACATGGCTTCCACCTCCTCGTCAGGATGTGTCGAAGTCGGAGCGTAAACCTGAATGACCTTCAACGAATACCGTTTGGTAATTTTGAGTATTAGGTACGCTACCCTAGTCGAAACACTCCCCACCTCAGTAACGTTGTTCACAAGAGACTTGTGAACGAGAAACCCGACACCACCTTGGGACAGTTGGTCGCCCTCCCGGAAGTAGAGCAGATTTCCGGAATTTAGGATTATTGAGTCCTCTCCCTGTCTTCGGACTTCAGATAACCCCACAACATCCCATCGCAGTCTGCTCAAAACTTCCTCTAGTTCCTCCAACTTCTCGTTGGTCCGCAGTGTCTTGACATTGTATGTTGCCAGGGCCAAAGGTCGTCGTTCTTGGTAGCGAATCCGAACCCGGGGATTCTTCGCACCATATAAGACTATTTTAATATAATTAGCATAACACCATCACAAGGTTCATGATACTCAATTCCAATAATTGCATTGAAAATAAATGTATAAATTTAAAATTACGTAAACAATTTGTATGCATCATTCATTCACATGAAAACCAACAACATTACTCAATGGAACTGATAAACCCTTTTGTTTACAACATAAAATGAAAATACGTAATTGGAGTAACTTTAATAAAACTGGGGCATTCCTGTTAGCTCTATTATTGAAGCATATGTCGAATGTTTAGTTTAGTATATTTGTTACTTTTTTTCTGAAGCTCGAAAAAAGCTCAATACTACCACCTATCACTTAAATTGATTTGTGCGTGTTTGATTTGCAAGCAGCATTTAAAACAAATGAAAACAGTGCCAGATTTTGTTTCAAAAAATAATCTAATAAACTAAATACATTAATATTTTTCTAAACTACTATCCAGAACATCAATAGGCTATCTAAGTAGGCATCACAATCATCACCACGATCCATCATCTCCTCTTTTCTATGTGTATTGTAAACATAATTACATTGCAACCACTTACCACCCTCAGCACTTCTAGATCAGCTTTGTTGCCAACAATCAACATTGGAAACTCATCCCTGTCTTTGACACGGAGTATCTGTTTGTGAAACTTGTACAATTCGTCAAAGCTCGAATGGTCTGCCACTGAGAAGACTAACAGGAAACCTTCACCAGACCTCATGTATTGTTCGCGCATAGCGCTAAACTCTTCTTGGCCTGCTGTGTCAAGAACTGCGGAAGAAATCCATGGGTTTCATTACAGATAGATAAGGGACTCATTTATTGACTTAAAGACTACTCTTCTGCTCAGTAGTCATTGTTGATAATCAAGCGACTTTAAAGGCCAATTCAAAATAATAAACATGCAATTATAACATTTTTATATCATTGCATTTAACCCATCTCTGCTTTCCTATTTTGATACATATAATAACAAATGTTATAAAATATTGAAGTGTATTGATTTAATGCTATTGTTAAAGAAATAGTTAAAACTGGGGACATAATTTAAAATAACATCAGGTTGTTACAACTATCAGAATTTATGACTAAATTTGAGTAGTCACTTCATGTTGTTATAATAGGTTTATATGTTCACAGAACATGGTTTATGGAATATTTTATATGTTTACAGAACATGGTCTGCTTGATTTCCAGTTAATTGATTTGAGTTCATAGTATTTTTAAATTTAATGATTTCCACTATTTCACATCAGCAAATAGATATATACAGATCCCGACATAGACACTAAAGCAGAAGTTTGGGCTATAGCCCAAATAGCATCACTTTAGTGTTAAATTCTTATAAGAATTTAACACTAAAGTGATGCTATTGGCAAGTGTTGCATACATTTTTAATATCCTATAGTGTACGTAGGAGAGTAAAATATATTGTCAATTTACTCTGTAGGTACACAATACATACACAATAAATATACAACCTGTACCAACATGGTGCTTTATTATACATAATAGCAAAATCTTATAATAACAATTTTTTTCTAAGCATGGGGTCAGCCTGTCATTAAAGGCAACAAAACAATCCACCCTCTAGCTGCATGGTAGGGTCCCAAGCCCTTCTGGATGGCGATCACATTTGGTCTTAAGTATGCCACCATAATAACTTTGTGTTATGTTCCAGCATTAGTGACCCAGATTCCTGTATCCTTATGGGACAGCAGCATGTTTGTGATACAACTGGTGTTGCAAACACCCATAGGCAACGGTAACAGCTAAATTCTAAGTGGGCCGCCAGCCAGTCTGCTGTCAAAATAACAAGTATTTATCAATGGTAATAAAGGCTGCTATGTTCAGAGTATATACAACTGTCTGCCTCCAGAGGTCATGAGTTTGATCTCTCTTCTGTGATTTTTATGTATTTATTTACAAAAAAAAGTATGTAAGTAGTTGCCCTGTAGCTATAACACAAGTGCTACTTACTTTGGGGCATTATTCACATTAATCACGTGAGGCTCGAAAGGGGGGGGGAGGGGTCCATAAAAAATCACGAAATATCACAAGGGGGAGAGGGGGTGTAATAATATATCACGTGTATTTATTTTTTCAGCTTATCAAGACGGGCATGACGTTTAGGAATGAAGAACATGACGAAGAAGATTTATTTTTTCGGCAAACGCGTGATGTTGCATCGAAAATCGGTGTTACGTGTATTTCTTTTTCGTCAAACGTGTACGAAATCAATTTTAGCACTGTGCCAACAACTGACTTCCATGATGCTTATCCAGTTATTGGTGTTGAAGAAAGTCTTGTTAATCCGTGGTCCGAGGATACTGTACATTAAATTATGTTCATTGTTCATAAATTAGTAATATGTTTTTCACATATCTTTCATTATTTTTATGTCAGTCAAAAACAACCTGCAACCTTTCTGTCTACCTCTAAACGTTATTATTGTAGTCTTTAATTTTCTATAATAATATTAGATGATACTTAAAATTAAGATCCTTTGTAGGTACTTAAAAATTCATGTGATATAGGGCGGTTAGTCTTAAACCTCACCATGTATCACCAAGGGGGAGTGGGGTTAAAAAATGCCAAAAAAAATCACATGTTTAATGGATGGCCCCTTTGGGGCTAGAAGTCACTGTGTGAATAGCTCCAGTATATTTACTTTATACACTAAACATATCTTTTTTAATTTTTATGCTCTTAATTTTGGGAAGGTTAAAATTAATGTTGAAAAAAGTATCATATGCTACAAAGCTAACTAGAAATAAAGAATATGTGAATGTTTGGACAGCTAACTATCAAAATTATTTTACATAAACATAACAGCAGGTGTTTGAAGATGTTATAAGTGACATTCTCATTGAATTATCACACATGTTATCAAGATAAATATTTGATTACAAGATAATTCAAACAGGCCTTCATTCATTAGCATTACAGTAGCCCAAAAAACCCACATAAAAATCAAATCTGTTCACACCTCCATACAATTAGCATTTGACATTGGCTACCAAAACACCATAAAACATAAAAAACACTTACTGTCCAACTTCGCTGGTATATCATCGATGACACACTGTTTGGTGTAACTATCCTCAATTGTGGGGTCATAGTCGGTCACAAAATAGCTCTGCAATATAAAATTAAGGGAATATCAGATGCAGATGCGTGACGCCAGTGGGCGGAGTTCACATCGAACCTTGAGATACACCGATTCTAAGACACTATTTTTAAATATGAACACATTGATATCTTCATTTATTATGGAATCTTCAATTAACACTGTGAATACATATAAAGATTATTGTCACATTTAAATTGTAAACTAAATGTATATTTTTAATAAATACCTGAATAAATTGTATTGTAATTGCACTTTTGCCGACACCTCCACCGCCGACTACAACTAGCTTATATGTTTGTGCATGGTTTGGCCTATCACCCGGTCGCGACATTTTTCTATTACACAATAATATAAAATACTGATATCACTATAAAAATAGATATAATTTTAAATAACTTGATTTATGACAAGCGAGAGCTCTTCGCTGACGATGAGGATGACTCAAATAAAAATTGTATAGCTCTTGTGCTCTTGGCTCTTGGCTTGGGTGAATGAATGATACTTAAAATCCACATGTGAGTAAATTTTTATCGTTCACTAAGTTATATCTTAGTACAATTTCAACAACCAATTAAAGAATTTAATTTATTTAATATTGCATTTGATTTTTGTTAAAACCTGCGTGTTTATTACATAAATACCCAAATCACTGGTATGTTTTAAAGTTAAACTATTCAAGTGACTTTTACAACGTAACTTATTTTTTACTTACTTCTGTCTGTCACGTCTTAATAAATACACTCTTTTTAATCTGGATCTTACAAATTTATTTATTTTAAAGAATTGCTTCATAAACAACAATTCTTTTCGGGACTCTGCCTCTATAATTTTAATAAATTAGGAATTCAAAAATTTACTTATTAAATGCAATAGACCAATATTTTCCACAAGTCGGCTTACCTTCCAATGAAAGCGTATCGGTTTTAAAGAGTGATATATATCATTGTCACCAGTGTCCTAAAGACCCGACAACATACGATGATATATTCGACCTTTTGAACATCACTATTTCAAGTGACTCAACACGCCAAAAATTATTGACAGATCTTGTGTTTCAATTAGGAGTATTTAGGAGGGTAGAATGTTGAAGTATCCGTCAAGGGTCGCCGAAGTTAGCCTCCAAATTATTTCCCCCATTTCTGAATTTTTATTCGTAAATATCATTAGTTCGTCTATGGTTCTATTTTATTTGTTTGTCTTTTAAATAAAATTCTCGTGTCACAATGTTCGTTCCCGTACTCCTCCGAAACGGCTTGACCGATTCTCATGAAATTTTGTGAGCATATTGAGTAGGTCTGAGAATCGGCCAACATCTATTTTTCATACCCCTTAGTGACAAGGTCACTATTCCACGCGGACAGAGTCGCGGGCACAGCTAGTATATATATATACAGGGTGACTTTGACAAAACCGTCCAAATTTTTTTTACGCACTAAACATCATTTAAGAAACCCATTTTTGCAAAAAATATTTCATATATGATCGTACGATCGTACGTTCTGTACGATTAATTCAATCGTACAGAATAGTCCTTTGATGCAACCTTCGTACGTTAACCTGTTATTACCTATCTCTGTCACTTCCGCGTAAATGAGTAGTGCGTATTCGCTCGCCCGGTGCAATGCCGCCGTCCTCGGCCTTTTACTAGGTCAGATGGAGAGGTCATTGACACTCTCACGCCGTATTATGTAAATTGCGAGTTCTTTGAATGACTTTGTGATGCTGATTACTCAACACTTTACTATGTGATACAAAACTAAAATACACGTTTCTCATAACTTTTACTAAAGATTCTTCTGTGTGAATGTGTATATATATATATATATATATATATATATATATATATATATATATATATATATATATATATATATATATATATATATATATATATTAGATCATGGGCTGATCCCGGCGGAACTGCAATGCCGGGCCAACCCATGACGGGAGTGGAGCGAGTCCCAAACAACCCGTCGGTTTACAAAAATTAGTTTAATAAATAAATACTACATATAGTTATATATAACTCATCATCATCATCATCATCATCCTAGCGTTAGTCCCGGTTGCCACCCAAACTTTCGTTTCGGTGCCCGGGGTCCGCTTTCCGACTTTTTCTACTCCACTTCACGCGATCTTCAGCATCCCTGGTAGTGAGCCCATTGGCACGCATATCACCCTTTATGACGTCAAGCCAGCACTTTTTGGGTCTACCCCTCCTGCCGGGGCCCGGCGGAGGAGGCATGGCCAGACATTTGTTTCCCACGTAAGCATCCGGTTGCCGTAAAACATGGCCATACCAACGGAGCCGACACTCCTGCAATTTATCTGCAATGTCACGGACACGAAGACTACCGCGAATGCGGGAGTTCCTAACGCGGTCCTTCCGCGTCACTCCACACATCCACCGCAGCATATTCATCTCCGTGACACGCAGTTCCTGCTTGTGTCGCTCTAACACCGGCCACGCTTCACAGCCGTATAAAAGGACAGGCCTAATGATGGTCTTATAAACCTGTCCCTTCAACTTTACCGGCATCTTGGGGTCACAAATGACACCAGTTACCTCACGCCATTTGGCCCACGCGGCAGCAATGCGTGCCTTGACGTCGCAATCGATGTCACCAGACGCATGAAACACAGATCCCAGGTATTTCACATGGTCCGTGCGCTCGACCGTGTTGCCGTCTATGCGTACGGGTGTGAGATCTGTGGAGTTACAGGCCAAGTACTCGGTCTTCGCCACATTGAGCTTCAGACCACCGTTCTCAAGCGATTCCTTCCACACCTTCACACGTCGCACCAGCCTACCCCTGTCCGAATCTGCCAGCGCGATATCATCAGCATACATGAGCAGCCACGGTGGCTGCTCATGTGAGTTTCTGATGCTGTCTGACAATACGTCTAATACCACGCTAAACAGAAACGGACTTAGGACGGATCCTTGGTGCACACCGACGGTGATGGGGAAAGGTTTTGTGTCGCCAACAGCGGTTCGAACTACGGAATCGGAATCACGGTACATGTCTCGGATGATCCCAATATAGGCCTCTGGAATCCCTTTGGACCGCAATGCCCACCAGATTATCGCGCGAGGAACACAGTCGAAGGCCTTCTGCAAGTCAAGAAACAGACAATGCAGAGGCGTATTCTTCGCCCTGTATTTCTCCGCGACAGTCCTTAGGGCGAAAATAGGGTCCATTGTCCCGTGACCAGGGCGAAACCCATATTGACATTCCGAGACAGTGCACTCCTGTCGAATCCGAGAGTCGATAACCCTCTCGAAGAGCTTCATGGTGTGGGACATGACCTTTATACCGCGGTAGCTACCGCACTCCTGCACCGATCCCTTGCCTTTGAAGACTGGAGTAATGATACTCAGCCTCCATTGGTTCGGGACCGTACCGGTGAGGAGTGTCCGGTTAAAAAGGTCGGTTAAAGTGCCCACACCACGAGAGCCCATCGCCTTCCAGGCTTCGATGGGGACTCCATCGGATCCAACAGCTTTCCGATTCTTCATGCGGCGAAGACAATTCTGGACCTCTGCAGGCGTTATCAGTGGCACTAGTCCTTGGTTCGGAGGAAGATCTGGCGGCTGCACCTCTTTATGCTGCTTGTTCAGCAGCTCGTGGAAATATGAGCGCCATCTCTCCTTCACCGCGAGGTCCTCGCATAACAAGTTGCCCCCGGGGTCTTTTACACAGCGGCACTTGGAGATATCCTGTGCCGCTTTGACCCTGGAGCGCGCCAACTTATATATGAGCTTCTGCCCCTCAGACGAGTCCAACTTATCGTAAAGTGGTTGTAAGTGGTCTCGTCTGGCTCTGGCTACAGCTTTCTTGGTGGCGCGTTTGGCATCTTTGTATGCGTCGCGATCTTCAGGAGATCTGGACGCTTGCCACTTCTTAAAGAGGGCTTTTTTCGCCCTGGTCTCCCTCTGGACTGAGTCGTTCCACCACCAAGTCTCCTTGTCACACTTGCGTCCGCCCTTAGACACGCCAAGCACCTCTCTCGCCGACCCAAGGATAGCCGCCTGAATCCTGTCCCAGTAAGCTTGAACCGGTTCGCCCTCACCACCAGCGCACTTGTCGCCGATGGCAGAGGCGAACTCCTGGGACTTGACTTCATCAAGCAGCCACCACCTGATTCGGCGTTGAAGGCGGTCGACACATTTGCCTTTGGGCTTTACGCAGAGGTCCATGACAAGAAGACGGTGTTGTGCAGTGAGACTCTCACCGGGTATGACCTTGCAGTTGGCCACTTTGTTGATGTGGTGTCTCCTAGTGAGTAGGAAGTCGATTTGGGTAGCATTCCTCCCGCTCTTGTAGGTGATGAGATGCTCGGGTCTCTTTTTGAAATATGTGTTCACGATGGCAAGGTCGGCAGCCGCACACGTATTGAGGATGTCCTCCCCTTCCGCGTTGCGGCTACCGTACCCAAATCCACCGTGAACACGCTCAAATTCCCCACATTCATTACCCACATGACCGTTCAGATCACCCCCCAAAACGATCCCCTGTGATAATGGGATTCCACGGAGCACTTCTCCGAGTTGATTCCAAAACGCTATTTTATCGGCGTCGTCACAACCGGCCTGTGGCGCATAGGCACTTATCAAGTGGGTAACTACCCCATCGATAAGCACCCTAACTACCATAAGCCGGTCGCTATGACGTTTCACTTCCAAAATGTCGTTCTGGAACTCCTCCGAGAGCACTATGGCAACCCCATTCTCCCCACCAGGTGCACCTGTGTAGATCAGCTTGTAGCCATTCCCAATGAACCGGGATCTGCTGGCCTTCCACCGAGTCTCCTGCAGGAACGCCACGGCCACCCTCCGCCTGGAGAGCACATCGGCCAACTCTCTCGCGCGTCCGGTTAGCGTGCCAATATTCCACGTTGCGAAGCGGAGTTTCCTTTTGGATGGGGCTAGTGTCTTTAGCCGTGCTCGCCCACGGCACGGCAGCCCTAGTCCACTTGTCACAGGAGTCGGGCGAAGTTCCTGCGCGTCGTTTTGCGGCGACGCCCTATCCGTGACAATACCTTTCCGTGTCCGTACCATTTTTGTTTGGCTTGTTTTGGTTTTTACGGGAGCGACTGCCGTCCGACCTCCCAACCTCTAAAGGGAAACCTAGAGGTGTCCTTCCCTCGCCGCATGCAAGCTGGCAGAGGGAGTGACCCATCAGTCGGCTTTTACGACTCCCTTGGGATGATTTGGGGTGGCCCTATTCTTTCTTCGGCCGGGACCACACGGCACAATATAATAATTATATATAGTTATATATAGTTATATATAACTATATATAATTATTTAAAAATTATATATAATTTTTTTCCCCTAGGCTGATTCTCCTTAGAGAAGTAAAACCTAACCTAGGAAGTAAAAACATATGCACCATGGGCTATAGTAATCTAAATACAGTAAGATCCCACCTAACGCTTTTTCGTTTGGCGCTGTTTCGGTTTAACGCTCTTTTATTTGAATTGTGGGATTCCCTGAAATTGCACGCAGCGTTAAGCTTTCCTCCGAAATATGTAGGTACCTACTATAAAACTTAAATCTTTAAGCCTGTCCTCTCTTCTGTCATCAGTTTCTAATAAATTTGTGTTTATCATTTTTTTCATGGCTGACGGCCCACTTAGTAGTAATAGTTTCCTGTACCCATATGGAACAGCAGCGTGTTTGCGATACCACTGGCATTGCAAACACCCATAGGCGACGGTAACTGCTAAATTCTAAACGGGCCGTCAGCCTGTCTGCTGTGCTACAGCAATAAAAAAATAGTAGTTTGCAGTTACCGTTGCCTTAAAGATCATTAAATTGGATGTAGTGATACTAGATTGAATAAACTAGCATAGCCACCTTTCGATATAACACCGTCGCCTATGAGTATTTGCAATACCAGGGGCATCCGCATAATGGTACTTGAACCTGGTCACTTAAGCCGGAACACAAGGTTATTATGGCGGCATGTTTAAAAACCAGGTGTGGTTGCTATCCAGACGGGATTGAGTCCTACCTACCTAGCTACCTAGCTACCTAGCTTTAGTCGCCTTTTAAGACAGGCCGACCCCGGCCACGGAAGTCAGTATTCTTTCACCGCTCCAGCACAGATAAATTAAGATGTTATTAAAGAAATTTATATCAATAAACAAGATAGTTGCCTATTATCATCATCTTTGCGTTGTATCCCGGTTGCAACCCAAACTCTCGCTTCGGCGCCCGGGGTCCGCTTTCCGACTTTTTCTTCTCCACTTCGCACAGTCTTCGGCATCCCTGGCAGTGAGCCCATTGGCACGCATTTCACCCTTTATGACGTCAAGCCAGCACTTTTTGGGTCTACCCCTCCTGCCAGGGCCCGGCGGAGGCGGCATGGCCAGACATTTGTTACCCACGTAAGCATCCGGTTGCCGTAAAACGTGGTCGTACTAACGGAGCCGACACTCTTGTAATTTATTTGCAATGTCACGGACATGATGACTGCCGCAAATGCGGGAGTTCCTAACGCGGTCCTTCCGCGTCACTCCACACATCCACCGCAGCATATTCATCTCCGTGACACGCAGCTCTTGCTTGTGTCGCTCTAACACCGGCCACGCTTCACAGCCGTATAAAAGGACAGGACATCTTGGGGTCACAAATGATACCAGTTACCTCACGCCATTTGGCCCACGCGGCAGCAATGCGTGCCTTGACGTCGCAATCGATGTCACCAGACGCATGGAACACAGATCCCAGGTATTTCACTTGGTCCGTGCGCTCGACAGTGTTGCCGTCTATGCGTACGGGTGTCAGAACTGTGGAGTTACAGGCCAAGTACTCGGTCTTCGCCACATTGAGCTTCAGACCACCGTTCTCAAGCGACTCCTTCCACGCCTTCACGCGTCGCACCAACCTAACCCTGTCCGAATCTGCCAGCGCGATATCGTCAATTCGTCATTGCCCTGTAATTTTTAAATGTAATGCACGGTAATTTGAGTCTGAAACACGGTATTTTTATCTAGCAGCGTAGCAGCACGGTAGTTTGTATATTTGATCTGGTAACACTGCATGTAATTGTAATGTTGAAAATATCGTTATCCGTTTCATGAAATTGTTGAATATTACTCTCTTTACTTACGAGTTACGTTACGACTTACGAGAGTTCGTTATGTAGTAGGTAAAATTGAATGGACTGATTCGTTTGTATTTATCAAACCGATAATTTGACTTTGCAATGTTTTCTACTAGTTCTCAAAAGAAGTTTTGGACCTTTAGTGATGAAAATGAATTGGCCAGTCTAAGAGAGAAACATAACCTGGGATTTATCACTAAACACGGTGCCCACATAGATGAATATCAGCGCTACAACGTATTTTTATCACCTGAAGAGGAGCGACAACTTTTGAAACAGTATGAATTGCATTTGAAAGAGTTTTGTCGTCGATTTTCTCCGCCTATGCCCAAGGGAGTCGTTGGTACAGCTTTTCATTACTTCAAACGTTTTTATCTTCACAATTCTTCCATGGATTACCATCCGAAAGAGATTCTCGCTACTTGTGTATATTTAGCTTGTAAGGTGGAAGAATTTAATGTTTCTATTGGTCAGTTTGTGGCTAATATTAAGGGTGACAGAGATAAAGCTTCAGATATTATTCTAAATAATGAATTGTTGTTAATGCAGCAGTTAAATTACTATTTGACCATTCACAATCCATTTCGACCTGTTGAAGGGTTTTTAATCGACATAAAGACTCGCTGTACACTCGCGAATCCGGAGCGATTACGAAGTGGCATTGATGAGTTTCTTGAAAAAGTATTCCTCACAGACGCTTGTTTGTTGTATGCACCATCACAGATAGCACTAGCTGCGGTGCTTCATGCAGCCAGCAAGGAACAAGAAAACTTGGACAGTTACGTCACTGAGATGTTATTTGGAGATTCAGGTTCAAATAAGTTGGCAATATTGATAGAAGCAGTGAGGAAAATACGGTCTATGGTCAAAATGGTAGAAAACCCAGCAAGAGAGAGAGTCAGAGCAATAGAGAAGAAGTTAGATAGATGTAGAAATCAAGAGAATAATCCAGACAGTGAAATATATAAACGTAGAATGAGGGAAGCCTTGGATGAAGATGATATGGCATATCAGGGGGGAGGAAGAATGTCTTTGGATACAAGTGGTGTGACGCAGGTTCTGTCACCTTCGGCATCTTAAATTGATGATACAAGTAAAATAAAATCATAGTGCAATATTGCAGTGAAACAATTATCACTTCCGAACAACTGCTTAAACCAGTGCTATTTTTTTTACTCCATCTAATGTTTAGCTAATACCAGATTATGATAATGTTATTACTGGACTATGTATATTATTAGAAATTTTATTTAAAAATTATCAATTTTATGCTTCTATTGTTGTTTCATTTCTTGTATAGTGCTTCTAATTATTGTTTCACAGAAAGCTGAAATTTTTTTTTTGTGCGGGGGTAGAGTAAGAATACTGACCCTCTGTGGCCAGAGGGCCTGTCGTAAAAGGTGACAAAATAAGTAGCTACATGTTAAGGCCCCAAGCCTGTCTGGATGGCAACCACCCTTTGTTTAGAAGTATACTGCCATAACTTTGTGTTGTAGCATTAGTGACATAGGTTCTAGTACCTCTATGAGGACAGTAGTGTTTTCAGCAATACTGCTCTTCCTTAACAATACTGTTGATACTTTCTTATTTCATTTATATAACAGAAACAGTACTGATAAGCTTGAGTATATCAGAGCAGGCTAGGTGAATAACACATTCAGTACAACTTAAGCAATTTTCAAGGGAGATAGGAAACAAATTCATTAATTTCAAAGTAATAAACTTTAAATGCAACACAACCTTTGTAATCCTCATCATCCTAAGTATTTATTAGTAATTTACTTTTCAATAGATTTTTTTATAGCTGTATTCTAGCATACAGGTAAATGGCCCATCCTAGCAGCTGGTCAATGCCCTGTATGCACTATTGATAGAATGAAGAGTTGACTTCAAATTCTCTACTTGGAGGCATAATAAGAATTTAAATACAATTAATCATTATTTAATCCTCATTGATTCAAAATATCAGGCCAGACCTTATCTGATTAGTATATTATAGGGGAGCGTTCAAGTATTAGTACGTAACGCAATTTTTGGAGATTTTTGACCAATGTAACGCGCCGTAACGTTTTTCGGTAATCACCCCCCCCCCTTTTCCCATAGTTAAACGTTTCGTAACCACCAAGTGACCATTTTTACCTAACACAATTATGTGGAGTAAAGTGCCTTTGTTATTGTATAATATTTAAAATGTTTATTTTTTAATATTTATTTTTATTATTTAAAATGTCTTGTTTTTAAAAGCGAGAGATTTCTTGTTTTTTTTTCTTTTTTTGTCCTAATAAATTTTTTCTACTAATCATACTTTTAATTACCTCGTTTTCCTGACTTGGCCCTGTCCTTACATACCTACTTTACTGGAGTAATGAGAAAAACTATCACAGCTGTTGATAAATATTTTTATTGTTTTACATTTAGAGTTTAAAAAAATCACTATCCTGTAAAGCAAGCAAGCAAGCAATATTGTGAAGGTAAAAAAATTTCAAGTGGTCATCATTTCATATGAAATTATGAGATTTTTTTTTAAATGCGTGAGAGAATCTCTACGCGACCGTTCTAAAGGGTTAAAAAAAAACAATGATAAGTAATGCGTAGTTCAAATATTTACAATATAAAAAACATATAAAAAAAACAGTATCAGCTGACTGCATTATTGCAATGAATGGCACCGCTAATCCTCTGCCCAAAATATACATCAGCCACCTATCAACACCTTTTGAGCATGACATTAATCAACAACGTCTTTAATAAGTTTAATTAATGGTGTAATAGCAGTCATCAATTTAAATACCGATCATCATCTAGCGTTAAATCCCATCCAAACTTCCATTTCGGTGCCTGGAGTCCGCTTCACGACTTTTTCTTCTCCACTTCGCAGTTTTCGGCATCCTTGGTAGCGAGTTGATTGACACGCATATCACCCTTCCCAAAGTTAAACATCTTTTGGGTCTATCGCTAATGCCGGGCCTGGCAGAGGCGGCAAGGCCAGACATTTGTTCCCCACATAAGTAGCCTGTTGTCGTGAAAGGTGGCCATATCTACGAAGGCGACACTCGTGCAGTTTAAATACCGATGTTGTTGTAAAATATCGCAGATGCAATCCAGCCAATACTTAGGGTGATTTGATAATTAGTTGAAGAAGTATTTGAAATAAAACAAAATAAACTGGAACCGATTAATTTATTGCATAATTTACATGATTATTTGTTTTTCTAATGTATCTACTTCCTGACAGCGAGAGCAGCCAGGTCCGAGATGCAGCGGTCCAAGGTCTGCTTCTCCTGGTCGGGGGTGATGGCCTTGGTGACGTTGGACACGATCCATTCGACCATATGCTTCTGTGCAATACGACGCTCTAAATTCGTCTTCTCCAATTGGTAGTCCAGGCGACGTTTTACCTATACCCACAAATTCAACTTTATCATTCATAACTACAAAATCGCCAACAATTAAAAACTTCTTAAATTGTCTAAATATGTCAATACAATATTTAAATTATTCGAAAAATATATTAAATCCTATTTTATTAACAATAAAAATGCTTTCAATAATTCTCAACAACTCTTCTCTGCAATTTTAAATGAGCTCATCAGGAATGTTTATTTCAGCTTAAATTATCACATTTAGTACTAATTTACACTAATGGTATTTTATGGATCTTTTTTATCAACATTAATATGAACTTTTGGATGTCCAAGCTCGATAACAATATTCACAAGACGGATTAACAGTGGATACTATGTGTTTAAGTGCAACAAGTTTTTTACAATACATACTTATGCAGCAGACGTATAATGTGCATAAAATAGGCACAAAGCACATGGGACCAAAGTGGAAATTACTCCAATGAAAGTCAAAATTTGCATTGCATTTTTAGAAAAGTGCACCCTTTATTATATTGGATTATATACTATATATTGGAGACATACTATTTGGAGTTTGAATAAATCTAATTAGTGGATCCACTTTTTTTTTAAATTACACAGCGCCTTCTAGCCTCAAACTAAGTGGCATAGCACTTGTGTTATTGTTACTAGACAACTGATATACTTTTTTGTAAATACATATTATACATAAACCTCCGCAGGCGTACGTAGTGCGTCATCCGTTACGCCACAGAGGTCATTTTAAGAATGGTGACCTTAAAGTAAGATATACAGTGTCCAATATAATAATAAATTTAGTTAGAATCCAGAGGTTCCATCAGTTATTGTTTTATAAAGTTCTCCTTAAAGTAGGTAAATCTTTTTATTAAAAACTAGTTGTTTCTGCAAGAAAACACAGATCACTAAACACATAGTGCTTATATAAATAGTTGTTTCTTAAAGCTTTAATAACTTTATATTAAATGAATATATTCCCATATATTTTTTTAGATAAGGGCCAAGTGTCTATGAAATGAAACTTAGAAAATTTTATTGAAATCTGTCCAGTAGTTTGCTGTGATGCAACTTCATCAACCATCATCTTTTTTATATAATTTTTAAGTCTTTTTAATTTCACATTTCTAGATTTATTCAAATTACATTTGTTATTTTATGCCTTAAATTATTTGTTTGTAGAGGCTTACATTTTAGACAGTTATGTTTAAAGTTACTATTTACAATTTTGATGAACATACAGTGTAAAGTGTATAACAAACATATAATTAATTAAAAATCCTTAAAACAGAAATTGCCAAGATAGTTTGGATTACATTGTATCTGATTATAACATTGTTATGTAATTTTCTTTCTTTTACTACTTTTTCAAAATTCTAATTATTCTTTCCACTTTCCATTTAATGAAATCTTTTTATTATACAACAAAATATACTTACTGAAGAGTATTTTGCTATACAGAGTTTACACTGTATATGTTAAAATGAAATTACCCTACGGTGAGATGCTTTAATTTTAATCTATAACTCTTATATTACTGAGGGTAGTTTATTATAAATATTTTAACTGGACTTTTTTTCTGATTGTAGCATGAAAAACTTTCAAGTGGTAAGTAAAGGCATACATACTTCATTATAAGCAGTCATAAGCCTTTCCCTGTAACAAGCCTCAAGCTGAAGGAGGACATTTTCCTTTTTAGCTTCAATCAACAGCTCTTGGCCTTGGGCACGCCATTGAGCTTTCTTCTCGTCTTCAATCGCTTGTTCAAGGTCCTTAATTGTCTGATTACGACCTTCATTCCAGCTATTTTCAACAGCCTGAAATTTTATATACATTTAAAATACTTAATGTGTCATTTAAATAATATTAGAAATCCTGTTAATCCAAATAAATTAATTTCATAGTGGCTTTAATAAACATATATTTCATACAGTTTTTCTTCTTCTTCTTTTTATTCTTTATATTCTTCTTCTTTATTTTATTGGTGGCTCCAGTGATTTAGGAACTGATTTTGCCAATATCGGGGTAAGGAAACAGGTGGGTTTTTTTAAATTTAAACAAACTTTATGACAGGTAAATTCATAGACAGTTAATAGAACATGTTTAGAAGGAGATGAAACAGCTGCTCATACACTGTTTAAATACAATGGTAACATTTACCACACAAAGTTAGGACACAGTTTAATACTATCCATGCAGGGGCGGAGAAAGGATAGTGACTTATGCGGCCGGGGTCGGCCTATCGTAAAAGACGACAAAACAACCCACCCTAGCTATGTGGTAGGGCCCCAAGCCCATCTGGATGGCGACCACCTTTGGTCATAAGTATGCCGCCATAATAACCTTGTGTTGTGTTCTGGCTTTGATGACCCAAGCTCCTGTACCCTTATGGGACAGAAGTGTGTTCGCGATGCCACTGGCGTTGCAACAACCCATAGGCGACAGTAATTTCTAAATTCTAAGCAGTCCATCAACTTGTTTGCTATCCCACAGCAATAATAAAAAAAGTCCTCTATTGAAGATTACAATCATATATAAATTAAGCATAATTTTGTAATTTAGATAAATATTAAAACAAACACACATTGATTATGGGTTGTTTGTTAAATAAATTATTAGCTTCAACTTGGTATTACTTTTATTTATTGTGGTAACCAATGCCAATTGCATTCAATGTCTATAGCCTTTTAAAATACTAGCCAAATATACAAGTTATAACTTACCAGGGATGCCAAAGACCATGCAAAGTGGAGAAGAAAAAGTAAAAAAGCAGGCCTGGACTGTAGTGAAAGTTTGGGTTGCAACTGCAATTTAACGCTAAGATGATGACAAGTTATAATTTACCTCAACTTCCTTGTCGAGATAAGCTGCAAGACTTGGTCCAAACTTCTTAATAGCAAAATAAACCATGACTAATAGAGAAAGACCAGTGTAGTATTCATGCTCCATCACATAGATTTCCTTGCTGCAGAGGTATGTCGCAAGACCTACTCCAAAGGTGTATGGACCAGTCACACCGGTCTTGGAATGGAAGAATTGGAACCTGGAATTTGAAAAAAGTTTTTTTTTGTAATCCTTTATCTCCCTTTGCAGGATATAATAATATAATAAGCCATTATTTCCAATTATGTCAATTTCTCCTTCTGTAACTCAGATCATCTCTAATTTTAGAGTGACTATTAGCAAAAGCCTTCTCATGCCAATGTGCCTTATCTGGAGCTGATAGTCTTCAAATTAGACTGGCCATCAGCTTCAGCTTATCTACTTACACTTATTTTGCCTTTGCTGGATACTCAGCCAAAAATATGTTAATGCCTTTTTAGGAATTTTGGGTTATGAAAAGTTTAATCTGAAAAATGTCAAGAGACAACACTAGATTCAATAAGTTCGACAGTTCATCAAGTTTCATATCACTACAAAAGCTATACTATAATATCTACTCTTAATTATACAGAAAATTAACATGAATTAATTAGCCTTGTATTTATACCTAATAGTAAGAAATAACTCTTAATGTTATAGTTTTTAAAACAAAAATTTAAATACCAACCATTCTTCAGGAAGAAATCCCAGCCTCACTTTGCCGGGCTCTACAGCTCTGACTGGCCTCGGGAAGTTCTTTTCATCCCTGACACTAGAGACATCAGTTGCTGAGGTGCGTGCAACCAATGCTGTGCATACGGACTGTTTGCTCGCAGCTACAAAAAAAAACATGTTAGAATTTATATTAAAATTATATGGACAGATGCTAAATTAGAATAAGTTGGTATATCATTACCATAAATGTATAAATGGATTTATTAAAAACATGACAGATTTTTTTCACTTCGGATCAATTGATAGCTATATTTATACATTTTCCTTCATATTACATGTACATGAAATACAGTTAAAATAACTTTTATTATATATCATATTCTTGGATCTTTCAATCCAAGTTATAATGATAATAAATTGAAAGTGGAAGAATTGTAAAAAATGTTAAACTATTAAATGACTAGAGTATTTTAAAAATCCGTACCACAATGTAGTTTTTCATATGTGAATAACAATTGTCTTTGTGATGTCTAAGATTATACTCAGTTTAAAAACCATAATTCATACAAGGTTATCTTAAAATATTCTAGGTAAATCAGGTTATTTTAAAAAAATATGTATACCCTGTATTTTTACTATTAATTAAATCAGAAAAAATATTAAAGCATAAAATAATTCAAATTAGAGCCTTATTCCGCTAAAAATGGTTAGGGATCCGTCAAATCGGTGATTACATAAACCTCTACTGACCAGGGTTAAGGTTAATAATTATTACTAATCCAAGTGGAATAAACTACTTATGCATATAATTACTTAAAAGTAATGTACCTGAACGCAGAGCTACGCGTGATAACATTTTTAAATCACAAATTTATATTTAAATTCACGAAATACGCCAGTCCGCAATAAAAAGTACTTTGCGTTAGGGAAATTAGGGATGTGCTTCAATGTAATCGATTAGGAAGTCCGCAATAAAAAGTATTTTGCATTAGGGATGTGCTTCAATGTAATCGATTAAGAAAAGACTACAATTCAAAACTGCAAAGAAATCAAATCAAAATTAAAATAAACTAATTTACATTTTAGATCATTATTACCTGATTGTGGTTTTGAAACAAAAATATATTTAAGGATAACATTTATATGTAAAATAATTTTTATTCACTGTCATAGGAATAACGCGTAAAATTTCCATTGATATTTATTTAGATTTTACTATTTTGTTGCTATTTTTAAAATCCATTCGCAATCATAAAATTTATCTAATAGTTCTTGACAGTTATAAAGTTATCAGAAAAGGACCTAAATGGTCATTGTTACAGTTTACAGCAACCGGCTATTATAGCACAAAAATTCAGGTTCAGATCTAAATTATTAGGAATTTAACTTAAACCCGTTCAAAATATATTGCATGATTAAAAACAGCAAATACAAATTTTAATATTATCGTTTTTTTTAAGATTAATGCAACACCTTATGGAATCATCTCAATGGTAACTATTGATCGATGTCAGCTTCCTGTTCCTCCGCGGACGCTGCACGTCTACTTCGGTCTTAGAATTTTATTATTAAATTCAGTATTTAAGTCTTTTATTTATATTATATTATCAATTCGGCTTTAATTATGTCCAACTTGATGTTTATTCATAAAAGGATGGTATGTAATGGTGTTTTTACTTCAAAAAATTTTCAATGTTAAAATAAAATTATAATAGAATAGTTTTATTTTATATAATGATTAAATTACTATTACTTTTAAAATACAAAACTAACGGTTTTTAAAAATCAGAAGTGTAAAAATAGTAAAAAGTAATAAGTTCTAAACGGATTAAAATTTTTTGCTTTAAGGACCTTAATTTGAAATGTATTGATTGGAGTTTTCAAGGTCATTTGGGAACTGGGACTATTGTGGCTAAAGACAATGGGCTACGATTTTGCGCATGTCTAGCAGTGCACAAAATCAATAACTTTACGCAATGTCTGACATGCTCAGAAGTTCATTTCAGTTTATAAAATTCAGTAATTACAAATACATATGATTTAAATCAAACTTCTATTACACATAGAATTACACACTATTTAATTGGTAAAAGATACATTAAGTAGGAAATTGAAATTAAAAGGCTGGTTTATCCATAGGGCAAAAATCAATTGAATGGAGAAGCTATTTTGAAAAAATCAGTAAATGCATGTCTCACACTTTAGATGTTCAATTTTAAAAAACGAAAGTATGTATAAATAGCGTTGTAACTTCATAATCGACTATTTAAATTTTCTTATTATAATAGACTAAAATTATTGCCCTCTAATTAAAATGTAAATAGATGTTGGATTTTGTTTGGGAACAGATAAATCGTGCAAAAAATGAAACATGGATCAATAGTTGAATTCTAATAATTATTATTACTTATAGTACTTGAAAACAGATAATTATATATTATGTAATAAACTATTTAATATCAAAATGAAATCGATTCTCGAGTTCCATACAATAGTACTAGTTGAGTCAACTCTTTGATTTCAATTAAATTAATCTTCATTATGATGCTATGAACAGGAACTAGAGAAGGTCCATTTGTTGTTTTTTCCGAATCTTCACAAAAGTGAGGACGTCATTTTGTTTCTTGCTGGGTCACACGGCCATTTCTCTATGTCTATTTAGTCAACATGGCTTAAACGATAAGTAGACAATATTTATCTGTGGAAAAAAATATAATGCTTTCGATATCTATATAATTTTTTGAAATAATGTTATGTCCATGAACTATAATGAGATCAATTTGTGGATTTCGTCAGAATGTAACTGTCATCTGGCTGTTCCTGTCAGATTGTATTCAGATCAGACAGACATTTCTTATTGTTGACTAGGGACGTCAAAGTTTAAAAAACATATCGATATTTATTTAAATTTCAATGTTATGTCATTTACGTCAAATTTAAAAAAATGTGGTTTTAAAATTTGTTTTAAAGTTAATCCAGTTTAGCTGTATAGCAATAATATAATAGCAAAATAAAAATTTCATTCAGTACTACTGCTGGACGATGACATGATTCACGTTAAGAAACATGAATTCCAAATTATAAAAAGCAAACAAACAAGATTGCGGTTATTTAGATACCGCGATCACTCGCGAACACATTACATAGCAGAAAGTACCCGGGTTGCCTGGAAGAGATCGCTCTGTAGCGATAAGGCCGCCCATTGTAAGTCAAGTACATATTGATTATGTAAATAAGTTTCATTGTTTTTGTAAAATTGGTTTACGATAAAGTGTTATCTATCTATCTATCTACCTTCAAAAGGACTCACAAATGAAAGTGAAGCGACGGATGACTGCTACACATACACACGTACACCCAACGGAAACAAAACATACTAGTCAACGGTCATAGACTATACAATAATTTTTTTTCGTTCGTTCCTTGTATCATTATGTCGGCACAAAATATACCGTCATAAATGTCGATATATTGAACAAAAAATATCGATACATGGATATATCGATACTTTTCAACATACCTATTGTTGACGTTATATTTTATGTTTTTTTTTGGTAAAGCAATATTTGATGAAAAATGGGAATATTTACATCCTGTTGCAAGCCTTCAGCTTCAGAGTCAAACGTGATAACGCCAGATGTTGTGAGTTAGCTCTATTGTAACCAATATCAATCTACGTGTAATGCAATCCTACTCTGTGCTGTCCTCGTTAAAGAATTTGAATCATTAACGGAGATCGATTATTTCTTAATGTTTTTATTACTATTATTTACTTCCCTGTAAACTATTAATCTATCCATAATAAAAAGAAGCTCAAAATTAAAACTAGGCTTTCTACCGTTTGTATCAAAAAGATTCAGTTCTTCGGCCACATTGTCAGAAATACCGGTGACAATCTTGAAAAGCTGATAGTAACTGGCAAGAGACGTCATGGCCGCAGTTCGATACGCTGATCTGACCAAATACACAATGTCCTGGACACTACGGACTACAATGCATTATATGCTTCCCAAAACAAAGGAAGTTTACCAAATATCATCCAGAGGAAGATAATGGGAGGAGATGTTCACGACTCTCAGATATGAGGAATGTGACTCAAGGAGGAGGAACCTATTGATACATAATTTTTTGTGGAGCTGTAATGCAGTGGAGTTGATGCTATTAAGATGAACTTAGCTAAATATAGATTTGTTACAAAATGTAATAAGTTAACACATCTTAAGCAGGAAACAAGTAAACTCGTCATACCCTTTTTTATAGTAAAACGCGGGAGACAAGTTTACTCGTTCTATTGTGTGAAGTGGTAAGGCGCAGGAAAGTTATAAACAAGGGGCTCTAAATTGGTGAGGGGTTGTGTGTTATAAATTGTTGATGGTACTCGATTTATCTACCTGCCGATACATTGAGTTGAGATGGAAAATGCCCGATTACATAGTGTTAAATTAAGTAATTAATTAATTTCAAATTTGGTATAAAAATGCAAAGTTTCATTGGATTACTATTGAAGCATATTTCGCCACACATTGTGTACATGTATGTTAGGATTTTTGAGGATTTGCTTTGTTTTAAAATTAACCTACTTCCCATAACTCTTTACACTATTGTTATAAACTTATAGGAGACTCGACGTCGTCAGCAAGTGGAGGCAGCTGAAAAGCGCAAGGCTGAGCAAGAATCAAGGGGTATCAAGGAAAAGGAGAGACTGAAGGAGAGGCTGGATAGGGAGGAAGAGACGGCAAGGCGGTATGAGGAGCTTGCTAAGGCTGGTGGACCTACTTTGAAGGTTATTTTATACAATTCCAACATCTTTGGTGTTACAGTTCATTAAATTATTGACAATGCAAATAGTGTACTTATGTTGTGTTTTTAATATGTATACTTTTTTTCAGTGGACTACTAACTGAGATATGGCTTCCAGCTCCACTTCAGGAGCTGAGGAGGCTGAGGATAAAGCAGCTACAGAATAAAAATAACTTCTTTCTTCAGACATTATGTCATTGATGTTGTGGTGTCAATGTATTCTCAACTAGTAGACTTAAATTTTTTTGCTTATTATTGTAATCAGAAAAGCTTGTTTCTTCTTACCTTTATTATAAATTATTTTTGAGTAATTATGATTAATGCAAATAATTTTAAGAGTATTTATAAAATAGGTTATATTATTTGAAGACTTTTTTTATATATTTATTTAAAATGTATATTTAAATATGAATTTTATTTTTGTATTTGTATGAATTGCCAACATTCATTTTTAGAGTTTCAATGCAATTATTTTTACAAATTTTAATACTCTTACAGTTAAAACATTCCACTAGTAGATTTCATTAATAATTCGTAAAATATACCCTATTACTTGTTATCTGAAACTTTTACTAAATTTTAATATTTTGATCTCTTTACAAAATTTTAACTATCTAACATGTCTTCAGGGTTATGTAGAAAGTAGATGTTACGAATTATCATGTGTTTAATCAGTATTGTGACGAATTTATATTGTGCCGTGTATATGTGTAAATATTCTAAATGTATATATATTATATTCTATACTTATCTTTCATGGTTAAAATATTCAATATAATGTTTTAATTGTAAAATAAAACATTGTTTTGGATTTTTCATGAAAGAAAAATGTTTTAATTACACCCTTTTTAGATTATCAGTGTATATTGTGTAATTATATGTGTATATAAAATAAATTAGGTTGTTTTCATTTTACCTCTTTACAGTTTCATATGAAATCTATAAAATGTATTCTAATTAGGGGATCAATTTTACTCCAAAGACAAAGATTGTGACATCGTAATTATTTAATAACCTTTATAGTTAATTTTGAACATTTCGATTATGAGTTGAGGTTGTCTGATTCATATTTCCATTCTAACACGAGAATGAGACTAAGAAGTTCCTTAAGCTATGCTGCTAAAGCATCTCAAAATATTACTAATGGTACCTATCTATAAATTACCATTTTAAACTAGAAACTCCACTCTGTTCTGAAATTTTGGTAGGTATTTTGAACGTCATGGATCATGGTTTATACGTCACAAACTATACTTTAAATTTTGTGGTGCATTCTATTCGTTTTTTCTACTTTCGCATACTAAGGTATGCAATACTTTACTCTATATTTCTCTTTAAGACAATTTAATACACTAATTAAATATAAACCATTCCATTGCTATTAATGATGTTCATTTATATATTTTTTATAATAGCCTCTGTCCCTGAAAATGCGCGGTGCCTTTACGGGTTACGGGTAGAAATAGAAAGTTACCAGAAAGTAGTATTAAGTATGTTGGTCGCTTTTTCATCTACCTAAGATTGAGTTGGAGTGCGACTGTCCATTTTTCTCACGAACCGAGTAATTTAGTCTAGATATAGAATTATAGATTATTAATAACGTTAAGCGTAGTAAAGTGTTTAAGTCAATTGTTTAAGATTATATTACCGGCTCTGTATATCTTGCAATACTTTACATTAACAAAACGCAATATCTATTGACAATCATCTGTTTTTGACAATTGATATTTTTTGTCAAAGAAAAAGTTTTTGAATGTTTTTGTAGAAGACACTGATTTGTGATTATTTTATCAATTTTTATAACATACGAGTATTATGTCCGACGGCCGAGATACTGATAAGAAGGTAACTAACCGCTTTAATAACACTTCTACTGAATTATGAGTGTGTTGAGTTATCGGCGAAACAAGATAGTGCGTAAGTAGCATTATATTTATATATTTTGACCTTGTTTTACGCTAGAGGTCAGCGATGGGTTTGTAAACGTGATGTATGATATAAATAATTAAACAATTATCTATATAATAGCTGTCGTATTTAGCTAACAATTTTAGTATAACCATTATTTTACGTTGAAGGTTATTAATGATTTGTACAAGTCAATTCCTATTGGTTATAAAGAGCTGAGAATTGTACTGACAGGCTTGGAATACACATGCTACTAGAAAAGCATGCTTGTTTGCTACTAGGTAGTATGCTCATTTATAGCATGTTCTCAAAGTGTATACATTTGCTAATGAGAGCACATACCTCAGAAGCATACTTGTTGCTAGCATGCTTCTTTCTAGCACGTGTGAGATACACATGCTCATATTCAGCATTCAAAATGGACGTTTCTTTGCGGAATTAATTAAATTCAGTGATATTATTACTTTCATAAATATAAACTTGAGTGTACACTCATAATTTCGGTAATGAAATATAAAATTTAAAGTTTTGTCATCGAGCCATTGTGATAAACAAATCAAGTAGCATACTCGCATAGAATACACATTCAGACTTGCTTTGGAGCCGACCTTTTCTCCCCCGTGCCTCACACCGTGTGCTAACTACCACAAAAAATAGACCGGCTTGTGATTTAGGAGCGTGCTTGTTCACAAGCATGCTTTTTTCGTATACACATGCTAATTGTATGTTATTAGGTAGCATCTGCTCGAAACTAGCATGCTTATGTGCTACTGTGTAGTATGTGTATTCCAGGCTTTATGTATAAAAGGAAACACCCACCACCATTCGTCATTACAAAGAAAAAAGTTTTAGTAAGAAATTTATTTAAATTTGTGTTTTATAAATATGCATAGTAATTATACATTACTTTTAGATGAGGTTCTCTCCAATATGAAAGAATCCGCACCAAGTGGTTCTAGTTTATACAAATAAAAATATTGTTATAATAATTTTATACAGCTTATTGTGACAATATCTCCTTAAAACATGAAAATATTACCTTTTTTATAAGGTAAAATATACAGGGTTACAGGTCTTGTGTGGGTGTTTCATAGTCAAATCAGTCATAAACAATGTAAACTACATACCCTTAAGGGGAATAGGTCGACTTAACCTGTAACCCTGTATATAAATATCCTTGCCTTGCATTTTAACATACATATATGCTTGATGCTTATTGCAGGCTGGGGATGGCAGACTTAAACCAGGGGTAAGCTTTATATATGTCATTTACACCACTTTATCTTTGCTTATCATTACTGGTATATGTCAAACTATATAATTGCATGTATATTTTTAAAAACTATTAATAAATTATCCTCCTCTCAATTTATCAGACCTATTTTAAATGAAATTTTTATTTTAAACAAACTCAAAATCCCTCAGTTGATTTCACAAAAAGGTTTTATTGTTTATGCTTAAAACTAAAAATTTTTGGTGACCGGGTTCTGGTGGCTACAAATTCTTATAATCAACAACAATCTCTCTACAGTTATATTTACTATTAACTTCATGAATACATGTTTTTTGCATATTTCTTAAAAATAATATAATTTCATTTCTTAATAAATAGTTTTTTTTATTGCTATAAGACAGCAGACAGGCGCGCGCATGACGGCACGCTTAGAATTTAGTAGTTACCGTCGCCTATGGGTATTTGCAATACCAGTGGCATCGCGAATACGCTGCTGCTGTCCCATAAGGGTACAGGAACTTGGGTCACTAATGCTAGAACACAACACAAGGTTATTATGGCGGCATACTTAGGACCAAATCTGGTGGTCGCCATCCAGACGGGCTTGAGGCCCTAACACGTAGCTAGGGTGGTTTGTTTTGTCGCCTTTTACGACAGGCTGACCCCGGCTGCAGAGGTTAGTATTCTTTCGCCGCCCCTGCACCGATAGTAAGGAAAGAGTTATAAAAAAGGGTTGTTGCTAGCTTTAGTGATACCATGAACATATTTTTCTAAATGTATGTGTGAATGTATAAACCAAATCAGGCATATAAATTATTTATAGTTATGAATAGTTTATAGTGTATAGTTATTTATGATTGAATATTATATTTACATAGTGTAAATATATAAAAAAAATAAGATATACTCGCACATACGCACGCGCCTACACAAACAGCAGGCACACAAACACGCGCCCACCCAGATAGACAAAAACATACACAAATACATATAAACACTTAAAAGCTCATTGTTTTTTGAAGCTTCTAAAAGGTGACCATTGTTGAAAAATGTAATGAATAGATCTTGAACGGTAGGTGTGGCTAATGGATCAGTTTCGAACCAAAAAGACACATATGGACTGATTAGAAAACTATTTATTTTAACTTAAACATTTTGAATTTATTTTTGATGAAACGTAATCATTATGAAATTTATATAAAATACAAAAATTATGTCAAATAACTAGACATGTTACTACTTCAAGCGATTTTCACGGAATAAACAAATATGACACAGTTCAATCTGAATAAATAAAACTGACATTTCAAATTTAAAGTAATTCAAACATAATACATACACCAAACATATAGAGTTGACATCAAAGGAGTATGTATAATGTGAGATTACCAATTAACAGTAGATTCAACAGGTGATGAAAAATGTAAACAATATAAAACTACACAAATCTATCATACTTAGGACTGGGAGATTTTAAATGATGTTCTTAAAAGCTCTTTAGAATGGTGTCTTCTTCTATGTTTTTCTACCACCACTCTGCCGCCATCGGTAAGGCGATCTGGGATCTTCTACACTTTTTACTCCAGCATAAACTCGGGGGCGACTATGCCCCGGCGGCGTGGAGTTGGCCGCCTGAGCACGCATTTCTATGTGAGCGACGGGGCATCACGGCGGGTCGACTGGACGTTCATACCCATTTGGTTTCTTTTCTGTACGAAATGATTCTTGAGATCGTTGAACGTTGAGTACTCTGCAGATTTTAAATGTGCTTCCAGCTGAAGATTTACCACCGCAGTACGAAATTTTAAGCAATTTGACGTGTTTGGCATAAAATTTAAAGTGAGGGAATCGGATTTGTTTACTGCTTGAATAGCGTGGGCTGCTATTGTACTTGACGTATGTCATTTACGTAGGCATAATGTAGGAACATTCGACTAGGTTTTACCCGTTGCGCCGAAATTCATGATCAGAAACTTCATATGCTGTCGGAATTACGCAGTCCCATAGCTCAGCATATTTGCCATTAACACGTATAGTTCCGACGTCATTGACTTAGTCACGACCACTCGGCTGTCCTGAAATAGTTATCAGCCATAATTTATTGCATGTCGGACAATATTTCAGAATTGCAAGTCATAGTGCCACTGGCTGATGCAATACCAAACATGTATGAACGATCTAGCAATTTATCGATAAAATAAACATCATTTTGGCCTTGTCATCATCAAATAATAATGACGAACTAGTAGCTGTTGATAATTGTCTTTTACGTAATCCCTATATCTTTTTCATATTCGTTTTACGTATTAGTTCATACTCTTTTGTATGCTAAGAGTTGAAAATATAGAAACTTGGAACATTTATTTAAAAGTATCCTAGAATACATATAACTTAATTACAATATTTTTTCCTTTATTGCTCTGGAAACTCTGATTGACTGGCGGCCCAATTTATAGTATGCATTTACCGTCGCCTATTAACTGGAACCTTGGTCAGTAATGCCGGAATACAACAAAGGGTTATTATGGTGGCATATATATATAGAACAGGGGTACGTAATTGATATCCAAACAAGCTTGGAGCCTTTTAGCTAAAATTGTTTTGTCGCCTTTCACGACAGGCTTCTCCTGCAGCTGCAGGAGTCAATATTCTTAGTCCACGTTTGCATGAAGATATGATGAAATAAATTAATGATAGATCTGTGTTAGGTTAGTCTCTGTGATTTTCTGGTTATAGACATCAGTGCAGGTATTCTGATAGTGCCACAGAATGAAGTTACCAACGAATTAATCTATATAATTTCTTTTGTATCATTTTAACACGCTTTACTTAGCTTGGTGTGTATTTATGTAACAGAATCTTTGAACGTGATTTTCACTCCTTTCAAAACACACTTATCAAGGACCGATGAAAACGCAATAATTTGTATCATACCAGGATTCTGACCGTTTCTCGTCCGATCACCGAAGTTAAGCAGCGTCGGGCGCGGTCAGTACTTGGATGGGTAACCGCCTAGGAACATCGCGTGACGTTGGCTTTTTGCTCTCTTTTTACACGCTTTATATTAACTTGACCTGTATGTAACGGAATTTTTGGACTCGATTTTTACCCACTTTGAACGATAAAAAGAAACCAAATTCTGCCAAAACTCCATCTCGCGTTTAATTAATAACTACCAGAAGATGGCATTAAATTAATAAAAAAACATTTACCGATTGGGAATTGACAACAAATAAATTACAAATAAACACATTTAATAGTTAATCAAACTGAAAAGTTTAAAATAAATTATAGTTAAAAAAATTAAAAATACACGTTATTATAGAAAATCAAACAAAGTTAAAAAATAATTTTGTATAAATTTAAATTAAGGATAGTGTGATATCAAAATAAAAAAGTGCGTGCGTACAAAGTACACATGTCAGAAGTGAAACTTCTTTGGAAAACTAATTTAGTGAACTCTAAACGGCCATGAATTCGGACATTCCATTCGAAAGATATCACGAGTTTAAAAATATAAGTATTAGAAAAAACGTTTCACATCTTCGTGACGCTAATTTGCGTTTCATCCGTAACGTGACGCTAATTTCCGTTTCATCCGTAAAAAATTTACCCTCATGCGCCTAAAGAAGTTTCACTTAAAAAAAAATAGAATTTTATTGTAAAAACGCGTGCGGTGCTTTTTAAGATATTTTCAAAATTATTACTTCTACCAATATCTATCAATAAAATATTTAAACTATTGACAACAAGTACCCCACACTTCTTTACAATAAATTTTTTTTTGTTTATCTATCTACACTACACTATCTTCTTCTTCCTCCTGCCCTTATCCCATATTATATGGAGTCGGCACAACATGTTCTCTTCTTACACTCTCTTCTGTTAGCAGTCATCCCAGCATTCACACCTTTTTGGACATATCATATTTTACGTAATCCATCTATTTGTTTTGTCTACCTCTACTCATGTATCCATCCACTCTTATTTCTATCATTTTCCTTGTTATATGGCGTTCTTCCCTACGCATTACATGGCCAAACCACGTTAGTCTATTACTATTAAGTTTTTCAATAATTGGCGCTACTTTCAAACTCCCTTGTCTTTACATTCTCGAGGCTTGTAAGTTTATTAGATTTCACGCGGAATTATTAACAAGATTTGAAGAAGTGTTTGTTAGTTTCAACTCACGCTAATCATTTGGCGTACCCACTATCCCAAACTCATATTTACGGTAGAAATAGCTACGTAATGATTATAAAAATATATAAAAAGCTACCTAACACCATAATACAATATAAAGGGAAATTATTCGATAAAAAGTTGATTAATTGGCTAACTAAAAAATGTTTTTATACAATGCAAGATTATATGACATTGATTTAGTATAGAAATTAATTAAATTTTGACTAAATAATTGCATTTAGGGTGATATAACGTAAGATATGACATAATTAATTAATCAAATGAAACTTTCTTGTATACAGAAATATTTTTGTAATTCTAATAGTAAATAATGTTAATTTAATATGTTTTGTATTAATATTGTAGTGTTTTGTATAAGTATATCTAATGTTACTTTATGAGTATATGTTTAACATTAGCATGCCAATTATTGGCAAGAGATGATGTAATTATATTACAGCTGTAACACCTGCAATAGTGTGTATCGTTTATATATTTTCGTAACTCCACACATCCATCTCAACATTTTCACCTCCGCAGCATGTAACACCCTTCTTTTCCTCTGTTCTCTCTCTTTTTTGCATGCAGTCCATCGGCGTGCCACGGGACCTTAAACTTAGGGAGGGCTATAGGTCTCCCAGCTGCAGTCCCCAAAGCTGGGGGATTCCGGACGAGACGGGACTCTCGGGATCTCCACTGTTTGTCAATCAGGCGTGGGTACGAACGCCAGACGATACCCTGGAACAGAACCTAGGGAGTCGCCTCGCGACGTAGCCTGCCTAGTAAGACCGACCGACAGCGGAGATGCGGTTCCCGCCCCAGAAGAATTCTCTGTGCAGGCGCAGTCGAAGTGGGCATGGTTTCGACTATCAAATTAGGGCTCGGGACAGAACCCGGGACCCCAACCAGCATTCGTAATCATCCCACTGGGAACCGCGCCATGCATAGAGAGCGGAGTTGAGAAAGGATGTGGGAGGTAGACGGGAAGAAAGATCGGACGCGAAGGGGAGCGAGGCGGCGGATGTTCGGGCACCTCGGGTACGCACATCCGTGCACTTCTCGGACAGAGGAACGCCCCTGAGGGGCCTTTTTCGGTTACCTGCCTAAATACCATTGTACTACGGAACAATAGAGAGAGAGAGGGATTTTGGCAGATGTTCTTCTTTGACCTGGGGTAGAACTTTCTCGAACGTTTACGATATTTCGACAGAGCGTCGAGTTTGGTTAGTTCCGGTCCGACTTTCCTACCGAGGGCTGTCAAAATGTCAGCGTATCCAAAAGGTTCTCGTAAGTTTAACGAACGACGTGGTAGACCACGTAAGGGATCTTTTTATGGAAATCAACACACCAGGAGTGAGTCAAGTGTCAGTGAAGATGATAAAGTGCGATCACAACAAAACGCAAAAAATCTTGGTTCAAAGACCAACACAATAATGATAAGGTACATATCGTACATAATATAATGTTTTACAGGCCATTTATTAGTCTGCGACTATCATTGGAGGAAGCGCTGTTCGCCATTTTCTATTTTTACGCGAGTGTCTGTGATAATTTATAATATGGATATATTGAATAAGGTAAATATTATAATATAATAATTTAAAGGCCCTAATATATAAAAATCCCTTAATATCACTAAATGGCGGATGTGGAAATAATAAATATAAGGGATTTGTTTTAAATGAAATTGATGAAATGAAATTGAAGAATAGATAACTGAATTAAAAACATGTTTTGTTATATATTTATAAATTATATAAATTCAGTAATTCGACATTAAATGTTATATATAAAATTAAACTAAAATTGACCAGAATATTATGAGTTTTTATTATTAAATTTAATAAACACTAAATACAACCGATAGATCGCTGAAATATTTATTTATTTGTATTTAGATGTCACATATTATTAAAATCCGTAATCTGTTTCTGATTAACTATTTGTATACACAAAATATTAAAGAAAAATATACTTATTTCAGAAATTAATTTAATAATCATGCACAGGTTATTCATATTTCTTTTTGTTAGATTAAGTCTTTATTTTCAACTTCATCTACGTAATATTCAGATTATATGAGTACAAAAAACTTCTAAAATGTTGCAGATTCTTTAGAACTCGGCACATACTCATTTCCCACAATTGAGCGCGAGAGTTGATTGCTGCGAATTTAGATCATTAATCAATTTGAGCGAGTTATTTTGACATATAAAAAAGACGAAGATAGGCACTACCTACATATCCGATAATAAATACCCTAAATAGTGAATTTCAGTCGTATCAATTGGATGGAGTTAAATTTCGAAATTTACGTGAGTTAAATCTTAAATTCAGGAAAACTATCTCATAAGAGTACAGAACAAATAGGAGCTATAGGAAGTTTATCTAAAAACTCAACAACGTATCTTAAGCTCCGGATGGCACGCTTGCATGAGCAAAATTGGTGCAAGATCCCGTGATTGTTCTTGTGCAGGAGCGGAGTAAGAACAAAAAAACCCTAGCTAGGCGGATAACAACCACTCCTGTTCTATAAGTATGTCGCCATAATAACCTTGTGTTATGTTCCGGCATTGGTGACCTAGGTTCCAGTACCCCTATGACAGCAGCGTGTTTGCGGTGCCCCTAATATTGTAAACGTTCATAGGTGGCGGTAATTGATTATTATTATATGATTATTATTTGATTTTATATTGATTATTATTATTATATTAAATGGGCCGTCAGGCTGTCAGCTGTTTCTCAGTTATAAAAAGCGATGCATCATGTCGTCTCCATAAAGCTATATGCTCTTAGTATATATTTATTAAATACTAGCTGTGCCCGCGACTCCGCCCGCGTGGAATAGTGACTTTGGGCAGCATTTTTTGGAAATATGCAAACAGTATTATCGAATGCAACTGTTACGCCATGCGCTTCCAGAATACTTACGTTCGAACCTACAATGTCTAGCCTAAGCTGAACTCTATTTCATATGATTGATAATATAAATCTGAGGTCAACTTAAATTGGAATTTTTAATTTCCGAAATTTATCATTTTTAACAAAAACTATTTTTTTTCTAAAATAAAAATAGCCTAAGTTACTCCTTGATACATCAGCTATCTGCCAGTGAAAGTCCCGTCAAAATTGGTGCGGCCATTCCAGAGATTAGCCGGAACAAACAGATAGACAGACAAAAATTGTAAAAAATGTTTTGGTATATGTACCGTGTATACGTCCGAATGCACTTAGTAAAAAGCGGTTATTTTAATATTACAAGCAGACCCTCCAATTTTATTTATTTGTATAGATTACGTAACATTTATTATATTTGTATTATTTTTAAAATGATGATAATAAGTACGATTAAACTGTTTTATTTAAACAACACTGTAACTTGGCAATACTGTTGGCAGTTACCGAGCGGTTTTTTTACGATCTACAATGATATTCAAGTTAAATGTTTGTATGATATACAAATAATTTATTCTAATCTCGTTATATAGGAACCAATTATCTAAAAAGAGCAGTTTGTGTATTTTATGTTACTTCTCGTTCTATTCCAAATATTCTTAATAGTTTTAATTTTTCGAATTAAGTTTGCGTATACAATTTAGGGGATGTAGGTTGGGTGTTGATTCCCTAATTGTTAGTTGTTGATTTGGTGTAGTTGGACGCGGAGTCTCGGCGGGCCGTTGGCAACGTTATCAATAGTAGTCGACTCCGCCGATGTAGATTACGTCCAATGAACAAACTTCTCTATACTTGTATAATATTGAATATTATTTACAAAAATCACAATGACGGACAGGTTATAAATTGACAAAATTGTGAGAAGGAAGATGGGTGAATTGCGTCATCTTTTTGTTTAATTTAAAATTTTAAATAGAATTTCGAAATCTCGTCGGCCATGACTATATGGAGTAAAAAAACTTTGTTAAGCAACCAAATAGAATAAATAAAAAGTAAATTTATAAAATGTGTTGTGAGACCTGAGGGCTTGCTACACTTCTGAATCAAGTTTAGATATGGGATATGATTGGGTTGAAAACGAATATGTTATAATAATAATATTAACAATCCACAACCTCCAATTGTTGGTTTCGGGCCTCACCTTAGAGGGGATGGACATTATACCTGCCACGCTTGTCGAAGGCGGATTGGCAGGTCACGTACCGGTGATCTAGTTATACAAGTTTCGTCACCATGATTTCCTTCACCGTTGGTACATGGCATTATCCGTATTAATTAATATGGACATTACGAGAGAAAACTGCCTAAGCGATCCTTGATGTCGTGGGATTTCAACTCGAAATCTCTAATCTTCGAATATAATACTACGGTACTTACTATTAATACTACCAGGTACTTGAAAACAAAACAAAAATGAAAATAAATCGATGGGGAGTTGGTTTCGCTTTTTCTTCTTTAGCGAGCGTGTTGTATAAAAATGGTTTGGTTTGAAACAGGATATGAGTTCGAATTTTGATAACTAACGTTAATCAATTTTGACCTGTAAACCTAAGTTGTTTTCCCGACGATTTTCCATACATTAATTAGACTACGTCGTCATGGTCACTTAATAATTTAGTGTGCATATAAAAACGTCGTTAATGGCAAACGATAATGAGACACAATTTCTCGAATTTATTATCCGTCATTCACACCGTAGCAAATTGTCATCGTTTACACAGTTGCAGTCTGTTCCCATAGTTTACAGACTTGATTCTTCATTTGAATTAAGAATGATTTTTAATTTGAATTTCGAATATCTCTGTGGTGAGTTTAAGTGCGTTTACTTGTTCCATTCTAAACTTCGGTAGTCTTTGAATCTTGGCATGGCATTTGCCACTGATTTTTGTGTATTATTGTTACTATAAGCATAACTTGTAGAGCATTTTCTTTACTGACATATCTCTATTAAATCATTTGTTTGTCGTTTACACGTTTGTATATTAATATTATTAATATAAAATTACGTTATTTAAAAATACTTTTAGTAACTTTAGGAAAGTTGAAATTTAAAAAAAAATACTATTTAGTTATTGTATACTATTGAATTCGTGATAAATAATAATAATTGTTTAGTAAATTGATAACAAAATATATATTCATACTAGCTGACCCGGCAAACGTTGTTCTGCCATATAAATAATATACTGTCAAAAAATTAAAAAAAAAATTTTGGGGATGGGTCACCCCTAACATTTAGGGGGATGAAAAATAGATGTTGGCCGATTCTCATAGATACCGGATAAGCACAAAAATTTTCATCAAAATCGGTCAAGCCGTTTCGGAGGAGTATGGCAACGAAAACTGTGACACGAGAATTTTATATATTAGAAGATTTGACCTTTTGCGATGATAATATCATATTATTATTGGCCCACAAAGTGTTTCTTACATATAAAAGGTTTGTTTAATATTGTTATAGTATTTCTGATCATTTGCCAGAATTATTTATTTAATTTATTAATCATCAATTAATCGTTTAACTGAAATTGTATATAAAACACAACACAAAGGGTTTTTAAAAATAACTATAATAAAATTTCTTCGAGCCGGCAGTGCGTTGGCAGTGTCTTTTAGTGTTGCAAATGTTCACAGGCAACGATATCCACCTGTTATCGGATGGGCCGTTTTACTTGTTTTCCTTGTATACTGGGGTAACCGACAAACCCTAAGTACTGAATTTTCCTCTTATCCCGCTTGTTATCGTTATTATTAGCATTATCGTCTTATCCTTTTAGTTTTGAGGAAACAACAGTTTCTTCTTTTGTAAAGGTAAATATAGCAGAATGCATTTTAATTTAAACTAAAAAAGTTTCAAATAATATAATTGGTTTATTTTTATTTCCCAAATTTTTGTTTCTAAACACTGTAATTGAAGTGTTCTCCTAGCGCAGGAAGCTATCTTAAAAATAATAATAAAGTGGTGTTTATGCTCTTTCCATGTTAAATACGAATTATTAGCCTAATTTACACATTTTACAATTAAATTACTACAACTGTGACTAGGAAAAAACGACACAAAAACACTAGGAATCATCCTTATATTTTGTTTTTGTACGTCACCTTAATTATGCATTCAATTTAAAAGGTGTCTACAAAATGTGGGCTCGACTATGTAGTTTTTCGCGGACACCGTACTGTGTGATACACGGCCACTACGATAAACACGCGTCTGCCATATCAGTCGTAGTTGAAGTTGTGTAAAGAGCACGCGTGTATCCTTAAATATTATTTAGCGATTTATTTATTATAATTAAAACTTATTTTCGGTGATTTTTTTGTTTTAAATAATGGCAGGCGGTGAACTGATGCGGAATTGGGTATGTATCAGAGATATTATAGGCGATAATTTTTATTTTATTTTAGTTATAAATATCGAGTTATTGTACTTTTATTTAGTTTTAACAGTATGCGCGTCAGTGGTGTTTTATGTTAGGTTAACAAGGCTTACACATTGTTTATTGTTTTTAATTTGTATAAATGAAGGTAATTAATTGTTTTTTTTTTTACTAATATATATAACAGATTGTTATGTCATCTGTCATTTAGATGTAGTAATTCTCATAATTATATAACACGGATTATACAAAATGACTTTGATTTTTTTTGGCGCAAGTGTTGTGGATAAGATTTGTAATTCAATGTTCTTAGTCCACAAATTCCGTAGTAAATTATTACATTGTAGCATACATATTGTAGACTAGCTGTGCCCGCGACTCCGTCCGCGTGGAATATCGACTGGGCAGCATTTTTTGGATATATGAGGTCAACTTAAATTGGAAATTCAACCTACAATGTCCAGCAGAAGCTGAACCCTATTTCATATGATTGATGATATAAATCTGAGGTCAATTTAAATTGGATGTTTAAATTTCCGAAACTTATCATTTTTAACAAAAACTATTTTTTTTTCTAAAATAAAAATAGCCTAAGTCACTCCTTGTTACATCAGCTATCTGCCAATAAAAGTCCCGTCAAAATCGGTGCAGCCATTTCAGAGCATTAGCCGGAACAAACAGACAGACAGACAGATAAAAATTGTAAAAAATGTTGTTTTGGTATATGTACCATGTATACATCCGAATGCACTTAGTAAAAAGCGGTTATTTTAATATTACAAACAGACCTTCCAATTTTATTTATTTGTATAGAATTGTAGAATAGACGTTGTTTCGTATGGGAAAAAACCTAGAACTTGTCCGGACAGTCAAACAGAGAAAGATTGCCTACCTCGGACATGTGATACGGCATGATCGGTATTCCCTTCTGCAGACCATCATGATGGGGAATGTGCCCGGGAAACGAAAACCAGGTAGACGTAAGATGTCTTGGCTCTGTAATATCAGGGAGTGGACAGGAATTAAAACCGTTGAGCAACTGTTCAGATTGGCGATGGACAAGAGGAGATTCAAGGAACTGACTGCCAACCTTCAGTGATGGAGAGGCACTTGAAGAGAGAGAGAGAGAGAGAGAGAGAGAGTAGAATAGACAATATCTGTGTAGTAACGACTCGCACGCTGAACCACTTGCAGGGGTCATGTTTTCGATTCCCGTCCCGAGTCTGGGTGTATGTGTCATATTTATTTATCCACAGAAGAAAAACATATATCAGTTGTCTAGTACTCATAAAACAAGCGCTAAGCTACTTACTTTGCGACTAGATGGAGCTGTGTCAATTTTATACGTGCAGGGGCGGAGTGAGAATACTGACGCCTGTCGTAAAGGGCGACAAAACAACTAGCTAAGTGGTAGGGCTCCGAGAACCTTGTGTTGTTTTCCGGCATAAGTGGCCAAGGTTCCAGGTTCCTTACGTGGATGGCAGCGTGGTAGCGATACGTCTGACGTTGCAAATATCCATAGGCGACGGTAACTGTTTACCATTAAGTGCACCGTCAGCCTGTTTGCGATTAGCAATAAAAAATATGCTAGTATAATTTTTATGTATATAATACGGACATTATAAACGAATTAGCCAGTGATAATTTATTTCTTGATTTTGATTTGCGATCCACAAGTACCGTTTAGACTTAAAGGTAAAAATTATAAGGCCGTTATAAGACCTGTCATATTGTATGGATCAGAGTGCTGCGCCACAAAGGGGAACGATGAAAGGTTATTGCATGCAGCCGAGATGCGAATGTTGA
This sequence comes from Malacosoma neustria, assembly GCA_963693495.1. Classification (NCBI taxonomy): domain Eukaryota; kingdom Metazoa; phylum Arthropoda; class Insecta; order Lepidoptera; family Lasiocampidae; genus Malacosoma; species Malacosoma neustria. The sequence goes on from OY856390.1 coordinate 15,144,528, forward strand.
GATTTGATGTGCGGAGTTACAGAAATGGATAAAATTAGAAATTAGTATATTAGGGGAAGTTTGAAAGTAGCGCCAGTGACTGAGAAGCTGAAAAGTAATAGGTTAGCCTGGTCTGGTATGGCGATGTAATGCGAAGAGAGGTCATATAACAAGGAGGATGGTAGAAATGAGAGTGGATGGATACAAGAGGAGAGATAGACCAAAGAAAAGATGATGGATCGCGTAAAAGATGATATGGTTAAAAAAGGTGCGAATGTTCAGATTATGGCTAATAGAGGAGAGTGGAAAGAGAGAACATGTTGTGCCGACCCCACACAGTTTAGCTTAAGGGCAGGAAGAAGAAGACTTTATTTCTTGATTTTCATCACATTGTGTTCTTAACGTGGTTGCAATGTGCATTACATGTTCTTTTAACTAACTATAGACTAATGAAGAGCAGTAAGAGGGTAGCCTAATTATACATACTAATATTATAAATATCAAAGTAATTCTGTGTGTCTGTTACGTTTTAACATCTAAATCACTGAAAGAATTTTGATGAATTTCGGTATAAAGAAAGATTGGACCTTGGACTACATACGCTACTTTAATTGAGATATTTTTTTTTAAATTTATATGGCAGAATAACGTTTGCCGGGTCAGCAAACCGGGTAGTATGTATGTTATAATTTTAAAACCTTGTTCATAGTTGATTTTAAATTCCAGCACTCGATAGGCTATGACCTTAGGTATATCATATTGAATAGTAAGACTGTTTAAAAAGTCGGTAATGCACTTGCCGTGTTTTAGCACTGTAATAAAAATACTATGTATGCAGTAAGATGACAATGAATTGTGATTATTTATTTGTTAAGTTTTATTTTTAAATCTGTATCCATAGGTTTTAAATTTAAAGTAAGTCTCATCAAATGCTGCAAGTATTCGCCGCAGTTGTAGCAACAAATGGTTTTATATTCTGAAATTTTCTTTACAATCTTAATACTTTTAAACAGGCCGGTCAAATTTTCCATGCATAATTTTAGCGTTAAATTCCAGTTGCAACCGCTTCAGTGCCCGGTTTGTTTTCAAATTGTCTTCTTCTTTGACGACGATTTTCGTGTCATAACGGCTAACGCACGTCGGTACGCTTGCGAAGGCCACGGGTTCGTTTTCCGCATTGTGCCTAGGTGATAACACATCTACTTACGATAACACAAGTACCTACGATGTTACTTCTTTTTTTTTCTTCATTAGTAATTTATAGCAACAAATGGGATCATAACAGTACGCCGTGGTATATTGTTTTTTTTATTGTTGTTGGACAGCAGATAAGCTGACGGCTCGCTTAGAATTTAGCAGTTACCGTCGCCTATGGGTGTTTGCAACGTCAGTGGTATCGCGAACACGCTGCTGTCCCATAAGGGTACAGGAACTTGGGTCACTAATGCCGGAACACAACACAAGGTTATTATGACGGCATACTTAAGACCAATGGTGGATTCGAGACAGGAGCAAATGTTTGTATGAAGTGTATTTTGTCTGCAGTCTTGGTATCATTATTGAAGAGTTAAATTTTGAGGGCTTCCTAAATTTCCTCTACAAATCCCATACCTAGAATAGTTCTTCTTAGTTTTTCTAGTTTTTAATGTACTTCTTCCTTTTGCTATACAGATTTACATACTTTAATGCGCGATTTTATTTGTATAAAAATATTAACATATTTTCTCGTTTTATATGATCGAACCTCCATAAAGTATGGAAATATGTAGCAGCAAGGCCATGTGTATTTGCGTACTACATTTCTAGTTCTTGACCGGTTTAAAGTACATTTACAAGTTTGTAAAAGCATTAGATGAAGAATTCACATTAAGGGTGAGGCCAAATGAGCGTAATTTTGTGAGTTGTCAGTCGCGTAATTTCTGCTGCATTCGGTTTCATACAGAAGCACAACTCATTTTGCGTCGCCGTGTGGCACGAACTGGACTATAGTATGAAACCGAATGCAGCAGAAATTACGCGACCGAAATTAAACGACTGACAACTTACAAAATTACGCTCGTTTGGCCTCACCCTTAAACAAAAACCTTACACCTTCCAAACAGATTTGATCACGAGTTGGAGGTGAAAATAACCAGTAGAAACATACCCTTACTACGTGACCCATTCAGGAGAAGGCCGAGGGGGAGAGAGATCTTCAAAATACCACCTTTGGTTACAGGCTTGCTTAGGTTGTCAACACGTAGTCAATATCCTCTAAAAGAAATCTCGCCCTTTCTCGAGCTATATTTCTTAAGCTACTAGCTGTGCCCGCGACTCTGTCCGCGTGGAATAGTGACTGGGCAGAATTTTTTGGATATGTCTTATGGTTTATTTTGGATTACAAACCTTATAAACCCTAAAATATAAACGAAATATGCAAACAGTCAGTATTATCGAATGCAACTGTTACGCCAAGCGTCTCCGGAATACGTACGTTCGAACCTACAAAGTCCAGCCTAAGCTAAACCCTATTTCATATGATTGATTACATAAATCTGAGGTCAACTTAAATTGGAATTAAAAATTTCCGAAACTTATAATTTTTAACAAACTATTTTTCTTTCTAAAATAAAAATAGCCTAAGTTACTCTTTGTTACATCAGTTATTTGCCAGTGAAAGTCCCGTCAAAATCGGTGCAGCCATTTCAGAGATTAGCCGGAACAAACAGACAGACAGACAAAAATTGTAAAAAATGTTGTTTTGGTATATGTACCGTATATACGTCCGAATGCACTTAGTATAAAGCGGTTATTTTAATATTACAAATAGACCCTCCAATTTTATATAAATAAATAATTGTATAGATAAACAAATAATTGTATAGATAAGCTATTTAGTTGGTCAATATTTCGCCTCAAGGGCCGAATAGGTCGGCACTGAAACTAGCGTTGCGTCAGTGAATTTCGACACAGCACCATGCTGAGTGGTCGACCCGACCTAATTTGGTGGATTTAGAATAGTTTTGTTGTGTGAATTTCTTTTTAATTTTGTTCCATCAAATAAATTTAATTGTCCTTTATTAAAACGCTTTTATTAGCTTGGTATGTATCTATGTAACGGAATCTTTGAACCTGTTTTGCACCCCTTTCAAAACGATGGATGGATTTGAAACTGCACACTTATCAAGGACCAATTACGATGCAATAATTTGTATAGTTTGTATCATTACTCGTATACTTACCAGGATCCTCAAGATTTATGATTTTTTTTACACGCTTTATATTAATTCGGACTCGAGTTTTACCCATTTTGAACGATGAAAACCATTAAAAATTTTGCTCACTTGTGGAAACCTGATGGCAAAACACGAATTTAATAATTTTGTCCCATAGTCATTATCAGGATCATCAGGATTAACGCTTTCTTTTCTTCTGCCGAAACGCCATCTGGTGCTTAATTAATAAAACTGCCGGAAGACGGTGTTAAATTAGATTAAATAAAAAAATACCAGCCGTTAAATTAATAAAAACATTTACCTATTGGGAATTGACAACAAAAAAATTATATTTTATAGCTAATCAAACTAAAAAGTTAAAAATAATTCTTAATATGAGAATAAAATTACTGACGAGAAAATTAATGTCACTGTTCTAAAAGCGTGGGGAGCACATAACGAAATCTCCGTGATTCCTCCACGTTGCTTTTCACGTCTTGAAACACTGGATCGTTGAACGCGACATAAGTTTTATCTAAAGTCGTGTCAGGGGCAATTTTATATCTATATGTTTGTTTCTATTTTTAATATATCAGAAACTTGACACTAACCGCATTGCCACCCGGTGATTGATGACATTTTAAAGGACGCTGATGATGCTGTGATAGCATATTGTAACTCGAGTTGTAAACGCTCACTTTATATTATAAATAAATAAATATACATTTCATACAACGCCATCTAGTCTCAAATTGAATTGTAATTGTGTTATGGGTACTAGACAAGTGATATACTTTTATTTTGTAAATAAAAGTATGTCACCTGTCTACTGAACTCTAGCTATAAAAAAACATATTATAAATAGACGCTAGCCGGGAATTGAACCCGTGACCTCCGAAAGCGTACCGACGTGCGTTAGCCGTTACACCAGGAAGTCGTCAAAATTAAGTCTTATATTTATTTGCATATCTAGATAGATAATTAATATCAATAAGATTATCTATACACCTATACAAATAAAATTGGAGGGTCTGTTTGTAATATTAAAATAACCGCTTTTTACTAAGTGCATTAGGACGTATACACGGTACATATACCAAAACAACCTTTTTTACAATTTTTGTCTGTCTGTCTGTCTGTTTGTTCCGGCTAATCACTGAAATGGCTACAATGATTTTGACGGGACGGGCGGCGGCGGGGTAAGAATACTAATCCCTGCGGCCGGTCGGCCTGTCGTAAAATACTACAAAATAACCCTAGCTACGTGGTAGGACCCCAAACCCATCTCAGTGCCAACCACACAGGGTCTATAAGTGTGCCGCCATAATAACCTTGTGTTGTGTTCCTGCATTAGTGACCCAGATTCATTTATTTATTTATTTAAATTAATTAAAACGGCCGCAGCTAGTTACATTATCAATAATTGATCAATAGCAACTAATATAAGTCAGACTCCTGACGGTCCACTTAGTAATTAGCAGTTACCGTTGCCTATGGTTGTTTGCGACGCTAGAGGCACCGCGAACATGCTACTGTCCCATAGGGGTACAGGAATCTGGGTCACTAATGTCGGAACGCAACACAAGGTTATTATAGCGACATACTTATACACCAAGGATGGTTGCCATCCAGACGGGCTTGGAGCCCTACCAGGTAGGTAGGCCGACCATGGCCGCAGAGGTTAGTATTCTTACTCCGCTCCTGCGGAAAAAAATGGAGTTTAACGTGTTAAAAGTATTTTGTTGATCATAATCTATACATCTATACAAATAAATAAAATTGGAGGGTATGTTTGTAATATTAAAATAACCGCTTTTTACTAAGTGCATTCGGACGTATACACGGTACATATACCAAAACAACATTTTTTACAATTTTTGTCTGTCTGTCTGTCTGTTTGTTCCGGCTAATCACTGAAATGGCTACAAATCATTGGATTTTGACGGGACTTTCACTGGCAGATAGCTGATTTATCAAGGAGTGACTTAGGCTATTTTTATTTTAGAAAAAAAAAAAAATAGATGTTGTTAAAAATGATAAGTTTCGGAAATTTTATATTCCAATTTAAGTTGACCTCAGATTTATATCATCAATCATATGAAATAGGGTTTAGCTTGGGCTTTAGGTTTAGCTTGGACTTTGTAGGTTCGAGCGCCCGTATTCCGGAAGCGCATGGCGTAACAGTTGCATTCGATAAGACTGACTGTTTGCATATTTCATTTATTTATATTTTAGGGTTTATAGGGTTTGTACTCCAAAATAAACCAAAAAATGCTGCTCAAAGACAAAATATACATTATCTATTGTACCATATGAACGAGTGTAAACTATACGTATAAGTGTTATCCATACTTTAGTGATAAAGTTGAAAGATAAGCAATCTAAATTTGCTATTGGATAATATTAGACTCATTTAACAAGAATATTTAGAATACATATTCTGTGACAATATACACAGCGCCATCTAGTCCAGCAAAGTAAAAACCAGAGCAATAGCATAAAAAAACAATTTATATTTTTCTTTTCTTAATAAATACACATAGGTACCTGAATGCTCAGTGGTATTACACTCTGAGACCAATCTAAAGGTCCCGGGTTCGAATCCCACGTTGGCATGCACCGACGGTGAATGAAAATATCTGAGGAAACCTGCATAATGAGATTACTGGTATATGTAACCCATTAATCCGCCTTGGACAAGCGTGGCGGTATACTGTATATTCCTTCTAGGGGGCACGAGCCCAGCGGTGGGAGAGTTACAATATCTATAACCATTACAATGCATTCAGTACCTTATTTAAATTTATCTATATTTGGCGACCTCTGTGGTCCAACGGTTTTAGAACACCAGAACGTATATAGGTGTCACAAGCTCTATTCGCATCCCGATTGCAAAATAAATGTTTATGTACTCGTATATGTATATTTATTTACAATTAACGGTGCAGGCAAAGAATCGGCCTGTCGTAAAAGGCAACAGAACAACCCACCCTAGCTACGTGGTAGGATCTCAAGCACGTCTGGATGACGACCACCTTTGGGTCTTAAGTATGCTGCCACGATAACCTCGTGTTGTGTTCTGGCATTAGTGACTCAAGTTCCTGTACCCTTATGGGACGGCAGCGTGTTCGCGATGCCACTAGCGTTGCAAACATCCATAGGCGACGGTAACTGCTAAATTCTAAGCGGGCCGCCAGTTTGTCTGCTGTCCAACAGCAATAAAAATCAGTGTTACTGATTCATGATGCGTTAATCATTCCCAGATTCGCAGCCACCAGAGGACGCCATCAGGATCCAGGGACTTCAAAGAGGCGACCAAGCGTGATGCCCTCGCACGACTCGAAGTTGAGCTTGAGCGGCTCCTGGCATCAGTGCCAGAGACCAAACAGATCCTCGTCGAGAAAGAGTTCAAAGGGTTCAAGAATCTCTTCAGAAGGTTCTTAGCTGAACGTGAGTATGGATGATACTTGTTAATAAGATCAACATCATTATTAGGACTATTATGTCCACTGTTGGGCATAGATTTAGCCAAGATCATGTCATAATCCAGCTGTTGTAACAACCAATACACGCGGCCAGTCCATCTCCACTTCAGCAAACATATTTGGCGAGCTGAATAGTTTTTTTTAGCTCGACTGATCTCCTCTCTCTGGATTCCATTTCCAAGCTAAAGAAACTACATTTAAATCTATAACATTTTTCCAGATGTTTGAAACCATGCTCCATTCTAATAGCTAATTCTTTACTAAATATTATAAAAGAGTAATAATTATTTAAAATATAGTAATTATTAAAAATGTCAATACATAATTAGAAGTGTTTCGATTATTACAAGGTGTCCAAAAGTCACATATGATTTTATGATCACGTTCTGAAGCAATCTATAAGATACGTGGGAATCAAATATGAAAGAAAGAAAGCAAAATTATGTATTATTATTTAGAGCTACAAATAAAACAAACTGAATATAAACAAAAAACTTATCTTAAAATTAGCCGTAGAAAAGTTCTAACTCAGCATGACTGGTTAAAAAAACCAGCGATGGGTTTCCTTTAGAACCTGACCGTAACGTCACGTCTACTAAATAAATTTTTAGTATAGTAAAAAAACCACCTGAGCTATGTTATACTAAATTTACAAAGCAATTAAACATAATTAAGCAATTGAAAAAAGTAAGTACAATATGAGTTAAAAAAACATATATAAAAGAGAAAAGTAGAATAACATACACGGGCTTATTCATGCAGGGGCAGAGAAAGAATACTGAACTCTGCGGCCGTGGTCGGCCTGTGGTAAAAGGCAACAAAACAATCCTAGCTGCATGGTAGGGCCCAAAGCCCGTCTGGATGGGGACCACCTTTGGTCTTAAGTATGTCGCCATAGTAACTTTGTATTGTGTTCCGGCATTAGTGACCCAAGTTCCTGTACCCTTATACCCTAGGGACAGCAGCGTGTTCCTGATGTCACAGGCGTTGCAAACAACTATAGGCGATGGTAACTGCTAAAGTCTAAGTGGGTTCTCAGCCTGTCTGATGTTCTACAGCAATAAAAAAAAGATGATTACTTGTATCTATGGTTGAGGTTTACATAAACAAATAAGACTAATAAGAATAACATGTAAACAAAATCTTATAAACAATTTTAATCTATGCCAGTACCTGCACTTGATTCTGAGAAATGCTTGCATGAGAACTATACGATCCGTAGTCAGTGAGCTTTTATGTGCTGAGTTATTCATAGTGTTCACACCGAGTTCACACTCACCTTTGAGAAAATGACTTATAAATTCGGTAATGTTGACAGTTTTGAATCGAATATTAATAATGCCGCCACCAATCGTTATAATTTTTTTTTAATAGTTTTGTTCCGAATTGCAGAGTTAGTTTGAAAATAACGTACAAAGCACTTTTTAGAAAAGTGACTTTAATTTTCTAGTCAGTAATTTTATTCTTATTTTAAGAATTATTTTTTAGTTCCATTAACTATAAAATATAATTTATTTATTGTCAAATCCCAATCGGTAAATGTTTTTTATTAATTTAATGCCATCTTCTGGCAGTTTTATTAGTATAGCGCCATATTCCGGCAGTTTTATTAATTTAACGCCATGTTCCGGCAGAAGGAAAAGAAAGTGTTAATCCTGATGATCCTAATAAGGACTATGGGACAAAATTATTAAATTTGTGTATTGTTATCAGGTCGTGACAAGTGTGCAAAATTTTGTTTTTTTTTTTATCGTTCAAAGTGGGTAAAAATCGAGTCATAAATTCGGTTACATAGATACATTTAATCTGTGCAGGGGCGGAGAAAGAATACTAACCTCTGCAGTCGGGGTCGGCCAAGCAACCCACCCTAGCTACGTGGTAGGGCCTCAGGCCCGTCTGGATGGCGAACGTTTGGTCTTATGTATGCTGCCATAATAACCTTGCGTTTTGTTCCCGCATTAGTGACCCAAGTTCCTGTACCCTTTTGGGACAGCAGCGTGTTCGCGATGTCACTGGCGTTGTAAACACCCATAGGCGACGGTAACTGCTAAATTCTAAGCGGGCCGTCAGCCTGTCTGCTGTTCTACAGCCATAAAAAAACAGATATATACATGTCAAGTTATTAAAGCGTGGTAAAAAGCGTTTTCATTATAATTCTTGGATATGTTAGAAATCGATTTCGTACCAGGACAGTCGAGTTCTAAAGAATTACGTCGTAACCAAGTCATAACGTCATGGGTGCCGTTGGTCCTCGTCACGCCCAATGTGATAATATGTACATATATATTCTCCCACGTGACGGTGAAGAACAACATCTTGCGGCAACCTGCATACTTAGACAACCGGTATATGTAACTCGCCAATCCGCCCCGGAAAAGCGTGACGGGTACACTGTCCCTATAGGGGGCGGCCTGGGCAAATTCACGTATATTAATATTATATATATTGCGCGGGAGTGTGTAATCAAACAGGTTGAGCCATAAATTGGTATGTATATTTACTAGGAGAAGAAATTTTGACCTTATACAGACCTGTATAATAAAAATTTTAGAAGCGCGAGCGTGTGGTTCCCTCGAAGCCATCTAACAAAATTCCTCCTCTTACGCCATCTTTTGTATCCCTTTAACACTTTCATACATTTCGTTCACTCATTCAGCAACGTTCAGTTCTTTCAAATAATCCACAACTCCACATATACACACATCAAAAAAGTCTAAGCAACATGTACTAATTTAAATTTTAGGATGGTGGATGAGCCGCTGTATGGATGAACTTCCTGAATGCACCTGAGCCTTTCAGTATTTCCTAGCCGACGGTACATTCGCACCCTTGTATCAGGCTTAAACCCGAATCGCGACTCATCGGAAAACATAATTTTATCCCATTGTTCCTGGGTCCATGTTCTGCGTTCTCTACACTATTCATTTCGACGAGCGCGATTCCCGTGACGTATCGGTGGACACCTAATTGGGCGTCGACTTACATCAACACCACTTGAATTTTGTAGCCTCAAACTTATCTCTCGAGCGGTTAACATCGGCTGGCGTCTTGCAGTCAGTTGTATGTACCGGTCTTGCCGAGTGGTTGTACTCCTTTTACGGCCTGGATGCTGTTCAGCGGGTTCCCTTGTATTATTGTAGCGTTGCCAAAGACGACAAATAACACTTCTATGAATGCCAAAATGCCGATATACCTGAGATTGATTACTTCCCGCTTGCAACATCCCTACAGCTTTTTGCATTACATTTGCCGTCAAATGACGTCGCTCCATGACGTAAAGAATATCTAACAATTCAATTTTGTCGCTAACTTTACTTAAATGGTTGGTAAAATTATAAAATCAAGACTAAAAGTAGCAATAAAAACGCATTTAAATTCAAACAAATTCCTTTTCATTTAATTTTATGAAAAAAACAAAACATAATCAATTTTTTTTTACAACCAGCCAGTATGTCATCAATAACAAAAAAGTTTACATACTGTCTTTGTTACTGACTAAGTTACGCACTTTGAGTGAGTAAAGACTTAGAAATCAATTAGTATAAATGGTAAATTTGTAATATCATGCATGTTGCTTAGACTTTTTTGATGTGTATATTTTGAAGAACTGAAAACTTTGTACCAGTGTATTGATTCACGATTGTTTTCTTTCAGAGGGTCCATCAATGACATGGGAGAAAATAGAGAAGCTCCCCGAGGGTGCAGTGATAGACTACAGCTCTTTGGAGACCCCCACCACAGATAACACCCATCATATGCTGGATAAGTTGGTTGTGGTGAAACTGAACGGTGGTTTGGGAACTTCCATGGGTTGCAAGGGGCCTAAGTCAGTGATACAAGTCAGGAATGAGCTGACGTTTTTGGATCTTACTGTACAACAAATCGAGGTAGGTTTTTATATAATTTTTATTTATTGCTGTAGGACAGCAGACCGGCTGACGGCCCGCTTAGAATTTAGCAGTTACCGTCGCCTGTGGGTGTTTGCAATGCCAGTGGCATAGAACTACGTTTTCCGGGTCAGCTAGTGTGGCATTAGTCATAAGCATTCATATCAGGCTACTCTGGTACCCACGGTGATGACAATACACAAGGATTTCAATCAGCCTACCCAAGTCAGTGGAATTAGATCTCTTCCAGGACTTGCCATTGGGCTATATTTTTTCCTATCTATTTCATCATGAATAAAATATTTTAAAAGTTTTTGCCTAACTGATAACTATGATCAGTCATACACTGTTAATGCGATGACGATCTTCAGGGCGGAATAGCTTTCACAGGCCAATAAGCCAGGGTCATTTTTTTCCCGAGTCTGGGTGCTTATAATAAATAAAATAACTAAACGTGGGGACATTAATTTCACACAACGCCATCTAGTCCCAAACTAAGTTGCATAGCACTTGTGATATGGCTACTAGACAACTGATATATTACATAATATATATACTTTTTTTGATTAATATATACTTTTTATGATTGCAAAACTGAAGTGGCAGTGGGTTGGGCACATAACGCAAAGGACAGATGGTCGTTGGGACAGAAAAGTCCTCGAATGGCGACCGCGTACTGGAAGACGCAATGTTGGTAGGCCCCCACAAGATGGACCGATGATCTGGTCAAGATCGCCGGAATAGGTTGTATGAGGGCAGCTCAGGGCCGATCGTCGTGGAGATCTTTGGGGGAGGCCTTTGATGATGATATACTTTTTTGTAAATAAATATATGTTATATAAATACCCAGACGCTGGACGGGAATCGAACTCCTGACCTCTGCAAGCGTACCAACATGCGTTTATGTATCAGGATTAGCATCTGTATATACATAGACGATATTTATGTATTTTATTGATTTACTATTTTATAAGAAACAACGTGACAAAGCTGATTGGGATTGAATTCACTGTCACAACGGTACTCTATTGTCTAAATCAATTATATTTTTCAGCATTTAAACAAAACATACAAATGCAACGTGCCATTGGTGTTGATGAACTCGTTCAATACAGACGAGGACACTCAGAAAGTGATACGCAAATACAAAGGTCTGAAGCTGGACATCCACACGTTCAACCAGTCTTGCCACCCCAGGATCAACAGGGAGTCGCTGTTACCTGTTGCGACTAATGCCGACGTGCATTCTGATATTGAGGCGTAAGTTATGCATATTTTGTACTTTATCTTGTTTTTTTTTTATAATTAAATTTGTATTTGCATATTGTGTTGCCAGTAAATATACTTTATGGAATTTTATTGCTAATCGCCGGGGGTGCGGGGTGATCTTTTTTGCTCTATCTACTTAAAATACAGTGTATTGGATTTACACAATACCGTTAAATCCACTGAACTTAAAGGGCGATCGACCCCATAACGGCCAAAACCGTCATATAAGTAATTGTGAGAATTAGCTCCCAGTTCGCTTAGGACACAAGTTTGATTTACTTGTTAAACTATGACATCGACGAAAGAAAGTTTAAACATTAACTAAGGAGAATTTATCAAAACCACTAATTCTTACTATAACATATCAAGCGATCTGTCTTTTAAATGTATTTAATTACTACATATGTATGTATCGTGTAAAATTTTGTACAGATTGTTATATGAATAAATATCAGCAAAATCTTCGTGGATTTTTTATTAGAAGTATGATGTTTTATGATAATGTTATTTAAGTGTGGGGGGGGGGGGGGCGATACATGTAACCGCCTAAATGTTGACTGCTTTTCAGAGGTTTATTTAAAACTATTTATGAAAATATATCGTTTTTTTACATACATATATCGCCCCCTTAAACTGATTTATTCGAAACAGTTTGAAATGGGTCGTTTGACTCGTCCGTGGTTGTTTTAGTGTTAATAGTCACGTGGCGAAGGTCTTTCGTATCTTAATCAGATTAAATTAGTAAGTAATTCTTCTCTTAGTAATAATTTTTCATTCCAGCTGGTACCCACCAGGTCACGGTGACTTCTACGAATCCTTTTACAATTCGGGTCTCCTCCAGAAGTTCATAAACGAAGGACGCACATACTGTTTCATCAGTAACATTGACAATTTGGGTGCCACCGTCGACCTCAACATCTTGAACCTCCTCCTCAATCCACATCCACAGAAGGCTGAAAACGAGTTTGTTATGGAAGTGACCGATAAGACCCGAGCTGATGTTAAGGGTGGTACTCTTATACAATACGAGGATAAGTTGAGATTGTTAGAGATAGCTCAAGTGCCTAAAGAGCATGTGGACGATTTCAAATCGGTCAGCCAGTTCAAATTCTTCAATACAAACAATCTATGGGCAAAATTAGATGCAATACAACGCGTGGTCGAACAAGGATCGTTGAACATGGAAATCATAGTTAATAACAAGCATTTAGCTGATGGCTTGAATGTGATACAGCTGGAGACAGCTGTCGGTGCAGCCATGAAGTGCTTTGAGGGGGGCATCGGTGTCAATGTGCCGAGGAGCCGGTTCTTGCCGGTGAAGAAGACTTCAGACTTGCTGTTGGTCATGTCGAATTTGTACAGCCTTTCACATGGCTCGTTGGTCATGTCGCCGCAAAGAATGTTCCCGTCCACGCCCCTGGTCAAGCTGGGAGACAACCATTTCGCGAAGGTCAAGGAGTTTTTGAACAGATTCGCGACGATACCGGATCTTATTGAGTTGGACCATCTGACAGTTTCCGGCGACGTCACATTTGGCAGAGGTGTCTCTTTGAAGGTTAGTAGTTTTTCATTTGACATATTTGACTATGACTATGACATATATAATGGGAACGTACCCATACACCAAGTGACCTATTTTTGATAATTTGAGTCCATTGACACGCATATCACCCCTTATGACGTCAAGCCAGCACTTTTTGGGTCTTAATGACTGTTTATTCTCCATCTAAGTATCGATGATGTCGATTCTAAAAGGGTATTCCCCGGCGATACGCTTGTATAATGATGTCTTAGAAGTCTGTTGTGTATGTAATAATTTTTATGGCTAACAAAATAGAATAAACATGCGGCATTTTAAACATGGAATTTGGATATACAATATAGTTTTAATACTATACCTACCTGTATTGTTTTAATTTCAGGGTACTGTAATAATAATAGCAAACCACGGTGATCGAATTGATATACCTTCAGGGGCTGTTCTGGAGAATAAGATAGTCTCCGGTAATCTACGTATTTTGGATCATTAATCATAAAACTAAATCAAATCTATTTTATAACCAGTAAATAACTAAAGCAGTAAAATTGTTATTTAGCTAACTTAAATATTATTTTTTCTTTCATAATTTCGATTACAATAGTATACTTAGACATTACAAATAACAAGTACAATTATTTGTATTTATCGTATTCTTTAAAATATGTAAGAAATTGTTAATTTTTGAATCTAATTATACAAATAATTCAATAATGTAACAGCATATTATGTAAGTAATAAAGTTGTTTATTTAAGTGACAAAATTTAACCTAAACAAATTTTATAAGATTTTTAGAATAATTCATATTTATTTAAAAAAAAACACAATTGCTGAAAATATCTTAATTTCAATAAAAATATACATTCGCTTAAAATCAGTGAATTAATTTAAAAAAAGAGGTAATTTTTTTATTTGTAACTTGAAATAAGCGAGTTCTAGTAAAATTTGAAGTATAAATTGAAATTATTATTTCTAACGAATGTGTTCCAATTATATAAAGGAAACTATAATTTTATTACGTAATTATTACTATATATTGTTAATTTATTTTCATTCGTAATGCAAGGTTTTTTCCCGGTACTCGGTTTTACCTAGTTTTGTGGTTTTGCGTAATAGGAATATCCGGTTTCTAATGCATTCATAGTCCAGTAAGGATATAAAATAGTAAGGATACATATTTAGACATAAGCTTTTACATAGATGCAGACACTTACCTATGCCTTCTTTCTTTTTTGCCTATTTTAGATACTATATATATTAGATACTATATACTATATATATCAAGAAAAACTAACGAATGTAATGAAGAAAAATATACGTGTTTTTTACCAGCTTGCTTTTTTAGTATTTGATTTGGGTAAGCCATGGTAGAACCCGAATAAGTACTGCTAAGTTCTGGAACATACCACGTGTCATGCATTGTAGGTACTTCACTAGGTGTAGTACGTCACTTATATTCTTTCTAATATTCAATCCTTGCCGTAGATATAATTATTTATATATTTTTTCTTTAGTCAAATCAACATGTTTAATACATTAATTTTTATGTTATCTCAAAATTGTGACAATTTTGTTTATTTTGTACCAAAAATATTTATATTTTATAAAAATAATCGTTTTTTTGTAGAATAAGAAATAAAACAGTCTTGTGTCGTAATATTTGTTTAAATGACGTGCAGTGCCAAAGCCGATGCTTTGAATAATTCGCATCGGGCTAAAGAGACGCTGTCTCTGTTGCACAAATTATTACTTGACATTTCTAAATTATCAAGATATTATATGAGGGATGGAGATGTTGAAGAATTGACCAGCTAAACGCTGTCTAGTTCAAAAACCCGCCAGAGTGCGGCGTTAGTGTAGCTACATTATTTTGGTTTATTGTGTGGACAGAAATAAAAAATTTGTTTATTGTTAAGATCGCAAAGCCGTACTGTTCGATAAAATCCTCAACTCCCTACGTCGTACGCGCATCGCGTCAATGTTGACAAGCGAGCGGCGGCGGTTTAGAACATAAGCGGCGAGCGATTTTATTTATTTATAATATATTATTACCTTTATAATATAACAATAAGAACATTTTAAAACTTTGTAGAAATATAATATTAAATGTAATTTTCAATCTTACTTAATATAAATTTTTATATAAATTCAATTGAAAATTAAATTAAATTTTAAATATACTTATTATGTACACCACAATAAATGTAGCTGCAGATGACGAATTCAAATATGGCTAGTTAAAAATTCTCTATCCCAATTTTTTTTAACTTTTGGAGTTTTCCTATGAAGTATGTCCGCGCAGGGGTAAAAGGCGACAAAACAACTCAAACTAGGTGGTAGTCTGGATTGCAATCACCGTTGGTTTTTAAATTTGCCGCCATAATGACCATGTGTGGTGTTCCAGTAAGTGACCACATACCAGTACCACAACGCGGATAGCTAGCAATGCCCCTGACGTTGCAAACACCCGTACGCGACGATAACTTTCTAAACACAGATGACTCCTTACCTCTCCCCATACGAGAAATATAGACGACGGTAACTTTACCATAGACTATAAGGGCGGTGTTTATATTCATGACTGCAAATAAAAGATGGCGGAAACTGATGTCTAAACGCTCCAAATTGGGTTCGGGAATATATTGCGTTTTTTATTTATTTTGTATATTGCTCTATTCGTGATTAGTTATTGCTTGATCTTCAGTGTAGGATGGTCTGTTTGTGCGTAGAATATAGCGATGTGTAATAAAACAATTGTAAGTCTTAAAATTACTTTCTTATGTTTCATTATTACCATTAAGTACAAAAATTATATAAAATAAATAAATTCAAATTTATTATTTGTATTTTTATTCTAACACATATTTAGTTTGGATGGAAATTGCCCCTTTGTGTGGAAATTTGATGAATAAGTAACCAAAACACAAATTTAAAACATCAATAGTATTTATATGTCACCACTAAGCGGCTGTTTGATATTTACATTTATTTATTTATTTACATTCGTATGATCGCCCACTTTCATGTAAACTAAGTGATGTAGGTACAAAAAATATTAGGCCTTAAAACCCCACTGTTGGGTTACCTCTTTTAAAATGTACATATACTCACCGTACTTATCCAAGGATGATTAATGCGTTACATGTATCAGAAATGTTGATATGCACATTTCACATCGGTTCATGGCAATTAATATGCATAAATAATACCAATGTTACTTACTGCCAGTTAAAAAAAATATTTCACCAGGCGTAATTTATAAATAAAGTCATCATTTTTAAATTCTGGCGATCCTACTCAAGATAACGAGATCCAATCGTATTGTCATCGGTCCTTGTAAAGTTTACGTTTAACGTAACGTATGTACTCAATATAGGTCGGTTACAAACAAACATACAGGTGAAACTAATAAAAGCTTTTAATACTTGCATGCGATTAGTATAGATCTCTTGACTTTTAAATTGTATGTCATATGTGATAATACCACTTGTTACCACTTCTTAATTGGGATTAACCAGTATTTGAAGCTCTAATGATATCATAATATTTAATCGCGGCAGCGTAACCACTAAAACCCCGGTCTTATATACGGACTGAGAGAGGGGGGATGCACGATCGACTTTTGATCATTGCTCTGCGACAACCCTGATCACATGCAAATAAATTAAGGTCATAATTCTGTAGTGGGAATAACAACTTTGTTAACTGTAAAGCTAGCTAGAATGCTAAATATAGCGGATAATAAAGCTAGAAATACACTGATCACTAGCATTACCCATAAATTAGGTTGGTGGAGTAAACACTCGCCGGTGGAACTTGAGAAGTTGCAGGTAAAACCTGGAACAAGTTTCTGATTATTTTCTGTAATATTTCTCCATGCAGGGGTGTAGCAGGAATATTGTGATATTCCTACTACGGCCGACCGGAGGCGGCCTGTCGTTAAGGCGAAAAATAACCCTAGCTAGGTTGTAGGGTAGGATACCCTCTGTCTCTCAATATGCGGCAATAATAACCATGTGTTGAGTTCCGGCATAAGTGACTCAGCTTCCAGTTCCCCACGCAGGTGGTAGCGTATTAGGTTTCCCTGGCGTCGCAAAGATCCATAGGCGACGGTACCTGCTTTCTATTAAGTAGCCCGTCTGCTTGTCTGCGGTTCCACAGCATTTCACAGCACACAAACTGTTTTGGGTCTTATTTTCTACATTAGTTCTGGCCTTTATATTCGAAGGTTCGTCCAAAGTTCATAAGGCGGCACGGCACTATTTTAATACTAAATAAAGCCTTAGAAGTAAGTAGGTAAATGTGTAAAGAAATAACACACCAGCGCATCTAACATTGAACCAACGCATCTTCCAAAAATATTATTAATTAAAATAGAACAGAAATATCTATATAAATAAAATGATAGAGGTTTGTAGTTGTACGCGCATCACGGCGAAACTACTGGATAGTTTTCAATTAAGTTTTTTAAGTTTTATTTCTTAGACACTTGTTCCTTATTTTTTTATTGCTGTAGAACAGCAGACAGACAGGCTGACGGCCCGCTTAGAATTTAGCAGTTACCGTCGCCTATGAGTGTTTGCAATGCCAGTGGCATCGCGAACACGCTGCTGTCCCATAAGAGTCCAGGAACTTGGGTCACAAATGCCAGAACACAACACAAGATTATTATGGCGGCAAGGTTATTATATCTTGATATGGTAAAGAAAGAGTTATCAAGATGCAACGCAAACAACCATTTAAATTCTACTCTGTGACTATAAATATAGGTAATGTGGCAATTCACACAGCGCCATCTAGTCCCAAAGAAACTTGCATAGCACTTGTTTCATGGGTACAATACAACTAAAATACTACATATATACATTTCTATTGTAAATAAATACAATTACACATACAAACTTTTGAAATAGCATCTTGCATCATGTCGGAAGATAGTATGTTTGTTTGGCCTTATAGGCCACGTACTCACACCTCTCACAGATCTACTTTGATAAAAAAGGGATTTTTTTTATCAAAGTAATAGATTATAGTTAGATATAGGTAAAAGGCGCATCGGGATGGCTAAAGACGCTATGACCCGTTTGAACGTCATTTGGAAGAAGAGAGGAATAAGTATCAAAACCAAGATGCGGTTGATCCGAGCTCTGGTGTTCCCTATTTTCCTCTATGGCGTGGAAACGTGGACGATCTTAGCCCGAGAACGACAAAGGATAGATGCATTCGAGATGTGGTGCTGGAGGCGTTTACTCCGAATACCCTGGACCGCAAAACGCACCAATGTATCTATCTTGAGTCAACTCAAAATAAAAACCCGATTGTCGACCATATGCCAACAACGCATCCTTACGTATTTCGGACACACAATGCGCAGAGGCGATGAGAGTCTTGAAAAGCTGATAGTCGTTGGGAACACCGAAGGCAAAAGATCGCGTGGTCGTTCACCAACGAGATGGACCGATCAAGTGAAAGACTCATCGTCCTCTAAATTGTATGCGGTCGTGAAAGACGCGCTGGATAGGAACCGGTGGAGGCAGATCATCCGCTCCAGATGTCAACCCGATGCTGACCACGATCCTCAGACATGAGGGACCGACTAGAGAGAGAGATATATAGGTAGATATATAGATACAACAGGCCAAACCAAATTCATAATAGTGATCGATAATGCAATCTCGCTATGATAATTAAGAGTTAAGTGATGCATTGAAATTCCTCTGTTCTCTTTTATTAACTTATACCAGAAGAATGATTGTGCATCCCAACTGGAAACAGCAGCCGGCAAAATCAAAGTTACTTTTTTATTACTTCACTAGGGTAAAACATGCACTATACTTTTATTTTATTAGGACGACATTCAAAACATCACTGTGAGTTAAAAGTAATGGATCGAGCTTGTGATGAATAAGGTTCTAAGGTCAAATTATGCTAGATATATTACGCATTAATGCCTGTCATGCCTTAACCAATGTGAGATGTACGAGACAGCAATGACTAAAATAATCTTAGCTATACCAAATCAGGACCGAGTAAATGCAGCGTCAATTAAATGAGTTGAAGAATATCGCGCACGAAGTGATTCTATATTATTATACATGCATATCGGTTTAAAATTTGTACCCATGCGTGCACTCGAATTGGAATGTAGCCAAGTATGCAGATCATAGACATTGAGATTGCTGCTGACGAATAGTGGAGCAAACCAAACGTTGACTCCCCACTACTCTCTGCCTCCCTCTCCTCTCCCTACTCTCCCAACTGAAACGTTCCAAAGAACGTCTCAATCTCGTAGTCTACACCTGGTTACATTCCAGACAAGCATAATGCATATCTCAAAATAATGAAGGAAATCAGAAAGCGTAATATATACCACATGATTTTCTTTATGTTCTAAATTAATATCTTTAAACTAAATTAGTGTCGAAATAAATAGGTATTCTGTGTACTTATAATTACATATAATGACATTTTTCTAATCGAATATTTTGTATAAAATGGAACAACGGTATCGGAAAACCATGACGTTGATAATTTATTAAACCTAATCTACTTACTTGGCAGCCTCACTCGGTCAGTGGACTCTAAGCTAAATCCTATTTCGAAATTACACAAATAATAATTGAACTATCTAGACTTTCTCGCGTCATAATTAACTTAATACAACACTGACTGACTGGGCCCTAGTTCGAAAAAATAACAAACAAAGGGCAGGCATACCCGTGACTTATTCTTAAATTAAATCGCGGAAGGAGGAACAACACTGGCTCTGAATTCAAAATATGGCGGATCGCAGGATTGAAAATAGACCAAGACAGAAAGATCAAAACTGGCCTTATTCAGATCCAACACAATGCAAAACATAATCAATCCTCTATATTTTAAAGAAACAAAAAATCACCCGACGCGAATCCTGGAGTTGGTCTCCGGCTGTCTGTCGAAAATACTTGACGTATTTTCAATTTTTCAAGTTTTATTAATAAGGTAAAGAAAGAGTTACCTAGACTCAATGCATACATACTTTAAATTCTAATCTGTGATTATCACAACCGTGCAGCCGTGGTAGCAAAATCTGATCTGATGTAGCCGAAATGAAAAAAAAAATACTCACGGCTAATTATCATGTAAACAATGTGTCCTATAACGAAAGATAAGACGCCGATTCCCCCAAACGACAAGCCTATGGTGATTGGTTTATCCACCCTGTCCACCGCACGCAGTAACACCATGCCCTGCATTAGGAGGGACGCACCTGAAAACATAAAAAAATTCTAAATTAATGTGAAACTTAGAATATGTTCGAATATATGTTTGCAACTATTCTTTATTTTTATTGTGGTGTTGAGAGACCTACACTAAACAGTAAAAAATTGCAATATTTTATTAATGTCAACACTGCTACAGCTTATTTCAGTTTACAAGTCAATTTCAATAAAGAGCAGTCGTGTTTTAATTAAATAATGCCACCTCCAATCCTCCAGCCAGCACCTAAAGAGAAACCAAGCCTGCTGCCGTCCAAGTGGTAAAGCATCACAACTGACCTGATACAGCCAGAATGGTGGTATAGATGACTTGATATATGGAATATGCCAACTGGCAATCGTTGACGGTACATGCACCTTGCACTACTTGCTGAAACCCGCACGAACAGTTTTGGAAGAGCCTGCAATTTTATGTATGAATGTATATTTATTTGTTAATCAATCATGGCAGAATGAACGAATGGAATTGGATAAAATTGGGCACAGATATATTATAGCTTGGGATAGAAGACTCTTTACACTAGAAAAATTTAATAGCAATTTAAATAAGTTAGTATATCGAAATAATTTAATTTAATAAAATATTTAATGTAGTATATATATATTATAGTGTGTAATTTGGTACATGCATTCTGCTTTTAGTGGTTATTCCCGCCTATGAGAAGTCTGGAGCTCTCTATTTGTTGAATCACGCTGTCACTATGCTTCAGGGAAGCCACTTAACAAGTCATACCATTATCCATTCCATAGTCAATTGGCATAGTCCTTATATAGAACACTTCTTGAAAGTTTAATATGTATACATATATAGTTATTATTTATAATATGAACTAAAATTACCAACGCTTCCCAGTTTGTGTGGCTGTTACATGGAGAAGAAGCGGTAAGAAACTCCAGCTTCACGTCTAATCCTAGCTACAGGCAATCTGGTTAAGATGAAAACTTTTGACTAACCTGTGTTCATAATAGAGTATCAATGAATAAATTACTTACACGAAACCATTGAAGTCTTCAAATTGACTGCAACCGGCTGTGCATGGAGAGAAGAATGTTGTTTTACTCTCTAGCCCACAGACAGGACTAAATCCGTATATTTCTGAATTACACCTGAAATTATAATATTTATTTTAAACATAATAAAACATGTTAGTAGCAAAATTGCTTGTTTCCTCTTTGAATTATTTTGATTCGATCAAAACTGTTTGTAATCGCTAGGTGCGCGGCAAAAATCATAAAATTTCATTTAGTTGCATTCGAAATACGCATCAAAACTTTACGGCAGTGTGTCATCATCCTTGTGTTAAATCCTGGTTGCAGCCCCACGTAAGCATCCGGTTGCCGTTTGCTGCAACTTTGGGCAGTGTGTATCAGTCCTTTTTGATGTTAGGATGATCTTAAACTCAATTTCTTTACCATCGTTTCACTCCTGGTGCTGGCAAAGTAATTGTTTGTTTTTCTACAAATAAAGAAAATAATCGTAACCCACCAGCGTGTAGTAAGTAGTTTTCACCGTGTGCACAGTAGTAAGCATCACTTGTGATTCGCAGTGAACTTCCTAATTTCAAAAGACTTTGTCCTTTATACTTGACGGGCTATAAAAATCTACTACGAAATAATTTCACCTCAATTTTTTGTTTCATCTGCTTGCATGCACCCTCAAAAACCAAAGAGTCAGATTTTTATACTCCAGATCTCCATCCCATTAGTACTTACCCACAGTGCCGACTGCACTCCAGATTTATACCTCCGTCGTATTCCTGAATGTCTTGTATCGAACAAGACAGGCCAGCAAGCGCTGCTAGAAATACGCACACAAACACCGCGACTATCCCGCCGACGCGCGAAGCCGTGTTGGCTTTAACGCCATCTGCACGACGATCTGAGAATCGCACTCTGAAAATCTGTTAACAATATATTTGTTTTTTTTTTTATTGCTGTGGGACAGCAGACAGGCTGACAGCCCGCTTAGAATTTAGCAGTTACCTTCGCCTATGAGTGTTTGCAACGCCAGTGGCATCACGATCACGCTGCTGTCTCATAAGGGTACAGGAACTTGGGTCACTAATGCCGGAACACAACACAATATTTTCAACACCAAATTCTAATCTGTCTACATCTAGGTTTCGTCTTAAAAGAATGAAATTTTATATTTTACGTTTACTTTGGCGGTCATAGCTGGCCTTATCCAGTTCCATTTGAAATTAAATTAATGATGAAAGAAAATGAAATAGTCGGTTTAGATAATTAAAACCAAAATACGAGTATTATAATAACATTGAGAGATTTTTCATAGTTACGTTAAAAAGTCATACTTTTACATATATTTGGACAATTATTTTTAGTCAACATCAATTTATAATGATGACACTTTGTACATGATAAAACCCTTAATGGTCCTTCTTAATAAATGAAAGGAAGAAGAGAAAATATGTATTTAGGACTACAAATTTATAAAAATATACCAAAAACTATATACAGAAATCACAAAATGTGTTCAATTATTATAAAAAATGTTAAAGTTCATAACTAAAATCGTATCGTACACTTACCATTACAAAGAAAATAACAACTAATGGTCTGAAGATGTCGCTGACGAGCCGTGAAGTTCTGGGGTCTTGCCTGATAGCTTCGATGTGGAATCTGGCCTTAAAGCAAATAACAATTAGATTTTAAAAACAAAACTAAAAGTAGATCAGCTGGTTTAGATGAGATTTACATGTTTTTGTGCTATCAATAGAATATTAACATTTTGAATTGTATGTAATCTATCAAATCTATGACGACGACAGAGGTCACGGGTACGATTCCCGTTTCGCGTTTGGGTATTTATGTATAATATGTATTTATTTACAATAGAAAAGTATATATCGCCATAAACCGACCTAACTCAAAAAACCTGTTTTTTTGGGAAATCGCAAAAAAACTTTTGTCATTTACGATTTATCCCATATATTGACTTATAACTAAATAGCGGTAACTCAGTGTGGGAAGATTTATTTCGAAACATTAGTGTATTAGAAAGCAACTATATAAAGCGCGTCGATACAATGCTGCCCGTTATATTATCTCATTTTAGACCTAAAACGTAATCGGTCACTTTATGATTAACCGTGCGATATGTAGTATATCAGTTGTCTAGTACCCATAACACAAGTACTATGCAACTTAGCTTGGGACTAGATGGCGTTGTGTGAACTTAACTGCATTCTACAATCTCCTTAATGTAATAAAATTTGTCATCATTTCTACTGCTACTTCTAGAATTTGAAACTAGATGTCGTCTCAGGGACATGCACACATTCTTCAAACATTTCTTCACTTTAATCATTGTTGATGTTTCGGCCATCTGTTGGCGGTTTTCACTGCTCTTAAACGTTCGATATGAAATTAATTAATCTAATTCACAGTCATGAATGTTTTTTTATTGGTGATGAACAGAAGACAAGCTGATGGCCCACGTAGTAAGCAGTCACCGTCGTCTATGGATGTTTGCAATGCTAGAGTTACCGCGAACTCGCTACTGTCCCACAGGGGTTTCAGGAACCTAGGTTACTAATGCCGGAACACACAAGTTATTATGGAGACATACTTATAGACCACGTAGCTAGGGTTGTTTTTGTTTGGGACCCCTGCACGGAAAGAAAATATTCAGCTAAAATATTCTTGGGCTTCCTTCGCTGGTCACTTTATTTATAACCTCATTCATGATGCGTACTCTCGGGATCTACAATGAGCTTCCGGCTGAGGTTCTTCAAAAAAGGCGTTATAAAATTTCTCCGAGGCCAGCAGCGCGTTGGTAATGCCTCTGGTGCTGCTAACGTCTATACGTGACGGTGACTACCTGCCAGGGTGGGCCGTCTTCCTGTCTGCTGAACTCTAGCTATAAAAAAAACCTCACTGTGTATTAGAAAATTAAGGTTCAATATTTATAATGTGTATTTAGGGTACAGCTTATATCTTTTACCTGAACATAGGCTTCTTCGTAATGTATGAACCCGAACACAGCAGTGCTGAGGCAAGCAAGAGCCACTGTTTGAAGTGGCACAGTTTTGTTGCAAATGACACGTTTCAAAGACGGCAAGAAATCTGAAACAATATATTAAATAAATAGCTTAAAACTAAATAAACAAAATGAATAATGATAATTTATTTATATATATATATATATATATAGATAATTAATGTGTTACAAAATCCTTATATAGTTTATATTCTTAGCAAACCTAGATTACCAGACGACTTCCATGGCGTACGGGGCCGTTCAAGTATTGCATAAGCAGATTTATTACAATTAATCCTCCCCCTTGTCAGCAAAAGTAAGCAAAGCTCTTCCCCCCCATGTTTACATAAACATTGGTATATGCATTTTCCTTTAAATATATTCAGTTTATTTTTATTTTCTCAAGGCTTTATTTTTTCCCTCACATCTTTTTTTCATTATTTTTTAACGCTTAGTTCCTACGCTTTACACTATAAAACTTCCCTTCTTTCAAACGGCACTGTTGTTTTTTTATATCCTTCCAGTAGTACAAATATGTATGTATGTTGTTATATTATTAATGTGCATCACCATTATATATTCCTTAATGCGATCCTAGGTTAGGTCTGGAAGAAATCGCTTATTAGCGATAAGACCGCCGATTGTTCCTTTGTTTGGTAAATTTAGATTTTAAGCAGTTTTTATTTTATTACTAGCTGACCCGGCAAACGTTGTTCTGCCATATAAATAATAAAATGTCAAAAAATTAAAAAAAAATTTTTGGGGGTGGGTCACCCCTAACATTTAGGGGGATGAAACATAGATGTTGGCCGATTCTCATAGATACCGGATAAGCACAAAAAATCACTAACTCAATTTAGTTATCTGCCTACTGCCTACCCCCTAAGAACGATGGCGTGATTATTTATAGCCTATGACCATTTCTAGGTTATCATCTATCACCATACCAAATTTCATCAAAATCCGTTCAGCCGTTTAGGCGTGAAAGAGGAACAGACAGACAGACAGACAGACAGAGTTACTTTCGCATTTATAATATTAGTATGGATTTGGTGAACAATTAAGAGTTTTTTATTCTATTCTATTCTGAATATGAAAATAATTTGAATCCTGTAATTTTTGAATAATAAGATTTTATTGCGTTCAAATTAGTTGTTCATTCATATATAGTCTTATATGTACAAAGGTTTAACATAAAATTATGGAATCATTCACAAAGCATTATTATTCGTATGTTCATCAGAAGTGCATTCAGTTATTTGTACACCACTATTCTCGTTCTTATATTGTACGAAAGTAACTATTAGTTGATGGTAACTAAAATATGATACAAAAGTTATTGATTGAATTTTTTCAATAAATCTAGTAAATACTGCATCTATAGTTGTTTCTGTTTTAGTTATTGGTTAAATTTTTCTGAAAGGAAATCAACCAACGGCTTAGATTTTTTATCTTTAATATTGCAATTAAAATCTTTACCTAAAATAATTAGCATAGTATGTTCATTACTTCCCGTAAAATTTGTTCCATATTCTGACTAAATCATTAGTGATCTTGCAATGAAATTTATAATATCTTAACGCTATGTCCAGGATTGACTTCACAATAATTGTTGTGCTTCTATTTTCTCCTTTTAATCGGCACAGCTCTCCTGCTAAGATTCAATGCATCTTTATCTGTTGCACTTTTTAACCTTATTTTTTTCTAATTTTAATTTCAACGAATTCTAGCCATACTCTGTTAATTTCATTATTTTCATCGTATTCAATGTATACTAATTTACCCATAGAACCATACGATAAACAGTCGTTAACATCTATGTTTGTTGTGATTATGTAATACTTATTAATGACGAAAACAATTTTATAAGGTGAATGCCACGCACACTGAGGTGGGGAGGCAATTGTCGCGCGCGCGCCGCAACTCGCGTAACAGTACTAAATCTGACGATGTGTGTAACGATAAAATCTGACACTTAGCACGGATAGACTGTCCGCGCGGCGAGCGCTTATATGCGAGCGTCCCGAACATCCGTATCTATAGAAGCTTCGATTCAAAAAGTATACAAGTTGTGTATTACCCATAACACAAATGTTATGATACTTAATTTGGGTCTAAATGGCTGTGTAAATTGTCTGAGAATCTTTATTAATTTAATTAATTCAATAAAATAACATTTATAATTATCTATATAACAACAAAGTAAAAAATATTTTACTGTCTATACCTTTTCCTGACCAAATATTTACAAAAAATAGGTTAGTTTAATATATATTTTTGGGAAGGCTGTCGTCGTTTGGCGCAGAGAGGAAACCCTGAGTATATATATACTATACGTTGACTTCGTCTCAAGTAATATGTTGTTTTATTTTTTTCTAAAACCATATTTAATTTTCATATAAATAAATCGTTGGTTTTTTTTTATTGCTGTAGGACAGCAGACAGGCTGACGGCCCGCTTAGGATTTAGCAGTTACCGTCGCCTATAGGTGTTTGCAATGCCAATGGCATCGCGAACACGCTGCCGTCCCATAAGGGTACAGGAACTTCGGTCACTAATGCCGGAACACAACACAAGGTTATTATGGCGGCATACTTAAGACTAAAGGTGGTCGCCATCCAGACGGGCTTGAGGCCCTACCACGTAGCTAGGGTGGGTTGTTTTGTCGCCTTTTACGACAGGCCGACCCTGGCCACAGAGGTTAGTATTCTTTCTCCGCCCCTGCACGGATAAACTATTTTGATTATTTTCATACTTGTATCAACCAATACAGATTCATCTTGCCACTGCGACATCTTCTTCGGAAACAGCGGAAATAGTACAGCAAACATCAAAGTCAACATGGATATTGATAAATGGGCCTTCCACCAGTCATCAGTCAGCGAACTTGCCCGTAACCAACTGGAGCCGCTGAGGCCAAGTGACAGACGGATTGATATGAGAATACCTATAAATATAAAATTAAACCAGTTATAATTGACGTAGAGGATGATTTATATAAAAGCCAGTAAGAGATATAGACCAAACGTTATTTATTTGAAGAAAATGCCGAACGCATGGTTGGCCTAATGTATAACGTCATCAGCCAATCGTAGTCAGTTGACAACGATTGGCTGGGCGCGTAGGCCTCACCAAGTTTGCGCCACACATCCCGGTCCTTTCCATTTCCCGTCCAGCTCCGACCGGTAACCTTCCACAGGTCGTCGGTCCATCGAGCTGGAGGGCGTTCTACGCTACGTTTGCCTAGACGCGGTCTCCACTCGAGGGAACGTTTTCTCCAACGGTCCTGCGACAAACGTGACAGGCTAATCGCCACTTCAGCATGCATATTTTGTAACCTTTACTGGTTACTTTGATTTTTTTACGGAATTCTTCATTTAGGATTTTGTCCATAATAGAAACATCTAATATAGCCCGGTCCGTAGCGCGCTGAGTGACTTGAAATCTGTGAATCAGTCCCACCATCAGCGTCCACGTCTCGGCTCCGTAGGTCAATACTGGTAGGACGCACTGCTCGAAGACTCTTGTCTTCAAGCACTGAGGGATGGTCGAAGAGAAGACATGATGGAGCCTACTGAAAGCCGCCCAACCCAGCTGCTTCCTCCTATTAGCTACCCCTCGAAGGTATGCCTGCCCAACTGAATTTTTGCCGAATGTATGGTTTTGACAAATAGCCCCGAATTCAAAATGGCCTCCAAAATGGTGGATATGCAACGTCCGGCTAATGTGATCTTGCTTATTAATTAAAAATAAACACAAAGAAAACATTAATAACTTAATTTAATGGTAAGATTTAAAATATTCTAGTTTGTTATTTGCCTTACACGATTAATACAGGAGATTGGAAAGATGTGACAGGTGAGGATTCCACATAATGTGGGATGAAAAGCTGGAAAAATACTTACCATAAAAGTAAGGTCCGTTATGAGGTTCATGGTCATCCAAATAAGTCAGGCCATGTGCCCATATGCTGATCTTCGTCAAAGAGCACAATAGTGCCGTGATTATGAGGTAAATGGTCCTGGCTACGTAATTGTCGTCCACTATCACTAAATTGCTTGAGATGGTTTCGCCAGTGCATAGTTCTGTGACAAATAATGGTACCATTTGTTATTTTTTTATAATAAACTGTGGATGTTTATTTTTTAAACATATTGGGATAAGCGTAAATTGTGTGTTTTGCAGGACAGAAGTAATTTTTTTTTCAAATAACTATTCATATTTTTCTTAAAAAATTTATAAGGATTAGTACGAAGATATGGATAATAATAATAAATATTATAAGCCTTTTTATTCTGAGTTCTGTGGTTTCGCATGCATTATATTTTTTTCTAAAGGATGTCCAATATCTCAGAGAGCCTCTTGGCATAGGCCTCCTCTAGCATTTTCCATTGGGTTCTGTCGCGTGCTACTCTTCTCCAGTGGACACCACCAGCCGTGAGTTTCAGAACGTGTTTCCATCTCGTTTGTTGACGTCCATACGACGGCCGCATGTTTCGCAACGGGTCGGAGCCTAGATTAACCATGGGACAGGTATCACGTCTTAGGGTAAATGTGATGTGGTGGGATTTTGGAGCATATGCTTTTATTCGCCACTTACTTAGCCAGTCATTAGTGAGATTGAGCTGGGTTTGCAATAATCTGCTCGTTTTAATTGGATCCCAGTTACAAATTTGGTAAGCCACAAGTAAATATGTTGTAGAGGACCGGGCCAAGTATGGAACCTTGTAGTACTCCAGCTCTACAGTAAAGTATGGAAGATCTTGTGTCACGAAGCTTGACTTGAAATTTTCTATCATTTAAATATGAGTCCATCAGCAAATAGTAGGAGCGTGGAAGGTACTTTTTGATTTTGTATAATAACCCTTTATACCAGACTCGGTCGAAGGCTTGTTGTACGTCGAGAAAAGCAGCCAAGCATGATGAGTAAGCTGCAATGGGTATGACGACATTTTTCGCCATGGAAATTTGGAATATGAAATACTACGAAATAATTATTTAAATTCGTTCACTCCACTTTTTCTGCATTGAAGTTGTTCGATTATTATATGTAATAAAATATTTTTAAGACTCAAAAAACATTTGCCGGGGAGTTTGTTTCGCCGTTTCTTCTCTAGACAGCATTTTGTATTGGAAATGGTGGTAGATAATTGTCATTCATTAAGTGATCTGTAAGATCTTATATTGAAATAAATGATTTTAATTTGATTTGATTTGTTGAAATAAATAAAATTTATAAAGACCATTTCCTTTTATTACTTGAGATGTGATGAAATTACTTATAATTATGAAGAAAAACTTCCTATTGTGAAACGAGTTGAACAAGTTTATTCCCCGGTTAATAGATTAATAAATATAAATAAGATGTGTAAGATGTGTTTGTGTGCTTGTTAGCTTATGAAATCCCCAGAATTAAAAAAAAAACTAATTTAGCGTGGACGAGGTTGCTTACCAACATTAACTGGATTTGATTGAGCGAAAGGAAACGCCAGTACCAATAAACTGGCCGCAGCAGTGACTGCTAGCCATCCAGAAAGAGAAAACTGTCTCTTGCCCCTCCCAATCCAGGCTAGGATTGCACCGAATATGAACTCTGTACCTCCAGTGGCTATGAGAACCCAATCTGAAATTTAATTATATTTTTATTACCTTTTCGTTATTATGAAGAATACTAACCTCTGTGGCCGGGGTCGGCTTGTCGTAAAAGGCGACCAAACCACCCACCCTAGCTACGTAGTAGGGCCCCAAGCCCGTCTGGACGGCTGAATAATAACCTTGTGTTGTGTGCCGGTATTACTGACCCAAGTTCCTGGACCCTTATGGGACAGCAGCGTGTTCGCGATGCCACTGGCGTTGCAAACACCTATAGGCGACGGTAACTGCTAAATTCTAAGCGAGCCGTAAGCCTGGCTGCTGTCCTACAGCAATAAAAAGAAATGCAAATTTAAAAATTAAATGGACGCTAATTACATTAGTACACTAACTAAATTTTTATTTATATTTTCATTGCCTTATGACTAGTATGTTCGAAAATACTTATACCGTGAAAATGGTGTCTACATGCAATTTTTTATAATAAAGTCTTAGGCCTATTATAGCAATTTAAGGGGATTTGTTAAAAATAATAATTTATTGTTTAATGTTATAGATACATAACTTTTTATTGTATACTCAATTTATCTACAAACATAGAAGTTCTTACAACTAATACACAAAAGGCGACCTTATCGCTTAAAGCAATCTCTTCCAGGCAACCTTTTATATAGATATTATTTTATTATTATAAGGAGTCTGGTGATGTAGGTGTAGCATTTTGAGTTGAGTATCCATGCTTATTATTTACTTCTTCACATAATTTGTATAATAAACTAAAAATACATAATAATCATTACAATCAATATAAACAAAATGTTACATCACGACATGTAGTTATTGAGGTTGAAATAGTGATTACGAAGTAACTTCCTAAAACTTGACAGTGATTTAGCTTGCCTAACATCGAGAGACAAAGCATTCCAAAGTTGGACAGCTTGCACTACTAAAGAATTTTTATAAAAATGGGAAGTGTGTGCAGGCTTGAGCTTACGATACGTACTAGTACGTAAATTCAGGGAAGTAGAATGGCGCAGGAAATCGAAATGTTCCTTAAGGTAATGTGGACTAGTAGGTGAGTATAAAATGTTATAAAGTAGAGCGAGGATTCCTGCGAAAAGTTATTGGAAGCCACTTGAGTATGTTATCTATATAAAAGCATGTTAAAACAATGTTTTCTCCGAGCAGGGGTGGAGTAGGAATACTAACTCTTGCGGCCGGCAAGAGAGCTTTCGGTGGTATAAGCACGTTTTGCGACAACTGGCTAGTTGCAAGGGCAACAAATGTCTAGCCACTCTCACCGGCCTCGTGAAAGTGATATATGTGCCAATGGATTCAACAAGAAATCGGAGAGCGAACCCTGGGCAACGCGCAACGTAGCGAAAGTTTGGGTTGCAACAGTTCACATACTGTGAGCCTAATTTAAGCAAGTCACTAGTATGATTAAAAAGGAAATTTTACACATAAATAGTAAATTTCCATCATGAAAAATGAGAAAAAATCTTGATAATAGAATCCATTATTGCAGGAACTACTCTTTGAAGAAGTGAGCATACATACAAGTGTATACCTACTTAATAATTACGGTCTATCATATCCTACAGCAGGGCTAGGGAGAACGTCAGTAAGCTCCACCATATACCCGTCACGCTTGTCGAAGGCGGATTGGCGGGTTACACATACCGATTACCTCGGTATTCAGGTTTCCTCACGATGTTATCCTTCACCGTCGGTTGCAAAATTCCGGTTGCAACCCAAACTTCCGCTTCGATGGTCAGAGGTCCGTTTTTTGTATTTTTTTGTCTACTTCGCACGTCTTTGGCATCATTAGCAGAGAATCCATTGGTACCCTTTATTTTTTGTGATATGTTGTTAATATTCACATTAAATTAAGAAATAGTCTAAGCGGTCCACGATGTACGTGGAATTCGAATCCAGGTAGGTCGATGAGTGTGATGCCACTTTGCTACCACGTATACATTCTAAATACACTATAAACTACACTTAAACATTTAATAAATATTGGTTAATATCTAAATATGTCGAAGCTTATATGATCGAAGTTTGGAGTCATCAAAGACTCCGCATTAAGCATGATATGACAATTGAGATGAGAATTTTACTGACCTTGCATGAAAGCGGGATTCAAGCCTTCGTTTTGGTCTCTCTTAAGTAGTAAGTAGACATTGCTCTCCAATAAAATGACAATTAAAAGAGACCCCTGTAGGAATAAGTCGAATCGTTTCAGGGTCAAAATGTATGTACGGAGAAAGTACCAAAGTTTGAAGAATCCTGAAAATTTAACAATAATAATAAATGAATGTATTATATGACCAAGGAAAATGCTAAAAATAGATGGATATAAAACGAGGGGTAGCCAAAGTAAAAATGGATTGATTGTGTAAGAGATGACATGGCAAGAAAGAGAGAAGAAGGAGAGACATGAGGTGCCGACCGCACATAGTTTGGGATAAGGACAGGAAGAAGAATAAATATACTGGGACAATTTATAGCGCCATCTAGTATCAAAGCACTAGTTATAGATACTAGATCATCATCATCATCATCTTAGCGTTAAATTCCGGTTGCAGCCCAAACTCTCGCTTCGGCGCCCGAGGTCCGCTTTCCGACTTTTTCTTCTCCATTTCGCACAATCTTCGGCATCTCTGGTGGTCAGTCCATTGGCACGCATATCAACCCCTTCGACGTCAAGCCAACACTTTTTGGGTCTACCTCTCCTGCCGGGACCCGGCGGTGGCGGCATGGCAAGACATTTGTTCCCCACATAAGTATCTAGTTATGGATAATTGACAACTGACACAAATACTTTTACTTTGAAAATAAATACATAAACACCCATATACGGGACGGGAATCGAAATCATGGTCTCCGCAAGCCTACCGACGTTAGCTGTTACGCCACGAAGGGCGTCTATACAATACAGTACAGCATTTTTTAAACATAAAACTACTCCCATAAGAATTCCTTAGATATTAGAAAACCAGACAATATTGAATGTATATTTTATTTCCAAATAAAATTACATAAATAATAATTGATAGTAAAGTCGGGATGAATATTATACAAAACAACCTATTAATTTCGTGAGATGTTTGTTTTGATAGGTCTATATTCTGAAACACTTACAATATGGGGGCATTTCACGTGAAGCGTGTGCAATGAAAAAAGTAAAATTTGAAATTGGATTCGTAATTCAAAAAGAATAAAAAATTTCCTATAAAAACATTTTAATTAACAAAACACCTTCATAATTTAATTATAATTTACTTTAAAAGGAAAATAGAATTTCAAAGAAACCCGTCAATCAAGTCAATTCTATGGGTTCCCACATTTTAATAACTAAACCTCAATTAAAAAAATATTATGAACATGTTTATATCCTCTAAAAGTACAAATAGAAACGAATTTCAAAATCTGACTTTTTCGTTGCCCACTTCACGTGAAATGCCCCTTACAGGACTAAAAATCTGCCAAGATTAATTTTTTAATACTTACCATTACGTCCTTCCAAATACATTTTATAATCCTTTTACACGAACCGATATTCTCACTGATATATTTACATTTTTGAAACAAAAACCATTTGATAATAAACAATATTAATCACACAAAAATATTTGTATTATTAATCACAATTCACTGTTTTATAAATTATATAATCATAGAGATTTTTATAATAACTATTAAATATTTAAGTCTAAAGGTATTTCAGTTTATCTATAATTCATGTTAGTATTGATTGATTATCATTAATCTGCTGAAAATATATTTCTGGATTGCCTACTAAAAAATAAAATTTCCCGTATTTATTCTTTTGTATTATTTTCATTATGTTATATATTTGCAAACAGGCTGACTGTCCCTTTAATAGATAGCGGTTACCGTCGCATATAGATGTTATCGACGCATGACATCGCTAAGCATCGCTAACACGTTGCATTCCGAGCATGGCAACTGGAAGGAATACGTATGTATACAGGAATAAAGCGCATAATTATATCATAAATACAATAACATCGTGAGGAAACCAGTACATAGATTATCAGTATGCGTAACCCGCTAATCTGAATTTACTAAGCTCAGCAGTGAGGCATTATTACACGCAACATTTTACTAATAAGTGCCTTAACGTAGTTCTTTAAGGATATTGTCAATACTTCTTTTTTGTCCAAAGTGGTATAAATAAATAATGAAAATTACACGCGTTTGTGTTATATATACAATAACAATATGACAGTTGATGTACTACATATGTGCTTTTTTGTGAACATATTACATATAAAAACTCAGACTCGCGACGTGAATCGCAAGAAGCAGAAGGGTGATCTCCATAGACAGGTGATGTGCGTTAACCGTTGAGCCATGGAGGTAGTCAGAAGGATAAGAAAATTTCTTATACTAAGTACAACAACTTAAAATCTTTACATGTGGGAAACTGTTTATCTTGTGGCAACACCAGATAATGCTATCAGTCTGCTTTTATCATTATTATCATTGCCATTTTGTTCCGTGTTGAACAGGCGTACTGCTTTTCCCAATCTGATTGTTTCGAATTCATCGTCCAAACTCCTTGTTATCTATTCCGCTTCGGTGCCCGGGGTCCGCTTTTCGACTTTTCCTTATTCACTTTGCACGATTTTTTAATCTGTGCAGGGGCGAAGAAAGAATACTGACCCATGCGACTGGGGTCGGCTTGTGGTTAAAGGCGACTAAACAACCCAAGCTCGGTGGTAGGGCTCCAATCCCGTCTGGATGGCAACCACCGCTGGTTTTCAAATATGCTGCCATACCAACCTCGTGGTGTGTCGGCATAAGTAACCAGGTTCCAGTACCATTACGCAGACAGCGGCGTGTACGGTAACTGCTAAATTCTAAGTGGGCCGTCAGCCTGTGTGCTGTCCTACAGCAATAAAAAAAAAAACGATCTTCTGCATTCCTGATAGTCAGTCCTTGGCACGCATATTACCCTTTATGACGTCAAGCCAGTACGTTTGGGACCGACCCCTCCAGCCGGGGCCTGGCGGTGGCGGCATGGCTAGGCTTTGTTTCCCACATAAGTATTTGGTTGCCGCAAAACGTGACCATACCAAAGAAGGTTATACCCCTGTAATTGGTCCATAATGTCATGGAAGGCTGAAAGATGAAGGCTGCCGCGGATACTGTGGTTCCAGTCGGCGGCACCGACTATTTCCGATATCCGAACTATTTAATGGAAAATGTCGCGTGATTAAGAAGTCAGATGCGCTCTTAAAATATTCGGGTTCAAAGCCCTGATTGCGTTCTCTTCCTGGCGAGGTATTCCCCTGATGTCGCAGTCGCTGCAGGACGCCATACGACGGCAGGAAACAAACCGAAGAGCTGGACGTCGGTGTGCAGGTCTTTTGATGGGAAAAATATCCTGTAGAGAGTCGAACGCGAGAAGGTGGCCTTCACTCGAAGTCCCAATTAATTCTAATGGGGATCCCATACGAGAAACCTGGAATTTACGTCCAGCTCGTGGGGTTTTGTAACCCCCGCCATAATGTCAGCCAACGAATTAAGAACTTAAATCATCATTGAAATAAAAAATTCGTTTGTGGAACCGGCTGATATTCATATATTAGCTAGAGCCTGAACAGTAATTTTTAGAACACGAGAGGTTGTTTCGACCTCTGCAAGTATGCTTCCTTCACAATTCCTTCTTACTCAGACGTATCGTTATAATTAAATATTTGTTATTATAATCAAAGTATGATTATAATAAAAAGTATATTATTTAAAATGAAACATTTATTACTATACTAAAACCTTTTTCCAGTGGTTCATTTTAATAGCATCTGAAATTTCCAACATCGTTGTCGTTACTGGGTGTTATTATAATTATGTAATTCTATTTTAAACATATTTCCTTTTAAGACTTTATTTTAAGAAAATTAATAAAGTAGAGCTAAATTAGACTTTATTTATGTTCACATTTTTTTGTAGTTTTATATTACTCTGACTATGATCCTAAATGAATTCATAATATAG
The DNA here is from genome assembly GCA_963693495.1 of Malacosoma neustria. Lineage (NCBI taxonomy): Eukaryota > Metazoa > Arthropoda > Insecta > Lepidoptera > Lasiocampidae > Malacosoma > Malacosoma neustria. Next base: position 15,180,761 of record OY856390.1, read on the forward strand.
GATAAAGGCCGGAAGAATGGTCATTTTCCTGCTTTGGTAAGGAAAACCACGATATTTAAACAAATCATCAATGCAAAATATTGTTAACATTGTTAATCTTAAAATAATAAAGATATATATTCGTAAAAAAGTTTTATTGCACTTATAAATCACATTTTTACAATTACAAAAACATCACTTGTTTAATAAAAATAAAGATATTTATAAGATGTATAAAATATATTAAAATTTACTAAGTATTTAAAAAACAACAGTCATTAAAAAGAGAGCTAATTTTTGTACTTATAAATTTAGAGAGTTGTCTAAGTATTTGACGTCTTAATTTCGTGTTTAAATCATGCCTATATGATTTCCAGAATCAAAACAAATATTTACTTATTTGGTAAATTATCATTTACATCATAGTATTTACTTTTTATATATCTTCAGCTAGGCGTCACTGGGTTATTTGAGCATTCCGTAGGAGTCAGGTTATTAGCCGACAGTTTTAATATTGCAATATACGATTTCAACATATATAACTTACTTTATAAATGACAACATGTTGAATTGTCAAAAAAGAAATATAACGGGCAAATACTATAATGTAATATTACTTTGTAAAATAGAAAACTGTTGAAAGTTATTCATTAATACGATTTTAGTAACGTGTATTAACCGAAACATTGTATGACTTATTATCACGTCATTTGCTAAATTGAATAAACATTTTTATACTATTTTGATTTGTCTCCATATAATTAATTTTCTAGTTATAAATATATCAGATCTAATGAATTTTAAGTATAAAATGGATATAATACCGGAATAACTAAAGAATAAATCTTTTGAAATATCTTTAACGATGCCACAATGGAAACTTTTTATATTAAAATACAATTTTGATTATACTAAATACAATAAAAAATATTCAATAAATAAATCACTGTTAATTATTATGTGACAAGAATAATAATAATATCCAGGGCTAAATGCAAAAAAAAATAATTCTAATGTAATTTCAAACACTAATACAACACTCGTGTTTATTGGAGAGAGAATTCTCTTAACCGTCGTTAAAACTATAAATATATTAACAGGTCGAATTTCAAAATATTATAACCTAAAACAGATCTGTATGAGTTTTATCGTTTTGTTCCTAACACTGTCTCCTCAATCCAAGGTATGAAATACGTGACCCTGGAGTATACTCCTGGGAAGCCAGCTTCAGCACACCGTTTCCCGAAGGAAACAACGCCAATCTGGTAGAAGTATGTAGAGTAGTCTTTGCTGTTCCACTGAAAAGACGAAAGTAAAAATAAAATTTCCTTTTTTTTATATCAAATGTGCGACATAAACATGTACTGAAAGTAATACATGAATAAAAAATATAGTGAAGTCATTCATGTTGCTCTTTTAAAAGTAAGTATAATAAAATTAGTGATTGATATTCCTTGAAAAATCCCGTACGGACGGCAACCACCTATGGTTTCTGAATATACCGCTATAATATAGCTATACCTTGTGTTTTGTTCCGGCATAAGTGACACAGGTTGCGGTTCGCTCACGTAGATCGCAGCGTTTTAGGAGTACCCCTAGCGTTGCAAACATCCATGGGGACGGTAACTGCTTACTATTACTTGCTGTTCGACGGCAATAAAAAAACATATTGATGATACTCACAATAGGCTGCATGAGAGGTCCGCCACTGTCACCTTGACAGGCGTCTTTCCCTCCGTTATCATACCCTGCACACAAGACACGCTCGTCGATCTGCTGCGCTTTGTACTGCTTGTATGCCTTCACACATGCTTCGTTGGTCTTCACGGGAAGTTGAAGAACTTGAAGGTGGGTTGCTGATGGACCTCCTATAATCAATATATGTCCTGTATATATCAGATATATTACACAACATATGATATGAGATTAAATTTGATTTAAAATTTTAACTGACAATCTTTGTGCCCACGAGGTTAGAATCTGCTTCGAACAACAACGAGGTTGATACCCAGCAGGACAAATTCGGCAACGAGCTTTCCTTTAAAACAATGGTTTCTCTGATTTGTTCTAGAAAGTGGCCCCATTGTAAATTACTGGTGCCATTCATATACGATGTAGTGTGATTATTTATTTAAGTATAACATATTTACATTGCTTACACGCTCGCGATACATAAGTATAAAACGGTATTTATCGTCACCGTACTTAAAGTCATGAAATACCATATTTAATTTAGGGAATCACTTACGGAATTCAATGTTTCCCCAACCGGCTATGATTGGGTTGTAATTGTCAAAATTGTTGGCCCTCAGCTCAGCGCTTTTCGGCAGGCAAATCGGTTTGATTAAATCTGAAAGAATACGCAACGTTAATATTATATTTAAAGCTTAACTTTAACATATAAATCATGCAACAGTTGCTCTGTTAGTCTCGCCTATTGACAATATTAACTGGACTCTTAGCTGAGGCTGCTAAAATGCATTTACCGCAGTATATAGTATAGTTAAAAATAATATAACTTATTTATTGCATACAATGATGATTACGTATATCTTGCAATTTGCCACGTGCTGAAGTTGAGTAGAAATATCGTGAGAAATAATGAATAATGCGTATACCACCCTGTAACGCACCATGAGCAAGTATGGAGGGTGTGACGTGCCTCTAGAGGTTGGCCCGGGCTCAGCAGTGGTATGGACTTCAAAAAAAGGTTTTTTTTATTGCTGTAGGACAGCAGACAGGCTGACGGCCCGTTTACAATTTAGCAGTTATCGTCGCCTATGTGTGTTTGCAACGACAGTGGCATTGCAAACACGCTGCTGTCCCATAAAGGTACAGGAGCTTACGACGGCAACGACGATACCTTGCGTCGGGCCGGACGCGTTGAGACGCGTGCCCGGTTCATTAGTAATACCGTCAGACAGCTGGTCGGCGCACAAGTACCGTACTTAAAGGTTTATTTACGGGCTGTTTATTTAAATTTGCCTAAGGTCAGCCTGTCGTAAAAGGCAACAAACAACCCCAGCTACTTGGTAGGGCTCTAAGCCTACTTGGATGGCAACCATTTCTGGTATCTAAATAAGCTAAAATAATAACCTTGTGTAGTTTCCTGAAATAAATGACCCAGGTTCGAGTTTCCCTATGTGCATAGTGTGTTGGCGGTGCTCCTGGCATCGTAAACATCTATAGGGAACGGTAACTGCTAACTAGTGGACTGTCGGTCTGTCTGTTGTTCCACAGCCATAAAAAATCAGGTACAGACTGATGAAGAGGTTGTGATGAAAACGTGAAGGTAAATAGTTCTTACCAGTAAACACGAGCTCCTTCTCTAAAACCAGTACACCGATATCATTTGTAAATGAGGTTGGACTGTATTTTTCATGTTTTATCATCTTTTTGACCAAAATGTCGACTGGAGTAGCTCCATCATCTTCTCTAGCTAGGTCCAATTCACCAACACGAACGAGCTTTCTAGGAATATGAGATAATAGCGTAGGTATATAATTTTTATTTTAATATAAGAATTAATTCAAGGTACACCTGCGGCCGGAACTGACTTACAGTAAAAGCAAGTTACCCTATACGGACGGCAGCGTTTTAGCGGTGCCCCTGGCGTTGCAAACACCCATAGATGACTAATTATTATCAAGTGAGCCATCAGTCTGTCTCCTGTTTCAGAGCAATAAAAATAAACATTTTTTTTGTCTCGGGGAAATACCCTATTCTTAACAGGTTCCCCTGTTATCTGGGAATGATGTTTGGCTATCCCACTGCCCACTAAAAAAACCCGCTGTTCTCCTATCGCCTACGCCCGGGTCCATGTGGCCTGCCGATCTCGTGACCCGGGCCGGCGTCAGCCCGCCCCTTGTGTCAGGGCGGGCCTCTTCTAGCTTTGTAGCGCCAGGGGGTCAGAGTTTCGTCCCCTCGGCGCTCTACTTTGTCGTCCGCTTTACCTCTACTAATAAAAAAACCCAAATTCATACGAATTTCTTATTAATTTAATTGACTTTATCTATTATTAAATACATTCGATGATTTCGACTGATGTGATAAAAAACTTCTACGAAATGCTTAGTTGAAGGGTTCAGTGATAAAGCAGGAAGCAGTTTTAAAAAATAGATCAAGTGTGAGTCACCCTCACGCATAAGGTTCCGTATCGCACATGATAGGTATAATCCGTGTCTATTTATAATTAATTGCTTGTTATCACAAAATCTATGAAGATTTAATCATTTTTCATTTACCTTTTCATAGTTAATAAATAGATCATTTCGCCGAACGATAAAGTCGAAAATGTACTTAACGTGGTTCTTGTTGGTTATATTGGTAAATTTACTTTGCTATATCGAAACCAATCTTTTTTTTAAATTCATTATGTCTGATTTTGATTTAAAGAGGTAAGAACTATATTTATGTATGAGAAGTGTCTATCAAAATGCGTTAAATTATGATGGCTAAATTAACATAGCATCAGTGTAAATTTTAAAGGAAAGTGCCATAAATTAATTGATTGGGATAGATAATTTTTAATTTTAGGGACGAGGGGAACTTTTCTGCGATTTCGATACAGTGCGGCTAAATGTTATTATTTTGAGAAATTACATGTTATATAATCAGTTGCCTTATTTATACGATTTATAATATCAACTCCACGTCATAAGCAGTTTCGTGTCAATGTCGTATGTAATTGAGCAAGATGCGCCGGCGCAGGACTGGTTTCGAGTGGACGTACTACAAATAACATTGTAATGAAATGCAAATTGTTTTATGATGAGGGTTTAAAGTAATAAACCTTTAAGGATGTCTAATTTAAGTGTGATTATAATATGCGGCATACACATAAATATGGAATAAACTAAATCTCTTTTTTTAACGTACATTAAGCGAGTAAAAAATACGTAGGACAAAATAGAATAAGAACTAACCTATTAGTTCCAATAACCAAGGATTAAGGATCTTAATCCTTGGTTATCTTTATATTGCTAAAACAAAGAATATGAATCAATATCCCTCAGATTCTGCCCTCCTCAGATTCTGGTACGCTAATCAGATAAATCAGGTGAGATGGGCCGGTGCTTTGTCGGACGAATATAGGCTGGAGTGTGGAGTGAGGCAGGGGGGAATCAGTTCGCCGCTGCTCTTTAACGTGTACATTAACCAGCTTATTGAGCGACTCAGTGGCACTCATGTCGGATGCTATGTTGATGGAGTTTGTTTCAATAATATCAGCTATGCAGATGATATGGTGCTGCTGGGTCCCTCAGTCGGTGCTATAAGGACGCTTCTTTCAATTTGTGAGGCATACGCTGGGGAGCACGGGTTGAGGTACAACTCTAAAAAGAGTGAACTACTTGTATTTAGAGCTAAAACCCGTAAGCTCACCCGTGTTCCTCCCGTATGTCTAAACGGCGTTCCTCTTAGACTGGTTGACAGTGTTAAGTACCTGGGGCATATTGTGACATCCGACCTCCGAGATGACGACGACGTAGAGAGGGAACGTAGGGCGTTGGCGGTGCGGGCCAATATGCTCACTCGCAGGTTCGCTCGGTGCTCTAAGGAGGTTAAAATTACGCTATTTCGGGCCTACTGCCAATCGTTCTACTCGGCTGGCTTGTGGGTGAGCTTTTCGCGGCGGACTGTCAACGCTCTGCGTGTGCAGTACAACAATACTTTCAGAATGCTGTTGGGGTTGTCGCGGCGCTGCAGCGCGTCCGGGATGTTTGCCGAGGCGCGAACAGATGGTTTCAAGGCCATCATACGCAAGAAGACCGCCTCCCTACTGCAGCGCCTGCGGGGCAGCACCAATGGCCTTCTGAAAGCCATTGCTGCCAGGTTTGACTGCCCCATCCTAAATCACTGGGTAGGGGTAGTAATTGGAAAATTTTAATCTTATTATAAAATGTTACTAACAATACTAACATAATTGTAAGTGAAAAATTGTTACTAATCCATTAACAAACTATGGACTTTGTCCGAAATAAATGATTATTATTATTAATATGGATGAAATTTAAAAAAGCTTAGATACGATGAACGCGAAGGAAAGCTATACTTTTACTTTTTTTATGAAATGACATGGCACGACTTGTGCATTTTACCAATGTCATGTAAGAAAGCTAAACTCTAAAAAGTAAACTATGATTTTTAAATTCAAAATCTGAACTCGAGCAATCCAAGCCCCAAAGTTTATATTTTTAAACCTTGTGAACTGATCATGTTGAGATTTTACAAAAAAACCATATAATACACGCCAGAAGATCTCGTAAAAACTATTGGACGCTAATTCATATTGTTACACCGTGAAGAATTGAAGAAATTAATGATGTGCTCCGATAGGTTTTTCCTTGATTATCTATTCAATCACGATAAATATATTTTATGACATGCTAATGATTTACGCATCACTATATAAGTATGTAGGTACATATTTCATCACTTTACATAAGAGTATTTACATAGCAGTATATGAACAGCTCCGCAGTATATGTCGTTAAATATCTTTAAATATCTTTTATCCGTGCAGGGGCGGAGAAAGGATACTAACCTCTGCGGCCGGGGTCGGCCTGTCGTAAAAACCGACAAAACAACCCACCCTAGCTACGTGGTAGGGCCTCAAGTCCGTCTGGATGGCGACCACCTTTGGTCTTAAGTATGCCGCCATAATAACCTTGTGTTGTGTTCCGGCATTAGTGAGCCCAGTTCCTGTACCCTTATGGGACAGCAGCGTGTTCGCGATGCCACTGGTGTTGCAAACACCCATAGGCGACGGTAACTGCTAAATTCTAAGCGGGTCGTCAGTCTGACTGCTGTACTACAGCAATAAAAAATAATAGGACTCATAACAACCAATACATATAGTTTACGTCTTTCATTCTTTGTAAGTTTATGTTTTTATTTAGTTAGTTATAATCTTCTTCTTCTTATCTTTATCCCACATTGTGTGGGGTAGGCACAACAGGTTCTCTCCATCCACTCTCATCTGTTAGGCGTTATTTCAATATTTGCATCCTTTTTTGCCATATCACCTTTTATGAAATCCATCCTTCTTTTTTTGGTCTGCCTCTAATCCTGTATTCATCCACTCTATAATTTTCTTTGTTATATGCCATTCTTCCCTGCGTATTACATGGCCAAATTAACCACGCTACTATGTTCCTTTTAAGTTTTCCAATAACTGGCGCTACTTTACCATTTCCCCTAATATACTCATTTATAATATATTTATTTAAACACATTCAACTCAAATTTGTTCTATATAAATATTCTATTTATAATTTATTAACAATACAATATAAAGATATGTCAAATTATCCCGTATCAAGCAGAAACTACGCAACTTATTCTTGTTACACCCACACACTGTCGTATCTCGTAATTAATATTTAAAATGACGTGATATTAATTAATATGACAGCAAGGACATATGTAGTTCCGTTAAATTGCATTAATAAATATATTATTTATGCCACACATTTGTTCGGTACCTGAAGATAATGAAGAGCGATTATAAAAGGAAGTTCTTAAAGACTTCAACGCCAAGCACTTAAAATGACACAAAAAAATAGATTAAGACAATACCAATTACAATGGGTAACAACTAACACATCATAACACTGTTTCATCTTATTTATTTTATTATAAAATTGTATACCATGCGAATACGCCTAATGCCCTAGAATAAAAAAGAACTAGAAAGAAATTCTTATTTTAGACTAAGAGGAAAACTTCAAGCGAAATCGTCAAGTCCAATGGCATGCGACTCTGCACAAGACAAACCTGTGTCCTATAAGTAAATAAATACACATAAACACATACAAGTTTATACTTACAAGTCATTCTCTTTGCCGTGTATGCAGTGACCGGCGGTGAGCATGTGTTTACTGGTGATGATGGAGCACCCACACAGCCACCGCACCTCAGGGTAACGGTTGCTGATGTATCCGATTATCCCCATCCAGGGGAAATCACCTGGAACAAAAATATTTAATCTTTACTCTTCTGGTCAACGAGAAGATTTTATATACACTATGCTCTATATACACTATGGTACGCATTTCTAAGTTATTCCCCAGATGTCTCATTGTCTATGACTGGGAGTGAAGGAAAAAATCGTGTGGTAAAATATCGTCTGCACGCTGATATCATAAACGTGTCACCCGTCAATGTCCTTTGCGAAAATCATCACTCCCTTTTAAATTATCTGTTCACAACTCAACAAAAACATATATACATATTTTCTATTAACTTATCAATTGTCCAAAAATAATTTGGATAATAATTTCAGACATTCAGACGACTTCTATTGAACGATACTAGTGAAACCCCCTTTTAAAGGAACATATAGATTTCTTTATTACCTATACTTTCATGTACACTTAGTAAAAATCCGTTATGGCATCCCATTATGATTTTCAAATATAATTTCAGAGAAGTACGTTAATAAACTACTTAATTATCAAATGAAAGTTATATGGAAGTCGAGAGGTGTCTTGCATAATATAGACAGTTTTTCTTGCCTACTGTGCATATTATAGCATAATTGCCGCATATGGATGGTGAAATAAATAATCGCGAGAAAATCTGTACATCGATATCACCCTTATGAGTAACCCGTCAATTCGCCTTGGATAAGGCGTAGGAGGCATGCTGTCCGTATCCTCTAGGACGTTTGAGCAAAGCTGAAGGATGTGATGTGCTTTTTTATTATAAGTTTAATTTTTCAACAAAAAATAACTAGCAAAAATAACTTTTAGTCGTAACATTCATGAAAGAGAATATTTGCATGATTAACCAAAATAAAGCCTGTTGGTATCACCTTGATGGCAGGATTATAAAGAAACCAACAAGGTTTCTTAGATAATCATAATTTATTGCTAGCTATCTCTTATCCATCCCAAGGGTGACTGGTACATATTGTTTTTAGCAATAAGGCCGGCTATTGTTTTCTTTTGTAATTTTTTTCTATTGTTTGTTTTCTTTTATTAATACAATAAAGATTATTCATTCATAAGTTACTAACTTACCTAGTTTAGCATCAACACCACCCACGACTCTTGAATGAGAAGCATTACTAACTCCGCACACCGGCGGTTCAGGTAAAGCGGACACAAAGTCATCACCCACTGACTTTCCTGATGGTTTGGGAGCTGGAGTGGTCGTGGTAGTTGTTGTAGTGGTGGTAGTGGTTGTGGTGGTAGTTGTAGTGGTGTCTTGCTGAACTGGTGGGAAGCTTTGGAGCGGACAACAAACCTGAAAAAAATATTTACAACTAACGTTGGATTACATTATAAGTAGATTAGAGAGTTACGTGAACAAATGTTGTCACCCCACTCCTTCACTACAGCGACTATCCATATTAGAACAATCCTCGCGCTGTTTTCCTTTACCGTCGTCGGTGCGTGGGAATTATGTTATAATAGGCGAGAAAGTTCGGGAAGCTCCGTAAAATCTTTTCGTCCCAAAAACCGCAGTGTCTCAAGACGAAGGTTTTTAACCAATGTGTGTTGCCAGTGATGACGTACGGAACGCAGACGTGGTCGCTAACTATGGGCCTTATGAGGAAGCTCATGATCGCTCAAAGGGCAATGGAGAGGGCTATGCTCGGAGTTTCCCTGCGAGATCAAATCAGAAATGAGAAGATTCGCAGGAGAACCAAAGTCACCGACATAGCCCGGATGATTGCAAAACTGAAGTGGCAGTGGGCTGGGCACATAGCTCGAAGGACAGATGGCCGTTGGGGCAGTAAAATCCTCGAATGGCGACCGCATACTGGAAGACGCAATGTTGGTAGGCTCCCCACAAGATGGACCAATCTGGATCTGGTCAAGATCGCCAGAATAGGTTGGATGAGGGGAGCTCAGGACCGATCGTCGTGGAGATCTTTGGGGGAGGCCTTTCTCTAGTAGTGGGCGTCTTCCGGCTGAAATGATGATGATGAGGCGAGAAAAACTGTCCGAGCGGTGCATGCATAACGGTATAATACCAATTGTTTGGTACCACCAAAGGTATAATACTTGTATCTAAATTTAATTCTGAAGGGATAAGCTCCCATCTGAAATAATCTAAAATAAAACTTTACAGTGCCTTTCCTTTAGTAAACTAGTTTTCTGGAGTAAATAGCATCCATGATGTTTGTTTATTTAAAATCTCTTACAGCGATATTTTAAGTTCAAACAAAATACTGAGGTTTCCAAACGTCCTCTCTCTTTTGAGTTTTTCTTACCTTAGGGTTATTGCCATCGAATCCACAGTGAGCCTTCCTCAGAAGCTGAACCACAGCAGGGTTCATTCTGCCTTCTTGCAATATTTTTAAGTATGACTGACATTGTGTTATTACTAAACAGCTTCCGGTGTTGCCTTCCACGGTCTGACAGGTGCTGCCTGGGAAAATAATTTCATTTTAAATCAAATTACGGTATAGTAATAGTTTTCCCATTGATAGTTTTATATAATTTTATGTATAGTTTTATGTAATTTCGTTAATACATACTAACGAAATTACCATTTTTTGTTTAATATTTGTTCCATAGTTTTCTTTTCACTTTTTCTTTTTGTTTTTTTAATAATTTTGTAATTACTTCTTTTATTATTTTGTAATTCAGCAAGAAATTAAATAAATTATACATTGTCTTAATAGGCCATTATGTTATATGTAGATATTAGTCTAAGCGTTATTATCGATTGTCCATATAGTATTATTGCAATTTCAATGCAATTGCAATGTCTTTGTGTCTGAAGATTGAAAATTTAAAAATAATATTCTTGCGGACGGACACACGCAGTTCTGAGTAACTTTTAAATACCTCATCTAAAATTTTAATGGATTTGTTATCTGACGTCAGCGATATTTTGGTGAGATTCAGTAGAGGAAAAACAAAACAAAATTGAAGTTTAACAGTAAATTACTTTAATGATGTAAATCAATTTCCGTTCTATATTATTCTACAATGTCACGGGTTGAATAAAGTATACCAATGACTTTCCTGTATCCGGCAGTGATCTGTCAAAGGCGTCAGATTGTGTCCAGTAATATATATTTTATTTTAAGCACGTATCTGATTCAAGTGACTGTATATATCGACCTTGGAGATTGTCACAACCAAAGTAATTAGTTATTCAAGAGGAACAATCATGAACTTTTTATAGAATTCAACGGAAACCAATTGCACTGGCAGTGATTAATGTTGAGGTTATAATGAAGGAATACGAGTATCCAAGATCCATTTAGTATTCAATAAAATCCATTTAGTTAAAGGTTAAAGGAAATCTCCATAATATTACTTTTATTGATGGTTATTGGTTGATAGAGGAAAACAAAGAACTAAAAGTTTATTAACAATAATTTAACGTAGTGATTAGTACAAACACACTGCACGTAAGAAGCCATTAGAAAGGAGTTATTTTTTAAGTTGCTTTTCTAACAAACTTCCAGAAAGTTTTTAAAAGATTAAAATTACATTTAGTAATGGATGCTGATATAATGTAACAGGATTCCAGAGAAAATTTGGAGTTCATATGAAATCTAAATGGACGTTGTTTGTAGCCTGGGATATATTTTTGTAAGATAAAAGCCGAGGAGAAAAATAAGGTCACCCCATCTCGTTCCGAGGTGTTTAGAGTAGAGAACAAATTACCTCTATGGTTAGCAAAATAATAAGCATATTGTATTAGATTTTCCTTTACAGTTGAGATGTTCAAAATAAATTTATCCACATTTATTGTATCTATGTATTTTCATTTTGAAAGGAAGTGAACCTCTTCTTGGTCCTTTTACAATAGTTAAAGTACAAACAGCGCACTTCAGGCGTGCAAAACAAAGTTTTTGAAATCGGTCAGCGAAAACTGAATCTGTAATTATTCTGATTTCAAATCTTCAGAGCCTTCAGGATTTAATACTAAGACATTATTAATATTAGTAAGCATAATACTTGTTTGTTATATATTGTTTATTACATATTAGGTTCAAAAAGTGTATAATATAAAAGCACATTATCATGCAAATACATAATCAACATACAGTTTACTTAAATATGCAATAAATTTATCTAATTTACCGAAAATTCCTGCAGATCCAAAGTTTGCATTGCTTCTCGATGCGAAGGACGGTACAGGAGTAAGAGCGGCTAATGTTGTAACTTCAGTGTCTGGATAGCTAGCGCTAGTTTCGACTTTTCCTTCAGTTGAGCTCATAGCTAGACCATTATTTTCTTGCGTCGGGTAACTGGGAGTATTCGTACTGTCATTGAACTCTGGATTGCGTGTAGTATCTGGATTGGATCCTTCTTGATTACCTTGATAATCCACATTTCTATTTTCATCATTGAATTGATTAGGATCAAGCTGATTTATTTGCGTCGGTTGTTCATTTTGTCCGTTATTACTAGGATTCACAAAACTGTAATTATCTTGAGGAGCTTCATCAGGACTGGATGTTGGGAACACTACAGCACTTGAATCCTGGTTGTAAGATCGGTTGACATCGTTGGTGATACCAGGTCGGTCTCTTCCAGGATTTAGGAAACCGGATATCCTGTCAGCTATTCTAGTTGGGTTGAGGAGGAAACCGCCACGTCGGTTATCTTGCTGTGTGAGGAAGCCTGTTGCAATATGTATACCATTATTAGCACTAACAATATCTAAAGACTGTATGTACTATATATAACCTAAAAATATTGTTTCTAAGTTATTAAATTATACTTAAATATAAAATAAAATTTTATGTACTAGCAATATTTGAAAAAAAAACTACACATACTTATAACATAAAACTACACGTACATATTTTATCCGTGCAGGGGCGCAGAAAGAATACTGACTTCTGCGGCCGGGGTTGGCCTGTCATAAAAGGTGGCATATCACATAACAACCCTAGCTACATGGTAGGGTCCCAAGCCTGTCTGGATGGCGATCACCTTTGGTCTTAAGTATGTATGTCGTCATAGTAACCTTTTGTTGCATTCCGGCATTAGTGACCCAAGTTCCTGTACCCTTATGGGACAGCAGCGTGTTCGCGATGCCACTGGCGTTATAAACACCTATAGGTGACGGTAACTGCTAAATTCTAAGCAGGCGGTCAGCCTATCTGCTGTCCTACAGCAATAAAAAACATACGTTTTGTGTAAAATACAATTATTTTTTTAAATATACCTCTTATTTATATGCCTAAGGAAAGAAGATAAGACTTTACTAACATCATCCTGAATATAATGTTTATAATTATCAATTATAAATTCATTGAAATGAAATATAAATTGTAGAGCGACAATAGCACCAAGGAAAAACATTTTATAGTGTACATTACTGTACATACAATTTAATACTAATTTATGAACAAAGCACAATGGGCAATCTTATGATTTGATGCAGCCCAAGAAATTAATATCTATTTAATTAAAGTCAACAAGCTTAGACAATTGCCATCAGTCAAAAAGGTGATCTATTAATTTCTACGCGTAATTATAAAAAAATCATAATTTTATTCAGATTAGATAACATAAATTACTGTTATAACTTAAAATATCTTATTATAACTACGAGTAGTTGCGATGTTAATAAATTGCTATTGTAGGATATACCTAAATGATGTGGTAATTTTCGCGAGTACGTGGCTTATGTATCGGAACTGCCTTAACTGACATGTGCTTACGTAATTGTTGACGGCGGAGAGTTAATCGACTTATTTTCTACTTTAGATACATTTGTAATACTGATTTTTTTTTATTTAAATTAAATTAATTTTTTATTAATTAAATTAAATAAAATAAAAAAAAAATTAAATTGCTTTTATTGCACCAAAAATTATAACAGTGAAACTGCTATACTACAAACATATCAAATGAGTAAAAGTAGATAAAATAATTGATTCTAATGGCTCCAGAAGAAGATCTAACTGTATCTCTCTCTGATTAGAAATTTACCATGTACACGAACTCATATAATATAATTTACAAATACTTTTAATTTTTGTTGCTATTATTCATCATTAAAACTAAATTTTACAGATCATAAAACGCGTGTTCATTTTGTTATTGTTTCGGTTTTTTTAATAGTTACCATTACTTACGTTAAGCTCTTATGTCAACAATGACATGTACCTAGAATTCATAAAATGTATTATAATTTTAATTATTTTTTAAGGTGAAAGCGGCTACTGAAGGTGGCCGAAGCATTAACAATGATGTTATGTCAAGTTCCTTATTTAAGGGAGGATGCGTCACCACACACCAACTTTGCCACGAGGGTCAGATACGTGTGCTGTTCTGTGTGCCACCTCAATTTGGAATTGACGCGGTACAGCGCTGGTAATAAAATCGTGACCCTCACCGCAAACCGTGGAAGTCGCTCTGACACAAGAGACGAACCGGCGCCTGAACGGGCCACGAGATCGGTGGGCCCGTTTATCCGCTGGCACAGACTGTAGGTGGTAGGAGAACAGCGAGGCTTTTTAGTGGGTAGTCGGATGTTGACCATCTTTCCCGAAGTCCACCTAGGTTGAGGAGATTCGTCAACCATAAGAGTTTTTCCTTGAAAAAACTTCCTTATTTAAATTCCTTTTATCTTATTCAAACCCTAAGAGTTCGGAAATTGATTTTTAAAGTTTATAGAAATTTCGCGTTTACGCATTCAGCTCACCGACTGGTTCAAATTACAGTAATTTTATGTTTCGTCTACATTGAGTTCGGGGATTCACATTCTATGGTATTGTGTAGCTATTTATGAAACCAGTTTTTTGTGAATAATTACGAATAAAACAAGTTTGTCGAGTGATGTATTCAATGGTAAAAGTGCAATTTTAGGTTGTTGTTATTTTTTCATTTTGTTACATACTATACAGATTTTTTTTATTTAAGCCATTTTGTTTGAGTAATACAACTTAACATTAGAATTGATATTTTTGACAGCTTATCATAGTAATGAAAACTGTCTCGCTCTCGTCCATCGTCTTAGCGATGGTCGAGAGCCAAGCCGGATGGGACGCCGTCGCTTACTTCTGCAAGACAGTCATGTCCGCGAAGGAGGTCATCAAATTTATTATATTACTTGGATTTATGGTTTCCTGAATCGTACATGAAGATATACTTGTCCAAGGCGGACTGACGGATTACACATACGATGGATGTTCTTCTTCGCCGTCGATACGTAACAATTATGTTGTAACATATTAGACGAAAAAAACTGTCTACGCGGTGCATATTGCGGAAATCGAACCCGCGATCTCTAAGTGTGATATAACTTGGCTACCACATACCTTAATCTGGTATCAAAAACAATGCATCGTCATAACCGTTAACGGCCTATTGAAATCCACTGTTGGCATAGAATCTTTGCAAAGTCGCATCCAGTCTTGTCAGACATTTTTCCGAAGTTCTCGCCTCACCTCGCTGCTGGGAGTGCTGGGCATGTTATGCCGCACTCGAGAGTTCATTTACCTCATTGGTCCTACGATGGATATGATTGGACCACCGCTACTTTAGTTCGCTTGATCGAGAATTCATGTCGATTATTTTAATTTTGGAAATTTTGGAAGGAAAGATTGGATGTCGTATCGTATCAAGAAGTCAAGGAATAGGCACTTTGTAGAGAGGACTGGTGTTCCACCGACGAGAACGGTAGCTCTTAAATAAATGATGTTAATTTTAATTTTCTGATCAATCACTTCTTCGATATAGTTTGCAATCCGATGATTAAGAGAAACGTAGACTAGAAAAACATAATTGTTTATTACAATATAATATATTTCAAATAAGTTATTGAACAATTGTATCTAGATATGAGTGGCCTTGTTAAATAACCTGACCTGTATCTTTTTTTTATAGCTAGAGTTCAGCAGACAGGTAGACGGCCCACCCTGACAGGTGGTCACCGTCTCCTATGGACGTTTGCAGAACCAGAGGCAATACAAACGCGCTGCCGGCCTCGAGGAAATTTTATAAAGCCTTTTTTGAAGAACCCCATATCGCACCGCGCTGAGAAAACTTCAGCCGGAAGCTCTTTCCAGATCCTGAGAGTACGTAACATGAACGTTCTTGAGAACCGTTTCGTACAAGAAAGAAGAGATTCCGAGAAATGGGTATGAACAGCCAGCCGATGGCGCGCAGTGCGCTGGTAGAAAGACGACGAGGGCACCATTCTGAATAATTCTTCAGAACACTCCCCGTTGTACAGACGGTAGAATACGCAAAGAGACGTAAATTCTCTCCGAAGTCCAAGCGTATCTAGACCGTCTGTGAGTATGGGATCGACGACAACACGAACTGCGCGCCGTTGGATCGAGTCTAGGGGATTGAGCTGACAGGCGGGTGCTCCAGCCCATAAATGTGAGCAGTACTCCATATGCGGTCTGACCTGTGCTTTGTGTAGCACAAGCCGTTGCCTTGGACTGAAGTACTGCTTGGACCGGTTTAGCACACCTAACTTTTTGGAGGCAAGCTTAGCTTTACCCTCCAATTATCCCCTAAACTGCACATCATTCGTGATGTCGACACCAAGGATCCCAATACTGCTTGCGATGGAAAGAGAGGTTCCTTGGAACTGTGGCGCAGGTGCGAACGGGGTTTTCTTGGCAGAGAATACGCAGGCTTGCGTCTTCGAGAGGTTGAACTGGACAAGGTTTTATCGTCCCCATTTAGAGACTCTCTCTAGAGTTCTCTACTTCAGACACAAGTCTGACCCGACTTTCTTCCAAAACCAAAAACTGACTTTCCTACACAGAAATAATTAAGATAGCCGTGTCCTTGCTGCCAGAGCCATCATAAGCATCTACTGCGGCGCGGTGCGGAGGCGCGTTGCGGGGGCGCGGCTGACCACCCCGACACGAGACACAAAAGTGGGGACTCTTGCAAACCAAAAACATTGATTTTTATTTTGTGTGTGAATTTTAGGTAACAAAGTGTTACTAAACGGTGCAATCACTTTGATATTGAATGAATCAGAGTCTCCGCCCGGATGCATTTGTACGAGTACCCCTTGAACCCGCGGGTAAAGGCGGCCCTGCTGGCTAGTCATGTGATTTAATGAATGAACATGGAAATGTTGCATTTATGAAATTTATAATTAAAACTAGCATGTTCTCAGTTATAAAATGCTCCAAATATGCGGACAACGCTTGAATATTTTACATACCAATTTAAAATTTACATTCGAGTAATAATTATTTATAGTCTGTGTATTTTATCCGTGCAGAGACGGAGAAAGAATACTAACCTCTGCGGCCGGGGTCGGCCTGTCGTAAAAGGCGACAAAACAACCCACCCTAGCTACGTGGTAGGGCCGTCAAGCCCGTCTGGATCGCGACCATCTTTGGTCTTAAGTATGCCGCCATAATAACCTTGTGTTGTTTCGGAATTAGTGACCCAAGTTCCTGTACCCTTTTGCGACAGCAGCGTGTTCGCGATGCCACTGGCGTTACAAACACCCATAGGCGATGGTAACAGCTAAATTCTAAGCGGGCCGTCAGCCTGTCCTACAGCAATAAAAAAAAGTCATAGTACTGACAGTAAAGAAAAACATTAGTAGATAGCCTGCTCATTGAAAAACCCTGGTAACATACAAATTTGTCTATAGAGATTTTCTTGGAAGCCTTATGGAGACCACTATGTTTTTAATTGTATTAATTTGTATCTTACATAACGTTTTCAATTACTAACCTTATTTCGTAAATGGTGTACTGATATATTATAAATATGTATGTATATTCGTTTTGAACAAAGAACTGCCAATTAAGGCCAATTAAGTATTGTTATTCGTGCTGAAGTAATTAAACAATTAAAAACTCACAACAGTTTATACAAAAAAATGAGATGTTTTTGTTATGTTTCTCTGAAGTTTAAAAATTATGCGATTAACTGGGTGAACCTTATGATTTTCGAAGACTGTCATCACATAAACCGATCTTACACGTAATTTCAATTACACTCTATAAGCCTCTGGTACAATTTGAATTATTTTTTGTTCCTTGCAACAGCGTCAACAGCAGATGCGAAGGACACCTTCTGCTTATTATATTTTTAAAAGATTTGAACCGAATCTCAGACAGTACGTACAGTTTTTATGGGAGATTTATTAGAGTTTAAATTAAGAAGAGGTGTTTACTTAGCTCACGAAGATTTACATAATCGTATAATCCGAATTTCAACACATGACGTTGATATAAATCTCTGGAAGGGTTACTAGATTTCATGTAATCAAAACTGATCTTTCACATCGCTTAGCCTATGTCATGTTACTTCTCTAATAATATTTCACCGCAGATGACGGCGATAAAGGTTAGAAGAGCATAAATTTTGCCCGTAATTTGCGCAGGTCAATGAACTGGCTGTCGTTTAAATCAAAATAAAATCTGATAATACTAATAATATAATTTTGTTAGTGTATTTAGTATTATTAAAAATAATCATTCAGACTGTTGTGGAAGTGCAAAGTGCTCTTGATCTGTTAATGGAACCTGAAGCCTATTTTATACTTCATTCCGATGGGGTGGTAATATTATTATTATAAACTTGTAAGCGAGTCTTCATATATAAACTTCGAGAAAAATATTTTAAATTCAAGGATAATTACAGAAAAGTACATGGTTATGATGATAAGATATGTAAAATATTATTTGTTACATATTTTAAGCGCGTTTTGCTAGAAATAAGTTTGCTCATCCTAATAAATTAGACATAGTGTAATCATACTCTCGCAACCACTGACAGTCAGCTCGGTTGCTTATTAACCTTGTCAAAGAGGGTTTAAAAAAGAGAAGTTGAAAGAAAGAAAGAAAGAAAGAAAGAAAAAATATTTATTTCCAAAAGCAACACACACAGATAGAAGGCCAACAAAAGTATACACAAAAACATTATTTAATTTACGTTATTTAAACGTTATAGTTGATTAATTATGTATACATATATGAGTTTATTTTTTATATTCTATTAAAGAATACGCTTTTAAAGATAAAAAAGTGCGTTTAGACTTTCTTTGTATTTGAGATTAAGTTTCTGAATCATCAAATGACATTGATTTATTTTAAAAGGTATATGTATATATTTTAACACTACTTAAAAATTCTCTTTTTATTATTTCTTTAATTGCGCCTTAATTATATATAGATCTATATATAGACAATTTATACGATTAATAAATCGTCTTATAGGTTCCGGTCGGAGAGAAAAATGGTTCCATCACAATTTGTTTTTCAGATAAAAGACAATGAATTTCACCTGATAATTTATAGGTGGAAAAAGAAAATCACAATTAGGTCCATTCTTCCGGATTCAGACAGCTCTGCAAAAATCAAATTTGACAACCAGGACAACATATAGCCATATTATCGTATTCGACAGCGAACCTCAGGTTTCGTATATAAGAAATATATAAATTAAAATATAACGTACCAACATAATCATGGAAAATTTAAATTTCTACGTTAAAATACCGGTTATTTATCAAAACTTACCGAACTGACAAAACACGATTTGCACATACAAACTTAAACAAACTGTCACATATATAATTTTTGCCATTTTTATCACAGAAACACCAATAATATTTTTCTTAAGTATTACACAATTTTATTTTATGTTTCAATTTTCAATGTATATTTTAACCTTTACGTTTTTTAATAAGCCGGCAACAGCCAGCGTGAAGTGATCACGGTCGAGTGCTTGGTTTGTTGATTAAACTACTAAATATAATGGTCAACCCGTCGAGGTGAGCAGCTTCTCACGTAGTCGCTTATATGTACGTACTACGTGCTACTGGTCATAAACTATATAGGGAAATTTGATAGCGGGATTTGGGGAGTTCAAGTACAGGACTCATGATAACTGTATGACGCATGAGAGATACGGTGATGAAATAACTTGAATTTGCGAACTAATTCGCAATTTACTCAATCGCTTAAGTCATTTTTAATATTCTAATCAAAATAAACAAAAAAGGTTTTATGAAAGAAAACTTTTGAAAAGTATTTGATTTCTTTCTAATTTAGAACGAAAATGAATTAAAAATAAATATATAATAGTTTTATTTTGTATAATTGAAAGACGAGATTAGGAAGGTATTTAAATACTTTTCTTATATCTATAAAAAAGATTTTAAATATGTGAAAATGGAAATAACTTTATTATTTGTACGGTTTAAGAAATATATTTTCTCTGTGCTGAGGCGGAGTCGGAATCAATTGTTATACTGATCCCTGCGGCCTGTCGTAAAAAGAGACAAAACAAGCTAGGTGTCCAAGTCCCTCTGCCACGACCCAGGTTCCGGGTTCCCCACGCGCACCGCAGCGTGTTGGGGGTGCTCCTGGTAGTAATTGCTTACCTACTATTAGTAGTATTTTAGTAAGTGAGCCGTCAGCCTGTCTGCTGTCCCACAGCCACAAAAAATATATATTGTATAAAGGTATTATTTTGTGTTAAAACAAATTACGTTGTGTAGATAGATACCTAATCAGGTTATAAATTCTGTCACATGTTTAATGTAAAATAATTGTAACAAGTTTATTAATTATGTAACCATTCATATACCAAAATGAACTTAACAAAACATAGATTCTTATGACATTAAAGTTTATTCAAAATAACCTCCGTGATTTTGAATACAAGTCTTCAATCTGCGCGGCCAGTTGTCTATCGCAGCACGAACGAGGTCCATGTCAATATCGGCGGCTGCCTTAATCAAGGATGTCTTGAGTGACTCCAAATTGGGATGAGGCTTTGAGCACGCCTTTTCCTCCAAGTGTTGCCATATCTTGTAATCTAACGGATTCAAATCTGGACTGGAGGAGGGCCAGTCTTCGTGCCGGATGAAGTCGATTTCACGCGCCGCCAGCCAGTCTTGTGTGCTCTTCGCTCTATGAGCTGGCGCCGAATCTTGTTGGAATACCCAGTGCCTGTTATTGAACATGGTATGAGAAACAGGTTCCACAAGGTTCGTCAGGACTGTATTTTGATACACAACAGCATTCGTTTTTACACCTTTCTCACAAAAATGTACCTCTGTTAAGCCCCAATAAGAAACTCCCAACCATACCATGAGCGAGGATGGAAAATGACCTCGTTGGACACGCGGAATACGGTTGCTCGCTTCTTCACTACTGTGTGCGTACACCTTATCATTTTGTTTGTTGTAGCTCTCTTCTACGGTAAACATTTTTTCATCCGAAAAAAGAATTTCCCGATATTTTTTTTCCCGCGTACCGCTTCAAAGCGCGGCATCTCTTCAGTCTCAGGTCCATTAGACGAGCATTCAAACGATGTCCTGTTTTTCTTCGATATGCCCGAAGCCCTAAGTCTTCATTTAACACCCTTTTCACCGTGGTTCTGCTTAACCCCATCTGAAGGGCCAACAGTTTCTGCTTACGTTTGGGATTTCTTTGAATTCGTGCCTTCACAGCTTTTATCACTGCTGGAGTCCTAACAGACCGAGGGCAACCACTTCTTGACCTGTCATCTACACTAGAGTCTTCATTGTATCGTTTGATGGTACGATAAACGAATCTTTTGGTAATATTCAAATTTTTCAGTATGTTAAAAATTTGAATTGGCTCGTAACCGCAACGATGCAACGCAATAACTGCAACACGGTTTTCTTTAAGCGTCCACTCCATATTTAAAAAATAGTAAAATTCTAAAAGTTATACATTTTTATTTTCATGAACAATTCGAAATTCTAATTCAATAAACTTTTTTGTGGCCAGCATTCTAAAAGAAAAGTTTTTACTGTGTGACAATACTTATGACCTGACTAGGTATAATTAAAGCCATTCAAGACGTAAATATGCAAATAAGTACTAAATAATTATGTTGGTGATAAACAAGGTTATATTTACGATGCGCATGCGATTGTTGAAGGAAAACATGAATTGCTTAAATAAATATTAAAATATGACTAGAAAGATTAATGTTTTTTAAAAGCCTGAACCCACAAGTGGGGCGTTTATAGGTTGTAAGCTCAACGGCGTCAGGGGTACGAAGGATCAGCCAGGTTGGTTTTCGTGGGCATACCAGTAAGTTTTTTTAACAAAGAAATAGGTACGGGCACGGGTGTATTGCGCGGGAAGGTCTTTTTACCATGCTGATCATTCCCACGGCGGGGTATGCGTTGCTATAATTACACTATATTTTATATATATATATATATATATATATATATATATATATATATATATATATATATATATATATATATATATATATATATATATATATATATATATATATATATATATACCTAGTCAGGTCATAAGTATTGTCACACAGTAAAAACTTTTCTTTTAGAATGCTAGCCACAAAAAAGTTTATTGAATTCGAATTTCGAATTGTTCATGAAAATAAAAATGTATAACTTTTAGAATTTTACTCATTTTTAAATATGGAGTGGACGCTTAAAGAAGACCGTGTTGCAGTTATTGCGTTGCATCGTTGCGGTTACGCGCCAATTCAAATTTTTAACATACTGAAAAATTTGAATATTAACAAAAGATTCGTTTATCGTACCATCAAACGATACAATGAAGACTCTAGTGTAGATGACAGGTCAAGAAGTGGTCGCCCTCGGTCTGTTAGGACTCCAGCAGTGATAAAAGCTGTGAAGGCACGGATTCAAAGAAATCCCAAACGTAAGCAGAAACTGTTGGCCCTTCAGATGGGGTTAAGCAGAACCACGGTGAAAAGGGTGTTAAATGAAGACTTAGGGCTTCGGGTATATCGAAGAAAAACAGGACATCGTTTGAATGCTCGTCTAATGGACCTGAGACTGAAGAGATGCCGCGCTTTGTTGAAGCGGTACGCGGGAAAAAAATATCGAGAAATTCTTTTTTCGGATGAAAAAATGTTTACCGTAGAAGAGAGCTACAACAAACAAAATGATAAGGTGTACGCACACAGTAGTGAAGAAGCGAGCAACCGTATTCCGCGTGTCCAACGAGGTCATTTTCCATCCTCGCTCATGGTATGGTTGGGAGTTTCTTATTGGGGCTTAACAGAGGTACATTTTTGTGAGAAATGTGTAAAAACGAATGCTGTTGTGTATCAAAATACAGTCCTGACGAACCTTGTGGAACCTGTTTCTCATACCATGTTCAATAACAGGCACTGGGTATTCCAACAAGATTCGGCGCCAGCTCATAGAGCGAAGAGCACACAAGACTGGCTGGCGGCGCGTGAAATCGACTTCATCCGGCACGAAGACTGGCCCTCCTCCAGTCCAGATTTGAATCCGTTAGATTACAAGATATGGCAACACTTGGAGGAAAAGGCGTGCTCAAAGCCTCATCCCAATTTGGAGTCACTCAAGACATCCTTGATTAAGGCAGCCGCCGATATTGACATGGACCTCGTTCGTGCTGCGATAGACGTCATTTTGAATAAACTTTAATGTCATAAGAATCTATGTTTTGTTAAGTTCATTTTGGTATATGAATGGTTACATCTATACTACTATTATAAAGAGGAAAGATTTGTTTGTTTGTTTGTTTGTTTGTTTGTTTGCTTTGAATAGGCTCCGAAACTACTGACCCGATTTAAAAAATTCTTTCATTGTTGGGAAGCTACACTATCCCCGGGTGACATAGGCTATATTATATTTTCAAAAAAATTAGGGATCCTTACTAAAACTCCAATAATGTAACTCAAAGTGTAAAAAAATTACCTAAAATATTATTAAAATCGCGTGCGTTGCGAAAACTATTGATGATAGAATAAAATAATGTACTACAACTTTGCAGAACACATCATTATTTACAAAAAGTGTCGCGACAGCATATGTCTAACTATTATAGTTATGCCACAATAAGTATTCTTTTATTTTAAAAATTTAATTAAAATGCCGCCCCTAGAAAAGGCTCTTTAATTGGATCTTGGTATTAATCCTTATCAAAATAAATTACTTCATATTCAAAACTGTTTCAATACCTTTATATAACTTTTTGAATTATTCAATTTGGATATTCCATTCGAAAGATATCACGAGTTTAAAAATGTAAGTATTAGAAAAATGTTGCGTGGTAGCCGCTCACCCTGTTCGGCTAGCTAGGCATCACCTTATGCAATGTAGGCGTGCGTCACTGGGGTTTTTACAAAAATTAGAATACTTATTAAAAAATAACGAAAATAAATAAAAAGTAAATAAAATAAAAAGTAAATAAATAAAAACCAAAGTAACCGACATAGCCCAGATGATTGCAAAACTGAAGTGGCAGTGGGCTGGGCACATAGCTCGAAGGACTGATGGCCGTTGGGGCAGAAAAGTCCTCGAATGGCGACCGCGTACCGGAAGACGCAGTGTTGGTAGGCCCCCCACAAGATGGACCGATGATCTGGTCAAGATCGCCGGGATAGGTTGGATGAGGGCAGCGCAGGACCGATCATCGTGGAGATCTTTGGGGGAGGCCTTTGTCCAGCAGTGGGCGTCTTCCGGCTGAAATGATGAAATAAAAAGTAATAACAAAAAAATCATTAAAATAAAAACTCATAGAAATAATAATATTCAAACTTTCTTTATAATTTTATTTTTTTAGTAACCTGACGCAAATAGAAGGGTTTGCCCTCAGGGGCGCTCCTCTGTCCGAGGAGTGCACGGGTGTGCGTACCCGAGGTGCCCGAGCATCCGTCGCTTCACTCCCCTCTCCGTTCGAGGCGACAGAGTCCTACCTTTCTTTCCGTCTACCTCTTACATCCTTTCCAACTTAGTTCTCTGTTCGTGGCGTGGTCCCCGGTGGGATGGTTGCGAATACTGATTGGGGTCCCGGGTTCTACCCTGGGACCTGATTTGGTAGTCGAAACCATACCTATTTCGACTGCGCCTGCACAGAGAGTGTTCCCGGGGCGGGAATACCATCCTCGCTGTCGGTTGGTCTTGCTGGGCCGACTACGACGTCAGGCGACTCTGCTTTTTCTGGAGTGTCGTCTGGTAGTCGTATTCACGCCTGACTAGCATGCGACGGGGATGCGAGTCCCGTCCGGAATTGGCCGCGGACCTGTCGCTCCCGGCCCTGGTTCTGTCCATGGTCGGGGGCGATCCTGGATGGACGGCCGTTGCCTCCTTTTGCGACGCAGTAGTGTCTGCAAGGGAGGCGGCGGAACGGGAGCGGGAGTCCGCCACCGCACTCCCCTCCCGCCAACGTAGGCCGCGTCGTCGGCGCCGGAGGACGGGCAACGATCTCCGGCCGCCGTAGAAAGCGGCCGCGGGCGGCCCCTCGGGGAAGGATCCACCGCCCGCACTATTGCCGCGAGGGAGAAGGCCGCGTGCTGTTCCGCAGCCCCCCTCAACTCCTAGAGTTGTTACAAGAGAGCGCTGGGGGGACGAAACCCTGACCCCCTGGCGCTAGCACTTTAGAAGGGGCCCGCTTTAAGACAAAGCGTGGGCCAGCGCCGGCCCGGGCCACGAGATCGGCAGGCCATATATCCGTGGGCCCGGGCGTAGGCGATAGGAGAACAGCGGGGTTTTTTAGTGGGTACTCGGATGGTCGAACATCTTTTCCGGAGTCGCTTATATCCCTCGGTCCCCCCGTCAAGAGAGGTTATTCCCCGAGACCGAAAAAAATAGAAGGGTTTAATTTTTAATTTTTTGTTAAATACCCGTGCGAAGCTGGGACGGGCTGCTAGTAATTAATAAACTTGTTACAATTATTTTACATTAAACATGTGACAGAATTTATGACCTGACTAGGTATATATATATATATATATATATATATATATATATATATATATATATATATATATATATATATATATATATATATATATATATATATATATATATATATATATATATATATATATATATATAGAAAATAACGTTTCTTTGACGTAGCATCACTTCAAAACTACTGAACATGCCAGGATAGGAATTTGGCTAATCGACTCAGTATTTTTCGGCTAGTATTAACTTAAAATTACCTGTTAAGCTTCTTGACTTCCGTTTTCCAATCCTAGTTTTCTTCACAACAACCTTATACCGCTGGTTTACTTGTGCATTATGGTAATTCGCATAGTTGTATCCGTAAGTGTTGTTGGCCACGTACAGATTTCCTTTCTTCAAGCCATAGGGATAGCTGGGATAGCTGGGATAGTTTGAATAGCTGTTGTATCCGTTATTATGTAAATAACTATATTGCACGCAGGGTTTGTAGCTTTGTCCGTCGGTCCATTTCTTGCCATAATATGTTACACATGGACTATGATTATAATCATGGTTGTCACTGTCATAATAACCATGGTGTCCGTACAGCGTTTGGAATAATGCATCTAAAGCCTGGTAATACTCCGGTGACTGGGTAGGACTTGGTGGTTTATAAACGAAGGGTGTTTTTAAGCATTTACTGTTCTTTTGAGCGATTATCAAAAGTACAGGAAATGTTTGTATTAAGTTGCAGATCGTACTATGTTGGATTGTCATTGTTTTATATTATAAATATACATTTAGTTAATTTATGAAAAATAAAACTGATTATGATAACTTCTGGTTTCTTAAGTTTTTTTGTAAAGAAGTAATTTTATTCTCAATTAGTCTTTATATAATTCTACGATATAGCTCTATAAATATTATATTTAAATTAATTTATTGGTAGTTTTAACACGTTGTGTAGTATAGCGAGCTGTTTTAAAACTAAAATTGACTAAGCTGCGTGTTTAAGAGAAATGAGGTTATCTATGAAAATCAATGAAAATATTACGTAAAGTGAAATTTAATATAGTTTGTAATTTGGGTATTTGGTAATAGTTATCAATTATATGGATAACATTGTATGTTATTTGAGATGGTTATCTGAGTCGGTTTCAACACTAGTTTAATAGCCTGACTTTATTGAATGTCCTCGGTCGTTTTTGTAATCAGGTCATATTAGTCAACCTATAATTGCATAATAATGAATAATTGTAAATTAAGTCACTTATATTTGTCATTTGGTTTGAAAACAACATTTGTATGTAGGAATTGATCCCAGATGAAACAGGCTGTATGGTTAAATTTATTAAACTGTTATTAGTAACGTCAAAAGGAATTACGCTATTATATTTCAAGATAAATAATATATTAAAGGTGTACAATAGAAAGAAAAGACAGATTTTTTTACAGATTTAAGAATGTGAATAAATGAAAACTGAAAATATGAATATAAAAAAAAGGTTGGCTTTTTTAGGAAACACTGGTTTATGTATAAAAATAATGATAGGTACATTATAAATACCATAATTTGTAACCAGTAATTTTTCAGATATCTGCAGGTACCTGATAACTCAGCGGTATTACACTCAAAGAGACATCAAGAGGTCCCAGGTTCCCGGAAATCCCAACGTGTCATAATTTCGTGTGTCATGGTGTCAGTATCGACGATGAAGGAAAACATCACGAGGAGACCTGCACACCGAGATCACCGGTATGTGTAACCCGTCAACCCGCCTTCGACAAGCGTGAAGGGTATACTGTAACGGATTCTCTCTAAGGGGAGGCACGATTCCAGCTGGGACTCTATGAGCTGCTATTATTATTAATTTCTCAAAGCACAATTCAAGAATAAGAAGAGTATAAATCCAGAATAAACAGAAGGCTAGAGAAGATACTGAAAATCTGGTTTTCCGGATTTTATTAGTCGGGGATCGAACCCGAAATCTCAAGTTAAGCGAAGTTAAGAGAAATGGAAAGCTTGACCAATATTCAAACCAGAGATTAGTTTGCAAAGTTTTCCTATTCAAAATCAAACCCTGTTATGACGGAATGCGTATACGTACAAGTCAAACGTCGGCTAGTTGCTAACTGCTTTAATATTACATATATAAGATGGTGGGCGCAGCCACCGCGTCGCTCTTTGGCGTACATACCTAACACTCCTCCCTCTTAAATCACACACGTTTAAAGTATTTCTTATAATCTACAATAGGACGGTCTCTCCGCGAGCGTTGTGGTTCATTTGGTTTGGTCTTATCCAGAGTACAGGGTTGAGGACTAGACGGATCTGTTACTCGGGCTGGTGAAGCAGAAGGTGTGTTTGGACTAGTACTCCGTTCATGACATTCAATCCCTTTTGGCACTCTTTGTGGTGATCTTAATTGACGTGGATCGGGCTCGAACTCCGCCGATTCTACTTGACCCTTTGAAGACGAGTAGTCTTTAAGTAAAACAGGCGTCTGGTTTTCACATACAGCTCTTCCCTCCTTGAAAATATAAAGTTGGTTCCTGTGTCTACTCAATATCTGGTCTTTGTTAAATACATAAACTTCGTACGTCACCTTGCCTGTCCTTCGAACAATCCTCCCTTTCGACCAAAACTGCTTCATTTTATCTACATATTCTTTTAACCACACTAAATCACCGACCGCAAAAGCTTTATTGTTTTTCCCCCCATAGCTGGCCGCCTGTAAGCACTGTTTTCGCAACACCCGTGAGCATAACTGCGATGACGTAGGCGATTTGTGGGGAATAATTAAATTTAACCTTGAACGTAATTTGTGGCCAAAAACTAGTTGAGCCGGTGAAGACTCTGTTGTAGTATTTACAGAATTTCTATAGTCAAAGAGAAATTTACACAGCCTAGTATTTATATCGACCGTCTTGCACCCAGATAGCATAATCGACTTAATACCCCTTTTTACAATTTTTACAAAGGATTCGGCTTGTCCGTTGCTAGATGGGTGATAGACGGGGGAAAACAACTGTTTAATTCCGTTCAATTTACAAAATTCTGAAAATTCTCGAGACGCGAACGAAGTTCCATTGTCACTGACTATGATTTCCGGCGTGCCAAACCGTGACATGAAGTCGCAAAGTTTATCTATAACAGCTTTAGTCGTTAAGTTTAATTTCATATCATAACATTCTACCCATTTCGAATAAGCATCTACGATTATTAAAAATGACTTATTATTAATCGGGCCGAAAAAGTCCAAGTGGATCCTATGGAATGCATACGCGGGATATGGCCAGGGGGCGAGTGCGGTGCGGGGCGGCGCGCGTTTCAGCTGTGCGCACACGTCACACGCTCCGCACAGCCGTTCCAGTTCTGAGTAAATTCCTGGGAACCAGAACTTAGATCGGGCTTCCGCCTTCATTTTCACCACTCCGAAATGAGAACTGTGAAGTTCCTCTAAAATTTTGTTCCGTAAACTAAGTGGAATCAAAACTTTATAACCACGCATAAGAACGCCATTTTCTAATGCTATTTCATTTTTACACAGATGAAACGGCTTAAGGGACTTGTCAGATATTTTACGCGGCTACCCCTTTATTACAAATTTTAAAACTTTCGCCAAAACAGGATCGCGAGCTGTTTCCTGCTGAATGTGCCGCAAGGTTACGGGCAAACAGCCTTCGACGGCGAAATTGACATAGGTGGCTACTTCCTCGCTAATCTCCCTAGTGGCCACGTCCCGCTTCGGCTCACGATCTGGTATTGCCCGCGATAGAAAATCGGCTGTATTTGCCGCACTGCTCACATATTCGATAATGTAATTATAGGCGCTCAAAAAAATCGCGTAACGCTGTAGCCTATTTGCTGTCACTACTGGGATGCCACGGTGTGGCCCAAAAATGGCAGTTAGTGGCTTATGATCTGTTCGTAGTAAGAATGGGTCCGCCCTCCCATACAAGAACTGATGGAATTTCCTGACTCCGAATATAATTGCAGTTGCTTCTTTTTGTATTTGAGCATACCGCTTTTCGGCTAAAGTGAGGGAGCGCGACGCGTACGAGATGGGCCTCTCGGTGCCGTCGTTCTCTACTTGCGACAGAATGGCCCCTAACCCAACCGGTGAAGCGTCTACTGTTAAAACCAACTTAGCGTTGCTATTAAAGTGTGCTAACACTTGCTCCGATGCCATTAATTTTTTTATTAATTTAAACGCTTTATCCTGTTTATAGTTCCAATTCCACTTAACTCCCTTTTGTAATAGTTCATGTAAGGGACTCAATATAGTCGATGCATTCGCTATAAAATTACGATAATAATTAATAAGCCCTAAGAATGACTGAAGCTCTTGTATATTTTTTGGAACCGCTGCGTCTACTATAGCTTTTACCTTGTCTGGGTTTTTCTTTATGCCCTGCTTATTTATTATATATCCCAAATAAGAAACCTCGTCTTGGAAAAATGCACACTTGTCCCTATGTAACGTGAGCCCGGCCTCTTGTAAGCGATGCAAAACTTCTTTCAGTTTGTCCTCATGAAGACTTCTACTAACATCAGTAAGAATTAAATCGTCTAAAAAACAAAACACTCCGTCCATGTCCCCTACTATTGACTCAATCGCTCTTTGAAAAATCGCCGGCGCGCTTGACAACCCAAACACTAGTCGTGTATAATTAAATAATCCTCGAGGCGTATTTATACACGTCAAATTCTGCGATGATGAATTTAATTTAAATTGGTTATACGCCATAGACAGGTCTAATTTACTGTATTGAGCGCCAGTGGTCATTCAATCCCTTTTGGCACTCTTTGTGGTGATCTTAATTGACGTGGATCGGGCTCGAACTCCGCCGATTCTACTTGACCCTTTGAAGACGAGTAGTCTTTAAGTAAAACAGGCGTCTGGTTTTCACATACAGCTCTTCCCTCCTTGAAAATATAAAGTTGGTTCCTGTGTCTACTCAATATCTGGTCTTTGTTAAATACATAAACTTCGTACGTCACCTTGCCTGTCCTTCGAACAATCCTCCCTTTCGACTAAAACTGCTTCATTTTATCTACATATTCTTTTAACCACACTAAATCACCGACCGCAAAAGCTTTATTGTTTTTCCCCCCATAGCTGGCCGCCTGTAAGCACTGTTTTCGCAACACCCGTGAGCATAACTGCGATGACGTAGGCGATTTGTGGGGAATAATTAAATTTAACCTTGAACGTAATTTGTGGCCAAAAACTAGTTGAGCCGGTGAAGACTCTGTTGTAGTATTTACAGAATTTCTATAGTCAAAGAGAAATTTACACAGCCTAGTATTTATATCGACCGTCTTGCACCCAGATAGCATAATCGACTTAATACCCCTTTTTACAATTTTTACAAAGGATTCGGCTTGTCCGTTGCTAGATGGGTGATAGACGGGGGAAAACAACTGTTTAATTCCGTTCAATTTACAAAATTCTGAAAATTCTCGAGACGCGAACGAAGTTCCATTGTCACTGACTATGATTTCCGGCGTGCCAAACCGTGACATGAAGTCGCAAAGTTTATCTATAACAGCTTTAGTCGTTAAGTTTAATTTCATATCATAACATTCTACCCATTTCGAATAAGCATCTACGATTATTAAAAATGACTTATTATTAATCGGCCGAAAAAGTCCAAGTGGATCCTATGGAATGCATACGCGGGATATGGCCAGGGGGCGAGTGCGGTGCGGGGCGGCGCGCGTTTCAGCTGTGCGCACACGTCACACGCTCCGCACAGCCGTTCCAGTTCTGAGTCAATTCCTGGGAACCAGAACTTAGATCGGGCTTCCGCCTTCATTTTCACCACTCCGAAATGAGAACTGTGAAGTTCCTCTAAAATTTTGTTCCGTAAACTAAGTGGAATCAAAACTTTATAACCACGCATAAGAACGCCATTTTCTAATGCTATTTCATTTTTACACAGATGAAACGGCTTAAGGGACTTGTCAGATATTTTACGCGGCCACCCCTTTATTACAAAATTTAAAACTTTCGCCAAAACAGGATCGCGAGCTGTTTCCTGCTGAATGTGCCGCAAGGTTACGGGCAAACAGCCTTCGACGGCGAAATTGACATAGGTGGCTACTTCCTCGCTAATCTCCCTAGTGGCCACGTCCCGCTTCGGCTCACGATCTGGTATTGCCCGCGATAGAAAATCGGCTGTATTTGCCGCACTGCTCACATATTCGATAATGTAATTATAGGCGCTCAAAAAAATCGCGTAACGCTGTAGCCTATTTGCTGTCACTACTGGGATGCCACGGTGTGGCCCAAAAATGGCAGTTAGTGGCTTATGATCTGTTCGTAGTAAGAATGGGTCCGCCCTCCCATACAAGAACTGATGGAATTTCCTGACTCCGAATATAATTGCAGTTGCTTCTTTTTGTATTTGAGCATACCGCTTTTCGGCTAAAGTGAGGGAGCGCGACGCGTACGAGATGGGCCTCTCGGTGCCGTCGTTCTCTACTTGCGACAGAATGGCCCCTAACCCAACCGGTGAAGCGTCTACTGTTAAAACCAACTTAGCGTTGCTATTAAAGTGTGCTAACACTTGCTCCGATGCCATTAATTTTTTTATTAATTTAAACGCTTTATCCTGTTTATAGTTCCAATTCCACTTAACTCCCTTTTGTAATAGTTCATGTAAGGGACTCAATATAGTCGATGCATTCGCTATAAAATTACGATAATAATTAATAAGCCCTAAGAATGACTGAAGCTCTTGTATATTTTTTGGAACCGCTGCGTCTACTATAGCTTTTACCTTGTCTGGGTTTTTCTTTATGCCCTGCTTATTTATTATATATCCCAAATAAGAAACCTCGTCTTGGAAAAATGCACACTTGTCCCTATGTAACGTGAGCCCGGCCTCTTGTAAGCGATGCAAAACTTCTTTCAGTTTGTCCTCATGAAGACTTCTACTAACATCAGTAAGAATTAAATCGTCTAAAAAACAAAACACTCCGTCCATGTCCCCTACTATTGACTCAATCGCTCTTTGAAAAATCGCCGGCGCGCTTGACAACCCAAACACTAGTCGTATATAATTAAATAATCCTCGAGGCGTATTTATACACGTCAAATTCTGCGATGATGAATTTAATTTAAATTGGTTATACGCCATAGACAGGTCTAATTTACTGTATTGAGCGCCATTATAAAGCTTAGTAAACAAATCCTGAACCGATGGTAGGGGATATTTTTCTACTAGAAGTTGCTTATTAATTGTTTGCGAGTAGTCGGCACAAATTCGAACACTACCGTCGCTTTTTAAAACTGGTACTATTGGCGACGCGTAATTGGAATGTTTAACCGGTACCAAGATACCTAACGACACCAACCGATCTAATTCATTATTAATTTTTTCTTTCAGCGCGTATGGTACCGGTCGCGATTTCATAAAAACAGGTTTTGCATCTGATTTTAACGGCAAATCTATTTCATATTTATTAAAGCATCCTAATTGATCTGAAAAGAGTTTAGGATAGCACTTTATTAATTCTAATAAAATCTCTTGATTATTCTTATTACTTCTACAGTAAGCAAGCGTTGACGTGAACTCCAACTTAAACTCTCGCATAAAATCTCGGCCTAGTAAGGGAGGCCCCCCATTTTTTATCACGTAAATTTTTAATAAAGCCGAGTGGCCTAAATATCCTATAGTTACGTTAATAATACCGATAACAGACAAATTAACGCCATCGTAAGAAAAAAGCCGTTTTAAGGGTCGTGACAATGGAACATTCGAGAAATATTTTTTGTAGGTTTCCTCGGATATTACGGATACAGGAGACCCACTGTCTATTTCACATTTTAAATGTTGACCATTTAAGCTCACCGACTCAACTAAGGGCTCCCCATTTGGGCAACAGATATTATGCATAAACTTACCATCATCGCCTTCGTCATCGCCGTTACCTTCCTCCAGGTACCTCACACGCGAACTACCCGGACACATTTTCCGTAGATGACCTTTACGATTACACTTTTTGCATTTGTAATTAGAAAACCGGCACTCTTTGGCCGTGTGCAAACAATTTTTCTTTCTCTGGACCTGGTAGCATCCCCATCACGAATTTGTCCAGTAAGGTGTCTTCTATATTCCTGAAAGCGCAGTGAGCAGCAAGACCGCGCAGCCGGGCGGCCCATTGCATATGTGACTCACCGCTTACTTGTACAGCTTCGTAGAATTTATGTCTTTCGGCGAACACGCATCTTTTGGGTGTGAAATGACTATCCAACATGTGGGTTATCTCTCCATAATTTATTGTAGTCAGATCCTCTGGTAATGCTAAATTGTTCGTTAGCTGATATGTACTTTCCGAGAAAGCACTGAGTAGCAGTCCCACGCTGAAAACGTGCACGTGTGGATGATTGAATTTGTGGGTACTCGTCGCTACTGCACGACTACAGTGGCGACGAGTACCCACAAATCTCAATAAAATGTTCGGGTCGCTTACGATAGGTGTTTTATCCAATTTTGATCATCACGGTCAAGATTGGAAAACATATAAGTGTAGATTAGAGCAATGGTTCATAGCAAATAATTTAAATGAACAGACGGACAAAGCTGGAGTCAAAAGGAAGGCGGTGCTACTCAGTGCTTTCTCGGAAAGTACATATCAGCTAACGAACAATTTAGCATTACCAGAGGATCTGACTACAATAAATTATGGAGAGATAACCCACATGTTGGATAGTCATTTCACACCCAAAAGATGCGTGTTCGCCGAAAGACATAAGTTCTACGAAGCTGTACAAGTAAGCGGTGAATCACACATGCAATGGGCCGCCCGGCTGCGCGGTCTTGCTGCTCACTGCGCTTTCAGGAATATAGAAGACACCTTACTGGACAAATTCGTGATGGGGATGCTACCAGGTCCAGAGAAAGAAAAACTGTTTGCACACGAGATTGAAGACCTCACGCTGGGGAAGGCAGTGGATCTGGCGGAAGGAGTTCGGTGCGCACGCGCCGCAGTAACCATGGGGTCCTCTTCAGTTGGCCAGGAAGGCATTTTTAAAATGTCTCGTGAGGGTCATCCCGCGAATAAAAAAGTGCCGGGGAATGGAAAGTGCTCAGTGTGCGGCTATACAAATCACACGGCCAAAGAGTGCCGGTTTTCTAATTACAAATGCAAAAAGTGTAATCGTAAAGGTCATCTACGGAAAATGTGTCCGGGTAGTTCGCGTGTGAGGTACCTGGAGGAAGGTAACGGCGATGACGAAGGCGATGATGGTAAGTTTATGCATAATATCTGTTGCCCAAATGGGGAACCCTTGGTTGAGTCGGTGAGCTTAAATGGTCAACATTTAAAATGTGAAATAGACAGTGGGTCTCCTGTATCCGTAATATCAGAGGAAACCTACAAAAAATATTTCTCGAATGTTCCATTGTCACGACCCTTAAAACGGCTTTTTTCTTACGATGGCGTTAATTTGTCTGTTATCGGTATTATTAACGTAACTATAGGATATTTAGGCCACTCGGCTTTATTAAAAATTTACGTGATAAAAAATGGGGGGCCTCCCTTACTAGGCCGAGATTTTATGCGAGAGTTTAAGTTGGAGTTCACGTCAACGCTTGCTTACTGTAGAAGTAATAAGAATAATCAAGAGATTTTATTAGAATTAATAAAGTGCTATCCTAAACTCTTTTCAGATCAATTAGGATGCTTTAATAAATATGAAATAGATTTGCCGTTAAAATCAGATGCAAAACCGGTTTTTATGAAATCGCGACCGGTACGTATACGCGCTCCGTCATAACAGTGGCATTCAATACAGAACCTCGAACTTTAATATAATTCAGTCAGCTAAACCTCTTTTTTTTTTAAATTTTTCTAATTAATTACTTTTAGACAACTTTATTTTTGACATATTTAAATTATAAAATTATAAATATAAATCTTTTGAGGTTCTTACGATACAATTTTGCGAAAAGGACCTACATATCTGTAATGCATTATTATTTATTTATCCGTGCAGGGGCGGAGAAAGAATACTAACCTCTGCGGCCGGGGTCGGCCTGTCGTAAAAGGCGATAAAACAACCCACCCTAGCTAGCTACGTGGTAGGGCCTCAAAGCCCGTCTGGATGGCGACCACCTTTGGTCTTAAGTATGCCGCCATAATAACCTTGTGTTGTGTTCCGGCATTAATGACCCAAGTTCCTGTACTCTAATGGGACAGCATCGTGTTCGCGATGCCACTGGCGTTGCAAACACCCATAGACGACGGTAACTGCTAAATTCTAAGCGGGCCGTCAGCCTGTCTGCTGTCCTACAGCAATTAAATAAAAATGATTTGTGATAAATTAATAAATAATATTTGAATACATATTTGAATAAGAACATTAAAAATTATTCACATTTATTTTATATATTTTTTTCTTTATATGCGGTGAACTTGTTACATATATCACTTTATCAAGGTTAGCCTGAGGTCAGCAGCAGGATGATTCAACTAGTCCATGTCCTGCATACAAAATACGTCTCGGTAATGGTCTAAAAGAGCTCACAGCTCTTATACCGTCTGATTTCATTTTAACCATTCCTGGAATAATGCGGACATTTTTTAAATTAACTGATAAATATATTTTTCATGTTGCGTACTCTCAGGATTTGGAATGAACTTCCGGCTAAGGTTTTCCCATCGCAGTATGATATGGGGTTTTTCAAAACGGCCGGCAGCACGTTGGCAATCTGGTGTTGTAAATGTCTACAGCGACTGTGACCATCTGCTATCGGACCGGCCGTTTGCTTGTCTGCTGAATTCCAACTACAAAAAATGGCTCAAGGGCTCACGTTGGTAAGACCGGTGAAAATTTCTCTGTGCACCCCAAAACAGGTAAGAACGATCAGCGACTACGGAGTTTGGATTATGGTCACTTGGGCAGGTAACTAGTATCAAAGATGTAAGTATGATATACTACTTTAAATTTGTTAAAGTATTAAACTCAATTTTTTATATATTCTTCGGTATAACACAAATCACATCATGAATTGCCAAACAGTATAGTTGCAACCCCATACTAGACGTCTCTAAACTTTAATAGCACTGATTTTAACGCAAACCAGTAGGATGCTGAATTATGACCCATTTAGGACTTACTCAACTGATGCTAAATTCAAATTTATGGATCTTAAAATGGATATGTCCTAAATAGAAATGACTTACTTTCTTTCTATTAAGTTAAAATGATACTTATGCTATAAACATGAAAATATGGTCACATTTATTTAATTTATTTTCTCATGACTCTAATGAAAGATACGTGTCGCTGAAAGGTATTTGCGCAAATGACACACATAACACACAGCGACATGCTTGGGTTTCGAAGATGTTGAGGGAGCAAGACGAGGTAATACTGAGTATATGGTCAAGGCAAGCATCTTTCTCGCTTTATTTATACCAATATTCAGCCTTCGCGGTGTAACTGACTTAATATGCAAATATATCTAGATGCAACACAACTTATTATAATGATAACAATAAGAGAATTATTATAAACTTATTAATAGAATTTTTTTTTGCTGTGGAATAGCAGGCAGATTGAGGGGGTTGAACGCTTGTGACGTCAGGGCTACCAATAACTCGCTGTTGGTCACGTAGGGGAACTAGAACTTGGGTAACTTATAACAGAATACAATACTAGCATATTATGGCGGCATATTTTAGAGAACAGGGGTGGCTGTCATCCAGACGGGGTTGTTTTGTCGCCATTTCGACAGGCCAGCCCCGGCCGCAGGGGTCATTCTCCCTCCACCCATGCATGGAGAAAATATGAATAAAAAAGAAGTGCACCTTTGTACATTGGTATATCTCACCTAAAAGTAAATTTGTTACTTAAAATACATTAACTTAAATTCACATAAAAAGGTGTGTTCAAATAACGAATAATAGAGGAGAGTGGAAGGAGAGGCCATGTCCTGCTGACCCACACCAAGCTAGGGTTAAGGGCAGAGAGAAGAAGAAATATTAGACATGTACCTATTATTACTGATATTTATTATACATGTATTAAGTGATGCTTTTGAAACGTCATTTGATGAGTTACTGTATAATGCTTATATACCTAGTCAGGTCATAAATTCTGTCACATATTTAATGTAAAATAATTGTAACAAGTTTATTCATTATGTAACCATTCATATACCAAAATGAACTTAACAAAACATAGATTCTTATGACATTAAAGTTTATTCAAAATGACCTCCGTGATTTTGAATACAAGCCTTCAATCTGCGCGGCCAGTCGTCTATCGCAGCACGAACGAGGTCCATGTCAATATCGGCGGCTGCCTTAATCAAGGATGTCTTGAGTGACTCCAAATTGGGAAGAGGCTTTGTGCACGCCTTTTCCTCCAAGTGTTGCCATATCTTGTAATCTAACGGATTCAAATCTGGACTGGAGGAGGGCCAGTCTTCGTGCCGGATGAAGTCGATTTCACGCGCCGCCAGCCAGTCTTGTGTGCTCTTCGCTCTATGAGCTGGCGCCGAATCTTGTTGGAATACCCAGTGCCTGTTATTGAACATGGTATGAGAAACAGGTTCAACAAGGTTCGTCAGGACTGTATTTTGATACACAACAGCATTCGTTTTTACACCTTTCTCACAAAAATGTACCTCTGTTAAGCCCCAATAAGAAACTCCCAACCATACCATGAGCGAGGATGGAAAATGACCTCGTTGGACACGCGGAATACGGTTGCTCGCTTCTTCACTACTGTGTGCGTACACCTTATCATTTTGTTTGTTGTAGCTCTCTTCTACGGTAAACATTTTTTCATCCAAAAAAAGAATTTCCCGATATTTTTTTCCCGCGTACCGCTTCAACAAAGCGCGGCATCTCTTCAGTCTCAGGTCCATTAGACGAGCATTCAAACGATGTCCTGTTTTTCTTCGATATGCCCGAAGCCCTAAGTCTTCATTTAACACCCTTTTCACCGTGTTTCTGCTTAACCCCATCTGAAGGGCCAACAGTTTCTGCTTACGTTTAGGATTTCTTTGAATTCGTGCCTTAACAGCTTTTATCACTGCTGGAGTCCTAACAGACCGAGGGCGACCACTTCTTGACCTGTCATCTACACTAGAGTCTTCATTGTATCGTTTGATGGTACGATAAACGAATCTTTTGGTTATATTCAAATTTTTCAGTATGTTAAAAATTTGAATTGGCGCGTAACCGCAACGATGCAACGCAATAACTGCAACACGGTCTTCTTTAAGCGTCCACTCCATATTTAAAAATGAGTAAAATTCTAAAAGTATACCTTTTTTATTTTCATGAACAATTCGAAATTCGAATTCAATAAACTTTTTTGTGGCCAGCATTCTAAAAGAAAAGTTTTTACTGTGTGACAATACTTATGACCTGACTAGGTATGTATGTATATCATCACTTGTTATTAAGAAAATTTTATTTATATATTATACTTTCCATATTG
The DNA here is from genome assembly GCA_963693495.1 of Malacosoma neustria. Taxonomy (NCBI): domain Eukaryota; kingdom Metazoa; phylum Arthropoda; class Insecta; order Lepidoptera; family Lasiocampidae; genus Malacosoma; species Malacosoma neustria. The sequence goes on from OY856390.1 coordinate 15,219,817, forward strand.
AATGAAGTAAGTCATAGAGTGATGTACCTATAAAAATATTTATTTCATATAAAAACAACAATGAGTGCTAATGCTATATGGGATACTGAAAACCGTGCAATGTAGAGGATTATGACGGGATTTAACACATCAAGATGATGCTGATGTAAATCCTGCAAAAGCTATGGTGATCAAGATATTTCTGAGAACTTTACCCGTAATGCGTTTGGAATTTCAAATATTATGCTACAAAATAGTTTTAAAGTAAATTTAACAAGATGTATTTCCCCACAAACTACTTTCAATTGCGATCATGACTGCGTTGATTTATACCTATGACGTCATCTACCTGACCACTGGAATGCAAACATTCCCTGATTTTAGTCATTAGAAGACAAATTGCATCGAGAATTATAATTTATGAGTGATGGTCATACCGTCATACGCCAATTAGCGCTCGGTATGAGAATAGGGTAAAAACAATGATTACGGCTTATTATTATTTAATATTTACCAGCGGGTAGCAAATGCATGTCACTACGAAAACCATCCCTCTTGAGGCTCATAATGTTTAGCGTAGCATCATCTCTTTTCCTTTGTTTTATTTTTATTTTTTATTTTTTGGTTACAAATTTATTTTATTTGTATTGCAATTTAGCTTATAGGTATCTGTTACAATGTTTTCTTGTTTTGTTTACATTTATAATATTTTAACTATAAAATTGTTTTCATTATATATATTATTTTCGGGGTTAGAGAGGCCTCCTTTTAAAAAATAAACAGATTTATGCCGTCTATTTCCTTATTTTTCCATGACAGAACAAGAAAATAAGTAATTTTTGAAAAACGAATTGACTAAGTGTCTACGCATTGATCTGTTATCTGGATTCAACCACTTAAAGTATATTTAGTTTGTCTTACTTTATGATATATCGCATGGATATACTTTATGCGAACTTTTGCGAAACCCGGATATTTTGACGCAATATTTGAGGTATGATTGTGCTCAACCTTAAAGTATACATAAGCAAGCTTGCTTATGTATACTCTAAGTGCTCAACACTGAATCTAAGTGAAAACGTTGACCGCTAGTGACCGAATAGTTATTAGTTACTAATCAAAAAGTGGTTACTTGACGACGATGAAGAATTCAGATGAAAATAACATAATACTTTTTTTTACAGGGACGGAGTAAGAATAACTAACCTCTGCAGTGTGTTTTAAAAGGCTACAAAACAACCTTAGCTACGTGGTTCGGCCCCAAGCCCTGTGTTGTGTTCCGGCATTAGTACCCTACCCAGATTCGTATACCCTATAGGACAGCAGCATGTTCATGCACCAAGCATCGCAAACATGCATAGGCGACAGTATCTACTTACTATTACGTGGGCGGTCAGCCTGTCTGCATCCTCAGCAATAAAAAAAAATAATAATTCAATACCTTATAATTAGCTCCTGTTAGGTTCTCAGTAGTTTATTATAATAATTGTGTCTTAAGTCCCGTTTCGTAGGAATTGGTTTATTTTACTCAGAAACTATTCCATATAAGGTCTAACGGAGGTCGTTATACATGATACTTATAAGTATGAGTATTTCATATTGTTAAAACAATCAGTTTGATTCCGGAAGTTCCGGAAGTTATTAATTTTTTTTTCTTGCTGTAGGCCAGCAGACAGGCTTATGGACCGCTTAGAAATTAGCAGTTACCGTCGCCTATGGGTGTTTTCAATGCCAGTGGCATCGCAAACACGCTGCTGTCCCATAAGGGTACAGGAATTTGGGTCAATAATGCCGGAACACAACACATGGTTATTATGGCGACATACTTAAGACCAAAGGTGGTCGCCAACTAGACGGCCTTGGGGCCCTACCACGTAGCTAGGGTTGTTTTGTCGCCTTTTACGACAGGCCGACCCCGGCCGCAGAGATCAATATTCTTTTTCCGCCCCTGCACGGATGAACATTATCTATAAGTATATATTATATAATCATATGATTATTTTGATGATTATATAATAAAAATATATTTTATCAAACCTTTTCTCTCTGCGGGGTATATGTGGGTGTCTTATCTATAAATATAAATAAGAGTAGAGGCTAATTTCATATAAAACATAAAATGTGTATTTATCATAAATAGTTTTTCAACCAACCGCGTTGTATTTATTACACATACCTATTATCTATTACATATTAATTCATGTGGTATTTCTGAATGTAATCGAATGAATTAATGGCAATCAACACATTTCTGCATATGTAACATTTTGGCAAAGTCAAAGTTTCTAAGCACTGAAGCTACTCTTTAAAATAACTTGTTGTCATTAAGTTCTTAGACAATTCATAACGGAACTAATTCAGTAAAAACTAAGTATTTCAGTTTTCTATATAACATTTTAATTCTTATTGTGACATTAGCGAATATGATGTTTCCGATCATTGTTAGTCAGAGTATAAAAAAACCATTGTGTATTCATTTCTTATAATTTAAATATTGCCCGGAAGTACATAATAATAATAACAAGGTTGTTTTTATTATGGCCGAGACGCCGGATAAAGCGGTCACTTCTACCACCTTAATTCTTGGAAAGCATAAGGACGTACCTGTCGTCAAGCACAGAAATTTTGCTGAGGCAAGGTCATTGACCAGTGCCCGTTCGTGAACCGTTGTTAAGGTTGCCAGCGCGGTCTCTTAATCAGTATATGGTTTTTCTTCGTGCACGGGCGCAGTAAGAATATTAACTCCTGCGGCTGGGGTCGGTGTCGTAAAAGGCGACAAAACAACCCTAACTACTAGGTAGCCCAAGCCTATAAACATGCCACTACAATAACCTTGTGTTCCGGCTTTAGTGAGCCAGGTGCCTGTACCCATATGGGACAGCAGCGTGTTCGCAGTACATATACAGTAGAATATGGAGGAGCATAAACCCCTAATGTTGCTCTCAAGTATTGATTTACTAGTTCCGTAGTAAAAATTTTCAAGCAGCTATATTTTATTACCGCGCGACCTTCAATTTTATCCATTTTTAAAAACACGTCCGACACAACGCCAACAAATGACTTCTATTTTTAAAAAACAAAAGAGAATTGATTGTTTTTTTATTATTATTTTACCAATATTTATTTTTTTCTTTCCAAGAAGAATGTATCGCATTATCATTACTTATTGAACACCTCTCGTAGGTATAAGGTGTAATAAATTATTACCGTTGTCAATAACAGATTTACCATTGATCCAATGTAAGAGACAACTAAAAATATGGCTACTAGATAAAAGGTCTACTCAGTTAAAGTTACGTAGTAACTATTTATTAATCTGTGGTTAAAGACTGGATGAGTAAGTACATACATACATATAATCACGCCTCTTTCCCGTAAGGGTAGGCAGAGACCGCTTCTTTCCACTTGCTACGATCCTTACATACTTGTTTCGCTTCGTCCACTTTCATTATTCCCTTCATACATGCCGAAATGTCCGCCTTTTTTTTTTTTTTTTTTTTTTGCTCTCGGGGAAAAACCTCTCTTGACGGGTTCCCCCGGCCCGGGGGGACCGATATGTGGGATATGTGGGACTCCGGGATTTTTCCGACTACCCACTAAAAAACCCCGCTGTTCTCCTATCGCCTACGCCCGGGCCCACGGATATATGGCCTGCCGATCTCGTGGCCCGGGCCGGCGCCGGCCCGCCCTTTGTCTTGAGGCGGGCCCCTTCTAAAGTGTTGGCGCCAGGGGGTCAGGGTTTCGTCCCCCCGGCGCTCTCCTAACAACTCTAGGAGTTGAGGGGGCCGCGGAACAGCACGCAGCCCTCACCCTCGCGGCAATAGTGCGGGCGGCGGGTCCTCCCCCGAGGGGCCGCCCGCGGCCGCCGGCGGCCGAAATGTCCGCCTAGGTCTACCCCTTCCAACACTTCCATGAGTAAGTGATGATAATATATTAATATTTTATATTAATGATTATGTATTTAATAATTTCTTAAATTATTATCTCACTATCATGAATTGACATGCATTAAGAAATAATAAATTATTGACAATTGATGATCACGAAATATATATACATACCCTATATGAGAGATATGACATAAAAATGATGTACTTATCTCTTAGTTATTAATGTATGTAGATATGTTTGCATGCCGAAATGGTAAAACATAACGTTTTTTTATCCTGTAATAGCTTTTATAACTATGTTTATAGCAAATAAATGATTTAGTTTAAACAAAAAATTTATCTATTATTGAACAGAATTTGAAAATCCAACGAATGGAGTTAGCCAACTTCTAGTCTAATTATACAATCTTATGCAATTTGTTAGACTCGCTAAAGAAAAGTAAATAGTAACCTTCACATAACAAATGTAATTAGATATAATTTATTAAGTACATAAAGGGTAAACCCAAACGGATGTGTTATTGAATAAAAATCTGACTCAGCTTTATTGACCTTTGGACAGCCTTCGGGTAATTTAGTAGAAATCGATCTAGTAGTCACCGAGTTAATAAACGTAAATTAATTCAAATTATGAATAACAGCAAAGAAAGGACATTGAATTTGGAGGCTCCAACGAAATTTGTTCTTTTGTTCTGACTAAACATTTTTTACCTATATGTTTAGTCAGAAAAGGAAGACGCAACAATGGAAAGAGGCGTGCAGAAGTTTAGTCTTAAGTCAGCAGGTTACCTTGCCGGGTGTGCTATTTAAATGCAACCGTGATAAATGCTTCTAAGAGTCAAATAATGATAAGCACTTCATGGATCCACCATTCGGGTGCCGGGTAATTCATGTGACAGAGAGAAAAATTTCGAATAGTTTTCATGACTTGTTAAACAGTAGGTTTAAAGAAAAACCCTTTGTGTGAGCGAGGATCAAGTCTTTCCTATCTTATAAGTACTGGAAGTAAAAACAAAGTATTTCTAAAGTGATTTTATTGTGAATAATAATTTAATGACTACAAGGCATGTTATGGCGTTATGTCAAACTAATGTTAGTATAAATTAATATTTACAAAGTTATTTACCACAAGGCTTGTACTCTAAGAGCTGACCGTGACCGGAAAATTATGTAGCTAATTCTCAACTGCCAATATATGAATAGTGTCTTCCGCAGTTCACAATTTGTTACGACGCAATTAGCTCTGGAGAAGGGATTCCCAAACTAATTTGGGCAGGACTTGGCTTGGCTTGACTTTTCCAAAATGATTTGATACCTCAAACCCCCATAATCAAATTATTTTAAAAATCTTATCTCTATTCCTATTGATACAAAATTGATATAAAAAAGGCGTTATAGAATTTCTTAGAGGCCGGCAGCGCGTTGGCAATGCTTTTGGTGTTGCAAACGTCCATAGGCGACGGTGACCACCTATCAGATGGGTCGGTGAGAGTGATACCCCTGAGAAACCAATTTCGACCCCAAGGGGTCGATATAGACCACTTTGGGAATCCCTGCTCTAAAGGATCTTTAAGTCTATCTATTTTATAAGACTATTTGTTAATATTTACATTTTATCATGCGAAACACTTTCCAGAGTTTCAGACCTACTAAAAAGCATATAAAGAAAAGATCTACACATAAATTATTAACATATAAATACAGAAAACGTATTAATGACAATATAATAAATATTTTTATAGCACGATATATAAGACTTGGTGGCAATTTTATTTTATTCTTCGTTATAAGCAGTATTACAATAAATTTTATGTATTGGATATACAGTAGATCATAACATCAAGATCCAATCAATTATAATGCTTCTGCACAGAATAATCAAATTTATTACATATTCATTGTGTTTATTATTAATAAATAGGTACTATTATTAAATTTAACCATTTTTATTGGATCAGATAATACCAAAGGATTGAATTATGTTACTTCTACACAAGTTATCTAACAACTCCTTGTTTACACAATGACAACAGAACTCAGTATATCGCAAAAATCCTATGTATAATATTTTATATTTTTTACATACGACTAAAACTGATACAGGAGAATTTTTGCAATGCAGTGCATTCCGTTGCAATTGACTTAGTAAAAACGGAACTTCATTATTATTCTCAAAGAAATTGTTGATCAGTTGGAATGGTTTCTGGCCGTATGTGGGGCATGTGGTGTGTGCAGAGCTGGATTGGCCACTGCGATGATGCTGTCACCACGAGCTGCAACAACTTGTGGACGAGTCTCTTCAGATTCCTGACATATATAATAAATGTAATTTTAATGAAAGGACAGGTTAGATTTTTTAGATTGATGGATAGTATTTAGATGATCAAAAAGAAGAAGCTACATGACAAATATTTGCTCTTGCACAATATTAAAAAAAGCATACTGAAGTAATGCCCTAATGTCTTATTTAAATTAGATATATCAAGTAGAAGGAGACTCAGACCCTAAACAATATTCAGCTCATATTTATATAACAAAGTTGATAAAGAAATTAACATAGCAACATTTAATAAATTTAAATTAAAAATAAATTAAATCATAAATTAAAAAAGGACTATTCCGACACAGAAAATTTTATTCACATTAAAGAATATCCTAGCTAGAAAAATGCGTGCCAATGGGCTCACTACCAGGGATGCTGAAGATCGCGCGAAGTGGAGTAGAAAAAGTCGGAAAGCGGACCCCGGGCACCGAAACGAAAGTTTGGGTTGCAACCGGGACATAACGCTGGGATGATGATGATCCTATCTAGAACAATCCACACCTACACACACGCACATACACACACACACACACGCACATACACACACACACACACACACTCACACACACGCATACACATACACACGCAAGCGTACAAACGCTCGCATTCACGCATAATCACTAACATTGTAAAATATATATAATATGCATTTTTGCAGAATTAGGCAATTAAAAATGGGAGAGGAAACTTGCCCCAGAGATACAGTTAAACCTAGTTCTAGAGCAAGTGGAATTAATTATTTTATCTACTTTTAGTCATTTTATATAAGTTTATAATATTTAAATTTTAACCATTATAATTTTTGGTGCAATAAAAGCAATTTAATTTAATTTTAATGTACAATTTGAAATTAAAACGTGACAAAACTTCTGTAACATGAGGTCATGAAGATAAAAAAAATTTATAAATATAAAAATCAAAGTTACCAGAGTGCAAGGAAATGATATATAGAGCCAAGCTCAGTTTAGGATAGAGAAGGTAAGAATTTATAATCTTTATTGGAACATGTTATTCATTCTTGAATGCCTTACTGAAAATAATCGAGTCCGCAATTTAATTCTGTCGTCCGAAACTAATATGTCAAACCACAAGTTGTCTTCCACGAAGGTACAGTTTACAGTAGGTTACTAGCCCTAAGTATAACTCACAGGAGGCGGAGTGCTGGTGCTGGAATATGAGCACCTGGAGTCGGCGTCATCGCTCTCTGCTTTGACCCACCAGCTGGAACGGGAAGTTAATTATAAAATTACTATTAAGAACATGAATATCTAAAGCTATATAAGAGAAGGTCTGTCTGTGTCAAGTACATTTAATAAATAATATTTATGCGTTTAATTGCTGTAAAAAGAAGGCGTGATATCTCATGCATATAACGTGTCATTGGTTGGTTTAAAAGAAAACTGATATTACCCAAGAAAATATTATGTAGCCGTTGGGAAGATCAAACCTCACTCCATTGGTTTCTACCTAGGATGATTCACGCTAATTAACTAATCATTTGTGCTGCTTATGAGTGACAGGCAATTTTCCTCCGTACACTGGCCTAGATACGTGGCCAAATCCGTCTGGATGGCAACCACTTCTAGTGTATAAGTATGCCACATTAGTAACCAAGATTTCTGTACTCCTAAGTGGTCAGCAGCGTGTTCGCGGTTCCTCTAGCGTCGCAAACATCCATAGGCAACGGTAACTGCTTACTATGAAGTGGGTCGTTAGCCTGTCTGCTGGTTCTCAGAAAAAAAACAAGCAAGAAAAAGTCATGTACGGAACGGGCAATACTTTTTCAAATTTAGAGTCTTAATTTGAAGAGCACGTACCCTTACGTGGTAAGCATCTCAATTATGTTAGCTTTAATAGATAGACCCAATTATGTTAGCTTTAATAGATACACCCATGTCTCTGCTTTAGTATAAATATAAATTGGACCCCTCATGTCCGTGACATTGTGGATAAATTGCAGGAGTGTCACCTTCGCTGGTATGGCCACGTTTCACGGCAACCAGCTACTTACGTGGGGAACGAATGTCTGGCCATGCCGCCGCCGCCGGGCTCCGGGAAGAGGGGTAGACCCAAAAAGTGCTGGCTTGACGTCGTAAGTGTTGATATGCGTGCTAATGGACTGACTACCAGAGATGTTGAAGATCGTGCGAAGTAGAGAAAAATAGTCGGAAAGCGGACCCCGGGTGCCGAAGCGAGAGTTTGGGTTGCAACCGCCATTCAACGCTAAGATGATGATGATAATGAGTATAAATATAAATTTTTTCTTAGTTTTTTTAGATATTTTTAAACGCACCAACCTAACTTATTACTATGTATTTTCAGAACATACCAATGGGATTGTGAAAAATACATATCGCAAGAGAGAGGACCAATGACAGCGGATAGTGCAGTGATAGAAATTTACCATAAGAAGATAGCGAAATGTATGTAAAAGTTGCGTATAGCTAAAATATTTGTTTATTTACTAAGCAAAATTGAAACCCCGACTCAGGGCTTCTATTTATCCCCACATACCTGTGATTATTCCTAGCTGTGTCTGGGCTGGCTCGGACTGCGTTGCCGTCCTCACCATCCTGTAAAAAATGAATTTAATCACCTGATATAAAATACGCATCAGAAATGATCAGTAATTACCAACAGAAACATCTAGAATTTGATATAATATACAAAAAAGTCCTGTCATTGACTAAGAACTATAAGGCTCCCCGCGCACTAGGCAGCCTGGCTGCGCAGCCAGGCTGCGGCGGCGGCCAGACGAACATATGACGTTCTATGGGAGCCCGCGCACATAAACAGCCCCGAACTCCTGGCTGCGGCAGTCATTACAACGCGTCTATTGCACGGCAGCCCATTGGCTGCGCGCAGCCAGAGCGATTGTTGGCGAATGTATGTGGCTGCCGTCAGTCTCCGCGCACTTGTAGCAGCCAAGATGTATTTTTTGTTCCGTGATTGAATTTACCTTGATTGAATTTCTTATTTTTGCTAAAAGGTTATCAAACTATTGCACTGACATTCTCGTTTATTTAAAAAACCGGTCTGGGTATATACGAACATCTTTAAAATAGATATAGAATAAGCCTTTTGAGTGCCGTTCTAGAAAAAGATGATGGATCCAATGTATTTTCTTTGCTTTGCGTTTTTTACGAGATAAATAAAAATTATAAGTTCTTCTACGTCCATATCGCTTGACGAAAGGATCATAAATGGCCGTCGATTAGCTGCTATAACTGGCTGCTGAAATATTCCGGCCGCCGCGCGCCGCAGCCAGGCTGCCTAGTGCGCGGGGACCCTTACGTATACTAGTCAACGTTAGCTCGTAAATCAATTTAAATTTGCTACCTACTTCTATGCATATAGATATATATGCGTAAAAAGATCAACAAAAGAGAAGAGATCAAAAAAGAGAAACAAAATAGAAATTTATACCTAGTCAGGTCATAAGTATTGTCACACAGTAAAAACTTTTCTTTTAGAATGCTGGCCACAAAAAAGTTTATTGAATTCGAATTTCGAATTGTTCATGAAAATAAAAAAGGTATACTTTTAGAATTTTACTCATTTTTAAATATGGAGTGGACGCTTAAAGAAGACCGTGTTGCAGTTATTGCGTTGCATCGTTGCAGTTACGCGCCAATTCAAATTTTTAACATACTGAAAAATTTGAATATAACCAAAAGATTCGTTTATCGTACCATCAAACGATACAATGAAGACTCTAGTGTAGATGACAGGTCAAGAAGTGGTCGCCCTCGGTCTGTTAGGACTCCAGCAGTGATAAAAGCTGTGAAGGCACGAATTCAAAGAAATCCCAAACGTAAGCAGAAACTGTTGGCCCTTCAGATGGGGTTAAGCAGAACCACGGTGAAAAGGGTGTAAAATGAAGACTTAGGGCTTCGGGCATATCGAAGAAAAACAGGACATCGTTTGAATGCTCGTCTAATGGACCTGAGACTGAAGAGATGCCGCGCTTTGTTGAAGCGGTACGTGGGAAAAAAATATCGGGAAATTCTTTTTTCGGATGAAAAAATGTTTACCGTAGAAGAGAGCTACAACAAACAAAATGATAAGGTGTACGCACACAGTAGTGAAGAAGCGAGCAACCGTATTCCGCGTGTCCAACGAGGTCATTTTCCATCCTCGCTCATGGTATGGTTGGGAGTTTCTTATTGGGGCTTAACAGAGGTACATTTTTGTGAGAAAGGTGTAAAAACGAATGCTGTTGTGTATCAAAATACAGTCCTGACGAACCTTGTGGAACCTGTTTCTCATACCATGTTCAATAACAGGCACTGGGTATTCCAGCAAGATTCGGCGCCAGCTCATAGAGCGAAGAGCACACAAGACTGGCTGGCGGCGCGTGAAATCGACTTCATCCGGCACGAAGACTGGCCCTCCTCCAGTCCAGATTTGAATCCGTTAGATTACAAGATATGGCAATACTTGGAGGAAAAGGCGTGCTCAAAGCCTCATCCCAATTTGGAGTCACTCAAGACATCCTTGATTAAGGCAGCCGCCGATATTGACATGGACCTCGTTCGTGCTGCGATAGACGACTGGCCGCGTAGATTGAAGGCCTGTATTCAAAATCACGGAGGTCATTTTGAATAAACTTTAATGTCATAAGAATCTATGTTTTGTTAAGTTCATTTTGGTATATGAATGGTTACATAATGAATAAACTTGTTACAATTATTTTACATTAAACATGTGACAGAATTTATGACCTGACTAGGTACTTTTATAAGTTACTGTGATTGTCTCATCTATAGTTATGAATATTTTAGCATTAAACATGCAGTGTCAATAAAAAGTGCACTTATAAATAATAAGTTAAGCTTTTTTTAATAATCACAGCGAGTCATAATACCAAGTTATGATTAAATCAAGATAATTAAATTTATGTTATATAATATAGTTATATAACATATCAGGTTCAACAAGAATTATAACAACTCGTATTATCAGCTTTGAAATAGCAGGTGACATTATAGAATAATTTCCAACAGTATAATTGTGTAATTTAAATATATTAATTAAGGCAATCTTTGATTAGAAAGTTACCAATATAACTTAAACTTGTTCGTATGGTTCCATCCAATAATAAAAATAGGCGATTACCTTACCAATACCTTTCATGAAAATGGATTACTACTTTGGGTTTTCTTTTCAGTTTTGGAGGTCAGAAATTTTAATTTAGCCGTATCTATTCCATCTTTTCGCTAGCAACTCTGCTCAAGAAAAGGAAAAGTTGTAAGGTAAATATGTCCAAACCCGATGAGTATATACCTGATATACCTCTAGCTCAGAAGTTAAAGCGGCAATTGTGGTATTCTTGAAAATGACACTAGATTTCAAATAAGCTTCATTTACTGATATTACAGCTGTCTTACTAGAATTGGTCAAGATAGTTTTGATTGAAAAATTAGTTAAATATATTCTACTTACCTTTACTGCACATTCCACATACCGCAAGCGTTACAACTATGGGTGCTATGTACTTACTTTTTTGCAACATAAAGATTAAAGAGAAGCATTTGATACTCATGCTTGTAAGTAGCTACGTACATTGGAAAAATGAGATAAATAAACTTCTTGTAAAACTGAAAGATTTGTAAGAATTATTTAAGGTTTTAAGATATTTTTCTAACGGTTAACAACGCCAATTAAAATTACACAAAGATTCATCTTAGCGCCATCATTATTCCTTATGTATGATATTTAAACACAATATGGTTGGATTCCCATAAATTATTGGCAAAATTCAATAAGATCATAGTTGACTATAAAAACTTAAAACCTTAATATAATGCAAATGGTTGGACCTTATATAGTATAAATGTGTATCAAGTAACGAGAATATCATATTTAAACAATTATTATTAATATATTATTTAAGCATGTTATTAATGAAAAATATATCTATTGCTACCATTTTGTTACTTCGTTAAAAAATTATCATGTTATTGCAACAATACCCTTGAATTACGAATTAATTTAAAAAACTAAGTCATCTCAGAACCTCGTTAACGAAAACTGTATGCGGAGTAAGGCACCATATAGACGGTCCTTATTAACGTGTATTCCGTAATCATCAAAAACAGTTGTGTTTTATGTACGTTACTCGTTTTATTGGAAATTTTCGAAATGGTCGACTAAAAAAGTCATTACCACATTAACTCTAAAGAACTCGGCCATTGAATATCGGATCAATTGCTGTTTTACTCTGTAATTATATATATTCTTTAGTTTATCGTAATATGGATTGCTAAGAGGTATGTATTATGTCTGCCGAATCCAACTAAGATGCTGCACTAGTATTTCTGAATGATTTGTATATCTCTTCTATTAGTCATTCAGAAGATACATAACCGAATCTATTTTTTATTATCTGAGTCCATTCACTATTAAAACTGTATTTTTTTATATACTACCTTTAGCAATGCACCCAAAATGACAAAGTATATTAAAAATAACCATCTGTAGGGTGTTTCGCGATCTGTAACCGATGTATTATGTTAGTGACTTCTTTTTAATATAGTTTGATTCTCCAAAGACAAAGCATTCGTTAGTATTAATTTCTAGAGGTCGTTAAAGATACTATTGTGCTTTGTCATGACCCGCAACCTAAACCTTGGATCCCGTTTAGTCTAATCGGTGAGATCTACGTGAGTGGTGATAGTGGTTGCGACCTGCCGCGGCCGTTTGCTCGGCGTCTCCTCCTCATCGCGATGCTCGTCACCTGCAGACGCTGACGGAGGGAGGCTGAAAACATTATTATTAATTGAATTTATGTTACTTTTAAAACTATTTTAGTTTACACCCAAGAGTTTTATTACATGAGAAATATGCAAGCTGAAGTGGCAATGGACCAGTTACGTTAGAGTAAACGTGTCTTGGAGTTTAGACCGAGTCTAGAAAACGTAGCGTAGGACGCCCTCCAGCCCGATGCACAGATGACCTACGCAAGGTTGTCGGTTGAGGCTGGATGGGAAAAGTAAGGGACCGGAATATGTAGGCAGGCCTACGTCTAGCAGTGGTCTATGATTACGGCCTTATGATTGGCCTTAGGATTTTGATTAGAGAATAGTCATTTAGACAAACTTGCATTTACTCACATATTCTCTTTATTCTCAAATAACAAAACATCAAATATTTAAAACGTACCTATGCTTGGAGTAATGTAGACCAGCTCTTCGAACTAGTTGTCGAGCAAGTGGGAACAGCTCGTCTCGCCTGGTCAAAAGGGCCGGCACACATCTGCATATTTGTGCTGCTGCTTCGTTGACCATTACCTGAAATATAAAGTTAATTATGTTGCAGTTTCCTTTTTATTTAAACAAAATAAATCTTGATTCACATTCGTCTTTATGATATAAAATATGTGTAATAATTACAATAAAAAAAAATGTGAATAATTTTTTTTATTGCTGTAGGACAGCAGACAGGCTAACGGCCCGCTTAGAATTTAGCAGTTACCGTCGCGCTTCGCCTATGGGTGTTTACAATTCCAGTGGCAACGCGAACACGCTGCTGTCCCATAAGGGTACAGAAACTTGAGTCACTAATGCCGGAACACAACACAAGGTTATTATGGCGGCATACTTAAGACCAAAGGTGGTCGCCATCCAGACAGGCTTGAGGCCCTATCACGTAGCTAGGGTGGGTTGTTTTGTCGGCTTTTACGACAGGCCTACCCCGGCCACAGAGGTTTGTATTCTTTCTCCGCCCCTGCACGGGTAAAAATTGTACTTATAATAATAATAATTTCAAATTGTAAAGGGTTTTTTCGGACTAATATAATTAATATAAGGAACTAAAAGCAACATGAAAGACTCTTATCGTTACCTCATGTAGAGTTAATGGTTTTTCAGGTTTCCTCTTACAATCAAACCTTCCGTAAATCGCGGCGTATTTTCTAATTTCTTCCATCCGCCTGGGATCGGACTCCGGCATCATCATTACTAATTCCAAATCTTTACAAGTTTTCTTTTTCGTGTTTTGAGGCTTTGGTTCCAACTGAGGTAAATGCTTGCTCAATTTTTCAGCGGCAGCTGAGAGTTTTTGTACGTGAAGGTCTAATAATACAGGCGTTAATTGTACGGGGGATGTTAACGAGTTTGGACTTGATCCTGCAGAAGGGGGACAGGCACTCTGTGGGGAAAACGACCTAGAAGCAGATGAAGTAACTGGAGCAGCTGCAGCTGGTGATGGAGGCAGTACTATTTTTGTAAAAGTATTTGTATGAACTGGACTAGCATTTGGTGCAGAAGTGTTGGAACTACAGCTATTTTCTGGTGCACCTGGGGAAGGGCTGTACATGGGTCTACTATTTTCTGGAGATGCAACACTTCTGGGTAATACATTGGGAATAGTTGGAGGCATATTCAGTAGTCTTTGATTGCATTGAATAAAAGGATTCTCAGTTGGACAAATGTTTGGTACTATAGGGATTTGAAAAAGAGCTGGGTTGTTGACCCATTCTTGGAGTGCTTTTTGGAGTCGTCTGACATGTAAGGGTTTTGAGGCCATCCCAACTAGAGCCATTATTTCGAGAAACTCTTCTTCGCCAGCATCACAAAGCTGTTGTACATCGTCCCCACCTGAAAGATCAAAGTTCAATATTTACATTGTACTAGAAACTAAAAAAAATTTTATTACTGTAGGACAGCAGACAGGCTGATGACCCGCAAAATTAGATTAGAATTTAGCAGTTACCGTCGCCAGTGGCATTGCGAACACGCTGCTGGCCTATAAGGGTACAGAAACTTGGGTCACTAATGCCGGAACACAACACAAAGTTACTATGGCGGCATACTTAAGACCAAAGGTGGTCGCCATCCAGACGAGCTTGGAGCCCTACCACGTAGCTAGGGTGGATTATTTTGTCACCTATTATGTCAGAATTTTCAGATTGAAAAACTATATAATCATAAATAAAACAAAAACAGACATAACAATTAAAATCAAAAGACTGAAGTAGAGACGGGCTGGCCACGTGATAAGCGAATGCGACAGATGGGGCCGCAGGGTGACGCAGTGGTATTTCAGAGATGGCAAGAGGAAGAGAGGTAGACCGCATAAAAGATGGGATGACGACATTTGACAAGTGGCAGGAGTCACGTGGAACAGTGACACAGGAAAGGAAAGAATGGAAAAGGTTGGAGGAAGCCTATGCCGATTAGCAAACAGATCTAGGAAAGATTACCAAGCAACAGATATTAGCTTAAATAGTTTATTTAGTTTAAGTGTAAAGTATTATTCAATTATAAATTTAAACCCACTGTAATTAGTTATGAGATCTGAATAAAAGGCTAATATTATTATTATTCTCATTATTTATTTTCTTTTCTAGTTTTTTACATTTTTCAATATAAATTTTATAAAATATTAATATTAAAATATACTTTATTTTATAAAACGATACTTACAAATAAATTAAATTAAAAAATGTAAAAAACTGTCTGTCGCGGCTCCAGAGACAGGAATCTCCTCACTATGCGTGCCGTGCTTAGGAGAACCGCCTTCTGTATCCGACCCTTCACCGACCCCATTTACCTAGCGAAAGCCTCTCTAGGTGTTTATCGAAGCTCTTCGCTATAAGCCTGTTCACTGACACCACTATTGGTACGATGCTCGTTGATTCCATGCGCCACATGGCGGTAACCTCGTGAGCGAGATCTAAATATTTTGTAATCTTGTCAGTTTCTGCTTTCACGAGGATATAATATCAATGATCATCGTATGTCTCGCAGATCGATCTATTATCACAATATTTCCAACAATAATCCTGCCTGTGATAATAAATCGATCCCAGTAGAGCATGATATGGCCACTATCAAGAACTGGCTCAGGCATTTATTTATTTATGTATTCATGTAGTTATTATTATTATTATATGTCAGACCGACCCCGGCCACCGCGGTCAGTATTCTTGCTTTGCCCTGCACATATATGTAACCACTAACCGTTATCTACTATGGTTTTGGTTATGTTGGTTCAATCTCCAACTGAGTGTAAAATGCGTATATGATCTATAGCTAGTTAATTTAGTTCGACGTGTGTCAATTATTTTTAAAACTTCTACATTCGTTACATATTTTCACTCAGTTCAGAATAGTTTAAAAAAAAATTTTGGTCAGAAGGTAAATTAATTATAACTTGATATAAACTTAATGAAAACATGAAAAAATAGATTCTCAGAGTAAAAAACAGCGTCTTCATAAAGCATATGCGCGGACGCGGCCCGTCGTCTCGGTATGCAAATTATTGTCTTTTTTGCAGTTCTTTCTTTTAATATCTTCTGTTCTGAATCTAGGGTTCCGCTGAAATTTATTGCTTAAATAATATTTTTATAATAACTTAGTTTTAGATGAATTTGTGAGCCTACTTTTATCTTATGAACTTAACAAAACATTTTTTTTATCTTATCCTAAAGGAATTAATTTGATTTATTGAAACTTTTGGTCGTAGATATAAAACTTTTTTCATGTTACGTTACTTTTTCAAATTTAATTGTTTCGTTTAGATCGAAAATAAAAATACGGCTACCCTACATACTAAGCCACAGGTATTTAAGCCTTATTTCTTGTGAGTTCTTGGTCCAGAAAAGTAAAAATCACTGAAAGGCATCGATATAAGCAAAAGAACGAAATATTTGTATGTTTAATATTTGTAAGTTTCTTTTCGTTTGGGGCTGTATTTTAAATGTGCACGCTATTTTTTAAAAATATATTCAGATTCACCTGAAAAAATACATTTAAAAGGCATCAAAAGTATTTTTATGAATACAGAACCCTTCTCCAAACTTGGAACTCATTGTACCCTATATTAATCTGTTTAATTTTGTAAATCTCCGAAGGGTAACGTCTTTGTTTTTTTAACTCCCTTTGCAAAATGGTCACGTAACACATTTGCATATACGTCTAAATTAAAAGTCGTGAGCTTGTATTTTTTTGTGCAATCACACGTTTTTTAATATTAACAATGATAGCGCAATGAACTTGTGTAGCTAGTTTTAATATTAAAATTATTAACTTGAGACTTTTTCGTCGAATCTTCAAGAACTTTTATTACTGTTATATTGAAATTGTTACTTGTTCTAATGCATTCCTTTTTAAAATATAATCGAAATTCATAAATTATTTATATTTCGGAGAAATATACAATTTAAATAACTATTTTAATGTTGTGATTTTATGATTGGAGTATGGCAGACTCCGGCCAACTGGTAAGCAGTTGTCGTCAACTATAAATGCATGTAACGCCAAGGGTATTAATTAGCTTTAAAAAAAAAGACTACGAGAAGAAGGAAGGAAGTAAAGAAACGTATCAGCTAATATACATATAAGTAATCTATCTTCTATATATATATATATATATATATATATATATATATATATATATATATATATATATATATATATATATATATATATATATATATATATATATATATATATATATATATATATATATATATATATATATATATATCTATATAAGAGATTTCCCCTTATATAGTCACTCATCACGATATCTCTGGAACCATTAGAGCTTAAGACTTGAAATTTGGTAAGAATATTCTGTTCACCGAGTAGAGGTCAGCTAAGAACGGGTTTTACGAAGTTCCACCCCCAAGAGGGGTTGCGGGGGCGTTAATTATTTATATGGCAGAACAATGTTTGCCGGGTCAGCTAGTAATATATATCCATTATCTACCAATAGCATATCCACCTCCGAGAGGGAATGGGCAAAATATCCGCCACGCTTTTCAAGGTTTTAGCGGATTACAGTTATGGCTGTATGGCTTGAGGCTTTCTCCGTACAGGGGCGGAGTAAGAATACTAACACCAGCGGCCGGTGGCGGCGTGGCGGAAAGGTGACCAAACAACCCAAATCACCTCTGGCTGGTCACTAAATATACCGCCATAATAACCTTGCGTTGTATTCCGACTTAACTGACCCAGATTCCTGCTCCCCTACGTGGATGGCAGCATGTAAGCGACGCCCCTAGCGTAGCAAACATCTATAGGCGACGGTAACTGTTTACTATTAAGTGCGCCTTAAGTTTGCCTGCTGCTAAACAGCGTTAGAATTGAGATAATGAGCCGACATAAAACACTGAGTTATCTAATGCGATATAGCCTAAACATACCCATTTCCAGAAGTGTGTCGTAATAGGCAAGGAGGCTTGCTCTCTGCATCACTCTATACAGCTGCAGCTCGGCTTCGTTCGCTGGCGCTGACGTCACTACCACTGAAAAATTTAAACAATCATTATTAATTTTTTTTATTACTGAAAAACAGCAGACAGATTGGCGGCCCACAATAATAAGCAGTATCGTCACCAGAAGTCATTGCCATCCTGACGGGCTTGGGGCTCTATTACGTAACTAGAGTTGCTTGCCTTTTACGACATATTCTTATTCCGCCCCTGCACGGAGACGATCTTACTGACAGATGTCATATCTTGATATTATTGACATTATTAAGTCTTTTTTTTATTGCTGTAGACCAGCAGACAAGCTGACGGCCCGCTTAGAATTTAGCAGTTACCGTCGCCTATGGGTGTTTGCAGCGCCAGTGGCATCGCGAACACGCTGTGTCCCATAAGGTCACTAATGCCGGAACACAACAAATGGTTATTATGGCGTCATACTTAAGACCAAAGGTGGTCGCCATCCAGTCGAGCTTGGGACCCTACCACGTAGATAGGGTTGTTTTGTCGCCTTTTACGACAGGCCGACCCCGGCCGCAGAAGTCAGTATTCTTTCTCCGCCCCTGCACGGTTAGTCAGTCACGGATTTAACAAAATTGTTTGAACTACTGATGTAAAAATGTTTTATGAAAAGTTAAAGTTTCTTCTCAGTTAACTTCTTAGATATATAAAAGTAGATATATAAAAAAATATTTTTTATTTTATACTAGCTAGTGAAAGCTTACACAATAATAATGAATTCTTTCAAATAATGACTAAGCATTGATTTTATATATCGTCCTTAAACGTATGCTAACACGAACGGTGTTTTTAGAGTAAATGGATATCATAAGCGTCTCATCACGTCGAACTCTTATCGCGGCAGTCGTTCTTTCGTTGGTACCTGGCAGTCGTCCACGGCTGGCCTTGCCAACTAGCGTTATAGCAGGACTTAATTTTGGTCATACGACGATTGCGGCAACAAAAATTATTTAGTCTAATGGTATTTAAACAGTTTTACAATCCTATATAAAAACTGTTAAGGCGAAACTTCTGCGAAATCGATCCAGTATATAATTTTACACTCCCAAATTTTGCATTCAGGCACCCATAAAAAGTTAACCCTTTGCAATTTAAAAACGTATTTGATGCAAAAAACTAGAAGCGCGCCGTACACCTGCCTTTAACTAATTACAGCGTTTGTAGTACGAGTATAAGGATTGGTTAAAATGGATTTAGGTTTATCATGCGCATTATAAATGAAAAATAAGTTGATTTCCCATCCTGTAGAGGTCTCTGTTGATGGCATCACTATTTACTATTGAGAAAAGCCTTGTCAGGGTTCCATTCTGTATCTTTCTTTGAAAAGGATCTGATTTTAGCCAGGCATATGAGGCTATATACATATATATATATATATATATATATATATATATATATATATATATATACCTAGTCAGGTCATAAATTCTGTCACATGTTTAATGTAAAATAATTGTAACAAGTTTATTAATTATGTAACCATTCATATACCAAAATGAACTTAACAAAACATAGATTCTTATGACATTAAAGTTTATTCAAAATGACCTCCGTGATTTTGAATACAAGCCTTCAATCTGCGCGGCCAGTCGTCTATCGCAGCACGAACGAGGTCCATGTCAATATCGGCGGCTGCCTTAATCAAGGATGTCTTGAGTGACTCCAAATTGGGATGAGGCTTTGAGCACGTCTTTTCCTCCAAGTGTTGCCATATCTTGTAATCTAACGGATTCAAATCTGGACTGGAGGAGGGCCAGTCTTCGTGCCGGATGAAGTCGATTTCACGCGCCGCCAGCCAGTCTTGTGTGCTCTTCGCTCTATGAGCTGGCGCCGAATCTTGTTGGAATACCCAGTGCCTGTTATTGAACATGGTATGAGAAACAGGTTCCACAAGGTTCGTCAGGACTGTATTTTGATACACAACAGCATTCGTTTTTACACCTTTCTCACAAAAATGTACCTCTGTTAAGCCCCAATAAGAAACTTCCAACCATACCATGAGCGAGGATGGAAAATGACCTCGTTGGACACGCAGAATACGGTTGCTCGCTTCTTCACTACTGTGTGCGTACACCTTATCATTTTGTTTGTTGTAGCTCTCTTCTACGGTAAACATTTTTTCATCCGAAAAAAGAATTTCCCGATATTTTTTTCCGCGTACCGCTTCAACAAAGCGCGGCATCTCTTCAGTCTCAG
This sequence comes from Malacosoma neustria, assembly GCA_963693495.1. Taxonomy (NCBI): domain Eukaryota; kingdom Metazoa; phylum Arthropoda; class Insecta; order Lepidoptera; family Lasiocampidae; genus Malacosoma; species Malacosoma neustria. Next base: position 15,240,443 of record OY856390.1, read on the forward strand.
GTCCATTAGACGAGCATTCAAACGATGTCCTGTTTTTCTTCGATATGCCCGAAGCCCTAAGTCTTCATTTAACACCCTTTTCACCGTGGTTCTGCTTAACCCCATCTGAAGGGCCAACAGTTTCTGCTTACGTTTGGGATTTCTTTGAATTCGTGCCTTCACAGCTTTTATCACTGCTGGAGTCCTAACAGACCGAGGGCGACCACTTCTTGACCTGTCATCTACACTAGAGTCTTCATTGTATCGTTTGATGGTACGATAAACGAATCTTTTGGTAATATTCAAATTTTTCAGTATGTTAAAAATTTGAATTGGCGCGTAACCGCAACGATACAACGCAATAACTGCAACACGGTCTTCTTTAAGCGTCCACTCCATATTTAAAAATGAGTAAAATTCTAAAAGTTATACATTTTTATTTTCATGAACAATTCGAAATTCTAATTCAATAAACTTTTTTGTGGCCAGCATTCTAAAAGAAAAGTTTTTACTGTGTGACAATACTTATGACCTGACTAGGTATATATCTACCTAGAGATAAAAGGTTTTTTAAATTCTTAAACGGTTTTCGCTAAATGGGAATATATCGTACTGACAGCGAAGAACACGTAAGGAAACCTGCATACAGGTATCAACTTGGACAAGTGGCAAGTACGAAGTTTCCTCAAGGCAGTGGTCCATATATATATATATATATATATATATATATATATATATATATATATATATATATATATATATATATATATATATATATATATTTTTTTTTTAATGCTGTAGGACAGCAGACAGGCTGACGGCCCGCTTAGACTTTAGTAGTTACCGTCGCCTATAGATGTTTGCAACGCCAATGGTATCACAAACACGCTGCTGTCCCATAAGGGTACAGGAACTTGGGTCACTAATGCCGGAACACAACACAAGGTTATTATGGCGGCATACTTAAGACGGAAGGTGGTCGCCATCCAGACGGGCTTGAGGCCCTACCACGTAGCTAGGGTGGGTTGTTTTGTCGCCTTTTACGACAGGCCGACCCCGGCCGCAGAGGTTAGTATTCTTTCTCCGCCCCTGCACGGATATAACAGATTTATAATTTTACAGAATTTATGATTGTTATAATTTGTTGATACACTAGTCGGATGGCAAGGAATACATAAATTTATTTTACCTTCACCAAGTCCCAATAATTTTTCCGTGCAGGGGCGGAGTAAGAATACTAACCTCTGCGGCCGGTGTCGGCTTGTCGTAAAAGGCGACAAAATAACCCTAGCGTCGTGGTAGGGTTCCAAGCCTCTAGCGTCGCAAACATCCATAGGTGACGGTAACTGCTTATTATTAGTGGACCATCAGCCTGTCTGCTGTTCGTAAAGAATGAAAAAAATAGTATACCTAAAAATTTACATTTGACATATGTATTCAATTAATTTTTAAACTTACATCTAAGTGGTATAAAAGAGTGTACAGAAAACTCATTAAATTTTTGGTGAAATAATATAACAGACGCGCTTTGAAACCACCCCACACTATTTACAAGGCACCCCTTCTTTTAACCCTATTTTCTTGACGACCGTTACTAACTCAAAAAATAACCCAACTACATAACAGAGGAGGGTTCCTTTATTAAAACTCGTTTCACCAATCTTACACCCCGATTTTAGGGGTTGCTTTTATGAACCCGTCACTATTGAATGAAAAAAGTATGGGGTGGAACGAACCCCCACCTAAGTGTGGCCAGGTAGTAATTTTTTATGATTTTTTTTTTGTATCTATGCAACTTGGGCTGGGTCACATTTTTTGTCGATATATACCGCGAATGATTTATGTGTTATACCAAGTAAATATTTAGAATATATATATATATATATATATATATATATATATATATATATATATATATATATATATATATATATATATATATATATATATATATATATATATATATATATATATATTACAAAATATATGTAGGTATCTACTTTTAATATAAGTATTGGATGTTATGATTATATTTTTAATTACCATTTCATTTTAACTGTTATAAATACTGGACTTGAGGATAATTTACTGCTGAACAGCAGACAGGCTAACGGTCCACTTAGTAGAAAGCAGTTCCGCACCGCATCAACACTCCAGAAACCTGGGTCGCGGAACACAGCACATAGTTATTATGGTGGCATGTTTAGGGACCAGGGGTGGTGGCCATCCCGACGAGGGTGGCGTCCAAAAAGCTAGGGTTATTTATTCTTACCCCGTCCCTGCATGGAGACTGCATTAGTAGTATTTTTTCCAAAGAGTAGTAGATAAAACCTATCCAGTATATACTGAATTGCCCGCACATTTTAAGATTTTAATCAAATTAATACGCATAAATTTTTCCCCGTCCTACATTCCTCCATCCCTTCTTCCATAATTTAGGAAGAAGTCTTATGTTTCAGAAACTACTCGTACTCTAATATATCCAACTAATTTAGTGAAATGTTCGATAAATATGTACATAATATGAGACTAATGTAAATAGAAATTTCAATAAATAGAAATTAGAATGGATGGATAAAAGAGGAGGGGGAGGAGGGGAGGGGGGAGGAGGACCAAAGAAAAGATGAATGTTCAGTTGACGGCTAATAGAGGAGAGTGGAAGGACAGGACATGTTGTGCCGACGCCATATAGTTTGGGATAAGGGCAGGAAGAAGTTCGATAAATACATATTTGGTAACTGTCGCTTCACGTTCTACTTTTTTAACAAATCAACACATTTTGAAACAAAATTCAGCAAAATTTAGAAATAATTAGAAATATACAATATTTTTATAAGGGATTTGCTTTCTAGGAAAGTTTTCTAAATATGTAATACTTTAATTCAATTTTTTTATAAAACACATTACATTTTAAATAATCATGAAATCACACAAGATTAATTAATTTTTTAATAAAACTCATGAGAAATTCCGTAAAGTGGGTGTAAAATGAACAAAAAGCACAGTTTCTCCATCGACATTCCCCGACAATTTAGTAGATTAAAAAAGTTGAAATAAAAAAACTCACAGACAAGGTGATGTCCAAAAAAAAGATTTGCATAATCTCTCCTAACTACGTGCATTAAAAAATCGCCAGAGAGTATGCAAATTTCCATTTCGCGCCAAAGGGATCGTCCATAAAGTTCATTGTTTTTTTCTTCTTTTTTTTTTCATTTAAAAAATGGTCACGTAAGAAAGTAATTTGAATATTTAAACTTAATTTTATGCATCTCTCACGATGACTTAGAATTTTTTTTAGATTTCTAGGACCTTGTAATTTTTTTAATCGGGTGCTCATGTTAATTTTGTTTTTTCTTTGAGAAATGTAGTTTGGAAGATTCTCATACAATTACTATGAATACAATATTTAAGAAATTGCTCTTTTTTTTAAAGTAAATTTTCGTTTAGTTTTCTTTTCCTGCTTTTAGCGTCTTATTGAATGAAAGTATTCATATTTTAGAAGATTCATATATTATTATTAATAAAAAAACGAGCATAATTTTTTGTACTGAGAATGTCTTGAACTTCGGTTTACCTATCTCTTGCGCTTCCTTGCGTCAATGCCTGTCGTTGGTAATTTTTTCTTTACTTACACAAAAAGACACAAGAATGAAACTGAAAAACATTTGACTGAACTAAGTTATTCAGAAGCAACTGGCGTTTGAGACTCCAACCCTGAAAGGACTGGAGCTGAAAACTGAGCAGTGCATGCTTAGTTTGTGGTTTGAAAGCCAGTAAAAGAAGTAATCTATTAAACCAAGCCTCGCGGCATCTCGGCCAGACTAACGACTTGTTTTACGTTCACTTCGCTCAAAGTGAACGAAGGAGCGCCAGGATGGAATTGGTGGGTATAACAGTGATGTGTGCTTGCAGTCAAGAAACGGGGCACATGGGTGCAGTGCACGGAGAATACCACACTTCTACACTCTGCCGCACGTTCCCATGCAGCGGGGTGTGCGTAGTGCATAAAAAATATATTCTCATTATTAAATGATGCGCGTTTATTTATAAACTCCTCGTAACCCACATTGCGGCAAAACAAGTTACGAATAAAAGAAATGCATCCATAATCAACCTAATTACTATCAAATGACACCATACCCGCTTATTAATAAAATAACACGAACATTTCAATAACAAATAACATCCTGTGATAATTACCCCATATTGAATTAAGCTACCACCATTCCGTCTGTTTTAAAAGACACGTAGTTGGATATGTCGGGTTTGATGTAAGAGGTCTTCTTAATCGGTTGCAGTTTGAGAGTTCATACGAGTCTTAAATATTTATTCCATTACTCTATTTTTGTATATATATATTATAATAAATTTAAAAAAAATAGCTTATGTCCTTCTCCACGGTTTATCTCCATACCTAAATTCATCAAAATTCGTTCATCGTTTGAAAATGTAATAGACAGACAGTTACTTTAACATATATTATGTAGTATGGATATTAGTATGGTTTGGAAGAAATAGTTTCATGCAGCCATACTAGATTCAGTAATAAAGCTGTAAACATGCAAAATCGCTTGTTTACTTATATAATATAAAAAAAATTAATACTAGTCGTTAAATTCATTCCCATAGCAAATGCGATAAACATGGCCAATATTCTAGCTTTTCTATACAGGTGATTGCTAGCAAACTCTGCACAACCTTAATGTTTCAATTCCTGAGAAATCAACTAAGTCCAAGGATGGATGTATGCCTACGAAATAAACACTACTTAATTGCTGCTATAAAGCTTGCATTACCAAGATTCGCGGAGGACGGACGACTGCGTTGCGATCTAGCTGACCCTAAAACATCTGTACATCTATTGAATCTTAAAACAATCTTAAAATGTAACATTACATGTAAATGCGTATACATGTACCTTTTGTCCGTACAGGGTCGGGTAAGAATACCAACCCTTGCGACCGGGGGCGGCCTGTCGTAAAAGGCGACAAAATAACCCACCCTAACTACGTGGTAGGGCCTCAAGCCCGTCTAGATGGCACCCACTCTTGGTCTTAAGTATGCTGTCATAATAACCTTGTATTGTGTTCCGGCATTAGTGACCTAAGTTCAAGTACCTATGCGGACAGCAGCGTGTTCGCGGTGCCCTGGCATCACAAATATCCAAAAGCAACGGTAACTGCTTATTAGGTGAGCGTTAAGTTTGTCTTCTGTTACTCACCAATAAAAATTAAACTAGAAAGTGAATTTTCATCGCAATTAAATTAACAACATATCAAAAATTCCCACTAAAAGTCAGAAATTAAATGTGCAAAAAATATCCTCTTGTCTATTCTATCCACATTTGAATGATGTTTCATCTCCCAATTTCTTTGGCGGATAAACAAAAACACGCCTATTGTGGCGTATTTGAATAATCCAACGTTCCCATAGACAAGGCGCTAATGACCGGCGTTAGGGTAGCTACAGACGGGGTGAGTGTTTGGAGATTATTGTGTTACTTTACCATTGTATTATCTATTACACTGTGATATAGAAATATATTGTGTTCTTTATGATTTGTTATTACTGAAGGACGTTTTTACTAGCTTGTATTGGAAAAAGAATAATTATATCAAGTAAAAGAAAAAAAGAGAAATGAGGGCCGCAATAAGAAAAAATTGATATACCGACATGATGTAAAATTTATCGTAGACTGATAATAAACACATAAGAGTACATATATGTCAAAAAGTGTTTAATGTGTTATTATTATATTTTAACGATCAGATTATCTAATATTATCGACTAGTGATTTATTTTCTTATTGTGGCCATTAAAATCAGATAATACAAACGTCGTTAATCTTAGCCCAATACTTCCGCAGGTGGATCAAATTTCAAATCAAGATATCTTAACAAGCAATGGGTGGGATCATATTTTTTTTATTGCTGAGGTGACCCACTTAATTGTAAGCAGTTAGGGCGACGGTAATTACTACTAAGTTGGCCGTCACTCTGTCTGCTAATCTTCAGCAATAAAAAAAATTCAAAGCAGCAAAAAACCCATAACACAAGTGAAACTGTGTGTATTTTCGCGGTATATTTATTATTAGTTGACCCGGCAAACGTTGTTCTGCCATATGAATTTCAAAAAAGTAGCCTATGTTTTCCTAGGTCCAATCTATGACTATACCGAAACTCATCAAAATTGGTTCAGCAGTTTAGGCGTGAAAGCGTAACAAACAAACTCACTTTCGCATTTATAATATTAGTTAGGATTATTATTAAATTTTAAAAATACGTTACATAAAAAATTACTTCGTTTGTAATCACCCTTGGCTGACACCGCGAGGTGTGCACATGCATGTAATTAGCTATTTTTAACACACTTTTAGCACTTGCAAGTGATTGATATGCGTAATAGTGACGCATGAATATTTATGTAGGTACTTCATTGTGCAGGTTACTTGTAAAGGGATGTTGCTTTTTTCGGATCAAACTTCCGTGCGAATATTATCTGTGAGCGTCTTATGAGACAATAAATCTATTTATGAGTGTCTATGGTATCAGATTTAAATAGTGATGAAATGAGTTATAAATGAACGAACGGTTGGCATTATTGTGTGAAGTAAAAATAAAGGCACTCACGCACGCGCACAAACGCTCGCTTGCACTCACGCATAATCACTCACATTGTAAAAAAGCGTAGAAACTAGGCGTTACAAAAATAATGAAATAAAGGCGTGAGGGAAAAATAAAGCCTTGAGAAAATAAAAATCAATACAATAAAAATAAAATAAACGCCTAAAAAGCGTAGGAACTAAGCGTTAAAAAATAATGAAAAAATGACGTGAGGAAAAAAATAGAGCCTTGAGAAAATAAAAAAAACTGAATACTTGGGAAAATAAAAATAAATTCATTAAAAATAAAACACACGCCTTAAAACGCAAGGCTACAGCGGAGCGCTCCTCACAGTTAGAAGAAAAAATACATAATATTCTATTTTGCAGAAATTTTTCTACGTCAATAACCACCACATCAACTTCCAATACATGTTAATTAAAAATGGAAGAAGAAACTTGCGCCAGAAATACAGTAAGATCTAGTACTGGAGTAAGTGTGATCAAGTATTTCATCTACTTTTAGTAATTTCATATAAGTTTGTAGTATGTATTTAAGTTTCACCTTTGTAATTTTTGGCGCGATAAAAGCAATTTAATTTATAAAAATTCTTATTTTATTAGCTTAGTTTTTAAACTCTTTTGATCAGTTAAAGGTAAATAAACAGTCCCACTAACGTTTCTACTGAAGTTTAAAGAGTAGGTATGCTAAAAGTGTAGACGAAAATAATCATTTTTATCTGTGCAGGGGCGGAGAAAGAATACTAACCTTTGCGGCCGGGGTCGGCCTGTCGTAAAAGGCGACAAAACAACCCACCCTAGCTAGCTACGTGGTAGGACCTCAAACCCGTCTGGATGGCGACCACCTTTGGTCTTAAGTCTTTTTTTTTTTTTTTTTTTTTTTTTTATTCCACGTCCTGCTGCGGCACACCTCTCGGCATTACATCGCGACAGGCGGGGAGAGAGGAATCCTCTTGCTGTCTCCTTGCCCTTTCATCTTGGTCCTTGGCCTTCATTATTCTGGTTAGCATGCACTCTATGCCGTTCCAGTTTCTTTCGTTACGGAGCATGATCTCCAGCATATTTTCAGGGGAAAGAGATGCTTCGATTTCGAGACTAGCCTCCGTGTAGGTCCTGATTACTTCCCACCTTTTACACTCAAATATAGTGTGTGATATAGTATCTTTTTCACCACAGTATAAGCATGCGTCGGTGTCAACTTTTTTTATTTTATGTAGGAAGTCTTGGAAGTTCCCGTGTCCGCTGAATACCTGGGTCGTATAATAATTCATTTCCCCAAATTTTCTCCAGTACCATTTTCTCACATCTGGTATTAGTCGCTTTGTCCAGTTCTCCTCTCGATCAATCTTCTCCCACTCTTTTTGCCAAATTTCTACACTTACTTTCCTTAAACTCTTTTTTTCCTTCGCTGTCTTTCCTTGTGTTTTTATTCTTTCTTCGGCCAAAATAGTTATTGGAATCGTTCTGGCGATGATCATGCTTTTTTCTGTTGAAATCGTTCTATAACCCCTGCATATTCTTATAGATAGACGTCTTTGTGTTGCCAGTAATATGTTAGTGTACTTTGCGTATTGCAGTCCCCTGCTCCAGATTTGCACTGCGTAGAGCATTATGTTATTTGCGACTAGCGATAAAGTTCTTCTTTTAATCTCTCCAGCCCCTCCGATTCTTGGCATGATCCTCGCCAATGCAGATGTTGCAGTTGTTGCTCTTTCCGAAATCCATTTAATGTGTGGCCCAAAATTTAAGTTTTTGTCTAACAACACGCCCAAGTATTTTATAGTTGTCTGCGGGCGAATGATAACCCCGCCAATTTCAAATTTAACCTCTATTCGCGGTTTTTTCCTTCCTATCAGTAACGCTGCTTCTGTTTTCTGTATTGCCATTTGTAAATTATTTTCTTCTATCCATTTTGACACTGTCTGTAAGGTTTTGTTTGTTTTATTCATTAGGGTCTCTTCTGTTATTCCTGTTGATACGATAGCAAGATCATCTGCATATGCAATTAATTCGACCCCTTGTGGAACATTAAGTCTAAGTATGCCGTCATACATGATGTTCCAGAGCAGAGGACCCAACACAGAGCCTTGGGGGACGCCACAGGTGATAGAAGTCACGTGACCGTCCTCTGTAGTTAAAACTCTATCCGTAAAGTAGCTGGCTATTATGCGACATATATAAGGAGATATCTTCTTTCTTTCCAGTTCGCGCATGATCTGATTCCACGAGGCCGTATTGAATGCGTTTTTTATGTCAATTGTTACTATTGCACAGAACTCTCTCGTTTTGCAAGTTTTCTTCCTTTCCTTATCTGCTTTTTCAAGAACCTTTTTTATTGCATCGATAGTTGACATGCCTTCTCTGAAGCCGAATTGGTTTTCAGAGAGATTCCCTTTTCGGTTTAGTTCTGCGTCCAGTCTCATTTTTATTATGTGTTCCATTAATTTACCTAGGGTATCTAAAAGGCATATTGGCCTATATGCACTTGGTTCGGTTTCTGGTTTCCCTGGTTTTGGCAGAAGAACGAGTTTTGATTTCTTCCATGGGGCTGGGAATACGCCTTCTTTTAACGTCTTGTTAAGTACAGTTTTTAGCGTTCTCGGGTAAAATTGTGATATTAATTTAATTATCTCAGCTGGTATCATATCTGGTCCTGGTGCCTTGCCATTTTTCATTTTCTTGCATGCTGTCTTAATTTCTTCTACCGTTACCTCTTCGAAATTGTCTTTATTATCTAAAATATTCCAGATGATTTGAGGTCTACACGGAAAAATATTTTTAATGACATCTTTTTTTAGTTCTGGGAGAATGTTTATTGTTTTTGGCTTAATTTTTTTCATAACTATTTTGTACGCTTTTCCCCATACATCATTCTCAATTTCCTTGCATAGACTTTTCCAAGAATTTTCTTTTTCTCTTTTTATTAATATTCGTAGTTGTTTCTTCGCTTGTTTGTATTCATTTTTGGCTTCTTCGAAGCTTTTGTTTATATTCTTACCATTTATCCTCACCATCTTTCTTCTTTTACTTATACATTCCTCTCTGACCTTTTTTATTTCTTCGGTCCACCAGTACTGAGCTTTTTGTTTTAGGTTATTCATCTTTCTCGGCATACTGAAGTTACAAGCATTCGTGATGATATTAATTAGCTTATTTGCGTCTAGCAATTCTTCTTTTATTTGTGAAATTTGACCTTTAAATGACTCCAATAACTTATTCTTAAGTAATTGGACTTAAGTCTGCCGCCATAATAACCTTGTGTCAAGGCTTGTGTTGTGTTCCGGTATTAGTGACCCAAGTTCCTGTACCCTTATGGGACAGCAGCGTGTTCGCGATTCCACTGGCGTTGCAAACACCCATAGGCGACGGTAACTGCTAAATTCTAAGCGGGCCGTCAGCCTGTCTGCTGTCCTACAGCAATAAAAAAAAACAACTTCTATTCTATTCTAATGACCTCCGTGGCATAACTGTTAACAGACTTCTGTAGGCTTGCGGCAGTTACGAGTTCGATTCCCATTTCACGTAACATAAAGGCTACTTGCTTTGGTACTAGATGGCGCTGTGTGGATTGTCCTAGTATATTTATTTATTTATTATTTATTCTGTTTGTTTTAAGCTCCAATGCTTTGGGTTTGGGTATAAATTTTGCCAATGTCATAGAAAATAACCAACATACAAAAATTACAAAATGTAAATTTGATACTTTTGACTTTTTTAGATTATCTAAAGGTTTAGGTTTATTACAGTCCCATTGGCATGCATACTTGTTTGCGACTACTTATCATTCCCCAGAAATCCCTTGCTTCAACATAATAAGTATACTTTCTTATATTTCCGCAATAAACTATTTCTTTGTTTTATTCCAAGTAAAAGTGGATATAATCCCCACATGTCTTCCGCCGAACGCTGATCCGCACAGTAATAAAAACTCCACAAAAGACAATGACTCTACGAATTTACATATGAGATTAGTTTTAAAAAAGTATAGCTGTGAGAAACACATTTATGAATATAGGGTTCCGTATGGGTTGTTTACACCAGAACATGGATCAGAACATATAGGAAAAAAATGATTAATTTTTTCTCCGCGGGCATCTGTTATAAAATGCAACAAAACAACCCTACAACTAGGCCGTAGGACTCCAAGCCCGTCTAAATAAACCTGTCAGGACCTCCTCCTCAGATTGGGTTGACTGGCATCCGAAGCCATGACGTCATTATCCAAACGAACATAACCCTAAAATCTCTACATATAAAAAATAACTTACAACTTATATCATCACAATAATTTAGGCGTGTTACATTTTTTCCATGGCTTTTTACATCGATCGAAAGTGAGATTTCGGGCAGGTGGCCATTCGTTTTTCTAGTAATTAATCAGACTTGCATCTGTTGTAATTACCGACGGCCGAAGGGTTAATCAAATATAATAAAGAAATTAGAATACGATAGACATGTGTTTCTAAGATTTTTGGCGTAATTTGAAATTGACTTGTAATTATATTAATTGATTTTTTCCTTAGTAAAAGTCGAAGAAGCGATCATTTCAGTTATAAAAATCAGCTAGTATATATTAAGTAACCTATAAAATGACATTTCTTAGACTTCTGGGTAGACCCAAAAAGTGCTGGCTTGACGTCGTAAAGGGTAATATGCGTGCCAATGGGCCAATGGGCTCACTACCAGGGATGCTGAAGACCGTGCGAAGTGGAGAAGAAAAAGTCGGAAAGCGGACCCCGAGCGCCGAAGCGAGAGTTTGGGCTGTAACCGGGATTCAACGCAAAGATGATGATGATGAAAATGACATTTCTTAATATTTTCATCGTAGAATTCAGCCGATATAGTCATCATCATCTTACCGTTAATCTTGGTTGCACTAAACCGGTACTCGGGTCCGCTTTTCGAGATAACGAACTAAGTGTCGGAGTCTATATCAAAAGGCTAGTAATTTAATGTAATTTTACACTTGATACTGTTTAAATTTACTGTCCCATATTTCCCATTTCTCGTGCAACCCCATTATGGGTCGTTCCCTGTCTGACGTTTTATAATAACAGCCAAGAACGTCCCACTGCTGAGGTCAGGTCCCCCCATACAGTAGGGTAGTAGGTACAGCAGGACAGTATACTCGCCGTGATTGTCTAAGACGGATTGGCAGGTTACACATACTGGTGATTTTGGTATGCAGGTTTCCTCAACATGTACCTTTGTGACGTTACCTTGTAATAAAAATGTATTATTTCACTCACTAAAATTACATGTTCGTATGAATATCGTCTAAGAAACTCTATCGCAGCCCTTGGCTAGATATATAGATATATATAGATATAATATAGATAGATATAATTTATATATAGATATAATTTCTTGTATCGAAGGACTCTAGACTCTAACCTTTTTTTATTGTTGTAAGACAGCAGACAGGCTGATGGCCCACTTATTAATAACCAGTTAGGGGCACCACGAACACGCTGCTGTCCCATAAGGGTACAGGAACTCTGATCACTAATGCTGGAACACAACACAGTTATTATGGCGGCATATTTAAGACTAAAGGTGGCACCATCCAAACGGACTTGGGTCCCTACCACGTAGCTAGTGTGGGTTGTTTTGTTGCTTTTTATGACAGACTGACCCCGGCCGCAGAGGTCAGTATTTTTTCTCCGGCCTCTGCACGGATAAAGGACCTCCAAGGAATACGCAAATGAGGCTGTCCAAAAAATACAAGCGGCAGTCAATTTCTGACGAAGGCCATGGGAAAGACCTGGAATGAGATCAAAAGTAACGTTCAGGGCAGATAGAGATGGGGATGCCCTCCGCTCCATCTAGGAGACACAGGAATATAATGACGTATCGCCGGGGTTTTTACTATACATATTAAAATTAATACACAACATACATTTACATTAGGACTTATTTACTTAGTCTAGACCAGCGGTTTCGTCAAATTATTTCATTTAAGTGTAAATTTAAAAGAAGCAGCTATATTTAAAAATAAATAAAAAATACCTACAACAGTCAGAGTTCGTAATGAACCAAGATAAACGAAACTACCAACCCCACTGCCGTAGGCGCCACTTATGTTTTTACACTACGCTGCTATTAACAGCAAGCCTTTCTGCTAGTTAGCACCTCGCGGTTTTTGGGGTCGCCCGAAAAAATATACCCTTGGGGTATAACACAACTTTTTTAATTTTCGTATAACACGAAAGTATAAATAATGCCTTTACATAAATCTACACATTTAAATGGAACTAATAATAATTTTTATACTGGGAAAATGTACACAGCACCATCTGCCAAAACTAGTTCGGACGGCGGGCCGGGTGCTGTATGCCGCAGGCTCTTTGAGGTGACCGTGCGGTCGATGGCCCTTTACGGGGCCCCCATATGGGCGAATCGCGAATCGAAGACGCGCTGCGGCCTGCGTAGCAGCGCCGTCGTTTTGGCCGTCAGGGCTCTAAGGGTATACCGCACGGTGACCTTAGAAGCGGCTTCCCTGCTGGCTGGATATTCACCATGGGACCTTGAGCCTCATGTTCTGGCGCTGCCAGTAGCGTCGGAATGCATCCGAGCGCGGCTCTCGCCCCGCGCCTCTTGAAATAGAGGTAAAGCTGACGTAGCTGCGCGATGAGGTGCTCATGGTGGAATGGAAGGAGCGCCTCGCGAACCCTAGCAGACCTGGCCGAATGGATAGGAAGGCACCACGGTGCCCTGACCTTCCACCTGACGTAGGTCCTCTCGGGGCACGGTTGCTTCGGGAGGTAGTACCTGTGTCGCATAGGGCGGGAGGCGACGTCAGGATGCCACCGTTATGGCACCGTGCCATATCCTCCTGGATACGGTGACCTACACTATCGCCGTGTGATCTGCGTAACGCGAAGAGCACCGCGTCCTCGTCGCCCACATCGGCGTAGATCTGTCGCTCCCGGCCCTGATTCTGTCTGTGGTCGGGGGTGATCCTGGATGGACGGCCGTCGCCTTCTTCTGCGAGACAGTTATGTCCGCAAAGCAGTGGCGGAGCGGGAGCGGGAACTAACTAGGACACTCCTCTCCCGCTACCGCACGTCACGTCGACGGCGTCGGAGGGTATCCGATGACCTCCGGCCGCCGTAGAAAGCGGCAGCGGGCGACTCCTTGGGGGGAGATCCGCCGCCCGCACCATTGCCGAGAGGGTGAGGACTGCGTGCTGTTTCACGGTCCCCCTCAACTCCTTAGGACAGACAAAGAAGAGTGCCGAGGAGACGAAACCCTGACCCCTGGCGCTACAAGCCTCGGATAGAAAGAAGCCTTGGGATAGGAATCGAACCTGTGACCTACGCAGGCGTTTCGGCGTACCAAAGCCGTTGTTCCCCTGAGGTCGTCAATATTTAAAATAAAACTACTAATTTATTTGTAATTCGACGTATTCACGTTAGGAGGTGATAGGGGTGACTATTTGCGATAATTTTAATCCCCATATGCATTATACAAAAATGAACCATTTTCGGAGTTATCATGTTTTTCAGCTTCAAAATAAGTCAAAAATGCTACATCAAAAATTAGGTAACCTCTCGCATCCTCACACTATGGCGGCTGAAAGTCTCGCTGATGTCCGACGCCGTGGCAACCGCCCTCATTCCGCCGCCTCCGTTGCGGACATAACAGCCTCGCAGAGGCAACGGCAATTCTATTTACTTGTATTTTTACGCAAATGAAAGGAAAGGGTAGCGAAAGTATGTCAGTTGTTTATTACCCATAACGTAATGTACTGCTTCTTTTAGTACTAGATAACAATGTGTTCAGTACATTTATTAAAATAGTACAGGTCAGTTGTCAGCAACTCGCGGGTCGCATGCGGCTCATTGACTCCTCGGCTACGGCTCTTTCGCGAAATGTTTACTCCAGGCACGTGTTATCTATAATTATTTCCGTAATAATATCTCCTAGTAAAGAAAATCATCCGCTATGTGCAAAAAGTTAAACTTTGAGATACGCAGTGTTAAATGAAGTAGAAACATTTTTATGTAAAATTTTATGAGAAATAATTTATTTTAAAGTAATGTAATGATTAGAATCCTATAGCGGTTTATATATAATATATCAAAGTTTGGATGTCAAATTAGTCAAAAGCAGATATTGGTTTGAGAACGACAATAAGTATGCTAAAAAATTACTCTTTGAATAAATTTGTTTGAAAATTGTGAATGACAAGGTTGCCGACCACTTTATAGATATACATTGTTTTCCAAAACGCAAATGAGCCCAAGGGACGGTATTAGTTTACATTAAATGCATACACGGTCCATAATGTAGATAGGCCCTTTTTTTTTACTTAACCCTGCGCTCACATGGGGTGCGGGCCGGCCACCTGTCATTCTTTCAACCCTTCAACGACCAACGATTGCGTCACTACTTGTTTATTTTTTTAAATACGATTTTGTATTTGACTGAATTGTGTCACATTTTATTAGTTTATAAATTAATTATATTTTGAACTGCTTAGTATAAATATATATTCTAACACTTTTTTTCTAGAATAAAGATAGCCTACGTTACTCCTTGTTACATCAGCTATCTGCCAGTGAAAGTCCCGTTAAAATCGGTCCAGCCTATTCAACAAACAGACAGAAAGACACACAAAAATTGTAAAAAATGTTGTTTTGGTATATGTACCGTGTATACGTCCGAATGCACTTAGTAAAAAGCGGTTATTTTAATATTACAAGCAGATACTCCAATTTTATTTATTTGTATAGATTTATTTACTAAAAAGGTAAACAAGTTGCCTAGTTCCCATAATACAAGGGCTCTGTTTACTTTAGAACTAGATGGCGCTTTGTTAATCGTCCGGTATGTTTATTTACTCTATTATGATCCGAGAAATTATTGGCTCATCATTCAAAGCTTGCAATTGGAAACTACATGTAAACAGTCACAGGGTTTAAGCATCAGCGCATTTTCGTGGTTGTGTCTCAGTGGCTTTTGTCAGACAAGACGGCAGAAAAATGGATATGGCTAGATTTTCACGAGAACAACTAAATTCTTTAATAAACAAAAGCTTGCTACAAACAGTTTGAATAGCATCCTTTGTATTAATGAACACAATTAAAACTCACTGCCCAGCATTCACCCCGTCTTGCAACCCCAATCAGAACATCTTGCCGGAAGTGTCTTTATGGGGTCAGCATTTCCCACATATTGCAGCGGACACAACTAATGGGACAACCCTTCTATTTTGAGGGTTAAACTGATCCATCCGTTTATCTTATAGTATAATGAGCTAATAGTAATAATAATAAAAGTCCTGTTCCATTTCTGGACTCGGGTCTTCCCTAGAGGGTACAGACCCGCAACATTCACATAGCGATGACATCTGCAGGTTTCCTCACGAAGTTATTCTACAGAACATAATCTTTAAAAAAATTATGTTCTAAAGTTTATAGAGATTGGAAGAGAAATTAGGCATTACGCAAAAAAATGTCCTCGTTAGATACGAATCTAGGACCTCTTATTCTCCGAGTATACTACTTGGATATTAGTGCTATAATGGCCGTCATACGAAGACTATTGTTAAAGCAATTGGTGAGGTCACAAATATTTATGTGGCAAGATATTACAGTCACATGTCAGTGAAGGGGGGTTTCTATCCGTGCAGGGGCGGAGAAAGAACACTAACCTCTGTGGCCGGGGTCAGCCTGTCGTAAAAGGTGACAAAACAACTCACCCTAGCTACGTGGTAGTCAAGCCCGTCTGGATGGCGACCATCTTTGGTCTTAAGTATGCCGCCATAATAACCTTGTGTTGTGTTTTGGCATTAGTGACCCAAGTTCCTGTACCCTTATGGGACAGCAGCGTGTTCGCGATGCCACCGGCGTTGCATACACCTATAGGCGACGGTAACTGCTAAATCCTAAGCGGGCCGTCAGCCTGTCTGCTGTTCTATAGCAATAAAAAAAAAAAAAGTGAAATGTATAGTTGGGCTTATGTTCAGTGAAGTGTTCTGGACTCCGAACAGTGATTTTAGATCTTTCGTTACTTTTGCCTAGCTAGTATACTTGTAGAGTCGATTTTGTAATTTTCAAGAATGCTTCAGAGTGGTAATCCAGATTTTAGTGGTTCAAATCAGGGAATGCCAACATGCTGACTCCCTCATAAGCCCTAATAATATATCCCTCCATACGTGTATAAACAGAGTTTTGTGCAATCGGTCGGATAGTTCAATCATGCGCCACTGGGTACAGTTGAACTATGGACATTATACTGTCTAATTAATAAATAAATAATAATTAAGGAATGAGTTAATTGGTGTCTTTAAACTGTCCCACTGCTGTGATCCTGCCTCCTGCTGTGCTCCCTAGACGGAACGGCATTATACTCGCCACGCTTGCCAAGATGGATTGCCGAGTTACACATACCGGTAATCTCAGTATGCATGTTACCTCAAGCTGTTTCTTTCACCGGCGGTACAAATTATTCCATAATAATAATAAGTTTTTAAGTTTAATAAGCGAGAGAAATTGTCTAAGCGGTGACTGGGACAGTTCGATTCGAACCCTATCCCTAAAGGCTTATCGATAAGAAATTCAAATGTTCATTTGAAAGAGAAAGGTGCTGTTGCAGATGTTCAAAGAGATAAAAAATGTTAAATTACCATCTCACGTATGTTTGTTGACCATTATGCATTTCTTGTTTTTATCCCCAACCCTCATCCACCGCGGAAGTGAACATCGGGGTCACTTGTTCCCACAACTAGCACCTCAGCGGTTAGGTTAAAAAATAAAACATATAATTCTCAACCCTTCCGCGTTGTTTTTTCTATTTTATGAGAAAAAAGTAGTGTGGTTCTGTATATCTTACAGAATAAATTTATTATTAAATTCCTTAATTTAAATTATCATCTAATCGAGTAAATGGCATATTGATTAATTGGCCAATGGGTTCTGGCATATTCGACGACCTCCGGGCGTAACGGTTAGGCACGTCAGCACGCTTGCGAAGGTCACGGATTCGATTCCCGTTCAGAGTCTGAGTGTTTATGTATAATATGTAGAACAGAATAGAAAATTATTTAATGTACTTAATGAATATATACATAAATTGAAGGAAAAGAAATACAAAATTATGAAACAATCGGCGGTTTTGTCGCCATAGCAAGCGATATATTCCTTTAAGCGATAAGGCCGCCTATTGTGTATTAGTTGTGAGAAATTCTATGTTTGTAGATAAAGTCAGTATACAATAAAGAGCTATCTATCTATCTATCTTCCGAACAATCTAATAACATTTTTACAAAAGGAAATTTGATGGCGGCGTACAAAAAAGTGTATTTCTTAAAAAGAAGTATATATGTAGTATATCAGTTATCTAGTACCCATAACACAAGTGCTAAGCGACTTAGTCGAGGACTAAATGGCGTTTTTTTTAATGCTGTAGTACAGCAGACAGGCTGATGGCCCGCTTAAAATTTAGCAGTCAGCCCATGAGTATTTGCAACTCCCGTTACTTCGCGAACACGCTGTTGTCCCCCATAAGGGTACAAAAACTTGGGTCACTAATGCCGGAACACAACTCACGGTAGTTAAGGTTGTCGCCATCCACACGAGCTTGAGTCTTTCCAAGTAGCTAGGGTGGATTATATTGTCGCCTTTTACGACAGGCCGACCCCGGCCGCAGAGGTTAGTATTCTTTCTCCGCCTCTGCAAGGATAAATTATTTATTTATTGATAAATAAAATAATAATACTGGATAATTCATACGGCGTTTGTTTTATAAACTATACTAATAATACAACTTGTATCATTTTCTTTTGTAATACCTATTATAAATAAACAACTAGCTCCGTGAAGGGAATAGGACCTGTGACCCCTGCAGGCATTCTAACGTGCGCTCCGTTTCGACACGAAGACCGTCAAATATTGTTTGTAATAAATTCTTGCATGTAAAATTTTTTGTGAAACATTATAGCTAGGAAAATCGTTGCTGCAAGAGATAATAAGACTAGGTAACTCCAACCAAACACTCAGCTACTCGATAGCAAGCAGTTTTAAAGCGCCATTTTTAAATTATATTATAACAAACACTAAAGAGGATCTTTCACATTAAATAAATGAAAGACCAGCCATTAACCACCCATCACGGGCCCCCAAAATATTGTCTATAGTCCATTCAGATCTCTTCCGTGAGAACATCAAACATGACCATAAAGAAAAACATAAGAGGACATAAAAAAGATGTGGGGCGACTGGGCAGTTGATAAAAAGAGGTTTTGTCTATGAATGTTTAAAATAGTTTTTTTACGACGGATTATCTCTGATTTTGATATTAAATGTGGGTGGATTATAATTTTGTTGCTTGTTTTTGAGTTATGTGATTTTTACAATTAAAAAGGGAGAGATTGCAAGGACGTAGGCCAAGTTGTTTCCACCAAGTTAAATAGAACTACTTTAGTTTATTCCTAGGATTTTTCTAAGTTATTACTTCACTTACTTTTTCACAGGCAGAAAGGTAAGACAGCGGTTGCTTTTCCTGTCGGGGCTGGTGAAACAGACGTCAGTCTCATATCTAAAATCATATTGAGTGACATCTACGCCATTTATTTTCTTGTACCTTTTTGGTCCAAAAAAGAAAGAGGCTTACGGGGGGCATTGAGACTAAAAGAATTGCTACCATTTTGTTCTGCAGCAATATAAATCAGTATACACCGGGCTATGATATTTTAAGAGTAACTATTATGACTTGGAGGATCTATTTTGAAAGAAAGAAAGACAATAAGTTTATTTTTAGGACGAACATACACAAGGGAAACAAACAAAAGATAAAAACTACCACTAAGTAACAAGAGAAGATATACATAATATTTATATAAGTCCTAAAAATTGGTTCAAGCGATTGATTTTTAATCAAAAACCAAAATTTATATTGATAAATAAATTGATCTTATGTATGCCACCCTAATAACATTATGTTGTGTTCCGATATTAGTGACCCTAGTTCCTGTACCCTTATGGGACAGCAGCGTATTCGCGTTGCCACTAACGTTGCAAACACCCAGAGGTGATGGTAACTGCTAAATTCTAAGTGGGCCATCAGCCTGTCTGCTGTCCTACAGCAATAAAAAAATTTGATGTGACCATTTTGGCTTTAAAATACAGCTAAAGTGTGCGGCAGGTTCTCGATCAGTCCAAAATAATTGCTAAGGTTGACAAACATACTAAGGCTAAGTTCAGTAGGACGCGCGGCGACGCGCGGTTGGCTCGGCGCGCGGTTTAAGATTATAATTGTAACAAATCAATGTTATTGTGTACATGACCGCGCGTCACCGCGGGTCGTCGCGCGCACCGCTATACACCGAGCGCAAGATCTCAAACCGCGCGTTATCGTACGGCGACGCGCGGTTTTGGATCTACAATCCTGTATCGACCTGTTCAGTTGACCCGCCCGGTTTGAGGGGGACGGACGCACGGAGCCACGAAAATGGAGAACGAGATATCTGTTGATTTACTAATTGACGAAATTGAAAAAATAGATGCGATTTGGAATCTTAAATCGAAGCACTATTGCAAATTGATTGATTGCGTTGTTATACTGACCATTGCACACTGTTAAACAATATGTATAATGATATAATTATTGATAATGTTGATTTTAAAATAAAAAGTTATTTACCTTAATTTTACTATCAGTTTTCTATCATCTGTAGGTTGCAAATCCTTTTCAACGCAATCATACAAAAAGTCAAAGGATGCAATCGACATCCTAAAGTAGTTAAAAATCTTCGTGTAGTCTTAGTGTGGGATATAAAGTCACAAACAGACTTAAAAAAAGTCTTTGACTCAAAATAGGGTGCTGCACCCAGTATCGTCTTTGCTTTCGACGACACATCGCAGTTTGTGGTATAAAACCCACAACCAAATAGCCTCCTCCACGTCCATTCTCACTTAATTTTCACGCTAGATTGCCGCGCGCAAGCCTCCGCCATCGGAACAGCTGTATCGCGCGGCAGCGCGCGTCGCCGCGCGGTCATCTGAACTTAGCCTAAAATTATGAGTATGCCCGAGCCTCCATTGCCTTCTTCACATTTCATCTGAGTTCAATTTTTCCATTTTTTTCCTACTTCAAACATCTTGAGTCATGTCAAGTATAGAATATAACAATGCTTGTGCACGATTCTGTTTTGAGATACCATTCAGAGGTCATGTGACGCCTTTCTTTAACGATTACCTACTCAATGTTAAAAATTAAACATCGTCCCAAACTTCACCTCGCGTGTTTGTTGTTTGGAGTAATTAGAAACAAAGCTCCTGTGTATTAATATAGTAAGTAAAGCTTGATTGGGCTGGTTCACACAAATCTGCCTGCCTTCGAGAGTGTGCAGTACAACTCGCAACTCTATGAAATCACTCAGTAGCCGTTAGAGGTAGTTTTCATTATTCAGCAACCAAGCGCTGGAATGGAGTTTTTATAACACTGGTTTGCAGAGTATTAAATATGTTGAAGATGAATTGTTAATAATCTTAAATCATCATCATCATTTCAGCCGGAAGACGCCCACTGCTGGACAAAGGCCTCCCCCAAAGATCTCCACGATGATCGGTCCTGCGCTGCCCTCATCCAACCTATCCCGGCGATCTTGACCAGATCATCGGTCCATCTTGTGGGGGGCCTACCAACACTGCGTCTTCCGGTACGCGGTCGCCATTCGAGGACTTTTCTGCCCCAACGGCCATCAGTCCTTCGAGCTATGTGCCCAGCCCACTGCCACTTCAGTTTTGCAATCATCCGGGCTATGTCGGTTACTTTGGTTCTCCTGCGAATCTCCTCATTTCTGATTCGATCTCGCAGGGAAACTCCGAGCATAGCCCTCTCCATTGCTCTCTGAGCGACCATGAGCTTTCTCATAAGGCCCATAGTTAGCGACCACGTCTGCGTTCCGTATGTCATCACTGGCAACACACATTGGTTAAAAACCTTCGTCTTGAGACACTGCGGTATTTGGGACGAAAAGATTTTACGGAGCTTCCCGAACGCTGCCCATCCGAGTTGGATTCGACGAGTGACCTCTTTCGCGAAATTGGACCTGCCTAACTGGATCGTTTGACCCAAGTAGACGTATTCGTCAACAATTTCGAAAGTACAGTTCCCAACTGTTACGGGGGTAGGTGCGACATGGACATTAGACATGATCTTCGTCTTGTCCATGTTCATTTTGAGACCTACTCCTTGGGAAGCTGTATTGAGGCCATCAAGCATATGGCTTAAGTCTTCCATGGTTTCAGCCATGATTACGATATCATCTGCGAATCTAAGGTGAGTGATGTACTCACCGTTAATGTTGATGCCCAGTCCGTTCCAGTCCAGAAGCTTGAAGACATCTTCCAACGCAGCAGTGAACAGCATCGGCGATATGACATCGCCTTGTCTGACTCCCCGCTGCAGTCGGATAGGCTTCGAGTTCTGATCCTGGAGACGGACTGACATGGTGGCGTTTTCATACAAACACTTCAACGCTTTGATGTATCGATAATCAATGTGGCACCTCTGGAGAGACTGAAGCACCGCCCAGGTCTCGATCGAATCAAAGGCTTTCTCATAGTCCACGAACGCCAAGCATAGTGGCTGGTTATACTCCTCCGTCTTCTGTATAACCTGCCGCAGCGTATGTATGTGGTCTATGGTGCTAAAACCTTTTCGGAATCCGGCTTGTTCGGGAGGCTGGAAGTCGTCAAATCTGCGCGCGAGACGATTCGTGATGACCCTTGAAAACAGCTTGTAAACATGGCTCAGAAGTGATATCGGTCTAAAGTTCTTCAAAAGGGTTTTGTCGCCCTTTTTGAAGAACAGCACCACTATACTTCCGTGCCAGGCCTGCGGCGTTTTGCCATCGAGGATGACGGAATTAAATAGCTTCTGGAGGATTTTAAGCACAGGAGTACCACCAGCTCTCAGAAGCTCGGCTGTAATTCCATCATCACCCGGCGCCTTGTTGTTTTTAAGCTGTTTAAGGGCCACACTAATCTCGTACAGACTGACGTCTGGGATATCTACGGTGTAGTGTCGGGTTAATTTGGCTCTTGGGTCTTTAGCCTTGTTGTTAACAGGTGCCCGTGTGGTCGTGTATAGCTGTCCGTAGAACTTCTCGACTTCCCTCAAAAGTTCGGGTTTAGACGAAACGACCCTGCCGTCGTCGGTCTTCAGCTTCGTCAGTTGGCTCTGCCCAATAGACAAGTCTCGTGCGAATACTTTAGAGCCCTTGTTACGCTCTATAGCCGCCTTTACACAGTCTGTGTTATGGCGGCGGATATCGCGAGTCAAGGACTTGGAGATCTGTCTATTTAGCTGCCTATACTGGGAAGCATCGTCCGGGGACTGAAGGGTCATTTGACGTCTCACATCCATCAATTTGAGAGTAGAATCTGAGATTTTTCCGGTTCTTTTTGAACGGCTGGCCTTGAAGAATTTAGACCCGGCCGTTTGAACAGCTTCCACGAACCTGTTATTATACTCGTCCACGTCAACGCAGTCACCGAGGCATTCGCAGCGGTTTTGCAATTCGAGTTGAAAGTTTACCGGGTTTTGGATCTGTATGGGTGCAGGTCGGAGCGTAGACTTCACCAGTCGAGACCTCTCCAATTTTGGATTGATATTCAATGTGCCTCTTACTAAGCGGTGATCACTCCCAGTTTTCACCGAATTGATCACAGAGACATCATTGAATATCTGTCTTTTGGTCGACATAATGAAGTCAATCTCATTTTTGGTGGCACCATCGGGACTAATCCAAGTCCATTTGCGTTGTTCTGGCTTCATGAAGAAGGAGTTCATCATATACAGGTCCTCCTTCTCCATGAAGTCGGCCAGCATCTGGCCTCGGGTGTTCCGATTTCCGAACCCAAATTGCCCCACTCTCAACTCATCGCCGCTACGTTTCCCCAATTTTGCGTTGAAGTCTCCCATGACAACGTTAAAGTGGGTTTTAGAAGTGTGGATGGCTGTTGAGATGTCCTCATACATGGCTTCCACCTCCTCGTCAGGATGTGTCGAAGTCGGAGCGTAAACCTGAATGACCTTCAACGAATACCGTTTGGTAATTTTGAGTATTAGGTACGCTACCCTAGTCGAAACACTCCCCACCTCAGTAACGTTGTTCACAAGAGACTTGTGAACGAGAAACCCGACACCACCTTGGGACAGTTGGTCGCCCTCCCGGAAGTAGAGCAGATTTCCGGAATTTAGGATTATTGAGTCCTCTCCCTGTCTTCGGACTTCAGATAACCCCACAACATCCCATCGCAGTCTGCTCAAAACTTCCTCCAGTTCCTCCAACTTCTCGTTGGTCCGCAGTGTCTTGACATTGTATGTTGCCAGGGCCAAAGGTCGTCGTTCTTGGTAGCGAATCCGAACCCGGGGATTCTTCGCACCCCCTGCCCCGTCGCTTATGTGGCTGCTACCGTGACCACCACGAACGGGGCCGCCGGGGACTAGGGGCCGGGGCCTGTGTGTATCTGTCATTTTAGGGGGGGGTTTTGCCATAATCGCCACGCTTGGCAGGCGGGTTGGCGATCGCAGTATTCGCAGTTGGTGATGCTCTCACGGAAAGATGCTGCTGCCCATCCTCCGTTCTTTCTATCCCTTACTCGTCTCTTACGACACCCACGGGAGGAGATGGGGTGGTGCTATTCTGGTGCGACACCACACACTACAACAGTGACAATAAAAGGTAGTAATTAATGGGCAACTACAACATAGTTTACAAAGTATTCCAATTACACACAACTATTTTTAAACTCTACACATATATATGAGCGACACCAATAAAAAATTCCAATAAACTAAAATAAACGATAATGATCCATTATAATACATGATAATGACAGTTTGATTTGTATTATCTTTATAAACACTATTATTAATGGAGTATGTTTTATAATAACTTATCTAAATTATAGTATAGTCTTGAAATGGGTTATATTTTCAGATTTCAAACGTTCAATCACACATATAATTATTAAAATAAGTAGTAAACGATGCGCTATTTTTTTATATATAGCATAAAGATAAGATCTGCTGATCTCCATTTATGAAAATCTTCTTCCTCCTGCCCTTATCCTACATTATATAGGGTCAGCACAACATGTTGCATGTTGCAATAGTTATGGCTTAGTTTTTACAACCGCCCGCTTGCCTGACGTTAAGCCCTTTTTGGGGAAAAAAAATCAGTCATCCTTTTTATTTAAATTATTTTCTGGTTTCACATTGAAAGTAGGAAACGAAATTTCGTTGTTAGTCATCTAACATATCCTCAAGCTACACTTTTATTGGTTTCTTCTTGAACAAACAACATCCGAGTGTTGGTTTGGATGTGCAGGGTGACACTTTTGCTGGGTCGCCGACTTTTACGGGGTCCGTGCACAATCACATTCGACAACTATGTCACGAGAGCTTCTAAATAGGAAATTCGCAGTGTCAAGCGTCTTCGATTGCTCTTAGTCCTGCATTTCATTGCGCTTGAATGCAGAAACAGGCAGATTGCGCAGGTGCTTGCGCACAATCTTCTTATAATTTAGTGGTGGATCACAGCAATCTTCCTCTTAGAAAATTAGAGGCCTTGAAACACGCAGCTTTTTCACAATAATACATAACCTTCGGCAAAGGACATCGTGGCAAGCAGGGATAGCACATAGGTGGATCTTCATAGCACGTTTTTGTACAAGGGGCCACTAACATCATACATACTGCAAATTGTTCGCAGTCTTTAGGATAAAAGCACGTCATTTTTAATTAGATTTTACTTCTTATTCTTCTGTAAATTTTATATAATAATAAATAAATTTCCACTAGAATTTTGATAATTTTGACGGAATTTTGACAACAATTATGTGTATTACTTCTCCTATTTAATTTATATATATAATATATACCTAGTCAGGTCATAAGTATTGTCACACAGTAAAAACTTTTCTTTTAGAATGCTGGCCACAAAAAAGTTTATTGAATTCGAATTTCGAATTGTTCATGAAAATAAAAATGTATAACTTTTAGAATTTTACTCATTTTTAAATATGGAGTGGACGCTTAAAGAAGACCGTGTTGCAGTTATTGCGTTGCATCGTTGCGGTTACGCGCCAATTCAAATTTTTAACATACTGAAAAATTTGAATATTACCAAAAGATTCGTTTATCGTACCATCAAACGATACAATGAAGACTCTAGTGTAGATGACAGGTCAAGAAGTGGTCGCCCTCGGTCTGTTAGGACTCCAGCAGTGATAAAAGCTGTGAAGGCACGAATTCAAAGAAATCCCAAACGTAAGCAGAAACTGTTGGCCCTTCAGATGGGGTTAAGCAGAACCACGGTGAAAAGGGTGTTAAATGAAGACTTAGAGCTTCGGGCATATCGAAGAAAAACAGGACATCGTTTGAATGCTCGTCTAATGGACCTGAGACTGAAGAGATGCCGCGCTTTGTTGAAGCGGTACGCGGGAAAAAAATATCGGGAAATTCTTTTTTCGGATGAAAAAATGTTTACCGTAGAAGAGAGCTACAACAAACAAAATGATAAGGTGTACGCACACAGTAGTGAAGAAGCGAGCAACCGTATTCCGCGTGTCCAACGAGGTCATTTTCCATCCTCGCTCATGGTATGGTTGGGAGTTTCTTATTGGGGCTTAACAGAGGTACATTTTTGTGAGAAAGGTGTAAAAACGAATGCTGTTGTGTATCAAAATACAGTCCTGACGAACCTTGTGGAACCTGTTTCTCATACCATGTTCAATAACAGGCACTGGGTATTCCAACAAGATTCGGTGCCAGCTCATAGAGCGAAGAGCACACAAGACTGGCTGGCGGCGCGTGAAATCGACTTCATCCGGCACGAAGACTGGCCCTCCTCCAGTCCAGATTTGAATCCGTTAGATTACAAGATATGGCAACACTTGGAGGAAAAGGCGTGCTCAAAGCCTCATCCCAATTTGGAGTCACTCAAGACATCCTTGATTAAGGCAGCCGCCGATATTGACATGGACTTCGTTCGTGCTGCGATAGACGACTGGCCGCGCAGATTGAAGGCTTGTATTCAAAATCACGGAGGTCATTTTGAATAAACTTTAATGTCATAAGAATCTATGTTTTGTTAAGTTCATTTTGGTATATGAATGGTTACATAATAAATAAACTTGTTACAATTATTTTACATTAAACATGTGACAGAATTTATGACCTGACTAGGTATATTGTAAACTTATTATATAATTATTCAAAAACTACATATACCTAGTTGTAATATTAATAGTTATTAAAATTAAATACGTAGCAATGGTAATCTTATGGTAAACTGTTCGTCACTAAAAGGCCCCAATGGAAGACCAGCGCTGATTTTTTTTAACCAGCATTGCTGAATTGGGAGCCCTTTTAGAGCTTTTTATATTGTTATTCTTAGCTTAAGTTATACTGCTTTTAAGCTAAGTCATACTAAATAGTATACTAAGCTAAGCTCTGAATAAATTATTTTTCTTTCAAGTACAGCATTTGCACTGAGGATCATCAGTTCTTTTTTATTGCTGTAGGACAGCAGATAGGCTAACGGCCCGCTTAGAATTTAGCAGTTACCGTCGCCTATGGGTGTTTACAACTCCAGTGGCATTGTGAACACGCTGCTGTCCCATAAGGGGACAGGAACTTGGGTCACTAATGCCGGAACACAACACAAAGTTATTCTGGCAGCATACTTAAGACCAAAAGTGGTCGCCATCCAGACGGACTTGGGGACCTACCACGTAGCTAGGGTTGTTTTGTCGCCTTTTACGACAGGCCAACCCCGGCCGCAGAGGTCAGTATTCTTTCTCCGCCTCTGCACGTATAAAATAAGTTAACATATTCATATTTAGATTACAATAGAATACTCTTTATTGCATCAATTAAAAAGAAAATAAACATCAAAAATACATAAAAAAATAAAACAATAAGCGGCCTTATTGCTAAAAACAATCTCTACCAGGCAACCTTAGAATATAAATATTTTATGACAGACTATTGTTTATTAATTCCAGACATCGTTTCAGTTCAGCAGTTATAGACTACGGTTTTTTATTACAAACTCTCGCGGTACATTCCCACGTCTTTCTTATTTTTTAACTTTTTTACTCTGTGACCCTCTCGGCATTCCCTCATACAGGTGTAGATTAAAAAACCCACCATAGAGCAATGTGTTCCCGCGTTTTTCATTATGCCCTATCTCTGTGCTTTTATTAGGGCATAATTTATGAATTTTTGTTGTCTTGTCTTTAATTAGGGTTTTTGTTATTTTTTTATAGGTTATGTTATTTATTACCTACAACAACACTATTAATA
The DNA here is from genome assembly GCA_963693495.1 of Malacosoma neustria. Classification (NCBI taxonomy): domain Eukaryota; kingdom Metazoa; phylum Arthropoda; class Insecta; order Lepidoptera; family Lasiocampidae; genus Malacosoma; species Malacosoma neustria. Next base: position 15,268,371 of record OY856390.1, read on the forward strand.
GTACTTAAATCTACATTTATTAGTATTCCCTTAATTTCCTTACGGATCAATTTTTTGTTAAAAAATACTAAGTATAAATACCTAGTCAGGTCATAAGTATTGTCACACAGTAAAAACTTTTCTTTTAGAATGCTGGCCACAAAAAAGTTTATTGAATTAGAATTTCGAATTGTTCATGAAAATAAAAATGTATAACTTTTAGAATTTTACTCATTTTTAAATATGGAGTGGACGCTTAAAGAAGACCGTGTTGCAGTTATTGCGTTGCATCGTTGCGGTTACGCGCCAATTCAAATTTTTAACATACTGAAAAATTTGAATATTACCAAAAGATTCGTTTATCGTACCATCAAACGATACAATGAAGACTCTAGTGTAGATGACAGGTCAAGAAGTGGTCGCCCTCGGTCTGTTAGGACTCCAGCAGTGATAAAAGCTGTGAAGGCACGAATTCAAAGAAATCCCAAACGTAAGCAGAAACTGTTGGCCCTTCAGATGGGGTTAAGCAGAACCACGGTGAAAAGGGTGTTAAATGAAGACTTAGGGCTTCGGGCATATCGAAGAAAAACAGGACATCGTTTGAATGCTCGTCTAATGGACCTGAGACTGAAGAGATGCCGCGCTTTGTTGAAGCGGTACGCGGGAAAAAAATATCGGGAAATTCTTTTTTCGGATGAAAAAATGTTTACCGTAGAAGAGAGCTACAACAAACAAAATGATAAGGTGTACGCACACAGTAGTGAAGAAGCGAGCAACCGTATTCCGCGTGTCCAACGAGGTCATTTTCCATCCTCGCTCATGGTATGGTTGGGAGTTTCTTATTGGGGCTTAACAGAGGTACATTTTTGTGAGAAAGGTGTAAAAACGAATGCTGTTGTGTATCAAAATACAGTCCTGACGAACCTTGTGGAACCTGTTTCTCATACCATGTTCAATAACAGGCACTGGGTATTCCAACAAGATTCGGCGCCAGCTCATAGAGCGAAGAGCACACAAGACTGGCTGGCGGCGCGTGAAATCGACTTCATCCGGCACGAAGACTGGCCCTCCTCCAGTCCAGATTTGAATCCGTTAGATTACAAGATATGGCAACACTTGGAGGAAAAGGCGTGCTCAAAGCCTCATCCCAATTTGGAGTCACTCAAGACATCCTTGATTAAGGCAGCCGCCGATATTGACATGGACCTCGTTCGTGCTGCGATAGACAACTGGCCGCGCAGATTGAAGGCTTGTATTCAAAATCACGGAGGTCATTTTGAATAAACTTTAATGTCATAAGAAGCTATGTTTTGTTAAGTTCATTTTGGTATATGAATGGTTACATAATTAATAAACTTGTTACAATTATTTTACATTAAACATGTGACAGAATTTATGACCTGACTAGGTATACAGCTATTAATATATAATTTATTGGTAATTCAAGGTTCTGAATAAATGTGTTTTGTTTCCTCAAATGAAATTGTATGGTAGAGAAATAAGCAGTGTCAATACGGAAGTGTATACTGGTTTCTAAAGAATTTTGAGAGATTAGTTGCTTATCTCTATGTCAGGTCACCATTATCAAAAAGCAGGTCGGGATTACTTTTCGAGTACAGCAAGGTGAAACTGTGTATGGCAGATTTCGTTGTTGCCTCTGGGTACCTCTTCCATTTTGTGACGATCAAAGTCATTAAAATCAAATGTTTTTCGTCAAATGTTTCATTTGTGACTACATTGTCGTGTATATACATCCCCATTCAGAAAGAAATACCGACCGTAAACCGTTTTTTTACTTTTTGTGCTGTAATAAAACGAGCAAATTATTTGTTGCCTTTTACGACTCTCCAGGGTAACCCTACCCTCACTGTTGGTTATGAATACTCAGCCAATTAGTATGATATCTATCACACCCACTTAGCATTCCTGTAATAGCTAGGACCTCTCCAACTTGATAATACCCGGGTTTCATATACCACTAAAAATAGTTTAATACAGATAAACAACCCGCTTAAGCTGCCTAAGCTCAATTATGATGATAATTATATCCGTGTAGGTAGAGGCGGAGAAAGAATACTAACCTCTGCGACCGGGGTCGGCTTGCCATAAAAGGCGACAAAACAACCCATCCTACCTACGTGGTAGGGCCCCAAGTCCATCATGATAGTGACAACCTTTGGTTTTTAAGTATACCACCATAATAACGTTTTGATGTGTTCTGGCATTAGAGACCCATGTTCTTGTGTAAATTCTAAGTGGGTCGTCAGCCTATTATTGCTTTAGAACAGTGGTTCTAAACCAATAAAAAAAAACAACCTGATCTGACTAAATGTATTGTGTGTATATATGAATTTAACGAGATCAGTAAACGATATGAGGCAAGTTTAATGACCACGCAACAATATAACCGCGTCAAAATCGTGAGTCAAAAAAATTGCATATGCATTTTAAAACAATGTGCAAACCAGTGTTCTATATATCTTCATTAAATAAAAGATAATTGTATACTTTGGACAACGGATAGCCGCGAACAAACAAATAACTCTTTTTTCACTATTTCTTTCACTTACCGACACGTTTTTATGCTTCCGCGACCCAATTTTTTCATCGCAAAAACTATCATTAAATAAGAAGCGTCGTGGCCAATAAAAACAGAATTAAATATAATGACTAATGCCCAAACACATGTCACTTCCGTAAGAAATCATTTAAACCCTTTCAAGCTTTTGGTTTCGGGGCCGGAAAATTAAAAAGAAATAAAACAAATCGACTAACAACTGACGTGGCGTGGTCAACAGGTGTTTTGGGTTAACGAATTTAATCTATGGCTAACCTCAACTAGTAAAAAATATTAATCAGAATTTATAATAATTATGGGAATTCAATTACCAGATTGAATGTGACAGTTGTTTTAAGAATATGCATGATACTTCATCAGCTTGTTCTTTTTATCCTATTCTTTGAGAAAATCCTTTTTTTGTCCAGTATTATCTACTATAGTACTTATAATCGTTTGAGTTCCTTTGTTTAATACTCAAAACATCGAAGTTAAACATATCAAACAAAGGAACTCGCAAATAGCATTTACCATTTACATATTGTATTTATTAGAATTGATTTTTTTTAATTTATTGATTAGCCAGATGACAAGTCCATTGGCTTATTAGAATTGAGACTGTAGGGTTACAACTTAAAAGAGCAATAGAGCCTTCAAATCCTTTCATAATGTGTAATAGAAATCTCTGGAATGCATTATTTTGAAGAGCATGTATGAAGGGAATAATGAAAGTGGACGAAGCAAAACAAGTATGCAAGGATCGTAGCAAGTGGAAAGAAGTGGTCTCTGCCTACCCCTACGGGAAAGAGGCGTGATTATATGTATGTATGTATGTAGAAATAATATAATACAGTTCTTTCCCAATAGTACCTCAAACGAATAGTGGCTGAATTTGCATATCGCTTTGTTTTATAATATCTCCTCTCGTGATTGATTGAAATTGAAAATTAATGGTTAGTTTAATAATAATTTGAAAATTAGGTCGCAAAGTTCTCGTAAAAACCAAAAATATATTATATAATTTGATAGTAACGGACCAACGTCTTTATGCATCTAAGTCAAATTTAGGATGAGACAGATTATTTCTAGAGATATTATCGAAGAGTAACATTATCTTCAATTTTTAAAACTTAGTACTTTAACTAATCGGTTAGATTTAACAATAAAACTACGAAAATGAATCTTAATATACCGAAAAAAAACGTATTAATATTATAATAACGGTTTAATTTATTAGTGCTAAAAGTTCTTCAATTTTCATAAAAACTAATCCATTTAGAACGTAATTGTAATGCTCAGAGAAAGCGTATCAAATATGCAAAGCATGTGTTGTGATCGTTAATTATTTAAGGTGAAATTGAAAGTCAACCCTTTAGCGCCTCGGGGTGCTTCCTCTCTCAATTGAAAACAAAAAGTCAAGGAAATAATTTATCTTATGCCTTATTTTATTCCAGCTTATATTTTGATACTTTTTAACAAGACTGAGTTTGGCGAAATGGATGGATGGATATAGAAATAAGTGTATTATAGATTTGATAAGTGATTTAGAATTAGAGTATTGTTATCTTGATTAATCCTTAAACGATGTTCGGTTATAAATTCAAATTACTTATTTTTCTTTTCATTTCGATAATACTGTATCAAATTATACTGTCAGTTAAGAAAAATACATATGAAACACTTCCCGTATTTCGCTAAGTAAGGTTAGCACAATGGCCAATTTATCTGCTTTCTCATAAGAAAATTACACTCCAGGTCTTATGGTGCAGTTTATAAAGTTATTTACTTTTTAAGAACAGTTAATTAGAAAGACTGTCCGATAAAACACTGGCTTTGGTGTTTTACATAGTTGGACCGCTTACGTTCTATCGGCTTGTTTTGTATACATTAAGGTACCTAATATTTACTACGATATATAATGAGATGCTAAAAATTTTACGGCAACCGGATGCTTACGTGGGTAACAAATATCTGGCCATGCCGCCTCCGCCGGGCCCCGGCAGGAGGGGTAGGCCCAAAAAGTTCTGGCTTGACGTCGTAAAGGGTGATATGCGTGCCAATGGGCTCACTACCAGGGATGCTGAAGACCGTGCGAAGTGGAGAAGAAAAAGTCGGAAAGCAAACCCCGGGCGCCGAAGCGAGAGTTTGGGCTCCAACCGGGATACAACGCAAAGATGATGATGATAATGAGGTACTAAATACGTAAAACAATAGAGTCATCATACATTCATAATTTTCCACGTTAATCCATTGTTTTTCCATTACTAGCATTGCAAAACAAATTTTCTTTAAAACATGTCAACCCCAAAAATGGATGTGTTAAGCTTATTTTTATTTGGAATATTCAAAAGTATATTTGTTTTGAGATATTAATTATATATCTGTTATTAATATCACACTGAGTGGCATAACCTATCCCAGCAAAGTGGTAGGGCCTCAAGCCCATCTGGATGGCGACCACCTTTGGTCTTAAGTATGCCAAGGCATTAGTAGCCCAAGTTCCTGTACCCTTATGGGACAGCAACGTGTCCGCGATGCCATTGGCGTGGCAGACACCCATAGGTGACGGTAACGGCTAAATTTTAAGCGGGCCGTCAGCTTGTCTGCTCTCCTACAGCAATAAACAAAAATAAGTTTAGTTTGTAGACGTAGATTTTTATATTAGACTATTTCGGACTGTTTATGTTAGTTTTTGTATGGCTCTATTATACTATTTAGTAGATGAAAATGCCAATAAATATAATTTATTATCTAAAATATAATATCATATAAACTTAATATCTATAAGACCTTAATATGGATAAATAAAAAACTTGCAAGCGATTGGCACACGGCACCATAATGAACTCGGCAACTCTTAACCTACTTTCGAAGCATAAAAAGACGACAATTGTGTGCACAAAAAGTTGTGTGAGCGGTAATTCAAAACTACAACCAGACTTGGGTACGAGTCTAACTTTTAATATTTCAATTTTATGTCTCTCATTTCTGAATTAGTTTCTTATTCAAATTATCGGCACAAGACATATCATAATTTAGCTTTATATTTCACATGAGCAGCCCCCGTGGTTGCTCATGTATGCTGATGATATCGCGCTGGCAGATTCTGACAGGGGTAGGTTGGTGGGACGTATGAAGGCGTGGAAAGAATCGCTTGAGAACGGCGATCTGAGGCTCAATGTGGCGAAGACCGAGTACTTGGCCTGCAACTCCACAGATCCCACACCCGTGCGCATAGGCGGCGAGACGGTCAAGCGCACGGAACAGGTGAAATACCTGTATTTCACGCGTCATAGGACATTGATTGTATACAAGTATAGTGAAGTTTGTTCATTGGGCGTAATCCACATCGGCGGAGGCGTCTACTGTTGACAACGTTGCCAGCGACCCGCCGAGACTTTTTTATTGCTGTAGGACAGCAGACAAGCCGACAGCCCACTTAGAATTTAGCAGTTACCGTCGCCTATGAGTGTTTGCTACGCCAGTGGCATCGCGAACACGCTGCTAACCCATAAACTACAGGAACTTGGGTCACTAATGCCGGAACACAACACAAAGTTATTGTGGCGGCATATTTAAGACCAAAGGTGGTCGCCATCCAGACGGGCTTGGTGCCCTACCACGTAGTTAGGGTAGGTTGTTTTGTCGCCCTTTACGACAGGCCGACCCCGGCCGCTGAGGTCAGTATTCTTCCTCCGCCCCTGCACGGATAAACTTTAAACTATGGCATCGTTTGACGAGCAAGGCATGTTGGGAGTTGGTACGCATGCACGTTTTAATGTTTGCACGACATTCCATTAGCTACGACGATTCAGATCTTAGTTTCCAAATAACCCTCTTATTTCATATTTACATATTCACATAGATATTACATGTTTAGATACACCTAGACAACAATTACAAAAAAAAGGCTTAAGAAAGTAATAGACGGCAGTTGTCTTTCAATCTAAAATAAAAAAATACAATAAACATAGATAACCTTACTAAATTATAGATTTAATTTACATGTACTTATTCTATTAAATAAGTACACGCGCGTCTTCACATCTGCCCGGCAGCTGCCGGCGATCATATCGACCTGTCCATTTGATTCAAATCACTTAGAGCCCAATCCAAGTACCCTTTATTTTTTTTATTTTGTAGAGTCTAATCTATACTGTTTAAGCGACATTTGTGTTGAAGATAATAATAATTTTTTTTTAAATATGTACATGTCTCACATGATTGTACCAAATATAACGTAATGTATCCAATTTAGTTTTTTAAACAAAAGAAAGAAAAATATAATATTAATCAGCAGTTAGCATGATTCGATTTATTTTTAAACTAGCTGATACCCGCGACTTCGTCCGCGTTGCTTGACATATTAACAGTTTTTGTTCACATGCGCTCTACACCGCTTGGCCCCACTTCTCCGCGGCAAGAAAACACGCATTAGTGGCTATAAAAATAGTTGTTTCTTAAAACTTTAATAACTTTATATATTTTTTAGATAAAGGCCAAGTGTAACAAATAAAACTTAGAAAATTTAATTGAAATCTATCCTGTAGTTTTGCCGAGATGGGCGCATTAGTTACTACAGACCTCTAATCGCGAGGAAATCTGCATGCCAAGCTTACCGGTGTACGCCGCCAATCCGCTTTGGACAAGCGTGTGTATACACGCTCTTAGGGGTCCCCCTGTCCCCCCTGTCCATTCCCTCTTAGGGAGTAGGTCCGAACCCAACAGTTAGATCTCTTCTTCCTCCTGCCTTTATCCCACATTATATGGGGTCGGCACATCATGTTACATGCTGTAATAGTTGTGGCTTACTTTTTACAACCGGCCGCCTGCCTGACGTTAACCCCTTTTTGGGAAAAAATGTCATCCTTTTCATTTAAATTGTTTTTCTTGTTTCACATTGAAAGTAGGACATGAAATTTCACTGTCAATCGTCTAATATATCCTCAAGTGACACTTTTATTGGTTTCTTCTCGAGTAAACAACATTAGAGTATCGGTTTGGGTGTGCAGGGTGGCCCTTTTTCCGGGTTGCCGACTTTTACGGGGTCCGTGCACAATTCACATTCCAAGCCGAGCGTCTTCGAATGCTCTTGGTCCTGCATTCCGTTGCGCTTGAATGCAGACACAGGCAGTTTGCGTACAATGCGTCCATCTTCATATATTTTGGTGTTGGCTCACAGCAATCTTTCTCTTGGCAAGTTAGAGGTCTTGAAACTCGCGGCTTCTTCTCACAACAATATTCGGCGAAAGACATCTTGGCAAGCAGGGATAACACATAGGTGGATCTTCACAGCACGTTGTTGGACAAGGGGCCACTAACATCGGACATACTGCAAAGTGCTCGCAGTCTTCAGGGTAAAGCAAGCCATTTTTATTTAGATTTTACTTCTTTTTCTTTTGTAAATTTTATATCATAATAAATAAATTTCCATTAGAACTTTGATAATTTTTTAGTCATTTAACAGTTAGATCTCATTGGCTATAATTATATTCGTATATTGTGGCAATTATTTATTAGTTTTAACAAAATATTGTTCACTGTCTTTTAATTGCTAAAGTGCTGAGCAAAACTCATTTAGCTCCCTTAAATTCACAATCATAAGGTTTTTTTCAGTAATAGATCTTCAACCGATATTTTTAGTTATCACCATTAACTAGCGCTCAAAAGCATTGAAATCTACTACTATTAACAGTCTTAAATCTAGCAGACCTTCCGCAAAATAAACATCAATCCAGATCACTTTTAATTTACATTCTGAAAATGTTTATTAAATGTCATAAATAAGTACATATTTTTTGCTAGTTCAAAAATAATAAATAAATAAATATATTGGGATATTTTACACAACGCCATCTAGTTCCAAACTAAGTTGCATAGCACCTGTGTTATGGTACTAAACAATTGATATACTACATATACTTTTCGTTTGTAAATAAATACATATTAAATATAAACACCCAGAGGCAGGACGTTAATAGAACCCGTGACCACCGCAAGCGTAACGACGTGCATTAGCCGTTATGCCAGGAGGTCGTCAAAGGTCTAATACAATTGAAGTATTTGTTTGTAATATCATAAAATAAATTTTATAATAGATTCATATAAAATCACTACTACTTTGATTACAATCTGCTTATTTTATACCTTACTTCGGCACTACGCAAAAATACACTAGATGTATGAGAACACGAAAGTTACATCGCTAAAAATTAAGATCGATAGAAAAACTTCAAGATTCGCGTTTTTTTTAACTCCCAGAAATATATGAGAGAATACATACTTGTATCACTTGACAACAAGCGCGCCATAACCACCTCTATAAAAAAGATCCACAGATCAAAATAAACATGGCGGCTGCGTTTTGGCGCTAGTCGCTTATTATAAATAATTAATGATTCCGCCAACTCTTATGCACGATAAAATGCCATTACGGTTTTCATCGGGAACGGGTAAAAAACATCGAAAACCGCCGACGGCCGAACCCGTCCATGTAAAAAACTAGCTTAAAAGAGTGCGCGGCCATTGCTAAAATTCCCATTTCTTGCCTACCGGTCATTTGACTCTGGCCAACATCCGAGGAATTAACAGCGATAAAAAATAAATATTCCAAAGGCAGTATCGTTCAGCTATATTATTCAAAATATGTAGTAATTCCAATTAAATTTACGTCATTAAAAATAATTTAATATAATAAAATATAATAGTTAGAAAATAAAATCTGTAAAACGTCGCTGCGCCGGCATCAAAAAAGTTGCACTAACTCAATAGAGTAACATGAAAATTGTAACTAACTGCCGAAAATTAATCAGTATTAAGTCTAGATGTCCTAGGACATCTAGAGGACACCCCTTAGCTCTCTAAGAGTTCTATCGATCTAATGACTAGGGCAGATTAGCGGGATTCATACACGAGAGATTTCGGTATTCCTGGTTTAGTCTCAAATGTGTTACCATTTAGGCCCCATGTATGCCAATTTAGCCATTGACTGATAGTAAAATAGAAAACATCTAGAACTTAAAACATTAAAATATATTATCCTAGTAATTAACAGATCTGTCTGTTCTATCCGTGCAGGGGCGGATAAAGAATACAGAATGCGGCCGGGGTCAGCCTATCGTAAAAGGCGACTAAACAACCCAAGTTACATGGTAGGGCTCCAAGCCCATCTGGATAGCAACCATCTCTGATTATAATAACCTTGTATTCCAGCATGTGATCAGGTTCAAGGACCACTATGCGGATAGCAGCGTGTTAGTAATGCCTTGTTGCAAACACCCATATGCGACGGTAACTAGTAAATTCTAAGTGGGCCATCAGCCTGTCTGCTGTCCGACAGCAATAAATAAGGATAGGATACTCTGGTAACTACACTAATCCATCAACACTTACAATGATGAACTAACATAAACACAAAAATTTTCGTATACGTATTAATTAAATTTTAATTAATATTGGGCTTATTATCAAAATCACTCAACGCAAACTAAAAGTTGGTCCATTATATTTAGAGGTATATTTATACAAAAAACGTATGTTATTATCGTGTTCCGTTCCATTTGTGCGCCACAAACGGCGCGTAATATCACAAATGACAGATGCGTCATTCCTACCCAACTCAGTTGTGATGGTGTTAAACAATCGTAGGGCTGTAGCAATTTAATGTCGATAATTTTTATCGATAACGTATAAATATTATAATTTATTCATGGACGAGGATTTTTACTACCCTCTCTTTCTTATAATGTACACAAATTAGAAATAATTATTTTAAAAGTTTCTCCCTTTTCAATCTACTTAAGCACCGATTCAACAAAACAAGTCGTTCACTATTCAAAAAATTATAGAGCTACAGTACAATAATAATAGTAATACATATGCACGTATGATTAGAAAATATTTATATACATGAAAAAGATTCTACATATTTATAGACTTCAAACCAAATATTATTTATTCATTAACAATTACAAGATGAAACCCGTTTAAGAAAGAACTTTCCGTATAATTGTTATGCACTAGAACGTTTTGCTTGTATACTGTTGTTCTATTGTTACCAAGTAAAAAGTAAACAAGCTATCGACTTGATCATAAAAGATATTATAATATTTACAATTATTAGAAAGAGGCGCATTGTGAATTAATATAAATTCTAATAGAACTATTTACTTATTAAAATACCGCCTAATTAAGAAACGTCTAATGAAAAAAAGCCGTAGCAGGACGCCTGGCAGATGTGAAACATCAAAATTATTTTGTGCAGGTAATGTGTATAAAAGAATAGTTTACGACAGGAAATAAATATGGCATAGTGAAAAATAAAATATTAAGAATTTTTCAACAAAAATATGACTGTTTAATAAAACCATGGAAGTAATAAATACGTAGTACTTATAACTTCCATGAATAAAACAGTTATATTTATTAAATAGACAAATTTAACTTTCGATAGCATGTTTGCACATCTCTAATCACCGGCGAGTGGCGCTCGGACAACTCTTTGTCGATGAAAAAAGAAGACAATCAACCGATTTGCATATACCGTTGCCGGTATGAGTCTTTTGAATGTATGAAAAGAAAGAAAAAAGTAAAAAAAGAAGTTTCTGCGTGCTTTAGAACGCATCTTTGCGTAACCGATTTCTTTATTCGAAATGAATGAAAAGGATTGTGGGGTTGCGAGGAGTACTGCGTTAAACAAAAACGTGTATACAATTGTTTAACTAGAATTGTTATGTTTTTTAAAAATTGTCAAATAGAAGTCTAAATATTCACTGCTAGCCCAGGACTAGCTTGTTGTGTCTAGTCTAGTAGTCTGTCTAGTCACTAGTCAGTTTTGGAACTAAGTGTGTTTTAGCTCTGTTTTTGTTTCACAGCTCGTTTATTTTGTACAGTGTTTAATTATGGTCTTATTGGATAGAAATAAGCAAAAGTCTATTTACCCCAATACCAAACCTAGCGAGCGATGACAAAAGTACTGTTTCCTTGCCTAATTCATAACAAGTGATCCTTTTGTTTTGTTTTAAGTTTTAGAAAATATGACGACAGTTGCTCGATGAAGTCAAATCAATTTCGTTTACTTGCAAAAGTTATTAATATATATATATATATATATATATATATATATATATATATATATATATATATATATATATATATATATATATATTTCTAAGTGACATTATATTATTAATTTATGGGTCCGCAATATTTAAACGTTATTTTGACTCTACGGGAATGACTATTGACTAACAATACAAACAAATAGCAATAACTGAGATTGCCTCGTGGCTTCAGAGCTTACTACGTATCAATGTTTTCTTAGGGATTAATTCTGTCATCTTTATACATGTTCCACTGTTACGTTTACTTTTACTCATACATCCCTTTAATATGAGGGATGGGCCTTATGAGAAAGCTCATGGTCGCTCAGAGGGCAATGGAGGCTATGCTCGGAGTTTCCCTGCGAGATCGAATCAGAAATGAGGAGATTCGCAGGAGAACCAAAGTCACCGACATAGCCCGGATGATTGCAAAACTGAAATAGCAGTGGGCTGGGCACATAGCTCGAAGGACTGATGGCCGTTGGGGCAGAAAAGTCCTCGAATGTCGACCGCGTACTGGAAAACGCAATGTTGGTAGGCCCCCCACAAGATAGACCGATGATCTGGTCAAGATCGCCGGAATAGGTTGGATGAGAACAGCGCAGGACCGATCATCGTGGAGATCTTTGGGGAAGGTCTTTGTCCAGCAGTGGGCGTCTTCCGGCTGAAATGATGATGATGATCCCTTTAATTCCATGCCTTTTGATTATTGACTTAAAAGTGAGCATAACATAACGGGAAATCATTAAATACTTGGACAGGAAAAGCTTCCTTCATGTCAACCAACGTTGAGTAAATTTATGTGTAATATTTTTGTATCATGCACTTTGTTTGTGTAAAAATTGTCGCGAATTTGCATAATATGCAGATTTGGTTCCACAGACTATTACCGCTGTTATATACAAACTTTATTTCATGATTTTCAAGCTTCCGAAATGGTAAAAACTACAAATGCAAATATTATATATATATTACCAGAACCAATCGATTTTAATGTGAATCCATATTTCTATCTATTTTATCCGTGCAGGGGCGGAGAAAGAATACTCTCGTAGGTCTGTCTTAAAAGGCGACAAAACAACCTACGTGGTAGGGCCCCAAGCCCGTCTGGGTGGCGACCACCTTTGGTCTTAAGTATGTCGCCATAGTAACCTTGTGTTGTGTTACGGCATTAGTGACCCGAGTTCCTGTGCCCTTATGGTACGGCAGCTTGTTCGCGATGCCACTACCGTTGCAAACACCCATAGGCGACGGTAAAGCTAAATTCTAAACGGGCCGTCAGCCTGTCTGCTGGCCTACAGCAATAAAAAAATTATTATTTATTATTAAAATTATTGAATTTCTGAATTACTGGAACTTTGTTCCATGGTGTAGTCAATATAAATAACCGCTTCCAATGGAATTGATAGAGGGTATACTAAATTAAGAGACCAGGCAAGGAATTGAAGATGAGCGTTAAAATGGATGTGGTCTAAAGACCACACTGTGGCCAGACTGTCTAAAGACAATACTGGAATTTAGAGGAGGTGCTAATTTATTTTGGTATCATAAAGTATGCAACAGACTGGACATTTCTTACTGAGAGTGTGAATGAGGAGTGTGGAAGGCAAGAACGTATTGTCCCGATCCCGCGTAAGTGGGATAAGCACAGGAAGAAGGTTAATCATTCTTAGTAAGTAGAATTAATATATAATTCGGTCACATAATGAAAAACAAGAAAAGAGGTAACTAATTACTTTCTAAGTCTTATAAGACTACAAATGCATTTATTATTTCATAGCAAAGGGCATTTGATTTTTCAGAAATGTAGAGGTAGAACTGTAGTCTACTATACAAACCATTTATAACAAAATTGGTTCCATCTTCCAAATTGCAAGCAACACAAATTGGAGCGCTATTTTGTGACCCGGGGTTCCGAAGTAAAAACTTCTAATGTATTATTACTAAGAGGAAATCATACTTCATACCTAATATTATAAATGTGAAAGTAAGTTTGTTTGTTACGCTTTCCCGCGAAAACTACTTAACCGATCATCATGAAACTTTGTACACACATTCTTGGAGGTATTAGAAGTAACATAGGATACTTATTATTGAAAAAAAATTTACGAAGATATTACCCTTTCTTATTATTTTTCGATTTAATTTTGCCTGTTAATCGCCCAGTGTAGCAGGCGTGATCGGCTAGTTAAAAATTAAAGAAGAAAAAGTATAAATTTTAAATTGTATTCATTAATCATTTTCGTCAAATAAAAAATCGGAATATACTTTCAAGTCTAGAATCAGTGTATTAATATTCATTAAATTCAGTAAAGCTTTTTCTTGAAAATAATGGCCTCTTTCCGTCGGTAACAAAAACTAGCAAAAAGAAAAATATTGCACCGCCTTGGCTCACTATTTTTCAGATTCTTGGGGCGATTAAGAAAACTAGATATACACTAGGATATAGAAAACTTTTATTATTGTAGCTACAACATAATAATGTGAAAATTATGTTTGTAATTTAAAATAAATTTTAAAATATTTCTTTTACAATATTACTTATGTTTATAAAAAGTATTATAGTGAATTTATCTTGTCAAATTGGAAATAATATATTTTTGTAATTTAATTTAATCTATTTATTGTTCTACATATCATAATATTAATTGTATTGTAACTTATTTAATTCTTATCAAGCTGTGCCTAACTATAACACACAGGTTTAATTTATTATGACAAATTTTGTGTTCATGTTGTTGGCAGTCCATAATTATAATATAAAAAATATTGGTTTTTATACGTTTAAATTAACTTTTTTAATTAAGAACAACTTATAAACAGCAAACAATAAGCAGGCACTATCGCCTATAGACGTTGGTGACGCTGGCACCGCGAACACGCTGCTATCCTATAGGAGGACAGGAACCTGGATCACTAATGCCCAATCACACAAGGTTATTATAGCGGTATACTTATAGACCAAGGGTGGTCGCCATCTAGACGGACTTGGCGCCCTGCCACGTAGCTAGGATTGTTATGTCTTCTTTTACGACAGACCGACCCCGGCCGCAAGGGATTAGTATTTTTACTCCGCCCCTGAACGGAGAAGAATATAATATACTCTACGGAAATATAATATATTTATTATATATTTTAAATAGAAAGAGTTCATATGGAATATAAATAATCTAACAACATTTCAAATAATCAGCAGAACTAATTAAATGGAAAAATACTAAACACAGACATGTTTAATATCTACATCGAGCTCGGTATAGCATGTTTTTGCTTGAGCACAGTGTGAGAACGCTTTTTCCACGTTTTCCACGGTTTTTCAATACCCCCACTGGAGTCGGCCGTTTTTGCAGCAACGTTGCAAGATGGCGTGACATTGTTTCATACTTTACTTATATAAATCGTACCTTAGCTTCGTAAATAGAGCTGACATAGAATATATTATAATATTATACTCAAGAATAATAACCCCTCCCTAATTCATAATAACTCCCCCTATAGGGAAAGGATTCCAAAGCAGATTGACGGATTACATATACTGATAATCTTGATATGTTGGTTTCCTCATGATGTTTTCCTTTACCCTCGGTACAAGGAATTATGCTATAATACGCACATTAGGCGATAAAAACTGACTGAGCTGTGCATGCCATCATGGGATTCGAATCCAGGACCTCAAGGGTGGTCTCCGAGTTTAATACCACTGAGCTACCAGGTACCTCATACTCAATATTTGTTATATATTCCTGGTCTATGTGTGCCGACTTGGGTTTGACCATAGTTTTTTTTTTTTGCTGATTTTGGTTTTTACGGGAGCGACTGCCGTCTGACCTCCCAACCCCTAGAGGAAAATCGAGAGGTGCACTTCCTTTGCCGCATGCAAGCTGGCAAAGGAGTAGTCCATCAGTCGCCTTTTACGACTCCCTTGGAATGACCTGGGGTGACCCTATCCTTTTCACTGGCCGGGGTCACATGGCCAATGAAAAGAATGCCGTACGCCGACTTGGGTAGTCAGCCAAAAATCGATCAAACTTTCTAACGGATAAATAAGTTGTTTATTTTCAACTTGGTAAACGCCACTATAGAAATTAAAAAAAGCTTTACTCTTGAAATTGACGTATCTTATGATATTTACCCAAAATGTATATTGTGGGGTTTCGGCATGAAGATGTTACAATCAAGTAAACCAGATGAGGTCACCGGTAACCTCCGTGGCGTTAAATGTGTTAATATAATATCATT
The DNA here is from genome assembly GCA_963693495.1 of Malacosoma neustria. NCBI lineage: Eukaryota > Metazoa > Arthropoda > Insecta > Lepidoptera > Lasiocampidae > Malacosoma > Malacosoma neustria. The sequence continues at coordinate 15,284,247 of OY856390.1, forward strand.
ACTTCGTTATAGAAGATCACAATCGAGAATTGCACGATAAAACTATTATTATTACATAACTATATTGTACCAGAATGGAGAAGAAAGGATATACTAAAAACATGTACGCGTAAAAGAAGAACGGTAAAAAGGTTGTTGTGTTCGAAGGGCGGGTAACAGAGAACAGAACGTATTATGCCGATCCTACATAATACAATGTGTCTAATAATATATAGTAATAAGGGCAGGAAGAAGAAAATCGTTCCAGGGCTGGGTTCTCGCGACGCCTAGATTTTTTTTTATTGCTGTAGGACAGCAGACAGGCTAACGGCCTGCTTAGGATTTAGCAGTTACTGTCGCCTATAGGTGCTTGCAACGCTAGTGGCATCGCGAACACGCTGCTGTCCCATAAGGGTACAGGAACTTGGGTCACTAATGCCGGAACACAACACAAGGTTATTATGGTGGCATACTTAGGACCAAAGGTGGTCGCCATCCAGACGGGTTTGGGGCCCTACCACGTAGCTAGGGTGGGTTGTTTTGTCGCCTTTTACGACAGGCCGACCCCGGCCACAGGGGTTAGTAGATATTCTTTCTCCGCCCCTGCACGGAAAAAAGATATCGATTATTCGATTATCCAAAGCAAAAATTAAATAGGGATATGAGAGACAATTATTTTTGGGGATAGGTAACATACTTATTTACTTATTGAAAGTAAAAATAAAAAAGTTATTTCTTATATATTTTTGTTCATATTGTCCTGCTCAGAGTGAACAAGTATAAAAATCAAGTATCAAGCCATCAAATCCCGCTACGTACGTTAAGCACTACAGCAAAAAGTATGACGACAAAGCGACTCGAGGAGTAATGAGGAAAAACGCAAATTGCCGAGCGCCGTGGGTTTGATTCCCATCTCACGAGTTTCCTAAGAACTAGTTCTTCTACCTCTTACTTAATTGCTTACATATGTGATTCAAATATTTCACTTCTTTTTGGGACTTATTTTGGTGGTTAATGTTTGTATATTATATTAAAGATATTAGTGGTCGCCCACTGATCGAAATTCAATGATAATCTTATATTACAGACTTAAACCATAAACAAAAGGGTAACCATAAACCATATTTTGTGTATATCTATGTATATTTTGTATGTAAATTAATTAATAAATAAAAATGTCCCAAACGTGTGGTAATGTGTGTAATTTTTTATTAATGGAATGCAGTTTCAAGCATTCTCTTTTTGTATTCCTTCTCGACATGTACTGTGCCGAATTTCATGTTCCTTCTTCCACGTTGTTTTCGCAAAAAGAGGTACAATATTTTTGCTTTAATATATTATAAGCAAGTATTTATAATTATAATAATTAGTATACTTATACATATATAGTATCCAGATGCATCACACTCAAATTCCAATTCAGGGGTCACAGGTTCGACCCTCGCGACATGCACTTTATAGGTAGTTTTCCTTGTGAAATGTGCATACTGTAAAAGAAATCAATGTAAGGAAACCTGTGCCCTTAGAGCACCCGTGTGTGAAACCCGCCAATTCACCCTGGACAAGCTTGGCAAGTGATAATGTCCGTTCGTCTAGTCCAGTATCTAAGCTTAGCAGTGTGACGATATGATTCTTTTATGACATTTAACTTGTCAATACTGTCAGTTTTGCCCTGTGACAATACTGCGCAACGTACCTCGGGATCCGAAATGAAAGCTTCGGATGCAATTGGGATGAAACAATTCTAAGAAGAATGCTATTCTACGATTTTCATTGACATTATTTATAAATGATATATTTACGCCCGAAATTCTAGATAAACTCATTTATCTAGAAGTGTTTTCATGTGCGTAATTTTTACATTTTTATATGCGTCGATGCTTATTTTTTATATACCTTAAATTTGGATAAAATTCAAAAGTTTTTAGCTATAAATATAAATTAACACTTCCTTTAAAAATAATAACTTAAATCCAAGTATATAACGAAACTGTTACGAAAATGACTTACTTGTTCCATTGACATTTCTTCCAATTATCTTATTAGATCCGTTGGGCTGCGATGGGGGTGCTGGAACGCTGTTGCTCCGTCCCGCTTCCTCGCCCGGACTCTCCATATCACCTTTCTCGCTCACACACATCAACCTAACCCGCTAAATTACGAAAAACTTCACAACTATTTAAAAATATTAAATTACATCTCCAATATTATTTATAATTTTCAAATAAAATAAATAAAAAGCTATAAGTATATTGTCTAATAATAGTCTATGTTTTAATAATATAAGTTTTTTTTAAATATTGACGTATGTTTAGGCGCGAAAAGTTTCAAGGGTCGTGACGTTTGCAGTAGGACGCGCACGTCTCGACTGCGGTGAGGCCTTCATCGGAGCCCTAGCAGCTGCATCGCCCCGCCCAGCACCCCGACTGAGACACGAGACCCCTCCACGACTCACGCTTTCCTTGCCCTGCGCTTAGTATATAAAAAAGCTCCATTCGCCTGACAAAATAGCTGTGTGCGTGATACGCACATAGTACCATAAACATTAAACTTAAATTCTTATAACATTTATTATGAGCTGATGCCAAATTAAGAAAAATAATTAGGCTAAACTGATATTGTGTTACCTGTAATATTTATTTTCCTAAATAAAAATATTTTCTTGTTTTCTTTCTATTATTAAGAAATTGATTAATTAAGTAATGAAATTTATTATATATTACTCCTAGATGGCTCGGCAAACGTTGTTCTGCCATATACATTAAAAAAAAGTAACCTATATCTTTCTCCAATGTCCAATTTATCCCTACCCCCGAAATTCATCAAAGTTGTTTAAGCGGTTTAGGCGTGAAAACGTAAGAAACACTCTGTCTCACATATACATACCTACTTTCACATTTATAATATTTGAATGAATACAGTGTAAACTTTATTATATTGTATGTTGTGAGTAATTGAATGTTACCCAAATAAAAAAGAATCTAATTTCTAAAGGCTGTGGTAATGCAAATTTTAATAAACCAATGTCAAGTTTAACTTTGGTACTGTAAGACATATTTTGTTTATATCCGTGATAGTTGTCTAGTAAATTTTGTGAAAACACATTTTAGTATTCAATCATTTATTTGTCAGTAAATGTTTTTTTTATTGCTGTGGGATAGCAGACAGGCTGACGGCCCACAGTAGTAACATGAGCAGTTATCGTCGCTTGTGGATGTTCGTGATGCTAAGGGTACCTATTATGAAATCCAAAATGTATTTGAACGGCTAGCCAATCTATTTATCTATTAATTACATCATCATCATCTAGGCATAGTATCCCGGTTGCAGCCCAAACTCTCGCTTCGGCGCCCGGAGTCCGCTTGCCGACTTTTTCTTCTCCACTTCGCACGGTCTTCAGCATCCCTGCCCACTGGCACGCATATCCACCCTTTACGACGTCAAGCTAGCACTTTTTGGGTCTACCCCTACTGCCGGGGCCCGGCGGAGGCGGCGTGGCCAGACATTTGTTTCCCACGTAAGCATCCGGTTGTCGTAAAACGTGGCCGTATCTATTAATTACATAATTAATTATAAAAATAATAATGTAATGTTGTTACATATCAATACGATATTTGTATGGAATGTCATGTCAGAACATTGCCACGTTAATATTACTTTTTCTAATTTATTTAAGTTTCTCTTTGTTTCATAATTATACAAAATTGTTAAACAATATATTAATTATAAGGTCAGAATAAGTTTAATAATAATAATTAAATAAAATAAAATAAATTAACCATATAATTTAATAAGATTAGGTATAATATTTGAGTTTACCTTTGTTATATAGTCCCGACAGGTAAATTAACCAATTTATAAATAAGGTATTCTGCACATAGTATTTTTAACAAGAAATATATTTTTAAGATTATTATAAAAAAAATTAATTGCTGCACACATACTCGTATATTTAAATTTAATATTTTATGCTTCCACAATGACAATAGTTTTGAAAAAGTCTTTCTGCTCTTAGCCTTTTATATTTTCAAATTTCAAACGGTTGTGTAATACTGTATAATAAAAATACTATGGTTATCACAGTTTTATGTGAAGGGACCAAAAGGGTACAACTTGAGGGTCGACTACTCGCTTTTTCATTTCAATTGGGTCTTGTTTTTATCAATCATTACTCAGAAATAGTAACTCAGAAATAGAAATAGTAATTTTAGTCAAGGCGAGAATTACGAGTATATTTTCATTATTAAACTTTACTGCTATTATTTTGTAGTATATCACAATAATAACGAAAATTATTATAGATATTTTTATATAGATTTGAACTGATTATTTTTAAAAGGAATAAATAAAGAGCTGGACACACTATAATCTTAAAACTTTGATAAAAAAAAAACTTATTTACTGTTATTATTTGATCTATTAGGAACTTAGTTGGTCTGTTACTAAACCCTCGGGGAGACACGTATGCCGCGAGGGTGAGGACATGCGTGTTGTTCTTCGATCCCCCTCAATCCCGGATCAACACAGAAGAGCGCCGGGGGTTGAAACCCTTATCCTGCTGGCCAGCCCAGGCACTAAACAATAGGAGAACAACAAAGATTTTTAAACTCACGTATATTTACACTAATATTTGTCCTCAACAGTGGATCCTGGACTCTTAAAGTGTGAGCTCTAGATACAACCGGAATTAACCACTTAAAAATATCTTTAGGTACATAATTTTTGGAATTTGTATTTACTAAAAAAAATCGGCAGATTTATTCACCACTTTCACATTCAAAATACTTATAGACGAAAACATACTATCATATTGACGACCTCCGTGGCGCAACGGTTTTTACAGGTCGGAGCGTCTGCGTCTACAGATTCCATTCCTATCTCAAGTCTGGGTGTTTATGTATAATTTTATCCGTGCAGGGGCGGAGAAAGAATACTAACCTCTGCTACCGGAGTCGGCCTGTCGCAAAAGTCGACAAAACAACCCACCCTAGTAGCCACGTGGTAGGGCCCCAAACCCGTCTGGATGACGACTACCGTTGGTCTTAAGTATGCCGCCATAATAACTTTGTGTTGTGTTCCGGAATTAAATACCCAAGTTTCTATACCCTTATGGAACAGCAATGTGTTCGTGATGCCACTGGCGTTGCAAACCATAGGCGACGGTAACTGCTAAATTCTAAATGGGCCGTCAGCCTGTCTGCTATCCTACAGCAATAAAAAAGAAGTATGTATTTACACAAAAATGATAGAAGTAATATATCAGTTGTTTAGTATCCATAACACAAGCGATCTGAAAAATGAATATTCCTTATTGTACAACACTCAAAATAATTACAACACTTGATAAAAACAACAAAGATTGTACAATTGGCGGCCTTATCGCTAAAAGCTTTCAGGTAACCTTAGGATGGATTAGAATTAGAGAAGGCTAAGTGGTACGTTACATATATATATATATATATATATATATATATATATATATATATATATATATATATATATATATATATATATATATATATATATATATACATATATATATATATATATATATATATATATATCTAATTTTCAAACTTTTAAGTGTCCTCAGCCTACCTAATTATGTACTTTTGAATAAGGTTATCTTTTTAAACTAGGTTTAGAGGCTTTTTTTTATTTACAAATATATTTATTTTTTAATATAAAAATTATGTAGTTGCTATGAAAGCTTGCATTAGTATGTAAGAGTTTTAAAATCGAGCTATAATAAAAAAAATTACATCCAATATTATGTATTGTTATAAAATACAATTGTATAAATTAAAATTATTTGAGTCTCTAAACCTAGTCCATACTAATATTATAAATGCGAAAGTAACTCTGTCTGTCTGTCTGTCTGTCTGTTCCTCTTTCACGCCTAAACGGCTGAACGGATTTTGATGAAATTTGGTATGGTGATAGATGATAACCTAGAAATGGTCATAGGCTATAAATAATCACGCCATCGTTCTTAGGGGGTAGGCAGTAGGCAGATAACTAAATTGAGTTAGTGATTTTTTGTGCTTATCCGGTATCTATGAGAATCGGCCAACATCTATTTTTCATCCCCCTAAATGTTAGGGGTGACCCACCCCCAAAAATTTTTTTTTAATTTTTTGACATTTTATTATTTATATGGCAGAACAACGTTTGCCGGGTCAGCTAGTATATATATATATATATATACCTAGTCAGGTCATAAGTATTGTCACACAGTAAAAACTTTTCTTTTAGAATGCTGGCCACAACAAAGTTTATTGAATTCGAATTTCGAATTGTTCATGAAAATAAAAATGTATAACTTTTAGAATTTTACTCATTTTTAAATATGGAGTGGACGCTTAAAGAAGACCGTGTTGCAGTTATTGCGTTGCATCGTTGCGGTTACGCGCCAATTCAAATTTTTAACATACTGAAAAATTTGAATATTACCAAAAGATTCGTTTATCGTACCATCAAACGATACAATGAAGACTCTAGTGTAGATGACAGGTCAAGAAGTGGTCGCCCTCGGTCTGTTAGGACTCCAGCAGTGATAAAAGCTGTGAAGGCACGAATTCAAAGAAATCCCAAACGTAAGCAGAAACTGTTGGCCCTTCAGATGGGGTTAAGCAGAACCACGGTGAAAAGGGTGTTAAATGAAGACTTAGGGCTTCGGGCATATCGAAGAAAAACAGGACATCGTTTGAATGCTCGTCTAATGGACCTGAGACTGAAGAGATGCCGCGCTTTGTTGAATCGGTACGCGGGAAAAAAATATCGGGAAATTCTTTTTTCGGATGAAAAAATGTTTACCGTAGAAGAGAGCTACAACAAACAAAATGATAAGGTGTACGCACACAGTAGTGAAGAAGCGAGCAACCGTATTCCGCGTGTCCATTTCGAGGTCATTTTCCATCCTCGCTCATGGTATGGTTGGGAGTTTCTTATTGGGGCTTAACAGAGGTACATTTTTGTGAGAAAGGTGTAAAAACGAATGCTGTTGTGTATCAAAATACAGTCCTGACGAACCTTATGGAACCTGTTTCTCATACCATGTTCAATAACAGGCACTGGGTATTCCAACAAGATTCGGCGCCAGCTCATAGAGCGAAGAGCACACACGACTGGCTGGCGGCGCGTGAAATCGACTTCATCCGGCGCGAAGACTGGCCCTCCTCCAGTCCAGATTTGAATCCGTTAGATTACAAGATATGGCAACACTTGGAGGAAAAGGCCTGCTCAAAGCCTCATCCCAATTTGGAGTCACTCAAGACATCCTTGATTAAGGCAGCCGCCGATATTGACATGGACCTCGTTCTTGCTGCGATAGACAACTGGCCGCGCAGATTGAAGGCTTGTATTCAAAATCACGGAGGTCATTTTGAATAAACTTTAATGTCATAAGAATCTATGTTTTGTTAAGTTCATTTTGGTATATGAATGGTTACATAATTAATAAACTTGTTACAATTATTTTACATTAAACATGTGACAGAATTTATGACCTGACTAGGTATATATATATATATATATATATATATATATATATATATATATATATATATATATATATATATATATATATATATATATATATATATGTCACAGTAAGTGTATTTAATTATAATACTACTAGCCGATCATTAAAATTAAATCGAAACAAAATGAGAAAAGGTAATCTTCGTAAAAAAATATTATTTCAATAAAAATTATCCTATTTTACTTCTAATACCTCCAAGAATATGTGTACAAAGTTTCATGATGATCGGTTAAGTAGTTTTCGCTTGAAAGTGTAACAAACAGACTTACTTTCACATTAGTATGATATATGCATGATAATAAGATGTGGCTAAATCCAGTACAGCAGTAACCCTAACCCCGAAACCAAAACCATTTAGTGCATTTGTTTACTGTCTACCAAGAGTAAATTCTGGCCTCTGACGCCCTCTGATAAATCGGAGTTCACGCTTTATTTCGCTGACAGAAACTAAGCAGCCGAAGTTCTTGGAATGTAGATATATGATCTAAAATGGCTCCCATTAATTCGCTATTAGTGGGTTTTTTATACTTTTCACAAAAACATCACCAAGCAATATTCCCACACTGGGCCGTTACTTTATCATCTATCGACATATTTCCAGCTATCCAGTGTGGCGAGAACCTTTCACCGGCCGCAGGAAAAACCTACACTGCCTTTAATGTCTATCGGATATTATTTACAGAAAAGTCAAGCCACGAAATATGAGAGTCCATGAGCGGACTGCGAGACGCGGCGAAAATTCAAACAGAAAAGAATCTTGAATAAAAAAAGTATTTCACTCAATAAATAAGTATGAAATAATTTTTATAAATGTATTTATATACATATTTTTTATTGCTTAGCAACAGCAGATAGGCTGAAGGACCATTTAATAATAAGCAGTTACCGTCGCCTATGGACATTTGCGACGGTAGGGGGGCAGCGTGAACACGCTGCTGTCCCATAAGGGTACAGGAACTTGGGTCACTAATGGCGGAACACAACACAAGGTTATTATGGCGGCATACTTAAGACCAAAGGTGCTCGCCATTCCGACGGGCTTGAGGCCCTACCACGTAGCTAGGGTAGGTTGTTTTGTCGCCTTTTACGACAGGCCGATTCCGGCTGCAGAAGTTAGTATTCTTTCTCTGCCCCTGCACGGATAGAATTGAAGATTGTAAGAATATTAATAAGAATAATGTATGACTTCGAGGTTGATTATTAGGGGCAGGGTTACAATACTAACCCCGGCCTGTCGTAAAAGGCGACAAAACAGCCGCGTAGTAGAGCCCCAAACTCGTTTGGATGGCAACGACGCTTGGTCTTAAGTATGCAGTTATAATAACCTTGTGTTGTGTTCCGGCATTAGAGATCTAGGTTCCTAAACTCGTATGGTAAGCAGCGTGTTTGCGGTGCCACTAGCGTCACAAATATCCATAGAAGCCTGTCAGTTGTTGCTCAACAGTAAAAAAAATACATAACATTAGCATTACCAAATAATTTCCGACCGATCCTCCACGTGACAAATAACTTCAGGTAAATTATAAATACTTGGCTCCTTGATTTCATGGCCCAAGCCGTATAGACACTCTCGAATGTGTGTTTTCTCACGGCGGCTAGCCTCTGGTCTCCACGGGTCTCCATCCGAGATCTTTTCATTAAATATTCCAGTTTTAAATACTCCAAGAAATTATCAATTTCACAAAGATTATGGCTAGCATTATTAAACGAAATAGGAAGTTTTCTAATAGAAAACTTAGTTTTTATTTGTGAAAATCGTTTCTTGTGCGAAGAAGAACAAAGAATGGATGGAATAGATGTATGTATGTATTTTATTATATTTCATGTACCTACTGGGCTAGCCAACAAACAAACGAACCAACAAACAAACAAACAAAAAAGTGCCACGAGCAAGCACTGTCGTAAACGTTTTTTTCTCATATATAAGTTCTGATATATTAAGTTAGAAAGTGTCTTTATTGTATGAGCGAAAGAATAATCACTACCAGGGATGCTAAAGATCATGCGAAGTGGAGTAGAAAAAGTTGGAAAGCGGACCCCGGGCACCGAAACGGAAGTTTGGGTTACAACCGGGATATGGCGCTTAGATGATGATGATGAAGATAAAAAGTGTCTTTATTGTATGAGCGAAATAATGATGAAATAAGCGAGTAAGATGACTACAGAATGTCGAAGAAAATTATCCACCAATAATCAAATGATATTCGTATTATGTTTCTACTTATCGACCCAAGGACATAAACCAGTAAAAATAGCGGCAAAAATGTTTCTCAATTTTCCCTAGCGGGAACCTAAGCCGAAATCGATCGATCGACAGAGATTGAGTGAAAGGTCTATAATATACAAAACTTTTAGCCCATAAACTAGTTGGTTAACGATTACTTTACGAACTATAATAATCTAGTTTTATAAACTGCATGCGAGTTTGAAAGTCTTTAGATTTATGTATAATATTTAGGCTTAGTTTCAGTATTATTTTAATCTCCCCACATACTACTATTGTTATGTACGGTCGTCTAAACTATCTCAACAGCAAAAGCGAAGTGAAGGATTTCACGTTTTGTAAAAATTAAAAAAAAACTGCAAGTTATTACTTCTTTATAATCTTATACTCCGACCAAGACAAGATCGTATAGAATTGCAAATATTTCGTCATAAGTGGTAATTTAACCCACAAATATAACAGATACACAGCTGCTAAATTAGAAATAGGTATTTCAAAGTTCTATTTAATATTTTTATCTAATAAGACAACTCTTTTTTAGTCAATTCGTCATCTTATAAGTTTTTAAAATAGATTGATTTAAAATATATTACTGGATATATGGTAATACTGTTTATTTTAACATTCCTTTACCGAGCAGTGTTTTGCAAGACTCTCATTGCTATTATCCCTTTTTACGCGGGCTGCTTTCAAAATCAAAGCCCCAATGAAATATTTATAATATTAGCGTTAAACCGTCCCCAAAAAATCCACATCATTATACATAAACGGCCATTCGGGACGAGAATTTCATCGGTAAAAGTTTTTATCTGTTAACAATTTTCGGAACGCGACCGAACGTTTTGACGCGCGGGAAAAACTATTAAATGGCGAACGCCGGACCCGATGCAAATTGCACGCGGAAAAAGTTCGCGGACATGCAAAAAGTGGAAGGAACTCATAGTATTTCATCGACGTCGCCGGTTATTGAGCGGGAATTGTGTTTTTGTGCAGATTCCCGCGTCCGCGGCTCGGACGCTTTTTGCAATACACCGAGTCTGGGAAGCGGGCAACGAGTGGTGCTGCAAAAACGAAACAGGAGCCGCCATAACGCTGCTAACCGCCGCAAAAACCGCTCCAACATACGTACAGAATTAATGCGGCGACTCTTTTAATTTTGCCTGAAGAAGTGCGGGAGGAAATGGTGTACGTAATGAGTGTTGCCAGCAACAAAAACTATTTGTATAATGACTGGGTCCATTTAATACAGTTTATTTTCTGTTCTTATTGAGTTCCAAGTAAAAAGTAGTTTGGTATCTTATGTGGAAAGCATTATTATTTATTTCACAGTACTTATAAGACTGCTTGAATATTTTTTGTAAGAACAGTGTACTGTTTGCAAATGGGGTATTTTACCTATGTAATAATATACGTACTACATGTATGCTCGCCAAAAAAAAAAGAAAGAAACAGTCTACAGTTTTCTCGAATGTTTTGACCAACATGGAAGTTTGAATATTGTTTTTCTCTTTCTACTAAATTTTGATTACCGATATAATTTTTCTTATTATAAGTGTTTCAGATAAGTAATGAGTATTCCTGATATTGCAAAATCGAAGTCGTCGATTCCGGTTGTACTGAAGCTTGCTCTTTGGAGCCTGAGGTTATGGCAAATTTGTTCCTGAATTCTCGCGTCGATGCTCCAAGGTGACTCTTCTTTCTTAACTAATCCGTACAGGGGCGGAGAAAGAATACTAACCTCTGCGGCCGGCATGGGTCTATCGTAAAAGGCGACAAAACAACCTACCCTAGCTACTTGGTAGGGCCCCAAGCCCGTCTGGATGGCGACCACCTTTGGTCTTAAGTATGCCGCGGAAATAACCTTGTGTTGTGTTCCGACATTAGTGACCCAAGTTCCTGTACTCTTATGGGACAGCAGCGTGTTCGCGATGTCACTGGCGTAGCAATCACCCATAGGCGACGGTAACTGCTAAGTTCTAAGCGGGCCGTCAGCCTGTCAAAAAAAATTTATTTGGAACATTAGATCATTAAGGTGGTCGTCATTTGATTAGCCAGGAAAAAGCGTATTTTAAAAGAATAATTTATGGAAATCCAAAACTTTGTACGTAACAAAAATTTGTATTTTAACTAATCACATATGTATTATACAGTTATTTATTTCGTGATCAGTCTGTGTCCCTGAAATATAATATAAAAAATATTGGTTTTTAACGTTTAAATATTTTTTTTAATGTTGGTGGAATTGATTGATAATTGAATTAAGAACAACTTATTAAGCAACCCCAACAAGGAGAAACAAACAGCAGACAGGCTGACGGCCCATCTAATAGTAAGCAGTCACTGTCGCCTATGGATGTTTGCGATGCTAGAGACACTGCAAACATGCTGCTGTCCCATAGAGGTACAGGACCTGGGTCACTAATGCCAGAACACAAGACTATGGCGGCATACTTTTACACCAGGGGTGGTTGCCATCTAGACGAGCTTCGGGTCCTACCTCGTAGCTAGGGTTATTTTGTCACCTTTTATGACAGGCCGACCCCAGCCGCAGAGGTTTGTATTCTTGTAGTCAGCCTGTCGCCTTTTACGACAGGCAGACCCTGGCCGCAGAGGTCAGTAGTTCTTTCTCCGCCCCTGCACGGATAAAAGGATTATCAATGTTAAATTATAGTTACGTTAAATAATGAAAATTACTAGAGACAACAAAAAAATTACTACAAACACGAGATAGCAACGACGCAGAGCAAAGACCAAAAGTCCATCTTGTGACTCTCCACATAAGGCTAGGGTGAGGACCGGGGTCTTAGTTGATACGCCAGTGCCTATCACATCTCGGCCAGCAGCACCTTGCAGCTGCGAACGTGAGGCTGACATAACCACGTCGGCTTCCCCCCGGAGTCCTCGGGATAGAAAAAAAAGGGAATAAGAAAATATATGGTTTAAATTATTGTAAATTATTTGGCTATATTATATTGTAAGTATGTAATAGTTAGTATATATTAAGGACTCGATTGCACGGAACGGGAAACACTGACAAAAATAAAATTTTATGTATGAATTAAACATGGTAACATGACGAACTTGATCGTAGAATAATGTCGGGTTTATAGTTGGATACTACATAGTTTAAACATTACTGCTACATTAAAGAAAAAATTATATGTACAGTGACCTGCAAAAGTCGATGGAAAATTCCAAAACATAATCGTCTGACGCGAGAAACGGCGCCATCTATGTGTTCGATGTGTATTAGCGGAATTAACTTATTTACTAACTTAGTTAGTATACTAAGATTCCACTAGATGGCGCTGGTGGGTACCAAAACAAAATATTTAATGTCATGTTAGAAATTTGATATTTCATTTCATTGCCGTGGGCAATCAGTTATTTTTGTAGTTGTGTGTGTAATCATTCACTTCAACTCTTGTGGCACTGTCTATAACTAAACATGTCCCTGCCTAGGTGGGACACCTTGGTGCTACCTTTAAGGGTGTAACGACCTTTTCTGTCTCTTTCGTACTAGTGTGAAAGTGTGTGAGGGAGAATATTATTATTCGCATGCAAATCGTTTCTAGTCCCTCAAATATTTTGCTGAGACCCATGTTGATTGTTTTTATTACCGAAGTGTCAACTTTACTAATCTTCAAGCAGTAAATTTACAAAAACATAAACTCAATAACGTGGCCTGGTAGGATTTGAACTTGCGACATACGATTCTGTCGGCGCATTCACAGACAACTCGACCATTGAACTGTTACCTGAAGCAATGAAAATTGGATGTATAAACTGGTCGCCAAATTAATCGGTAAGTCATGTTTTACGAAACTTAAAGAGGGTAGACTGAAGATCTTAAGCGCCATCTAGTTCATTTCTTGTGAACATCCTTCCAAATCGTGGCCGCTCTTGCTACACAATAATAGAACTAAAGGTGTCCATGCACTTATGCAGGCCACTGTACATATTTAGAATTTCAAAGTAATCAGTCTGTAAAATGACGGATTTGATAGGTGGATATGCGATCGTAGTAAAATGACGCTTGTGTATTTTTGAAATGGCCGCCCTGTAAAGTTTACTATATGTCAGATCCGTCACTATTCTAAGACTATGACGATTTGTCCCATAATAGTATGTTTTGGAATTCGGCACCCTTTCCGCTAATTATGGTTTGATCAGGGTTATTTTTTTAACTTTATATACACTGCCATACCATAAATGAAAAGTTATAAAGCTGGAACCCAACGCAAATATATCACATACTATATGGCTACTACTAAAACAAAAACCCCTTACATAATCTTAGAGATACTAATAATTTGTTGGTATAAATATTTGCTTTTATGAAACAAACAGGTGTAATTTCATAAACCGTGTGGTTTATGAGCATGTCAACTTTAATCCACAATGTGTATTGTGAATTATAGTAAAATACTACAAATACTAATAATAACAAACATTGCTTGCTCACATTTAACCGGTCTAGCCAAGATGCATAAACTACTTTTTTAATCCTACTGTGGATAAAATTTTGATATGCATGATTACATAAATCAATAAAGCGTAGTCGAATTTTTAACACGGTTTTATTAGTTTTATGTGTATGTTTAACCTAAGTATATTATAAAAAAGAAATTACTTAATATAGTAACCTAAATTCTGATGCTTAAATTATATTCGATACAGTGGCGGATTTGCCCTAAGGCCCGGGCCTAGGGCGGCCAGATATTAGGGGCGGCCAATCGTGACAAAAAATTAATTGATGATAATAATTGATGATAACAAGAAATATTTCAAATTATAAGTACCAAGTAAGTAGTAACGGAGTCAATCAAAACATCCAAAATGATTTTCCTAAGACTGAACGAATTTACAAAGATAAGGTGCAACTTTTAAATGGCGAAAAAAGTTGGGCGAAAGTGGCTAATTTATTCTGAAAGTACTGGATGTGTTTTTTGTGGACCTTGTCTTCTTTTTAATGGTGGGGAGAATAAGTTCGACAAAAAGGAAGGTTTCAATGATTGGAAAAATTCTTATTATCGTGCATCAACTCATGAGAATTCGCCGACTCACAAATTGTCTGTCCTGCATATGAATGAACGAAGCAGCACGTTAGATCGCATAGCCTACGCATTAACAATGCAATTAGATGAAAAAATAAATTACTGGAAAAACATTTTGAAAAGAGTAGTCGCATGTGTAAAAGCACTTGCATCACGTGGTTTGCCTTTCAGAGGACACGACGAGTTTGGTTCATTTCGCAATGGAAATTATTTGATGTCCTTAGAGCTTATAGCTGAATTCGATCCGTTCTTAGCAAAACACATTACACGTTATGGGAATCCAGGCTCAGGTTATACGAGTTATCTTTCTTCAACAACATGCGAAGAATTCATTCAGCATATGGGAAAAAAAGTTCGTTAGGCGACTATACCTACGTATATGAAATAGACATGTTTCAGTGCTTATTTATCGTAATATTAATATATGAATGCTATAATATTCCTCAAAAATATGTTATTACATTATATCGAAATATTAAAAGCGAAATTTTTTTCTTTGATCATTCACTCGACGCCGGATATATCTCACGTAGACCAGCTCATTTATGTAATCAGATATGTTCTGCATAATGGATCACCTGTAGAACGTTTCCTCAAGTTAATTCCAAACACCGGCCAGAAATCACAACAAGTGACAAATGATTTTACCTCAACTTTAACTGAATTGGGAATTGACATTTCAAACAACTGAGGGCAATTTTATGACAACGCAGCTAACATGTCAGGCATTTACAACGGCCTACAAGCTAAAATAAAGGAAATTTCTCACCTTGCCGAGTATGTTCCCTGTTCAGCACATTCGCTCAATTTAGTAAGTGTATGTGCAGCTGAAAGCAGCCAAGAGGCTTGCTCGTTCTTTTCTCTACTCCAAGAGTTTCACAATTTCTTTGCAGCGTCAACTCAGCGTTGGGAACTACTTCAAGCCCATTTCACCATCAAATAAAGTCTATCAACGACACGTTGGTCAGCTCGTGCAGACGCATGCAAAAGTTTACGAGAATCATGGAGTGAAATCCATAAAGTGTTAGTCTTCATCGAAAATGACACACAACAGAAGAGAGCAGTTATATGCGAAGCAAAAGGTATTGGTTTGAAACTGGAACGTTTAGAAACGGTCGTCATGAGTGTTTTTTGGGGATGTTTACTGGATCGCATTAACGCTACAAGTAAAAAACTTCAGAGTGTGGAAATTGACATTACCATTGTCATAGAACTCTATGAGGTACTAATACATTATAATGGCGAAACTCGAGATAATTTTGATGATTTCGAAAACAAAGCCAAAAATCTGTCCTTTGTACAGGAATATGAAAGAGATTTTCGACACAATAGTTAACTAAATTTCTGAATCGATTTCTATAAAAGTTGACAAAAAAGTAAATTCATTTATTTATTTATTTCTATTTTTAAATTCATTATGTACTCAATATGATGAGTGCTGAGAAAGGGGTGGCTGGTACTTACTACATGGCCTGGGGCTTAGGGCGGCCAAGACTACAAATCCGCCACTGATTCGATAGCTATTGGCCGCGGGGCTGGTCAACATATGGACTACAGAAAGGTTAGCCTTGTTTATCAACACGAGTCCGCCTGCCGCCATCTGAATTAACAATGCGTGTGACTTAATAAATATCCGTAATAAATATTCTTATTGCTTTTTTTAAAACTAAAGATATTATCCGAAACGCGATGATAGTATGAATGAGTCAAAATATTAATGTACCTAATGGTCCCTTGGAAAAAATATTCTAATAAAAATTATTTTACATAATAATATTATTACTCTTAAGCTTATACTCTGCATTAAAATAGGATACTTCATACTTTACTTATCATATTTACTTTGGACACATTACTTTTTATTGCTTACCCAATCTCAAATATTATGTAAATATTTTTATTACAAATTCCAGATAATCAATATAATTATTAGGGTTTTTATCGAAGAGAAAGGCAATGTAACTAAGCCATACAGCCAGGTCTTAAGTTTTACATTTTCACATCTAGTTTTATATTTTATGGCAAAAAAGCCAATTCTTTAGTATTCTTCATTTATCTTTTTCAAATCCGTGTAAATGTCTACGTAAAGTCAGGTTTTTTTTCATTAAGTGGGTTTAGTCGATTAAATTATTTTTAAAACACAGAGGAAAAGTTGTAATGTTATCTGAATTTGTAGTTTTTTTACTATGGCAACATTAGCTGCGTCCAAAAATAATTCAAATTTATTGGTAACGTTTGCAACGGATTTTAAGTTTTGAAGTGATATTTTCCATTATTTTAGTATTTTCATGTGATTTGATATCGAATTGCATTTAATAAACGTTATTATTTTTATATACAGTGTTTTAGTGTTAGATTTATGTGATAGAATATGATTTCGGCGGAGAAACAATGTCGAAAGGACAAAAATCAAAACATCCAGGTTTTTGTCAGATTAAGGTAAATTGTGACTTAAATTATTATTTTTAATTTAAGTGAATAGATCTGGAACATATGCTGCTTTACTTGCGTATATTATATTCTTCATAAACACATTTTTTAATTTCGTTCAATAAGTATAAATATGATCATGACTCACTTGATTTTTATGTGATCATTTTCAAAACAGTGCCCTACTATTTATATGTAACATACGCTTGAAATTAACTTCTTACGATTATTTGAATAAAAATCATACTATTTTCATACATCCAATGGTTATATTTTTCAGTTTACATTTCGTATTATGCTTGCAGTGGATATATTTACCATAATTTACCACAAAATGGGTTCAACAAATCATATGAATGAAGCCAAATATTACTCAAAGTAATATTTAATCAATACAATATCATAAAAATATATAAATTTGCTTTAAATTTAATTCTTATTTTGTTATGGGATGATTTATCCTTAGTTACCAAGAATATTGAATCTTATTTTCAAACCTTTATTATGTACTTTAACTTAGAAATAACCTTCATATTTTCTAAAACTGTTAGGCATTCTCTTTGTTACATATTATTTATATTCTTTTCTAATATACATATGTACTAGCATTTTCCTTAAGTAAATTATAGGTGAGGCTTCATTTATTCTTATGAAAAACTTGTATACATTAGTCAATTGCAATCCATTTCTTCTTATTCTTCCTGCCCTTGTCCCACATTATATGGGGTCAGCACAACATTTTACATGTTGTAATAGTTGTGGTTTAGTTATTAGAACTAGCCGCCTGCCTGACGTTAACCCCCTTTTTGGGGAAAAAATCTGTCATACTTTTTATTTAAATTATTTTTCTCGTTTCATCATCATTCAAATTGCAATCCATTTCATATACTGAAAATTCTTTCAATATTAAATATTTTATTTTGATAGGCTTATTTAAAAGACTTATTTTGCTTACTAACTGCCCTGAAGCCTCTTCACCAGTGCAGCCAGATCTTGATTAAAATAAAGCCTGCCTCTATGCAATGCACACAAAATAAATCATCAACTGTGTGTGTTGACAAGTGTAAGCGACCAACCATGTGACCATCTTTTGATTTGTCTTCAGTTTTGCTTGTAAACATATTGTGCAGTATATTTTGCTTGGATTTAAATGAGATTGAACCATTGTTTTGATAGTTTTCCGACATGGTGGCTAGGATTATTGTACTGTTATACTGATTGCTAGAAATAAGTCTTACTTTTTGTATTTTAGTCCAGTCAATAAAGCAATAAATGCCATTTGAGCTAAAAGGATAAAAAAAAAACAGGAAAATTTATGTGCTTTTATAAATATTTTATTAATAAAATACCTATTTTATATAATTTTGTACTTAGGTGCGTTTTTTTGTGAAAAGGAAAACTATTGCACTTATGCAAAAATGTCTAGAGACTTTTTGTAGAAAATTTAATTATCTATAAATTTTATTTCAAACATCGTTCAATATTTTGAATTATGTGTGAGTTATTTTGAAAAATGTGTTTATTTTTTCAGCTTTCCAGATATTTCAGGGACCTGGCTTTTTGGGATATTAAATATCTAGTACTCACGCAAATTTTCCCAATTTTCCCTTTTTTTATCCTTTCGGCTCAAATGGCAAAGTTATTGCTTTATTTACTGGACTATTTTGTGAAGATAATTTGTCTGTCATATGAGATGTATTAATATCCTACTTTGAAATTATTCAATATTGCAATTTATACTGTATGTATACTGTTACCAAAATATTGGTTAAGTTAAAGGGACATCCTAGCTAGTCTTTTTGGCTTTGAAACATAGCAGATGCTGGAGTGTCACAAGCAGGACCTGTGTGTCATGGAGATAAATATGCTGCGGTGGATGTGTGGATTGATGTAGAATACCTGCCTTAGGACTTGCTGCATTTGCAGCAGTCTGACACGAGTCTGTGACATTGTAAATAAATTTAAGGAGTTTTGGCTGCACTGGTATAGTGACATTTTATGGCAACTACTTACATTTGTGGAGAACAAATATCTGGCCATGTTGCCTCTGACAGACCCAATTTGGTCTGGTTGCAACCATGATTTAACACTAAGATTAAGATTTTAAAATGAAAATATGCAAAAATAACACAAGGATTGATTTATATAAATAAATTTTTAGGCCCTTAAACCAGAGGGAGCGGGACCTAAAATCCATAGGGGTGGTGGAAGTGGTCCACAATCGAGAAGTTGTGGTCCGCCAGTCCCAGCAGACATCCATCACCAAGAGGTTCACATTTGACAAGGCATTTGGCCCCGATGCTAAACAGGTACTTGAAACCAGATTTTTTTTTAAATTTGCAATAACAACAACAAGCAATTTTCCTGTGAAACATTGAAAGTCTGAAGTAAATATGATTTTTGGATTCGGTGTAATGAATCCCATCAAACACCTTTAAACCCAATTCAATTTTCACCTGCCTGTGGATGTATCCCATTAAACAACAGATAAGACCAGTGTAGCTATTACATAGTTGTGAGATCAGAGTCTGCTATCCTGCTAGCCCTTATCCATTGACATGACAGACATTATGTGTGTTGAGAGTTTTCTCACTCTTCTCGACTTTGCATCTAGTAGTATAAATTTTTAGAAAAAAGGGTTGACTTTTTATAATTTTTCTTGCATAAGGTCAACTGAAATAGATTAGGAACTTATTTAGTCATCCAGGAATGGTGATATTTTTTTATACTAGATTCAAAAATTTATATAATTTTTAACTTTATCTGTTCATTATGTACCAATAGTTAATTATTAAGATAGTTTTGAAACACCCGAGTTTAGTAACAAAAATAAATTTAAAAAAATAGCCTGTGAGGTGTTGTGTCCTTTATAGTGTTCTAAATTTATTATGTCACCCAGGGTTCAACCCAAGGGTTCAGGGTTAAGGGTTCAACCCAAATTTAGACAAATCTAATTTTTAATATCTTTATATTTATTAAAATATATTTATCTTTAAAACTTATAATATGAAGGCATGAATACAAATAGTGCACAGTGATTTCACCTGATACTGTAAATAATTGTAGACTCAGAATGCTCAGGAGAAAAATATTTTGATGCTACCTGAATGAACCACTGAGTTAATTTGTTGTATAAGATTGACTTTTTCTGATTTTTAAAAATATTGTAGCTTATATTTTGTTTAAGATTTTTGAATGTGTTTAAATATTTACATATCATAACATGATGCTTGTCTATTGATGATGAACTTAATTACAGCTTGAAGTATACCAAGAGGTGGTCAGCCCTCTCATCAGGGAGGTGCTGGCTGGTTACAATTGCACTGTATTTGCATACGGCCAGACTGGCACTGGCAAGACACATACCATGATCGGAGAGAATACAGGCGATGAAACTAACTGGCAGAAGGTATTTTCAACCTCAATTAATTCAACTGTTTCAAATCCTCAACAACAAAATTTTGACATAAACACCATGCCCGCACTTACACCATGAGGGTGAGGGCATGCATTCCGTTCCAAGTATCCCACTCAATCCTAAATTACATACTCTTAATGTATTATAACATAATTGCATAGAATTGATTGCCCTTATATTTCTGAGTAATTTAATGTAGCCAAAGCAAATATATGATATGAAATTGAAATAATCATTTATATTGATGATACACAAATCTTGTAGCCTGCTATCATAGCACATACAAGAAAATTTTGCTATTTTGAATTAAAACTAACAAAGGACTAAGACATAGAAAATTAAAAATATACTTTTTAGATAAAAGATTAAGATAGAGGAAAATTATAACCTCCGTGGCTTAAAGGCTAACACACTTCACTATGCTTTCAGAGGTTACATGTTCGATTCCCGTCTTGCGTCTGGGTATTTATGTTTAATATGACATATTTACAAAAGAAAAATATATCTAGGTATATTAGTTATCTAGTACCCATAACACAAGTGCTACTTACATTGGTTAAAATTAACACTATAAATGGTCCCAGTATAGTATATTAACAAGCTTCGTGGCTTAGCGGCTTACGCATGTCGGTATGCTTGCGGGGGACACAGGTTCGTTTCCCGTTTTGCATTTGGGTGTTTAAGCATAATATGGATTTATTTACAAAAAAAAGTATATAATATGCAGTATATCAGTTGTCTAGTACCCATAATAAGTACTATGCTACTTACTTTGGGTTTAGATGGTGTTGTGTGAATTGTCACAATATATTTATTCATTTCATTGTTTTATTATTCAGGATCCTCTAGCAGGTATTGTGCCTCGCGCTTTAGGCCAGCTGTTTGATGAACTCCGCCTCACCAATACAGAGTACACAATCCGGGTATCGTACCTTGAACTCTACAATGAGGAGCTGTTTGATCTCCTCTCAACCAGTGAAGACAATTCTAAATTGAGGATTTATGAGGATGTCACAAGGAAGGGAGCTAATATTGTGAATGGGCTAGAGGAAATTACTGTAAGTCTGAAATTTCAATTCAAGGCAAATTGTCATGTAGATGTTTTTTTTTATTGCCGTAGAACAGCAGACAGGCTGACGGCCTGCTTAGAATTTAGCAGTTACCGTTACCTATGGGTGTTTGTAACGCCAGTGGCATCGCAAACGCAATGCTGTTCCAGGTACAGGAACTTGGGTCACTAATGCCAAAACATAACAAGGTTATTATGGCGACAATTTAAAACCACGCGTAGTCGTCATCCAGACGGACTTAGCACGTAGCTAGGGTAGTTTCGTGGCCTTTTACAAGAGGCTGACCCCGGCGCAGAGGTCAGTATTCTTTCTCCACCCTTGCATGGATAGGTAGGTCCTTTAGTTCCTTAAGTTAACTCATCATCATTATTATCTTAGCATTAAATCCCAGTCGCAACCCAAACTTTTGCTTCAATGCCCAGGGTCTGATAGGTATAAACTATTTATATTCACCTTCTACTTTTTAAGCCATACCTTGAATATCCAATTCACCCTAACCTAGAATAGGGGTAAGTATTCTTCTCCGTGCAGGCGCGTAGAATATTAACCCCTGCGGCCGGCCTGTCGTATAAGGAGACAGAACAACCTATATACGTGGTAGGGCTCGAAGCCTGTCTGTATGGCTACCATCCATGGTCTATAAGTATGCCGCCATAATAACCTTGTGTTATGTTCCGGTATTAGTAACCCAGGTTCCAGTTTCCTTATGCAGACAACAGAGTTCCTGGCATCGCAAAGTATCATAGGCGACAGTAACTGCTTGCTACTAAGTGGGCCGTCAGCTTGTCTGCTGTTCTCCAGCAATAAAAAAAAGCCTTACAGACTACAGGCATAGTTACTTACAAATATTCTAACATCTAAGATTCCTTTATATTATGATTACATCTGTTCATCATTGAACGATAAAATATATTTTTGGTTGACTTCTAAGATTTTATCAATTTTTACTAACCCCTGCGGCCGTGGGTGAACTATCATACAAGACGATAAAATAACCCTTGCTAGATGGTAAGACTCTAAGCCCGACTGAATGGCAATCACCTTTGGTTTTAAAACAAGCTATAATGACCTTGTGTTTCGACACTAGTAAAACAGGTACCAGTTCTTGCGAAGCTTCCATCTTACGGGATACCTGGGAGTCTTTGCACCTGGCTATCCAACTTTCTCGCTGGGCGCAGTATTAAGGTCGTTGTTGACGGTTGCTGCTCCAATGTGAAGTTAACAATGCTGGTGTGCCCCAGGGTTGTGTGCTGTCGCCGACGCTATTTATTCTGCATATCAATGATATGTTATCTATAGATGGCATTCATTGCTATGCAGATGATAGCACCGGCGATGCACGGTACACTGGTCGTGTAAGTCTCTCTCCTGCGGTTTTGGAAGAAAGTCGGGTCAGACTTGTGTCTGAAGTAGAGAACTCTCTAGAAAGAGTCTCAGAATGGGGACGACAAAACCTTGTCCAGTTCAACCCCTCGAAGACGCAGGTCTGCGTATTCTCTGCCAAGAAAACCCCGTTTGCACCTGCGCCACAGTTCCAAGGAACCTCTCTTTCCATCGCAAGCAGTATTGGGATCCTTGGTGTCGACATCACGAATGATGTTCAGTTTAGGGGACAATTGGAGGATAAAGCTAAGCTTGCCTCCAAAAAGCTAGGTGTGCTAAACCGGTCCAAGCAGTATTTCAGTCCAAGGCAACGGCTTGTGCTATATAAAGCACAGGTCAGACCGCATATGGAGTACTGCTCACATTTATGGGCTGGAGCACCCGCCTGTCAGCTCAATCCCCTAGACTCGAGTCTATTGAGCTCGCGCCGTTGGATCGATCCAACGACGCGCAGTTCGTGTTGTCGGCGATCCCATACTCACAGACGGTCTAGATACGCTTGGACTTCGGAGAGACTTTGCGTATTCTACCGTCTGTACAACGGGGAGTGTTCTGAAGAACTATTTAGGATGGTGCCCTCGTCGTCTTTCTTCCACCGCACTGCCCGCCATCGGCTGGGTGTTCATCTCCGTTTCTTGGAGTCTCTTCTTTCTTGTACGAAACGGTTCTCCAGAACGTTCATGTTGCGTACTCTCAGGATCTGGAATGAGCTTCCGGCTGAGGTTTTCTCAGCGCGATATGATATGGGGTTCTTCAAAAAAGCGTTATAAAATTTCTTCGAGACCGGCAGCGCGTTAGTAGTGCCTCTGGTGCTGCAAACGTCCATAAGCGACGGTGACCACCTGCCAGGGTGGGCCGTTTGCCTGTTTGCTGAACTCAGCTTAGAAAAACATACTGTCTGATATATAACTGCCGCAGTATAGTAGAGGATGAAACTTCATTATTAAAAATTCTAGGTACACAGTAAACAGCAGGTGTATGAGATAATGGACAGGGGACAGGAAAGGAAAAGGGTGGCGTCTACCCTCATGAATGCGCAGTCCAGGTGAGGATTGTCATTTCTAATATTTAATAGAATTTCGGCGAATGTTCAAAGCATGGAGTCAAAGTTGTTTAAAAGCTTTAACAACTGCCAAAAAATTTTTATTGAAACATTGTTTTATTTATACTTCAATAGTCATTTTAAGTCCAATTGAAATTGTAATATGTAATTAAATTTAAATAAAATTAAATACACCATACTTTAATTTTTTAATGTATATTTATAATCATTTAAATATGTATTTACAAGAGAAATAAATATTTTTTTCTAATATAATATTATTTAATGAGAACAATTGATTTGAAAATTGAATAGTAATAATTTTAAATATTTCTAAACGGAACATTATGTTGCAGTGACCAATCTATTGGCAAAACTAAGAGTTCGTAAGTTTTATTTGATTTTTTTCACAGTTGGTACATTAGTTTCTTTTTTGTTTTATTGTATTTTAATGTTAAATTGGTTTCTGCAACATAGTGTACTATACCTACGTATATGAAATAGACATGTTTCAGTGCTTATTTATCGTAATATTAATATATGAATGCTATAATATTCCTCAAAAATATGTTATTACATTATATTTTATAATTATGATAGAAGAAATTGAGTTTCATGGTTCACTTTAGTTTCTTTACAGTCTATAAGTTTCATCCTTGCCTTTAATATTGTAGATTTTACAAATAGATTTTATATTTGAGTAATTTTACCGGTTTGTGGTATGCTGTAATGATAAACATCATTTCAAATTTGAATATTATGAATTGTAATTTCGAATTTAAGACTTAATACAATGGAACTCATTCGCCACACATGACATTGATACACAGTGTTCGAATATTTAATATCATTAAAAGAATTCAAAAGATTTACAACAGTGTGGCCAGATCGTGGTTAAAATGACCCACCATTCTAATACCGCGTGCGTGTCATACACAACGTACGCGCAACCATAACGGTGTGGAAGAGCATCGCATATAACTTAAGCAACCGTGTCGGTGTGTCGAGAAGTGCTAGATGAGGGTGGGTCATTTTCAATTTCGACACAACCTGACTGCACTGGTTTAAAACTAAAATTACTGAAAAATATAAAGATATTGCGATAAAAAAAAAACATTATTTTGATATTCAAAATTTAGTTTCCATGTGTTTATTAAAAATTATTTAAAGTGTACAATAACCGTGTTGATCGTAGAATATAAATATATTGGGACATTTCACATAACGCCATTTAGTCCCAAAATAAGTAGCACAGCGTTATGGGTACCAGACAACTGATACTACATTTATACTTTTGCTTTAAAATGAATACATATACATGAATACACAGACGCGAGACTGGAATCGAACCCGTGGCCTTCGCAAACATACTCACGTACGTTAGCAGTTACGCCACGGAGGTCGTCAAGTAATAGTAAATTGTGTCGACAGCCGATCGCACACAGTGTTCACAATCGTCGTCCACATGAAGGAGAACAGTCCCGAAGGGGAGGAGCTCATGAAGATTGGCAAGCTTAACCTAGTGGATTTGGCGGGCTCCGAGAACATCAGCAAGGCTGGCTCGGACAACCCGGCCAAACGGGAGAGGGCGCGGGAGTGCGTCAACATCAACCAGTCGCTGTTAACCCTGGGCAGGGTTATAACCGCCTTGGTGGAACGGCATCCCCACGTTCCTTACAGGTAAGGAAATGTAGTGCAATGGATTAGGTCCAATAGTTTAAACACCCCCCTTTCGCGAGTAAATGCGTTAATATTGCATTACCCGTGTGTATGCGGTGTTAGAATACTGACCCTTGCTAGGACCCTAGCTACGTGGTAAGGCTCTAAGTCCATCTGGATGGGAACCACCCTTAGTATATGCAATATGCAACCATAATAACCTTGTAATATGTTTCGGTTTTAATGACCCAGGTTCCTGTACCTGGGATATCAGCGTATTCGCGGGGCTCCCGACATCGCAAACATCCATAGGCGACAGTAACTGCTCACTATTAAGTGGGCCGTCAGTCTGTCTCTCAACAATAAATTGTTGACTGTATTAATTTGTTGTGAAATTACCCCCACACTAGAAAGGTAGAAGCTCCACCAACTACGATTTTCCTGGTATGGATAGGTTCTGGTACAGCTTGTACATAGATTGTGAGGACTAAAATCTTAAGCACAGTTCTGAGACACTTGGTGTTAATTGAAAGTGCATTCACCCGGTCAAACATTGACTCTTATAATGGTGTTAACTTGAGAGTAGTCAAAAAACTTGGTAGAACAACTCCTTTATACCTAAACACAGGCAAGGACCGAACAAAATATATTTGTAAAGCTGAAGCAATAATTAATATGCTATCTAATTTTTATGCAATCGGTGGGATAACCCAATGATTCACCACTGGGTACAGCTGCACGCACCAGTCGCACCTTGGACATTCCAATCATTTTATATTTTTGTTTACAAACAATAGATTTTTAAGTTTATAGTTTTTAGTATAATTTACTAACCCACTATGGACATTATATTGTAACTGTCTGAATAATAAATAATAATAATCTGGAATTAGGGTTGTTTCATTCAGTAAGAGACCAACGCCTGTAAGGTCTGTAAACATAGAATGTGATCTGTTCGCAGAGAGTCAAAACTCACTCGAATCCTCCAAGAGTCTCTCGGAGGAAGAACAAAGACTTCGATCATAGCAACGATATCCCCAGGACACAAAGATCTAGAAGAGACTTTAAGCACTTTAGAATACGCTCACAGAGCTAAAAATATCCAGAACAAGCCAGAAGTTAATCAGAAGTTGACTAAGAAGGCCATCTTGAAGGAATATGTGGAAGAAATTGACAAGTTGAAGAGGGATCTGCAAGCGGCCAGGGATAAGAATGGTAAGTTAAAATCAACTCTTTTTTTTTTATTGAACTTGTTTAATAATAATATAATAATAATAATAATAAGCCCCCTATAATCCAACCATACGTCCGAGTCGAACACCAGACTCACGTGGGGGGCGGACACGCGATATGATGTTACTGGCGCGGCCAACATGGCTCTGGAAACCCATAAAAAATGGAGAATATAGAAAGAAATGTACGTATAGGGCCGCTGCCTGGGGGTCGCCAGGGCACGTCTGGAGCTGGCGCTGGACGTGGCAGCATGCGGACCGCCAGTGGTCGTAGATTGAACAGGCGGGTCACGACCAACCAAGATACTACAGCCGAAACACAAATGACACTTACACCAGACACTCTACAGGAATCAGCAAGAAGTGTTTTGCAGGACATACTACCTGCAACCACCCTTGCTGGCAGAAACCGGCAGCGAATGAAGTGGACGGATGAAGTAAACAAACAACTACTTCGCTGCTATTACACTGTTACAAATTGCGAAACTAATCTTACAGGATATCGCTCAGCACTCTACACGAAATTCATTGAAATATATGCAGACCTTCACATAATATCAGAACAACGTTTAGCAGATCAGGTGCGAGTTATACACCGCAATAATAGGATTTCAGTCGTAGAAAGGGATAAAATTAAGGCCGAAGTAGAACAAAGTCTACATAGACTGACTTCAATATCTGCAAATCCTACTAATTCACCCCCCATAAATCAGGCAAACATAATACACAGTACTGAACATGGTTCCCATGATACAAATGACAGAAATACATTTAACTCAACAGAAGACATATTACACACACCACCAACAGACTCACAAATAACAGACCTTTTGCTTACATCCTCGTACACACTATCACCCACACCTACATACGCACATAAACAAACATCAATTACCCAAACAGACCAACCTGATACTACAGAGAGAATACAACAAATAGAACAGGTTTTTAACGAGAATTTCATAAAATATAAAGGAACTGATCCCACGCTACGACCAACTTTGTCAAAATTAAAAATATCACATAAATCGAAAATTACAGTAAAAACACTAAATATTCTGATAGATAACAAACTGGCAAATATCACAAATCCGACCATAGAAGAAGTACATGATCTTATATATAGTGCAGCAATGACTGCCACAACAATTCATACCAATAAGAATCGGCAAATGACATATACAGAAATAGCCCCTAGAACAACAGGTAACTCAAAACCAGCATGGGAAATACGTATAGAAAATAACATAGCATTTTTAAGACAGGAAATAGGAAGATTAAAACAGTTTATTGCAGGTAATCTAAGCAGGAAAAAGCAGGTTAAAATGTGAATCGTATACAAGAATAAAGAAGAAGCAATAGAAATCATGGATAAAAAAACACAAAGACTTCAAGCATTGTCAAAAAGATTACGTAGGTACAAAAAGTCTAATCAACGTCATAGGGACAATATGATGTTTAACACAAATCAGAAGCTATTTTATAGGAATTTTAATAGAGAAGCGATCGTTAAAAATCTACCCGATATTACAGAAATACAGACATTCTGGGAAAATATATGGTCAAAACCAGTAGAGCATAATAACGAAGCAGAATGGATCAAAACAGAACTAGATAAAACTCAACATATAGACCCGATGGTAGAAGTTACAGTTGATAAGATAGATATAGAACTAGCAATAAAAAGGACACTCAATTGGAAGACACCAGGACCAGACAAAATACACAATTATTGGTTGAAATATTTTACATCAACTCACAGACATATTGCAAATGCCTTCAATAAAATAATCCAGGAACCAAATACACTACCTATGTTTCTAACACATGGCAACACCTACCTCAAACCCAAAGACTCAGACACAGTCAATCCAGCTAAATACCGACCAATTACATGCCTCCCTACACTTTACAAACTACTCACATCCATAATCTCACACAAAATAAATGCACATCTCACTCATAATAAAATAATAGCAGAAGAGCAAAAAGGTTGCAGGAAAGGATCAAGGGGGTGTAAAGAACAGCTAGTCATAGATACAGAAATACATACCCAAGTAAAACAATCACATAGAAATCTATATTTTGCATACATCGATTACCAAAAGGCATATGATAGCGTACCGCATTCATGGTTAGTCCAAATCTTAAAAATTTATAAAATACACCCAACGTTAGCTGAATTTCTTCAACAGACTATGCTAAAATGGTCAACAGTATTGAACATAAAAACAGAAGCAGGAACCATCAAATCTAACTCCATAAAAATAGCCCGGGGAATATATCAAGGAGATTCTTTGAGCCCACTGTGGTTTTGCATGGCAATAAACCCACTATCTCGGATTTTAAACAACACTGAACAGGGATACATGCTACATAAAGACACTAACACTAAACTAACACATTTATTATATATGGATGACATCAAACTATACTCTGGCAATAGGCAACAAATGAACAGACTGTTAGAAGCTACTGAAAATTTTAGTACCGATATCAAAATGAACTTCGGCACGGACAAGTGTAAAATAAATAGTATAATTAAAGGCAAACATCATGAAACGGATCCATACATACTTTACACACAACAGAACTCGATAATAGATAAAATGGATATAAATGATACATACAAATATTTAGGATACGCACAGAGTATAGGATTAGACCACAGTAAAATTAAGCAAGAACTTACCAACAAATACACAGATAGGTTGAATATAATATTAAAAACAGAACTATCGGGTCGAAACACAGTTAAAGCAATAAATACATATGCAGTCCCCGTTCTGACCTACTCATTTGGCATTATTAAGTGGACAACTACAGATTTAGATAAACTTAATAGAATGACACGAACTACATGCAATAAACACAACATTCACCACCTACATTCAGCCACAGAAAGATTCAATCTTAAAAGGAAATTAGGTGGCAGGGGGCTAGTAGACGTAAAACACTTACACAATAGACAAGTACATAATATTCGCACATACATGTACAACAAATCTAATGATAGTTCTATACATAAAGCTCTTACATTAATATCCACATCTGGCACACCCTTGAAACTAAATGACAATAGTTATTCCATAGATCCGCCAATAACAGATGAACAAAAAATAAATACCTGGAAACAGAAAACACTACACGGAAAATACCCTAACCAACTCCAACAGGAACATATAGACTCAGAGGCATCAAACACGTGGTTAACCAAAGGCAATATATACAAAGAAACTGAAGGGTTTATGCTGGCCATCCAAGATCAAATCATTAAAACTAGAAACTATCAGAAGTACATTATTAAAGATTCATCAGTAGTCTCAGATAGATGTCGCCTATGCAACTCAAGTCAAGAAACAATAGAACATATAACAGGGGGTTGTCCATTTTTAGCCAATAAACAGTATACAGAAAGACATAACAACGTTGCAAAACAAATCCACTCACAATTAGCACTTAAATATAACCTATTAGATAAAACAGAACCATACCACAAATATAAACCTACAAGTGTACTCAACAATGAGTCAGTAAAACTGTACTGGGACCGAGACATCATTACCGACAAAACCACCACAAATAATAGACCGGATATTACACTAACACTAAAAGATAGAAAAATTACATACTTAATAGATATTGCAATACCTAATTCTGAAAATGTAAGAAAAAAATACACTGAGAAAATACAAAAATATATACCGCTAGCAGATGAAATACGACAAATGTGGCATCAACACACCGTTAAAATTATACCCATAATAATTTCATCAACCGGACTCATTCCAAAATCATTACACACATCGCTCTCAGAACTTGATCTTAATAAATATTCATACATCGCTTTACAAAAATCTGTAATAATCGACACCTGTTCCATAGTGCGACGATTCCTTACATCCACTACTCAAACCCCTGCAACACTACACAATGAACCAACTCACTTGGCGTAAGCCCGTGCTAGGTTCACATTTACCAGCATCAGCTGAGAAAAAAAATCAATTAAACAAATAATAATAATAAATATTTTGTAACAATTCACACAGCGTCATCTAGTCCCAAACTAAGTAGCACTTGTGTTATGGGCCCTAGACAACTGATATACTACTTATATACTTTTTTTTTGTAAATAAATACATATTATACATAAACACCCAGACGCGAGACGGGAATCGAACCCGTGACCTCCGCGAGCGTACCGACGTGCGTTATCCGTTACGCCACTGAGGTCGTTTATTGCCATTGTTATTTTTTTAGTGTGCTTATTCTAAATGTTCACCTAATTCGTCTGGTAACATCTCGAGCTTACTCCTTCTATAGTCTAGAGTCCATTGTAGAATATTTTCGTAAGGGTTTGTCCTAAATTTTCTTTTAGTCTTTCACCCCCACTGAATCCCTTGAGAAAAGCCGAATAGTGCTCTTCCTCTACTACTTTTGAGCTAAAAAAAGAGTATATAATATAAATATAGACGACTGACATTTATTTATGAATGAATTAATGAAAACACTATTGCATACATGTACTTAACACTAACTTAAAATGTGCTGAAATATAATATTGTACTGCATTTGGCGGCCTTATCCTTTGTAGGGATTTCCAACTAACCTGCATTATGTAATTATTTGTATCTCTTTATATTATTCAGAAAATTAAAAACATTTTATAAGACATATAGTTTTGTATTTAAAGTTCAAGAACTTTTTAAGTTGTTTGTTTATGCTCATATTTAAATATATGGTTTTTTTGCTCTAGGCGTGTATTTAGCCAACGAGACGTTTGCCGAAATGACACTAAAACAAGAGGAACAACGCAAAGAGATACAAGACCTACTACTGCGCAAGAAAGCTCTAGAAGAAGAGAAGGACAAGTTGGAAGTGGTCTTCCAAGAGTTGAACCAAAAGCTGGACAAGAGAGATTCAGAATTGAATCGTACTAAGAATAAGTTGAACTCCACCAAAGAAAAGCTTGTTATAACGAATAATGTAAGTTTTATAATTTTACATTTGTAAGGTAAAATATCTCCAAGCATTAAATGCCTTATTATTTATATAACTACCCACATCTTATTTAGAGGTGTTGTAGATAACTTCTGCTTGCAGGTTATGAAAGAAGTGATATGTATTTTTTCAGTGTTTTTAGCAATGAGACAAAAAAGATTTGTTACGAAAATATTTAAATGCGTTATTTTAATCTGTCCCAGAACAATAAGCCACTGTGTTGTCCGACTTCTAGTCTGTTTGACATTTATTCCCATGAGAGAGCTTCCATCAGTGTGGTTGTAGTTCTTATCACTCTATGTGGCGAATCTGACGCTGAAACTGGGAATGTCATGTCTTCAGCCTGATGTGCAGCAGTAGCCCTCTCCACTCAATGCCAGCGCTAGAGGATTGATGTGGTGTGCTAGTCTTTTCTGATATCTTAGATTATGCTGACTTATTTCTTGCTTAACTGTGTGTATGTTGAGGTCTAGGTTCATGTATTTGTTGCTTATACTTGCGGGTATATTAAATATGTTACGTAATGCTTTGCTCTGAAATCTTTTTAAGATTTCAATGTTGCTGTTACTTGCTGAACCCCAAAGTTGAATGCCGTATGTCCAGATTGGCTTAATGATGGCTTTGTAAACCATAATTTTGCTTGCATTGCTCAGGTGGGAACGGCGTCCTGTTAGCCAGTATATGTTGCGGAGTTTGCCAGGTTAATCTTCGATCCAAGTGTAGACCCAATTTTTGCGTGTTCCTCTTGTGGGATATCTTCATTGTATAATTTTACTGGCGGGCAGGTTTCTTTTCTAAGTGTGAAAGTTACATGGGTGGACTTGGTTTGATTTGCTTTTATTCTCCACTGTTTGAACCACTTCTCCATTACATTTAATTGGTTTTGTAGTTGGTATGAGGCAGTTCCTGAGTGGAATGTACTGACGCAGTTATTGTATCCCCATTAGTTGGGAGGTCCGCGGTGTAAATCAGGTACAGAACCGGTCCTAATATGCTGCCCTGAGGGACACGTAAGCATATCTCGTATAGAGCAGAATATTCACTGTTACATCTTACTTGGAAGCTTCTTTGGTTGAGGTAGGATGAGAGTATGGTAGTATGAATGTGGGAGTGACATTATGAGTTTGTATGCCAGTCCATTGTGCCAGATCTTGTCAAAGGCTTATATCTAAGAAGGCAGTAGAACACTACAATCGATTTTCTAGGCATCTACTGATGACGTCTACAATATGACGCACTTGTTCAATTGTGCCATGTTCATCTCGGAATCCAAATTGGTGGCGGGGGATTACATTGTTTAAGTGCTCTTTCATTCTGTTGAAAAGGATTTTTTAAATCACTGGTAGTAGGCTTACAGGTCTATACAATGTCCTATTGTGTGGTGGTTTGCTTGGTTTAGGCACCATTACAACTTGAGCAATTTTCCATTGTCCTGGGAAATGTTCGAGTCTAATGCAGGCATTGAAGATCTTGACTAGTTCATGACTCCCTTTTGTGGTAGATGTTTCAGTGGGGTTGCGTCGATAAGATCGTAACCAGGTGCTTTTCCTTCCTTAAGATTTCTTATTTCTCTTAAAATCACACTATAGGACTAACAAGATTTTGGTACCTGCTCATTTAATCATCATTCAACTATAGCTTTTGCGAATATGGCAAAAATAAAAAATGTTATGAATTACTATGTGAAAACTAGAGGCGAAAAGGAAGGGTATTCCCATATAATACGGATGGTCACCGAGTGCAGGAGAGGGATAAAAGATTGACAAAAATATGTTAAGTGCTAACATGGGGTACATTCCCTTTCTGTTAGGTTGCTTAACGGCTATTCCTAAAGAGTTCTCTTTTCTCTCTTTGGATATATACCTTACACCTGCAGGACTATTTTATTACATAAAAAGAATAAAAACCTTATATTCAAATACTCTGGCAAGTGATAAAGCGTCATCTCCCAAAGTAAGCAGCATAGCGCTTGTGTTAAGAGTACTAGACAACAGATATACTACTTAAATACTTTTCTTTTGTAATAGCAATTATATATACTACCCGTAATACTGTATACACATCCAGACTTGGGACGGGTATCGAGCTTATGATCCGCACAGGCGTTCCAATGAGCGAAAGCCTTTATGCCACAGAGGTTATAAAGAAGTTCAAAAATTTGTTTATTAACAAGACTAAGTAATAATTGTAGGTATTGCGCACAACTCAAAAACAATTCGAGGAGCAATGCCACCTGGTGACGAAGCACTGCGAGACAGAAAGCACCCTGGGTGCCCAGGCCAAGGAGCTCCTGGCCGTGGCTGATTTGGCCGCAAACCACGTTGCCAGGCTTCATGACAACGTCAATAGGCATAAGTGAGTATTTATGCCATCTCTCAGTAATCTTGTAAATTATAGACAATGTGTTTTTATGAAATAGGAAATAACAATACATATCAATACTCCTGGCAGCCGTATTTAGTGGCCGCAGGCAGCCCCGCTGGGGGGTTCTTAAGGCCTTTAGGACTTGGAGAAACCCATCTAATTAACCTTATAAAACAACATTTAGGCTTTAGACTACTGGGCTGATGGTGCGATGGAAGCCATCACCATCCTCTAAGAGAACATTTCGTATCAATCAGTTTAGCTACATTGAATCTTGGACTAACTGGGGTGCGTGTAATTCACGTGGAATGATGAAGATTACTATTGGTCGCCCAATGGTCGAAATTTTAATCTAAGTTTGACCACAGATTTTAATAATAGACAAGAGAGTTTACATAACATTTTGTATCTATCACTTGGTAGTGTATTTTTAATTAAGCATTACAATAATAAAAAAAAAAATTAACACTTATTTTCCTTATAAACGTTAACTGTGCTGAATTGTATATTTCTTTGTTGGCGTATTTTTTGTAGAAAGGGTACTACAAAGTTTTTACTTCACGTATTAATGTTAAAAACATGGTTATTTTTTTATTATTGTCATAAATCTACCTTGTCTTATTACATAGGAGAGTGGAGACATCCAATTTGGAGATAACGAAAACATACTGTATGGAATCTGCAGAACAACGCGAATTTATCGTTAGCAACGCAAAGCGTTTCAAACGTGACCTCACCGGCCATCTTGACACGTTGCATACTGGAATAGGTATTTTTTTTTTATTTGATATCTAATTTTGATTATATTTTCAATTGAAACAATGTTTTATATAAATAAAAATACTGGCACAATTTATAGCGCTATCTGGTTCCAAAGTAAGTGGCATAGCATTTGTGTTATAGGTACTTGACAACTGATATACTTTTACTTTTGTAAATAAATACATATTTTACATATACACCCAGAAACGAGGCGAGAATCGAGGCCGTGACCTCCGCTAGCGCACCGAAGTCCGTTTACCGGTACGCCACGGAGGTCTTATATCCTTACGACTTCAGTTGTAACCATGGCCCGTTGGAAACACTATAATAATAAATAAATAAATAAATATTTAAGACATTATACACAACGCCATCTAGTCCCAAACTAAATCGCAGTTGTGTTATGGGTACTCGACAACTGATATATTACATACATTATATACTTATTTTTTTTTTGTAAATAAATACATATGATTCATAAACACCCAGACGCTGGACGGAATTCGAACCCGTGACCTCCGCAAGCGTACCGAAGTGCGTTAGCCGTTACACCGTGAGGTCGTCAACGCTATAGTAAACCAGTGCAGCCAGATCGTACGTAAAACGATCCCCCACTTTCTGGCTGACGATCTGACTGCACTGTGCTGAAACCCCGTCTTTCGACAACATTTGAGCTTTTTATCACAATGTACCAGGATTACTAGTACAATAGAATCCGCTAATGACGACTTTCGTGGCGCTATTTATTCCTCACATCGGAACCCTTGTAGGGGTTACGGGTTCGATCCCCGTCCCGGGTTTGCATGTATTTGTATTATAATACGTATTTATTTAAGAAAATTATGTAAGTATCATATCAGTTGTCTATTAACCATAACACAAGCGCACTATCACTTACTTTGGGGCTAGCCTCAAACTAGATGGAGCTCTATAAATTATCTTATAAAGTGTAAAGCTTTTTTATCGCTGTAGGGCAGCAGATAGGCTGACGTCCCACTTAGAATTTAGCAGTTATGGTCGCTTATATGGGTGTTTGAAACGCCAGTGGTACTGGAAGCGGACTAGCTTGTGACTACTTATACCGGAACACAACACAAGGTTGTTATGGTGGCATATTTAAAAACCATACGGGTCAATATTCTTTCTCAGCCCCTGCACGGATAGAAAACTTTTGATTCTACCATACTGTACTTAACAATTGCAAGATAATACAAGTAGTTATATATTTATTTATTTACTTCAACAATGATCATACAGCACGAATTTTAAACTAAAGCCAATAAGAGCCAAGATTACACTTTGCAGATGAAAATAAAAAAAAATTGTAAATAACGTATGAAGTATTAATTTAAATTTTACTGAGAAAAAAGTCATTATAAACAGTTCTTAATGCTTAGTAGTAAGTTATTGTATATTTTTTCAGAATCGTATGCAACTAGCAGCAAAGAAAACTTAAATGGCAACAAACAAAAAATGGATGTATTGTCACAGAGGATATGGGAACTCATGAATGAGGTATTGTATAAATAATATAGCTGATCTAATAGAAAAATTAAGTTTGTCTTTTTGAGCCATTTTATACTAACATCCATATTTTGATAGGCAATATTAAAGGTCCTATAGAAGATCTCTTTACATCGCAGTTAAAATTATTCCAAAAAAGCGTGTGTATGCAATTCACACACGAAAGCCCACATAACAAACATAATACGAAAGCCCGTAGCAAAAAGGAGACGAAAATTATTGGAAACACTGTATTCTTGTATTCTATCTCATTCTCTCACAGGGTGTCTATTAGGCAATTCCTTTGTTTCATTTGTATTTGTAGTTTTAATTTATATAATATTGGGTAAAGACAAAGCTGAGCCACATTGATGACGATTGGAGGAGCCCAAACCTCTTAAGATTCTAAAAAAATTATTATGTTCTAGGTGAAATCCCTCATGTCGTCATCCCACACTCAAATAGCAGAAACGAGCGTCCACCAACGCGAATCAATAAATCACGCGATCGTAGCGCGCCAGGCCGACATACAGAGCGCGGTGGACACGATGCTCGGCGACATGGACTCGTGTTCGCAACGTGCGCAACAGTTGTACGACAATTCGAATGTTGCCACCTTTGTAGAGCAATGGGTAAGTCAATAATTAAAGTTAGTTAGTTTTATTCATTAATATTTAATAAAAAAATTATCTGTTATAATAATAACAACGGACAGTAGTGGTTTTCCATGTTTCATTTTCCTTCGCCGTTATTACGTGGCAATTATAATATGCACATTAAACGAAAAAAACTGCATAAGCTATGCTTGCCATCGTGGGATTAGAACCTGTGAATTCTAGTTTGATCTGCAAGTGTGACTACTTGGTTACTACATACTTTTTTTATACATTAGCCACTATATGAATTGTCTTATAAATTTATAATGATAATAAAACATCTTTCCTAATATAGTTATCAGGTGCATCCGCCCGTATAAAGTCCCTGCAATGCGCACACGCAGCGTTTATTACGCGCGCGCAAAAGTCCCAATGCGAACGCAGCGAGGAGGCGAAACGTGCGAGGGACGCGCGTCTTTCGCACGTGGAAAGCCGGGCGGATAAAATCAACGCGTGTATTGATGTGAGTACTCTCTTTTTATTAATTTTAAATTTTAATGACTAACTTTATTCCTATTTTCAAGGAGTTAATGGAAAAATAACATTTAAAATATGTTTGTGCAACCGACTATATTCCTTTATTGTACAAATAAGTATTCCTAAAATGTAAGATCCCAATCGTCCCCATTAGTCTAGACGGCAATCGCCCTTGGTATATAAGTATGCCACCATAATAACCTTGTCTTGTGTTCTTGCATTAATGACCCAGGTTTTAGTAGTCTTGTGCGGACAGCATTTGTTTGCAGTGCCGCTAGCGTCGCAAACATCCGTCAGCCTGTCTGCTGTTCCTCAGCAATTAGAAATAATACATATCTGGATATATGAGTAAATGGACTCACTGCCAAGAATCCGTTCATATTGAAGAAGAAAATCCAAAAGTCAGAAAGATAATTTTGAATTGCAACCTAGATTTCACTCTAGCAATACAATGAATATATAAATGACGTCAATGTTTTATTAAATAAATATTTGCACAGGAAATTGAGCGAGAAAAACAAGAGATCGAGAAACGTTTATCAAAACAACTG
This sequence comes from Malacosoma neustria, assembly GCA_963693495.1. Lineage (NCBI taxonomy): Eukaryota > Metazoa > Arthropoda > Insecta > Lepidoptera > Lasiocampidae > Malacosoma > Malacosoma neustria. The sequence continues at coordinate 15,322,598 of OY856390.1, forward strand.
ACCGATATGGAGAGTGAACGTCGCGAGACGGAAGAATACCTCAATAAATATATAGAAGAAGAAAGGAGATCTCTTGAAGAGAGATTGGAAAGACATGTGGAAAGTGTTAAGAGCACTTTGGAGAGGAGAATGGCAAAGAAGATGGCGGAGATTGAAGAAGATAGGTTAGTTTTATAATATTTATTGATTATAATTTAAATTCCTCACAAATAATTAATAGAGTCACCTATTACAGGAAAACTAAAATATATTATGTGAATAACACAAAAAATGTCTTAAAATTCTGGATTAAACATGAACTTCTAAGCTACTGATAGCAAAAGAGGTCACTTACTGTTTTTGACTGATATTCTCGTTCGTTGTCTGATTTCATTCACTCATTCAGTTTCTCACTGAATAGCATGTTAAAAATATTTAAAGTAGTTGTAGTACTTCAGTTGAACTCGGTTATTCGCTTCCGCCCCGCGTGCTAAGCTAAAGGACCGTAATTAGTCCCACCGTACATAGATATGATTATTATGCGAGCAGAGTCGTCTTTACAAAACGCGTGGTTCACATCAACCAAGTTCGCTGTCGCTAACTGGTTCAATAAGTTTTAAAGGGCTCTAACTCAGCTCTACCTTTTTACTCTATTCCTTCCCATGTCTATTGACTTGACAATTCAGTTAATCAGATTATTTGCTAGGTGGTAAGGCTTCGCCCATGGTTTTTTCGTGGCAAAGTTTTTCTTGTTTACAATATTTTACCTTACCCGTGTCGCGTCCGGGTGTTTACGTATTATTTACAACAGAAAAGTATATCAATTGTCTAGTAACCGTAACACAAGTATTATGCTACTTTGAGACTAGATGGCGCTCTGTGAATTGTGTCAGTATATTTAATCCTTAATACATTTATTACAATTGAAGCCCAAGACGAAGGCAGATGGGATTCACGTTAGGGTAAACTCTAAAAGCGAATATGATTGCTTTCCATTAGCAGAGGCCATTTATCTGTGGTGTTCTTGCAATAAAAATGTATTAAACTTAAAAAAAAAATCTTTAATAGATTAGCCCTAGAAGAGAGAATGAATAAATTAATAGAATGGCAGAAGACGCAGTTGGAGTCGAATAAAGAAGAAGTAGATATGGCCGATAGAGATTTAGAAGGAAGCCAAAACTTCGAAGAAATATGCGAAAATGATCGCAAGAAGTATGGGAAAGAGTTCGATGAAGGTGAATATTAAAAATATATTTTTAGAGTTATATCTTTGTGTTTAGCCGGGATTTGAACTCACAATCTCAGGTTCCACCTATGTTACTAACATATATTTAATATATAATTTAAAAAGACAACAAAATGGTAACCGAATTGTATATTAACATATTAAATACTCAGATTAACAAACTTCGCGATCCATTAAATTTTTTTATGAATTTTTCGAAATACTAGATTTGTTTTATATCAATTTGTAATTTTATACGGTATTTTTATACTGATATTTAGTTGACTTAAGTAAAGCTTACCGGATCAATGCTGTGGGATCTTGAAGCGCGGCTTCTGGCGTCGTTGTATCGGTTGCATCAGGAGGCCTTCGTCCGGGGTTCTCGCCCCACGCCTCGTGATATCGAGGTTAAGCGGGCGCATCTCCGGGAAAATTTTACGGCAGTTTGGAAGGAAAGACTTGCGCAACAACCCAGTGCGGGCCAAAATCGCAGCGGTGCGGCCCGCCTTACAAGACTGACTTGACAGGCGTCACGGCACTCTGTCGTTTCACGTAAAGGAGGTACTCTCGGGGCGCGGCTGTCTAGGACAGTACCTGTATCGCATCGCTCAAAAGCAGCTAAGACAGAGTGCCATCACTGACGCCGGCGACGAGGACTCGGCGCCTCCACACCCTTGGATTATTTATATTATAATTTTGCAGGCACAAGTGCAATAAGCATCGACATGGAAGCCTTCAGCCGGAACGTGGTCGAAGTGGTCGACCACGTCAACAGCCAGTTGCTGGCTGTGCTCAAAGAGGCCCACCAACATGTTCAGGTACGATATATAATATATATAGTGTTCTCATATGAATAGTTGACTATTTCTTTCATTTCGAAATCGATTTTAAGTTTTTTCTCCGTGCAGGGGTGGACTAAGAATAATAACCCCTGCGGCCGGGGTAGGCCTGTCATAAAAGGCGACAAAACAACCCTAGCTACGTTGTCTATAAGTGTGCCTCCATAATAATGTTGTGTTGTGTCCCGGCATTATTGACCCATGCAGTACCCATGTACGGACGGCAGCGTGTTCGCGGTGCCCCTAGCATCGCAAACATCCATACGCGATGGTTGGTAACTGCTTATTACTTAGTCGGCTGTCAGTCGGCTGTTTTTCAGCAATAAAAAAGCATTGTCACAATTTGTATTAACATAGTTATTCTTGATTCTCTCAAACCCTAAAAAAGATTGAAAGAAAGGCTATTTTGCTGCGCCGTGTCTGTGAATTAGCAAAATAGGTTATCAACTTAAAGCCTTTTATGACACATTTTATGGGATTTGATTGATCAAAAACAAATCCTGTTTTAAATACGAATTACGACAAAACTAAGTGAAATTCTTATTTCAGAACGACACAAAGCATATATTGACTACAGAAAGTGAATCTAGCAAACGAATGACTGAAGAAGCCGACGCCGTGTTCACGGCCGTTGTAAGCACCAACAAGAATGCCATGGACTGTGTTTTGGACAGGATTGAGGTAAGTACCTTCTCCGCGCGGGGGCGGAGTTAGAATACTAACCCGTGCGACTGGAGGCGGCCTGTAGGTGACTACAGGTGACCCCCTGTTGGACCCCCTGACCCTCAAAAGATACCTTGCAATGGAGTCTCATTGTTGTTAGTAGAATACACTAGCTACCAGTTAAAGTATACTGGATCACTAAGATCTAAACCCCGTTCACCCCATTTAAATTAAACTAGAAAATCCCTTAATTCTTCTGACAATATTATTATCATAAATGTTGTTTTCCGACAGGCTAACAACACGTCAACAATCCAAGAGCTAACCAACCTATCTACCACTACCACGGAACTAGTTTCGCTTACCGATGAGAGCACCTCATCACACGCGGCCAGCTTATCATCCATGAAAAACATAATTACCACTTATGAAGAGGAGTTAAACGGAGCTGTATCAAAACAAGCTAATTTAGAGAATTTGTATTTGAGCAATGAGTATAAAGTTTACTCTCCTACAGGTTAGTTTCAACTACAGCTTACTTTGTCTATGGTATAATTGTTCAAATTTATATAATTTCATTAATATGTACAAATAGGACCTAAAACAGTCACCTAGTAGGTATAAGTGACGCACACTGCATTTCTCCGTGCAGGTGTAGGTCCCCAAGGCCGTGGAGTACTGGAAACTGAGTCACTAATACCGAAACAACACTTTACTCAGGTTTCAGTATCAAGTGGGCCGTCAACCTGTCCGCTGTTCCACACCAGTTAAAGCAGCAGCAATTTTCGTCAACTACGTTCAGCCATGTCAATTGTAATTTAAGCTGCAACAGTTATTATTTGTTTGACGTTTTTGCCATTTTCAGTGTTCGATTCGATTTCATTCAACGCTTTGATTCGTCACTTGGCAGAGGGATATTAAAATAATTTTCGGCTACCCTCAATATAAAATTATTTTGACTTCAAAAGTTTATTCTATAGAAATCTAGCTCATATATACCTACTAAATATTGACAATTTTCGTAGCGCAATGACTTTCGCGTATAGGATTGGTTCTATTCCCACCGCATGTCTGGCTGTTAATATATGTATTTATACACAAAAGAAAAATATTAATATCAGTTGTCTATTATCCATAAAAACTTTGTTGTTCTGGACCTGTGTGAATTGTCTCAATATATTTATCTAATTATATATTCAGAAATTAATGCTACACATTAATCAATTTTGACAGGGAACACTCCAACTCGAGTGGAATACAGATATCCGCGGAAGTTGGCTGCGACTTCCCCCCACGAGCGCATCCTCGCCAAGTTCAGGGCCATGCAAAGGCAGACCGACGAGGTAAATTCACCTTAATTACATACTGAGATGGTTTGGCCATGTTGAGAGAATGAATGAAGAACGATTGACGAAAAAAGTGTATAAGGCGAGTGTGAATGGAAGTGTTGGAAGGGGTAGACCTAGGCGGACGTTTCGAGGCCAGATCAGGGACGTCTTGAAAAAAGGCCAGGTCAAGAGTACCCTAAACCGAAGGGCATGTATGAAGGGAATAATTAAAGTGGACGAAGTGAAACAAGTATGTAAGGATCGTAGCAAGTGGAAAGAAGTGGTCTCTGCCTACCCCTACGGGAAAGAGGCGTGATTATATGTATGTATGTAATTACATACCACTCGCCTATTCTTCGTTCCTTTATCGATTTAGTGCATTGATCGTTTGCTCGAATCATTCACGTTTCTTCTTTCTGCGCTTAACCCAAATTATATGGTGTCGGCACAACGTGTCCTCTCCTTCCACTCTCCTTAATTAGCCGTCATCTCAACATTCACACTGTTATTCGCTAATCATCTTTTAGGCCTTACCACCCCTCTTTCTGTATCCACTCTCACTTCTAGAATGTTCTCTATTACACGGCATCTTCCCGTTTAATATGGCCATACCACACTACTCTTACTTTTCAACTTGTGATTCACTGGTGCTAAACTTCGCCTGATATATTTAGTTCTAGTTTTATCCATTTTCTTAGTCCACACATCCATCTCATCTTTGTTTCTTTGTTTAAATTACGACAATGGAAACCATAACATAGGGTTTAAGACCAGTCTATTTGATTACAGGAATGTATACTAGTGGAATCGGACTCTGAGATGCATTCCCCAAGCGACTCGGAGTCGTCATCGGTGTCCGAGGACTCGGCGGTGTTCGCGGCGCCCTCCCCGCCGCTACTCACCAACGGGACCAAGGGCCACAACAGGACTGTGAATGACCAGACTTCTACCCCCACGCCAATCACGAAGAGCACTTCTGAACCTGATATTTGTATCAGGAAGGTGAGATTCTTGTTCATATATTTATTTTTTATTTAACTCAAAACCTGTTTTAAAAATGTAGATTTTTATTGACTTTATTAATAAATTTTTTATGACACCAAAAAGTCAGCGAGTACAACAGTTTTTATTATAATCAAGTATAAAAGAAACATACAGGATTGACGCTGTAAAGGGAATATGCGTGCCAATGGAGCTATCAGGGATGCCAAAGACCACAGTCTTTCTAACTTTTGCTTCTTCATTTTGTGAAAAGTTAGAAAGTGGACCCCAGGTATCGAAGCGAAAGTTCAAATTGTAATCAGCATTTGAAATGACAGTCACTGTGTTGATAATTTATCATAATATAATGGTATGTACATTTTTCAGAAACAGGATCAGGGCAAGGAGAACGACACGAGCAGCGTCTCGTTGCTGAAAAAGAAATCCAAGTTGCCCGCACCCATGACGTTTTCACACAAAAAACCCTTGATGGAGAGAAACGAAACTGTCAACTGACATTTATATAGTTCACATATGTAATATAAACTTAATAATTTCAAAGTAAATTAGTCTATTAATATAATATACGATTTATTATTATTTTAAAATGTTTATCCGTTTAACCAGTGTGAACTTAATAAATAAAATTTAATTTATACACAAATTTACCTAATTTTCACTTATTTACACAAATTATTATTGACAAGGTGTACTAGGCCAGTAGTGGGCAGCCTTTTCAACGAAAAGAGCCAAATATGATACACAATTGAAATTTTATTGAGCCTTTTTTAACATACTTTGCTTTAGTAGGAAACATTATTACAAAATATAAGGAGTCTGAGCCGCGGGTTGCTGACCACTGTACTAATAACAACTAGATGAATTGGATTCTGTTGACAGGTGTCATTGTTGACAGATTTAGTATTCTGTTTGACAATATACTAATTTTTACAGTTTACTCTGTTGACAGATAAATAATTCATTATTAACTAAGGAAAATAAACTAAATGCTAAACAATATGAGGTCTTATAGGCAACTCTGGTACCTCAGTGGTATTACACTCGGCGACCTATCTTAGAGGTCCTGGGTTCGAATCCCACGATGGCATGCACCGATTGGGCAGTTGCGCCTAGAGTGCATATTATATAGCATAGTTGCCATGTACCAAAGGCGAAGGAACACATCGTGAGGCTACCGGTATATGTAAACCGCCAATCCGCCTCGGACAAACGTGACATATACGTTCCCGGTTTCACGGTCAAAAATATTGTGCAATTTTAAGTCCGAATGATTTTAATCTTTATAAATATAATGATAGAGGTCTGCAGTTGTGCGCGCATCACGGCAAAACTACTGGATAGATTTCAACAAAATTTTCTAAGTTTTATTTCTTAGACACTTGGCCTTTATTTAAAAAAAATTATTGCAATATCTCCATTCGCCAAAGGGGCCGCCCATTAATTACGTGGTGTTTTTTTGTAATTATTTAACCCCCCCCCCCCCTTGGTGATACATGGTGAGGTTTAAGACTAACCCCCCCCCCCCCTATATTATAAAGTTTTAAGAAAAAGTTTTCTTGCCGCGGAGAAGTGGGGCAAGCGGCGTATCGCATGCGTACAAAAACTTCATATTATTTCGATTTACTTACTTGTTCTCTGTTATTCGACCAGCAAAGCGGGCGGAATTAATAAATCATTAGGTATATGGTATAGATATGTATGTACCAACATAGGTATACTCTGTTAACATATAGTGTGCTTTAGTTGGCTATTAATTACTTTGGCTAAACATACGGCGTTAAGTCAATACGGCTCTATTTGTGTGTTGTCTAGATTTTAGCTTTGTAAGCGTATTATATTGATTTCCCTAGCATTATCACTACACCGACTTAGCTTTAAATTTAGTTAATATTTAGTATTTCTATACTTATAAACATTAAAACTTATTGGCCTGGTTATCGAATGTTACTTAATTTTACAATTTTCAAGTATTAGTTTCAGTTTCCCGGTAACAGGAACTGTCTTATTTATATTCTTTCAGGCACATTGAGAGGTATTTTTGCACGCTTTATATTTTTATTTATTGCATAGACACATAAAACTTGTGAAATGTTTTTCTAGCACTTTCTAAGAAAACTGTTATAATTTTTGGTCACTTTTATTGATAAGACAGAAAGAACCTTATATTGTCGGCTTAATTATCAGAATGCGTAACTCCATTTGGATAAAATTTACAGGAGCAAGTAAATACTTTATTTTTGCTATGCACAGGAATTATTTTACTCATAACAAATTAGTCATATTCTTGTAGAACACGAAGTAATCCAATCCAGGCTTCAAAATATTCCACTAGCCATCTAGTTAAATTTAAAAGTATTTTTTCGGTATTTTGTGGAGTTGAACATTCTGATAATTAAACTGACGATATGCAAAATTTACTATTATAAATAATTTTGAATTTTTTTTATAATTACTATCTGATTTCTAACTTATATAAGACAGCTTTCAATGTTAATTAAGCACAATGTATAACAGATTTTTGAAATAATGCATTGCTATTTAAAAGTTAACTTTGAATTCAGTGGAAAAATATTCATATATAATATAATAATTTAAAAGCATTGTAAAATAAAATTATTAGTAATATCAATACTACAAATGTATTGTAAACTGAATTTTATAATAAATCTACTCGAATCCTTTTGAATACAACCTTTCTTTCTAAATCAGCTCCTGTCATGAGCAATATTCTTTATTGGTTGAAAAAATAAAATTCATGTAATTTACTATTTTATATAAAAACCGAAATTTGAAATAACTATAAACTGTTATATTTAGGAATTATGAATAAACGATAAATAAATATATATATTTTTAATATAGTGCCGTCTAATCCTTAAGTAATCAGTAGAGTTTTTGTGTTATGGGTAGTAGACAATCGGAAATCGAACCCGTAACCTCTGCAAACTGGACGTAGGCCTCCCACTGTACGCCACATAACCCGATCTTTGACTTGAAATGTGACCTTCTTTTATGCTGTTGAGCTGCAGACAGGATAATGGCCCACTTAGTAAGGTTGACGTCGCAATGTCTGCGACGCCAGAGGCACCGGTAACACGTTCCCTTCGCGTAGAGGGGAGTTCAGTGATGTTAAGGTCATTATGACGGCATGTTGGTGGTTAGTCGGGTGTTGCCATCCAGACAGCCTGGTAGCCTTTCCACCGACTTAGGGTTGCTTTGTCGCATTCTGCGGCAGGCCGTCCAGTCGCAGGATTTGGTATTCTTATTCCGCCTCATCTGTATGAGATAACCAATGTGGAGTGCTGCGGTTGCGCCGCGAATTCCTTTAGTTACAGAAAATTAGAAGCACTTGATATAGAAATATTTATTTTAAATTCATTCTCGATACCGGCAATGAATAAAACAATATAAAATCATCTACTCTGCGTCCATCGAATGTCCCAAGGGCAACAAGTTTCGTCACAGCGTGGTGATGGAGGACTCGATGGTAAAACGTGAATAATATCTTCGGATTGTGAAGAAAAAACGAATTACCTTCAAACGTTTATATATTTGAAGAAAAAAATATTCAAAAATATTTATTTGCAAACAATTTACAGATTACAATAAGTTTGAAATCATTTCATTTGCGCATTACTAATTAAAATACAATTATTATTATTAATAGCGAAAACTATACAGATAACGTATATAGATATACGTATATGTAATTCTTTGAATTGAATATATTGTTAAAGTAATTGATAAGAATTAAATTTCTTCAATGAAAATACTATTATAAGCCACTATATAAAAGCCACTCCGAATAGCATAATTACTTATTTTTGAAGAGAATCTAGGAAATAACATGGTCATGTTTAGCTTTATATTTAGATATAAAGCTAAACATGACCATGTTATTTCCTAGATTCTCTTCAAAAATAAGTAATTATGCTATAACTAAGCCATCCCTCGCTATGAATTCACTTCGACTTCATATTTCATAAAATATTTATCTTCGATATCTGATATAGTATAGCACCAAAATTTAGGAATCTGGATTTATTATGCAATAAGCATATATTATACACGGTAAGAATTTTTTTCATTTACTAAAAGCAGCTTCACAGTTAAGCGACTAATTTTAAGTATTTCGATTAAAGCGCTTTTTTCTCTTTTTATATGTGATGCGTCATTAGATGCTCTGTTAAAATACATAATATAATTATGCCTTCCTGTTGCAGAATATAGATATCCCTAGGAAACAACAAAATAATAGGGATCCAACACATATCCAGTTTTCAATTATGTTAAAATAAATATAAATGCACGCTTACAACAAAATTCAAGCTTTAAAGTGTCTATTACGCAAGCTCGCCTAAACTTAGCCTAAAATCTAATCCAAAAGATACTTTTGATGAATTTAAATAGTATCTTTTGAATTAAATTGAACGAAGATGAACTATTTACAAAATCTTCATCTCACCGTGAGCATTTCTTTATTATAATAACGTTCTTATTGACATCTCCCCAAAACGGGGAAAGAAAAAAAAGAAGGAAAATTCCAGGGCCTTGTGGTCTTTATTTAGGACTTAACACATTGATTGCTATTTAAAATAAATCCAAAAAAACCATGTTTCTTAGATTATAATTAGACATGAATGACATAAAATGCAGTATTAATTATTTATTAAACGACAACCTTTCTTTGGATCAGTTAGGTGAGTTAGCACTAGAGTTGTATAGTTCCGGACCGTAATAGTTCCAGGAACTATGTTCACCATTAGAAACACGTTCGTCCAATCCGCTACGTAAAATGAAATAGTTCCACATGTCCATATCCTGTGCGATGAGAACGAATAAGCGTCCACTTATAACAATTTTAGAATCGATATAAAAAACGTCTAACAAACGTTATTTTAATATATAAACGCATTTTCACATAAAAGCTAAAAATATAAATAAATTTACATAAGACATATTGACGCAATATTTATGGCTCAAAAATATAAAAAAAAAGATATAAAGAGTTAAAAAATTCTGTATTTAACACCATAGCCTTTGAACTAACTAAAAAATAAAATGATAAAGTAAAATAATATAATAATTGTTTGGTTTTTCATACTAAAACTAAATATTTCTTATCTAACTATAAATAATCCCCTGAAAAAATTATCAAACTTGACTTCATGTGTAAATTAATATAATTTATATCGTTGTAAATTATATTTTTGTGGTGAAAGTATACATTATCTTGATTATTTGTAAATTGTTTATAAAAGCAAAAAAAAATTAAAAGCATCAAACTAAAGGGTGGGAACATACATGCTGTCAATACATAATAAATATTAGAAGCTAAAATAAATAAACTATTACTAAACTTTCCGTATTTTATTTACATATCCCAAAACAGTTGCTATCGTAAAAAATTTCATAATGCAACCGGGACAAACTGCGGTGGTTGGTGATGGCTCAATAATCCACCCTCAGCTGTTTTATAAAACGTAAAATTATGATTTGATTAGATTTTACGTTTGAAATTTCCGCTTTATCATTATATGCGATTAAATTAGGAAAAAGGACAGCGGATTTCTGAACTTATCACCTCAAAACAAGCCTCTTGCCTCCTGCTATTCAGGTTTATATTAACTTTTGTATATGCACTCGTTGTCTACGTCATCAATTACGTCATTCCTCATCTTTTAAATGTTACAGTACTTGTAACGTACTTTAATCATTTCTAATATTAAGCTTTATAAAAGAATTGTTTGATATTTAATATTCAAATGATTTAAATAAAATTACAATCGCAATAAGATTTATACTGTCGTATTTATGACAAAAACAGTTGGCACTTCAAAATAGTTGCCGTTTCACGGAACCAAAACATAAATATCGTTGTTTTTAAATAAATTTTTCGCTGTCACTTTGTAGGAAACTTGTGTACTATAGATTATTGACAGATATGATTTGGTTAATCCATCCAATGAATGAAGACACTTTAACGTATACCCCGGGAACGTCTTGTCTTCCGCAACCAAATCCCCATGACACCAGGCCAACAAGTTCGTAGAAGCCATCGTCTTGGCATACTAGTGGGCCGCCGCCGTCACCCTAAAACACCACATATTTTATAAACTTTTAAGGTGATACGATAAAATTGACGGTAATTTAACTCTACTAAGACCTGGGAGCCTACGAGACATCTGATCTGTTAGCTGGTGTAGCTGTCCAACCCCATTGACTCTGGTTTGTACCTTTCATTTTAAAGGGGTGGCAAAGTATAGTATCTTATATCGAGTATAATTCTATAACTAGATAATAGACTTTTTTATATACTGGAACAATGGACACAACACCATCTTGTCCTAAAGTAAGCTGCAGAGCGCTTGTGATGTGGTACGTGGCAACTGACATATTTGTAATCGAACCCGTGACCCTCAGAGATTTTGTGAGTATCCACAACATCCACAATGGATGTTGACAAAATCAATTTTTATTACCATGCTTTTATTAAATTGATTGTGTGTACGATATGTAACTATCTATGTAGCGGAAATTATCATCGATCAAACCAAAAAAAAATTCAAAACTGCACACTTGTCAAGACAAGACAGTACACAAATTACATAATTTTGTCACATATTACTTATCAGGATTAACGCTTTCTTTTTCTTCTACTTCTAAATTAATAAAAATTCCGGAAGATGACGTTCATTTAATTAATAAAAACGGGTTCGTTCTCTAACGTACCACTCCAGGCATTCTCTTCATTCATCAATCCACAGAAATAATTTTTCCATTTACTTTATTTCTACATCGTCTGTTAAGACCCTTCCACGATAATCTTTTATGCATTTTATATAGGTTACGTCCCTTACATTCTTTTTTCTATCATTCACCATTCTATAAAGATGTTCCTCGCCCCCAGGGCTTCCCTAAAATTCATACAGCTTGTCTCGTTCCCTAGCCTTGGAGACAGCAACAGCTCTTTTTGCTCTCTTCTTACATTCTAAATATTCTTTCCTCTTACTTTCCTTTATCATAACATTCTCTTCATCCACACTTTTACATTCTTTAAAAGCATTTATCTTTTCTTTCAGAATCACCTATATCTTTCACTTTCTTCATTCCACCATCAAGATTATTTCTCAATTTTTCCCTTTCTCCAAAAACGTCCTTTGCCACCTCTAATGGATTCCACTATGTCGTCAGTCTATCTGCAGTCCAAAAGCATAAAAAAATCCATATAATCCATAATATTATATAAGTCTGTTCTGTTATGACTGTTCCACTTTCAATTAATCCAAGAAAATATACACATCAAAAAAGTCTAAGCAACATGCATGATATTACAAATTTACCATTTATACTAATTAATTTCTAAGTCTTCTCAAAGTGCGTAGGTATGTAAACTTTTTTGTTATTGAGGATATACTGGCTGGTTGTAAAAAATAATTTCGAGTATATTTTGTTTTTTTTTTTCATAAAATTAAATGAAAAGGAATTTGTTTGAATTTAAGTGCGTTTTTATTGCTACGTTTAGTCTTGATTTTATAATTTTACCAACCATTTAAATAAAGTTAGCGACAAAATTGAATTGTTAGATATTATTTACGTCATGGAGCGACGCGACGTCATTTGACGGCAAATGAAATGCAAAGAGCTGTAGGGATGTTGCAAGCGGGAAGTAATCAATCTCAGGTATCTCGGCATTTTGGCATTCATAGAAGTGTTATTTGTCGTCTTTGGCAGCGCTACAATAATACAAGGGAATCCGCTGAACAGCATCCAGGCCGTAAAAGGAGTACAACCACTCGGCAAGACCAGTACATACAAGTGACTGCAAGACGCCAGCCGATGTTAACCGCTCGAGAGATAAGTTTGAGACTACAAAATTCAAGTGGTGTTGATGTAAGTCCCCAAACTGTGCGAAATTGACTGCGTGAGTACGGCCTACGAGCTCGACGCCCAATTAGGTACCGATACGTCACGGGAATCGCGCTCGTCGAAATTAATGGTGTAGAGAACGCAGAACATGGACCCAGGAACAATGGGATAAAATTATGTTATTAAAAGAACTTATAAAGACAACAGCTGTTATTTTTACATCATAGGACCCTAAAAATATTATTTTAAAATAAAATACAACGTTATAATGTGAAAAACCATCCTAAAATTTAAATTAGTACATGTTGCTTAGACTTTTTTGATGTGTGTATTTAGCCAACGAGACAAAACAGCAGTTCCTTTTATATGATACCTCACATATAGTTTTTTTTTTCAGAAATTCCGTCTAACAATGAGTAGATTGTTCTTTTTTAATGTTCAATCCACGCTTTAACATTATTGACATGAATTTTTTCGTCAGTTATTTTATTCTTAAGTTAAGAAATCTTTTTTACTTTTTAATTTGATTATCTATAAAAGGGTGTTTTAAACTGTAGCTTTTTTAAACTATAATTTATTCCAATTCTAGTGTCAATATGTAGTAGATACTATTATAATTTTTGATATTGTTAATCAACCGCAATGGTGCTAATGTATTAAGGTATATAGATGATTTAAAATATTACAGAAAGAATTATTCAGAGTTCAAATATTTCATATAATATCTATGATTAGAGTAAAAACAGGAGTATTATACCTGGCAGGCATCATTTCCTTCTTCGCCCCCTGCGCAGAAGGAGCTTGCTGGCAATATAAATATCTTCTCCGTGACTGCGTTCACTTTGCGGATGCACTCCGCGTCACTCACTATCGGCAATTCGGCTTCTCGTACTCGTAGTGGGATGGGACCCGCTGCAATTAATAATACATAAAGAATCTCCGCTTTATATGTTTTTGGTGTGAAACATCTATAGCGGCGGGTCAGATCGAGTGTTGGCGTGGTGACGCGACGCCACGGTAACAGTCGTTACGGCAAAGATAGCAAGATTACACTGTGAAACACTATTAAGCGATTCAAAACAACAGTAAGTTAATTATATTTTTATAATTAGTGTACATTTTTAGTAATGTAATATATATAAATGTTTATTAAATAAACAGTGATCATTTTATTAAAAAAAATCTTAATACATATTTTATTTTTCATTATGCCATATTTATTTCCTGACAAAATAATTTCGATGTTTCACATCCTCCAGGCATTTCGCAACGGCTCAATTTTTTTTTAATTACTGGAGTATTTGCAACAATAACGGCTAAGAAGAAAGAAAAGTTTAATAGTTTGTTTATTAGAGAACTTTTCATTTAATATATATCTATTAATTTTATTTAAATTATTAAATTTAAAATTTGTAATTTTTCTGTTCTTGCGATCTCTAAGGCTCTATTTGAGAACGTTGTGGAAGGTTAATGTCAAAATTAATAATACAGTTGCGATTGTAATAAAGTATGTAAATATATTTACGTATATTTTATGCGAAGGACTCACCTTCTCCCATATACCCGTATCCTGTGACAGTGCACCTCTTACCGGCGGTATGGCTGACCCCTCTTGCAGGTAAACACACCAAGCATACTCCTGAAATAGTTTAAATCATGTACACCAAAAAAAATCTGTGCTTATTTACTACTAGTTTACCCGCCAAACGTTGTTCTGCCATATGAATTTAAAAAAGCCTATGTAAATCTCCAAGGTACAATTTATGACTATACCGAAATTCACCAAAATTGGTTAAGCGGTTTAGGCGTGAAGTGTAACAAACAAACTCACTTTCGCATTTATCGTATTAGTTAGGATTATTTCTTAAGCGTGTTGTGGTAGTTCACTTGTGAAACTAAATGATGCCAAATATATTCCAACTGTCATGTAATATGTGGCAGTCAAGTGATATCACACTCATAAACTAACTTAGAGGTCATTGGATCGATTCTGGTGATAAAATTCTCTCTCGCTTAAATACCATGTAATAATTGCTACGTAACATCAGTAGAGGAAAACATTTTATCCGGGCAGGGGCGGAGAAAGAATACTGACCTCTGCAGCCGGGGTCGATCTGTCGTAAAAGGCGACAAAACAACCCACCCTAGCTACGTGGTACGGCCTCAAGTCCGTCTGGATGGCGACCACCTTTGGTCTTAAGTATGCCGCTATAATAACCTTGTGTTGTGTTCCGGCATTAGTGAACCAAGTTCCTGTACCCTTATACGACAGCAGCATGTTCGATATGCCACTGGCGTTGCAAACATCCATAGATGACGGTAATTGCTAAATTCTAAGTGGGCCTCCAGCCTGTCTGCTGTCCTACACAGCAATATAAAATGAAATAAAGAACGTGACGAAACATGCATACCGATATCAGCGATATGAATATCCCAAAGCCACCCTGAAAAAGTATCGAATAAATTTTCGGTGCCTCTGGGGGAAGTTTTTAAGCCCAGCTGTGGACATGGGACGTCATATGAATTGACATGATCATTAGCCCAGTTATAAATCCCGGTTGCAACCGAAAGTTCCATTTCAGTGTCCGGGGTCAACTTTCCGATTTTGTCTTCCGTATTCCATCTATTAGAGTATTACAGATGGGTAGGGTAACCTAATCACCCTAGGCCAACACTCAAAAGTGAACTCTAGGCAACTGGGAACAACCACCTGGCTACTAAAGATGAAGTTTCTCATGTAATAAAAACAGCCCACCTTCTTTTAGCTCAGCCTTGCCATGAAGTTTAAGCAGTGCAATGTCGTTGTCCAAGGTCTGGCTGTTATGGTTATGATGGATGTATGTTGTGGCGACCCTTAATGTCTGGGCTCCTGGAGACCCATACTTCCTCGTCAGATCGTGGTCTCCCACTCTGACGTATATCGCATCACCGGATCGGACGATACTGAAAAATGTACCAAAGTTGAGCTGTTGTTTTTAGTCTGAATGGACTTCATTAGATTGAATGAATACAATAAAAGACCAAAATAATAGCGTTTGACTTCCGGCCTTGGGCCTCCTCCGAGATGGAACGGACAATATACCCGCCACGCTTGTCCAAGGTAGATTGGTGGATTACACATACCGGTAATCTTGATGGTGTTTTCCTTCACAATCGGTACTTGGCAATTATGCTATAATATGCAAATTAGACTTAAAAACCGCATATATGGTGCATGCTAATGTGACCTACCAGGTATCTGGTACCAATATAAATAAAACAAAACAAATATTTTTGTTTCCCACATTTATACAAAATTCATTGAATATCATTAAATAACAATTATAATAATTGTTTTATAAATAAATAAATAATAAATTACTTAATAATTAATAAATTATCATTAATTTACGATGTCTCCTAGAAGCAGCAACGTAAAAAGGCGCCTTCACTGAAATTAAAAACTTCCCCGAAAAAAAAGGGAAATCCCAGAAAATCAGTTGCCAATAGCTACTCCTAAATAAAGCATTGCTACTCACTTAGTAACACAGTGTGCAGCAGTGAGCACCCACTGGGTGCCGATGAGGGCTGCTCCACAAAGGTACTGGTTGAGGGAGTTGATGAGCGCCACCTGCCAACACCATTCGCCGCGTTCTCCATCTTCGCCGCCCATCACCTTGCCTAGCCGTCGACTTGATCTAGATGTTGTACCTGAACCAAGACGCTGGTATCATTTCTTTCATTACAGCTGTTATGAGCCGAGCTTACAGGCAAACGATCCGCCCAATTGCAGGTGGCCACTGTCGAATATGGACGTCTGTAACACTAGAAGCATTACCAACGCGCTGCCATCCTCAAAGAAATGTTATAATGGCATTTTTGAAAAAAAAACATATCATACTACGATGACAAAAAAATTGCCGGAAATTCATTCCAGATCCGGAGAATACGCAAAGTGAACGTTCATGAATTTGGCTTCGGCCGGGGCCACAGCATGGGTCAGTCAGTTTGTCCGTCGGCCCAGACTATGTGATAGCAATACACCGCTGTTTGTTAGTGGGTGGCGTCATATATAATTACCCATTACATACTCCCCGACTCCTTCCCAGTCAACTCATCAACAGCTTTTAAAGTCATAGGCTCAAGATGGCTTTAAATTTGAGACAAAAAATGTAGTTGAGAAAACAAGACTAGATTTTTTAAAATTAATCTATATAAATAAAATGATAGAGGTCTGCAGTTGTACGCGCAACACTGCAAAACTACTTGATAAATTTCAATTTAAGTTTTATTTCTTAGTCACTTGATCCTTATTTAAAAAATAAATATTGCGATCTCTACATTTAATATAAAGTTTTAAGAAACAACAATTTTTATAAGCACACGTCTTCAGTGATGTGTGTTTTCGTACGCGGAGAAATGGGGCAAGCTGTGTAGCACGCATGCGTACGAAAACTTTGTTAATAGGTATTAGCTAGTTTGTAAAATAAAATAATAAATAATGGTCTCGTTTCATATCTTTCTCACCTTTGACTCCGCACACATATTTGTTATATTTCTCCGTTGATATCAGAGGCGAACCATAAGTGGGCTCATAGGGCACTGAAAATAATATTCAAGAATTAAAGATAATCCATATTACATCAAAACTTTTTGGCTGAAAACGGAACAAGAATAAAACGAAGGCAGGGTCTAACCGACTGGGTTAGTCTATGTCTCACAAATGCATTAAGCAATGGAAGATTTTTTCTCCGTGAAAGGGTGGAGTAAAGATGTTCACCCACGGTCGGGGTTGGCCCTGTCGTAACAGGCGACCAAACTACCCTCGCTAAAAGGGCGCCAAACCCGTCTGCTTGGTCTGCTGCGTTGGTGTTTCTTAGCAATAAAAGGGCAGTGTATCATCAGATTTAATTTCAGCGACCGGAAAGCATTATCCTTTGTTATATACGAGTATGTAAATGGATGATAAATACAACATGATAAACTGGCTCACCCTGCAAACATTGTTTAGCCATATAAATTAAAAGAAAGAAAGAAGAAGAAAATATGTTTATTTGATGGAACTATTCTACAACGAGTTTACAAAATGTATCAATTGTCATCATCATCATCATCTTAGCCGGGGTCGCCCGGGGTCCGCTTTCCGACTTTTTCTTCTCCATTTCGCACGATCTACGGCATCTCTTGTGGTCAGTGCATTAGCACGCATATCAACCCCTACGACGTCAAGCCAGCACTTTTTGGGTCTACCCCTACTGCCGGGGCCCGGCGGTGGCGGCATGACCAGACATTTGTTCCTCACATAAGTAGCCGGTTGCCGTAAAACGTGACCATACCAGCGAAGGCGTCACTCCTGCAATTTATCTGCTATATCACGGACATGAAGGCTATGGTACATAAATACTTTGTGTCAGATATTATACAAGTTGTTTTACAGATACACAGTTCCAACAATTATACCTAGTTCTAATTATACTTACTTTAATAATAGAAAACAGATATGCAGTTAAAAAAACAGAACTTAATTACGTTCACCCATATTTCAGCCCCGTCAAGTTTCATTTTCGCGACAAAATTAGCCTCTGTCCTTCTCCAATGTCCAATCTCTACAACGAAGTTCTTCAACATTGGTTCAGAGGTTCAGGCGTGAAAACATAACATAATAATAAACAAAACAAAGGAACACGCTCCTCAATGAAACTTTGAGCATATCGCTCCCCACGTCGACGATAGACTCTTCTGTGACCATCTGCACCATAATAAACAAAACACTTAAATAAATAGCTCCATTCATACTAAGCTTGAAAAACATAACACAATGTTGATATTAATAAAACCACTTGAATAGTTTATTGAAAGCAATTGAAATGGAAACGTCGAAAGATAAACAATGGATGGGGCAAGCTAGGGTCCGCATTTTTAATCTGTAACGGTCATTTGGGCAGTGCAGCGGGTAGCGCAGTTTCAAATAGTATGGCTTACCAATGGGTGTCGTGAACGTCTGCGGCGGGAGAGTGTAGTGCGTGTAGTGGCTTTGCGCGAGCACCAGCGGGTACGAGTCGTTGCGGTCGATCCTCGTGCCCAGCGCCTCCTGCACCTTCCATTTGGGGGCGCAGCACTGCGTGCCCGCCTTCTTGCATTTGAACACGTCTGTCATTTCTGCGTTGCCTACAATAGTTAATTACAACAATGTTATACTTAATAACCTACAATAATGTTATACTGAAGAAATACTCATTTTTCAAATAAAAAATATGTTAAATTTAAAAGTGACAAAAACCTTTGATAATAAATTATGTTCACCCAAATACAAAACAATGACGTAAATATTTGCTTAATCCAGTCGGGCAACAGTCATTTATTATTTCAAATATGGGAATGCTGCGAGATTTTACAAGAAAGCAGGGATAGTAGGACTTTTTGGTGTTTTATTTCAAGGACCATTAATTAGCACTTTTATAAAGAAAGTATATTAATAAATATGCTGGGACAATTTACATCACCATCTAGTTTCAAAGTAAGTAGCCTAGTACTTGCGTTATGGGTACTAGACAACTATACCTAGTCAGGTCATAAATTCTGTCACATGTTTAATGTAAAATAATTGTAACAAGTTTATTCATTATGTAACCATTCATATACCAAAATGAACTTAACAAAACATAGATTCTTATGACATTAAAGTTTATTCAAAATGACCTCCGTGATTTTGAATACAAGCCTTCAATCTGCGCGGCGCGTTGTCTATCGCAGCACGAACGAGGTCCATGTCAATATCGGCGGCTGCCTTAATCAAGGATGTCTTGAGTGACTCCAAATTGGGATGAGGCTTTGAGCACGCCTTTTCCTCCAAGTGTTGCCATATCTTGTAATCTAACGGATTCAAATCTGGACTGGAGGAGGGCCAGTCTTCGTGCCGGATGAAGTCGATTTCACGCGCCGCCAGCCAGTCTTGTGTGCTCTTCGCTCTATGAGCTGGCGCCGAATCTTGTTGGAATACCCAGTGCCTGTTATTGAACATGGTATGAGAAACAGGTTCTACAAGGTTCGTCAGGACTGTATTTTGATACACAACAGCATTCGTTTTTACACCTTTCTCACAAAAATGTACCTCTGTTAAGCCCCAATAAGAAACTGCCAACCATACCATGAGCGAGGATGGAAAATGACCTCGTTGGACACGCGGAATACGGTTGCTCGCTTCTTCACTACTGTGTGCGTACACCTTATCATTTTGTTTGTTGTAGCTCTCTTCTACGGTAAACATTTTTTCATCCGAAAAAAGAATTTCCCGATATTTTTTTCCCGCGTACCGCTTCAACAAAGCGCGGCATCTCTTCAGTCTCAGGTCCATTAGACGAGCATTCAAACGATGTCCTGTTTTTCTTCGATATGCCCGAAGCCCTAAGTCTTCATTTAACTCCCTTTTCACCGTGGTTCTGCTTAACCCCATCTGAAGGGCCAACAGTTTCTGCTTACGTTTGGGATTTCTTTGAATTCGTGCCTTCACAGCTTTTATCACTGCTGGAGTCCTAACAGACCGAGGGCGACAACTTCTTGACCTGTCATCTACACTAGAGTCTTCATTGTATCGTTTGATGGTACGATAAACGAATCTTTTGGTAATATTCAAATTTTTCAGTATGTTAAAAATTTGAATTGGCGCGTAACCGCAACGATGCAACGCAATAACTGCAACACGGTCTTCTTTAAGCGTCCACTCCATATTTAAAAATGAGTAAAATTCTAAAAGTTATACATTTTTATTTTCATGAACAATTCGAAATTCTAATTCAATAAACTTTTTTGTGGCCAGCATTCTAAAAGAAAAGTTTTTACTGTATGACAATACTTATGACCTGACTAGGTATACTTATATACTTTTCTTTGGTAAATAAATATATATTATACTTAAACACCCAGACGCAAGACAGTAATCGAACCCGTGACTTCCGCAAGCATACCAAAGTGCGTTAGACGTTAGAAGATTGTTAATACGTCATTTAAATTTTTTTTATTATAGATGAACAAGAAATCAAACAGTAACTTCGTTCTACTAATTTGGCGCCAAGTACATGGAAAAACGCGTTGGCAGTGAGTTTCAGCGAAAGATTTCATCAGTTTAAGCATTTCGGACACATACGGAAACAAGTGAACGACAGTAAGGAGACGATGCACGATCCAGGACAATCAGGCCTGGGGTCCTCCGGCGCCGGAGTGGTGGACGTGGTGGTTGTGGGCCGCTGCGTTGTACGAGGTGGTACTCTGAAAGTTTACGGATACATTTTTTAATTAAAGGAAATATTTAGTAAAATAGTATTCTAAATCCATTTTATAATTGTTAATTTATTTTAATCCTGCATAAAAACATACAACTAATAGACCCTTTCCACAATCATACAATTAAGGGACACGTACTCCCAGACCCTTTATTTATTCAAACTATTTGCATCATACAAATAATGTATCCTCTGTGGATCCTAACATACGATTTCGTAACTAAACCAGCCGTGTCGCCTAATAATAGTAAACTAAGTGTTCTTCCCCTCAATCATACATATGTATTCATCAAGTTCAGTGTCAGCGATATTTGGTGACCCCTTCTTCTACGATATAGCTTACGAGTAAAGATAGCAATGAAAATGTTTCTTGCTAATAAATATATCTATGCTATAATAAATACTAGTTAACAATGAATAAATATATTTACTTTTCTTTTTTAAATAAATACACTATACATACACTACATATTTAATAGTTGATTATTTCCTTTGGATCATGTATTGTTTCTTTTTACGAAAATGTTTCTTATTTTTACACCGCATGATATTTTTACTACTAGTACCGTTCACAAGAAATTTATATGCATGTGAGTAGCCTGGCAGAAATCGCTCTAAGTCCGTCCATTGTCTCCAACGTACAGTATATTCTATTTTACTTAAGCTTAAGTTGGTGTGTTTTTTCGGCCCGCTTAGAATTTAGAATCAATCAATCTAGAACACGCTGCTGTCCCATAAGGGTACAGGAACTTGAGTCACTAATGCCGGAACACAATACAAAGTTATTATGGCGGCATACTTAAGACTTAAGAATACAAAGGTGGTCACCATCCAGACGGGCTTGAGGCCCTACCACGTAGCTAGAGTGGGTTGTTTTGTCACCTTTTACGACAGGCCGACCCCGGCCGCAGGGGTTAGTATTCTTTCTCCGCCCCTGCACGGTGAATAAATTATTATCAATTTAAACACCCAAAAACGTGACGGGAATCGAACGCCGTTGCGCCATAGTGCAAGCTCTTAATTCAGAGCCCAAAGGGCGTAGTGTAGTGTTATAAGGAATTGGAAGTATTTCCTTGATATTTCGTTTCCTTATGCAAAGAGGTTTTTTTTTATTGCGTAGGACAGCAGACAGGCTGACAGCCCGCTTAGAATTTAGCAGTTACCGTCGCCTATAGGTGTTTGCAACGCCAGTGGCATCGCGAACACGCTGCTGTCCCATAAGGGTACAGGAACTTGGGTCACTAATGCCGAAACACAACACAAGGTTATTATGGCGGCATACTTAAGACCAAAGGTGGTCGCCATCCAGACGGGCTTGAGGCCCTACCACGTAGCTAGGGTGGGTTGTTTTGTCGCCTTTTACGACAGGCTGACCCGCGCCGCAGAAGTTAGTATTCTTTCTCCGCCCCTGCACAGATAAAATAGAGGTATTATAAAATAACTGTAACCGAACTATAGTTACAAAGGCCATTTGTGAAAAACTGCTGCCAGTACACCAAAAGATTCTAAGGCTTTTCTTACGCCCTCGTGATTGAATAATCTAATATTATTATTCTTCTTCTTCTTCCTGCCCCTATCCCAAACTATGTGCGGTCGGCACAACATATCCTTCCACTCTCCTCTATTAGCTGTCATCTGAACAATCACATCTTTTTTAACCATATCATCTGTTACACGATGCATCTCTTTTAGCTTTATAAGGCTACCAGGCTAACATATTACTTTTCAGCTTCTCAATCACTGGCTCTACTTTCAAACTTCCCCTAATGTATTCATTTATAATTTTATCAATTTTCGTAACTCCGCCATCTCAACATTCGCATCTCTACTGCAATACAACTGAATAATCTTTATTCAATACACTAGAAAACAATGATATTTACTTGCGGTCGTCACAGCAGGTGGAGGAACTCAGTTTGCACTCGGTATTGGGGATGAGCTTTGCGGGCGCCCTGCAGAAGCCGGCCATTATGCCCAGAATACAGTATCCAGGACAATGGGGAAGTGGAGGCTGAAATAATATTATCTTGAGTTAAAACGATGAATAAAATTATTATATAGTGAAGACAAAATGATTTTAACTTCTTCAACAATTTCGCTAGGTGTCTAGATGGCAACCTGATTTTTAAATATACCGCCATAATAACCTTGTACCGGCAGTGGTCTAGGTTCCAATTACCCTTGCCCCTAGCGTCGCAATCATAGATACTGTTAAGCAGAAATTTATCGATTAGGAGCATCACTCATTGTCGATTGTATATTTCATGTTACATGCCTGTTCCATAACCATGGCCAGTGTTGCCGTTTTAGTGACTTTGTCGCTAGATTTAGCGGATTTTGGATGTGTTTTCCATCTAGCGACAAAAATAAATTTAGCGACATCTAGCGACTTTTCGATATTTTTTTGTTCGATCGGTTTTATGCGTCTCACTCTATCAAAAGATGTACAGATATAGCTATTTCTTTCTCATTCATTCATCATCCCGTTTATTCTAAGGAAGGAATGCCTGGTTTCTAAGTTATTTGTTACTTTTTCGCAGAACAAACCAGTTTTACATAGTGTCTATGTGTGTATTGTCGTCATTATTATCAAAATCATACTGTGGATATGGAAATTCATTTTTAAAAGAAGGCATACACTCAAAAGTATAGACCAGAATGGGAACAACAAGAAGAGTTTAAAATGTAGTTGAAACCTGTTATGACTGATCCAACTAAAGCTTTTTGTTCGTTTTGTCACAGTGAAATATTCGCAAATTTAAATGACATAGTTGCTTTTATTTAGACCATATTTTTAAAATTGAAGATTTTAAAATATTTAGCGACTTCTAGGGATTTTTTTGAGTATTTTTTGGCCCACCGTGGGCAATAGGGTAGTATGCCTTTAGCCTCCGCGGCGCGTGGTATTGTACTCCAAAGTTAAAATTAAATATTTGATTTAATAAATGATTATAAAGGACAATTTGTGTTTATTAGATTCAGAAGTGTAGATAACACTTTATTGTAAACCAAATAACTAACAAAAACAATGAAAATTATTTACACAATCAATATCTACTTGACTTACAGTGGGCGGCCTTATCGCTACAGAGCGATCTCTTCTAGGCAACCCGAGCTATAGGACATTATTCCTTTTATATTGATGTAGAAGGGAGGTATGGCAATAAATAATAATAATATTTTATTTACAGAATAAATAAATATTTGTTTTATTCTTACACTAAAGATAAGTAGTGATTTTTAACCATTTTTTTAAAAGTTGGCAGTGATTTAGCCTGTTTTATAGCAATAGGTAGTGCATTCCAAAGTTTGATAGCATGAACAATGAAAGAGTTATTATAAAAAGAAGAAGTATGAACTGAAGTTTTGAGAGATAGTTCAGTAGATGTGCGCAAATTTCGGTGGCCAAACGAGTTAAGAAACTCGAATTGATTCCTTAGATAAATAAGGGCGTTTGAAATAAATAAAGATAAATTTGTAAACGAGTGAAAGGATATGAGTTATCATAATAATTTAATAGTTAATCATCTATAGTCCATGATAACATCAGTCTGTCTGTTGATCCTCAGCATGCATGAGCAAATATAATTATGTAAAATCTATGATAACAGCCCGTAAAGATCCTACTACTGGGCACGCCAGGCTTGTTTTAGGTGGATTGGAGGGCTATATAATAATTCGGTGTACAGGTTTCCTCACGATCTCCTTCATCGCCAGTAAGTAGCAATTATAATATGCACTTCAGGCAAAGAAAAACTGTTTAAGCTTGCCACCGTAGGATCAGTCCGTCTCCGAGTGTGATGTGAGGTGTGATTTAGTCTTCTTCTAGTACATAAAATCATTTAGGTTGTTTGGAAGAGATCGTTTTACGCGATAAGAGCGCCTTTTGTTTTACTGTTATTATTTTGTTATTATTTACTAATTTTATTGTGTTGTTCTATTTATTAGATTTATTAAAATAAATAGTAAGCAACAGTTATCTTATCATCATCCCAGCGTCAAATCCCGGTTAAAACTTAAACTTTCGTTTCTCTTTCCAACTTTTTCTTCTCCACTTCGCACGGTGTTCGGCATCCCCCGTAGTCAGTCCACTGGCACGTCATTAGCATCGTAAAGGGCGATAATCCTTTACGACGTCAAGTCAGCAGTTCTTGGGTCTACTCCTCCAGTTGGGGCCCAGCAGAGGCGGCATGGCCTTGATTCCCATGTAGGTAGCCGATTGCCGTAAAACGTGGCGACACCAACGAAGGTGACGCCATCGGAATAAAGAGTTATCTATTTCTCTAAAATTTATTTTAGCGTAAATTATCAAATAGTGTTGTTTTGTTAATTAAATGTGCCAATCATTAACTCACAGGCCTCGTGGTCGGCCTCGGCCGCGGTCTGTAAGTTGTTGTCGGTCGTCGCGTGGTTGTCTCGCTCTTGTAGTCGTTAATACAACAGATACCTTCTTCAGGGCAGTATGCATGACGGTCTACATTGTCACACAAAAGGGAAAAGAACCCTGTTATGCAATCGCCTTTGCACTTGTGTCCTTTCGGTGCTGAGGTTGTTGTTAACTGAAATAAAAATATTATACATAATTTTAACATTGCTTCCAATTGGGTTGTGTGGTGTGTAAAAGGGCAAGGCTGAACTTAGAATTGTGGGTGCGTCTGTTCTGACCAGAAATAAGAATAAGCCTATCCCCTGACCTTATAATAGTTTTCGCCTTTTTCACAGACAACAAAAGAAGCGTCGACCGATATTTTTCCTTTAAGATTGATGGGTTCATGCTTTTTTTGTAATAATCATTGTAAAAGGAGATATTCCATGATTTTTCTTAAAGAGGATAAATCAGAGTCAAGAAATAAAAATATATGATGTATGTTTTTATTAAACTATAAAATATTAAATTTTTGAATCTGTACTTTCAATTTATTTAGCATCAGCGGGTTTTGAATAATTTTAAAACCGTTGACGATTATTTAATTCCTTATTTTTTTATATTAATTTATTTTCGATTATTTTATATTTTTAAACGTTTTAATCACCTGAACGTGAAATGATATAAAAAATACTTACAGAAGTAGTAGTTGTCTTAGTGGAGTGTTTTTTCTGATTAGGCACTATTAGGTCGGGGTGGCCCTTATCCCCAAATTCATCCCTTGACACACAACAGGATCTCCCTTGGACACACAAGTTCGTTGTAGCAAGGTACGCTTCACAATATCTGCTAAAGCGACTTTCCACGCAAACTCCAGGGCATGCAATATTACCTGTAATTCAAAACAAAAATATTACGTAAAGTAAAAACATATTATTGAAATGAATGATAATAAAACGTTAAATTTATATCTCAAAAACATTTTTTTATTGCTGTAAGACAGCAGACAGGCTGACGGCCCGCTTAGAATTTAGCAATTATCGTCGCCTATGAGTGTTTGCAACTCCAGTAGCATCGCGAACACGCTGTTGTCCCATAAGGGTACAGAACTTGGGTCACTAATGCCGGAACACAACACACGTAATTATGGTGGCATACCTACTTAAGGCCAAAATTTGTCGCCATCCAGACGAGCTTGAGGCCTTACCACGTAGCTAGGGTGGGTTATTTTGTCGCCTTTTACGACAGGCCGACCCCGGCTGCAAAGGTTAGTATTCTTTCTCCGCCCCTGCACGGAACAAACAACATTTTGCCCCTCCGTCCATGACACATTTTCTTGTGCTGATAATGATCGGTAATGAAATAGATTAAATTTTTATTAGGATAAGGAGTATCCAACGACAGTAGATTACGGTAGTCATAGAATAAGAAAAAAATTTAATTAATTAATTTAAAATTACAAACAATCCTAACCTATTGTTAAGAATTTTGTAACTCATTAACAATCAATGGATGATATTGTCCGAAATAATATATTATTATTATTAACTCAATCTGTGAGAAGAAAGCTGGAGAAGAC
This sequence comes from Malacosoma neustria, assembly GCA_963693495.1. Lineage (NCBI taxonomy): Eukaryota > Metazoa > Arthropoda > Insecta > Lepidoptera > Lasiocampidae > Malacosoma > Malacosoma neustria. The sequence goes on from OY856390.1 coordinate 15,349,706, forward strand.
CGGTTTGACTTCTATTATTAAATAGAAGTATCCTTACAACTCAAGATCGACGTTGACTATTATAACATTATGTTGGCCCTAGTACCAAGAACAATATATATACGGAGTATCATAATTACTGTTATTGTGATTATTATAATATCCAATAAAGTACTTTTAACCATCAATATATTCACATAATGGCAGTTTTAATATAAAGTTCGTAAGTACCTAGTCAGGTCATAAATTCTGTCACATGTTTAATGTAAAATAATTATAACAAGTTTATTCATTATGTAACCATTTATATACCAAAATGAACTTAACAAAACATAGATTCTTATGACATTAAAGTTTATTCAAAATGACCTCCGTGATTTTGAATACAAGCCTTCAATCTGCGCGGCCAGTCCTCTATCGCAGCACGAACGAGGTCCATGTCAATATCGGCGGCTACCTTAATCAAGGATGTCTTGAGTGACTCCAAATTGGGATGAGGCTTTGAACACGCCTTTTCCTCCAAGTGTTGCCATATCTTGTAATCTAACGGATTCAAATCTGGACTGGAGGAGGGTCAGTCTTCGTGCCGGATGAAGTCGATTTCACGCGCCGCCAGCCAGTCTTGTGTGCTCTTCGCTCTATGAGCTGGCGCCGAATCTTGTTGGAATACCCAGTGCCTGTTATTGAACATGGTATGAGAAACAGGTTCCACAAGGTTCGTCAGGACTGTATTTTGATACACAACAGCATTCGTTTTTACACCTTTCTCACAAAAATGTACCTCTGTTAAGCCCCAATAAGAAACTCCCAACCATACCATGAGCGAGGATGGAAAATGACCTCGTTGGACACGCGGAATACGGTTGCTCGCTTCTTCACTACTGTGTGCGTACACCTTATCATTTTGTTTGTTGTAGCTCTCTTCTACGGTAAACATTTTTTCATCCGAAAAAAGAATTTCCCGATATTTTTTTCCCGCGTACCGCTTCAACAAAGCGCGGCATCTCTTCAGTCTCAGGTCCATTAGACGAGCATTCAAACGATGTCCTGTTTTTCTTCGATATGCCCGAAGCCCTAAGTCTTCATTTAACACCCTTTTCACCGTGGTTCTGCTTAACCCCATCTGAAGGGCCAACAGTTTCTGCTTACGTTTGGGATTTCTTTGAATTCGTGCCTTCACAGCTTTTATCACTGCTGGAGTCCTAACAGACCGAGGGCGACCACTTCTTGACCTGTCATCTACACTAGAGTCTTCATTGTATCGTTTGATGGTACGATAAATGAATCTTTTGGTTATATTCAAATTTTTCAGTATGTTAAAAATTTGAATTGGCGCGTAACCGCAACGATTCAACGCAATAACTGCAACACGGTCTTCTTTAAACGTCCACTCCATATTTAAAAAATGAGTAAAATTCTAAAAGTATACATTTTTATTTTCATGAACAATTCGAGATTCGAATTCAATAAACTTTTTTGTGGCCAGCATTCTAAAAGAAAAGTTTTTACTGTGTGACAATACTTATGACCTGACTAGGTAATAATTATTATAAATTGTTTAAAGAGACTTTGAAATGAATACATTCATAGATAACTTTCAATTTGGTTGTATAATAATAATATTTATTAGTGTCATTTTATAAAATAATTTTAATATTTTCTAAAAAGATATGATTATATTAAAAAATCTTAAATAATAGAAAAAAAATTAAGTAAAGAGATAATAATAAAATAATTATGGATCCATTCGGTTTAAACCGTAAGAAATAATATACCAAACTGTATGCATTATTAAACCTTAAAATTAAACTTCTCGTCTCACGTTTTACTTACAGCATTTGATTAAATAGAAAACCAAGCTACAAGCTATTATGATAAATCTATCAGTCATCCTCGACTGGAGTGACTCTGTAAGAAAAAGATATACCTAATAATTACCACTATCTTTGTATTTGTCAGAAGAGGGTGCCCGTGTAGTGACCTCGTCGTCCTCATCATAGGGGTCCGGTGTTGTGTAGCGTGTCGTAAACGGCCGACGTGTAGTCGGCAACGTTTCATTGGCTGCAATTAAGTTATTATTACTATTTTACTCGTTATTAACCCTGAACTGGTGATATGACAAATTTAGGACAATATTAAGGACATGACACATCACAGGCTATTCTTTTAAATTCACCTTTGTCATATAACTTTAGCGACAATTGTTAAGTGTGCCATTTGCACCTACTAATTACAGACAAAATAGCTTTTTTATTCGAGGTGCAAATGAATTTAATAAATTAGATGCCCAGCTCGAAATCGATTTATTCACAACTAAAGTTAACAGATTCAAAGTAATGATGGGTAAATACTTTTTCGACATTGTTGAACATTGAATATAAGTCGTTATTAATTTTTTCTTTTCTTTTTACTGTGTAGAGTAGTGGTAAATAATTAAATGTTAAGACTTGTAATCAGCAATAGTTTTTAAGAATATTAGATTATATGTACATATTGTAATTTTTATTAGCCTGTAAGTCTTACTAAAATAAATAAATAAATAAATAAATAACTCAACTTAGGTGTTTCAAAATAATCTTAATATTTAACCATTGACATAAAATGAACAGAAAAAAGTTAAACATTAAATCAAAGTTTTCGATCCTTATTTTAAGTTTTAGTCCACTTTATGCTAGAAAAATTATATAATTGACTAAAAAAAATTATGTAGAAAATAAAGAAAAGAAATTAAGCTACTGACAATCAGTGAGGGTCAATTCTAACGTAGGAATGGATAAGGTTAAGTCTAGTAACATCATACTCGAATTAGAACTAATAAAGACCTGAGATATAGTCTTATTAAATAAATTAATATACTGGGACAATTCACACAGCGCCATCTAGTCCCAAAGTAAGTAGTGTGGCATTTGTGTTATGGTTACTAGACAACTGATATACTACATATTTTTGTATATTACATTACTACATATTTGGCAATCGAAACCTCCACCTCGATGCCAGAGTCTGCTTTTCGACTTCTTCTACTTCACTTCACATGGTCTTCAACATCCCTGCCAGTGAATGGGCCAGCATTTTATTTGGTCTTCCCCTCTACATAGTTATGAGGTACGAACGCGGCAATAAAACTTGGCGAAGAAGTGTAACCGTAACCACAAAGTGCAACAATCTCGGGAATATGTAGGAGGTATGCTTGTCATCCTTCGTGGCGTAACTGCAAACGCGCTTCTGTACGCTTACGGAGGACATAAGTTCGATTTCCATCTTGCGTTTGGATGTTTATTTATTTACAAAAGTACAGTATATATGAGGCCATGAGAACCATAGTGGCCTAACTAAGTTTTTTACAATATTGAGTTTATGATTTCTTACAGTTAAAATTAAACATTTTGATAGAACCAGGGTGGCCTAAAAGTGATACAACTAAAATTCACTAGATGGCAGCATAATCACTGTTATGGTTTTTAGTCTGTGATCTAAATTTGAGGTGCCATACTGGCCTAAATAAGATAGGCCACTATGGTTCAAGCCCACTAAAACTTCACTATCATGATGACATTAGTTAGGCTACTTTTTGACTATCTGTTAATGGTATTTGTCATTATTTTTCCACCCATGCGTCTTTCATAAATTATTTGTGAATAATTGGCTATCTGCCTGGAATATGGAAAACTGCTTCTGCTGAATCTAGGCATTCAAATAAAAGAGTGTATCAGGTTCCTAATTACACAGCTTTGGACTTACTGCCTGGGTATTCATAATTTTCATAATGATGAAGTAACAATGTATGTGTGGAATGAAACAATAGCCTCAAGGGGCCTCAGGAGATTGGTTCCTGCCTTACATTGGTTCATGCCTTACGTTACATCAAAAAGATAGTCAAAACTAAAAACTTAATTATGTACTCAGACCAGTGCGGTGGTCAAAATAGAAATATTAAAATGCCTTTGCCAGTATATTGTTGCCAATTCAGATTACACAGTAGATAACATAGACCATAAGTACTATGTCAGTGGGCACTCATATTTAGCATGTGACCAAGATTTTGGATTGGTGGAGAAAAAGAAAAAGTTTTTCAAAACTATTTGCGTACCAGATGACTGGATTACTGTAATTAAGGCAGCTAGGGACAGGAACCCATTCAATGTCATAAAAATGACATAATATGACTTTATTGCAACAAAAAAAAAACTGGAAAATAACATTACCAATAGGAAGGTAACTGCTGAAAAGTCAAAATGCATCCATTTACATTTTTTTTAAATATTTTAATGATGAAGATGTATTATTTGAAAATGTTGATTTAAAGAAAAGGGGCTTTATACATTTGACTGGTATTAAGCTGGATCCTCTATACCCTGATGGAAAACACATCAGTTCTGAGAAAAAAAGGACTTATTTATACCTCCAGTGCATCACAGCTTTTATACTAGTATCAAAGATAATGTGTCAGTTAGAAATGACATATATGTTGAGGATGACATTGTGGTATCCTTTTATTGTTAGGTGTACTTAGTGTTACTGTTGTTTTTTTATTCAAGTGTTTAATTAACAATTGGCCTAATAACCATTTTTTTATAATCTATATAAAAAACCCTACTGCCAAAGTGGCCTATCTGTGATTAAAATGCAGAAAAATAGCAATTAAGCTATTTCCTAGCTATTAAAATCATTAATTAGAACATTATTAAGTTAATTAAAATAAAAAAGTAAAAAAAAGTATGTTTTCTGAAGAGTGGTAATTAATTAAAAAAACGCTGTTTTTGTTTTCTATGGTACTCAAAAGTCTTGTCTGTTGAATTAGGCCACTATGGTTCTCATGGCCTCATATGTCGTGTATTAGTTATCTAGTACCCATAACACAAATGGTCTGCTACTTACTTTGGAACCAAGGTTAGCGCTTAGATTAGAGCACTGGCGCTTTGTTATTTGTCTCAGTACATTTATTTATACTGTCCAATCCTTGTCGGTCAAGTTTGAAGCCATTGTGAGAATGGTCACAATAAACAATAGGTTACCTTCTAGAGAATCGGCACAGCACCTCATCGATGGATTCGGACATTGCACATTGTCCAGGACGTCGTTGCAAATGACTGTAGTGACAGCGTGCATACATGCACCAGGACAATCAGGGACTTCCTCCTGCATGTCCAGGGTGTCTAGAAGACCTGGAAAATAAGGAATAATTTTGTCAAAAAGTCAATACATGATTTTTACTTAAACATGCCTGCACGTTTGCCTAATAGAAAAATAGCTGATCCAACATGGACTAGTACAGCAAGGAAAAGAACCAAATAGAGTTCTTTAGAAGGTCTTTATCGGAAGACAGGTTGTCCCAGAATAACTACGGCTTACCAATATTATTAAAATTCTAAATAATTATGTTAAACAAGTAATAAACAAGAAAAATCTGTAATTTAGAAACTAAGAACAACGAAAGCTTTTTCATTTTATTACATATAATTTGGATTCTGTGATGTACAATTGCGGATTGTTATATCAATGTGGGAAACAGGAAGTGAAGGCTCAAAAACAGCTATATATAACATTTAACTTAGGTTTGTTGATAACATAGTTAAAGATTTCATATAGTTTTATTTTAGATATTATGATTAATCATAACATACCTATAACAATTAATTCTAACTTGTTACTATAACTAAATTTTCTATTATATTTTTTGGTTTGACTTGCGATGTGATGAAATCGCGTAAATATTATGCCATCGAGTCTGTGACTGATCATCATTCAGGACAATGTTTGACCTGCAAATAATTTTTGTCTTGTGTGTTGTATATGACTCTTCCATCTTGTATGTATGGAAAAACAACTTCCATATTAGTATGCACTTTGTATGTTATCTGATTAGTAAAAACATGCATTATAACCTAAATTGGATGTATTATATGTATTTCTCATTTAAAACTTTTTTTGTATATGTGACATTTTATTTCTATCGATTCAGGTAAAAATATTTTTTTTAAATTAAACTGAAAATAACATGCTTAAACTTTCATGCCATAATGAAGATAAATGCTTGTAAGATGTCGACATTTCGACGACCTCCGTGGCGTAGTGTGTAACTTCGGTACGCTTGTGGAGGTCACGGGTTCGATTTTCGCCTGGTAGCTGGGTGTTTATATATAATATGTATTTATTTACAAAAGAAAAGTATATATGTATTTTATCAGTAGTCTAGCATAACACAAGTGATATCCTCCTTACTTTGGGACTAGATGGCGCTGTGTGGATTGTGTTAGTACATTTATTAATTTATTATTTTTGTGTGCTAAAAGACAGTTTGAGGATCATAGAAACAGCGTACATTGCCGTTAATGGCGGCCGCATTCCGCGCACGCGCGCGCCCAGATAGCACAACCGGCCCCGCTCATCGCACCAATAGATATTTATGCGAATATTCCGCATTCACTGCAAGAAAATAACTTGCAGACGTAACTGGTATTGTTTGAGATAATATAAACTACTTGAAGAAACATAAATGTGTACACAAATCATCGCTTAAATCATGCCAAATTTTGGAAAACATTGATTTTCCTTATCTAAAACATGAAGTTTTTTTAATGATTACAATTAATAAAATGTTATTTGTGTAATTTCCTTTACAAGTGTGATATAAAATTATTAAACGAGATAAGAAAACTTATACAATAGCTTGGTGTTACACATATTTCTAAAAGGACTCTACTCAAGAAAATTGTGTAATCAGTCTTTATTTTATATTTCCTGTGGAATCTGCGTCACCATTGCCGGAATACTCACAGTGTTATTATAGAGGTATACTTATAGACTCAGTGTGGTTGCCGTCCAAACAGGCTCCGCCCCTGTACGGAGCAGATTACATAATATAATAACTAAGAAGGTACTTGGTGGTTTAAAGGCATCACATCAATCTAAGAATAAATTTGACAAAATTTTCTCGCTTAATGTGTATGTTATAATATAATTTCCCCGTACTAACGAAGAGAAACATCATGCGGAAATTTACATAGCAAGATCTACGAGGCCCGAGGCAAACAATGGAAATTCATATTGGCTGGGCAAATAAAAGATGAATAAACATGAAGTTGAACAAGTATGGAAGGCCACACTTTCTGGCGCCATTCGTGCCGCTTTGTCATACGAGGAATACCAAGTAATTTTCTACAGCCGCAACATTCCACACATACATTGATTCAACTAAAAACTTAAAACTTCACGTAAAACGGCAAAGGAGAGGAAGTACGATTTTGTGTGGGTGCGAAACGGAAGGATTTTTATGAGAAAAGACGTAAATTCCAAAAGTTTTGTTGTTAAAAACTTATCCTTTTTAAACTCCATCTAACATAATTATTTTATTTCATGCCATCAGTGTTAAATTTTAACTCAACTGGCAAACTTCAAATTCTGTATCAAAATGTTAGGGGTCTAAGGACCAAAACCGATGTAGTGCTCACCAATGCATTGAAACAAGAGGCTGATATCATATTGCTGACTGAGACTTGGCTTAACGACTCAGTATATGATCATGAAATTATTGATGATAGGTATGTGGTATTCAGACGCGATAGATCTTCTACATGCAGCGACAAGCTCGAGGGTGGAGGAGTCTTGGTTGCGGTATTAAAGAAATACGACCCCACTCGTAAGTTTAAGTGGGAAACTAACGATGAAGATATATGGGTAGTTATTAAGCTAAAGCTAGGCTCATCCATAAGACATCTTTGTATATGCACACTATACAATCCTCCTCCAGTCTCATATGATCACATTGACCGCATTACTTCGGGCATGACTCTTGCGATTCAGCAAAAAATGCCTCGAAACTCACTGTTGTTGATAGCTGGTGATTTTAATCTCTCCAATATTAATTGGCAGTTTGACGCAAATACAAATTCCATTATCTCTTCTACTCCTTATACTCCTACAGATAACCTCTTCCTTGATGCCCTCTCGTTTAACAACCTATATCAAGTGAACCCCATATTCAATGTAAACGGACGCATTCTCGATTTAGTGATTACCAACGTTATTAATACTTTCACTGTTAGTATACATTCTGATCCACTCGTAGGCATTGACAAACATCATCCACCCCTGATAATAACAATGAATCATATATCCTGCAAAACGATAAAATATAGCAAATTGCCCTTCTTGAATTTCTTTAAAGCTAACTACAACAACATTACTTCAGATTTAAACAAAGTTGTTTGGAGTAATCATATGAAACCATATCACACAGTAGATGAAGCGGTTAATATTCTTTACGATCTTATTGATCCGATAATTGTTAAACATACACCATCTACTACAAGAATTGACAATAAGTATCCTTGTTGGTTTAGCCGTTCATTAATCATGACCCTAAAAGAAAAAGCTAAATATCATAATCGATTTAAAAAATATACAAATCCCAGAGACCTTTTAACATACAAAATGTTGAGAACTCGCTGCGGAAAAATGATTAAGGACTGTCTTTCCAAATTTAGGCATGAAGCTAAAACGCATATTAAAAAGGATCCTAGGTATTTCTGGAAATTTATTAAATCATTTAGATGTAACAGTCATGATATACCTGATGAAATGTATTTTGAGAACACATCCGTTTGTGGGGGTCAAAAGATTAGCAATTTATTCTCCGATTATTTTAATTCAATTTATAGATCTGATTCAGTAACTAATAACAGCACATTATTATTGGCTGAGCCAGAGTATTGTTCGAATTCTCTTAGCTCATGTTCTCTGTCAAGATCTGAAATATTGAAATTCTTAAGTTTACTTGACATTAATAAAGGTCCTGGGCCAGACTCTATCCCACCGCTTCTTTTAAAACCTGTGCGACACAATTAGTTGAACCATTGTATATTATATTTAACAAATCTCTCTCTACCGGTATTTTTCCTACTAAATGGAAGACGGCTTATGTTACGCCGATCCACAAGAAAGGTGATTACAGTGATGTAACGAATTATCGACCCATTTCCATTCTTTCTTCCATGGGTAAATTATTTGAATGTATGGTGCAAAAGATATTGTACTTTCACTTCAAACCCCTTATCAGTAGCCAACAATTCGGATTTCTCCCTGGAAGATCAACTGTCTCAAACCTCCTTGGATATGTCGACGATATAATCGAAGCGTCTGAAACTAAAAATGAAGTCCACGCAATTTACACTGACTTTTCCAAGGCGTTCGACGTTGTCGACCATGGCATACTTCTTCAGAAACTGGGTCATGCAGGAATTTGTGGATCCCTGCTAAGATGGTGCGCGTCTTATCTTCTTAATCGTTCTCAGTTGGTTATCGTTCGTGGTTTTAAGTCTCCAACAAAAGCAGTACCTTCTGGAGTCCCACAGGGCTCACATCTTGGACCTTTATTCTTCCTAATATTTATCAACGATCTCTGTTCCATTATTACGTCTAAATTTAAAATGTTTGCTGACGACTTAAAGATTTACAGAGTCATTAGATCCAATGATGATATTATTGTATTGCAACATGAACTTCGTAATATAGATAGCTGGTGTAAGCAAAATAACATGATTCTAAATGCGTCCAAATGTTGTCATATTAAATTCACTCGTAAAAGAAACACAAGTGACGTCAAATACTTCATTGATGGTACACCACTTGTTGAAGTATCATGTGTTCGCGATTTGGGCGTAATCATGGATAAAAAGTTAGATTTCAGAGAGCATATTGATTTTATCTCTAAAAAAGGCGCCAGACTGGCGGGTTTCGTTATTAGACAAACTAAACTTTTCAAGGAACCTGAAATCCCAATTATTCTGTTCAATTGCTACGTTCGTAGTTTACTGGAATACTGCAGTCCGGTCTGGAATCCGTCCTACACTATTCATATACAGCGACTTGAAAGATTGCAAAAACAATTCCTTTACCACCTTGCCTATAATAACAATCTATGCCGCAGTCTAGATAGCTATGACTCCAGACTGGAACATTACAAAGCTTTGCCACTTCATGTGAGACGCAAAACTGCTGACGTAGTATTGCTTCATAAGCTTATCAATGGTAAAGTAGACAGTCCTGACCTACTTGAAAAATTAAATTTCGCTGTACCCCGAACCAGTACCCGCCTGCTTAATCGTAAAACCCTCGCTCTTCCGCTATGTTGCACTGTTTATCGCCAACACTCACCACTATATCGCCTGTGTGCCACGTACAATCGCAACTGCCATGAGCTCGATATTTTCAATGCATCGGTCAAGCAAATAAAAAAATTAAATTTAAATTAAATATGTATATGTTGTCTATATGCACTTGTGATTAAATAGTTAAATACCTTAGAATTTATGAGTAACAGATGTAAAAGCATGCTGTGTTCGCATCAAGTAGGTCATTCAGCTACCATGTTTTTGTTATATCTTATTATTTTTGTTTGCCTATTTATCGCTGATATGACCAGTTTGCGAACCTTATTGTAAAAAAAAAAAAAAAAAAAAACTAAAACATCTCTACTGCTCGTCTGCAAAAAACTTATAGCCTTCTGCGATATAACTTCTGTTTCTTTCATCTTATCACATTATAAGCGGGTTATTTTGGCGCGAAATTGCATAAGAAAGCGGTCTTGTTTCATACATTTACATTTTGTGATTTCATCTTTCTGCCCTTATCCCAGCTATGTGGAGTCGGCTCAACATGTCCTCTCCTTCGACTATATATAATAGAGACCTATTAGGCATCATTTGAACATTCACACCTTTTTTGCCATATCATCTTTTACACAGTCCATCCATCTTTAATGTGGTCTACCTCTCCTTTTGTATCCATCCATTGTCATTTCGCACAATTTGCTTGTTACATGACATTTTTCTTCGCATTATATGGCCATACTAAGCTAGCCTATTACTTTTCCGACTCTCCATCATGGAATGAATAACATTTTCATGTAATATGCCGATAAATACATAAGGATTTCGGCTGACCAATCCCGTGTTTACTAGTTTCCTTCACAGCTAGTCTATAAAAACGAGTGTCGTTTGCCGAACTTTAGTTCTAGTATTAATATATATAAAAAACCGTTTCCCGAGTAAAGGTGTTACTGTTCTCCCCCTCCCCCCTCTAAAGAGAAAAGTCACTGTAACTGAAAACTACATTCTAAACAGCCTATTCTTTATATATAAACCTAAGCAATAAAAAAATATATAAACTGTTAAGTTTGCCATTTACATGACTGTAACTTTTAAGTATGGTGACGCAACGACCCAAAGTGAGTCTTGGCCTCCGACACCAGATCACGCCATGCCTCTCGGTTTTGCGCTAGCAGTCGCCCTACGGCCGAGGTTGAGCAGATCTTGGGCTTCGTGATCTCATAAATACAGAAAGTGCTAATGTTGTTATCTATACATCTATACAACTAAATAAAATTCAAGGGTCTGTTTGTAATATTAAAATAATCGCTTTTTACTAAGTGCATTTGGACGTATACACGGTACATATACCAAAACAACATTTTTTACAATTTTTGTCTATCCGTCTGTCTGTCGGCTAATCTCTGAAACAGCTGGCAGATAGCTGATGTAACAAGGAGTATCTTAGGCTATTTTTATTTAAAAAAAATAGTATTTGTTAAAAATGATAAGTTTCGGAAATTTAATATCCCAATTGAAGTTGACCTCAGATTTATATCATCAATCATATGAAATAAGGTTCAGCTTAAGCTGGACATCGTAGGTTGAATTTCCAATTTAAGTTAACCTCAGATTTATGTCATCAATCATATGAAATAGGGTTTAGCTTAGGCTGAACTTTGTAGGTTCGAACGTGCGTATTCCGGAGGCACATCGCGTAACAGTTTCATTCGATAATACTGACTGCATATTTCATTTATATTTTAGGGTTTATAGGGTTTGTAATCCAAAATCAAAATCAAAAATCATAAGATATATCCAAAACATTCTACCCAAAGTCACTATTCCACGCGGACGGAGTCGCGGGCACAGCTAGTTTATTATATTGCGTCTTACGAGGTGTGCGGGTGCAGTCCAAATCGCAATCTGATTAATGTGGTAATGAATGCATACCGTAGACTAAATCTTACACACTATACTACATACACTACAGCTACCTTTCGTAAATGGATAAATAAGATTTTTTTATTGCTGTCTTACAGCAATAAAAAAGTAAGCAGACAGGCTGCCGGCCCACTTAGAATTTAGCAGTCACCTATGGATGTTTGTAACGCCAGTAGCATCGCGAACACACTGCTGTCCCCTGAGGGTACAGGAACTTGAGTCGCTAATGCCGAAACACAACACAAAGTTATTATGGCGGCATACTTAAGACCAAAGGTCGCCATTCAGACGAGCTGGAGGCGCTACCACGTAGCTAGGGTGGATTTTTTTGTCACTTTTTACGACAGGCCGACCGACAGGTCAGTATTCTTTCTCCGCCCCTGCACGGATAAAAGAAAGTTCAAAGTATATAAAAAATATATTCTTCATTCTTATAGGTTTTTTAAATTGAACACTGAGATATACAGTTACATGTCTACTTCTATTGAATTATCCACAATCCGAGAGATCGAATGGCTGACCTAAGCACTGACCTTCGTTATCACCAAATTTGTATTCCTAACGGGGACTAGTCACATTCCAAGACCCCATGGTGCGCTGTGCCGTTAGGGGCCCGAAGGTCCAAACCCCCCGCTGAAAGTTACTACTAACACAGAATTAGTCAGCCCAAATGAAAGGAAAACACGCTGAGCGCAAGTTATGGGCGCTAGCGGTGTTTGTTTAACATTGTGAACTTTATAAAGTGTGCTAATAGAGTTCATAAGTAAACTACTTGTATAACTTTTTATCTGTGCAGGGGCGGAGAAAGAATACTAACCTCTGTGGCCGGGGTCGGCCTCTCGTAAAAGGCGACAAAACAACCCACCCTAGCTACGTGGTAGGGCCTCAAGCCCGTCTGGATGGCGACCACCTTTGGTCTTAAGTATGCCACCATAATAACCTTGTGTTGTGTTCTGGCATTAGTGACCCAAGTTCCTGTACCCTTATGGGACAGCAGCGTGTTCGCGATACCACTGGCGTTGCATACACCTATAGGCGACGGTAACTGCTAAATCCTAAGCGGCCCTCAGCCTGTCTGCTGTTCTACAGCAATAAAAAAAAACTTAATTTTTTTTTAAAGAAATATTAAATTTATGTAATAAATGAGAGCAAACGTTAGGATTTTTGAGTTTAATGAAATAAATATATTTATATAATAGTACTTTTAATTTAGATGTGAAAAATCGATAACCCGATATTTGAACTTAAATAAAAAAAATAGATATGGTAGAAGATATCTTTTACTTTTTAACGCCTAACGCTATGTGTAGGACCGCGCTGGTACCGCACCGTTACCCGATGACCTAATGCGGTGCGGTGAAATCGGCCGGCTGTCGGTTCGGCCAGCGCATGAGCGCACCGCGCGCCGCCGAAAACGAAAGTACTTGTATGCGTGCCGCGTACCACGCATTGCAGGACAATGTATAATTAATATAAACTAGAAAAACCAAGATAAGGGAAAGGTCGTTCAATGAATGGAACACCGCCTCACCATTTTTCCGGTTATACCTGGTTTTTTTTATTTTATTGCTAAGGGACAGCAGACTGGCTGATGGTCCATCTAATAGGTGCAACGCAAACACGCTGATATCTGCGTAGGAGAACTGGAACCTGAGTCGCTTATGACGGAACACAAAACAACGTTATAGTAACCTTATTATGGTGGTATATTTAGAGACCACGGGTGCTTGCCATCCAGACAGGCTTAAATCTCTCTCACCCATCTTGGGTTGTTTTGTTGCCTTAATCCGCCCCTGCACGGGACTTATTCGAAACAAACATATCTTTATTTTGTTATAATAAATAATTAATTTAAATAAGTACAAATTAAATGTAATCGTTAAATTGAAATTAGTCATAACAATACACAGAGAAAAAATAATAAGACAGATAGCGGCTTATATCATAATTGTTAAGCTATTGGTTTTTATTCATAACAGTCACCTTAAGTTGACACTATTTACAATATAGGCCATACATCCAAAGGAATACAGTAGCATCCATAAGCCCTTCGAAGGAATCCTTAGTAACGTAATTCGGAACTCAGACTGAAACAATATGATATAAATGAAATTATTAGATCAATCGAATCACGAGTCATAAAGAAGGCTTGCGTCGGTCGATGGCGCGATCTTTTTAGGGTCAATGGGGTTGCAGCTACTATTCATTTCCGACACAGTTCTATCTTATGGCATACATTTGCAGACGTGTTCTACACATCGTTAATAATTGGATCTTTGATTTAAAGCATACTATTGTTAGTTGCTGCGATATTTCTCAGTTCTGCACGCCATGCTTTAATGTCCTGCCGCAACTCATTGGTACATACCGATTGATACTAATCTTAAATATAAAATTCTCGTGTCACAATGTTCGTTCCCGTACTCCTCCGAAACGGCTTGACCGATTCTCATGAAATTTTGTGAGCATATTGAGTAGGTCTGAGAATCGGCCAACATCTATTTTTCATACCCCTTAGTGATAAGGTCACTATTCCACGCGGACGGAGTCACAGGCACAGCTAGTATTTCATAAAATTAGCTCTAATTTTAATCACAATCGAAAAGGCATTGATTTTTTTAACCTAACACAATCGTCTAGTTAATAAATAAATGAAATTTTAAGGGATCCCCTGTCATAATGACGCAAAAAACTAAATATAATTCTATTTATTTACTGTACCTCTCCCGCCGGGCCCCGACTGGAGGGGTAAACCCAAAAGGTGCTTGTGCAAAAGGCTTGACGTCGTAAAGCGTGATATGCGTGTCAATAGACTCACTGTCACGGATGCTGAAGACCGTCCGAAGTAGAGAAGCAAAAGTTGGGAAGCGGACCCCGGGCACCGAATAAGAAGTTTGGATTGCAACCCGAATTTAACTCTTGGATGATTATTTAGTATAAATATACATTTTACAGAAAATAGATGGGTAAAAGGACAGAGGTATACCTAAAAAGCGATGGAAAGAATTTGTAATGCACGTTATAAGGATTTGTGAAGTGACATCAAGAATGCCAGGATAATAAAATGGAAGAAAAACACATATTGTATCGACGAAGCAAAGCAAGTTAATTATGGTACATTTTAATCAGGAATAAGTTTTTCTTTTCTTAATCCTGGAAAATATATTCAAGAAATTTTGTAGAGAGAATAATATGAAAATAAGATGAATGGTTCTGAATTCTAACATCTACCAATACCAAACAGACGGTTTTCGAGTGTTTTTTTATTGCTGAATAACAGCAGACAGGTTGACGGCCTCCTTAATAGTAAGCAATTACAGTCACTTATGGTTTGCAACGCTAGGAGCACCGTGAACACGCTGCTGTCCCACAGGGATACAGGAACTTGGATCACTAATGCCAGAACACAACAAGGTTATTTTGGCGGCATACTTATAGACCAAGAGTGGTCGCTATCCAGACGAGCTTGGGGCCCTAATAATCTTGTATTATGGTGACATATATATTTATTATTATTATTACTCCGCGCTCATATCTGACGGAAAAAAAGAATAGCGTATGCAACAATGCGTTTTGGTAATAATTTGCAGTGCTTAAGTGTGAAAATGAATAGGTAATTAAACTCCCATCATATTTCAAGGTTTTACGTAATTATTGTAGTAAATAAGTTGATATTATCGGAAGCGCCCGCGCGTGCTTTCTCGGGGGCAATGACCACGCGAAAGCAGCCTCGTCACTATCACACAACAATTCAGATATTTACACAACTAATGATACATTGTTAAGGGCTTATGTTACGTCAAATTGAATAAATATGCTAAGTAGAATTTAATTATCTGTAGTTAACTCTAAAGCTAACTTACATTTTCTGTATACATACATGTTACTGTAAAAGCCCGTTTAAGTATAGCTTTAATCCAAGATTATATAGTAATAATTGAAAGAACCGTTTTATATATTTATACAATACCTAGCTTAACATATGCCGATTTTATATATACGAGTATAATCCATATTTTATGTATAAAGTCCCTAGAGTATTTATCATGGATGGGCGTGAATTAATTTTTTTTTTTTGCATTTAGACTTTACTATTGTACCATATAACGTGTGTTATATCTATATCTATTTTATATTAAGAATGGTCGTCTAATACCGGTGTGTCTGTGTGACTTATTAAATATATAAGCCGAATCATGGAATATGCTATCCCTCCATTAAATATATTAAAATACGTAGGTATACTTTTCAATGTATAATTAATACCTAATCAAATCACATTGGCGATTAAAATTTAGTTAAGAGTATGGTTGCGTAGGGTGGCATGTTCACGCAGCAATTGCGTACAAAAGACATCAACGCGCACTTGTTAAACATTATTTACATTTTATGAAGAGATTGTGTACTGAACTGCAATTTTTTCAGTTTTATCTCGTTTTCATCCATAGCTTTCACTTTGAAATCTGAGCTACATTTTGAGTACGGTCACAGTACAGAACTTCTTCCAAATTTAGAGGTAGAACATCTCTTCTCTTCTTAGTCGAATTCTTCATTACTGAAGGTCGTGTCCTTGAAAATCAACCGTGGCTTGTCTCGTAAGCTGTTTCCACTTCGTCCGGTCCTCAGCTTCTCGAATAGCGGTTGCTATTGGGAGTCCGCTGAGGACGGTTACCTTGCCACACTAGCGGCTAGGTAATCGGCCACGGGGTCGCTTTCCTTCCACCTTGCCCGTCACGATCAGCTTTTCTAAGTTATCCGGCTGTCGTCGGGCAATGTGACCAAAGTACCCAAGAATCTTCCAATAACAGATTGTTGTTGACTTTAATGCGAAACTGGTCCTGAAAATATTTATTTGTTCTTTTGATCATCCAAGGTATACGGAGCATTCGCACACTTTGGGACAGAGGCATAACATAATAGAATAATTAATTGTGGCATTGATTATTTCGGAGACGACTTGTTTTAGCCCCGTATTACGACGCATTAAGAACGAAATAATATGGCACAATAATTCTTCTTTTTGATCAAAATCACATGGCAAATACATAAATTAATAAATATTATAAAACATATATCCTAAACTTAGAATAAAACGTAAATCTATAAAACTAATAATATATAAATACGTATCTCCGTTATTTTGCAGTATAAATACAATTGTTAACCATGTTACCGTGTTTTTACCTATTAATTCACTTTCAGTGAGTCTAGCGTGTCAAGTTTTCACATATTCAGTAAACCACATTCCTTAATAATTCAACAATTGTTATATTGAATAATTAACACAGCTCTTACAGCTATAATTACAGTAAAACCTTAAGTCAAACCTTGATAAGACGAAAACCTCCCTAACTTCAAAAAATGTTGTGTTCCCTTCTCTTCAACCCCCTAAACCTCCGTTGCTCTAAATCTGAACCTTATATAAGTTGAAAAAATTTAGTAAGTTCCTATAAACAAATTCAGAACATATTTTCCTTCTATAACTCGAAATAAATTGGACCTCTGTATCTCGATCATACGAGTACATGTTTGATTTGATATGTGACCTGCCGATCACGTGGCCCGGGCCGGCGCCTTTGTTTCAAGGCGGGCCTCTTCTAAAATGTTGGCGCCAGGGGGTCAAGGTTTCGTCCCCCCGGCGCTCTCCTGTATTGTAGGAGTTGAGGGGGCCGCGGAACAGCACGCGGCCCTCTCCCTCGCGGCAATAGTGCGGGCGGCGGATCCTCCCCCGAGGGGCCGCCCGCGGCCACTTTCTACGGCGGCCGGAAGTCGTTACTTGCCCTCCGGCGACGCCGACGTGATCTGCGTTAGCGGGAGGGGAGTGTGGTGGTCGACTCCCGCTCCCGCTCCGCCGCCTCCTTTGCGGACATGACTGCCTCGCAGAAGAAGGCGACGGCCGTCCATTCAGGATCGCCCCCGACCATGGACAGAACCAGGGCCGGGAGCGACAGGTCCGCGCCGATTTGGATAACGAGGGTGCGGCGCTTCTCGCGCCACGTAGGGCACACGGCGACAGTGTGATCCACCGTGTCCTCTTCGTCGCCCGCGCCACAGTGGTGGCACCCCGACGTCATCTCCTGTTGACGACTTTCGTCAAGTTTGATTAACAGAGGTTCTACTGTACATAACTATATAATTTTAATATTAATGTAATTCTTAATGTATGGGATTAGTTTCTGAATAAAAATTACTAATTTTATAGAAATTTTGATCATACCCTAGGTCTAATGCGCATTATTGTGTAAAATAAATATTAAAATAGATAAAGAAAATATTAAAGAGCTCATGAGTAGTAAGCACCGCTCTGATTTCATGGATTTCTGTAATTATATAGCACGAAAAGTAGTAAATAGAAACAAAAAGCCAAGAAATGTATGTTATATATATATATATATATATATATATATATATATATATATATATATATATATATATATATATATATAATCAAATATATTTGAACACAGCATTAAATAATATAAGTAAAAATAATAATAATAATCCATGAACAACAAATAACTCACTCGCAATATGTATAAATGTTGTATTTTATGGATATATGAATGTATTTGATGAATGGGTGTGGATATGTTTTGTTATGTAGGGTAGTGATTATTGGAAACTAGTCTAAAAGTCTCTGACAAAAACGTCAGGAGAAACGTGTTAAAAAAATAAAATGCGCATTATTAGATACAATCAGTACTTCTACAAATTCCCAGAGCTAAAAAAATCATACAATAATTTTAAGTTGTGAGAGGAATTTTACATCAACAAATACGTGATATTCAATTTATTGTTGTGATCATGCGTTCAATCATTCATCGGAATTTATTCATCAATAGTGAAACAGAAACAACAACTAGTAATGCATATCAACTTAGTTGAACAATTTTTGATGCTGACGTCTATCATACTTACCTACATTACTACAATAAGATTCACTAACATCTATTGCATGAGCTTTCATGCATCATCATACACTACATAAAACTTCTTCACCACTTCACTTCACTTCAAAATGTGTTGAACAAACATATGTAAGTGTGACGAAACATATCCGCAAATTGTTGCGATTAATCATGCGGATACAAATGTAAATATGATTCATCGTAGGTATAACGCATCATGGTTTAAGGAAAACGTCGTGAAGAACCTTCTCACTGTTCAGTCATTACTTCACTGAGAACTGAAGCAGTCTAATGGAAATTATCGGGTACAAGAAAGTATTATGATGCAGGTTTTTCGAGATAAAAATGAGAAATCAATTTTAAGTATTAAGTTTACGCATGATCTATTAAAAATGGAGAAATCTTAAATTCATGTGGCAGCTAAAGTCTACTGAATATTTTCCCAAAGACAATGTGAACAACTAAGCTGGCTAATGAGAATTTATTAATTATTATGTACATAATATGAAATATATACTAGTACAATGAACCTAAAACTAAAAACCTTAAAAAATATAATAAAATAACTAAAATATATTATTAAAAGGAGTCCCTTTAGGCAAGGTTCCCGCTTTGAATAGCTAGACTAATTCTTTGTCCGAGGTAGCTGCCAGCGCTAATAAATTCAATAAAGCAAAACTCACAGATTCACGACTTCACGACTGTTTCCTAGAATAGTTGGAATACAAGATTTTTTTATAACCAATTGCGATCGATCGTCAGACCATAAGCGAATAAGTTCAGTGTTAAAATGTAGCATTACAGTACAACCAGCGCTGCAATTACCACACAGAAACCTACGGTTTTATTTTGGCCTAATGGCATATAGAGTGTTGCTAGCTAGTATCATACACTGCCTACAACCTGTACCAAATGGCAATCTGAGAATCATAGTCAATACTCCCTAATTTGAAACTATAAAATTCATGATTACCTCAAAATGCCTACAACCTACATATATTGTAACATTAAGTATTGTACGTATTAATTTCAGAAAATATCAGAAGTAATATTATCCAAAATACTTATTCCTACTCGCAGTTAATTTAGACCGTGTTAAATATATGCAAAAGAAAGAAAGAAGAGATTACTTAACAGAGCACGTAATGCTTAGGTGAGGCGGGGCAAGGGAGGGGGGCCAGGGAGAAAGTCCTGCAGACTGCGTCCGGCGAAGCATCGCCATGATTGAGTATTATTGCTTAGTAACTGGTTTTGCTTAATGCGATACAAGTTATAGCTCTGTGACCAATCTTTTTATCTGAAACGCGTAGAAATTATCTAAAAATATATATGAAATCTAGTGACACAAACTCTCTTTTTGCGTTTTTTTGATAATCTTTTTTATTATAAGTTTTTTGCACTATATAAAAACCTATATCGTAATACTTGTTCACAAATATACACTCCAAGCAAGAGATACGTGTAAACCACATTTCCTTAATATTGGAATATTAACATTTCCTTCAATATATATTTATGAAGAGGCAATATTTATTACGAAAAATATAAATAGCTTTTCAACTTTGAAAGGCATTCGACACAACACAAAATTATGCAGTGCTACATGTCAGACTACTACACTCAGCAAGAGTATTTTTGGTATGGGCATTAGAATATATAACCATCTTCCAACTTACATAAAGTCGGCTATAAATGCCTTCAAAATGAAAGTAAATATATTTTTAATTAATAAGATTTGTTATACAATTAATGACTATTTTAATGACAATTTTGATAATGTAATTAATGACTGACCGAAAAATTATTATTTATTCAATAAAAGTAATTGGTGAAATGTGGTAAACAAGTAACAATTGTCAATGTATGTAATGTATTGCTATATATAAGCATGAAGAAATTGAATTGAATTGAATTTAACTGACATTTACACCCAGATCAGGGCTATTTAATAACATAGACATTGGCAAAATCAATGCCAAATGCATTGGAGCCATAAGTACAAAGAAAGAAGAAGAATACAAAATAATAAGATGTCATAACGTCCCCCTGCTGAACTCGGGCCTTCCTCTTACGATAGAATGTCCGCCACGCTTGTTCAAGGCTGATTGGCGGGTCACACATACCGGTGATCTCGGTATGCCGGTTTTCTCACGATGTTTTCCTCTACCATGGATACAGTTATGCTATAATATGCATTTAAGGCTAGAAAAACTGCCTGAGAGGCGCATACCACCGTAGGGTCCGAACCCATAGACATGACCTCTGTAGCGCAACAAGCTCGATTATCCCGAGTCTGGGTATTTATGCATAACATTTATTTATTTACAAATAAAATTATATGAGTATTATATTAGTTATTTATTACCCGTAGTACAACCGTTCTGTTGCTGACTTTAGAACTAGATGGCGTTGTATGAATCGTCACAGTATATTTATAATTATAAAAATAACTGTAGTACTTATAACGTATAAAAGTTACGATATAATAGGACCTGGAAGCCAGGTCAAGAGTACCCTAAAACGAAGGGCATGTATGAAGGGAATAATGAAAGTGGACGAAGGGAACAAGTATGTAAGGATCGTAGCAAGTGGAAAGAAGTGGTCTCTGCCTACCCCTACGGGAAAGAGGCGTGATTATATGTATGTATAATAGGATATTTGTTGACGTGTTTAATTTAATAGCATTATAGTTAAATGATTCTGTCTAGACCGAAAGTTACATGAAATAAGCATTTAGCATTTTTAAAATTTGCTAAATGTCTTCCTAAAACCATTTATGTTCAAAGTAACAGTTATATGTATAAATATATACTGTTTTTAGTTTATAACAGTCCTAAGATTTTAATAATGGATATAATTATTAATAATATTCATATAACAGGACAAGGAAGCAAAGTAATAATATAATCAAAAATATCAATCCAAAGCGAAGAGGTACGTACCATTTCAATATTTTGATTATTATGACTTGTTCATCACCCAAACTTAGATATATAAAAACCGCAATGTGATTCTAATCATTATTTTACTTTAATAAATCACTTTAAAAGAAATTGTTTCTTATACAATTTTACATCAGAATGTTTTACTCTATATTTCAAAGTATAACCTTTTGCACATAGCATATATTGGTTTGACGACGACGATAAAACAATTGCCATCTAGCGGTAGTGATTGAAAACATCACACGGAAGCGTGACATTGAGTATACAGTGTCGTAAAATCCTTACCATCACTCTGAGACGTTAAATTTGCAATGCTGTGTGTCTTAATATAACGTTATATCATAATCCAAAAGATATTGAGAGTGGTTACTGCACACTACTGTGTGGTGATAAAATAAACGAAATGTCTCTTTCTCATTATTTACATCATTCATAATCTTACCTGTAACAAAACAGGAAACGACAATTAAAGTTTATTAATATCATTTTATCCCTTATCTTTTTTATAGTAACTGCAATGTATAAGAAATAAACTTTTATTTTTCAATTATGTGTTATTAACAGTTATATTTCGCACGTTAGCTATTGTTCAATTCTTAAACTCTACCTACTTATATTAAAATTATTAATAAAGACCGCGCGCCTCGCATGAGAAGCGCGGCAAATTCAAAACTAAGGAAAATATATTGTACTGTCATTACACACACACACACACACATTTATTATAGTGGTATTTGGCTTATATGTATACCTATATGAGCGGAATACCAGTCATCACCAGATCTCTAAAACTATACACTTGATGGACTTGAGATTCAGCATTTTATTTCATTTCGCAATGTAGTCGCTCACTAAGAACGGATCATTTCGAAATCCTATCCAAAATGTAATTTTTTTAACTTATATGGGCGTACATCATTTGTCGAGTCAGCTAGTTATATAGAACGAGCTTTACTCAAATTAAAAACCGTGATAAAGTCATAAAAATCAATAGTATTGATAGAGCACGGCGTCGTAGCGGAGTGAGTGCGTTGGCTGCCGCGCATATTTAACGGAGCCCACACCGTTAGTGGCCCATATTGCGCGTAACCATACTACGCATCGTAACACACAAACACACATTATCTTTGCATTCACATGTAATTATCAATTCTGATATATAAAATTGTCTATGAATGAAATGAAAAACATTCTTTTAGTTTTAAAATAAAATATACAATTGTTATAAGAAATTAAAATATATCCATGGTCTACTTGAGCCAATTCACTGACACGGGCTAACTTGCAAAGGGTGCAAGTAGGTTTGAATGTGAATTACTAGACCAAAGTTAGCTGATACAATAATTTATGATGATTTTAAATATATTATAAATAAAAACTACCCTACAGAAATTTCCTGCCATATTTGCAATACATTTTGATAAAATAATAACATTTTTAAAATTTTTGATTTTGACTGGTTTTGAATAAGGTGTCAACCTCCAGTAGGACAGTGCCATTATCTATCTAGCTGAACAGTAGGGCTCTAGGCCCCATGAATTCTTACTTTCAACCTCAAACATATAAAACTTATACATGGAACTGGGACCTAAGCATTCATATTTGCTTAGTTAGTATACTAATGCATGAAAAATCTATCCGTGCAGGGGCGGAGAAAGAATACTAACCTCTGCGGCCAGGGTCGGCCTGTCGTAAAAGGCGACAAAACATCCCACCCTAGCTACGTGGTAGGTCCCCAGCCCGTCTGGATAGCGACCACCTTTGGTCTTAAAGTATGCCACCATAATAACCTAACCACATACCATTCCACATACCATACATTTCATCGATATTTGTTTCAAAAGTAAAACAAATAATGTTAACGATATTGTAGCCAATCTGCTAGAAGAGAGTCATTTGCATTCTTTGTGTGTATGTAGTAACTATGCAACTCTTGGCAAGCCTATATGCCTACTTGACACTGGAAAATAAGTTGCAAGGTTAAGTTATCACTAGCAACTAAGTCAGAGGGAACTGAATGAAATACAATTGGCATATATACAGTAAAAGCTCCTTGTTCGCGCTTCCTTCATTTGCGTTTTCACTATTCGAGGATTAGAAAAATGCGACCCATTTCCTATACTCGCGTTTATACGTTCTTTATAGATTTCTTTATTCGTGGATCTTGTCGGTGAATCGGTACATACATATTAATAAAAAGGATTCCAATAGGTATCCAATCTAATATTATGCATAGTAAACGCATTATCAAATGGACTAATAAAAAAGTAAAATAGACCTTATTACAACCATGCCTAAAGAAATGATATCGCCGCCGTCTTGTCGCTGTTTGTTCGGCCTTTGACAAAAGCCGCATTCGCCGCGGTCCGTGTTTTTGAGAATGTAAACAAACAGAATGAAAGCCAACTTATCACTCAAGTCATAAAGTATATTTTAAAGTATATTTTTAAATGCTAATCGGTCTTTTGATAAGAGCCGCCTTGCGTGTTATTGCGTGTTGCGTGTAGAAGGCATAGCGTCTTTACGGTGGTGGTAGTTATGGTGGTGAATGTACAAATGGAGGATTCCAAGCGTCGGAAGGTTGGTTCAATAAATTTAAGGTGAGACAATCATTGCATAGCATTAAAATCGTTGGAGAAGCTGCATCTGCAGACACTGCTGCAGTAGAAAGATATCCAAAAGAATTTGCAAACCTAGTAGTAACAAGTAGTAAACAAAGCTGATGGAGGATAAAAACCAGAGCTATCAGACGAAACTGCACTGTTTTGGAAGAGAATGCCAAACAAAACATTCTTTAAAAAAAGCGAAAAATCTGCCCCTGGATTTAAGGCAGCAAAGGATAAAGTTACACTGATGCTATATTCTAATGCATCTGGAGATTGTGTCATTAAACCACTGATTAAATTACAGATCGTTAAATCCTCGTGCTTTAAAAAATCAAAACAAAGACAACGTGCCAGTGTTTTAGCGTGCTATTAAGAAAGTTTGTAATCCAACAAGCGCTATTTTTTGCGACTGGTTCCGGAATTGTTTTGTTCCAGAAGTTGAAAGTTATTTAAAAAAAATTTACTTTAAAGCAGTTCTAATTTTGGACAATGCACCAGGTCATCCTCGCGAACTTGAAACTATGTATCCAAATATAAAAGTATCATTTTTATATCCCAACACGGCTGCTTTGCTTCAACCTATGGACAAAGTAATAATCCAAGATCTTATTATAATAGGTTTTTACCTATGAAATTGCCGTTCTGCAGTACTGGCCATTTCAAATCAAAATAATTTTTGTTTGGCTAAGAATTCTAATTTCAAATTAATTTTATTTTAAAAACATGGAATTCTTTTTCCAAAAGTAGTCATTTGTTTATTGATTATTAGTGTTACATTTTCATCGCATTTCAATCTTTTTCGTTAAAAATTCGAGTAATTATGGAATATGAGTACCGTCGTGGCAGCAATACGGCACAAGCGGCACGCAACATATACGCGACGTTGACGGAGCTAACACTACAAACCAACGCACCACCTGTTATTGGTTTGCTCACTTCCGTTCTGGGAATTCCGACCTGAAAAATGAACCTCGCGGTCGTCTGAAGACTTTGGTCGACAATGACGAATTAAAGGCGATTATGGAAGCTGATGATACATAATCTACGGCTGAATTAGCAGCAGCTTTCGACGTTAGCGTCAAAACAATATTGGTCCATTTGCGTCAAATTGGCAAGCTAAAAAAGCTTGACAAATGGGTGCCCCACGAACTCAATTATGCCAGCGTGAAGTACGCGTCGAGACGTGCCTTGCACTGCTCAACAGGCACACAAATGAAGGAATTTTGAACCGCATTGTTACCTGCGATGAAAAATGGATTCTGTTTAATAACCGCAAGCGCTCAGCAAGTTGGTTGGATCCTGGTTCAGCACCTAAACAATGCCCTAAACGAAAACTTACCCCTAGAAAAGTGATGGTCACTGTTTGGTGGTCTAGCGCCGGTGTGATTCATCACAGCTTCTTACCAAACGGGGTGAACATTACTGCAGATGTGTACTGTGAAGAACTGAACACAATGATGGAGAAGCTGGCACATCTCCAACTAGCATTGGTCAATCGCTCGTCTCCGCACGACAACACGCGACCTCATACTGCACAGCAGACGGTCTCCAAGTTGCAAGAACTGGGGTTGAAAGTTCTCCGTCATCCGCCCTACTCACCAGACCTTGCGCCGACAGACGACTATTTTTTCCACAATTTGGATAACTTCTTGGCGGAAAAAAAATTCAATACCCGAGAGGCAGTACAAAATGCCTTTGTAGAATTTGTTGCCTCCCTTCCAGCTGATTTCTTTAAGAAGGGCATATATTAAATATAATAAACTGCCACTGCGTTGACAAAGATTCATTGATTGCATGGGTGATTACTTCGATTAATACAAATAAAAAATACATGAAAAAAAATCGTTTAAATTTTTTCATACAAAACGACAATTTCATAGATCTTAGATGAACCTTCAAAATCATATTGGATAATATGGAATGTGATCCTGATATGAATGTTATGGAATGTTGGAAGAAATTTGACATAGCAAAATGCATCGTGAACATAAAAGAGTCATTGGCAGAACTGAAGTCATACACATTGCAATCATGCTGGAAAAAACTGTGACTAGCTCTGACAGCAGAACATAACGAAGAATCTGTGAAAATTGCAAACGAAATAGGATTACATGGGGTCTAACAGATAGAATCAAGTGACATTCAGGAGTTGCTTGAATCGCAAGATGAAGATTTGACTGAAACTGACTTGTAAGAAATGTTAAATTCTCAGCCCATTGAAGAAGGCTTTAACAAGCACTAGAAACGTGACTTATAATTTTAAAATCTTAGTAAAGGTTTAAGAATTGCAAATGAGCTTTGTGATTTCTTTATGAAAATTGATCTGTCAATGGAACGAAGCTTTATTTTTAAGAGACAAATTACTAATGCCAATGTTGTATATCAGTGTGAATTGAAGTAGCTTTTAAAAACTGCCAAGAAAGAAAAAATTACAAAATTCTTTAAACCATTGCCTAAACTTAATATGTAATTAATCATATGGTCAAAAACTTCAATTAAACTGACTTGTTTCATAAATTTGTTTTTTTTTTTTATTTTGTCACCTAGGAACGTATCCACTTTATTATAATCCCATATAAATTACCGTTCCATATTCACGGTTTTAGAGCTTTTACTGTACCCAGATTGGATAAACAAACTAACAGCACATGTAAACAAATTAAACCAAACTTTTTATATATTTTTTCTCTTATTTTGTAATCCTAACTAATATTATAAATGCGAATGTGAGTTTGTTTCGATTTCACGCGTACACCGTTTCACCGGTTTTAATGAATTTCGGTATAGTCATAGGTTGGACCTTGGAGAAGGACATAGGTTACTTTTTTTTAAATTCATATAGCAAAACAATGTTTGCCGGGTCAACTAGTTTAGTAACAGTATATATTCTCCAAATATGTATAGTTTAACACATTATCTACCGTTATCAAACATCGCGACTGTCTATTATGGAACACAGGTTGTTGATTGAAAATGACAAATGTTTATGATGTTAAAATTGATTAGATGATGCGAGTATATTATAGTAAAAGACAGTTTGAATATCAGAAACTAATTAATAATATCTAAAAATGCTATAAATGAGAGTGGATGGATACAAAAGTAGAGGTAGACCAAAGAAAGGATGGATGGATTGTGTTTAAGATGATTGGCAAAAATGGTGTAAATGTTCAAATGATGACTAATAGACGAGAGTGGCAGGAGACCACATGCTGTGCTACTGTGTGTGAGGGATCCATATAAACTGGGAACAAACCTTAAATCGAACCTATATAATAACGAACTTTAACAAGCCACTTATTGTTATAGTAAATGAAATAATATTATTTATCTGTTCATAAGATTTTTGATATTGAGTCAGTACAAATGGTTTAATGTTGCTTATGTGTAAAATTATTGTTTTATGGATTTTGATTGAATTTATAGTTCCACAATAGATGGCGCTATA
Organism: Malacosoma neustria; assembly: GCA_963693495.1. Classification (NCBI taxonomy): domain Eukaryota; kingdom Metazoa; phylum Arthropoda; class Insecta; order Lepidoptera; family Lasiocampidae; genus Malacosoma; species Malacosoma neustria. Next base: position 15,377,624 of record OY856390.1, read on the forward strand.
AGTATTTGGAGGATTATGTATATCACAAAATGTTTACTAAAGTAATATTTGATGATGAAATAATTTTTATTTGTATTTTATTTGGATGATTAATGAATATTTAAAACGACAAACACAGAGACAGGGTCACCGATATACTAGTAATTTCATATTTTACATAAATTTCCGGTCAAATGCATGTAATCCCTTCGGAGTCCGCCCTGCAGTGTTGTCAAGGGGGCGATCCTTTTACATTGTGACCACTCCAAGACTTCCTTTTATCAATAAAACAGGGGACCGAAAGATACAAGAAACTACATATAAAATAGATGTAAGTTAATTTTACTTGTTTAAGAGGTTTGCCATATTCCACTTGTCGGCTAGAACCTCACAGCAAGTAATAAGCACTACATTGCATTTTAACGTATTATTATGATTTAAACTAAGCAAAATGTTACTGGATATAAAGGATTTCAATAGGAGCCAGATTCTAGAACATGCAGACAGTTATAAATATGTAATCGAAGCCTAAATATCATGGCATCTGTGACTTGGACACATAATCAGGTATGTGGCTATTTAGAAGTATTCATAGATACATATAGATACGGATAGATCCTGAATAGATAATACATATAATAAGTATGCATTGTACATGTATGCCTTATTAGATATGTATAAAAATATATGTATTGATTGACGTGTGCGAAGAACAAGCCCTTTTATAAGACTCCTTATATTATTGGCCGTGCCAATCTTCAAAGTTTAACAAAATCGAGTGCAGAGTACTTGAACAACACTTTTGCAAGAGAGACGCCGTGCGTGATATACTGCGAGCTGCACCTGAGCGGATCCAGACCGAGGAAGTTGCAAGGTTGGTGGAGTTTTTGTGCCTTATCTAGTGTGGGGACCACTACAAGATAAAATTATACAGTCCACTCTTTATCAAACCAGCGTCCAGTGACACTAGTCATTGAGAGAACCCCACATTTTTTGGGGTTTTTAAACACGCGTCCTAATTTGAAGTTTAATAACATTACGGAATCTCCTAAGTGTTTTTGTCTATATATGATTACTGTAATAAATTTACCAAGTGTACAACGAATAAAAAAATCGCGAAGATACCGCCTTCGACAAAGGTGATGGGCTTACTGGCTGTTCCCTGTATAGGGACGTGAACTTTGAATTGGACGCATGAAGTTTTTTACAGCTACAGTTGAAAATTATTTTTGTATATTAATTATAACTTTACTAAAAATATTCCATTATAAGCTTGTGTATAAGTGGAGTTGTGCAGACTCCGAGATTACTAGATCCAAAAGTCCAAGAAGCGCTGCAGTTGCTAGGCACGTATTAAGAGTTTGTGGCTTTCTTAGGTCATTGCAACATATCTTGTTCTTGTATAGTACCTACCCGTACATTATCTCCTTCTTTTATTGAATAACTGAACAAGGTATTCCGTCTGTAATCTTCCCGGACTGCAGCTACATGACTACATACCAAGAGAGTTTGTAATAGAGTCAATTTACACTTCGAGGACTCTGATATTAAAAGAGAATCAGTACAAATAACACCCGTATACATATCCTATCGTAACCATTGTGATGTCACAAATACATTAATTATTATACAAAATTTCAGAGAAAGCTTACCGGAAAGAAATGAACTCGCGAACGAATCGTCCTGTCCACGGCATACTGACAAGACCGCTCCAATCACCAAAACGGTGATCTGTAACACTTTCATCATTGCACTGGTGATGAATCACTATTCACTGGTGATCAAAGGTCAAGCATGGCGGAGCGTCCAGCCGCCGAGAAGCTAACGATTGCACTGGTGAAAGAAAGGTGTGTTGATACAGCCATAGATTGTGGTGAAAGTAGTCCGCGCGTATTGTGCCTAACTTAACCAAGTTGCCAAAAGGCACATAAATTTAGGGAGAGACAGTGTCAGTAAAATACATTTATCATCAAGTCAAAGTTTGTGACATCCAGCATTTTGAGTCTAGCCCTAGACCTTAAATTTTTTTAACTTTATTTAGGTATGTTATAGACGTTATATATATAGGCGTTATTTTAAGAACTTTCTTTTCTTTAGTGTCTCGTCTCTAACTCATGCGAAGATTTTTATTTAAAGTCTAGGATCTGCTGCTGAATATACGCATTTTAGCACTGGAGTCCATTCATTCTCATTTTATTTTTCCTTTACAATGTCGTAGTAAAGTTATCAGGTTGAATATTTTTATTTTTGGGCCTGATACTGCCATTTTAATACTCTAAAATTAATTTATAATATATATAATTATATTATAACATAATTTATATGGCCATCTATTAATATATATATATATATATATATATATATATATATATATATATATATATATATATATATATATATATATATATATATATATATATATATATATATATATATATATATATATATATATATACCTAGTCAGGTCATAAATTCTGTCACATGTTTAATGTAAAATAATTGTAACAAGTTTATTAATTATGTAACCATTCATATACCAAAATGAACTTAACAAAACATAGATTCTTATGACATTAAAGTTTATTCAAAATGACCTCCGTGATTTTGAATACAAGCCTTCAATCTGCGCGGCCAGTTGTCTATCGCAGCACGAACGAGGTCCATGTCAATATCGGCGGCTGCCTTAATCAAGGATGTCTTGAGTGACTCCAAATTGGGATGAGGCTTTGAGCACGCCTTTTCCTCCAAGTGTTGCCATATCTTGTAATCTAACGGATTCAAATCTGGACTGGAGGAGGGCCAGTCTTCGTGCCGGATGAAGTCGATTTCACGCGCCGCCAGCCAGTCTTGTGTGCTCTTCGCTCTATGAGCTGGCGCCGAATCTTGTTGGAATACCCAGTGCCTGTTATTGAACATGGTATGAGAAACAGGTTCCACAAGGTTCGTCAGGACTGTATTTTGATACACAAGAGCATTCGTTTTTACACCTTTCTCACAAAAATGTACCTCTGTTAAGCCCCAATAAGAAACTCCCAACCATACCATGAGCGAGGATGGAAAATGACCTCGTTGGACACGCGGAGTACGGTTGCTCGCTTCTTCACTACTGTGTGCGTACACCTTATCATTTTGTTTGTTGTAGCTCTCTTCTACGGTAAACATTTTTTCATCCGAAAAAAGAATTTCCCGATATTTTTTTCCCGCGTACCGCTTCAACAAAGCGCGGCATCTCTTCAGTCTCAGGTCCATTAGACGAGCATTCAAACGATGTCCTGTTTTTCTTCGATATGCCCGAAGCCCTAAGTCTTCATTTAACACCCTTTTCACCGTGGTTCTGCTTAACCCCATCTGAAGGGCCAACAGTTTCTGCTTACGTTTGGGATTTCTTTGAATTCGTGCCTTCACAGCTTTTATCACTGCTGGAGTCCTAACAGACCGAGGGCGACCACTTCTTGACCTGTCATCTACACTAGAGTCTTCATTGTATCGTTTGATGGTACGATAAACGAATCTTTTGGTTATATTCAAATTTTTCAGTATGTTAAAAGTTTGAATTGGCGCGTAACCGCAACGATGCAACGCAATAACTGCAACACGGTCTTCTTTAAGCGTCCACTCCATATTTAAAAATGAGTAAAATTCTAAAAGTTATACATTTTTATTTTCATGAACAATTCGAAATTCGAATTCAATAAACTTTTTTGTGGCCAGCATTCTAAAAGAAAAGTTTTTACTGTGTGACAATACTTATGACCTGACTAGGTATATATATATATATATATATATATATATATATATATATATATATATATATATATATATATATATATATATATATAATATTTACTGTATATTTATGAGTATCAAGGTGGCTCTGCGATAATAATCTTTGACGAAAGTGGCGAGCAATGAGAAGTTGAGTACGTAGTGGCAAGTGTCGTATCGGTTCTGATGGCGTCCATGAATGAGTGGCCGCGTGGCCAGTTAGCGGCTGGGAAAGCTGCCATCAGGGACGCATTCGGTATACTCTTTACTCGGCATCCGTCTTTCCAAATATTTATCTATTTCAATCATCAAAAATATTTTCATGCACATTCACTTAATAAACGATGATAAAAAAATACACTATACTTTTTTTAATGCTATAGGATAGCAGACAGGCTGACGGCCCGCTTAGAATTTAACAGTTACAACCGCCTATGAGTGTTTGCAACGCCAGTGGCATCGTGAACACGCTGTTGTCCCATAAGGGTACAGGAACTTGGGTCACTAATGCCTGAACACAACACAAGGTCATTATGGCGGCATACTTAAGACCAAAGATAGTCGCCATCCAGACGGGCTTGAGGCCCTACCACGTAGCTAGGGTGAGTTTGTTTTGTCGCCTTTTACGACATTCCGATCCCGGCCGCAGAGGTTAGTATTCTTTCTCCGCCCTTACACGGATAAAAACATATCCAATATAAATATATAGGATACTACAAAAAAAACAATGACAAGATAATTATGAATAATAGATCGTTTCCAAATCCTATTCGATCGGAAACGTTCCCAAAACGGTGGCTGCATTACCAAATTGGATGGCAACACTTATGAAATACCCTAAATACAAACCAGCTTCTTGATCCCGTGAGATCAATAATTAATATTTGCTTTACTTTTGATCTAGACAAAGAATTGCCTCATCAAGGAACGAGAGAGGCCTGTCCTATCGTAAAAGGCAACTATGGTTCAGCAGGTAGAATGGGCACAATACGATATGTCTTCTCAAGGGTAGTGATCCAATTACAATCTCCAGTGTAAAATTAAATTCTACATCTCTTTTCTACATTCTTACATTAAAAAGAAATACTGGTATATCAAAAAAGCAATAACGCATAAAGGCCGACGGAATTATTGTCTGGTGATCTACAATCTATTTCACCAAGTGTAAGAATGCTTTTATCGTCGGTTTGCTGGAAGTGGTTTAATGGTCCCTAAATTGTTCGGTTACTGTCTGACGACCTCCGTAGTACCTTTCGCGAGTCGGAAGGCACACGAGTTAGAATCCCATCCTGAGGCTAGGTATCTAGGTATTTAGGTATAATCTGCATTTCTTTTCAAAATAAACGTAGAAGTTGTATATCAGTTGTCTAGTACCCATAACACAAGCACTATATGAATTCTAGTATATAATATAGTACATAGTATATTAATAAATTGATTATTTGTTGTGAATGTACTATGGAACTACAATACAGTACTTCGTATGATATATGAGATCAATTTTAAAAGATAACACCCAAATACGTACCTGCATCTGCACATTTGAACAACTAAACCGATCGCTTGTTGCCTAATAATCTGCTAAACAAGTTGAGGTTTTTAGAAATTTTAAATGTCTTTCTCCAAAACTATAGGAAAAAAGCGTCTTTATTTGTGTTATCAAAATTTAACGGACCCTCAAAAATGTATTTGTAACTCCGTCGAATTGCTGATTTAGCTATTTTTTTGTACAGATGAAATATGACATGAAAAATAATAATAGAATAGAACAAGAATAGTTACGTTAATATACAGACGGTACGATATTAATCTACAGACGGACGGACGATATTTGTGGCGTATTACATAATGATAGTCTGTCAAATCTTATATTCAATGTAATCTTGTCATTAGAAAAAAGCGAGAAATACTCAGTTTTTCTCGCATAATGTCCTTTATTAACATAATTATCACGTACTAATGGTGAATAACACCTCGTGAAGATGATGAATGGTATGTGTAAATAGCTAATACGCCTTGGACAAATGGGTATACAGGCCGTTCTCTAGGGAATGGCTCATGCCCAGCGGTGGGATGTATGGGTTGCTATTATTTAATCATAGAGTTAGGGTCAATAATAATCGTTGGACCACTGATTTGTAAACCTTAATTCATTTAAATTTTTAGTATTTGCGACTTTGATACAATAAGAAAATTATTTTAATTCGATCTTTCTAAATATTAAGAACTAAAAAGTACTAAAACTTATTTTGTAACTTTATTCCAACAAAAGCGTGGGATGCTTTGCATCAATTATATAAAATTATTCAATATAGCAAATTATTATTATTAATTTTTAAATATTTTATGTAACGACGTGGTTTTATCCACTACAATAGCCAATCCCCAGACCAAACAACAAACAAAAATGGCAAATGGTGTCGCGAATAAATAAAAAGTAAAAGTGCGTTAATTATTGTAATGAACAGCGGTGAAATTCAAATAGATGTTAGTAAAACGAATAATGCTGTAGTGGTGGTAAAGTGGGCGACGGGTGCAGGTGCGCGGTGCCATTGGCCGCTCGCTAATTTGATTAGAAAACTTATGCTAATTGAAATTTGTTAAAAACGCAGGAAGTTACGATGTAATTTCTAAAATTATTGTTATAGCAACACTAAGGATTATCCACGGCTTCGCACGTGTAACTTTTAACAGGCTTCAAAAGAAGTTCGACAATATCATAAACTAGTTCTACCATCTTTTAGGCTGAAAAAGGTATCATCCTCCTACTGCCCTTAACCAAATTCAAGTCGTCGGTCAAATCATTTTTAAAAAGAGAATGTTTATTACTCGATTAACGAATTTTATGAAAATAAAGCTGCTTTTTCACAGCTGCACACTCCAGGTATTTTTCATTAAATTTATATTTGTCAGCTTACCTAAGCTGTACCGTAAACCATCTTGTCTTCTTTGTGAAGTAATTTTTTTTTATTGCTGTAGGACAGCAGACAGGCTGACGGCCCGCTTAGAATTTAGCAGTTACCGCCCATAGGGGTGTTTGCAACGTGACATCGCGAACACGCTGCTATCACTTAAGGGTACAGGAACTTGGGTAACTAATGCCGGCACACAACACAAGGTTATTATGGTGGCATACTTTAAGACCAAAGGTGGTCGCCATCCAGACGGGCTTGGGGCTCTACCACGTAGTGGTGAGTTGTTTTGTCGCCTTTTACGAGAGACTGACCCCGGCCGCAGAGGTTAGTATTCCTTTTCTGCCTCTGCACGGATAAAAAGGCCAGTAAGGTGGCCATGGCAACCAAGACCGTCCACTATGAATTCATCCAATTTAAAATATCAAACCTTTTGGTTAAAATACTCAAGTATAAATCTTCTTCTTCTTCCTGCCCGTATCCCAAGCTATGTGGGGTCGGCACATGTTCTCTCCTCTATTAATCATCTCAACACTCATACCTTTTTTTATACGCATAAGTTTGTGTCCGAAAAATATATCATTTTTAAGAAAATGTAATTCTAGTGTTTGTGGGTCAGTAATAAAAAAAATTAAAATCATTTCCATTCGTTGACTGGTGATTATCATGTTAACAGTAAAACTGGTTTCTCGGGGATCGAACCCACTGTCGGCTAGAAGCGAAGCTAGGCTCTTAGGTACCGTAATGTTATGTGTGTCAAATTATATCACGGACTAATAACCTGAATATTTTGTACTTATACGGGTGTGCGATGTGTAGTAGTGTTTTTCGACAAGCCGCTGTTTCAAGTGTACGTAGATTTAAAAGACAGGCAACTGTAACACTTCCTTTTATAATAAGTAGCAAAATGCTTTGTTACTTTTACTGATTAGTATCTATTAATATAAAAAGAGGCATATGTGTTTATTTATAAACTTATATATGGTATTTTAAAGACAAGAGAAGAAATGGAACCACATGGACCAGACAGGCAAGAGACAGAAAGTATTGGAAAGATTTGGAGGAGGCCTTTGCCACACAAGGGCAAACTGACATAATCGTCGATATCAACAATTTAGTAGCTTATGTAAAATAAAAAAATGTATTTACATGTCAGACTAAAGGCTAAATAAATAAATAAATAAAATATGGTATTTTATAACACTGCTACTACTATAAACTTTATTTACTATAAGTTAAAATACACTTGTCTTTGGCCCAAAATACAAACCAGCTTTTTGATCCTATGAGACCTCTGTCAAGCGTATTGACAGGTCTCGATATAGGCTTATGGACCCCACGGCCCCAGAGTCTGTTGAGACTGCAAATATAAATCCGTTATCAAATATTTGTATATTTGAGATGTTTCAGGTCCTCTCACTGTGCGGCAGCAGCACCAGCTAAGCTGAGCTGTATCTGGAAGATGGGACGTAGGGCACTAACGTCATCCCGTCCGGTCTCTTGCCATCGTAGTGACATTTACTTTTTTTAATAAAAATGGAAAATTTGGTAAAAAAAAACACGAGGGAAATAATAGTCATTGTTGAATAAAGAAACTAAAGCGGCGTTTTCATATTTCCTCAGTACTTGGAGACAAAAGCCTTTTTTTATTATTGTGGAACAGCAGACAGGCTGACGGCCCGCTTAGAATTTAGCAGTTACCGTCGCCTATGGGTGTTTGCAGCGCCAGTGGCATCGCGAATACGTTGCTGTCCCTGCGTGTGAATGCAGGAACTTGGGTCACTAATGCCAGAACACAACACAAGATTATTATGGCGGCATACTTAAGACCAAAAGTGGTCGCCATCCAGACGGGCTTGAGTTCCTACCACGTAGCTAGGGTGGGTTGTTATGTCGGCTTTTACGACAGGCCGTACCGACACCCCTGTACGGATAACCTTTTACAACAGCTTTATCATATATATCAACAGTTCTATCATATGGATTCTGCACATACATTTGAAGTTACAAAGAATATATTACGAGTATACCTTATTGTGAAAATTAAAACTCTCAGTTTGATACTCAATCGTCGAAGAGAAATTATATAATTAAAAAAATCTCACGGACACGTTCATTAAATCCGGCACCCTCCACCTGATAATTTTAAAACTATGTAGGTAATAAGTTATTACGATTTGTAACAGTTATAAAAACATGTGAAAAATTGACACAAACACATTTTATTCCATATATGAAATCCTTTATTTTATTTATTAATTATTCAGATTGTACTAAATAACTTTAACAGCCCTTTAGATACGGATCTCTAAAATGTATTTCATATCAATATGTTGACAGAAACGTGTTTCTGTGAAGACGCAGTGCTCGATCAGAAAATAAACATGGGTGGATCCTTGCTCCCACGCAAGTAACGGTGCATGACAGACGCTGAGAGCATACCGTACGTACTTGTATTACATGTTGTAGATGGCTTATTATAATTTGTTATGAGATTTTTTATCCTTTTTCCATTTACAACGCGCCTTCATGATTCTTATTCGTTTTTAAATCCATTTGTATTGTTTATACTGTATGTTTATTTTTTTAAAGCCAAGTTTATAATTACTGCCTGCTTATTAATTAGATCAGTTAGTTCATAGCTTTTTAAGTCTACTCATAATACGAATGTGTACGTTTTATGTCCGAGGGCTTAATCATCCCGTAAAATTTTTTGGACTTTAAAAAGTAGTGTCTTAGAGTAGATATAATTTGGCACAAGATTCTTTTATTACTAAATACTTATTTTATTTTCAAAAACAATCTTTCCGGTTTTTGTATGACCTAAATTCAACAAAATGAGTTGAAATACTCAAATTTCAAAACAGGCATTTACTCTTTCTTAATAAGCTCATATAGTTTCGGCGCGCTTATTGAGGCTTTGATCTGTTCTTCTTTAAAGTGGCAAGGCATTTTCGTTCCGGCTAGACATCCGACTCCCGACAGATATTATTTAAATCCTAACTAGAGGACCTCTAAGATGATTCACTCTAAACATAACACTGAGCCTGTTTGGAGGAGTTCAAAGGATCCCTAATAATTTGTTACATAAATTTGAAAAAAAAATTCATCAAGAAGATAATGCTATCTGGCTTTGAAAGGATGAGCTTGCATTAGTTTCGTTAGTCGTTTACCACTTGCCAAGTGAGGTAGACTTAACATGAAAGACCTGGCGTGTCTCTTATATTTAGAATTAATATTGGGTGGGTTTCTTTTCTGTATGCAACGCAGCGGGATGTTATCCAGTTGTTTTAAGAGCAAATGTCAAAACGTAGACAGTTTTCGTGTTTTATTAATGCACGCCATGGACAATGCACGCATTATTCAACGATAATGCAAAACGCAGTACCGTTACAAATGCGTTAATTTTTTTTTATATAAGAGGCATGTAGTTGCAATACCCGCTATAGCAATATTTTTTTAAACTTAAATTGAACTAAGCCCATGCTGATTTAGTGGCATTTGATTCGAAACTTAAAATAAATGGTTGAATATAATATTGGAATATATAGAATATAGAGGCATTTGTGCAATAAAAAGTTGATAGCTATATAGATAGTTTAGTGTTTTGAAACGATATATTGTCATTTTTCCCAAAACCGTTTTAGCGGGTTTTGCAACTACATGCCTCATATATTCCCGCGGCTTTGTTTACGTCGTTCTTTTTTTTACCTACTTAGGGATTTGAATCCCCACTGCAATATTCACGACCATATCTCCGGCAATTCAATGTTATATCTTTTAATTTAATTACTAATTACATTTTTAATAGTAAATAATTACATAGATCGTTTTGTATTTTATTTAAAAAATTAAATAAGCTTCTGATATTTCAATTACGATTCTTTTATAGCTCGTAGGTTAGTGCCTAGTGAAATGAAAACTATTTTGATCATTCTGTCAAGCTGCAATCTCCTCCGTAGAAAGTTGACCGCCGTGGCGTAGCGGATAACGCACTCTTGTACGCATGCGGAGGACACGGGTTCGATTCCCGGCTCGCGTTTGTGTGTATATATATATATATATAAAAGTATACATGTAGAATATCAGTTGTCTATCCATAAAAGAAGGGCTATGCTAATATTGCAACCCAATATTTCTCTTAAGTGCCCGAGGTCCGCTTTCAGTCTCCTTGTTCTGTCCATTTTTGATTTGGCTGGTTTTGGTTTTTACGGGAGCGACTGATCTCCCAAGCTATGTTATCTACTTTGTGCCCAAATCCGAAAGGAAAAACTGTTGTCAGATAAATGTTTTGTACTTATAAAAAATTTATAGATACCGATATGAAACAAGTCCGTTCCCAGATAATCCAAAAAAACCAATAACTCGGAAGATGTTTACGATCCTGATCCTATGACAATATTCCTACAGTGGACTCCAAGGCGTTAAATTAAATGTAATTCATCTTTAAACCAGAGGTTTCCAGACTTTTATCTCATAGATCATTTTAAAAATTTTGCTGGTTTCGGTGGAACCCCTGCAGCTACATTTCTACCATATTCCCAAGACTCGACAAAAAATGTGAAGATTAGATCTTACTACGGAAATTTGCGTTGCGGCTGAGTTTCAGCCACGAATTAATAGTTTTCGAAAAAAAAGTGTATATTTTTTGTGTTGTATTTATTCAAGTATGTATGTAATTATTGGTGTAATAATTACATTTCATTATTTAAATGAAATAATAAATAAATTCATTGTTATTTTTATCATTGTAATATGACAACAGTCGTAATATAATTAAAATTAAGCATTAATAACGGAACGTAACTTCTACAATGACAATCGCAAAATAGTCATAATTTTAATGGGAGAGATGTACTTGGCGGATTGACACCAAATAATTAATATTTGGCTTCAGTTTTGTTCTCTCTCTTCTCTTCAAGTGCCTCTCCATCACTGAAGGTTGGCAGTCAGCTCCTTGAATCTCCTCTTGTCAAGCGCCAATCTGAACAGTTGCTCAACGGTTTTAATTCCTGTCCACTCCCTGATATTACGGAGCCAAGACATCTTACGTCTACCTGGTTTTCGTTTCCGGGCACATTCCCCATCATGATGGTCTGCAGAAGGGAATACCGATCATGCCGTAGCACATGTCAGTTTTGTTAGAAATAATATAATATATAATAAAAAAGTTTGTACAAGTAACATTCGCGGAGCTTCTTAAAATATTATCTGCCTACATTGATAGTTGAAGTCAACCCAACATTTTAGTTCTTCACTATCGAAAGCAAATAAATTTTCGTGGACCCCCGCTTACGAATTGTGATCCCCCATCTATTTGTCACGCCAACGTAGACCCCCGTCAAGTCTCCCGTGGACCCCTGAGGATCCACCTGTCCTCCACTTTGGGAACTAAGGCTTTAAACCATAAAATACTTAGTATACCACTGATCTTAATGACTTATTTTTTGAAATATAATTTATAGTTACTTACCTTTTTATAGAAATAAAACAATACATCATTTATCAACTTTTATTACAAACAATTTCTTACGAATTACTAATGTTAACAAAAATATCTTATACCTTTGGAATAAGGTTAATTTGTCTTAATTATGGACTTAGAAAAAACAAACTGGCTCATAAAGAGACGTTAAGCTTAGTAAGTACCTAGCACTAATTTTAGTCAACTTCACTCAGCAGAAGAGTGTTATAAGTCTCATAAAAAAATTACTTGTCTCCATGCAGGGGCGGAGTAACAATACTAACCCCTGCGGCCGGGGTCGGCCTGTCGTAAAAGGCGACAAAACAACCCTAGCTACGTGGTAGGCCAAAGCCAGTCTATAAGTATGCCGCCATAATAACCTTGTGTTGTGTTCCGACATTAGTGACCCAGGTTCCTGTATCCCTATGTATTACCATAAGTGGCTGTGACGGTATGAGCCTGTCAGCTGCTCCTCTGCAATAAAAAAAATTTTACAATAGCTATTCTTACTATTTTCTTATATTAATCTATTTTATAATATAAAACAATGGTAATGGAGGTTCATCAATGAAAGATTATTTGAACTATCCCTGCCGGGGCGGAGAAAGAATACTAACCTCTGCAGCCGGGGGTCAGCCTGTCGTAAAAAGCGACAGAACAACCCACCCTAGCTACGTGGTAGGGCCTCAAGCCCATCTGGATGGCGACCACCTTTGGTCTTAAGTATGCCGCCATAATAACCTTGTGTTATGTTCGGCATTAGTGACCCAAGTTCCTGTATCCTTATGGAACAGCAGCGTGTTCACGATGCCACTGGCGTTGCAAACACCCATTCTAAGCGGGCCGTCAGCTTGTCTGCTGTCCCACAGCATTAAAAAAAGATACTCTCATTAACACTAATTCGTTGTTCACTAGATGTTAATCTATGGGGGATACAAAGTTAATGCTTTACATACAATCCGTAAAAAAATTATTAGAATAAAAAACAATCAACGAAATCTAATAACGGAGACTATTAAATATTAAAAAAATATGGCGGGTAGATATCACATACATACATACATCATCTCGATGTTTGTAAAGTACCCGTCAAAATGAATTAGCGCCACAATCGCATCAGTGTAAATTTTAGAAAACGCCTTTAATTTTTTTAAGTGAAATAGGGAATTTTTAACACAGTTAGTTGCATTCATAGCATTTACTGAAGCTGCACTAACGCCTCCTGGCGGGTTTTTAAACTACAATTAACAGCATATAAATGGGACACTTTTTCAACTCCTCCATATGAAGTGGTTCTCTTTACAGAGATAAAGAGAACCGAGGGGTAGAGACCTCTTAATATACTTAAATTAAAATCCACCCAACAAAATGATAATTGGGTTTTTGAAATTTTTTTTTGTGATAAATGAAAAGATCATATATAAGTTTTATCACAAAACTATTTTCATTTTATTTTTTTTCGCAATAATTCAAAAGTTATTTCAAAATAAAAAATAATTTTTGAATCCAGTACCGAAGACACGCCGGCAAATGTTAGTTTTCACTCATTGCAGTTGATAGAAAAATAATAAATACAGTATTTTGATCTATTTAATTTTGTTGTCATTGTTAAATATTTAAATTTATATTAAAAATGTCGAACCTAAAAAGTTATCGTTCTTGTTTTGTACCATTATGTACGAATACTACAAAAACAACTCCTGACAAAATGTTTTTAAATGTTCCCCAAGATGACATATGTCGAAATAAATGGTTTCAAGCAGTGCACCGTGATAATCCCAAAACAAAATAATATAATAAATACTTAAATATTTTCATTTATTATATTATTTTTTAACAGACTTACCTTAATGCCTTGGCAGAATTACCTTAATGCAGTGGCACCTCGAACTTCAGCAGAATTAAACCGAACGTCATTTTAAAAAAAATTGGTTATCATAAATATATCAACATCAGGAATATTATCAGACTGCCTTAATAAATCCTTTATCACACATAGCTAATCGGAACCAACTACTCGTATTTTAGCAATAAATTTTCAATATTATTGTCTAGTCACGTGTAATAGCCTTTAACGCTGTACTGTTATTGAATAGCTATAACATTATGACGTCACAACTATGGTGACCAATCATGGCGCGTTTATAGTCACGTGATTTTTATTTAAATTTCATCAATTTTTAATTGTTTATAGTTAATTGAAAAAAATATTTTTTAAAGTTTTTTTGCATTAAATATCAATATTATTAATAATAAAGTTTTAAAATACATAAAAAAATCAATACTTTTTTTCAAATACCCTATTGTTACACCACTTTTCTGCTGAGTGAATTATTTATCGTTAATGAACACATTAATGATGAACAATGAACGCAATTGAAGGGATCAGATATTTTATAGATCAAATATAACTCTTATTTTATAGATCAAATATCCCTACTAGATCCTTATTTAGTGTTTTTACATGAAGAAGCAAGAAGGATAAGAAAAACCTCTTAAAAACTGAAAGAAAAATAGACGCTTCAGTAAACGGCTGTCATTTTACAACTGTGTTCCCATTTATTAATATTATACAAAATTTAACATTTTCAGATTTATTAGAATTTAGTGTCTACTTTTATCACAAAAAAATACAAACTCTCTTATCCTTTCTTAAAGAAACAAGTATCTATCTAATTTACATTTAAGAACTGCTTATTATAATACAATTTACTTCCGTTAAATTCAAAGCTTGCAATTAGGACCGGGGTTCATGTTTATGGCACTGAGGTGTGTATATTGGGTATGTTCAAAGCAGTGAAAACAGACCGTGGGTAAAATGTCCCCCGCACTCTAGCACCGTATACGCGAAGCACACAACTTTCGGTAATAAATGAATGTCCAGATGACCACTAATATACATGTGTACAGAGACAAACAATGTTGTTCTTCGTGCAGGGGCGGAGTGAGAATACAGACCCTTAGATATAATGCCACTGTTGTATAAAAATACAAAATATTTAAACAGTTCCTAAACGAGCTAACGATGCTTTGCTTACATGACTATTAACATAGTATGTACTACATGTACATATAGTAATTTCACAATTTACCATCCACTTGTAAAGATATATATTTCAGGAAAATTGCCTTCCCACATTAAACGCCATGAATACCTTTTCTTGATTCCGCTATGGGGATCACCAGTGCCCTGAAGCTGTTTTGATTATTATTTATTAAAATAGCTAAATTTCAAGAGTAAAGGCTTTTATTAAAATTTTCTATGGTGATATTTAATGTGTTAATTGGTTCAAATCTTTTATGAACATACAAGATGCCCGAGCAGAATATGTTAAAAAAACATATTCAGAAAAAAAATATAACTAATTACAAATACAAGTAAATATAAATTACTAGTAAAGTTTAAGGATATGTAATAGTGAGTAGTAGTAAACAGTTTCTACTGGAGAAGAGACCTTCATCGCTTTCTAACAAAGAAGACACACTGTTGGATTTATTTGGTGTATTTACATATATGTATATATACATGCAAACAATGCTATCCCATGGCATATTGGACAGTAATGTTAATTTTGTTTAATAGAAAAGTTTAGTCAGCTGTAATTTACAAATCATAAAAAAAACTACTTAATTATATACATTTGTATATTTTTTTTCTCTTAAACAGAATTTCTGAACAGAGATTTAAACTACAAACAGTATATTAAGACTACAAAGGCTAATGTTTCACCTCCTATAATTCTTAAATTCCTAAAAATATCTACATGATATCATCCAATAAGGAAATTAATAGTTTACTACTAAAATAATTAAATAAACAATGAGAGCATTTAATGTAAGGTACAGTAGTCAAACATTTAGTATAAATTCAAACACATTGGAGTTTTCCAAATAATGTTAACATTTATAATCAAAGTGAAAATGTTCTAATTACACTTAAAAAATATATAATGTAGCGAGCACATGTGACCAAAATCACATTCCATTCCCCCTGCGTTATGCAGGGTAACTTCTCGTGACCCGACACCTTCAATTTTCCACTGTGTGATATTTTGTGTTAACATCATACCCATTACAATAATATAATAATTACTATTGAAAATATGCTACTAACATGAAAAATACTGCCAATAATGAGAATAAAAACAGCAAAACAAAAACCTAATGCAAACTGAAAATAATGTTTTATGGATATGATAGTAAATCATATCCACAATAAGATATTTCACAACTAGGAACTATAATAGCAGTAAAGCAATATATTTAAAAATATAGGAAAAATGCATATTTGCATTTAGAATATTTCTATGTCTAATTCATTCCTAGCTAAAAGCTAGCACTCAGCTTTTAGTCTCTATCATTTGATCTAAAGAATTGAAACAGTCATTATAACCACATTTTATAACAAAACTAGAAATTAACATATTAGAGTAAATATCTAAATCCTTACTTAACCTATATAGTTCTTAACATAAAAGTCACTCACTGCAGCATCACATAAAAATAGCTTATATATATGCACTGTTCACTATTTTGTCACTCACTCCAATTCCATGGCATTCTTCATATATGTATCTAATTCTTTGTCTAGAGCGAATTTACTGCTTGCCATGTATTCATCCAGTTGGGCATCCAATTCTTCTTTCGTAGGGATCGTTGTTTGGTTTTCATTCTTTGAAATACCCCCTGAAAGAATATTGATTTTTTAAAAGAATGCAAATTATCTATTTAAAAGTTGGAATAATTAGCATCAATAAAATAGTATTCAAGTAAATATGTCCAGAATAACCTTGTTCAAACCTCTATACATAAATTCTAAGAAGTAAAATGATAACATGCTAGGAACATTAAAGAATTACTAACCTCTTTTGCCTCCCCGCCCCCTTCCTGGGTTTTGCTTATTCGTTCCACGGACATTATTCATCTGGCCTTTCTGGCGGTTGTTATTCTGTCTACCGCCTCTTCCTCTGAAAAATAATATGATTTAAGACATGTCATTGCAAATATACATCATTTTAAAAAATGGCATATTTTCCTGCACCAGTTTTTGTTGTTTAAATCAGTGTAATTTTCCTTACAGCAGTATCTCTGTGACACACATCTCCCTATTGTGTCACTCTAGAACTGGTTTCATTTTACTACTAAAAAGACAGCCCTGGTGATGTTAGAATTCCATATCAACTAGGTATGTATTGAAATTTGTAAGATGAATTTTAAGACCATTGGTCTATATATGATCATTGGATTGGTCCTAATTTATAGAAGTAAATAAAAATAATTACCTAGCTCCGAAACGGCCACGTAAGGCTCTCTGACCACCATGTCTATAGTACCTGCGTTTAGGCCTCTCTTGCCAAGACCCACCAAATAAGCTACCAAATGATGCAGAACGTCTGTAACCAATAAAAACTAAATTATTTTTTGAAATTATTGAAAATAAATGCATACAGTACATATTTTTAAATTGCTGTAGGATCAGCAGACAGGCTGACAGCCCACTTAGAACTTATGGGTGATTGCAACACCAGTGGCATCGCGATCACGCTGCTTTCTCATAAGGGTACAGGAACTTGGGTCACTAATGCTGGAACACAACACAGAGTTATTATGGCCAGAACAAAAATACAGTTGTTATTATACACCAGCTGTGGTCCCATCCAGACGGGCTTGAGACCCTACCAAGAGAGTGGGGTGGGTTATTTTTTCGCCTTTTACGACAGGGCGACCCTGGCCGCAGAGGTCAGTATTCTTTCTCAGCCCCTACACCCACAAAATTGTTGTCAGTATAACTTATAAGAGGTCTTTTCATTTTACATTTAATATTTTATATTATAGATGCTGTAATAGTTTATACCCAACATAATTTGATTAAAGATAGATAGAAAACACTTTATTGTAGATTCTATTAAAATAGTTCACATTGAAATCCTATAGTTTAACTATAGGATATTGTTAACAATAATGCACAAAGGTAGGTCTTATCGCTAAAAGCTATCACTTCCACACAACCCAAAGCATCAGATAGAAATGAAATAAGGAATTACTAATAGACACACTCTATTGTTAAGTTTTAAGAATAGTAAAGAAAGAACACAGATAGTGGGGAGAAAAAGAATTATTATCAGAATTAAGAAAATTGCATTTGCGGTTGTCAGTTGATTTGATTATATATAGACATGCAGCCTTTCGTCATTGCGGTCTGTAAAAGACTGTTGTGGGGAAAGAAGTCCAGTGAGCTCTGCCGAAAAGCAGATGGTAGCACTTGCGCCTTTTGGTACAATTATGATGGTGAGTAATGTGAACAAATGCACACCACATCATATTTGTTGTAAGTCAAAAGAAATTAGACAATTAATTTGTAAAAAAAATATTATTTTTTAAGTTTGTACATTATAATAAGTTTTTAGGTTAGGAATAATGGGTAGATATATTTACATTTAGATATAATTATTATTACAAAAAAACTTACGCCATATTAGCAAACATATGTATAAATAATTAAATAAATAAATAAAAAATAAATATATTTTTGAAAGAACTAATTTTCAGCTTGCAGTTATATCAAGAAAATACAAGTATTTCTTACTGTCAAATAACTTTATTTAATAATATAATTGCCATTATTATCAATAACTCTTTGCCAGCATGAGGGCAATTTAATTTATTATCGCATCTTCTGATTTAAAAAATTCAACCAGTGTTTGTTTGATATCTCCTTCATTTTTTAATTTTTTGTTTGCCAAAAAACTTTGTAGGCAAAAACAAATGGTAGACCGAGGGTGCTGTCCAGGGAATATGATGGATGTGATAGAATTTCCCAGTCTAGTTCTGCAATTTTTTGACAAGCCCCCAACAAAGCATGAGGCCTGGCATTATCATGATGCATTATGTATTGAACATTGCCGGCCTTTTTTTTTTTTTGGACTGATGTCTAACTTATCCAGTTGTTAGCAATACTTCTCCAAACTAAGCTTTTCATTTGGTTTTAAAAGCTGTATTGGTCCTTGATGTCCTATATACACAACATTCTCTTATTCAGAGTCAAACTTAGTTTAGAAGTGTAATGGCTAGGATTTCCAGGTTCACAATATGCTCTCTTCCTTACAATGTTGTCGTAAGTAATCCACTTTTCATCTCCAGGTATCATTTGGTTCAAAAGTGGCTTGATTTTGTTCCGAACAAGCAGAAATGCATATGACAACTTGATCATCTTTTGACTTAATTCATGCGGCACCCATCTTGAATATTTTCACACCAATCCTATCTTTCAAAATGGTCCCAAATGATTTGCTAAGCTGAATTAAGCCTTTCTCTGATGTTATCAGAAAAGGATTTTGCTCCAACATAGCTTTAACTACATCGCTGTCAATCAAAGATGGTTGCCCAGAGTGTGGCTTATCAGAAAGTTCAAAATCACCTGCTTCAAATTTTTCATACCATCTTCTGAAACCGTACCGTGTGTGTACTCCTATCAGAAACTGTACCTTCACCAAACGCTTTCAATAAATTTCTACATGCTTCTGTAGCATTTCTCCCTTGTTGAAATTTGTAAAAGATACAGTGGTGTAGATGAATTTTATCAGTAGCCATGGTTACACTATCGTTTCACACTTAATACTAATGTGAATTAACTTTATTATAGTCAATTGGCTGTCAGTATGTATATATTAAGCCATAAAAATATAGAACAGAACATGCACCAAATAAAATTATGCTTATGGGTTGAAACTTGTTGTAATAGAAACAGACAGAACTTTCTGGTAGACCTAGTATTATCACAGCACTAAATTACCATGAGTTGAAGAATCCTTAGAATGCTAAAGATATTTACTTACTTTAAGCTACCATTTTGTTGCCAAGAAATTCTGTCCTGAACACTTCTTTGACTAAGATTCCCAAAACTATTAGACCTTCTTAAGCCGGGGAGACTGTTTTCACTACTAAATCGTCGCAAACTGCCCTGTCTGAATCCAAGGCGTTGTCGAAGAGCCAACTGAAACACGTTTATCAATACATAAAATTGAGCCCGAAAGTATTATTTCATGCATAAATTTATTAGTTACAAAACAGGAAAACTTACTCTCTCGACTTGCTGCTCCAACCTTCTGGCGATCTGTTCGATCAGGTTACGGTTTGTATAATTGAAATGATTAGCAAGGAAATTCCCAGTCAGCTGTCGCTTTACCGGCCTGGCTAAGACGCGGTCCGCTGAAGTCAGCATAGTAAAACGATCGTTCATGCTGATGCTGGTTGCATTCAAACCAAATACTTTTTGTATCACCATGGTGAATAGATGGCTGTTTCAAAAATCACACTAAAAACACAAGTCCAACACAATAAAAAATGTAATAAAAAAAATTATGGAAATACTATCGTAATGAAAAACAATGATTTTAGTTTTTAAATTACTATTATTTTAAACTTTACAGTGAAAATTCGCATATTCGCATCCCAAACGAAGCACGCAGGACACGCTTGAGCTTGCAACAGTTGCAACGATATTAACGATAACGATATATCGAAAAACTGATAAATAACGATATATCGATGCCAAAAAAAATCGATATTTATTGATATGGGGGTATCATCGATATATTGATATTAAAAAAATCTTATTTTGACTAAACGTTTTTTAATACTGATGAACAGCAGACAGGCTGACGACTCGCTTAGAATTAAGCAGTTACCGTCGCCTATGGGTGTTTGCAACACCAGTGGCATCACGAACGCGCTGCCGTCCCATAAGGGTACAGGATCATGGGTCACTAATGCCGAAACACAATACAAGGTTATTATGGTGGCATACTTAAAACCAAAGGTGGTTGCCATCCAGACTGGCTTGAGGCACTATAAATCACACAAATTGGTAATGCGCCTAGCGGCCATGTTGATGACGTCAATACCGTTAGCAACGTAAAACTATGGCTGCTGCAAAAAAGTACTTAAACTACACAGAAAGTGTGAACACACTACGTGGAATAATAAAGGTAAAACTAGGGTACCGATTTAAAAAAAAAAAAAGTTACCAAAAACGATTGCATTTAATTGAAAGGCCCATTAATCAAGCTTGGAGGGCTAAATATTTACGTCGCATGAGACAAAATGACTTACTTGGCGCTGACAAAAAACAAGTGATTTATATCGACAAGACGTACGTTACACAGTCAAAAAGTGTTGGCAGTCCAACACGGATGTTGGAATGAAAAAAAATGATTGCCCTGGTCGCCGCTGGATTCATGGTGTGAGTGAGTTAGGATTTGTCAATAACGCTCTTTTAATGTTTATAGCGGATAAAAAAGTAGGCGATTATCATGACCAGATGAATACTCAAAATTTCACGGAATGGTTACAAGTAAAGCTTATACCCAATATACCACCGAACAGTATTGTTGTAATGGACAACGCCTCTTACCTAAAGAAGAAGAAAGAACTTCCCAGCATGAGCTCATAAAAACAAGTGTTGGTTCAATGGCTCCAAGCACATAACATTGATTTCTCGGAATATTTCACAAAACCGGAATCATATTTAATAATAAAACATCACCAAACGCTGAAAAAATATATTATTGATAACTTAATGGCTGATCATGGTCACGAAGTTGTTAGAAAAATTTGATATAGGTAAAGTTACACTGATTTCAGAAAAGAAAAAATATTTAGAAAATATCGATATTACTACTAGACTGCCTATCAATATCAACGTAATTTGATATCAATCGATATTTTTAAAAACTCTCCCCTATGCACGCCTATGGTGATGGCGTGAAGGTGATGCTTTTGGCTAGGGATGGTCGATATTAAAAAAACATCGATGTTAACATCGATCTAAAAGTATCGATGTACGAAATATAAACATCGATAGAAAAACATCGATGTCTTAAAACTTCGATGTTTTTGGTAGGAAATAAAACTGTCTATTTTATTTACTAAACGTGTTTATTAAAAATACGTTTTACGGATTATAAGCGGCCGTTTAATTATTGGACTTGACTCCGACATTTCGGTTGCTTTTCAGCAGCCATATTCACGGAATGACTCAAATTACAAATATCAATATGAACATTACAGTTATTTACATCTACCCTCAACTTTTTTAATTGCTATTTTAATTTATTTTGTTTAGGGTTACAATTAACTCTATGGGGACCTAGTCGATTATGTAGCCATCCTCATACCGTATATTTGTATATTATGGAGAAAAAGACTGGCAGTGAATCTCCACTACACGGTCCCTAAGCTAATACTTTATATAATGCCAAGAGAGGGACAAAATATTAAGTGAAAGGAAAAACTATTTTAAGGAAAAAACTAAGGTGTGTTCCGGCTCACGCAGAAGGCACTCACGATGTCTCTCGGTCTGGTACCTATTGTTCGCTAGGCTTGAGACTTAATAGTTTGGATTAGGGGGCCCCAAACTTGAGGTACTTCTTCTTCTTTGGCGTTACACTCTTGCCAGAGTGGTCGTGGCCGTCACGTTGAGATTTTTGTAGCCTGTTTTACAATACGACGCCACTCTATGCACTACCGAGCATTCGATGAATTCACCTCCACTCCGTGATACGTGTCCAAAGAAAGTGAGGACGCAAGCCTTGAGGTACTTGCCAACCACCTTTTCGAAGTTTCAATATTTTGTTCTCATAACATCGATGTATCGATGTTATCGAAACCAAAACATTAATGTTATAAAATCGATGTTTATTCAACATCGATGAATATCGAACATCCCTACTTTTGGCAGCTTTTTGCAAAATTAGCCCTCCAAAAATTTTTTTTATTTTCGACTTTTTTTCTATTAATTCGTTTGTTCATCGTTTGTTCTTAATTGTTCACTGTAATTGTTTATTCTCCATTTATTTATTTAAAAAAAAAATAATTTAAAATATACCTTCAAGTTAGCCCCCATAATGCAATTTTAGACTTTTTTTTTCTATTAATTCGTTTGTTCATCGTTTGTTCTTAATTGTTCACTGTTAATAATTGTTTGTTCTCCATTTATTTATTTTAAAAATATAATTAAAAATATACCTTCAAGTTAGCCCCCCAATTGCAATATATAGACATTTTTCTATTAATTCGTTTGTTCTTAAATATTTATTTTCGATTGTTCGTGCATAAAATACATTTGTTCTCTTTCAAAATTACTCATTTTTGTTTAATTAACTATTTTAATTAGTTTATACACATAAACCGACGGACTCATAAACTGCATCAAAGTTCAGGTTCAAAGTATGAAATGTCAATGATTTGAAATTTTTCAAATCATTTCAAGTTCAAGTATCATTTCGAAGTTCAAAGTATGAAATTTTTTTTTTATTAAGTATGCAAACTTTTTAGATTAAATTTTAAAAATATTGAGAGACTGACTCATAATCTCAAAAAAAGGAAAATTTAAAAATAGAACTGCATTAAAACAAATGAATATAGCCGGGAAAAGAAAATTTACTCTTATTATCAGATTTGCGTGTTAACTAAAGCAAAGTTTTGGTCCAAATGGTCCGTAGGTCCGTATGTGTCTGTAGCTCACAGAAAAGCTCGCGTAAGATTTGCGCGTTTACCTGAATTGGACAGAAGAGCAATGGACCTCCGTATTGTTCACGGACGAGTGTAGGACATGTTTATATCCGCTGCACTGCCCAAATGACCGTTACAGATTAAAAAAGTTTAAAATTGCGGACCCTAGCTTGTCCCATCCATTGTTTATCTCTCGACGCGCCGCGCCGCGGCGGCCCCATTTCAATTGCTTTCAATAAACTATTCAAGTGGTTTTATTAATATCAACATGTGTTATGTTTTTCAAGCTTAGTATGAATGGAGCTATTTATATAAGTGTTTTGTTTATTATGGTGCAGATGGTCACAGAAGAGTCTATCGTCGACGTGGGGAGCGATATGCTCAAAGTTTCATTGAGGAGCGTGTTCCTTTTGGAGGCGGTTCGTGTATGGTCTGGGGTGGCATATCGATGAACGGGCGAACAGAACTTGTGTTCATAGACATGGTCCGTCAAAACGGTAATTCTGTTATGTAGCGATGTGCAGTCAAACCCCCTCTGGGTTTGACTGCACATCGCTACATAACAGAGATCTTAGAAGATCACGTGGTGCCTTACATGGGATTCTTAGGCGAAAATTTTACTTTAATGCAGGATAATACCCGGCCGCATGCTGCTGCACAAGTTCGACAATATTTCGAAGAGGTTGGGATACGTACAATGAATTGGCCAGCACGCAGCCCGGATCTTAATCCCATTGAGCATGTTTGGGACAATTTAAAAAGAGCTGTATATGCGAGAAACCCTTTGCCCACGACAGTGGCAGCACTAAGAACAGTACTTTCAGAAGAATGGGACAATATTCCGCAAGATCTTTTAATAACCCTAATAAAGTCTATGCGGAACCGATTAGAATCCGTAATAAGGGCACGTGGAGGTAATACACCTTATTAAAACATAAATAAACCCTTGCTTAAAGTTTGTGTTTATTGTTAAAACCAATTTTTTAATTAAACCAATTTTCCTTAAATTTCTGTTTTTTTCTTTAAAAAAGTCCTAAGGTCCTTTCCAGTACACAAACTTAAATCTGTATAAAAAATTTGCATACTTACTTGGTTAAAATATTTATTTCAAAGTCGTCTATTATGTATGTATTATGTATGCAAAATGTGTACTGCGCATGCGTTAAGTATGCGCTTAAACTTTGAACGCAGTTTTAATCGTGAAAAAGAAAAAATTATAAATCCTGAAGGAGCAATTAATTGGTATATAGTTTAATTAAAATAAATAAATAAAATAATGTGCTCACGCATAAAGTTTAGACCAAACACATTTTTTCCTTCTTCTACCCACCGTTATGAAGGTAAAAAAAAGATAGGGTAAGGGTTCACAAAAGTATACATAAGCAAGTTTGCTCTACTATAATCTAATAAATAAGTAACTATTAAGTTCATTATTTGATATAAAATATGGTTGTCATAGTCATTATTATAAAATTGGAAATTTTGAGGATAACTTTTGTGATAATTGAAATAAGTTCATATTAACCCAATTTTTATAATTGAACTTTGATAATTTTATGGTAGTAAGCAAACAGTTATATATAACTTTATATATAACTATAAATTTTAAGATATATCTTAAAATTATGTTATCATAAAGATTACTTATTTTATAGTGTCAATAAGAGAGGATGTGCAAACTGGAATCAAGAATATAAATATCTTATCTTATTTTGGGGCCGAGAGTTATCTCGGACACTTCGACCCAATGGGATCTTTTGTGTTCCCCTAGATAGCAATCACTCCTCTCCAATCTCATTGAAGATTTGCTTCATGAGCCTAACAATGAGATATGGAGATAGGAGCCTGTAGTCTTCCGGTGTCGGATATCCTACCCCCAAAAGATTCATTCGCTTCCTGGCCAATGCATCGCATGTACACAGTAGGTGTTCCATGCGTTCTGTATATTCCCCACACAACCTGCACATAGGTGTCGCGGTTAGACCCATCTTCATGAGCATGTTGTTGGTTCCAAAGTGCCCAGTAAAGGCCCCAAGCAAGTAGCGTATTTCCCCCTGCTCATGTTCCAGATAGATCCTCGTGCTGTGTACGTGGATCCCAAAAATTTTTTCGAGTGTTCCAGACCGATTCTAGTCAGCCAGTGTTGTTGTTGACTGCGATCTGCAAAATCCCTGAATGTGGCTTTCACGAGACTAGTCGGAATGCCTACACATGGTTCTGGACCCTTAAAATCATTAGATGAGCCCTCTCTTGCCAGTTCATCTGCCATTTCATTGCCATGAATTCCCTCGTGTCCCGGGACCCACATTAGTCTTACCCTGTTATGCCTTCCAAGCCTATTTAGAGTTTGAATGGCATCCAGGACAAGTCCGGAGTCAACTTTGAAGGAGGCGATGGCCTTTATTGCAGCTTGACTGTCACTGAGAATATATATAGATCTGCCTTTGGTGCCTCTATCTATGTTCTCCTGAGCACAGGTTATTATGGCATATGTTTCAGCCTGGAATACACTTGCCATTTTCCCCAAGCTTTTACTACATTTGTAGTCTTTCGCGTATACTCCCGCCTCTGTACCTGATTCCATTTTGGATCCATCAGTGTACCATACCAGACTGTTATGTTCCGGTGGATCTGGTCCCTTTATCCATTCCATTCTTGTTGGAATTTGGACCCTGAAAAGCCTTTCAAATATAAACCTGGTTTGCATTTTATCGGATATCATATGTGTTATCCGATCCAGGTCCGCATTTTCATCAAATTTTGTATGATTGGTTTTTGGCTTGGTGGCGTCCCATAGGCCAGCTACCGCAAGGCGATATAGTGCCCTCCTTGCCTCGAGTTCAACCATAATATGCAGAGGAATGTTAAGATATCTCTCCATAGCTGCCGTAGGTGTTGTTCTAAAAGCACCCGTGATTCCAAGACACACCATTCTTTGTAGCCTATTGAGTGTCTCTTTGCACGTAGTAAGTTTTATTCTGGGCCACCATACTACGCTGCCATACGTGATGATGGGTATTATCATTATCTGATAAAGCCATCGTATCACTTTGAGTTTTAGCCCCCAAGGAATATAAATATACTCATTGGTGTTAATTGGTTCAAATCAGTAGGAATTTAAAAAAAATTATTTAGTAGTAAAATTTTACAGTAACATAATAATTTTTAACTGTTTTAACAAATAATTCATAAACAAGATGATAAGTTATACATATACTTTGGCGCTATTATACCAGTGGCGCCGGGATGCGGCCGAGCGTGGCTCTCGACCCGCGCCTCGCGAAGTGGAGGTAAAGCGGGCGGAGCTGCGCGACGAGGTGCTCATGGTGGAATGGAAGGAGCGCCTCGCGCACCCCAGCGCGGGCTTCGCCACCATCGAAGCGGTGAGGCCCGTCCTGGCTGAATGGCTGGAAAGGCGCCACGGCGCCCTGACCTTCCGCCTGACGCAGGTCCTCTCGGGGCACGGTTGCTTCGGGAGGTACCTGTGTCGCATAGGGCGGGAGATGACGTCAGGGTGCCACCACTGTGGCG
This sequence comes from Malacosoma neustria, assembly GCA_963693495.1. Taxonomy (NCBI): domain Eukaryota; kingdom Metazoa; phylum Arthropoda; class Insecta; order Lepidoptera; family Lasiocampidae; genus Malacosoma; species Malacosoma neustria. The sequence goes on from OY856390.1 coordinate 15,404,786, forward strand.
CGGGCGACGAGGAGGACACGGTGAACCACACTGTCGCCGTGTGCCCCGCGTGGCGCGAGGAGCGCCGCGCCCTCTTCGCCCAAATCGGCGTGGACCTGTCGCTCCCGGCCCTGGTTCTGGCCATGGTCGGGGGCGATCCTGGATGGACGGCCGTCGCCTCCTTCTGCGAGGCAGTCATGTCCGCAAAGGAGGCGGCGGAGCGGGAGCGGGAGTCGACCACCACACTCCCCTCCCGCCAACGCAGGCCACGTCGGCGGCGCCGGAGGGCAAATAACGACCTCCGGCCGCCGTAAAAGCGGCCGCGGGCGGCCCCTCGGGGGAGGATCCGCCGCCCGCTCTATTGCCGCGAAGGTGAGGGCTGCGTGCTGTTCCGCGGCCCCCCTCAACTCCTAGAGTTGTTGGGAGAGCGCCGGGGGGACGAAACCCTGGCCCCCTGGCGCCAACACTTTAGAAGGGGCCCGCCTCAAGACAAAGGGCGGGCCGGCGCCGGCCCGGGCCACGAGATCGGCAGGCCATATATCCGTGGGCCCGGGCGTAGGCGATAGGAGAACAGCGGGGTTTTTTAGTGGGTAGTCGGATGGCCATACATCTTTCCCGGAGTCCCACATATCCCTCGGTCCCCCCGGGCCGGGGGAACCCGTCAAGAGAGGTTTTTCCCCGAGACCAAAAAAAAAAAAAAATACATATACTTCGACAAAAAAATTTTAAAAACTAAAGGCATTTTGTTTATATCTTTGGTGACCGGGGTCAGTATTTCAGTGGGTCAGGGTCACCATTTGGGTTATAAATGAAACAACACCAGTGATCGTTAACTGAATCAATACGGAAGCCGTATTGAGTACTGAATCCGTACTGAATGATTTATTTCAAAATTCGTGCTCTTTATATATGAATTGGCTGGGGATCGTCGACCAATCAGAAGCGTCAAAAAATAAACAAATGCAGATATTTTTACACGAGACAAATTCTTGGAAATTAAATATTTCAACCATGGCTTGACAACAGGATTATCATTTCTTCGAAATTTGATTGAGTCCTCGTCCCGCACTGCCGCCTCCGCAGGCGATGTTGATACGCGCGTTCGCGGTCATTCCTGGCTGAGACGTTGCGCAGTGAGTGAGTGGTCACGTTGGCGATTTAATATGTACGTTGTTATTATTATCGCCCGAAGTCTCTTTCGAGAAATGTAATGCAGTTGAGGGCGATGCTTCGTGGATAGTACCTAAGCGACGTGGCCGACGATGATGTATGATGACTTTTCAGAGCTTCCCTGTTCTTTATTAATATTATACGGTGGCTACATATCTGTTAATTTTTTCATGTAACAACCGAAAATTACTGACAGCCTGAACTCTAATACCATACAATTATTATTAATTTCTTCTATGAATATTTTTGAATGTACAAATTATTTTACTACGATCAATTATTAGATTATTAGTTGGAATCAATTACTGTGAAACTGAACTCGTGGTGTGGGCATCTTAACCGACCTATTCAACCGGATACTCCTCACCGGTATTATCCCGAGCCAATGGAGACTGGGTATCATTACTCCAGTCTTCAAAGGCAAGGGGTCGGTGCAGAAGTGCGGTAGTTACCGAGGAATTAAGGTCATGTCCCACATCATGAAGCTCTTCGAAAGGGTTATCGACTCTCGGATTCGACAGGAGTGCACTGTCTCGGAATGTCAATATGGGTTTCGCTCTGGTCACGGGACAATGGACCCTGTTTTTACCTTAAGGACTGTCGCGGAGAAATACAGGGCGAAAATACGCCTGTTTCTCGACTTGCAGAAGGCCTTCGACTGTATTCCTCGCGCGATAATCTGGTGGACATTGCGGTCCAAAGGGATTCCAGAGGCTTATGTTGACATCATCCGAGATATGTACCGTGACTCCATTCCGTAGTTGGCGACACAAAATCTTTCCCCATCACCGTCGGAGTACACCAAGGATCCGTCCTTAGTCCGTTTCTGTTTAGCGCGGTATTAGACGTATTGTCAAACAGCATCAGAAACTCACATGAGCAGCCCCCGTGGCTGCTTATGTATGCTGATGATATCGCGCTGGCAGATGCGAGCAGGGGTAGGTTGGTGCGACGCGTGAAGGAGTCGCTTGAGAAGAGTGGTCTGAAGCTCAATGTGGCGAAGATCGAGTACTTGGCCTGTAACTCCACAGATCCCACACCCGTATGCATAGGCAGCGACACGGTCGAGCGCACGGACCAAGTGAAATACCTGGGATCTGTGTTTCATGCGTCTGGTGACATCGATTGTAATGTCAAGGCACGCATTACTGCCGCGTGGGCCAAATAGCGTGAGGTAACTGGTGTCATTTGTGACCCTAAGATGCCGGTAAAGTTGAAGGGACAGGTCTATAAGACCATCATTAGGCCTGTCCTTTTATACGGTTGTGAAGCATGGCCGGTGTTGGAGCGACACAAGCAGGAACTGCGTGTCACGTAAGTGAATATGCTGCGGTGGATGTGTGGAGTGACACGGAAAGACCACGTTAGGAACTCCCGCATTCACAGCAGTCTTCATTTCCGTGACATTGCGGATAAATTACAAGAGTGTCGGCTCCACTGGTACGGCCACGTTTTACGGCAACCGGATGCTTACGTGGGAAACAAATGTCTGGCCGTGCTGCTTCCGCCGGCCCCGGCAGGAGGGGTAGACCCAAAAAGTGCTGGCTTGACGTCGTAAAGGGTGATATGCGTGCCAATGGGCTCACTACCAGGCGATGCTGAAGACCGTGCGAAGTAGAGAAGAAAAAGTCGGAAAGCGGACCCCGGGCGCCTAAGCGAAAGTTTGGGCTGCAACTGGGATTCAACGCTGAGATGATGATGATGACTGTGAAACTGAATAATTATCATGAAACAAACACAATTGTGATTAATCGTGAATGAAACGCAAATTGTTGCAAAATTTAGAAAAAGCCACAAGACAATTCAAAAATAAAATACGGTGAAAGGACTAAACTAAGGGCTACTAACTAACTAAATTATGGGCTAACTTGAAGTTATATTTTTAATTGATTTTTTTAAATAAATAAATGGAGAATAAACAATTATTAACAGCGAACAATTATGAACAAACGAATTAATTGAAAAAAAGTCTAAAAACTGTAATTGGGGGGCTAACTTGAAGGTAAATTTTAAATTAATTTTTTTAATATATAAATGGAGAACAAACAATTTTATAACAGCGAACAATTAAGAACAAACGATGAACAAACGAATTAATAGAAAAAAATATTTTGGGAGGCTAAGTTTGGTGTACCTTCTAGATTCTATAGATTCATTATTTTAACGAATGATTAATTTGAAATTAACGAATTTATAGACTTGAAGGGAAAATAACTAGATATTGTGATATCTAGAGACTGATAGTTTAGTAACTGCACAAATGTTGACTAAGAGCTTACATAGTTGGTCGGAGTTTTAAAATAGAAATAAACATATTAGACAGACAAAGTTGTATGTATTAAGGCCTCTGTCTACCATTTCGGTTATCTTAACAATAAAATCACAGCTGGTATACAGGGCAACCCTAATGTCAAAGTTGTCAGTGAAGTCAGTGTCACGTACAAACAAAACAAATCTCCTTGTCTTGTTTACAATTTTCAAAGTTGTTTTGATTTATCTTATATAAATCGGTTTCATAATGCTGAGTCATCAGAGCTGTAATAAACAACAATCGTTAGTTTCATAAACGACTGAGTTTTCTAATTAAAAGTATTATTTTTAAGTGATAAAATTTATGTTAAACAGCTTTTCATGTTTTGAGGTTATTTAAGTTGTTTTCTTCGCACCATGGTACTCGATCGGCTTATAAGCGAACGTCGCGATGGTTGTCTGCTCACTCTGTTTCGTCCTACGATGTTGGAAGTTTTAAACGGATCGCCAGCTGACGAAATTTCACTAACAGATATGGATGCCTGCTACGAAACATTTGATAAAGATGGGTAAGTTTATGTACTTAGAAGACTTAAAGACTTATTATAACTGAAACTTGGTCTGAAATAATAAATTTCATCATATGCTGTAATGTATATTCGTTTTATTAAATTTCTTCCAAGTCCTGGTGAAATGTGTTAAATAATTCAAATTGTTTTTTAACCATGACTTTAGAGAATTCTAGAATATATTAGAATTTATTCTCTAAACATACAATCGCAATCTCTATACATAAATAAGTTTATCTTTTAAATATCAAAACTTATGGAATCCATATGAAAGAATATAATTTATAATAGCAATTGTTGAATTTTTTTCTTTATTTTGTCTAATTTTTGAAATAAATTAAATGTAGGTAATATGATAAAGAGTAACATAAGTTACTTTTGTTTTAGAAAATGCAAAGGTCTCAAATATAATTATTTAAAAAGCGACTTGTCTACATGTACACTTACTGTCTCATACTTGGCTGGCAAACCTGGGTGGCTTAACCTACATTTGATATTCAATATACTTATAAATTACTGTAATTTCACATTTATTGAATACAAATTAAATATTGGTGAAACATTTAAAACTTTTGAAAATTTCTTCCTAATACACACTGGCAGTAAAACACTTCTAAAATCCAGGTCAATTAGGAGCTAGGTGTCTTTAAAAGTTATTTTGGAATATCTAAATTTATTCTTTTACTCAAAATATTTTTTTAGAAATTGTGATTTCTGTAAAACATATTGAGCTAGGATACTTAATCTAAACATATATAATCTAATTCAATGTCATATTATACATAAATTCTTTTATCTAGAACCTGTTTTCACATTTTTCAGTTATTTATTACTAAGTTTAGGATCGCATATTGAGTATAAAAATTTAAAGAAAGAAATATGTTTATTCATTTTCAACAATGGACAACTGCCAACCCCAACTCTTGTAGCTTATGCGCAAAAGGGACATAATAGGGACCATAGAATTTATGTAGACCCTCAATTATTGTGGCCATCTTTTCAGCATCTTGCTAGAGTAATAAACATCCTGTTCAGTAAGAAGCTGTATTAAATCACACTGGCCCTAGACTACCAAAAAATAGCAATTATTTTTATTTTGATGATTTATCGTTTATAGCATTATGGTTAGGTTCTGGATCAGATCTTACCAATTTTCTGAGCACACATGTAATTGTCATTAAGAATCTTTTGTCAAAAATTTTCTCTGTGGGTGGAGAATATAGATACTAACCCCTGCGGCTCCAAGCCCATCTAGAAGGCAAACACCCTTGGTCTTAAGTATGCTGCCATAATAACCTTGTGTGTTGTTCAGGCATTAGTGACCCAGTTTCCTGTACTCCTATGGGACAGCAGCGTGTTCGTTGTGCCCCTAGCGTCGTAAACATCCGATAGGCTTTTTTTTAGTCTCGGGGAAAAACCTCTCTTGACGGGTTATATGTGGGACTCCGGGAAAGATGTTCGACCATCCGACTACCCACTTAAAAACCCCGCTGTTCTCCTATCGCCTACGCCCGGGCCCACGGATATATGGCCTGCCGATCTCGTGGCCCGGGCCAGCGCCGGCCGCCCTTTGGGTTAAGGCGGGCCCCTTCTAAATTATTGGCGCCAGGGGTCAAGATTTCGACCCCCGGCGCTCTTCTGAATCAACAGTTGGGGGGCCGCAGAACAGCACGCGGCCCTCTCCCTCGCGGCAATAGTGCGGGCGGCGGATCCTCCCCCGAGGGGCCGCCCGCGGCCGCTTAAACATCCATAGGCTACTGTAACTACTTACTAAGTAGGCCATCTGACTAACTGCTGTTCCTCAACAATAAAAATCACCGTATTGGTACATATTTCTATTGTTCCTGTTAATCTATTGAGCATCACCAAGCAGGCTTAGAAGCTTACAATGCTTGAAACTATCTTCAACATATTCATTAAGGACCATTTGATATTAATGTTGATTGATAATGTATTCCTGAGGAGTACAGGTACTCAAGGAATGAATGAATGACTTTTCTTCTTGCCTTTAATGAAATCAAATTTTGTAATAACTTTACATAGATCTTGTCTTGAACATAATAAATTATTCATTAGTGTGGATAATTTTTGCACTAACATTATAAGTTATGAATCAAAAATATGACTTATACAAATAATAAATGATTATTTTTTCATGCATTTTATCTTTTCTATCCATGCCATATGTACCTAATATTTTATACCATTTCTATAATATGCCTGTTATATAAATCTTAGGAACTAAACTAAAATAACTTATCTAAATACAAACATGCGCGTGCGGCGACGCCATTGAAACGTGTGCGTATTACCCCAGTCGGAGCTTACCGCAGGGAAGGGAAGACTTACATGCAGGGAAGCCTCTCGCTAGTGTTGTCACTCGGTTATCGAGTGGCCCAACACCGGCGAGAGTGCGTACGCCACATGTGTATTTACCTTTAAGTGGAAACTTCACTGATTTGTTATTTTTTATTGTTACCTTCAAATCCCACATACCCCTCCAATTTCCAAAAGTTATGAGGATACGCAAAATTAATATGTGAAAACAAAAAAGTTAATGCAGAAGATAAGAAGGAATGCTCACGAAGGGTTTCCATACTGCCAATGCAGGACGGAGCCCGTCCAACAACCTCCTGACAACATAGACAGCGGCCGATATTACCCCTCGGGAGAGGTTTCGGACGCTATTCTGCGAGCCCCCAATCAATCTGTGATTGAAACAGGAGATCGTTTTACTCCATTGGGGGCGGAGTAAGAATACTAACCTTTGCGGCCAAGGTCGGCCTGTATCGGTTACGTGGCAGGGCCCCAAGCCGTATTCCGGCATTAGTGATTCAGTTTCCAGTACCCCTATGCGGACAGCAGTGTTCGCGGTGCCCTTAGCATCGCAAACATCCATAGGAGAGGGTAACTGCGTATTAAGTAAGCCTTCAGCCTGTCTACTATCCTCTGCAATAAAAAAAAGCTCCTTTTAAATGGACTCTTAATTAAATTATCTCTTAAAATTAAGGTTCCTTGGAAAAGTAGAGAAGTAGAAGTAGCAGTCTAGGACACAAATTAACATCATAAATTGACCCTTCTTCGAAATCTTTTTTTATTATTTTTGTTATTTCTTAAATTAATTTCCTCTTAGAAATAGGAAAAATTAGACTATTTCTATAATGTCCATAATCAGTTCGCGTCGTAACGCTGATCCGAATCCACGTACGCAGTAATATATAAAACTACCCTCAAATGGCAAAGTGTAAACATTGTAATAAATTAGTGAATAAAAAATCTCCAGGTTTGGAATGTCAAAAGTGTGGTGTTATAGTACACGCTCATACTCTTTGTACAAATCTATCTAACAAACAAATCAACCTATTAAAATCCGCTGATAATCTAGAATGGACCTGTAACGACTGTAAACAATCGCCGTTCAGAAAGAGATCATTTATTGTTCCCGAGGAAGAGATGGAGGATGATGAAGAAACAAACTCGAATAAGACCGAAAACATTCCGACAAATATGTCCAAATTTATGTGTAATATATCGTCTGAAATTGAGAAAGCTATTAAAAGAGAACTACGCGAAACGAATCAGTGCTTACAATATTTAAGTGACAAAGTAGACGACTATCTAGAGCTAATGGAAACTTTTAAGGAAAAGATCAAAGATTTAGAAAATAAAAACTTAGATTTAACAAATAAAAATAAAAATCTTAATATGAAGATAGAAGCATTAGAGCAACGTATGAATGAAGTACAACAAAAACAACTTTCAAAAATTGTTGAAGTCGCGGGAATTCCAGCTTGTGAAGAAGAAAATCTGAAGGAGATATCGAAAACTATAGCCTTGAAACTAAATACAAACATTGCAGACGTCAAAATAGCTCAACGTATCTATACCAAACAAGGAAAGACAGAAATTATACAGATAAAGATGAAAGATGAACTAGCAAGAGAAAAATGGATAAACGCTGCTCGCGCAAAAAACCTTATAGTTTCTGATATTGTCCCTGGGATAGAATCTTCAAAGTCCAAATACAAGATCTTTATACGACAAGCCCTCACACAACACTCAAAGAATATTTTGTGGAAAGCCAAGCAAACTCTGAAAGACTCCTACAAGTATATCTGGTGCAAAAATGGAAAGGTGCTTATTCGCAAGAAGGAAGATAGTAAAATTATAATCATACGTAATGAAATCGATATCTTGAACTTATCACAGATTAAAATCTAAAACGTGTTAATTAAATTTTTTTTTCCTTCTTTCTAAACAAAGAACTAGTAGTATTAAGATAATGGATATAAACTTGGATAATATAGTTGAAATACGAAATTGTCAAAATTTGAATACTTTCTTAAAACAAATACCTAAATATTATAGCAATAAACTGACTTGTGTTCATATTAATATTCGTTCAATAATTAAAAACTTTTCAAAACTAGAATTTATAATTAATGAATCAAGACATAAAATTGATGTTATTGTGTTGAGTGAAGTAGGTATATCAGATAAGGTAAGCTCCCTTTTTAACTTACAACAATATAATATGTCTTCGAAGCTTCGTTTAAAACGAAAGGGAGGTGGTATAATAATATACACACATAATAGTCATAAATTTAGCATTGTAAACACACACACAACCCAATTTGAATGTATTTTAGGCACACTACAGACTAGACACAATACCTTATATCACCTAATATCTATATACAGACCACCAAATAACAATAAAACATTATTCATTGAAGAATTACAATCACTACTCAAAACAATACCTAAACAGAACCTAATTCTATTAGGGGACATAAACATAGATTTAAAAATTAAAAACAGTACACAAACACAGTATTTAAATATGCTATATGAACATGGACTGGAATGTGGCATTAAAGATTATACCAGGATAGAGCAAAGGAATGAATCAACATCCAAAAGCTGCATTGATCATATTTTTGTAAGATGCAAAACAAATGTTCACTGTGCAGCGATTGGCACCGTTCTAGCCGATCACCTACTAACAGCGATAACCTGTGAAGAGAACGCACATATACAGCATGTTCCAAATTTCGCAACTCGTATAAATAATAATCGATTTTTTGAGGAAATTAACAAGATTGATTGGACACGAGTAAGCGAGTATAACTGTCCTAATCTTATTTATAACTTTATTAAAAATGCGTGTGATAAATGCTATGAAAAATCTAAACAAATAACAAAAACAACACAACGAAATAACAAAGGATGGGTTACAGACAGGATACGAAAAAAGTGTATAGAGAAAGATAAAAAATTCATAGAATTTAAAAAGGATTGTACAAATAAAATACTAAAACAAGAATATATTAAACTTAGAAATGTATGTAATAAATTAATTGAAGAAGCCAAAAACCGGCATTTAAGGAAAACTATATGGGAAAATAAAGGAGATATGAGAAAACTATGGAACATTTTAAACAGCTTAACAGGGCGGATCAAATATTCTATTGATGAAGTTATTACGAAAGCATTCAAAATGTACCAACCTAAACAGATTGCGGACAAATTTGCAGATGAATTTCATCAAACAGTTAAAAACATAACTTCTAATTGTAAAACTAATCTTCTAAATAAAAATAACTACAATAAACATTGTAATGCATCTATATACCTAAAAAGAACAGATCCTGCAGAAATATATAAAATTTTAGGTAATATAAAAACCAATAAGTCTGCAGGTTATGATAAAATTAGACCCATTGATATAAAATTGGTTGCAAAGAACATATCGCTTGCAATTGCCAAACTCATCGACACAAGCATTCAAAAAGGTATTTACCCTGAAGAACTAAAAACTGGTGTAGTAAGACCAATCCACAAAAAGGGACCTAAAGACAACTGTAGCAATTATCGTCCTATAACAATATTGCCTATTATTGATAAAATTATTGAGAAACACATTTCAAACAAAATTCATGAATTCTACAAAAAACATGATGTTCTATCCACAAAACAATTCGGCTTTCAACCTGGCAAAAGTACGACACAACTACTTTCACATTTTACAAATTATGTCAACGAATGTCTTAATGCACGGAAACATGTCTTAATGGTTTTTATAGACTATAGTAGAGCTTTTGATACTTTAAAACATGACATACTTAAAGAAAAACTTGAACAAAGTGGTATAGCTGGACCAATACTCAATTGGTGTACTGATTATCTGAAAAACCGATCTTTTCGTGTTAAGGTAGAATCGGAATTTAGTCATAGTGTCACTGTACCTGAAGGAACGGCCCAAGGATCTGTCCTCGGCCCGTTGCACTACTTGGCGTACGTAAATGACGTCGAAAACATAATAAAACACTGTGAAATATATCAATACGCGGACGATACGTGCCTTGTCATATCAGATCGAGATATTTCAACAGCACAAAATATGCTACAAGAGGATTTTACCCAAATCACTAAGTGGTCTCACGACCATGGATTAGTTCTGAATTGTGCTAAAACAAAATTATTATACGTATGTTCTTCTCAAAACAGATACCAAAATTTAGATAAAATTAAATTAATATCGCACAATCATAAATGCCTTCATCAAAACTTAACAGAGTGCAACTGCCCTTTGATTGAACAAGTAAACGAAGTAAAATATCTGGGATTAGTCATTGATCATCGATTTAATTGGGAAAAACACATTGATCTTGTATGCGAAAAGTTAAGAGCCATTCTAGCAAAATTTTACGTACTAGAATATAAAATTCCCTATAATATAAAAATTAATATTTATAAAGCATTAGCAGAAAGTATAATATCATATGGAATCAGTAGTTATGGCCGCACTTTCAAAACTTATTTAGATCGCATACTAAATTTACAAATAAGAATCTTAAAAACTATTGTGCCTAAAAATATACGTAAAAAATACAAAACTAATGTCATTGGTTTATTTGAATATTGTAATGTAACTCCAATTCACAATAAGGTTAATATACAACTTTTACTCGAAAACTTTTTTGAATACAATTGCCAAATATTACATAATAAAGACACTAGACAATCTGAAAAGGGAAAATTTATCACTATAAGAGCTACAAATTTTTATGGAAGTAGAACAACAGATTATATAATTCCTAGATTAAAAAACCAAATTCCATTCGAAACAAGAAACAAAATAAATGCAAAAAACATGAAACATATTATACTAAACCTAAAACAAGAGTTTATAATATAAACTACATAAATATAAAAATAAAATACACAATTTAACACTACAATATTATTTATTGTATATAGCAAAAATTAAACTATTATATTTGTTTTAAAACATAATATATTTATATTATATTAACGCGTTTAACTATAAATTAATAATTATTTAATATACCATATAATATACTGCACCGAAAACATCAACCTGTATGTAATGTCTATGTGAAAAGAGATTTATGTTATTGTGAGGTGTGGGGGGTATAGGTCGTTAATTGAAACACGTATTGTCTGTACGACGACTTTAATTATACTGACTAAATCGACTTACACACTACACCACCGGGGTACAAGAAAAAAAAAATGTAACCTAAACATTTTTTTTTTTTTTTTTTTTTAACAGTTATTATAATAAAATTGGTATTATATTAGTATGTACATAGTGACTTAATACTAGAATTCAATTAATGCTAAGCATATTAAACATTATTTTTAAACAACTTAGTTCTATTTTTATGCACAATTTCTATCTTATTGTTTTTCATAATTTTTACATTAGGTTCTAAATCTTCAATTACAGTATATGGGCCAATATATAATTTATCTAATTTTGTTGCAGGTTCATTTTTTAACAATATTAAATCATTTTTCTTATATAATACCTGTTTTTTATTTTTATCATAAGTACATTTTCTTATTTGTTTATTTTGTAACAAATTATTTCTAGCATCTTTGTGTGCAACTTGCAAACGATACCTTAATTCTAAACTATAATTATCTGGATTATACAAAGGTTCAATGTTTTTACTTATTCTACTCGGGATTTCACAAGGTTTCCCAAAAACTAACTCATATGGAGCGTATTTTGTAGAAAAATGTACCGTGTTATTAAAAGTAAAACACCAGAATGGAAGCCAGTGGCTCCAAGTTTCAGAAAATTGGTCACATTGTATTCTCAGATATGCACCTAAATGTTTGTGTGCATTCTCAAGAGATCCTATTGATTCATGGTGGTATGAAGTTGAATTTAATTTTTCAATTCCCAAAAGAGTACAGACTTCTGTCATTGTAGATGACATGAACTCTGTTCCTTTATCTGTAGCTATCTGTTTCGGTATTCCGAACCTTAAAATAAAATTGTTAACAAATGCTTTAGCTACGGTTACAGCTTCCTTATTTTGAAGTGGATACGCCTCTACGAATTTAGTTAATTCGCATTGTAATGTAAGTATATAACTATTATTATCTATATCTTTGTCCAGTGGACCAACTAAATCTAAGAAAACTTTTTCAAAAGCATACGAAGCTGTGGTTGTTATTACCATAGGCTCCTTAGTATTTCTTGAATACTTTGAAAATTGACATTTATCGCATTTACTTACAAATTCTCTAACATCTTTCTCCATTTCTGGCCAGTAATACTTTCTTTTTATGTTATTAATCATTCTGCGCACACCAGCATGACCACTTGTGGGCAGTAAATGATAGTCATTAATAATAAATCTTTTATCATTGTCGTCATTAATTCTTTCAACACCTCGCAAAATACAAATGCGTGGACCGGTCCACATTTCGTCATTTTTAATTTCGTCTACTAAATCTTTAATAAATAACGCGTTATTATTTCCTTTTATTATACATACTTTATCAACGTTTATGTTTTTACAAAACTGACTTAATTTCTTCACAAAAACGGCTCGCGTGTATTGCGCTTTGAAATTAAGGTTAATGTATAACGTTTTCTTACTTTGAGAAAATGCAAAACACTCGGTTTCTACATTTATATTATTTTGTTTCTTAAGTTTATTTATCTCCTTTCCTTCTATTAAAACCATCTCTACAGCGTCACTCGGTATCCGTAACAATTCCACAACTTTCGGGTGATCAGTCCGATTGTCCGTGTCATTGCTATTGATATGAGTTTCTGTATTATCTTCCACGTTGCTTATTTTTTTCTTTTGTGCTCTAGTCATTACTGTTAATAATATTGAGTTCATACACTTTAATTCGTCCGAGTTTGTTGGTAACCTAGATAATGCGTCAGCTACGCAATTATCTTTTCCTTTAATATAAGTGATATTAAAATCGTATTGTTCTAATGTTAATCTATGTTTTAGTAATCTACTTGACGGATCTTTCATTCCAAACAAATATATTAACGGTTTATGGTCAGTCATAATTGTAAATTTTTTACCTAAAAGATATGGCCTAAAATACTTTACTCCCCACACGATTGCAACTAATTCTTTTTCAATTGTTTGATAATTTCGTTCGGCTTTGTTTAAAGGTCGACTTGCATAAGCAATCGGTCGCATATCTTTATTGCAAAGTACTGCTCCAACGGCAATACCTGAAGCGTCAGTTTGCAAAATGAACTCATTTTTGTTCGAAAAATCTGGGTACTGTAAAACGGGTGGTGATATCAACTTTTTTTTTTAAATTTGAAATGAATTTTCACACTCGTTGGACCAAACAAAAGGTACATTTTTACGACACAAGTTATTTAATGGGATAGTTATCTCAGCAAAATTTTGAATAAACTTTCTATAGTAGTTACAAAATGCAACAAAGCGTTTTACTTCATCTGTATTTTTAGGCTTAGGGTAATTCTCAACTATTTTAATTTTGTTTTTATCAGGCAAGATTCCTTTTGCTGATACTGTATGACCTAAATATAATAATTCTTGTTTTAAAAAATTACATTTATTGGGATTTAATTTTAAATTTACTTTTCTAAGTCTTTCAAAAACATCAGTTAAATTTTTATTGTGACTTTCTAAATTACGTCCAAAAATTACAAGGTCATCAAGGTAGATAAAACATTTCTCATAGTTTAATCCTGACATAGCTATAGTCATAGCTCTTGAAAAAGAACTAGGGCTGGTTTTAAGACCCATTGGCATTCTTTTCATCTGGTACTGTCCCGTATTAGTTGTAAATGCCGTAAGTTTCCTAGACTCTGGATTCAAGGTTACTTGGTAATATGACTGGCTAAGGTCTAAATGACTAAAATAAACTGCACCGGAAAGAGATTCTAAAATATCCGTTATATTAGGCAATGGGAATTTATCGTCTTGAATAATTTCATTTAATTTACGGTAATCAATAACTAATCTCCACTTTTTATTAACATCGTCGGACTTTTTTGGTACAAGTAAAATAGGACTTGACCATTCACTTTGAGTTTCTTCTATAATATCGTCTTTTAGCATTTGCTTAATTTGTTTATCTATTTCTGGTTTTTGACTATTTGGTAGTCTATACGGTTTCGTATAAATAGGATTCGTATTTGGTTTTAAATAAATGTTATGTTCGTATATATTGGTAGTAGTCATCTATGAGGTCCAAATAGTTACGTGCTGAAATAATGGTACTTAATCGCCTATTTCTTAACCCATCAGAAAATCTTTTAATTGCAAGTTTTTCATTTATAGGTCTTAGTATTTCACATGCTTTTTCGTTACCGTCAGCTTGTGCGATAGTCAGGCCTACGAATAATTCTGATAATTTATTTCCATATTCACTGATAGACATATTATTTTGACTCAAGTTATTTATTTGAGAAAGAATAGAATTTGCAGATTTTTTTGTAAGCAAATAAGATTTCATGTCTTTTACGAGACTTTCTATATCATTATATTCACCTTTTAATTTTAACTTAGCAGATTTAGTAAGCCTAGTTTTTAATACGAAAGATATTAGTAACTTTATCTGATCTTTATTTTTTAAACAATCACTATACAATTCTACAGTGTCAATAATTTTTTCTGTTGTTTCCTCAGAACCATCCATTATAGGAATTAATGATGTTGCCGTTCTTATCTCAAAGTTTTCCATTTTGCAAAAATTATTATATTTTAAGCTAGATTCAGTACTATAAGTAAGAATTTTTGAGTAAGCTAATTCAATTTTTTCTCCTAATACTTCAAGTATAAGTTCATCTAATTCTAAAGAAATTTTATGCTCGGGAATAATACTTATAATATTTTCATAAGAAGAATATAGCTTTTTAGCCTTTAATATTTTTTCGTCTACAATAATTTTATATTGTTTTCTTTTAGAGCCCAATTTCCTTAAATATATTTGTATGTCAGTTAACTCACATAAAATTTGTTCTACATTTTCTTCCATAGATTTTTTAATGACGTTAAAATATACTCACTAATTATTAACTAAATTTAAAGTTCAATAGAAAATCAGTAACGGCACCTTGTTCTGGAATAAGTAGCGCACAAAAACACAAACATAGCACTCTTAGTTTTATAGGTCACAGAAAAAGAATTAAAAAAATAATAAAAGCACTACACATCCTCAACTCCTTCTCCTTCGCCGTAGATCCTTTTGGACAGCCGCATACGCATTCTTCTGACAAACTCAGCATTAATTCTCTTATCTATCCATTTCTTCTGTCTGTCCAGTACTTTTTTAATAAGTACAACCAAAATGAAAAGTATGATTAATCCCAAGGCCGACAGCAGTAGGATGTTGTTTCTTTGGATATGAGTTTCTATAATAGTATTCTCTCCAATAATCACCTCCTTTATTTCTTGTTTATTGTTTCCGTTGCCCATTGTAATTTTTATAATATATAATTTTTCTGTCTTCAAACGACGTTGTCAGTTCAGTGGTTGGCGTCATTATATCATGTTTTTTTAATTTTTATAATTCAAAAGTCTTAACTTCGTGCACTGAGGCACACAGGAATTCGCTGATCTCGCTTATTTATCCGTCGCGCCGTCGCGTCGCCCGGCACCTGGGCGAAACCCGATACCTAGGCGATAGCGCAAGGCAGGGTCGCCATGAGGTGTGGGGGGTATAGGTCGTTAATTGAAACACGTATTGTCTGTACGACGACTTTAATTATACTGACTAAATCGACTTACACACTACAATTGCCATCCTACTCACTCCTGATATTATTATGCAGTGATCTCATTGTACTGTTTTGTTGTCATTCAACAAACTTTCTATGAATGTACGGTAGGAATAAATAAATTCTAGGTACTTTACTAAAGTTAGGATGCGAATGAATAATATATTTTTAGATTGTAATTACTTTAAGATGTGAATGTGACATCCAAGACAAACCCTCTCGGGTTTATTGGATGTAGTTGAATATTTTGTAAAATTATTATTTTTAATAAATAAATTAAAAAAAAAAAAAAAAAAAATTGTTGTGTACAAATTTAAAAATTGCTCTAGGGATGGGAAATTGAACCTGGATGAGTTCCGGTTGATTTGCAAAGCGCTGTTCCGCAACGACAAGGGACACATCTACCCATTGTCAGAGGAGAGGGCTAGGCACATCTTCCAGGTCTTCGACAAGAATGGTGATGGTTTCATCGATAAAGAAGAATTCACTTTCTGCTGGAACCATTGGATTAAAGTTGTAAGTTACTGACTGTTCCCATGGTTTCCTTAATAATATTTCCTTTTAAAGTTTAACTCCTTTAGTACCGGTATAATTTGAAAGTTCGATGATACGAAAAAGAAACAAGCATATTCATAAATAGGATTTAGCCCAAGAGAGTATAAGAGAATACGAGTAAGTATACAGGTCTTCCGAATATTCCTCTTTTTTCGATATTCGTAGTTTTTGTACATTAATATATGAAACTAGCTGACCCGGCAAACGTTGTTCTGCCATATAAAATTTTGGGGGTGGGTCACCCCTAACATTTAGGGGGATGAAAAATAGATGTTGGCCGATTCTCAGACCTACTCAATATGCTCACAAAATTTCATGAGAATCGGTCAAGCCGTTTTGGAGGAGTATGGCAACGAAAACTGTGACACGAGAATTTTATATATTAGATGTAATTAATGTACTTTTCTGAAGCTTCACTTCTGCCTTATGTGAATTGCGCACAACTACATTTTCATCTTTTTGAGTCTCTCATAATAGAATATCGATACGATGTTTTTTATATTAGTGCGACTACTATATTGTACGCCGTTTTGAATGAGAAACAAATTGTCAAATCCATATATTTTAAAATAACATGTACCTAACCCCTGATTAAGTTTTGCTGTATTTTTGTAATATAAATAACACTTGTACCCGTGCTTTTATCTAAGTGCCTCTTTGACGTCATTGCTGCTTTATAACTTGCCATGTTCATAAGTGACGCAAGTGTTTATTGTAATTTTCCGAAATGTTTGATATTAAGCAATTATTAACGAATAAGGTAGTTGCATTAATTCATTTGAAGTGTCAAGCTCAAGAATAATGTGGCCCCATTATATTATGACGTTAAAAGTTGTTTAATTTTTGGCATTTAAATTTAGAACAATTCAACATTATAAATAGTCTAATGCTAATAAAATTCCGAATTTGAATTTAAATTATACTTATCTTTATTTACACTATATATTTGAATGTAGAACTAGTGATATAGGAATATAACATTACAAATTTAAATTTAGAATAATTCAACAATATAAATAGTCTAATGCTAATAAAATTCCGAATTTGAATTGAATATACCTAGTCAGGTCATAAATTCTGTCACATGTTTAATGTAAAATAATTGTAACTAGTTTATTAATTATGTAACCATTCATATACCAAAATGAACTTAACAAAACATAGATTCTTATGACATTAAAGTTTATTCAAAATGACCTCCGTGATTTTGAATACAAGCCTTCAATCTGCGCGGCCAGTTGTCTATCGTAGCACGAACGAGGTCCATGTCAATATCGGCGGCTGCCTTAATCAAGGATGTCTTGAGTGACTCCAAATTGGGATGAGGCTTTGAGCACGCCTTTTCCTCCAAGTGTTGCCATATCTTGTAATCTAACGGATTCAAATCTGGACTGGAGGAGGGCCAGTCTTCGTGCCGGATAAAATCGATTTCACGCGCCGCCAGCCAGTCTTGTGTGCTCTTCGCTCTATGAGCTAGCGCCGAATCTTGTTGGAATACCCAGTGCCTGTTATTGAACATGGTATGAGAAACAGGTTCCACAAGGTTCGTCAGGACTGTATTTTGATACACAACAGCATTCGTTTTTACACCTTTCTCACAAAAATGTACCTCTGTTAAGCCCCAATAAGAAACTCCCAACCATATCATGAGCGAGGATGGAAAATGACCTCGTTGGACACGCGGAATACGGTTGCTCGCTTCTTCACTACTGTGTGCGTACACCTTATCATTTTGTTTGTTGTAGCTCTCTTCTACGGTAAACATTTTTTCATCCGAAAAAAGAATTTCCCGATATTTTTTTCCCGCGTACCGCTTCAACAAAGCGCGGCATCTCTTCAGTCTCAGGTCCATTAGACGAGCATTCAAACGATGTCCTGTTTTTCTTCGATATGCCCGAAGCCCTAAGTCTTCATTTAACACCCTTTTCACCGTGGTTCTGCTTAACTCCATCTGAAGGGCCAACAGTTTCTGCTTACGTTTGGGATTTCTTTGAATTCGTGCCTTCACAGCTTTTATCACTGCTGGAGTCCTAACAGACCGAGGGCGACCACTTCTTGACCTGTCATCTACACTAGAGTCTTCATTGTATCGTTTGATGGTACGATAAAACGAATCTTTTGGTAATATTCAAATTTTTCAGTATGTTAAAAATTTGAATTGGCGCGTAACCGCAACGATGCAACGCAATAACTGCAACACGGTCTTCTTTAAGCGTCCACTCCACATTTAAAAATGAGTAAAATTCTAAAAGTTATACATTTTTATTTTCATGAACAATTCGAAATTCTAATTCAATAAACTTTTTTGTGGCCAGCATTCTAAAAGAAAAGTTTTTACTGTGTGACAATACTTATGACCTGACTAGGTATACTTATCTTTATTTACGCTATATTATTTGAATGTAGAACTAATGCTAGCATTAGTTATATTCCTATAGGAATATAAGATTCCAAATTTGAATTTAAAACATCACGTCTAATTGTTCATAAAGAACTAGATCAGCTGATGTTATACTATACCTAAAAATATAAGCTGAAAAATATAAATAAAACTGACTAGGAAACTTCGATTTTCGAGCTATAAAGATTCCTCCGTGATCGCCATGATGATGATGCTTATAATATAGTGTTTTGTACAGATCGTTCGACCAACCAGTGCTTTTCTGATCGTCGACGTGCAGAACGACTTTATATCCGGCACCCTCAATATCAGCAAATGCAACGCCCAACAAGATGGCAGTGAGGTCAGTAATTTAGTCATTTAGTTAACTATGCATTTATTACTAATACTTTTTTAAAGAATATTCTATCACATTAACTTCTTTGCGTAAACTGAAAAGCTGTTGATAAAATGTTACACTTTTAAACATTTTAATAAAGTGATAATAACATTAACAGTGTACATGACAGTTATGATTAGATTTCTCCGTGCAGGGGTGAAGTAAGAATACTAATCCCTTTTTTTGGGTGGTGGAAATGCATTGCGCATACCCCGCCGTCTGGGAACGGGCGGCGAGGTAGTGTGGGACTCCCCGTGCAAAGCACCCATACGTCTCCTTCCCTAGGCTGGGGGACGTACCTCGCTGGTATTCCCACCAAAACCACCCCGGTGTTCTTTCAAACGCCTTTAGTGCAGAAGCCGCGGAACGCGACGAATTAGTCAGGTCGCAACCCCGACTGGCGTCGACCCGCTTTCGCGCGCCTCTTCAAAGCTGGGGGGGGGGGGGTTTGACGAGCCCCGGCATCTTGTTTCTCTCGCAGGGGTGAGCTGGGCTGGAAAATAAATAATAGAATATAAAATTTCCGAAACTTATCATTTTTAACAAAATCTATTTTTTTTAAATAAAAATAGCCTGAGTTACTCCTTGATACATCAGCTATCTGACAGTGAAAGTCCCGTCAAAATTGGTGCAGCCATTTCAGAGATTAGCCGGAACAAACAGACAGACAGACAAAAATTGTAAAAAATGTTGTTTTGGTATATGTACCGTGTATACGTCCGAATGCACTTAGTAAAAGGCAGTTATTTTAATATTACAAACAGACCCTCCAATTTTATTTATTTGTATAGATAAGAGAGAGGAATATATGTATGTCCAATGTCTAGGCATGTAAATGAATGAGCGGTAAATTAGCTTGGAGGTGGTCCGGACTAATCGGGAATAAAAAAGATTAATTTTAAGTCTAGTGTTATACAGCATGTAAACTAATTATTTAAACAATATCGTGTTTAATTATATATGAATATTTACTGTCAATTAGCATACAAGTAAAGTGTAAACACCATGTAATG
This sequence comes from Malacosoma neustria, assembly GCA_963693495.1. Classification (NCBI taxonomy): domain Eukaryota; kingdom Metazoa; phylum Arthropoda; class Insecta; order Lepidoptera; family Lasiocampidae; genus Malacosoma; species Malacosoma neustria. Next base: position 15,425,151 of record OY856390.1, read on the forward strand.
TCACTCGATTAGACGATAAACTCCTTAACGAGACGTGTTTGTCCTTTCGGACTTCGTAGCCAAAGCGATATGAGGGTACTTATCATTTTTAACAAAATCTATTTTTTTATAAATAAAAATAGCCTAAGTTACTCCTTGATACATCAGCTATCTGACAGTGAAAGTCCCGTGAAAATTGGTGCAGCCAGTTCAGATTAGCCGGAACAAACAGACAGACAGACAAAAATTGTAAAAAATGTTGTTTTGGTATATGTACCGTGTATACGTCCACTTTTGTAAAAATTCTCTGCAAGATTATTTAGTGAGATAATTTTATCAGCCTAAACTGTTTGAACTTTTCGCATACTATAAAAATATTTTACATAATATTAGTACCTGGTCAGACCTACTTGTAATTTGAATTTAAAAATATTTATTGATTAATTTGATAGTATGTTTTCATGGTTATCGAAAATCCAAACGAATTTACGATATAACGTAAATGTTTGGATTGTCAATTTACATATAATATGCTGAAGTTGTATTGATTATTGTTTATCCAGCTTGTTATTACATGACTATTGCAACCATGTATGTATTTTTAATATTATTTGCCATAACATGGCATTTATGAAATGTAACGAACTAATCTATTTCTAACAGTAATTATCCTGGGCATCTGTTTAGTCATATTACTATTGCATATTGTATTGCATAGGGAAAATATATACCAATAAAAATACTGATTTTCAAAACATGTTTTATTCATTCATTATCATTATCGCAATAAATTTTAGAATTGTATTTTAACATTCTATTTGAAAGATTAAAATTAACACAACCTCCTTCATCTTTTTCACTTTGCTTTGTTTTTAAAATTGCAGATACATTTTTGTTTATAAATCTGTTTCTTTGTTCTGTGTTTATTAAATTTATGTGTGAAAATATGCGCTCGCATATATACATAACAAATATTTCCTGAAACTAAATATATTATTGTATTTTAATGTACCATCACTGTTTGAAATTTTCCCAACTTCTTACCACCGCACCATATTTCTACCACCGCACTGTCCGCCATCGAATAGGGGTTCATCCCCATTTCTAGGAGCCTCTTCTTACTTGTACGAAACGGTTCTCAAGAACGTTCATGTTGCGTACTCTCAGGATCTGGAATGAGCATCCGGCTGAGGTTTTCTCAGCACGGTACGATATGGGGTTCTTCAAAAAAGGTGTTATAAAATTTTTTCAAAGCCGGCAGCGCGTTGGTAATACCTCTGGTGTTGCAAACGTCCATAAGCGAAGGAAGGCAACCCAAAATCGACAAGTACATACCAGATGCATCATCATTATAATGGTTCAAGGGCCGTTTGCCTGTCTGCTGAATTCTATCTATAAAAAACTTCCACCCAAAATTGTTCACAAAAGGGTGAGCGATCAAGTTTGAGTGTTCTATATTCTTCATAAATTAACTGCATTTGTTCTGGCTGTACTTCATATGGGTAACTTGGGAAAGTTTCTATTACATTTTTTAGAACTGCTAAATTCTTTATTCACGGTACTGTGTGGGTCAAGAAAGTTCAGTTCTTGAAAAAATTGATTTTCTAAAGGCAAACCTTATTTCAATTGTGTGCTCAACTCGATTAAAAAGATTGGCACCTTCTGAAAAAATCAGCAAATTGTTCTTTTATGTTTATGTTTCCCCTGTGTTTAATTAATTCTTGAGCCACTTGAATCCCTAAGTACATACCATTCAATGGCTAATTCACACCAGACTTTGGGTCTAATGTAAATACGTTGTCCTTATACTTTTTTATATAATTAGTTTTCATAAAGCAACTCAAAATCGACAAGTACATACCTGATGCATCAGAATTATAATCTTTCAATGCATGGATAGTCGCCTTGAAAAATTATGTGAAATTTGTTTACAATCGACAAAATGTAGGCTAAAAGGTAAAAGTACAATTTGTTTATATCATTAGTAAAAAATGATACAAATATGCTGATGACATAATACGCACTCAAATGTTGGTCTTGAAAGAACAACTGCGGTGCACTCCATTGCTCAATTATTCTACTAACACAAGCGTGAAGCGATAGTCATCTTATATCATAATGACGCAATAGTCTTTGTTTTTAAGTGTCTGTGAAATCCTGGAACTCAAACAAATTCCCTATGATGCTTGCTGCTTTGAGAGAAATATCCATATACTTTTTTTTATTATCTTTTCTAAATTTCTAGGCAGTATTTTGCACTTAATGCTGCAGAATGACATACACATTTTATAAAAAAGCACTTTATATTCACTTCTTTAATTTTTGCAATAACGCCAGAGTGTTGACCAAACACCACATTCGTAGTATCAGCATCGAACCCCATCAAATCTTTTATGTCTAAACCTAATTCAGATAACTTTGATGACAAAGTATAACACAAATGATCTGTGGTCTCATCTCCCCACTTAAGTCAATTAAATCAAAGAATTTGGTTTGTACTGTACATGTTGTTTCAGAGTAATTTTTATCTGTGCAGGTGCGGAGAAGGAATACTAACCTCTGTGGCCGGGGTCGGCCTGTCGTAAAAGGCGACAAAACAACCCACCCTAGCTACGTGGTAGGGCCTCAAGCCCGTCTGGATGGCGACCACCTTTGGTCTTAAGTATGCCGCCATAATAACCTTGTGTTGTGTTCCGGCATTAGTGACCCGAGTTCCTGTACCCTTATGGGACAGTAGCGTGTTCGCGATGCCACTGGCGTTGCATACACCTATAGGCGACGGTAACTGCTAAATCCTAAGCGGGCCGTCAGCCTGTCTGCTGTTCTACAGCAATAAAAAAAAAATATTTGATTACTATCACCATTACTTTTACTGTGGTGACATCTGTACTTTCGTCGATTACAATTGAATATACTGGTTTACCTGACGGAGATGCAGTACGAAAAATGTCTTCAATCGTATCTTTTTCAAATTCGGATCCTAAAACGTTATAAGTAATGGCGGCTGCTTTGGTTCTCTTGCAGGAAAACTCGCAATTTCGTAGTCGGGAAAACATTTCACTAGAATATCATTAAAATGGTCCATAGTTCAAAAAGGGATGTCGTGTTCTGAAAGAAAACTGCATAAACGCAGCTCCGCTTCTTCGTCTTTCAGTAGTATCTTTTTGAAAAATGTATCAACCTGGAAAGAAATAAAAACATATATGTATTATACAATTATGAACATCCACTAAATAAAACATCACCGAACTTCTTGACTTTAGGTACGGTAATGCTAATTAATAACAAGCTATATGTTGACCTTTGACTGTCCTTAATATTTTTTCAAGTTCAATTCATGCATTTTCAGTATTTGCATGTTGTTTTATAGATGCTAATCTCATCATCATCATCCCATCATTATGTCCCGGTTGCAAACCAAACTTTGGTTTCGGTGCCCGGGGTCGCTTTCAGACTTTTTCTACTCTTCTGAATCCCTGGTAGTGAGCCCATTGGCACGCATATAAACCCGTACGACGTCAAGCCAGCACTTTTTGGGTCTACCCCTCCTGCCGGGGCCTGGCGGAGGCGGCGTGGCCAGACATTTGTTTCCCACGTAAGCATCCGGTTGCTGTAAAACGTGACCGTACCAACGGAGCTGACACTTTATCTGCAATGAGAAGTTTCGCACTGCATGCTTTACAAAACTCGGCGTACTCGCCATCTTTATAATGTGAAAGCCACGAAGAAAGCTCCGTAATTTGTTCCCGTTCAGCCAAATAACTTTGCTGAAAACTAGACGTGTTTTTTGGATGGTTGCATAACAGCTCACAGCATGATAGCGTAAAGTAAAAAAAAAACGCGCTATATTTATATGACGACAAAAACGTACTACAAATTTGCGGAAATTCCGGAATTTTTGAAACAAAATATTAAACCAAATGCAGAACAATTTTTTTGTTCATTGTAACTGAATACATTAACTAAAATAAATAAATACATATCACAAGTATGTACATTTTAAAGTATTTCATAATTAATATGGTATTTATTACGTTACCTGCAGTTTTTTTTATTAAATTTTAATTAATAGCTGTGAATGATGCCACCGCCGCCAAAATAATATTGCATATGTATGTAATAAATAATAATTACACATAAAATCATGATCAATTTTCATTTATCGATTTATGGCCTCGATTAAAAAAAACTGATATTCGGAAAAGTCAATAAAATATACCGAAAAAGTATAAAATACTGAATCTGGTCACGCTGCTTTGTAATCGTTTAAATTCCTATTATTCAGCCATACAAAAGGCTATACAGCATTGCAGTGATCCAAAATTAGCCTCAATTTGTCAAATAATCGCGGCTTTTTAACAATCGAAGGCCATTGAAAACATTCCGCTTTATGCCCTATTGTCACTCCGTGCTATGGAGCGTGACTTGCGCACTATCTATAGGATATGGAGGGAAGGAGTCCCTTTGTAACGCTACTCGTATGTCTCGTATGTAGGTCCATATAAGACTGATAGGCATAATCAAAAATGAGTTATATTTACGAATTAGATTGAAAATAAATATGTATATACTTTATTATATAAAAACATATATTAGGTTTATATATAGTTATGTTGTCTTCTTTTTCCTCCTGCCCTTATCCTACATTATATGGGGTCAGCACAACATGTTACATGTTGTAATAGTTTTGGCTTAGTTTTTACAACCGGTCGGTTGTAGTTATATTGTTATGTTTATAGTTATGTTGTATATTAAATATGTATATAGTCTTAGAGTGATATCCGACAAATTCTTCCGGTTACGAACTTTTCATCCGAAACATATGCTTCAGGGCTAACCTGATAACTCCCAGGTCTTAAGGAAGAGATTTTTCATGTTACAATATCCCTCGATCTTGCATCCTGGTCAATGAACCAACGTGTACGAACTTCTAACTCATCTTAAAAACATTTGAAATCGGAATGTTACTGTTGTGATATAATAAGAGTAACCACTTGGAATTAAAAAACAAACTCGCTAGATTTGACTGCTCCCTTATAACTTGATCAATGTTTTCGCTTACACATAGTACATACAGAAGGGGCACAGTTGAATGGGATGTTTGATCGATACCCGTGTGACCCTGGCCCTCAGCCCTTTTACGCAAATGATAAACAATTTACGACCTTGCACAAACGATGTACTAAATTGTGATAATCTAATTTATTGATATTTTACATTCAATTAGTTTGTTGTTCCTAGGTCTTTAGTAAAATACATTGAACATTATCTAATCTTGTATTCCTTGGTCCACATTTTTTATGGTACTTAGCAGTAGTGGCAGATTTTGATTTCACTATCAAAATATCTAAACATCTTTATATAGGGTGGTTGCAAATAAAATTTTGCTAAATATATTCATTCATCTATTTCCTTGTGGATTTAAGCTCAAGAGAAGGAAGTGTTACGAAAGAGCACCGATTTAAATAGATTGTAAAGCATTGTATAAACGTACTTCAGGGCCCGAAATGGAGCTTCCGATGCAGCAGGAATGAAACTTTGTTAAAAGAACGAAACACGGTGAATCTATGTTCATTTTATATTATGAGCTGTATCTTCTGACTTCTTACTTCTGCTTGGCCTTTTCATTATTCTATCATCCGGTCGTCGTTAGCTTAAAATCCACCGCTGGACATAAGGCTCTCCCAAGGTACATCACTTAGCCCCAACTTTGGCTTGCATCCACGTCCTGCCAGCCGCTTTTTGCTGGTCATCACACCTAAGTGCATCCTACACCACTTTTCTATCAGCTCGTCCTTTGTGTAATGCCTATATATAACTATTCTATTAATAAGCCTTTCTTTTAATACTAAGTTTTTTATTTTTGTTTTTGTATATTTGAGTGTTGTCCCAAATAAATATTTTTTCTTTCTTCAAATATTATTTGTATAATATTTTCCATTTCTTGTGCTTACTGTTACTAAATTTACTAGACCCGGCAAACTACGTAAAATTCGTTCTCAGTGAGCGTCTAAATCGCGAAATCAGTTATATTGCTCAATTTCAAGTCAATCGGGTTGTTTAAGAGATCACGTGAGTGATATTTGGCTTATATAATATATAGATAAGTGTTATAATAGTAAGTTTTATTGAAGTGTAACTTCTTTGGGCGCATGTGGGTGAAATTTTTACGGATGAAACGGAAATTAGCGTCACGTTACGGATGAGACGCAAATTAGCGTCACGAAGATGTTAAACGTCTTTTCTAATACTTACATTTTTAAACTCGTGATATCTTTCGAATGGAATGTCCGAATTGAATAATTCAAAAAGTTATATAAAGGTATTGAAGCAGTCTTGAATATGAAGTAATTTATTTTGATAAGGATTAATACCAAGATACAAATAAAGAGCCTTTTCTAACGGCGGCATTTCAATTAAATTTTTAAATGAAAAGAACACTTATTGGGGCATAACTTTAATAGTTAGACATATGCTGTCGCGACATTTTTTGTAAATAATGATGTGTTCTGCAAAGTTTTCGCAGCGCACGCGATGTAAAGAATATTTTAGGTAAATTTTTTACACCTTGGGTTACATTATTTGCAGTTTTAATAAGGATCCCTAATTTTTTTGAAAATATAATATAGCCTATGTCACCCGGGGATAATGTAGCTTCCCAACAGGGAAAAAAATTTTCAAATTGGTTCAGTAGTTTCGGAGCCTATTCAATGCAAACAAACAAACAATCAAATCTTACCTCTTTATAATAATATAAATTAATATACCAAACATTTCCGTTCGAAGCGCAGTCCATTTATTAATTTTGGATATAGAAATCTATAAGGCGCCGGATTCATGGCCGTCTAGAGTTCACTAAATTAATTTGCCATAGAAGTTTCACTTCTGACATGTACGCACGCATTTTTTTTACTTTACAGCATTTAGAAAGATTAAGATCCCATTTTTGTAGCCATAATCTGAAAATTAAAATCTTTCCACTTAAAATTTCAACAACACTTGTCAAAAGTTTAAAGAAAAATTAATTGCTACCAACGAAAAACGGTGCATAGCCACGAAAGTGTTTGAGCGGCAATAAAAAGCAATTAATCACATCACGCCAACCCTTCAAAGTTGGTAGGCAGAAGTTGAAATCGAAAATAAGTTTGCTATTGTATCTGGCACGCGAATTGTTTTGAATCTCTGCCAACTTTTTGTCTAAAAGGTCATCTTTAACATGTTTTTTCTTTTTGTAAAGTTTAGTAGGTTAACTTTTTTTTTCTTGTGGTCATGGTCGATAATCTCATATGAAATATTCGTATGATCCGTAACTAGATAGTTCTTGGTCTTTGTGTCCATTAGTTATGTAGGTCTACATCTATATCTACGATGTAAGTTTACAACTAGTGCTGTAAAAACGTCGTATATTTTTTAAATTTCGGTATATTTTTACTTCCTCGTGAAGTTGTCAAAATTTTCACTAATCCCGAGCATTTAACTTCGCGCAATCTTCAAGTTCGGAACTAAGCAAAGAATAATTTGTTAAAAATAATCAATACATTAGACATTTTTATTGATTGAATAAGCTTGAATGTAATCAATTATTTTGAATTAAGGTCTCCGACAAAAGATACTCGTAATAGTTCAAGACAGATATAGTTCATGAAAAAAAAAATACATGTAAATACAATTCACATTCTCCATGCAGGGGTGGCGTAAGAATACTAACCACTGCGGCCGGGATCGGCCTGTCATAAAGGAGACAAAACAACCCTAGCTACGTGGTAGGGCCCCAAACCCGTCTGGATGGCAACCACACCTGGTATGTAATAACTTTGTGTTGTGTTCCGGGATTAGTGACCCAGGTTCCTATACTCCTAAGCGGACAGCAGCGTGTTCGCGGTGCCTTTAGCGTCGCAAACATTCATAGGCGACGGTAATTGCTTACTATAAAGTGGACTTAGTACCTAATAAAAAACATGTTTGTCTCGGGACGCCCGACAGAAGTGATAACTTAAACTAATCTAAGTTGAACTATTTAATATTGAAATTATTTAAGAGAAAAGCTTAGGTTATTACTTAAATTTTATGTATTATAATTAGATTATTACTTAAATAAATTATATGATAATGTAAGGAAAGTTTATTTATTAATAAAACCAAAAATAATTCAAAAATAACTAAAGTAACAAATAACGAATTTCCAATTTTTCCAAGAACTGTTTCAAAATTATATTAAATTAAACTATTGTAACCCTAATGTAGATTCTTTATAAAGAAAATTCAAAAAAACAACTGTATTTCATTGTAATAAAGTCGCAATTCGAATAGATCTAGCGCTGTGGGTTAGAATGAGAGAGGATCCTACTTACCTCTGCCGTTTGCTTGAGAGATAAGGAACCCAGACAGACTCGCGCCGTAACGTGTTACGTAACGAAGCGGTTTACCCTCCCATAAGAAGTTATCACTTCAAAAAGAAAGATAAGACACAATATACGACAGGAGATCTCCTAAGCGTTCTAATTTCGGAGTCCACCCAACAGCAGGCTAAAAGTAGTGTCACAAAACAAAAAAAAGATTTTCATCACCCCGATAGTTGGTGCACTCTCTAAACAACTAAACAACAAAAAATGCTTCGATGCAAGGTTTTCAAGAATATGTTCAAACAGCAGTTGCCGTGATATTAAACCATATTTTTTGTGTAGGTTATTTCGGCAGATAAAATACCCATTGGCGATAATCTACATTTTAGTATATCAATCAGTAAGTTACTATAATTTTAAATATTTTCGGTATTTCGATTCGAAACCTCTTAACCCACATGCCGGTGCCAGGCACAGCCAACCCGGATAACGAACGAGGTGTTGAGTTAACCTATGTAAGGAATTAACTGAATGCGTTATTTTCGCCCGGTTTAATTGCCAATTTACATCACTGTCTAAAAGATTTTGTGGATACTCTTTGTAGTGGTTTTTACCTTAAAAAATGTCTATTATCCTCTTTCTGTCTTACTTTACCTTTTTTATTGCCCAAGAACAGCATACAGGCTGATGGCTCACTTAATACTAAGCAGTTACCGTCGCCTATGGATATTTGCGACGCTAGGGGCACCGTATACACGCTGTTGTCCCAAAGGGGTACAGGAACCTGGATCATTAATGCCGGAACACAACACAAGGGTATTATGGCGGCATACTTATAGACAAAGGGTGGCTGCCATCCAGGCGGGCTTGGGGCCCTATCACGAAGCTAGGGTTGATTTGTCACCTTATGTGATGGGGCGACTCTGGTCGCAGGGGTTAGTATTTTTACTCCGTCCCTGCGCGTCTTATTCATGTAAATAGGGAACATGTCCTCAATATTCGTACTTTTTTTAGCAATATCACAATTTACGCCATGCACCTTATCTTGTGTGCATATAATAATTATATTGCTTAATAAAGTCGTAAAGTCTAGTCGCCTAGTAAAGTTGTAGGATATGCGCTCGCGCGAATGGCGTCCAACCTATAATAACCTTGTGTTCTATTTCGGCATTAGTGACCCACGTTCCAGTACTCCTATGCGGACAGCAGCGTGTTAACGGTGCTTCTAGCGCCGCCAACATCCATAGGTGACGGCCACTGGTTACTATTAAGTTCGCCGTTAACTTGTCTATTATCCCACAACAATAAAAATATTGTTTTTCTAAAAAATATTGATATATTGGATATAAGTGATCATCAATATTCTAGCATTTACTTAATTTTTGCTAAAGATTTCGCATCATCATTTTAATGTTTCCAATTGGTTTGTGAATACGGCTGCCCCTAGAATTCCTACTTTTTTATCTATCAAGCATAAGCATGTTTCATAATCAAGATAGTTATATAACTGCATAAATAGGTAAGCTTATCACACAGTATAATAACTAAGACTACTTTTGGTTTCAGGCATAAACTTGAAAAAAGCCTTTGTTACACTGACAGTGCCCTTTATTAGCTAAATCGTTCATGTCAGTACCTCATAACCGGGATTAGGTAATTTATTTACTTGTGACAGTAAATAAATATGGTGAATATCAGCGTTCACCGCAACGGTTACTAGGTTTATTTTATTCCTGTAACTAATTTGTCTATAATAGACTTTTATATCTAAACTCGTTATTTAATGGCAAGTTATTTTACGTCGCCATTATTTCTTCATGATTTTTATTATTTAAACCAATTGTTACTAAATAAAGATATTTTAATATGTTACATGTTTTCATGTATTATTTTTATATATGTTTTTTTTTTATTGTGGGATAGCAGACAGGTTGACGGCACACTTAATGATAAGCAGTTACCGTCCCCTATGAATGACTGCGACGCTACGGGCACCGCAAATACTCTGCCACGAAGATAATAATTAATGAGGCCCTTTTTGAAATACCCTATGACGTAATGCGGTGGAAAAATATCAACCGAAAGCTCATTCCACGTCCTCACTGTGTGCAAAATAAAGGTTCTGGAGAACCTTTGCGTGCACGACAGTACAGGCTCCGGAAGTGAGCATGAAGCCATCGGTTTAGGAGGCATGGCCTCTCTACTCTAGAGCGAACTTACAGTAGTTGTCTTCGTCTTCAATGTTGTGTTTATTCCACATTAAGCGAGAAAAAACTGCCTACGAGGTGCATGTTAAAAAGCGGATCCACGTGATGACAGGCTGACGTCCCGCTTAGAATTTAGCAGTTACCGTCACCTATGGGCGTTTGCAACGCCAGTGGTATTGCAAATGTCACTAATGCCGGAACACAACACAAATTTATTATGGCGGCATACTTAAGACCAAAGGTCACCAATCAGACGAACTTGAGGCCCTACCACGAAGCTAGGGTGGGTTGTTTCTTCATCCCTGCACGGATAAACATTACTGATGAATATTAGAGATTCACTAAATTAATTCACGATGCAAAATGTTGCTGGGCAAAGTGCCTCGGCAATACACTCGCCGTGGCTCTCGTGTCTTGACAGTGGCAGTGACATCTTCATAATATGGACATTCGCGAAAGCGTATGTAACTTGTAAGTCCATTGCTAAATCGCATAAATTATAATTGCAATTACGGTTTAATGACTGACACAATACAAAAACAACTAATGTACATACTAAGAATAACTTTTTTATTTTTTATTTTATTTTTATTTATTTGGGAAACATACGATTACAATACATCACAATATAAAGAAAACATACATAACGATAATTATATTTAATAAAAATAGAATAGAATATTCTTTATTGTACAAAACCGATACAGATTACATTAAATATATAAATATATATTGGGATATTTATGACACTAAAATGCTACCTATTTTAATTAAATTCATAACTATTAACATTCAATTGATGACCCCATGTCTCCATGTTTCTATAAATATTGATGATAGAAAAATACATTGGACCGCCATTTGCACTTCGTGTACTCGATAATCGATTTGCTTTCATATTCGGTGTTTGTAACAGATGCCGTACATGAATGATGAATGGTATAATTGAAGTACATTAATTTGTTAAAAAATCATAAAACACCTGCAACAATTATATAGCACGATTGAGAGAAAATACATTGAGAGTAGATACTGTATAAATTTGAAATATAAACTAAACTGTTAAAATTTTTAACTACTTTCGTTAAGTAACTTGTTTACATTTTTTTATCCTATCATTAAATAGTATTCGTCTTTAAAACTTTTAAACCAATCTGTATACGAATTTTACACTTTCAAGTCTGAGGTACGTAGTCAAGTATTTTATTGCCGGGCAATATTTCTACACTGCGTCAATCCTATTCCGTGGCACATACACAGCAATAAAATAGATAGAAGAGAGGATACTGACGCTTCAACCACAAAAACCCTACAGGACATAGTTTTCTTAAGAAAGTAGTACTTTTTTTTAATTTATTTATCAAATTCACAGTTATTACATTGGCTTAATAAAATAACAGCACAAAAAACCACTAAGGTTTGTACAATGCCATCGAAACTTAAGTCTACGCACGTTCAAATGACTGAGTAAATTTAGATTACAATTTCTGTAAAAAGTATTTTTTAAGTGAGGCTTTAATATTTTTTTGGGTTATATTATCTCTTATATTTGTTGGTAAATCGTTTAATAATCTTGGAACTAAGTAGGTAGTTGTGCGCTTGCCGTACATATTCTTCGCGCCGCTGATAGCAAACCGGTTTTGAGCAGCGGCCCGAGTATATACAGCGTGCTTCATTTTAGTTTGTATTTTTTTATTAAAAAAGTTTTCCTTGAGTATCATTTTTTAAATTGAATTTCTACAGGTAAAATCTTGCAGTGTTTAAAAAGACTGCTTTCATCATCAGCAAATTTATGTTTGACATTTAGGGAAACAATATTTTTTAATATTTTATGTTGCAGTCTTTACTGCTGCGAGCTAACAGCAAGATTAGGTATATATACTCTTAGTACTCCTCTAATTCTGCTGCTGTATTCTATTTAATGTCTTTTACGATACAAAAGGAATGATATAGCCTTATTCTTCTCTTCAGCAATTGAGCTGGATAATAGCTTACGGTTCTTTCCATCAACATCTTTTAAGATTTAGTAATCATATAGGTGTTTTATTTCAGGTTGTTGAACCAATAAACCGACTGTTGGAGACGGTGCCGTTCGACTGTGTATTCTATTCGTTGGATTGGCACCCGCCGGACCACGTGTCGTTCATTGATAACGTGCATATGAGGGAGTTGCATCCATCTAGTCCTGTAAGTTATTAGAACTAGACTTTTAATTGAGAAAATATAATAATGAATTAATAATTAATCAGCAGGAAATATCTGTCGCATGAGAGCTTTTTTATTGATGAGGTACAGCAGATAGACGGCCTACTTAATAGTGAGCAGTTACCGTCGCCTACAGATGTTAGCGACAAACTGCCAGCAGCCCACGATACGGAACCGGAACCTAGATCTAATCAAGGGAACCAACCTGGGAGTTAGAGAGGAGTGGTTGCCATCCAGACTATCCTTTTACGACACTCCGCCTGCGGTCTCAGGTGCTAGTATTCATACACCTTCCTTGCACGGAGAAAAAGCTAATTTAAGTTTTTTTTAGACTTTTAAATAAAAGTTGTTTGAATTAGATTTGTCTTACATAATCATTTTGGTTGCAAAATCTTATCTTCTAGAACTTGTTTACCTTTAAAACAACGCTGGAACTTTATACTTTTTAATTTGAAAGTGAGATTTAACTATTAGTAATATAAACAAACGATTAGAGAATTTAAGTGACCTTTTTAATGTACTCATTTACGAAGTATGTGGGAAGCTACAGTAAATAAAAAAAGTGATTATTTTAGTGATTATATTACATTTAATTGCCTTACTGCTGTCATTTGTGACCCCAAGATGTCGGCTAAGTTGAAGGGACTGGCCCTCTCGTTATGTGGGGGGCAAATGTTTAGCTATGCCGCCTCTGCTTGGAACGGACCGGATGGGTAGACCCATAATGTGCTAGTTTAACGTCGTATAACGTGATATGCGTTCCAATGTACTCACTATCAATGCTTTGAATATCATGGACAGAATTTCGGACCAATGCCTCCATCCGTGAAGAACTCCGCATCAAGCAGCATCTGTCCGCATTGGTCCAGTCACGTATTTTCAAATTTTTCGGCCACGTTTCAAGGCGAATCAATTACTCCATAGAGCGTCTCGTTGTCCAGGGCAAGGTGGAGGGGACCAGATCACGTGGAAGATCACCCATGCGATGGACCGACCAGATCAAATCGGCTGTGGGCGGACCTTGGCATGAGTGCACCAGAATGTCTGTGAATCGCGAGAAATGGCGTAAAATCATACAGCGAACAATATCTACCTCTAATAGTACTACCAGTTGATCACGACCGCTCTGTAAAGAGTGAAACGACTAAGAAGAAGAAGTACTCACTATCAGGAATACCAAATACCGTGCGAAGTGGGAGAGCGGAACCCGGGCACCGAAGCGTAAGTTTGGGTAGCAACCGAGATTTAATGCTGAGATGATGAGAACTGTACAGTTGCCTCTTTCATTTTTAATAAATAAATTATGTTATACATAATTATTTGACATAGGTGTCCGCGGATAAAGCTTCAGCGCACGACACGGTGATATTTGCTGGCCCGCCGCCCATGAAACAACGCCTCTGGCCACGCCATTGCGTGCAAGACACCTGGGGCGCTGAGCTCCACAAAAATCTCAAGGTAGAACCTTAAAAATCTCACATAACGAGTACAGTCGATCAAGTACATCTTAATCTGTATATTTTCTAAATATACTTGACTTTTTTTTAAACTGAGTGAAAGGATAAGAAATAGTGAGATAAGGAAACGTTGTGGTCTGAAAGAAGTTGTAGTGACAAAAATTGAGAAAGGTATGCTAAGATGGTTTGGGCATGTTGAGAGAATGAATGAAGAACGATTGACCAAAAAAGTGTATAAGGCGAGTGTGAATGGAAGTGTTGGAAGGGGTAGACCTAGGCGGACGTTTCGAGACCAGATCAGGGACGTCTTAAAAAAAGGCCAGGTCAAGAGTACCCTAAACCGAAGGGCATGTATGAAGGGAATAATGAAAGTGGACAAAGCGAAACAAGTATGTAAGGATCGTAGCAAGTGGAAAGAAGTGGTCTCTGCCTACCCCTACGGGAAAGAGGCGTGATTATATGTATGTATGTATGTATGAGCAGAGAGGCACACGATAGCATGTGATCACCGTCGTCTATGGACGTTTACAACACCAAAAGCATTGCCAACGCGATGCCGACCCCTAAGAAATTCTATAACGCGTACTGCGATGGCAAAAGCTTAGCCGTAGGTTCATTCCATATCAGAACAGTACGCTCTTATAGTTTACACGATTATTACATGGTTCTTTTGTACATTGGACATTCATATGATTTAATGCACAGATATATATGTATTTAATTGTTTATTTGTAGGTAGTAGAAGGGGCGGTGAAAGTGTACAAGGGCACAAATCCAGAGGTGGACTCGTATTCAGTGTTCTGGGACAATAAAAAACTGACCGACACCAGTCTCAGCCAGCAGCTGCGCCTGCGCAACGCCACCGACATTTACATTTGTGGCTTGGCTTATGACGTATGCGTGGGTATGTACTATTCGATATTATTATGACATATTAGTCTTTTAAATAATAATCATAATTTTTTATTATAATACATACATACATATAATCACGCCTCTTTCCCGAGGGGTAGGCAGAGACCACTTCTTTCCACTTGCTACGATCCTTACATTACTTGTTTCGCTTCGTCCACTTTCATTATTCCCTTTATACGTGGCCTTCGGTTTAGGGTACTCTTGACCTGGCCTTTTTTCAAGACGTCCCTGATCTGGTCTCGAAACGTCCGCCTAGGTCTACCCCTTCCAACACTTCCATTCACACTCGCCTTATATACTTTTTTCGTCAATCGTTCTTCATTCATTCTCTCGTAATAATAAAATACTAATATGTAACTCCTAGCAGGTGTAATTGACAACCATTAAAACAACGATTAAAATTGGATTTATTGTTTTTTTTTTATTTAATTTTCAATCCGTGGTTCTCTACTTACAATTAGCCTAGAATAGTACGATAATAAAGTGCATAAAAGGCGATATGGCAAAAAAGGGTCTGAATTTTTAAATGAAGCCTAAAAGTAGATAGTGGAAAGAGAGAACATGTTGTGCCTACCTTATGTAATGTGGGATAATGGCTGGAAGAAGAATAGTACGATGAGATTTTATCCATATGATATCCAGCGTCAGAAACATTCTTATTTCAATGATAAATAACTAACTCTATGTATTTTTTAATTCTATTGATACATTGCAAATAATTGTACGCATGTTTCAAATGTTGGGGTTAAGGTGCGACAGTGGCGGACGCGTTGGCGATCGGTTACCGCGCGGTCCTCATAGAGGACGCGAGTCGAGGCGTCGACTTGGCCGACATCGAGAAGACCAAGGCCACGGTCCTCAACAACAACGGCGTCATAGTCAACTCCGATGACGTGAGTGAACTTATTTAATATAAGCAAACAAATAAATCTATTTAGGACAAATTAACAAGCCCTCTGATACAAAAACAGTCAATCTGACCCGCCGCTATAGATGTTCCACATCAATGAGCCGACGGCAGATGTGAAAATTCGAAATTATTTACGACAGAAAACAAATGCATATGTAATGAAAAATTATATTTATATTTTTTTATGAAAAAATTATAGAAAAAGATGACTGTTTATTTAATAAAATATTTATATTTATATAATTCAAAAATAAAATGTATACTCTAATTATATAAATGTAATTAACTTACTGTTGATTTGAATCACTTGTTAGTGTGGGGCGTGTCGTCAGGCCAACAGTCGATCTGACCCACCGCTATAGATGTTTCACATCAAAATAATTAACAAAATTAAACTGGATCCAAACTCGACATGGTGATAGCCAACTAAGACCAGCGCTGTATTACCTTTAAATAGATAAACCTTGTTACCATAATCCCTGCAAGAACCATAGCAGTTGGGACACTAACAAAAACGTGTTATTGCTGAAAAACAGCAGACAGGCTGACGGCCCAATTATAGTAAGCAGTTACCGTCGTCCATGGATGTTTGCGACGCTATTCACGCGGCGAACACGCTGCCGTCTGGATAGGGGTACTGCAACCTGGGTCGCTTCTGCCGGAACACAACGCAAGGTTATTATGGCGCTATACTTATAGATGTTTGGTTGCCATCTAGACGGGCTTGGTGAACACCCAGCCGATGGCGGGCAGTGCGGTGGTAGAAAGACGACGAGGGCACCATTCTAAATAGCTCCTCAGAACACTCCCCGTTGTACAGACGGTAGAATACGCAGAGACGCAGTCTCTCCGAAGTCCGAGCGTGTCTAGATCGTCTGTGAGCATGAGATCGCGCACAAAACGGACTGCTCGCTGTTAGATGAAGTCTAGGGGATTGAGCTGACAGGCGGGTGCACCAGTCCATAAATGTGAGCAGTACTTCATATGCGGTCTGACCTGTGCTTTGTATAACACAAGCCGTTGCCTTGGACTGAAATACTGCTTGGACCGGCACACCTAGCTTTTTGGAGGCAAGCTTACCTTTGCCCTCTGATTGTCCCTTGAAATGCACATCATTCGTAATGTCGACACCAAGGATCCCAATACTGCTTGTGATGGAAAGAGGGGTTTCTTGGAACTTTGGCACAGGAGCGAACGGGGTTTTCTTGGCAAGAGAATACGCAGACTTGCGTCTTCGAGGGATTGAACTGGATAAGGTTTTGTGGTCCCCATTCAGAGACTCTCAAGTTTTCTACTTCAGACACAAGTCTGACTCGACTTTCTTCCAAAACCGCAGGACAGAGGTTTATACGATTAGAGTACCGTACATCGCCGGTGCTATCGTCTGCATAGCAATGAAAGCCATCTATGGATAACATATCATTGATATGCAGAATAAATAGCGTCGGCGACAGCACACAACCCTGGAGCACACCAGCATTGTTAGACTTCACATTGGAGCAGCAACCGTCAACAACGACCTTAATACTGCCCCCAACGAGAAAGTTGGATAGCCAGGTGCAAAGACTCCCAGGTATCCCGTAAGATGGAAGCAAGAAGAGCCCTTTGCCAGACCCGATCGAAGGCCTTAGCTATGTCTAGGCTAACAGCCAGGGTTTCTCCTTTGCTCTCAAAGGCTTCAGCTCAATGGTGCGTTAGGTAGCCCAGGAGATCCCCAGCAGACCAACCATGTCGAAAACCGTATTGGCGATCATTTAGTAGCTGGGAATCCTCTAGGTAACCCAAAAGTAGTGCATTGATAATCCGCTCCATCACCTTTGAGAGCAAAGAAGTTATCGCTATAGGTCTGTAGTTGGATGGGTCTGTCCGGCCACCCTTTTTGGGAATAGGATGAACATGGGCCACCTTTCACGAAGCCGGGACACAACCTTTGCGGTAGGATAAGGTAAAAAGTCGGTAAAAACTAGAGACAGCTCAGTCGAGCACATCCGCAGCACAATAACGTAGATACCGTCTGGTCCGGTGGACTTCTTGGCATCGAGGGATCGGAGGACACGTCGCACGGCTTTTTGTGAAAACTGTACCTCCGACATTGTGGAGTCTCCACATATTCTAATAAAAGGTGGAGATTGTCCCCCGTCATCAAGAGTCGAATTGGCTGCAAAGGTTTCGCCCAAAAGATCGGCTTTATCTTTGGCAGCATGAGCCAGGCGGTAAGGGTTAACATAGTATATTAATTATTTGCATTTTTTATTTTTTATAGGTACTGGCCATGGTGGAAGGACGCGACAGGCGGCCAGAACTGGGATACAAACTGGCCATGGAAATCAAAAACGCTATGGACGAGAAATAAGATAGTGATGAAATTAAGCATCCCCTAGTGGAGGAAGTGGGGAACCTCATACGCCACTAAAAATAATCGCGATATAATTGTATTTATTTATCTCACGTTTTTACAGCATTAGTAATAAAGCATTACACACCAGCTAGTAATATGGTCATGGCCAGGAATAAAGGCAGAGCTGCCTCTTTTTGAAGGAGTTGAAAAAGACTACGAACTTTTCGGAAGTGTCACAAAATTATTATTATTTATTTATTTCAGACAGTTACAATATCATGCCCATAGTGGTTTAGTAAATTATAAGTAAACTTAAAAATCTATTTTATTTTATTGTTTTATTGTATTGCGTAGGACAGCAGACAGGCTGACAGCCCGCTTAGAATTTAGCAGTTACCGTCGCCTATAGGTGTTTGCAACGCCAGTCGCATCGCGATCACGCTGCTGTCCCATAAGGGTACAGGAACTTGGGTCATTAATGCCGGAACACAACACAAGGTTATTATGGCGGCATACTTAAGACCAAAGGTGGTCGCCATCCAGACGGGCTTGAGGCCCTACCACGTAGCTAGGGTGGGTTGTTTTGTCGCCTTTTACGACAGGCCGACCCCGGCCACAGAGGTTAGTATTCTTTCTCCGCCCCTGCACGGATAAAATCTATTAGTAAACATAAATTATGCTGAGCATTTGTCGCCTTTAGCGACTCACTGTAGAATTATGGTATACGATTACTCTTATTATGGCACGACATGACTAACTTTAGTTAATAGACCTGGAGTGTTGTTAGTATTTTTCCAGCAACCCCTTCTGGTTCGGAAAAATTTAATCCACAAAGGAAACATCTAGTCAAGGTATTTATTTCTTCGTGTGATTTATTTATTTCATCCTACAATTTAAATGTAGTGTAGAAGTTAGGATACTTTTTTTTTTATTTTTGTGGCTCGGAACTCATTTGGTAAAAACCTCCACCAGCTGCGCTTCTTCCGTTGAAAGACCTCAACATATGCAAGACAAAATTCAGTTCAATGGCTGGAGTTCAGAAGACAGGCCTCACCTGGGAACAGGCGGTCACCACTGCCTATGAATTTTTGCAACACGAGGCATTTACAACGCTGCTAGCCACGAAGGAATTTACTAAAAACCCCATATCGTACAGTATGAAACTCCAAAATCTTGAGAACAGTTTCATACAATAAGAGGGTCTAGGAAAATATGGGAATGAACACCGAGCCAATGAAAGGCACCATTCTCCATGATTAAGTGTTAAAAAGTTCCTTTTTGAAGTTATATTTCTTTTGGCGCATTTGAAAAAATGTATAACAGTAAAATTTTTATGATGCGCGCACACCGATAGCAAAAAAGCGAACACGATGAAGTTAGCTGATAGCTGTCTCGTAAGTTTCTATGAAAACTTGTAACTAAATTCACAGTAGTTCCTCAAATATTTATAAATCTACAACACGTGAATATACCTAGTCAGGTCATAAATTCTGTCACATGTTTAATGTAAAATAATTGTAACAAGTTTATTCATTATGTAACCATTCATATACCAAAATGAACTTAACAAAACATAGATTCTTATGACATTAAAGTTTATTCAAAATGACCTCCGTGATTTTGAATACAGGCCTTCAATCTGCGCGGCCAGTCGTCTATCGCAGCACGAACGAGGTCCATGTCAATATCGGCGGCTGCCTTAATCAAGGATGTCTTGAGTGACTCCAAATTGGGATGAGGCTTTGAGCACGCCTTTTCCTCCAAGTGTTGCCATATCTTGTAATCTAACGGATTCAAATCTGGACTGGAGGAGGGCCAGTCTTCGTGCCGGATGAAGTCGATTTCACGCGCCGCCAGCCAGTCTTGTGTGCTCTTCGCTCTATGAGCTGGCGCCGAATCTTGTTGGAATACCCAGTGCCTGTTATTGAACATGGTATGAGAAACAGGTTCCACAAGGTTCGTCAGGACTGTATTTTGATACACAACAGCATTCGTTTTTACACCTTTCTCACAAAAATGTACCTCTGTTAAGCCCCAATAAGAAACTCCCAACCATACCATGAGCGAGGATGGAAAATGACCTCGTTGGACAAGCGGAATACGGTTGCTCGCTTCTTCACTACTGTGTGCGTACACCTTATCATTTTGTTTGTTGTAGCTCTCTTCTACGGTAAACATTTTTTCATCCGAAAAAAGAATTTCCCGATATTTTTTTCCCGCGTACCGCTTCAACAAAGCGCGGCATCTCTTCAGTCTCAGGTCCATTAGACGAGCATTCAAACGATGTCCTGTTTTTCTTCGATATGCCCGAAGCCCTAAGTCTTCATTTAACACCCTTTTCACCGTGGTTCTGCTTAACCCCATCTGAAGGGCCAACCGTTTCTGCTTACGTTTGGGATTTCTTTGAATTCGTGCCTTCACAGCTTTTATCACTGCTGGAGTCCTAACAGACCGAGGGCGACCACTTCTTGACCTGTCATCTACACTAGAGTCTTCATTGTATCGTTTGATGGTACGATAAACGAATCTTTTGGTTATATTCAAATTTTTCAGTATGTTAAAAATTTGAATTGGCGCGTAACTGCAACGATGCAACGCAATAACTGCAACACGGTCTTCTTTAAGCGTCCACTCCATATTTAAAAATGAGTAAAATTCTTCTTTCTATACATTTTTATTTTCATGAACAATTCGAAATTCGAATTCAATAAACTTTTTTGTGGCCAGCATTCTAAAAGAAAAGTTTTTACTGTGTGACAATAATTATGACCTGACTAGGTATATATCGCATGCTTAATCATAAACTGACCGATTATGATTTAGGTCTAAAGTAAGATAATATAACGGGCAGCATTGTATCGACGCCCTCTATCGGCCAAACTAAGATTTATTTCGATATCTCTTTCCCACACTGAGTTACCACTATTTAGTTATAAGTCAATATATGGGATAAGTAGTAAATGACAAAACGTTTTTTGCGATTTCCCAAAAAACAGGTTTTTTGAGTTAGGTCAGTTTATGATTAAGCATGCGATATGTGTGTATGTTATTTTAAATTATATAATTATGGTGATAAACCGAGTTCCTCTCTATAGTTAATATTAATTTATGATTGCGGCGGCATTAGACATTTTCATGTGATTTGAAAGTTATCTTGTGACTGATTTATTTATTTAAACTTTAAGACAGTTGTATCGCCAGTATTATTTGTGATGTAGGGACATTAAATTTACATGCTTAAAGTATATGTATACAATTATTTTAATTCTTGCTTTTGATTTGCAATAAAAATAATGACATAATAATAAGTAGAATTTAATATGACAGACTAGTTTGTGAAGCTAGTGGGTATTAGGGAGCCATCCATAAATTACATTTTTAGAACTCCGTCCACTTAATGTGACGTCACACATTTTGCATCACATCGGGGGGGTCCTAAAATTTGACAATCTGTTAATGGGGGTTAAAAAGTCCTAAAATTCGTGTGACATAATTTATGGATGGCCTCTAATGTGATATAAGAGGTTTCATAAACTTGGTCGGAAGCAATATTTATTATGCTGATGAAATGAATGGAATCAAATATGACATGGTTAATTAAATTCACAGTTGTTGCTAATTAGATGGACAGCATATCATAACCCACAGGATGTGCAAGTTATTTGTATATGTCAAAGTTGAAATATGATTTCAATGTTAAAAATAAAAATGCAATTATTTTATTATCTGTTGTAAGAGATAGTTACGTTAGACTCATTTCCAGCTTTGTGGTTACGTTTCGCAAACTGAAACGACTTTTGGGTTCATTTTATATTCCTAGTCGTTGTTCCCTTCTTTTATATTAATAAAAAAGTAAACAAAAGAATGGTATTGAATCCCAGTTAAACATTTTTTGTTTTCATACAATTTGTGGATATTGAAAGCGATCAATAAATTGGCCGCCTTTATCACAAAATACACTTCGTGTTAGCAATGTTCTGTACTTAGATCTGATATTTTTCATGACTTAAAAATAGTACTTATTATTCATTAATAAAACTTTGAACGGTACTTAAAATTGCGTGCGAACGTTATTTTGTATCAAATTTTTCCCTATTTTTTGATTTTTTTGAGAATTAGTGTCGATACATTATTTATATTAGAAACCGCACACTTTTAGGCATTCCTAATTTAGTCTAGAGATATATTCCAAATAAAGATCTGTAGTATTGATGGGTTTATCCATTATTAATTATTTATAATAACTTATTTTAGATGTAGTTACTGTTTATTCAAAATACTATGGCACGTGTTGGTATAGAAATGGTACAAGTTTTATTTGACAGTGTTTAGATTTAAATAAATTTTGTGACGTCATTATTTACAAATGTATATCTTTATTTTGCGAGTAAGTAATAGCGATGGGACGGGTCCAATTTTCGCCTGCGTCAGCATTCATTTTAACTCAGCAAATTCGACCCAGATTTCAACTCCGATTCAATGTTGCGTGAATGTGATGTTTTCAAATTGATCGTTTTATCGCCGAGACAAAGTACGGACCATGTAACGAGTGTCAAAGGACGAACAATCAAGTATATTAAAATTTCATTTCAATTAATTTAAAATATGGTAATAATTCAGTTAGAATAAAAAAGGACGTTTTAATTGCACAATCATTTCCATTTAAAGAATACAGTCGACTCTCGTTAATTCGAAACTTGAGGAACTTTTAAAATATTATGAATTATTAAATTTGAAATATTAAAAGTTTCATAATTTTCAATAAAAATAAATATGAAAGTTTGAGTTAGAGAGAAAGTTAGAGTAAATTAAATTATTGTGCAACATAGTGATGTTGCACAATAGAAAAGTGTTTCTTGCTATCTCCCCCACTGTTTCGGTTACTCTTTCTTTTCAGCAGTTGTCAAGCATTCATACTTTTTAAGATTCGTAACTAATACATACTTTTAATATGTATACATACAACCAACAAAAGAGTAACTGAAACTACTACACTAACCAAAGTAATTAGTGCGGAAGTGCGTGTCAAACTAATCATACTTGTTTTACAATATGCAATCTGAAAACGTTGAATCGAAGAGTATTTGGCACCTATGCGTTCGAATTAACGCGTCGTTTTGTTAGGTACGTAGCGATGTTTATATTCGAATGGTAATTCGCTTGAAATTTTATTTTTTTATAATTTTATTTAAAATATAATATTTTTCGAAACATTAAGAGATGTTTTTAGGAACTCGTGATAACTTCGAATTATTACAGATTTGAATTAGCGAGTCGACTGTACTTGTATGTTTATTCATTATAATGTTTCAAAAAATAATCTATTCTTTGTTTGAATCAAACTAACCCGTATAAATAAAGAATATTGTAACCGACAGTATGCTCGCGGTCCGTCGGAGATCGCAGCGTCGTATTTTCCCGATCGAGACCGAATGAACTCAGTAGCCGCGAAAATAAACGAGTTTAACTTACAGGCTACATGTTATTCGACCCGTCCAACCGTTAAAACCTATTATTGTGCTATGTTGTTCTGAATTTCAAAATACAATTTTTTTTTTCAGCTTTTAGATCTAATAGAGATGTACCAATGCACCATTAAAATTTTAACATTATTTATTTTGTTTAATTTTTTATCTACTTAATTTCCATTTACTAAACATGGTCAGTTCCAAAAGTTCGTATCTGAATGTCATGTCTTTAAAGTTGCCAGTGTCAAGGTTTAATGACATTTCTATAAGACTATCATTAGGTCGAGAAATGCCACTTTTGTAATTTGTGTAAAAATGGGGTAAAAATAATAGAAACATTGTGATAAAAAATTTAATTATCAAAAACTACAACCTTATACCTAACTACTAATTATTTTAAAAACTTAACAATAATATGGATTTAAAATTGAGAGAAATGTCTCTACGTAATGACGTACGATGGACTTACTATTTGTGCATTATAATTATCATGACTGCAAATGAAAAGTCAACGATAATCCAAAGCATCAACATCGTCCGCAAAACCAAATATCATAAATTCAAAGCTTCTTTGCATTTTGTAGGATCAGCAAGTTGTAATTTATTATGAGCTATTTAAACCAAACGAGACTGTCATTGGAGATCGCTATCAACGTCAACTGATGGCTTTAAGTCGAGCCCTAAAATAAACAGGCGGTATACATAACGTGACCATTTTTTTCGTGTCAAAGCGGGACGCCTACGGAATTTCGTATATTATAAACAAATACATATATAGGGTACGTCAGTGTAAGATATATATTTAAGTGCAAAATAAAAATTATGGTTTAAAAAATGACTTGAAATAATTTATTATAGTATTTTTTTTACCCTCACTGGTATCTTAATTCTTACATCAACTTGCCCTAAAAATAATATTTATAAATAATTTCGCAACAAAAAACTACTTTGCTACTAATTTATGGTCTATCCCGTTCTCGCATGTCAGTCGCTCGCTCTCGCTTGTTCCCGACTGTCAAGTATCAACCCGCGTCTACGCTGCGATGCCGTCTTTCGCGATATTAATGTAGGCATGTAATTAAGTACATAGGTATAAAGGTTTATTCGTATAAGCGGGACATTTTTGTTCACGTTGGGGGCAGCGGGACGGACAGCCTGAAAGCGGGACTATCCCGCCCAAAGCGGGACGTATGGTCACGTTAGGTATACAAGGAGACCTAGCAAATTAATTTTGTTAAAATGTTCGGCCTCATGTAATAAAAACCTACCTAGAAACACTTAAAAGGTAAGTTTTACCCAATCCGCCATATTCATAATTTCATAGCACATGGCTTGGCTAAGAATTACTCCCAATTCTTACGAAGTTACTAAAGAATGGCTTGATTGCCCCAAGACATGATTTTTCTGACGCGAAAAACATTTACAATCTTTGGTAATGGACAATGCTTCAAATGAAATGTTTTTGTTTCTTATATCAAGCTTTTATTTTGTAAAATAAAAACTGCAAGAACTTATTCAAGAACCTTATCATATTTTTGGTTTTAAATTATTATTGAGAAATGTTAATATAATGTCTAACATTATAACTAGTTGAGCAGGAGATTTATATTATTATTATCACAATCATTAATATTACAAAGTACAAAATGTAGAAGAGTTCTCGGCCTAATACAGAAATTGCATTCCAATCAGCGAAAATTTATTATTCCTGCTTGGGTCTCACTAGTTCGTATGAATCGTATGACAAGTTTCAACTTGTTCTCTCAAGTAGTTTACACGAATTTCCGCAGTAAACGTCTTACGTGTTTTTCGTTAAAATGGATAAACTTGAATATCGTGCAGTCATAAAATTCTTCGTTTTGGATGGATTAACCCCTAAGGAAATCCGAAGTAGACAAAAGTTTACGGGGTCTGCGCCTCCAATGTTAAATCGTTAAAAAGTGGGCAGCTGAATCTAAACGCGGCGCACGCACGTCCCTCGAAGATGACCCACGTGAAGGACGGCTAAAAACCGCAATTTCACCGGAAATCATCGAAAAGGTGCACGATATCGTGATGGATGATAGGCGTGTTAAGGTGAGTGAGATAGCTGAGGCCGTGGGAATATCGGAAGAAAGAGTGCGAAACATCTTGCACGAAGAATTAGGGATGCGAAAGCTGCGCATGGTGGGTGCCGCATTTGCTGAATACCGGTTAAAAGCAAATGTATGTGGAAACGATATTCACAGCAATGTTTGGATCGATTGAATAGGGATTCAACCGATTTTGTGTGACAATTTGTTACCAAGACAAGACATGGGTCCACCACTACATGCCAGAAATGAAACATCAGTCGAAGCAGTGGGTAGAAACCGGTGGTTAAGCGCCAAAAAAAGTGAAGTCGATCGCATCTGCCGAAAAGGTCATGGCCAGTGTATTTTGGGATGCGAAAGGGATGTTAATTGATTATCTTAAAAAGGCAAAATAATTACAGGCGAATATTATTCCAAAGACCAAAGTAATGATAATAGACCGCGCCAATAACAACTCGCCTGAAGTGACAAGAATTGCGAATTGCGACGTGGTGCAATCCTACATTTACCTTGGAGCTTTAATATCTAACAATGGCGGCTGCGTAGATGAAGTAAAGCGACGTATGGGGATAGCTAGAACGGCAATCGACAAGCTGAAGAAAGTATGGAGGAACCGACACATCACGAGGGCCACGAAAATCCGGCTCGTGCAAACCCTTATATTCCCCATATTTTTATACGCTGCAGAGACGTGGACGCTTCGAGACATTGAGAAGAAAAAGATAGATGCTTTAGAAATGTGGTGTTGGAGACGAACGCTGGGAATATCATGGACAGAATTTCGGACCAATGCCTCCATCCGTGAAGAACTCCGCATTAAGCAGCATCTCTCCGCTTTGGTCCAGTCATGTATTCTCAAATTTTTCGGCCACGTTTCAAGGCGAAACAATGACTCCATAGAGCGTCTCGTTGTCCAGGGCAAAGTGGAGGGGACCAGATCACGTGGAAGATCACCCATGCGATGGACCGACCAGATCAAATCGGCTGTGGGCGGGCCTTTGCATGAGTGCACCAGAATGTCTCTGAATCGCGAGAAATGGCGTAAAATCATACAGCGAACAATATCTGCCTCTAATAGTACTACCAGTTGATCACGACCGCTCTGTAAAGAGTGAATCGACTAAGAAGAAGAAGATTATTCTAGTCTTCTTGATCAGCTGGATGCCAAAATTCGCGAGAAGAGAAGAAGAAAAAATCATTTTTCCCTAGGACAATTCACCTGCTCACAATCAATGCAATGGGAAAACTGCTGGATCTGTGATATGAGTTGCTCGGCCATCCCCCTTATTCTCCTGATTTGGCACCCTCAGACTTCCATCTGTTTCTAAATTTGAAGAAATTTGTTTCTGGGAAGCGCTTCGCGTCCAATGAAGAAGTTGAAAGAACCGTAGATGGATTTTTTCACAGCTTCCCACACTCTCACTTCCGGGAAGGAATACTGATGTTGAGAAACGCTGGACCAAGTGTGTTGAAGTCATGGGAGAATGTAGAAAAATCAAATCATTTTTCAACTGAAAATCTTTCATTGTCAGGCCGAGAACTTTTCACCTTGCCCTAGTATATTGTGAATAATTTGAATGTTCTACCTACATAGAATTTATTATTTTAAACCACGAATGAATAAGTATTGAAATTTATAATTTGCTATAGTAACATTTTCAACAAAACACTTGATGTTAGCTGCCGATATTTGTACTGTGCTAATATTCAAGGATGTGAAACAAAATAATCGCAATAATTTTCTATACTGTTCCAATTAGTCTAAAATAATGACAGTATTAAATTACAACATAGTAATTGCATACTATGATATAATAAAAAAAATATCATTAATTATTGTTTGAAATATAAATGTTACAAAACAATAGTGTAAGCTTGAATTAGTGTTAATAAAATCTTACAATTACATACACACAGGGTCTGTATATAATTTACATTGATTAGACACCCATGTTTTATCTAAAATAAATATACAGGGACAATTCACCCAGCGCCATCTAGACTCAAAGTAGCTTAGCACCTGTGTTATGGGTACTAGATAGCGATGAGTCGTATATACTACAACAGGTTTCAAAACTAGGTTTCACTAAAGACGTATGAGGACTGAGTTCCTATTCTGCGTACAAACACGTTTCAAGTATTTAGAAGTACCAATAAGTCTATAGTTTAAGTCACCAGTCACCAATACTAAAAAACGTTTCGAAACTTGATGCAAGACCATGAAACCAAGACGCGTTCGCATACGCGTTCCACAAACATGTGTGAGTGAGATGCTTACAAAAGCCAAATGAAAATCAATCTAAAGATGTGAATGTTAGGACACTTTTTAAATTCACTGAACTCGTAATACTCTATCACGGCAAGACACGATCGACAAACATTATAGTCTAAGATCCGGGATTAGAAAATATACCCTGATCTGTTAATTAGATGAAACAATTTTTATAGGATATCAATATTATGAATTTATTAAAACAACCTCTGCCACCATAAGTCTGCTGCAACTAATAATAATTAATTAAGTAACAAATAATTTATTTATAATTTTTACCTTCTCATGTTAATTACATGTAGTGAGCTAAAAACGTCAGTATTTTGTATTAAGTATCTTTATAGTTTGCACCCATCGTATATACATATACTTACCAGGTAGCCAGGTGAGAAAAGGTAGATAAATGTAGCTTAATTCCTTCATATTTTAATTAAAAAATCCAAGTGTAATAATAAACAGCGTCGAATTCTAAACATAATAATGTTTGGCTATCTTATAAAAAGCTGATACACCCAAAGATAACTAATTAAAATCAAAATTTACGGTGGCTATGGGAGCTCATTGTTAATTATTATTGCAACAGACTTATGGTGGCAGAGGTTGTTTTAATAAATTCCTAGTATTGATATCAGCCTATAAAAATTGTTTCATCTAATTAACAGATGAGGGTATATTTTTCTAATGCCGGATCTTAGACTATTATGTGTGAGTGAAATAAATCTAAATATTATTATCCGTTTTGTCTTGATTAAAACTGAAATCATTCACAATAGGTAATCATTTAAAAATATTTACTGTTTAAAAAAGCTGACAGTCCTAAGCCTTTAAAAGTATGAAGGGAAGTTTTCAATAGAATCATTTTCGATTAAACTTATACCCCATATGTTGATTGATCCTTTTTACTAAAGCTCGAATATATCCATTGTAACAACTTCCATTTTGTGACACAGTGACACTTGGACTCGTACTTCTAAATACTCGTGGAGCTAGTCTTTGGAACCAGTATTTACACGTACTCGTACTCGTAAAACTCAGTACCCGTTTTAACGAGTATGACCCACCTTTAGTACTAGATAAGTACAGTAAGATGCGAAATGAAATTGAACCCATGACCTCTGCAAGCATATCGATATAATCAGACGTTACGCCACAAAAGTACCTACATATAATAATTTCTAACACTGTATGCAAATGATGCATTTTTAATGCATAACTATGTTGTTAAGACAATGCAATACTATTAATCTGGTTAAAGGGTACATTTTTATAAAAACATATTTCAAATTCAACTACAATTTAATAAGTGCTCATAGCAAATGTTTGACATTGGTAAAGTGACTTTGTTCATTGGGATAAAACATTACTAATAATTCTATCAAGCAGCAGTAATACTGGACAATACTTCCCTGCCTAGTTTATGAGCTATGAAGTCGAGAATGGTCATAACCAGTTCCCTCCTGCTTGCAGAGCACGCCATCAAGATGTCAAACGCGCGGATATAATCAGAGGCATCCAGTCGTCTTAAGTAATTATATATAATGTATAGTAATTCTTTCAGTTGTTCTTTAACTGTCGTCCATAGCTCACGGAGGGATATTACAGCTGTAAAACAAACATATTATATTAGTACTAAATCTCCACGCAGAGACTATAATAAGTGAGAATACTTAACCCTGCGGACAAAGCAATCCTAGCTGCGTGATAGGATCTCGAGCCCGTCTGGACGGCAACCACGGACGGTTTTAAATTATCCGCCATAATAACCTTGTGTTGTGTTTCGATATCAGTGACCAGGGTTTCTATACTCCTATGGGACAGCACCGTGTTCACGGCGCCCCTAGCGTCGCAAACGTCTATAGGCGCGGTAACTGCTTAATATTAAGTGACGTCAGCCTATTTGCATTTGTTCCACGGCAAGAAAAAAAAACTAAATAGCAATAGGCTCTATTAAAAATATTCAATTAATTTACACATACCCCCAGATTAAGACAAACTATATTTATCATCTTAATATTTTGTTCTCCATGGGAATCAAATATAACCATAAAAGACTACACACATAGTCAATGACCTCACTGTATTATCAATATTAATAAATTAATAGATTAATATAACAATATCCATGCAGAGGCGGAGTAAGAATACCAACTCCTGTGGCCCGGGTCTGAGTGTCGTAAAAGGCGACAAAACAACCCTAACTAGATGGTAGCACCCCAAGCCAGTCTGGATGGCAACCACCCTGGTCTTAGTGTGCCACCATAATAACCTTCTGTTGTGTTCTGGAACAAGCGACCCAGGTTCCTGACCCCCCTAAGCGAACAGCAAAGCACCTAGAGTTACAAACATCTATAGGCGATGATAACTTACTATTCAGTTGACCATCAGCCTGTCTGCTGTCTGTTCCTTAGTATTATCAAAATTGGTTAAGGCTGAGCAAAGTTTTTGGGAAAGATGTTTTCTTTTTTTTTTTAATTGCTGTAGGACAGCAGACGGGCTGATGGCCCACTTCGAATTTAGCAGTTACCGTAGAATATGGGTGTTTCCAATGCCAGGTACATAGTCCCATAAGGGTACAGCAACATGGGTCACTAATGCCGGAACACAACACAAGGTTATTATAGACATACATATTACATAAGACCAAAAGTGATCGCCATCTAGACAGACGTGGGGCCCTACCATGTAGCTAGAGTGAATTGTTTTGTCCCCTTTTACGACAGGCTGACCTTGGCCGCAGAGGTTAGTAATTTTTCTCTGCCCCTGCACAGATAAAAATGAAAGATGTATTCTTGCTAAGCAGTTCATATAACAAAAAAGATAAGCCCTGTCTAATATTTGAGTCCAAAGTTTCAAAGAAGGTATTGACTATTTCTGGCTAATTCACAGTGAAAATAATATTATACCATTATCAATTATATAGTTATGAAAATATAAAAATAATGAAGTCAACACATATCATGTGTTGACTTTTCTTAAATCAATTCTCATCTTCAAACATTTCTATTTATGTAAGATTTAACTTTAGACACAGTTTACTATCAAATTTTATAAAATATATTTTTGGGTAAGTCATACGTCCCTAACAAAAAAAAGTCTACACAGTTGCCTCATTCAGGTAGGTTCAGTAAGATACATTCTTACATCATTCATACATTCCAACTAGCATACTAAAATAAATTTGTAATCTTCATAATAATAAGTTCATACAAAATTTTATGAATTGAAGACCTTTGTGATCTTAGACCAATTTTATCATAACCAAGAAAAGGCACAAACTTACTGGAAACACCTAGTCCAGCAGCAGTGCCAATCCCCACACCAAGTGCAGCACCCATCCTGCCTCCAGCATATCCTCCAAAAAAGCCCCCAGCCACTGCCAGGGCTCCAGTCAGAAGAGCTGTATCACTATTCCACACTATCCTTATATTAAAAGCATCACCTAAAATAGTATTATTTATAATATATTAAATATTATTTATAATAGGTACATGTATTTTTTTCCCACTTTAACTTTCCAAATACTTTCTTTAGTTTTCACAGCTGTAATTCATAAGTAAAATTATTTTAGGTCAGCTTGTTTAATCAAAACAATTATACATTTTATGTTTTAAAAATCTATTTTTAATTGTAATACTTCAGCTCGGTGACAATATTCATCAAACTTTTCAAATAAATATATTCCAATACATAAGACACTTGGAAAAAAAATAATACGTATGATAAATTATAAAGAAAATAAATTATTTGATAGGTGAAATGAAATGAAAATTTATTGTACACAGAAATATTTTTACGAGGTATAAGTATCATAGTTAAAATAAAATGTTTTTTAAAATTAAAGCGTACCGATGCGATTTCCATATTATATAATATAAATTTAAAATGAATAAAAATTTATATTGCGGAAAAATACCGATTTACAACGTCGAATAAACTTTTAAAATAAGAATTATAAAAAGTGAAAGTTACTGATTTAAACTACAAAATAAATAGTTATAAAATTCAAGATTAAAGCTACAAAACAAGGTTAAAACATACCAATTTGAACCAAACAACTTACCAATTTGTAATAATATTTGTTCTAGCCAATTTGGATCGAACCTAATTTCGTTGAATATATAAGGTTGTACCACCATCGACATTTTTATTAGTAAATTATTATAGAGATTAGTAACGGAATTAAAATAAGAATAATGTCAACAAGTTACAAAATTACAAAAATAATAATATTTTGGCAAACAAACAAACTGACGTCAACAGTTCACATTTGAAAGGAAACTTAGGAAACGTCAACGGTCACACATCACAACTACACCGCGCAATTTGAAAGGCATGATTAAATACACATTTTTTTCTTATTTTGGACAATACTAGTTTAGGAACCGCAATATTCAATTGTATATTTTAAAAAGCACCGCGATTTAGGTTTTCATTCGACATAAGGAACCATCTTTTACGAAAATAATAATGCATTCCGAAGTATACTCTCGTTTTCGGGACAGGTTTCGTCCTGCTGCTCTTCACTTCACAAGCAAGGTCTTCGGCATTATACTAAAATAATACTTAAACCAATGATATTTTATATATAAAATCATTGACTTAAACCTACATAAATATGAAATATATTTGGCCATACTGTACACATGTCCAGTTTAGACCTTACATAGTTTTCATGATTATTTGTAGTGTAGTTTGTTCTATTGGACGTAAATAAAACAATTTGTCTTGAAAATAAAATATATTTCTAGTTCATCAAATTCTTTATTATAATAATCTATATATAACTTAAATCTAACATTACATTATTTTATTACATTAGTGACAACTATGACATATTTGTATTTATACATATAATGAAACCACTACAATAGATATAAGCTAATAATGAAAATTGTGTTAAAAATAAATTAAGTAAATATAAGGAAATAATGTCGCAATAATAATTTTAATAATAATAAAGAAGTTTTTTATATTTTTTAGGATATTTTATTATTGATTTTTGTATAAAAGTAATACTATTATGGTACTGTTTTTATAAAAAAATGTGATATTGTAAAAAATATAAAAAATTTGAGAAATAAAGAAATATAATAATAAAGAAGTTATTACATACAAACAGCCGTAGTCATTACAACATTGTTGTCATATTCTGCTAAATAAAACTTCAAATATATGTGATTGTTTCATTACACACTCCATGTCTTGCTTTAGAAATATGTTAAACACTATATAATCAATATTATATAATCTGCTTGCCCACTCTGCCAAAAAATATTAATTTTTATGTCAGTCATGTTTCTTTATTTAATCTTCAAAGTAAACAATTTAGCTAAACAGTTGCATTGAAAATTCAATTCTAAGCTTAAACATTTGTTTATTCTGTGCTCCGATAAACCTATAGATAACATATTTATTGTATATTTTGATTCATGTCAATAATAAATTTAAAAAAAT
Source organism: Malacosoma neustria (assembly GCA_963693495.1). Lineage (NCBI taxonomy): Eukaryota > Metazoa > Arthropoda > Insecta > Lepidoptera > Lasiocampidae > Malacosoma > Malacosoma neustria. The sequence continues at coordinate 15,458,770 of OY856390.1, forward strand.
ATCAATATTAAATAATGACCAGCATTATTAATTTTTTTTAAACATCTCATATGTGCAAGCTGTTTTTCGATATGGAAAATATTGTTTTAAGCTGCAGTAAGATTAGATATAATTTCCTTGCCCAAAGTGCTTGAAGCGGTTTCTAAAATGAGCATCGCCAGCTGAGATTGGCAACCTGATTGTGTGACTATGAATTGCGCGGCTGCTTTATAATCTTCCAATCCCATTCCGGCTAAATAGTCGTATACCATTTCAATCAATTCCCATAGTTTTGCTTTTATTTCATGCCATATTTCCCTCATTGATACTGCTGTAATTTTAATATAATAGGTTAATACAGAAATATACTTCTGAATTTAAATAATACTAGAGGTGACATGAATGTTTAAATAAATACATTTCATTTTATTTATGTCCTACTTTGAATAAAATGTATACTTTTTATTCATATCAATTTGAATATTGAGTGGTCACATGTAAATCACATGAATATTATTCAAAGCTGAAACCAGTGTTTTAGATAAACTTAGATTGACATAAAGGTCAATGATCTTCTAATGCACTGTTTAAATGTACACACGCCTTATCTATTTTCACTAATCATATATACTAGTACCCTCACTCCAAAAAAAATTTTTTTGTGAATATGAAGAAACTATAAGCCAGAGTAAGAAACAAAAAATCATCATCATAGAATCATTAGCATAGAATCACTAACCAATAATTCCAACACCACACGCTCCACCTACCGCACTTCCAACTACTGCGCCCATTTTTCCGCCATAGTGCCTGCCTATTAAACCCCCAGCAATAGTTAGTCCAGCGGTCATGAGCAGGGCTCCTTTTGCCCGGTCACTGCGCAAAATCACACGAAAGTCAAAATGATCGCTTATCATCAAAATTATGTTTTCGATAGCACTAGGATCGAAAGGTAGTGCGCAAGAGTTCATCCTTCGCGGGCAAATTTCGTACTCGCTGTCGGAATCCATTTCAAATATCTAAAGATGTTGATCTGAAACGATACGTAATGGTTATTGATAATGATAATAGTATCTACAATTTGCAATATATATAAATATAAAAATAGTACCTACCAGAAAAGATTGATTAATAAATTCCCCGCGTTCCTACGAAATACTACGAACGAATGTTAAAAAGTCAGTGTTGCAAAAGTGAACATTTAAAAGTCGGTAAATTTTCCAGCTAAAAATCAAGAGAAATCAGAATTTATCAAAGTAAAACAAAAGTATTTTATGCATTCAATATATTTGCATTTGCTTTGATAAATAATGCTATAAATATATACAGTGAAGACAAAGTCATTATTTTATATTTTTTAAATATGGTAAACAGCTATCCATAGATTTTAGGTTAATCATAGCTCATATAATTACATTGCTTTTGAGCTTTAAAAGCCATTTCTTTATTGGTCGAGTTACCCAAAAATATGACACCGTACCGAGGCAATGATGATACTAAACCGTGATATGCAGCAAGAAGAGCGTTAGTATTAAGTTCACTAAATCGGGACATCGGGAGGGAAGAACCGAAATTAGTAGATTTCCCTATAAATCGGGAGCTTTAGCATCCCTGGCCATGTCAAACATTTTGGGGAATCCCCGACTAGTAGTTTACTGTTACCAGGTTAAATTTAGTGTTGCGTTTTAATTATTACCTTAGAAATGTTAAAATTCGGTAGCAAGGGTCGCTAAATTGGGACATCGGGAGGGAATAGCCAAAATCGGTAGATTTCCCGATAAATCGGGAACTTTTGCATCGCTGTTAAAGGTAGCGTGGTTTTGATTAAATAACTACTTGGAACAACATTTTTAATCGTTATATTAATTTTGTCATAGATGTCGCTATAAATAATAATAAAAAAGTAGAAATGCAGGAAATAATAAACCTTGTTTTCCAATTACAGAGCATAATACGACTCAGTAGAGCACAATACCGAATTATGCGGATAATTGGAACGTGAATTAGTTTTCAAATGCACCAGTAGAGTGCGCTAATAAGTTCAGTATTGAAAAAAAATAGATAGAATACAGATTCGAATTCTAAAATAAAATTGTATTCACATTATGCGCTATAATGCTGTAATTGGAAAATTAGGAAATCTAATATATTAATTGAAATTTTGGTTTTTCTAGATAATGGCTTACGGAAGGGGAATTCTTGAATGTAATTTGTCAGGATATTTTCTGCAATAATCTTGATTAGAACTAAAACAAGAAACCATTTAGGCACTGAAGTGATGGAGGGATTAATTTTAACCAAACAATTACTCAATAATGAGCCATGTTATAAGTTTAGTATCGATAAAAATTTGATTTTTAAAATAAATAAAAATATGTGCAAAAAGTAAGAAATATATTTTATTTAGTATAGTTGTAAGGTGGCAACACTGGTACTATAGTGGTGTGCGAATTCGATTATTTATATAATCGATTAATCGATTTTGCGATCAGAGGATAATCGATTATTAATCGATTAGGTTTGATTATTACTTCGAAATAAAAATTGTTACAGCTTCTCCAAATTATAAAAAAAAAAAACAGAATGTAATCACTTATTTATTGAAAAAGAAACAATTTCATATTAAAAATCAAAGAAATAAATCAATTTACAATCAGAGTCCAGTTAGCATTTAAAAAAATTAGGTAATCGAGATGTTTTGGCAGCAGGCTGTTCCTTCATAAATTTGTCAACTGACCTGCTTTGGAGAAAATTCTCTCTGAAGGAACGGAAGTAGCTGGGATGCACGGGATTTTTATCCGTGCAGGGGCGGAGAAAGAATACTAACCTCTGCGGCCGGGGTTGGCCTGTCGTAAAAGCCGACTAAACAACCCACCCTAGCTACGTGGTCGGGCCTCAAGCCCGTCTGGATGGCGACCACCTTTGGTCTTAAGTATGCCGCCATAATACATAATACACCTTGTGTTGTGTTCCGGCATTAGTGACCCAAGTTCCTGTACCTATATGGGACAGCAGCGTGTTCGCGATGCCACTGGCGTTGCAAACATTCATAGGCGATAGTAACTGCTAAATTCTAAGCGGGCCGTCAGCCTGTCTGTTGACTTACTGCAATAAAAAAAAATAATAAAAAACTGCACGAATATTTTAAATGTAATTTGTACAGATAAGGATTATTTGGTTTCATGCTCTTTCATTACTCAAAACGTACTAGAATAGAGAGAGAGGAGATGATAATGTTTTTCTTAAATTTTCCAAATTGAACTTTTTTTTATCAAGGCTGCAGATGATTTCAAGGCAACTGCCACATTTAAATACATTCAATTTCTTTTTAATTTTTAACTCATGCTCGTAATTTTTAATTAACATGTGAGGGAAATAAGCTACATTTATCTACCTTTTCTCACCTTGCTGCAGGTAAGTATAGCAATCATAGCGATGGGTGCCAACTATAGTAAGGGACATAATATAAAATACTGACGATTTTAGCTCACTACATGTAATTAATATGAGAAGTTAAAAATTATGAATAAACTATTTGTTAATTAATTAATTATTATTAATTGCAGCAGACTTATGGTGGCAGAGGTTGTTTTCATAAATTCATAATATTGATATTAGCCTATAAAAAATTGTTTCATCTAATTAACAGATGAGGGATAGAACAGATATTTTCTAATCCCGGATCTTAGACTATTACTAGTAACGGGGATTCCCTGTGTATGTAGGTAGGGTTACCATAACTTAAATGGTTTTCTCCCAACAATCGATTATATGCAAAAATAAATCGATTGGTAATGATTATCGTGATAATCGATTTCGCACACCACTCAGGTACATGATGGTATTTATTTATTTGTAAAAAATGTAAAAATAGTCGCCAAATTACGCGTGATTAAATTGGTGTTTAAATCATGAGTATCAATAGAAAACTGTGTCAACGTATTGCAGAAGAATCCCAGCTTTTGATGGAGCAAAAATGGATAAAGGATGCTTTGGCCACTATTAAAGCTCAACGTAATTGCCTTCAGGTATATATATTTGTCTAACTAAGGCTAACATTACTGCTTTTAGTAACTCTTTATCATTACCTGCTTAACTTACAGGTTGAAAGATTAGTTTTGGAAAGTATGAAATCTCAAGAAAAGAAAGGCATGCCATCTCAGTATAGTACGATGCCGAGTGTAGAACATACAATACAATTCGAAGTGACTCCGAGATTGGACTCTGATGAAGAAAATTGTAATAACGAGGAATTGAATTTGGATATTTCCAATATGTTCAGTAAGTTTTGTTTTACGTGCAATTTATTTGTACATTTTACACCAACTGCTCTGCTAACTGAAAAGATTGACATGTTGAGACATCCCTATTATATGTGTGTGTATGTATATTGTTGGTAGTCAGTAATTTTTCATTTTCAAAGAGCAGCCTCAGCTCTTGAGTTTGGTGGTAAGGTGAATGTACCGTCCAATATTTTGCATTGGAGCTTTAAAGTAACAGATTGTTCCTTAATAATTATAAATAATATCAACACCCCTCGAGTAATATGTAAAAAGTAAAAGGTCTTTAACTTATTTTTACAGAATATTTTATAACAATATAATATGTAAATCAAAAACTTCAATGCAGAAAAAATGTATTGAATGAATTTAAATAATTATTTCTTAGTATGATATTCCAAATTTCCATGAGGAAAACTGCCCATTGCGATAGTACGTTGTGTATGACGAAATATTTAATTATGCCCAATTAACAGGTACTAATTACCTAACCTTAAAATAAACCAATCTGGGCTTACAGTAGCTACTAGTACTTGAAAGGTTTAAAATGTTTGTTGTATTGATTGTTTTCAGGTAACATAAATCCTCATACACCATTCATGGAAGAAGAAGATGATGAAGACAACCCTAATAATGTGCTTATTGATGTGGACATGCTGATGAATGGGAACCAATAATAGTAATTCTACATTCATAATTTTATTTCTGTGATATTTACTTTGACACTGAAAACAGTACTGAATGAAATATCTGTTTTTGGGTATTTCTTTCTTTCTTGCTTTAATTTGTTTAGTTCTCTAACAATACAACTTTGGTATTGTATGGTAAACACCATACCATACCAAAGTTGTATTATATATATTACTCTATGTTAATATGTCCATAAGACATGGTCATGTCTTATGGACATATTAACGTAGAGTAATATATATACTAGGTAGTAATTATAACAGAAATAGAGGTAAACCAGAATCAAACTCACAGAATTCAACTGGACAGTATGTGCTTTTTTATTTTACATTTCCAGAATAAGGAATAAATGATCACATTTTTTTAATATATAAAAAATATCAAGGAGTTCTGTTATCAATAAAATTTTGCATATTAATGTGAAGAAAATTATTATTTGTTGTGCAAATGTTTTTCATTCCTTTCAACATTAACTCATATTGTGTTGCCTTTCAGGCATAGTATGTATGCAACGTAGCAATTATGTTAGTAAAATCAGTTAAGCCTGTCATTGATGTTTTAATTTGTCCCATATCACAGCATTTAAATGCATTTTCTTGTTAAAAAGAAGCTGAGATCTACAATTGAATGGTCAAATATATCTGAAGACTGAAATATATTGGGCTAACTTGATATTATAGAAAATTAAATTAAAAAGTAAATAGTTTTGTATATTATTGAAATTATTTAAAAAGAAAACATGTGTGCGATTCACACACGATAGAAGTGAAACTTCAGTAAATCGACAAAAATACAAGCAAGTATTAAATACACACCGACATTTACTCTCTCGCTCTGGCTCACTAATTACAGGCGATTATAATTAAAACTCACATTTAAAGATTTTTTTTAAAAAGTATTGTTTCCGCCCGGGATCGAACCGGGGGCCTTCTGCGTGTTAGGCAGATGTGATAACCGCTACACCACGGAAACTGTACTCACAATGTCGAAATACTTCAAAATAAATACACACCGACATTTACTCTCTCGCTCTGGCTCACTAATTACAGGCGACTATAGGAGAGACCGAAATATACATATTTCTGTCTCATTCTTTGCTGGCTTCATCCTACACATTTTTGTATTTGTGTCTCTTACCTGTCGTTTTTTCGTTGCATCCGGTTTGAAATCACGATTCTAAAGAAGTTTCACTTCAAAAATAAGTTTAAGATAGGAATAGAATGAGAAGCGAAACATATCTATTTTTGTAAAAAAATATGGGGTCCTTTTATAATGATTCTACTTTAAGCAATATTTTCATTTTCTCGTTTAATATATCTCCACAATTTGAAAACATGGGTATTGTGACACTCAAGTTAGATATGTTTTTAATCTGTGACTGCTGTTTTTGTTTTAACAAATATATGGTTAGTTATCAAAAATTTCATTCTTATAATATGTGATCCCGTCAGACAAAACCTTTATAAATGTGTTTAGGCAAATTACTAAACAATTACATAGGTAGGTAAATAATCGAATAAACTGATCGAAAAATAGCTCACGTAATTAATGGATGTCCCCTTGGTTTACTGCCCTAAATTTTCAGTTTTTATATTCGCCATACCGGTGGTATTCATCATCAGATGGCGTTGTTACATTTCAAATGAACTTTTCTCTCGTGATTTGGCGGTTAAAAAATTTAAGATTCAAGCTAATAGGATATTTTTAAGTAGGTAAAAATCGTATAAAATTAAAAGAGTGAATTATATTAACAAAGAATTTAATAAAGTTTGTCTTATTTTAAAAATTTCATACATGAAATCACTATAATATGTATGCTATTTACAGTTTCATACACGAGTCACAACAAAAACGAATTGGTTGACTAACCACTCAAATTATATTTCAACTATAAAATCATTTCAAATAGTTTTTATATAATCAAATAATGGAATCGCCAGTTAAGTATAGAATGGAAAAGAAAATATTTGAAATGTTCCGTGGAACACTCGTGGGGGGTCACAGGTTCGATACCCGTCCATAGTCCCCAGACTAGGAGGCAATATATCGGAACCCTTTTTCTTTTGTTAATAAATGCATATCACGCAAACACCCACGTTTATCTTTAATATGTATTTAACAAAATAAAAGTGATATATTCGTTGTCTACTACCCATAACACAAGCACTGCTGCATGTGTCACTACTGTGTATTCTTCTTCTTCGTCGTCGTAACCTCATGACTGAGGGACGTGACCGCTGTGCGTAGTCCTCGCCACCAGCTCCCTCCAGACACTCCTGTCTTGCGCCATCCGGATGGCGGTTTGAAGGGTGGCTCCCGTAGCGTCTCGAATCGTCTGCGTCCAAACTGTAGGAGCGCGCCCTCTGCCCCTCTTCCCCTCGACACAGCCGGTAATAATCAGCCTCTCAAGACTGTCTGGGTCTTGCCTGACTGTGTGTCCGAAAAACCTGAGGATCCTCTGTCTGCATATTGCCGAGAGTCTGGTTTCCACATTCAGTTGCTTGAGGATTGACTCGTTTGTGCGGCGTTCTGTCCAGGAGATTCCCAGCATACGGCGCCAGCGCCACATTCGAACGCATCAATCCTCGATCGCACACGAGCTCTTAGAGTCCAGGTCTCAGACGCGTAAAGGAAGATCGAAAATATGAGCGTTAGCATTAGCTTCCTTTTAGTGTTTCGGCTAATGCTCCTATTCCGCCATATTCGCTCCAATCTCTTAACTGCCGCTTTTGACATTTGAGTTCAAATCTACTACTATGTATACCTGGTGGTATTCATATTGGTGGTTTAGAATATCAGTCAGTTGCATACATTATCGTATATTCCATTAACTGGAGCATCCATTTGTTGATTCTTTGTTAAAAGGTTAAAACATCAAATAGCGGTGCCAAAGTTTTAAAAATTACACGTGGCACAGATTGTGTTATTAAAAAAAACAATTAAGACATCAGGCACTGCTTTTAGACTTAAACAGTTCAATACAAGAAGTACTTACTGTAAATACAACTAGAAACAATCACAGTATGTATGAAAAAATTATATATAACATACTTTAAAACAACAAACCACACTCAGAGAGATAATGGACTTAGAACTTTAAGATTGGTCTGGTGATAATATAATTCATCTCTGAGTGCGGTTTTTAAGGTAAGATTAAAACCTGCTACCAAAGTATATTACTATGCAATATTAAAAATATATTTCTAGGAAAATATACTTCAGTAGTAGAAAATATAATGTGCATTCTTCGTTAAAACTAAAACAATGTATTAAATGTTTAAAGGACAACAAGAACAAGAGAATGATAAAATCTATTTAAAAATCTTCAGTCTTTCATTATACGCAATCATTCCATACTCTTTAATTTCCTCAAATTCAATTACAATAGAATCTGTTTATTATGACTCGGCCTATATTGACCAACCGTCTAATATCAAGTAATTACATAGCCAAATTAGGTTTTCATATTAATTTCTTTATAACAAATTCGTCTGACTTCGTTGTACAGCAGACAGTTACAGGACCATTTAGAATTTAGCAGTTACCGTCGCCTATGGGTGTTTACAACGCCAGTGGCACTGCGAACACGCTGCTGTCCCATAAGGGTACAGGAACTTGGGTCACTAATTCCGGAACACAACACAAAGCTATTATTACGGCATACTTAAGACCAAAGGTAGTCGCCATCCAAACGGGCTTGGGACCACGTAGCTGGGGTGGGTTGTTTTGTCGCCTTTTACGACAGGCCGACCCCGGCCGCAGAGGTTAGTATTCTTTCTCCGCCCCTGCACGGACAAAAATTTTGCGAAAAATTAATGAAAAATAATTTCAAAGCTTGGTATTGCTCCAAAACTTGATATAGCTGCGTGTACTGACAGTCCTCTTGTTTGACAGGGATGTAATAATTTATGTACCTTCAAACTGCAAAATATTTTAAATTAATTAAACTCGGCCATTCTTTTAGAAGTAGAAAATAAAATGATTTTATAAACTATATTTTAAATTCATATATACCGAACAAAAAGTTGTTTATTTTCTTTAAAATGCTTTGTATGACGTTTGTCATTTCTCTTCCATGTCATAAACGGATTCCACTGTATATGGAATTTTAAAAATAAATTATTAAATCTAATGTATACTGTCTATAGGCTATTTTGTACAGCATTTTCATACAATTATTAGCCCAATTTTTTAAATAATAAAATTAATTTATTTTTAAGGATTGTCTTCGTAATTAATTTTAATCAACAAATCAAAAGTTTAGTGGTTTAACATCTTACCACTAAGATTTTGAGTTTGAAACCGGAGAACTAACGATTTTTTGTTTTCAATAAAACCTTCACAGAGTATTAAGTACGTACAAAATATTTGTACTTTCTATAGTATATTGTTTGGGAGCTGAAAATCCTTTAAGCTACTTGCGAGAGTCATCTTCTGAGCAGCCGGTATCACAAATTCGAGATTAATAAACAAAAACCAACTGGTCATATTAAAAATTAAGTAAATCACAACAAATTTAATTTCTTACACACAAATTACACATACTGTCTTTTTTTCCCTCTAATTAATGATATACTGCAATTCGTTCGTTGTTAAACAACTTGTTGCCCACTGTTAGACATTATAAACACCAGATTCCAGGCCCTCGAGTTCACTATCCTGTAAGCTATCAACTGGGACTCAAAACATTACAGGCAAAATGGCGACACTATCCTCGGGTCGTGTTCCTTCACTAGCCTTGCATGCAAGACGCGGGCTCGGAGGCCTAGGGGAGCCTCCGCGGCGATCACGAGGGGCCGCATGTGTAGAACAAAATGTATGCCGCGCTCGACTTCACTTCGCTTGGGGATATTTCCGTGACCACATGGTCATCGTACTTATACCATCTGAAAAAAAAAACAACAGTACTTAAAAACAATATTACACAGTACCAAAGTAAGCAGCAGAACACTTGTGTTACGAATACTAAAAAACTGGTTCTGTTTCCTTACGAGGAAGGCAACGTGTTAGCGGTGCTCCTGGTGTAGCAAAAATAGCCGAAGGTAACCCTAAGTGGACCGTCAGCGACTCTGCCGTCCCACAGAAAGAAAAACAAATATCTTGTTCTCTGTGGTGAATCTCACAAACCACTTGCGTGTCCACTGTCCAACCGTGTCGTCAATTATTTTTTGTTTCATTAATAAATATCAAAATTAGAATATAGGGTCTAATAGTATCTTGATACCGAAAGGTCTTTTAACACTGCTGACGAGTTAACTCGTCATTAGACTTGCATTGTATATTTAAATTTATGACCCCTAGGGCGTGTTTAGGTTATAAAGCGGACATCATCATCATCATCATTTCAGCCGGAAGACGCCCACTGCTGGACAAAGGCCTCCCCCAAAGATCTTCACGATGATCGGCCCTGCGCTGCCCTCATCCAACCTATTCCGGCGATCTTGACCAGATCATCGGTCCATCTTGTGGGGGGCCTACCAACATTGCGTCTTCCAGTACGCGGTCGCCATTCGAGGACTTTTCTGCCCCAACGGCCATCAATCCCTCGAGCTATGTGCCCAGCCCACTGCCACTTCAGTTTTGTAATCATCCGGGACATAATAAAAAAAAATATTTTTCTTGCTATTTAGGTTTTCATCACAATTTTAATATAATTCCAATAATTTCAACCATGAGGAACCGTATCGGCGAAGATCTTTTTAATGAATTATACACCATTACACACAGGTGATTGCCATGCAGTTTATCATACAAAAACGGTGACATGACACAGTTTCTGTGTAAAATACCCGGTCAACAAAGTGAAGAATCCTGACCAGTGTTGATGCAGCCTTTGAACTGTTTTTCTCCATGCAGGATTGGAGTAAGAATACTGTTACCCCTGCGGCCGGGGTCAGCCTGTCGTAAACGCGATAAAAACAACCCCAGCTAGGCGATAGGGCTCCAATCCCATCTGGATTTCAACCCATGATGATTAAGTATACCGTGCCCCTGGTGTCGCAAACATTCACAAATCATTGTCAATCGACGGCCTATCTGCTTTTTCTGAGCAATAAAAAAATCGAGTATTTAAAAAAAATTACTCACTTGCCATAGACACTGCTCTTACAGTATGCCGTATAATGACCCCCCTCCATGGATCCATAGTGGTTTGACACTGCATACAAGTGGTACATTGGATTTGGGGGCGAATGCAGGGAGTACTGACGAGTGTCCAGATCTTCCAACGGAAAGTCTATGTACGTTTGCTTTTTTCTATACGAATTACACATGTACTCTTTGGGGTCCACGTAGAATCGCTTGAAGTGAATTACCAGGACTGGGGGTAGACGGGAGATGTCTAACTTCTTCACTGCATCTCGCTTCTCTTTGCAGTTCGGACAATTCCAACCGGGTATTGTTTCCCCGTTCAGGTATAGCCTGAGGCAATCCTGAAATGAAAGAATAAATATACTGGCTCAATTCACAGAACATCATTAATTCCCAAACTAAGTTATATAGCACTTGTGTTATGGGTACTAACAACAACTGATATACTACATAAACACACAGACACGAGACAGGATTCGAACTCGTGACCTCCACAAGCGTACCAAAGTGTGTTAGTCGCTACGCCATTCCTCAAAGAAATAGTGGATAACCTTTATGAAGGTACTCAAGATAGAAGGTAGCTCAGTAATATTAAACTCGGAGGACCAATCTCCTCTAGATTCCCGGGTTTGGATCACATGATGGCATGCACCGCTTAAGCAGTTTTCATCGCTTAATACGTATTTTATAGCATAATTGCCATGTACAAATGGCGAAGGCAAATATAGTAACCCCACCAATCTGCCTTGTACAAGCGTGGCGGGTACACCGTGAGCCCACCGGTGGGATATATATGGGCTGCTGATATAACCATTTTCATGGTACATACATTGAATACTCAAAAATTCCCCAAAAGTTACTATTTGGATATAAATTATAAAAACCTGATCAAATTTCTCACGATGGACACAAAAGTCTTTAATCTTTAACATTAGTGCAAATTTTCCGTATAAACATGTTTTGGTCCTTCGAGCCGGATTTTATATAACACTACAAAATGACGTAAAACCTTCTTTCTGCCAGTCTTCTATTTTTCTTATCCATATCATCTGCGTATTCTATAAACCTAGCCTTATTTCCTGAAAAACTGCTTTAAATGAATGCAACTTACACTTAAGGTGCACCTGTTGGCGTTTGCTGGCAACTCTAGGGATAAATTCGAGAAGGACTCGTACGTGACGCTCTGTTTCCCGCAAACCGTACACTTCACGGTGGATTTAATCTGTCCATAGAACAGCCTTAATATGAGGCTCTCTTTCGACTTAGTGTATTCGTACCAGGCTTTTTCCGATGGTGGCAAACTATCCTGAAAGTAATATAAGAATCGTTTAAATACTACGCATGTGATTTATGTGCATGGTATCATATGTTTCATGTACTAGCTATTATTGTTTCCATAACTTAAGGTAAGGACAGGGTAATAAAAAGGAAATCTTCGAGGTAAGACTATAACAAAACCATTTTTGCTTTATAGGTTAAGAAAGCTTTAAAAGAATGAAGTTATAAAAACTGCAAACAAAACAGGGTTTAAAATTATTAAGTAACTTAAGACCAATTATAGAAGAACATTCACGGAAGAACATTCATTTACACGGAAGATAGGTTCTGACAAACCCGTGTAAAATGAAATAAACTGCCAATATCAATTCAGTCACTTATTTAAGTAAAACATCTTAAAAACCTACCTATCTATATTGAATCCACTATAGATTAGGAACAAAAGTAAAGCAAAGAAATCTTCAAGAATCTCCATGGAAAAAAAATTATCAACATCTGTTACGTAAAATTTCTAATACTTTTTGTTTTAAAACTAAAAATATCTTTTAATTTTTTAACGATGTTTTTGGCATCATAAAAGCTTGAAATACTGACAAAAGTAACACATAAAGATGAAAAATTTATAACTTGCCACTTCTAATATATAATTTAAAAATATAAGCTTGTACATATTTCCCTAAATGTATATTGTACTTAATACGAGGAGTTATTGCTATCAGTGTTGTGAAATGAACGAGAACCAAAATTTATTAACGATGTGTATATGCCATATATACCTAGTCAGGTCATAAATTCTGTCACATGTTTAATGTAAAATAATTGTAACAAGTTTATTAATTATGTAACCATTCATATACCAAAATGAACTTAACAAAACATAGATTCTTATACATTAAAGTTTATTCAAAATTACCTCCGTGATTTTGAATACAAGCCTTCAATCTGCGCGGCCAGTTGTCTATCGCAACACGAACGAGGTCCATGTCAATATCGGCGGCTGCCTTAATCAAGGATGTCTTGAGTGACTCCAAATTGGGATGAGGCTTTGAGCACGCCTTTTCCTCCAAGTGTTGCCATATCTTGTAATCTAACGGATTCAAATCTGGACTGGAGGAGGGCCAGTCTTCATGCCGGATGAAGTCGATTTCACGCGCCGCTAGCCAGTCATGTGTGCTCTTCGCTCTATGAGCTGGCGCCGAATCTTGTTGGAATACCCAGTGCCTGTTATTGAACATGGTATGAGAAACAGGTTCCACAAGGTTCGTCAGGACTGTATTTTGATACACAACAGCATTCGTTTTTACACCTTTCTCACAAAAATGTACCTCTGTTAAGCCCCAATAAGAAACTCCCAACCATACCATGAGCGAGGATGGAAAATGACCTCGTTGGACACGCGGAATACGGTTGCTCGCTTCTTCACTACTGTGTGCGTACACCTTATCATTTTGTTTGTTGTAGCTCTCTTCTACGGTAAACATTTTTTCATCCGAAAAAAGAATTTCCCGATATTTTTTTCCCGCGTACCGCTTCAACAAAGCGCGGCATCTCTTCAGTCTCAGGTCCATTAGACGAGCATTCAAACGATGTCCTGTTTTTCTTCGATATGCCCGAAGCCCTAAGTCTTCATTTAACACCCTTTTCACCGTGGTTCTGCTTAACCCCATCTGAAGGGCCAACAGTTTCTGCTTACGTTTGGGATTTCTTTGAATTCGTGCCTTCACAGCTTTTATCACTGCTGGAGTCCTAACAGACCGAGGGCGACCACTTCTTGACCTGTCATCTACACTAGAGTCTTCACTGTATCGTTTGATGGTACGATAAACGAATCTTTTGGTTATATTCAAATTTTTCAGTATGTTAAAAATTTGAATTGGCGCGTAACTGTAACGATGCAACGCAATAACTGCAACACGGTCTTCTTTAAGCGTCCACTCCATATTTAAAAATGAGTAAAATTCTAAAAGTTATACATTTTTATTTTCATGAACAATTCGAAATACGAATTCAATAAACTTTTTTGTGGCCAGCATTCTAAAAGAAAAGTTTTTACTGTGTGACAATACTTATGACCTGACTAGGTATATTTTTATATTTTTTTCAAAATTCGTTAGTTTATAAACCGTGTAAAATAGGTAGCGTGTAAATCGGGTGATAGTTGTTATTAATTATGATGATATTCTCAGTTTAAAAATATTTAAGCGTACATATCTACCTTGTGTGGAGGTAGATTCATGGTGAACTGCAGATCTAGATGAAGCCAATCCATTAGAATCGTGAGAAACTCATGCGAATCTTGTTGTTCGCAACCGCGAAACGACCGTTGGTGTTTGCCGACTTCACTCTGAAATGTTGAACCATAAATTATAGAAACGAAAGCGTGACTGACTTAAACCACATTGAAGATTGTTTCTGTACTTATCGTTGGTCTGCACACTATACAGGGTTACAGGTTAAGTCGACCTAGACACTTTAGGAGGTTTTAGTTATTATCATTACTGATCGATTTCATTACGAAATACCATACTTTAACAATTTTCAATATCTTAGACTATATTTTTTTTTTATAATAAATCACAATTATCCTGATTTATGTGTCCAATTTTTTTAAAGGTTTTTATGTAGTAGATAAGTTGCTTTATAATTATCATCATCAAAAAATAAGATAACTTAGCAAATTGGGTCGAAGTAGGTGATTGATTATCGAGCAAAGAAATAAATTTGTACAGTATTTTTTTTTCTTTGCGGAATATTAAAAAAAATGTATAGCAATTATGTTGCAGATGTATTTAAAAATAATTATGTACGTACTTCCAGCTATCCAAAAAAGTATAACAGTCTAGGGTGTTACGAGAAATTATACAAAAAATTTGGAACTTGGTGTAGTAAAAAATAACCCAATCCAAGTCAATTTGCTAAGGTGTGTTATTTTTTATGATGATAATTATAAAGCAACTTTATGGTGTAAAAACTAAGCCACAACTATTACAACATGTGACATATTGTGCCGACCCCATATAATGTGGGTTAAGGGCAGGAGGAAGAAGAAGAATTATAAAGCAACTTATCTACTATGTACATAAAAACAGTTACAGAAAAAAGTGTAATAGACGGATATCGGGAATTTTTATAAAAAAAAATTTGAAGTCCAATATCTTTATGGCGCGCATCGGTTCACACCGCTCGCCATCATGATAGGTAGGGAAAATAATCCAGTTAGGCGCCGGCGCCACCCATTGCCGTCCGGCGGAGCTCACTCGGGATAGCTCGCCACAGCAGTAGTTTACCGAGTGCCATGAAGCCACATAACCGACAACCGCAAACGCCGTTAGTTTTACCATAGTATAGTTATATTTTGTGACGTACAATCTATCCGTATATGTCTTTCTCGTTTGCTATTTTCAATCCTTGACAATACAATGCATCTTATAGTAATTTCTTTGTTTAATTTAAATCTTCTTTAGTTTAAATGTTTTATAATGTTGGGTAAGGACTTATAAAGCGCCCACATCTTGAGAACGGGTAGATTTAGGGTATGGTGTTCCATAGACAAATAGATCAGTAATGATGTAAACTACAACCCCCTAAAGTACCTACGTCGACTTAACCTGTAACCCTGTGTATATAAAAATAATAATAACAGCGTATAACGTCCCACTACTGGGCTCGGACCACCCCCTATTGAGAACGGAAAGTAAACCACAACGCTTGTCTAAGGTCTAAGGCCCCCCTGTCTGTATTAAACCATAGTGAGATGTTCAGTGAAATTAAACGTTTTATTACCACGTTTGCTACGTGGTAGAGCCTCAAGAACGTCTGGATGGCGACCACTTTTTGTCTTAAGCATGTGTTGTGTTCCGGCATTAGTGACCCAAGTTTCTGTACCCTCATGAAATAGCAGCGTGATTGCGATACCACTGTCGTTGCAAACACCCATAGGCGACGGTAACTGCTAAATTCTAAGCGGGCAGTCAGTCTCTTTATTGTCCTACAGCAATTAAAAAATCACGAAATAAGATAACGATGACGATGTAACTAATAATAATGAATAAATAAATATACATCGAATATAAACACAGAGCCATCTAGTGCCATAAGTAAACAGCAAAGCCCTTGTGTTTTGGCTATAAGACAACTTATATACTTTTGTAAAAAAATTATTGAAATTGTACATGTTCGATTCTTGCATAAAGAGTAGTTGAAATCTCGCCTCCTGATTATTGTTATCTACCCTCAGTCTCGGTGAGGTGAATGGTAAAAACAAGGTGGGAACAGAGTAGTATCGCGTGAGCCTCTAAGCGCCCGGGACGGTCGACGTTCGACCTCCCCGAACACCATTCTCTGTGCCGTGCGCAATTGGCTCCAGTTACTCCTCACTAACTCTTACTGACCGTGCCATAAGATTGTGTGTTCTAGTCTAGTTTGCGACATTTAGCCGTTTCCGTGCAACGGTTCATCCGCAAGCAGACCTGAACCGAACCGGGAAGGGGTGGAACCAAGGTCAGTGCGAATTTCTTTGCCTACTGCAATGCATCGCTTATCTCTAACCACCGCTTCTTTCTCTCCCCCTCTCAGACAGTCAACTGCTCTCGAGCTATCCCTCTCATCTATCGTGCAGTACACAAACACCCAGACTCGAAAAGTAAATCGAATTCGACTATACGCGCTAACTTATAAAAATCGTCAAACGTACAAAAACAATGTTTACTGTTGCACAATGACTTCTTAAAACGTTCTTTTTCTTTTGCGTCTTCAATCTATATTATTATTGTAAATCTAATAGAACTTAAAGATATCCCGAGTTATTGGAAAGTGAAGTAGTCCGTTATAAGACACACCACGTCGCGTGTAGAGCCCACGCCGGCCAACCTTACGCCACACCTATTGGGATCCAATATATAAACAGGCCACGTCACAGGTCTTTGTAATCCTCTGATTACATTTGCAACATTGCCAATATGTTGCCAGTCTCGAAAAACGATAAATTTACTGGCCCAATTCACACAGCGGTATCTGTGTTATGGGTACTAGCCAACTGATATACTACAATACTATACATAAACACCCAGATGCGAGATGGGAATCAAACTCGTGACCTCTGCAAGCGTACCGCAGTGCGTCAGCTGCTACGCCACGGAGGTTGTCGATAAACATAGAAGGAACGTCGAAAAAATGAACTTAAGAAAATAAAGAACCATGGATTATTGAAAGTCGATAAAAAAACGATAAGCTTTTAAGTTAATATTGTTTGAGAGTTTATTATCATTTTTGTGTAGCTTAATCACCAATCTGCGCAACCCTTACCCGTAAATCCCTTGCGGCGATGAACCTGTATTGACCGGACCACAAGGCTCTTACTACAGCTGCTACCTCCTCAGCTATCGCACCACGAGTACTATGAGATCTAGAAAACGAAAATAAAAAAAAAATTGACTACACACACACACATGTATATTTTTTATTTACACTAATATAAGAAACGTGTTACTATTTGAGATACCAGTGTGAATACATTAACGAGTTTTCACGGAAACGACAGAAGTCAGCTAACGTCTTTATGTCGTGTCGTAAAAATCGTACTCTCATATTTTTTTACGAACGAGGCAAAAAAAAAATGTAACTTTGTAAATATAGATGAATATTAATTCGTATTTATATTTATTTTATTTTGTATAGGATATATTTAAAATTAATAAACAACTTTTGAAGATAGAAGCTCTGTTAGCTACATTTAATTACCGCCTGTCTCTCTAAAGTTCTTATAAAGTTTAATTGATTTCTGAATCTGCTTTTTACATATACATATA
The DNA here is from genome assembly GCA_963693495.1 of Malacosoma neustria. Lineage (NCBI taxonomy): Eukaryota > Metazoa > Arthropoda > Insecta > Lepidoptera > Lasiocampidae > Malacosoma > Malacosoma neustria. Next base: position 15,476,894 of record OY856390.1, read on the forward strand.
CACTACTTAGTCACAAAAATTGAAGGATGTACAAAAATATAAATTTTTGGGTGACTTTCAACAAGCTGTAACTTTGAGAAATATAATTGTATAGTAATAAAAAAGAAATTGTAGCTTTTAAGAGTCCAGTTTTAAAATTAAAATTTGCAAAAAAAATTTTTTTTATATCGCTTAATTTTTGCTGAGTAACATTTTGAGTTAGAAATAGGTTAGGCTTGGATTGTGACTGTTCAAAAGAAGGAATGATTCGAACTTAATAGCTGACATGACACTATTCGAACTAATTCAAGAAGATAAAAACGATATTGAAGGTGTTGGGATCTTCTCAGCCAAAACACAAAAGAAAAATATTTTTGTTTAGGTTTAGGAGAGCAATGAAACCGTTGAAAAAAAAATTAAAGCCATCTGGATTCTGGTTGCCACTTTGCCAAGGTATGTAATGAGGGCTGTTTGATAACTCCGTGACTTTGAATAAAAACTTTTTTTTCTGCAAACAAGCTTGTTATTTTTCAACATAATTTCCTTTTAGATCAATACATTTAGTCCAGCGTTTTTCCATTTTTTTATTCCTTCCAAATAATAGGTTTTCTCAAGGTTCTCAAAGTAGGCGTTTGCTCCGGTTGTGACCTCTTCATTCGACCCAAATCTCTTACCACCCAGCCATTTCTTCAGGTTTGGAAAAAGAAAATAGTTCGCAGAGGGCTAAATCTGAAGAATATGCTGGATGGTGTAGCAGTTCGTAGCCCAATTTATGGATTTTTGACATAGTGACACCACACGCGTGCAGTCATGCATTGTCTTAATGGAATAACACATTTTTTCCACCAAATGTGGTCGTTTTTGCTTTAAATCAATATCGAATCTATCTAAAAGCTCTGAATAATATTCGCTGGTGATCGTTCTACCCTTCTCTAGGTAGTTTATGTGAATGACACCGCGTGCATCCCGAAAAACTGTGGCCATGCCTTTCTTGGCTGACATACCCACCTTGGCCTTCTTTGGTGCACGTTCACTCGGTGATACCCACTGTATTGATTTTTCCTTGATCTCTGGGGTATTGTGATGGATCCATGTTTCGTCTACAGTTATATATAATGTCGTAAAAACTCTAGAAGAACAGCGCCAAACACTCCTTTGAAGTGGTCACACAGTTTCCCTTATGGTCATCATCATCATACGAGCGTTGTATCCCAATTGCAATCTAAACTTCCGTTTTGGTGCCCGGGGTCAGCTTTTCGACTTTTTCTACTCCACTTCGCACGGTCTTCATCATCCCTGGTAGTGAGCTTATTGGCACGCATATCACACTTTACGACGTCAAGCTAGCACTTTTTGGGTCTACCCCTCCTGCCGGGGCCCGGCGGAGGCGGCATGGCCAGACATTAGTTTCCCACGTAAGCGTCCGTTTGCCGTAAAATGTGGCCGTACCAACGGAGCCGACACTCCTGCAATTTATTCGCAATATCACGGACATGACGAATGCGGGAGTTCCTAACGCGGTCCTTCCGCGTTACTCCACACATTCACAGCAGCATATTCATCTCTGTGACACACAGTTCTTGCTTGTCTCGCTCTAACACCGGCCACGCTTCATAGCCGTATAAAAGGACAGGCCTAATGATGTTCTTATAGACCTATCCCTTCAACTTTACCAGCATCTTGAGGTCACAAATGACACCAGTCACCTCACGCCATTTGGCCCACGCGGCAGCAATGACGTCTTGACGTCGCAATCGATGTCACCAGACGCGGTGGTCGAGTGTGAGCAATCACGCCACCTATCTCGGATAGCTATTTCATGTCTAAATATTCATGTAAAATGTAATGTACTCGCTCAATTGAGATGCTTATAGCCTCAGCCACCTTTCCTTCTTACCTTACCTCACGTACTTTAATTCTCCGATCGTCCAATATTATTCCATTAATTTTATTGATGATTTCTGGCGTGACCTCTTTTGGGCGGCCTGAACGTACGGTGTCACTTGTGATGGACACAACGGAACTCAGTAAACCACTTCTTAACCATTGAAATTTATGGTGCAGATTTGGCATAGTATTTCCGTGGTTTCAATGATGGTTTTTTTTACAAAAAAAAAAATAATGCTTAATCAACACACAAAATTTACTTTTTTCCATTTTTGTTAAAAATTTTGAGTTTGTCCGCTTTTAATGGCTGTCAATCAACCACAAACTAAATGACGCAGCTTGCTCGAAATTCGACAGTAGTCTATTACAAGATGGTGGTTGACGGCAGCAGTGTTGCATAAGTTACTGCGCGGGAAATTGAAAAAGTCACGAAGTTATCAAACAGCCCTCGTAGATTTTAAATACAACGACAGAAGAAACGGCAACGGGAGAAGAAGCGACAAGAACCAGCCAGTAACACGTCTAATTATAATAGGATATCTATTATTACTTTCATATTCTTAAAAAAACCCATGTTAATAATAACGTATAAAAATAAACTGTAAAAATCAACATACCGATTGACATGTTCCAAATATTGCCCATTGCAAAAATAAGTGACGAGTATCGCCGTGTTGTTCAGACACTGGAGGATGGAATTCATGTAACAGGTGTTGCCGAGGTTCTTTAAGCCTGTCAGTCCTCGACCCTGGGGAGAGTACAATATTTAAAGCCACAATATAATCATTAGAACATTAGAGCATAACAAATAGTCAAAATATAAAAAAAAAACCTGTAGTTTTGGTACCTATCGTGGATCTAATATCATATAATTCTTTTTAACCGACGAAATAAAACGGAGGAGGTTCCCAATTTGACGCGTATATATTTTTTTCTTTTTTTTTAGATGCCATAACTTTTAAATATTTTTAGCATAACTTTTTACAGAGTAGTCCGATTTTAAAAATTCTTTGTTGTATCAAAATTACTTAGGTATACTTACACATTACATTAGTTTAAGAACTTAGTTATTAAGGTTAATAAAAAAAGGTTTATTATTTTTTGCTTTTCAGTTTTTTCGGCGGTTTAGTTTTTTGTTAAAAAGTTTTTATTTTATAATTTTTTGTGGCTATAATCTATTAATTATTAATTGAGTAAAATAGAGCAGACGAATAAAATGAAAAAAAAAAATCGAAGATTTTTAGCATTTCTCTATGCAGGGGCGGAGTAAGAATACTGATCCTTACGATTGGGGGTTTCCTGTCGTATAAAGCGACAATTCTGTCGCTTGCCCGCTTGGCTTGGGGTTGGTATTCACCAACCCCAAGCCCGTCTGGGTAGCAACTTTGTGGTGTATTCCAGGTTAAGCAACCCAGGTTCCATTCCTATACACGGACGGGAGCGTGGTAGCGATGCCCCTGGCGTCGCCAACATTTACAGGCGATGGTAACTGGTTACTATTAGGTTAGCCTGTCTGCTTTTAAAAAAAGATGCAATAGAATATAACAATAAAAAAGATGTAGATCTTAACTTCTTGTTAGCGAAAAGAGCATGATTTTTAAAATTGCTTTTCAAACTCGATAACAATTATGGGATCATCAAAATAATTTGAGAACACTAATTTAAATTTGTTCTCATTAAATATATCTGCTAATCCAAATAAGATAACTGCTTAGCAAAAGAAATAAAAAAATGTATTCATGTTTTTTAATAGAAATATTATTTATCAATATTAATATATCAACAAAATCTTTTGATCAGCTTAGTTATTATTTTACAAAAATAATTATGTAATATTTCATATATTCGTAAATAAAATGGCCAATCAGAGTGAGTAACGAATAGATTGTTATCAGAAAATTAAATTGAGTGGACCCGAGTAAAGGTCAGGGCCTTGGAAATGTTGGCGCATACCTGGACATGTTTAACTGAGAAACATTAAAGCTAAGAATACTTCAGAGCCGATATTAATTCAAATGTTGCATTGACTATGAGAATTATACAGGTATATTTGTATTTAAAGATTAATTATTGTAACGTGTAAATAAGTCAAAATAGGCAGTTTCAGCAGTTAGGCCATTATACTAAAGCCAACAGAGACTGAGACTAGCCGCAGCCAGTTTAATTTTATACTTTTCTGTCCACGTATATACTCGTATGTAAAATTTAATATGCCACTCATTTAATATGGTTACAAATGTATAAAAAATGGGGAGCCGCTAGCTCACACTGTCCACCACATACGCGTTAGGGATTACGGGTATTCAGCCCGGAATACAATGGTCTGTCTTGGAGATAGAAGATTGGCAGAGGGAACAAGTGATCTGCATCGATGTCAGTCATGGTGATATATGAATTTCAACTACCGATAGCCAGAAGCGCTAGTTATCTACAAGACTACTATCTACAAATTTCAGATTATTTTATGGCATTCGGAGTGGAAACTAATGATTCTAGAAGGCTGATAGTTGGCATAGTACAGAACTGGCGTTTATCTTTAACGTATTAAGTTAGCGATCCAGATAGACGTGCCATATTTTAGGTCATAATTTAGATATTAATCATTCGTCGTCTTTAAACGTATCAAAGTAAATTAAGTGATATTTCTATTTTATATTGTAATTTTTTTTATAAACGTTACATCTAATAGTGTCACTTGAACAAAATGTGAAAACAATAAATTATGTAGATTCAAAGGAAGTGTCATGTAAAATATTATTTAGAATAAAGTTTATAAACTCACTCGACGGAAGAGCCAAACGATGTGGTTCTGCGAGTACTTGAGCTTGATCTTCACCTTAAGCACCATGTTGGCTGTGTTCAGCGGTATACATTTCTGCTCGTATCGCAGAATTTTCAACGCGTTCACAACACCTTTGTAATATATGTCTTTCCTTATTCTACAACACTTCTTTTGATTTCTTTCTTAATAATCCTTTATTATAATTCTATATTGAATTTTCCTTCCTTTCTTTTTATCCTCTGTTTCCCTGATACTCGTTTTTTATTATTTTAATCTAAGTACGATACGGATTTTGCTTCAACACAGATTTCTTTATGTCCTCAAAAGTCTTTCAACTTATTTATAAATAATTTAATTGCCACTTTTTCAGGTTTATTTATTGGCTTTTAATTTTCACTCGAATTCACTTTGACAATTTCTGTATTTTTTATATTATATTTTGTAATCTTGTGCTAGCGGACCATGAGCACCGAAGCAGAAGTATAGATAGCAACCGGGATTTGACGCAAAGACGATGATGATTCTTTGTAATCTTGTGGCAATACTAACACAGGATGAGTTCAAGCAATAGAAATTCTTCTCAATAAAATAACTATAAGACAATTTGTTTCTAAAGTAGTTTTAACAACAGTTATTGTTCATTTCTCACTATTCCTTTTTCACAAATAAACTTGACTTCGTATATTTCGATATAGGGAACAACAACGTTAGGAGTGCTATCAAGTATAGCATAAAAACAGTTGATATCAGTTTCGCAATCATTTGTTCTCTCTGCTCAATGTAAAAATACGCATAAAACTACTTTATTAAGTGGACAATAACTTCATTGTAAAATAATAATGATACTCGAATATTGGTAACGTATATGCAACTTGCGTATGTATAGTGACTTACAACATGAAAATATTCGAGTCAATTTTAAATGATCAACTCTCACGCGACACTAATATCTTTAGACAATTCCGTTTAATCATTATATCTTAATTGAGAGCTATATTAATTAATTAACTTATCCCTTGTCCCTCTACGTAAAAAAAAAAACTCTTCACATTAATCTACATATAGATAAACAGAAAATATCCAGATAAATTATAGAATTTATTTTATAACTATTTGAAACAATATAAAGCTTTTCTATCATCGAGTTACATAGAGTATATTTTATATGCTCAAACAAAGGGCAGGTTGACGATCACAAAATGCAAACACTATGTAACAGAATAAAAATAGAATTATTTTTTCTATTTAACGTCATCTAAATGCAAACTCCAATTATAAACTTGCAAGAAACCTTAAAAATATTTATCGTAAATTATATATTTTTCTTTTGAATTTTACCGCATTGACAAAAACGGAATATATATTGTCTTTTTCAGGATACTTTCAGATAACATCCAATTTTAATTGAAAATATGTTTAACATTCTTACTTGTGATATATTTAAATTAATATGTAACAATATTATATCCAGTGGCGTTATAGCGTGTTGGCGCGATAATGGTCGCGGGTAAACTGTTGTATTATGTTGGAGTCGTTTTTCAGTCTAGCGGCGTAAGGGTGGGCCCGCGCTACACCACCCTTTCTCCACGGTGGTTAGGGGTTTGTGGCAAATGTTCGGTTAGAGTTAAAAATTATTTACCGTAACTTATCACGATAAATGTGTAATTTGAAACGGAATTTAACGCTGATACGGTTAATGTAAGCGTTTCAAAAAAAATATCTCAAGTTTGCTAAGTGGTAGGGCCACAAGCCCTGGATGGCAACCATCCCTGGTGTATACCGCCATAATATTATACATATATTTTAAGATACTCGTTGCAATCATAAGTACATGTACATAACTTCCTGCTTTCTTTTGTCGGCTATAGTTTCACAAATAAGTGTTACACAAACGAAGAGGTTTCCAGTAAATTTGATTGATTGCAACTGTGTACATAAAGGTTTGTTCGATTACATTGTACGTGTTTTGTTTCTCTGGAACGAATTTCGCTGCACAAAGCAGGCGGATTATTCGCGTGTAACATGGAATATGTTTTGCTGGCTAGCCTATACGTTTTAGTAATGTAAGAAACATATTTTAGCAATTAGGAATAATATAATATTTTACTTATTAAATTGATTTCAAATTACGAATAAAGTTTAATTTATAAATTAACTAGCTAACGGTTAACGTTGTTTTGCCATATAAATAACTAACTTAATTACGTTCACCCCTACTTACACCCCCTTAAGTTTCATTTCCACGTTGTAGTAGTATCACACTCAACCTAGCTAGAGGTAACCGGTTCAAATTCAACTATGGCATAAACTGTTTAGGCAGTTTTTGTCTAATGTGTCAAGTACCAACGATGAAGGAAACCATCGCGAGAAAACCTGCTTACGAATTCACCTGTGTGTAGTAACCCGCTAATCAGTCTTAGACAAAATTCTCCATACTGTCCGTTATCTCTAGGGGATTTATCTCTAGAAAAATGGATTCAGCAATATACCACCCATAAAGGTTTCCTTTGTTACAACAATTAGAGAATATTTTAACAGTATGCGCATATTTTGACCGTGAACGTGGTATTTCAGTGATAAATGGCAAGTCTGACATTTGAATTATGGTCATTTTCTTTAGCTTTGTACTAATTCAAACGAATTGAGGGAACCAAAAATGTAATACATTTTAATGGCTTATAATAAAAAAAATTATGTATAGTTGTGTATACACGTCAGGAATTATACTTCTTCGGCGTAACAGAACAAAAATAGCTAAAGATTTCATCCCGTATGCCACAACTATTTATATTTGTAAAAGATAAAATTAACTCTAAATCTATAAATGCACTTAAAAAGACTTTTTAAGATAAAGGTCATTATTATGATGAATTTTTATAAAGGTCTATCATTCACTATGACAAAGGAGTACAACTTCAAAAATCAACTGTCTTTGTTATAAGTTTAAGAAGTATATTTTTAATTTGATCGCTCTTGGAATAATTATGGGCGCGAATGATTGAAAGAAGTCCCAGCGAGGCGCAACCTAACGAAGCAGTTGCTTTTGCTTGCGAAGAGTCACCGCATGAAAAGCCTGCATAGGATAGATAGATAGTTCGGACATCTTTATGCCGCTAATATACAGCTCGTTTAGACTGAGTAAGAATATAAAGCATTAATATTATTATTGCCTAATGACGTATGCAGAAAACGAAGCTAGCTTTACAGCAACCACGATTTTGCAACTTTACAACACAGCCGATAACTTTAAGAAGATAAATACTTGAATATCTTAAGTACTATATTTCTATACGTGGAGGGACGGAGAAAGAATACTGACCTCTGTGGTCGGGGTCGGCCTGTCGTAAAAGGCGACAAAACAACCCACCCTAACTACGTGGTAGGGTCTCAAGCTGGTCTGGATGGCGACCACCTTTGGTCTTAGGTATGCCGTCATAATAACTTTGTGTTGTGTTCCGGCATTAGTGGCCTAAGTTCTTGTACCCTTCTGGGACAGCAGCGTGATCGCAATGCCACTGGCGTTTCAAACGCTCATAGGCGATAGGTAACTGCTAAATTCTAAGCGTGCCGTGCGCCTGTCTGCTGTCCTACAGAAATAAAAAAGAAATACTGCTCTGGAGGTTATTCTACTTCGAGAATATAGGTGACTTTCAAGAGGGTTAGGGCTAGATAATTGATCATCTATCGCACGCAAAAGAGTATATAAGTATGTCGCTTGCGGAAAACAGCCGCTAGAATACTGAAGTGGCCCAAGAAAGGATTGAAAATACGGGCTCATACGGGGTTAAAAGTGCTAAATTATTTTTCCACTGAGGCTTGCCTTGGATTCCTGCGGTATGCAATAACATAGTTCTGGCATATTGTTGGGAACAGCAGATAGGCTGACGGCGCACTTAGTAGTTAGCAGTTAGCCCCAGTGCCTGAAGACGAGTCTTCGAGCAGTGCGTCCTACCAGTATTGACTTACGGAGCCGAGGCGTGGCCTCGCTCACTCAGCGAACTATATTGGGTTTTAAATTCATAAGAGAACCAAAGGTAACAGATATAGCTCGCAAAATTATGAAGCTGAAGTGGCAATGGGCCGGTCCGGTCACGTTGACCAATCGGTGTTAATGAATTTTGGAGTGGAAACCGCGTCTCGGCTAACGTAGTGTAGGACGCTCCCCAGCCCGATGGAGCGATGACCTGCGCAAGGTTGCGGGTCAGGACCGGATGGGAGAAGCCAGGGGACCGGGATTTGTGGCGTAAACTTGGGGAGGTCTACATCTAGCAGTGGACAACAGAGGGCTGACGACGTATTATGGCGACATATATACATATAGACACCAAAGGTGATTGTCATCCAGTCGGTTTTAGGGCCCTACTAAGTAGCTTGTTTTGTCGCCTTTTACGATAGGCCGGCCTCGGCCGCAGGAGTCAATCTTATTACTCCGACCCTACACGGAGAAAAAAATGCATGTGACATAAACGACATAGAAGATCAAAGTTTCATCATGAATACAGAAAATTAAAACTCTAATTTTGTTCATAATGTTAAGAAGGGCCGGATCGAACCTATGCAACGTCAATAAATAAATAAATATTTTGTGGCAATTCATATAGCGCCATCTAGTTCCAAACTAAGTAGCATAGCACTTGTGTTATGGGTACTAGACAACTGATATACTATTTATATACTTTTCTTTTGTAAATAAATACATATTATACATAAACACCCACACGCTGGACGGGAATCGAACCTGTATGACCTCCGCACGCGTACCGAAGTGCGTTATCACGTTACCACGTGGTAGGTGGAATTAATCTTTGGCAACAAAGCAACGACTACGCACATGTGACAGTCACATGTATGTCGTCATGTGCGAGCCGGCGTGTCCACTTGTGGGACTTCACCAAATCGGCCATAAGTCCGCGTACAAATATTTGTGAATCGCACACGTTCGTAAACACGCCTATCCTATTAGAATCAACACTATCTGATTTGGTTATATTAAGAAAATAAACATTTTTATTATTACTTTTTTACATTTCAGAATAATTACATACGATTTTCATCATTTTTTTAATGGTATATTATTATAACTTTTATAAATATTTATTCAAATGGTTATTAATTATTTTAAGTTTCTTTTTCTAAATTAAAAATGTTGTCTAATATAATACCAGTATTTAAATTAAAATATTTACTTATATTTATATTATAAACCGCTTTGTGTATTTTGTTATATTAAGTTATTATATTGAAAACATACTTTTTTTTTTTGCTATAGGATAGCAGACAGGCTGACGGCCCGCTTAGAATTTAACAGTCACCGGCTATGGGTGTTTGCAACGCCAGTGGCATCGCGAACACGCCGCTGTTCCATAAGGGTACAGGAACTTAGACTAACATGGTATGACCATATTAACGAAGAGAAGAATGCCATATACCAATGAAAACGGTAGAAATACAGGAGGGAGAGAGTTAGACAAAAAAGAAAGGCTGGATTGCGTAAAGGGTGACATGGGGAAAAGGATGTGATGTTGAGATGACGGCTAACAGAGGAGAGTGGGAGGAGAGGACACGGTGTGCGGACCCCATATAATGTGGGATAAGGGCAGGAAGAAGAAATTGTATTTATTGTTATGAAAGTAATACATATTGTTTTTGAGGTGGAAATGCTTGATGCATCATCAAGCATCCACATCGCTGATTGGGGGTTTGCGGTGGTAATGCGGAGTACGCAGCTCTCGTGCAATGTACACCACCACAGTTAAAACCACCTTAGTATTTCCCAACTGATCGATGCCCAGACGGAAAGATGATATGCTTTCGGGAGCGCTTTCCAATATACAAGATTCATGTTTTTTTCATTTTATTTAGCCAATGGGGATTGTCTAAAATTTTAACCATTCAATTTTATTTATTTTTTGAAAATTTAGAGCATTTTGAGAAACTATTTTGAATATTTTGAAGATTGGCTCAACAGTTATTTAAAAAAAATGTTTAAATATTTTCAATTTTAAAGGTGAGTGACGTCATCACACGGCACAATGGACTGTGCCATTGCCTCACTAGAAATAATTTAAAAAATTGAAAGCTGTAAACACAGATATCATCCATGTCATATCTGTTAAAGTTCATACGAAAAAAAGAGAAGTAGCAGGAAATAAAACTTCAAACTTATTATTTTTGACATTTATAAATTTGACACATGACAGATTATCAATACTTTCCACTTACTTTTTATTTTCTGAGGCAATGATACAAACTATACAGTGAAATTTGAAGGGCAGAGAAGGTCAATCATATTTTATCAAAAATATCAATAAAATGTGAATATTTTTCATAATTAATTAGTCCATAATGATCAGTAACCTTATTCCTCTAAATGGTTTTTCAATTACAACATTTAAAAAAAATTAACAATGCCCATTATTGTTAGCAAATCACGCTGTACCAGACAATGATTAAGGGCTTATATCCTCAAATATTATTACAGCGACCCGCCTTCGTATCATTTTTAATTAATTTAAGAACCGGGAAGAAATGGTAGGCCCAGAATGTGTAAAAGGTGATATGCGTACCAACGGTTTCATTACCAGGGATGGGATGAAGACCGTGCGAAGGGGACAAGAAAAAGTCGGAAAATGAGTCCCGGACACCGAAGCGGAAGATTAGGTTGCAACCGGGATGATGATGTGAAACATAACCGATATGTTTTTCTAAACGATCTCGCTTTAAACGGTTTTATATCAATTGTCTAATACTTTTATAACAAACACAAGCGCTCTGTTGTTTATTCTGAGAGTAGATGGCGCTGTTATAGTCAATTGTAACAGTGTATTTATATATTTATAATTTGAAGCTTATTCATAGTTAGTGTTATAAAATTTTTATATATAAACTTGTAATTCTCCTACTGCAACGTATTACGTGCGTCCATTAATTGTCTACAACGTAAGTCTCGTGCGCGGAATGCACAGCGAGTGGGTGCGCTTCGGATTATTGCACGCGTGGGGATTCGAAGCCTTGACTCGGATCGCATGCATCGCGTTCTTCTTATGTGACGTTATCCTGCCCTTATCCTCACATTATATGGGGTCGGCACAACATGTTACATGCAATGTAATGTACATGTAATAGTTGTGGCTTAGTTTTTACAACTGGCCGCCTGCCTGACGTTAACCCCTTTTTGGGGAAAAACTGTCGCTTTTATTTACATTATTTTTCTCGTTTCACATTTAAAGTAGGACACGAAATTTCCTAATAATATATCCTCAAGCGACACTTTTATTAGTTTCTTTTTTAGTAAACAACATCCGAGTGTCGGTTTGGGTGTGTTGCTGCCCGCTGCTTGCCCTGCCCGCTTGTGCCGGCTCGCCGAATTTTACGGGGTCTGTGCACAATTCACAGTCGACAACTACGTCACGAGGGCTTCTAAATAGGAAACTCGCAGTGCCGAGCGTCTTCGAATGCTCTTGGTCCCGCATTCCGTTGCGCTTGAATACAGACACAGGCAGCTTACGCACAATGCCAATTCGTCTTCATATATTTTGTTGGTGGCTCGCAGCAACCTTCCTCTTGGCAAGTTAAGAGACCTTGAAACTCGCAGCTTCTTTCACAACAATACACACCCTTCGGCGAAGGATATCGTGGCAAGCAGGGATAGCACATAGGTGGATCTTCACAGCACGTAGTTGGACAAGGTGCCACTAACATCGGACATACTGCAAAGTGCTCGCAGTCTTCAGGGTAAAAGCAAGGCATTTTTATTTAGATTTTACTTTTTTTATCGCTATAGAACAGCAGACAGGCTGACGGCCCGCTTAGGATTTAGCAGTTACCGTCGCCTATAGGTGTATGCAACGCCAGTAGCATCGCGAATACGCTGCTGTCCCATAAAGGTACAGGAACTTGAGTCACTAATGCCGGAACACAACACAAGGTTATTATGGCGGCATACTTAAGACCAAAGGTGGTCGCCATCCAGACGGGCTTGAGGCCCTACCACGTAGCTAGGGTGGGTTGTTTTGTCGCCTTTTACGACAGGCCGACCCCGGCCACAGAGGTTAGTATTCTTTCTCCGCCCCTGCACGGATAAAAATTACTATACTTATCTATATATATATATATATATATATATATATATATATATATATATATATATATATATATATATATATATACTATACTATTTACTTAATTTTCTTTTGTAAATTTTACATCATAATAAATAAATTTCCACTAGAATTTTGTCGGATTATATTACATTTATATCCATACATATTATAAACGTGAAATTAACTCTGTCTTGTTACATTTTCCCGCCGAAACTGCTGATTTAATTTTTATGAATTTCGATATAGATATTGGACCTTAGAGAAGGAGCAGGCTACTTTTTTTAAATATTTTGGCAGAACAACATTTGTCGGATCTGCTGGTTAATATATAAAGCTACGAAAGCCTGAATGAATAAAGAAGAGATGAAGATTATAGGAAATACTATATTGTATTCTATCTCATTCTCTCGCAGGCTGAATCCTATTTATGAATATGTTTGTCCCTTTTTACGGTGCTAAAGAAGTTTGACTTCACCACTCGCCTGACAAAAATCAATGTACATGCCCGAACTGAGGTGTACGAGGGGCGGCTGGTAAGTTCGCCGCCTAAAGTACTTAATGAAAGAAAAATTGAGATGTATATTTTTTATTTTTCAATATTGAGTAGTCTCAATATATGTATAGTATAATCTCCCTCCCTCACTTTTCACATTTGGCATTAAATGCCTTTAAACCTCTCAAAAAATATTCTTTGTCCTCAAAATGACGATCTACGGCAGCTTTCATTTCGTTGTCATCCGATAATCCCCGGCCCCGAGGTCCTTTTTCAATTTGGAAAACAAGAAAAAATCCCTAGGTGTCCAATCTGGATTGTACGGTGGATGGTTAATTTCTGAAAACCCTGTCTTTCAAGGCCTCCCCTCGCAACACGCGCGGTTTGAACGGTGAGTGTTGTCTTGCAAAAACAACACCCCGCCACCTAGCTTTCCACGTCGTTTCTACACAACAACCCGTGAGAGCCTGACATACCAAATTAACATAATGTTGACCATTCATTATAGTCCCTTTCGGTAGGTAATCTATTAATAAAATTCCTTCTCTATCCCAGAAGAGTCGTCGTTAGCTTAGACGCCTACTTTTCCACCTTGAATTTCTTCGGTGGCATCTCCTTTTTTAGTTCATTGCATCGACTCTTGTTTGGACTCCGGATCATACTGGCAAATCCACATTTCATCCACGGTGACAATTCAATCACAAATTTTGTCAATTTTATTGTCTTCTTCTTTGTCGGTATCACTCTTGACAGATTTTATTGTCAGCTAGCGCCAAAAACCCCTTGCAGCTCTCGAGTCGTCGCTGCATGTCGAGCGTTGCGATCATTCTCGGTACACAGTGCGCGCAAATTCATTTCATGTGTAATTTGTAATTTTGATGTAAAATTTTTCCAACTCGTACTTTGCTAATCTGAAGTTCTTCAGCTATCTGTCACAATTTAATTCTTCTTTCGACCAGTACTCATTTTTCTACTTTTTAAACATTTTCTTCGGTCACTATAGTCATGATCATCTTCGCAGCTCTCTCGTCCTTGTTGAAATAAGCGAGCCCATTTTTTTACCGTTGTATATGAAAGCTCAGAATCTCGAAGAACCCACGATATTTCATCGAAAATGTTTTTCGGAGTATTTCCTTTTTTTGAGAGGTACTTTGTCACGGCGCGGTGTTCGAAATTCCGTGAATTTACAGATTCGGCTGACAAGGTGATGTTCGTTGTTCGACAAGTAATTCAATTATGATCTAAAATTTGAGTACGGGTTGTTTTTATACTAACAGTGAGTCCCGCAATCGTTAAGTATCTTAGGCTGCGAACTTATCAGCCGCCCTTCGTATATGCTATTTGTAATAAACATAGGAAAGCTTCGGCGCTAATTCTAGAACAATCGAACGTAAACACCGCAGTCTTATTAACCTCTCAAAATCTTCTCAAGTGGTTGAATAACGTCGTTTGTGGTGGCTCGGAGTAAAATACTCGACTAGGTAACAAGTCTTTACTGTTAGGGCATAATTAATATAATTTTTCTGTTCCTGGTTAAATGGTTTTGATTATCTCGTGAATATTCGTTGACGTCAATTAAATTTAATATCACTAAATTGTCCCAATAATCTATTTCGTATGCGTGGTGGATTAAAATGTACCACTAACCTATATTATATTTCTATTAAATTTATTCATACTACTGCTTAATTTTTAGTAAACTAAGTCTCTTTTTTCGTGCAGGGGCGGAGTAAGAATACTAGCCTCTGCGGCCGGGGTCGGCCTGTCGTTAAAGGCGACAAAAAAACCCTTGCTACGTGGTAGGGCCCAAAGCCCGTCTGGATGGCAACCACCCTTAGTCTATAAGTATGCCGCCACGATGACCTTAGGTGATGGGACAGCAGCGTATTCCCGGTGCCCCTAGCGTCGCAAACATTTATAGACGACGGTGACTGCTTATTATTAAGTGGAATGTCAGCCTGTCTGCTGTTCTTCAGCAATAAAAAAAAAGTATTGTCTTAAATTCGCATTAAAATAACTTTTTATAACGAGTATTTACATATCTATCGTTGCTATTCGAGTTATTCGACTTGCAATTTCATAATCAATGCTCAAAATATTGGCTCTTTTCGTATAACGCTATATCATTCTATGTGATACGTCAAGAAAAATAAATACTAAATTTTTAAATAACAAATTACATTCTACTTCTATTCTTTTCTTCCCTTTGCTAGTTTTCTTCTTAATTATTCAAGTCCAACACATCTAGGATTTTGACGTTGCGAACGTTCCTGTGTCATATAATCGCTTAATGTCTCGTTGCCGATGACCTAGCATCAATCCGCACTAAACAAAAATAATAATTAAATACTCACAACATCTCCCCAGACCGGTTGGAAGTCTCTTTGATGGTGTTCAGTAGATGGCGCCACTTTCATAGGTTTCGTGCTGCGGTCGAACACGGGCGCACTCTGCTCCTCTTCGTCAGATGACGCCTGTCATAAATACAGACTACATTTAAAAAATATTCCAACAAAAGCTTAAGTTTAAGCTTTTTTGATGTCTTACAACTGTCACCTTATTTATACTTATAATATTATTATTAACACACCGAGTACTGAAGTGGAAGTATTTTGACCGGGATTTATATGACCGAATTTTTATATATTTTTAATTGGTGCGCAGTGTATTCGATTTAGTCTATGGTCTATTAATTTACAAATCGATTATTAGCAACTGTTTGTTATCTACCCCCCCTAGATCGTAGCATGAGAATTATACCAATGAGGCTTACGAGTGTGGGAGTTATTGAGTATTTCTGTACCTGGGCAATGTTAGGGGAAGAGTGCGACCTATGCATGGCTGCGCCGCTCGGCTCGTCGGGAGACTCCATGTATGTGTCGCCACCTTCGCCCTACATACACATTCATCGATAAAAAAAAACAATCACCTACACTTCAGACCTCCTAGACCAATGGAATCATCTATAATCTACTACACAATTGACCAGCAATTGAATAAAAACCAACAAACATATTAGTGGAAAAAATTCAGGGATATCATTGGTTAAACAAAATTGTAAGTGATTTTTTTAACATTATTGAAACACAACTGATATTTAAAAAAAAAAAACAAACACAAATCATCCACTAAACAATGCCGGATTAGAACACTAACAATTTGGAATTACTACCTACTTTTAGTGCTTGGCCAGATTGCACGCGCGGGCGCGGGGCGCTCGCGGTGCGGCATACTTAAAAAACCGCCCGCGTGCCCAGTACGGGCACTCAAATAAGGTTTCATATGTTTAAGTATGCCGCGCCGCGACCGCCCCGCGCCCGCGTGTGCTGTCTGGCCAAGCACTTATGTATTTTTTTTTTGATAATCCCGTAGTTTTAGCCTCTAGTGTATTTTTTTTATTGCTGAGTAAAAGCAGACAGGCTGACAGCCCACTTAACAGGAAGCAGTTACCGTCGCCTATGGTTATTTGAGATGCTAGGGGCACCGTCAACACGTTGCTGTCCAATAGGGGCCGGCCGGCCGGAGTCGGTCTGTCGTAAAAGGCGACAAAACAACCCATCCTAGCAACGTGGTTGGGCCCCACGCCCGTCTGGATGGCAACCACCTTTGGTCTTAAGTATGCCGCCATAATAATTTTGTGTTGTGTTCCGGCATTGCAGCAACGTGTTCGCGATGCCACTGGCGTTGCAAACACTCATAGGCGACGGTAACTGCTAATTTCTAAGTGGGCCGTCAGCCTGTCTGTTGACCTACAGCAATAAAAAAAAGAATAAAGTATGTCAATAAATCTTAATATTAGATAAGACGTGTACACGCGTCAGCGTGTAGTGCATTTTGTTCTGTACTGTAGTTCGGATGACATATGAGTCTTATAACACCAACACTTTAATATAGCTTATTAAAGAAAATAGGGTTCTTTTGAAGCATCATCACTTAAAAACTACTGAACATATCGGGGTGGGATTACAATTATACGAAGCGGAATTTTTCGTAGATGATTCTAGATTGATTTTTAGATTCCATCGACTGTTTCTCAATTTTTTACGATTTATATTTTCAAAAGATATACATGTCTGTGCGGTTTTAAACTGCTTACAAACTCACCTTATCCAAATCGGGTTTCTTCTTCCCCCTCGCCTCGGCCAGCTTCCTCTTCCTCTCAATTTCCATCTGCTCTCTGGTCCTGTCCAGCTGCTCCCGCTTCTCCATAACCTGTGCGATCCTGGCCCTCTTCACCGCCAAATCCTTGGCGGCGGCGGCTTGCTCCGATAAGAAACGTTCGCGTTCCTCTACAAATATGTGTTTATTAAGCATTCTTATAGAAGAAACAGAACAGTAAGGCTACTAAACAGGCGACAAAATAATAATAATAATAATTTATTCAACAACAACAAAATATTGACAATATAAAATACAACATCAATTACAAGTTACAATTAATTAAGATAAAAATAACCTTAAGTACAGCCCCAAGCCCATCTAAATGGTAACCATCCTTGGTGTATAAGTATTAGTCATTATGCCGCCATAATAACTTCGTGTTGTGTTCCGTCGTAGTAGTAGCGTGTTACAATTAAGTGGGCCACCAGCCTATCTACTGTTCTTCAAAGGCTAATGACATTGGAACCTAATAAATGAAATGTTAGGGGTACCTTCAGCTTCTTGGGGTGGAGTGTCCTCCGATTCTTTAACTATATTCTCAGCAAGTCTTTCTGCTTCCTCTTTCTCTCTTCTCTGATACTCCTCTAACTGCTCGCGGAGACTTTGATTTTCTTGTTGCTACAATTCCCAATAAATAAATAAATGATTTTCTATATCATTTCGTTGTATTATTCAAATCTATTCAATATTATACATTCACTAATATTATAAATTGAAAATTTGTTAATAAAGTTCCGACATTAGTGACCCAGGTTCCTGTACCCCTATGGGACAGCAGCGTGTTCATGGTGCCCCTAGCGTCGCAAACGTCCATGGGCGACGTTTGTCTGCTATTCCTCAGCAATTAGAAAAAAACGGAACAGCTGAATGAAATTGGATCCAATTTGGCATAGATCAATTTACATTTTAGAATAGATCATATAAAAAGTACACGCTGTGCCACAAATTTTACCGACCTCCTGGCGTAATGGCTAACACACGTCAGTCCACTGGCGGAGGTCACACAGGTTCGATTCCCGCCAACGTATGGGTGTTTATGTATAATATGTATTTATTTACAAAAGAAAAAGTATATATGTAGTATATCAGTTGTCTGGTACCCATAACACAAGTGTTGTTCAACTTAGTTTGGGACTAGATGACATTGATTTATAAAAAATACCTTCAACAAATTTAAAAGTTTATTTCGACCAAAACATCAGTGGCTTGGCCTTGCCCCAATCATTTGGATTCGGCACAATATGTCTTTTACTTCCATTTTATTCTATCCTGGCATTCTTCGTCTGTCACATCACAAACTCTCATATCATGCATTACATATTCTTTCCATCGCTTTTTAGGTCTACCTTTGCCCCTGTACCCACCTACTTTCAGGTTCAACATTCTTCTCTCTCATTAAATGCTCGTACCATGCCAGTCTCTTTCCTTTCAATTTATCATTTATTGGTGCAACCTTCAGATATCCTCTAATATACTCATTTCTCACCTTATCCATTCTTGTGAAATGAGTATATAAGAGGATTTCTACCAAAACATATGAATAATAATTCAAATCTATGAATAGATGTAAAAATTTGTAGAATATTTTATAAAAATATTAGGTGAAAATCAATTATTGATGCATACATGCACCCAGACTAATACAATCGGCATCAAATAAATATTTGGTTCTCTTTGGATCCCCAACAAGAACATATTGGATTGAAACCAACCAAGACCAGAGTCCACTTGGATAGCCACTGGGCCAGCTATAAAACATTTTGGCGAAATACATAAAGTCAACAAGCTGATCATTTCCTTTTATTACTTGAGGTGTGATATTATTTCTATTTATGAAGAAAAACCTCCCCATTGATAAACGAGTTGAACAAAAGTATATTCCCTGGTTTACAGGTCAATATATAAACAAACATGGAACTAAAATGATACTAGGCATGCCTTTTAAGTTCTGTCCTTTCCATATTTACCAGCAATTTTGAATTTGGAACTGTTCTATATTCGAATGTGTTTAAATTTTGAATTTCAAAACAGTTGAAAGTATTAGGATTAATGCTATTGTTTAGTCAGAGCGTGGATTAGAATCTGCCAGGTCACGCACGAAAATGAATCTTTCCAAGCAAAATGTTCGTGCAATAATTTTCTACACCTTTAGAAGAGGCCTGACACAGCTTCAGTGTTTTGAAAAGCTAACATCTGTGTTCAGTGATGAAGCCCCATGTCTGCAAACTGTCAAACGCTAGTATTTAAAATTCCAGCGTGGACATACTAGTGTTAGTGACAAATCTTGCGAAAGACGCCCAAAATCCACCTTCACTGAAGATAACATCATTGCTGTGATACAACTAATTCTCGAAGATCGTCATGTGACCTATCTAGAGATAGAGGTTCTATTAGGCATCTCAGGGACAACCGTTCAGAAGATCTTGCATGAAGCGCTTGGTGTGAGAAAGCTAGTTTGCCGTTGGATACCGCATCTGCTTTCCGACGATCACAAGGCGGTCCGCGTCAGATAGTGTAAGAAAACTGCAAAGGTTCAACCAAGGAGAGTCAAATCAGGTCTACATCATCAGTGGTGACGAATCTTGGATCTATGCCTACGATCCTGATTCCAAACAACAATCTACAATCTGGGTCTTTCAAGACGCGCCAAAGCCGACTAAAGTTGCTAGTTCTCGAAGCATTTCAAAAAAGATGGTGGCCACGTTTGTTGGAAAAACCGGCCATGTTGCGATTATTGCGCTTGAAGATCGTAGAACGGTTAACGCAGAGTGGTGTACCACAGTTTGTTTATCACGATTCATCGCCGAACTTCGAAAATCTAACTCAAAGCGAAGCATCATCCTGCACCACGACAACGCAAACTCACACAGCGCTCGTCAAACGATTGAGTATTTGAAGCAGGAGAAAGTAGAAATCCTTGACCATCCTCTATACAGTCCTGACCTAACGATTTCTTTACATTTCCTAAAATTAAGAAAAGTGTCCATGGTCAAAGGTTCCAGTCCAGTGAAGAAGCAGTCGACGCTTTCAAGTCAGCCATTTTGAACACACCACTTTAGAGTGGAATAAATGTTATAATAACTGGTTTGAGCGAATGGAAAAGGGTAATAAGCTACGTGGTGAATACTTTGAAAACAATAAAAAGTACTATAAGGTTCTAGTTGTGTTTTTTCTTCAAAAGACAAAACTTAAAAGGTATGCCTCGTATAAAAATAATTAGTTTCTCTCACCATGTCAAACTGTTTGTTTTCGAGCTGCATGAGTTGAGAGAGGATCTCCTGTTCCCTCAGTTTGTACATCGCCCTCAGTTCGTCTTGTTCCTCCGCTTCACGTTTCAAACGGACTTTATCCCAATCCTTAAAAAACAACATGTATGTATGTAATCAAATATATATACGGATATGACTACCGTTAATGAGGTCGAAACGCCTGCAGGTTTAATTCCTGTTCCGATTCTGGTTTAAAAACCATAAAATTTATAATATGTTTTATTTTAAAAAGTAGATCTGTAGTAAATCAGTTTTCTAGTACACATAACACAAACACTCTATTGTTTAATTTGGCGTTAGATGGCCTTGTATGAATTTTTTACAGCATTTTTATTAATTCCCATGTAGGCAAACAAACAAACAGGTGAATGGTTACTATAATCGTAAATGATTACTGTTGCAGGTAATCATTACAATGTTGCCAACATTTTAATACAACAGTCTGGACAATACAACAGCCTTGAGGCTTGAATAAATTTATATTGCATATTTCTTTTGTGGCAAACATACCTGTTCGGCTTCTATCCTCTGCATTTCCAAAGTGAGCGACGTATTCGCGATACGTTCTTGTTGTTCCAATATATTCTGCATCCTCGCTCGTTCTTCATATATTTGCATCGCTGCTGCCTACATTTCAAATAGAAAAATAATATACAGTACTGAAGTAGCCATATATAAGAGCACTAGTTATTGAAAAACTTAAAAATAATAGACTAACATGGTTTGGCCATGCAATGCGAAGATCTTCCCTGCCATCCAAATAGGAAAATGGTAAAAATAAGAGTTGATGGATTGCATAAAAGGGTGTGAATATTGAGATGAGAGTGGGAGGAGAGAACATGTGCCGCCCCATATAATATGGAAAGAATGGAATGCCAGAAAGAAATAGAAAAGCCATGTATGTACTTGTCGTATTATGTAAGATAATTATCATGATAGTGTTCCAGTTGCTACCCACATAACCGCTTCAATGTCTATGATTCACTTTTTCACTCTTTCCTTCCAGTTCCTGAAAACCATCTAAATGGTTTTCAGCATCCTTGGTAAAGTCTATTGGCTCACATGTTACCTTTAACAATGTCAAGCCAGCGCTTATTGAGCTTACAATTGCTCTATACATAAGTAGCCGGTTGCCGTAACTTAGCCTTTGCTTGCGAAGGTGACTATCCGGCAATTTATGTCATTGAAGTGAAGGCTACAGTGAATGTTGCATTCCTAATGTGGTTCTTCCATGTCGATATATATATATATATATATATATATATATATATATATATATATATATATATATATATATATATATATATATATATATATATATATATATATATATATATATATATATATGTCGACGCAAGTCCATAGTAAATAACAAATGTAATTGTTCTGATTATGAAATCAATCATTGTGTCGAATAAATTGGTTGTTGTTAGTTATTAATTAGTGTTATGATTTTTGGAATGTATTGACTGTATTTTGCGTTAGAATAAATCCTAAAACTAATTGATGAAATTGTTATGAGTTGTTTAATAGTTGAAACATTCGCCGCCATTTGTAGACCGGATGTTTCAACTGAGATTAAGATTTAAAAATAAATTCAATTGTTCATAATTAATTTCGAAATGTTTAATTAATTTACGAATTATTTTTGTAATTAACATAATTAATTTAAAGAAGTTGCGATTTAAATTGTGCGTTGACGTTCTTCCGCCCGACGCCATCTTTTGGTTTTAATTTCGCTGGCGCGCGTAATTAAAATAGACAATGTTAAATCAGAGATTAAGATTTAAAAATTAATTCAATTGTTTATAATTACTTTCGAAATGTTTAATTAATTTACGAATTATTTTTGTAATTAAAATTAATCGTTTAAAGAAGTTGCAATTTAAATGGTGCGTTGACGTTTTTCCGCTCGACGCCACCTTTTGGTTTTAATTTCGGTGGTGCACGAAACTACGATAGACTAGATGTAAAATTATTAAATCACTTTTGGTTCGAGCGCTGGGCGGTTAAGACCTGGTGAACTGGTGTATCCTATTTTGTGAGTATCTATCGTTTTATTATAATTATGATATTATGATATGATGTGATTATAAAACTATTACTTACTTTGATTTGACTACTTTGATAACTGGTGTCTTGTAAAAATAAATCGTATAGTGTGTTTCTGGTTGTTTCATTGTTTGCAATGAGTGCGCCGAATAATGAGGAAGCCAGTGACGTTAGCAATGCTGACGTCACTGCTTTTAAAGATTCCAGGGGACCGAACCCCTCGTCTTCAGAAGTGGGATTATCACCCACATCTGCTCGTCCTTCTGTTTCAAACTATCAACATAGTAATGCTTCTGTTAGCGGGGTCCCAGTGGAATTTTTCGCGCAGATGTTGCAAATGATGAAGCACATGTCCGATCGTATGACAACAATACCGGACACAAAAGTTAAAATCAATGACGTGTTTTTACCATCATACGATCCGGATGCAGATATAGGAGTGCGAGAGTGGTGTAAACATGTGACCATGGCCATGGAAACCTACAACCTGAGCGATTATGATATCCGGATGAAAGTCGGTAGTTTGCTCAAAGGTCGTGCAAGGTTGTGGGTTGACAACTGGCTTTTTTTTTTTTTTTTTTTTTTACGGGGTGGGGAAATCCTCATGGACTACCGGCTAAAACCACCACCCCGGTGTCTCCTCACACGTGCGCGCGGGGCCGCGGGAATCCAGATTCTTCCGCAGCCCCACACTAGTGCTGGCCCGGTCTGTCCGGGCCTCGTCTCCTGCACGGGGTAGTGAGGTGTTTAACTACCCCGTGCATCTCCTCAGAGGCGCGCGCCGACACCCGCACGCGCCTCCGCCTCGGGTCCATCGAATAGGGGGCGGGGACTTCCCCAAGTCCCTCGCCCCTGGACCCATTCATGGGGGCCGGAAAAGGGCATTATCCGCCCTTCCCCTGCGCCCGATGCGCCTTCTGCGGCCGGGGAAGGGAGTCGAGATCTCCCTCTCCCGTTCCGCAGTTTCCTTCTGCGACATCACGTCCTCGCAGAAGGACACCACTGCGTCCCACGACTCTGCGCTACCGACCATCCTCTGCACTACGGCCGGCAGCGACAGATTTCCTCCTACTTCATTTGTGAGGACACGGCGCTGCTCCTCCCAAGCTACACACTCGGCAAGTGTGTGTTGCGCCGTGTCCTCCCCGCCGTGGTTGACAACTGGCTTGTTTCAACCTCCACGTGGCAGGAATTGCGTGAGGTTATGATAACAACTTTTGAACCTGAAAATAGGTATTCTCGTGATATAGTCCGTTTCCGGGAACATAGTTACGATAATTCAAAGGACATCGCGCAGTTCTTATCACAGGCTTGGATGTTATGGAGACGTGTCACTAGGGATAAATTATCGGATGATGACGCGGTTGAGGCTGTGGTTGGTTGCATTGGAGACGAGCGATTGAGAATTGAGTTGTTAAACGCCAGGGCTACTTCAGTACCAGAGTTGATTTCTGTAGCTTCCTCAATAAAGCGCAGTAAACGACCTTATCCTAGTTCATCAAATATGCAGCAGGGCCCTGTCAAACGACAACGATTCTCGGATAAGCCACCTTTATATTGTCGACAGTGTAAAAAGCCCGGTCATGATACTCAAGATTGCCGTTACCGTGTTAAAGCTGATAACCCTCAGCTGCGACATCATGATGGTAAAACGATTCCTCAAAAGGATAATAAACCGGCCTGTACGTTCTGTTCACGAACAGGTCACACATATGAAACTTGTTATAAACGTGAACGAACAATGGTCTCGAACGTTAATTGCGTAGGTACACCTAAGTTAAATTCCATACCGGTGTTGATTGGGGGTTTAAAATTTTTCGCGATTTTCGATAGCGGGGCGGAATGTTCGGTAATACGCGAATCGGTTGCTTCAAAATTACCGGGTAAAAGGACGAATGTTGTCAATTATCTAAAGGGTTTAGGACAGTTTACAGTAGTGTCATTATCAACGTTGATAACCGTTTGTGTGATCGATGATATAAGAGTCGAACTTCATTTCCACATAGTCCCGGATTATGAAGTGTGTTCAGATATTTTAATAGGCATGAATCTTATGGAAAATACGAATTTAAGTGTGATGGTGAATTCAAAGGGCGTGACATTGATTCATCAGCCCGCGATTTTCCACATGCATTTACAAAGCGAAAAGTTTGACAATTTAGATTGTGACTTGACAGATAGTGATCAAATAAACGAACTTAAATTGTTATTAGCAAAATTTGAACATCTTTTTATCCAGGGTTACCCTCACACACGTGTTAATACTGGTGAACTCGAAATACGTTTGAAAGACCCGAACAAGTGTGTTGAGCGTAGGCCATATAGATTGAGTCCAATCGAACGACAAAAAGTTCGTGATATTGTGAGCGAGTTACTTGAACACAATATTATTCGAGAGAGCAAGTCACCTTTCTCCAGTCCGATAATATTAATCAAAAAGAAAAACGGCAAAGATCGCATGTGCGTAGACTATCGCGAGCTGAATAGAAACACTCTGAGGGATCACTATCCTTTACCTATAATTTCCGATCAAATAGACCAATTAGCGGGTGGTTATTACTTCTCTACTTTTGATATGGCAGCGGGCTTCCACCAGATCCCCATCTCTGAAGGGTCCATTGAAAAGACTGCCTTCGTAACACCTGACGGCATGTACGAGTACTTGGCCATGCCATTCGGCCTCAGTAATGCATGTTCCGTTTACCAGAGGTGCATGAATAGGGCTTTAGCTGACCTTCTAAATTCGCCTGACCAGGTCTGCCAAGTCTATGTCGATGACGTACTTACGAAATGTAGCGAATTTGCAGAAGGTTTGTCCCGTATCGAACGGGTACTTATCGCATTACGAAATGCTGGTTTTTCTATAAATATTGAGAAAACTGCCTTCTTTAAACGCTCTATAGAGTACTTGGGCAATATAGTTACAAATCAATTTGGGTTCGGAAATCGGAACACCCGAGGCCAGATGCTGGCCGACTTCATGGAGGAGGACCTGTATATGATGAACTCCTTCTTCATGAAGCCAGAACAACGCAAATGGACTTGGATTAGTCCCGATGGTGCCACCAAAAATGAGATTGACTTCATTATGTCGACCAAAAGACAGATATTCAATGATGTCTCTGTGATCAATTCGGTGAAAACTGGGAGTGATCACCGCTTAGTAAGAGGCACATTGAATATCAATCCAAAATTGGAGAGGTCTCGACTGGTGAAGTCTACGCTCCGACCTGCACCCATACAGATCCAAAACCCGGTAAACTTTCAACTCGAATTGCAAAACCGCTTCGAATGCCTCGGTGACTGCGTTGACGTGGACGAGTATAATAACAGGTTCGTGGAAGCTGTTCAAACGGCCGGGTCTAAATTCTTCAAGGCCAGCCGTTCAAAAAGAACCGGAAAAATCTCAGATTCTACTCTCAAATTGATGGATGTGAGACGTCAAATGACCCTTCAGTCCCCGGACGATGCTTCCCAGTATAGGCAGCTAAATAGACAGATCTCCAAGTCCTTGACTCGCGATATCCGCCGCCATAACACAGACTGTGTAAAGGCGGCTATAGAGCGTAACAAGGGCTCTAAAGTATTCGCACGAGACTTGTCTATTGGGCAGAGCCAACTGACGAAGCTGAAGACCGACGACGGCAGGGTCGTTTCGTCTAAACCCGAACTTTTGAGGGAAGTCGAGAAGTTCTACGGACAGCTATACACGACCACACGGGCACCTGTTAACAACAAGGCTAAAGACCCAAGAGCCAAATTAACCCGACACTACACCGTAGATTTCCCAGACGTCAGTCTGTACGAGATTAGTGTGGCCCTTAAACAGCTTAAAAACAACAAGGCGCCGGGTGATGATGGAATTACAGCCGAGCTTCTGAGAGCTGGTGGTACTCCTGTGCTTAAAATCCTCCAGAAGCTATTTAATTCCGTCATCCTCGATGGCAAAACGCCGCAGGCCTGGCACGGAAGTATAGTGGTGCTGTTCTTCAAAAAGGGCGACAAAACCCTTTTGAAGAACTTTAGACCGATATCACTTCTGAGCCATGTTTACAAGCTGTTTTCAAGGGTCATCACGAATCGTCTCGCGCGCAGATTTGACGACTTCCAGCCTCCCGAACAAGCCGGATTCCGAAAAGGTTTTAGCACCTTAGACCACATACATACGCTGCGGCAGGTTATACAGAAGACGGAGGAGTATAACCAGCCACTATGCTTGGCGTTCGTGGACTATGAGAAAGCCTTTGATTCGATCGAGACCTGGGCGGTGCTTCAGTCTCTCCAGAGGTGCCACATTGATTATCGATACATCAAAGCGTTGAAGTGTTTGTATGAAAACGCCACCATGTCAGTCCGTCTCCAGGATCAGAACTCGAAGCCTATCCGACTGCAGCGGGGAGTCAGACAAGGCGATGTCATATCGCCGATGCTGTTCACTGCTGCGTTGGAAGATGTCTTCAAGCTTCTGGACTGGAACGGACTGGGCATCAACATTAACGGTGAGTACATCACTCACCTTAGATTCGCAGATGATATCGTAATCATGGCTGAAACCATGGAAGACTTAAGCCATATGCTTGATGGCCTCAATACAGCTTCCCAAGGAGTAGGTCTCAAAATGAACATGGACAAGACGAAAATCATGTCTAATGTCCATGTCGCACCTACCCCCGTAACAGTTGGGAAGTGTACTTTCGAAATTGTTGACGAATACGTCTACTTGGGTCAAACGATCCAGTTAGGCAGGTCCAATTTCGCGAAAGAGGTCACTCGTCGAATCCAACTCGGATGGGCAGCGTTCGGGAAGCTCCGTAAAATCTTTTCGTCCCAAATACCGCAGTGTCTCAAGACGAAGGTTTTTAACCAATGTGTGTTGCCAGTGATGACATACGGAACGCAGACGTGGTCGCTAACTATGGGCCTTATGAGAAAGCTCATGGTCGCTCAGAGAGCAATGGAGAGGGCTATGCTCGGAGTTTCCCTGCGAGATCGAATCAGAAATGAGGAGATTCGCAGGAGAACCAAAGTAACCGACATAGCCCGGATGAT
The DNA here is from genome assembly GCA_963693495.1 of Malacosoma neustria. Taxonomy (NCBI): domain Eukaryota; kingdom Metazoa; phylum Arthropoda; class Insecta; order Lepidoptera; family Lasiocampidae; genus Malacosoma; species Malacosoma neustria. The sequence goes on from OY856390.1 coordinate 15,504,668, forward strand.
TGCAAAACTGAAGTGGCAGTGGGCTGGGCACATAGCTCGAAGGACTGATGGCCGTTGGGGCAGAAAAGTCCTCGAATGGCGACCGCGTACCGGAAGACGCAGTGTTGGTAGGCCCCCCACAAGATGGACCGATGATCTGGTCAAGATCGCCGGGATAGGTTGGATGAGGGCAGCGCAGGACCGATCATCGTGGAGATCTTTGGGGGAGGCCTTTGTCCAGCAGTGGGCGTCTTCCGGCTGAAATGATGATGATAGTTACAAACGGACAGGTTAGTCCTAGCCCAAAGAAAGTGGAGGCTTTAACGAAGGCACCTATTCCACGAACGGCTAAACAAGTAAGACAATTCAATGGCCTCGCCGGATATTTTCGTCGTTTCATTCCCAATTTCTCGCGTGTGATGGTACCGCTTTATGAGCTAACAAAGAAAGATGCAAAATGGGAATGGAACGAAAGGCACGATGAGGCCAGAAATAAAATCATACTTCATTTGTCTACTGCGCCTACCCTTGCATTGTTTCAGGAAAACGCACCAATTGAGCTTTACACTGATGCGAGCAGCCTCGGTTACGGCGCGGTACTCGTTCAGATCATCGGAGGTCGCCAGCATCCAGTCGCGTACATGAGCCAGCGTACCACTGACGCAGAGAGCCGCTACCATTCATACGAGCTCGAGACGCTAGCAGTGGTGAGAGCAGTAAAGCATTTTCGGCACTACTTGTACGGCCGAAAATTCAAGGTAATAACAGACTGTAACGCCTTGAAAGCATCTAAGCATAAGAAGGATTTACTGCCACGAATTCATCGCTGGTGGGCTTTCCTGCAGAACTACGAGTTCGAAGTCGAATATAGAAAAGGTGAGCGACTGCAGCACGCAGATTTTTTTAGCAGAAACCCTACAACTCAAATGGCGATCAACATCATGACAAAGGACACAGAGTGGCTGCAAATTGAACAACGTCGTGACGATACTCTTCGTCCGGTAATAAACAGCATGACAACCGACAACCCAGTTTCCGGCTACGTTCTTGAGGAAGGGGTGTTGAAGAAATTACTCGCTGATCCTCCTATACTCGGTACGTGCAAACCTACAGTAGTACCAAAGTCATTCCAGTGGAGCCTGATAAACTCCTTTCACACATCTCTACAACACCCGGGATGGGAGAAAACTTTACAAAAACTCAGAGATAGTTACTGGTTTCCTAACATGAGCACCATTGTAAGAAGGTTTGTAGATAACTGCGTTATATGCAGAACCTCGAAGGGACCTTCAGGTGCAATCCAGGCACAGCTACACCCAATACAAAAACCTACTGCAGCATTTCAAGTAATCCACATGGACATTACCGGCAAACTTGGTACGAGAAACGCTGAAGGCCAGGACGAATATGTGATAGTTATCATTGACGCTTTCACCAAATACATCCTACTTAGTTACTCTAACGACAAGAGTCAAAGCAACAGTCTCGCAGCGCTGAAACGAGTCGTGCATTTATTCGGGACTCCAATCCAGGTAGTGGTTGATGGCGGCCGAGAGTTTCTTGGCGAATTCAAAGCCTATTGCGACCGTTTTGGTATCAATTTACATACTATAGCGCCAGGAGTAAGCCGAGCAAACGGGCAGGTGGAACGAGTAATGAGTACCTTGAAAAATGCACTAACAATGATAAGGAACTATGACACTGAAAACTGGCAAACGGCCTTGGAAGCCCTTCAACTTGCATTTAATTGCACCCCACACAGAGTGACAGGATGCGCGCCACTTACTCTCCTGACACGCCGTAAGCACACCGTTCCGCCAGAACTTTTAAGGTTGGTAGACATTGATAGCGAAACCGTCGATTTTGATATGCTCGATCAACACGTGCAACAGAAAATGGCGGTCGCAGCTGACTATGATAAGCAGCGTTTTGACAAAAACAAAGCCAAGCTGCGTCCTTTTCAAAGAGGAGACTACGTCCTCATCAAAAATAATCCCAGAAATCAAACCAGCTTGGACCTGAAATACAGCGAGCCATACGAGATTTACAGAATATTGGACAATAACCGCTACATGGTAAAACGTGTGACTAGCAGAGGGCGCCCACGCAAGGTAGCGCACGATCAGCTACGTCGGGCGCCACAGCCTGGGGAACAGGAAACCGTGTCGACGGGCGCCAACGATGACACCGAACAGCAGACCACAGCCCAAGTAGTCATTACACTGGATCCACCATCGACGTCTACATCACAAACCACACAGTTATTGGACGCTTAAGGGTTTAGTGTAACATTAATTAGAAGTTTAGTGTAACATTTTAATAGTGCATAGGTAGTACAGTATCATTTATTGTGGATGTTAGATTCTGTGCGACACGTATCCTTTTTTCCTCGCCTAACTTGTCATTTTCAGAGCCACTGGGGACCACGGTCAGAAACATAAGGCCCAGGCCCCAGCATCGACCTACCCTGATCCTTTAGGACCCCTGTGGACCACGGCGTACGAGACCGCTCAGCGCCACAGCAGCAATTCCCTGTGAGCTTCATCAATAAACTATGGTAACAGACTACATAACTTTCAGAGCCTCTGTGGACCACGGCGTACATGACCGCTCAGAACCACAGCAGGCCTGTTAGAGAAATATAATCATGCAAGTATGCGTTGGTCATTTGCATGTCAACAAATCAGAAATGTAATTAAGTTACTAACTATTTTGCGCACATTCCTTTATATTTCCTTAACTTTATAAACTTTATGATTTGCTGTGTTCCAAAATTTAGACCGCTCAGAATCACAGCAGGCTTGTTCGATAAATATAATCATGCAAGTATGCGTTGGTCATTTGCATGTCAACAAATCAGAAATGTTATTAAATTACTAACTATTTGGCTCATATTCCTTTATATTTCCTTAACTTTATAAACTTTATAATTTGCTGTGTTCCAAAATTTATTTACGAGAACCGTGACTGGTGCTGAGCACGCACCGTCTCGCAGAATGGCCGTGTCGACGCAAGTCCATAGTAAATAACAAATGTAATTGTTCTGATTATGAAATCAATCATTGTGTCGAATAAATTGGTTGTTGTTAGTTATTAATTAGTGTTATGATTTTTGGAATGTATTGACTGTATTTTGCGTTAGAATAAATCCTAAAACTAATTGATGAAATTGTTATGAGTTGTTTAATAGTTGAAACATTCGCCGCCATTTGTAGACCGGATGTTTCAACTGAGATTAAGATTTAAAAATAAATTCAATTGTTCATAATTAATTTCGAAATGTTTAATTAATTTACGAATTATTTTTGTAATTAACATTAATAATATAAAGAAGTTGCGATTTAAATGGTGCGTTGACGTTTTTCCGCTCGACGCCATCTTTTGGTTTTAATTTCGCTGGCGCGCGAAATTACGATAGACAATGTTAAATCAAAGATTAAGATTTAAAAATTAATTCAATTGTTCATAATTACTTTTGAAATGTTTAATTAGTTTACGAATTATTTTTGTAATTAAAATTAATCATTTAAAGAAGTTGCAATTTAAATGGCGCGTTGACGTTTTTCCGCTCGACGCCATCTTTTGGTTTTAATTTCGGTGGTGCACGAAACTACGATAGACTAGATGTAAAATTAATAAATCACTTTTGGTTCGAATGCTGGGCGGTTAAGACCTGGTGTATCCTATCTTGTGAGTATCTATAGTTTTATTATAATTGTGATGTGATTATAAAACTATTACTTTGATAACCCTCTGGTGTCTTGTAAAATAAATCGTATAGTGTGTTTCTGGTTGTTTTATTGTTTGCAATGAGTGCGCCGAATAGTGAAGAAGCCAGTGACGTTAGCAATGCTGACGTCACTGCTTTTAAAGATTCCTCTGGACCGAACCCCTCGTTTTATATATATCTTAAAAGTTAATTGATCGAACTAGATTAACTGATATATTTTAACCTGTTACCTTGCTGCTTCGATCGACCATGGGCTCACCGGGCCTCCGGGGTAGGGAGGGTGTAGGCGTGGGGGTGGGTGATATATCCGACCATTGAGGGTAGTCTATGTCACCTAAAACAAATAAAATTACATAAATTAAATTGTAGCATATAAGTGATGGTTACATACTTGGGAACACTGCTTTAGTCTGATTATACATATGATATCCCAGGTCTCCTTTTAGAACAGTAACGATAAGCATCGCAGTTACCCGACTGCTGTAAGCACCTTCAGAATTTAATTTGGGTTTTTTACGTGATTGATAGGCGCGTTTTTGTTTGAATTCCATGATTGAACTAGTGAAGCTAAAACTTTGACTGTACATACATGAATGAATGACACCCAAAAAATTTATATCAATACTTCTTAGAGTCACAGCACTTGGACATCAATACAAATAAAAAAAAAATTAAAATTTGAACAAAACAAAAAGTATACTTTCAGAGTTAAATACATTTTAGAGAATAAAATTTTAGCATTATCATCATGGATAAGTAAGTAATAAAAGAGCCTTATCATCAAATACAATTTTTTGGATGTTAGGCCAGCAAAAGCTGATCTTTATCGGACAGATCGCGAGGCCTTCTTTGGAGTTGGGCAACTTTAAGATATGAAAATCAAAAGTAATAACAGATAGGCTGTTCATTCCAACCATATCATTGTTAGGCTGACCTTCCTAGAGGGTCACGGTGCAGGACGGTATGCTACTATTATCCTAGGTGGAATAGCATTGCCCCGTGATAGTGATCAATATTGGACTTCCTAGTGTCAATGTCAGACTCCCTGGATATAACTGTGATGAAAACTGAACGTTTTGATGACTTGTACTTATTTTTTCAATCAAATAATGTTTACATGAACAAACAGCTCTTGATACCAATATCTATTATATTAATGTGAAGCGAAAACTTTGTACCCCTTTTTATAAAAATTGTAGACAGAGGAATATGAAATTTGGCACAGTTGAAGTTTATGTGCAGGAGAAGAGCAGAAAGTGTTTTTGCCTAAAATGTATTAGAAATACATTATATTAATTTAAATAAACATTACACACACTACTGCTTGAATGATACACAACATAAACACATATATACCTTACTTACGCTTTTGTTCTTTTTTATAAGTGTTTATGGCCTGGTAAAGACCATTTAGGTTAATAAATAAATAATAATAATATATAAATAAATACAATTATTAATAATATATATTTAATAAATTCACATTAATTATCTATAGACTTAAGTGATTAGATTCTCTTTAGACTTATTGAATGTCAAAATTTGACAATAACATGGAATGAAACTTTGGAATTATTTTTATTTGTACAGTTATTTATAATTTGTGAAAAACATCTTGCTCAAGCATAAAGAAAATGGTGTAAAGTAGTTTGAATTGTTTTACTCTTGTCTATTTGTGAGAATAGTGTTTACAAAATGCAAATAATAATAATTTGTGACAATTCACACAGCGCCATCTAGTCTCAAACTAAGTAGCACTTGTGTTATGGGTACTAGACAACTGATATACTACTTATATACTTTTTTTTTTGTAAATAGATACATATTATACATAAACACCCAGACGCGAGACGGGAATCGAACCCGTGACCTCCGCAAGCGTACCGAAGTGCGTTATCCGTTACGCCACCGAGGTCGTCAAAATATACGGTTAGGAAACAGATTTACAATGTAAACATTTTGAAGTTTTACAGTGATGCTGTTCAAATTGATTTAGAAAAATGGCAAATTAACTAAGTAACTATGATGAAGCCTTGGTTTATAGAGGTATAAATAGCCTTTGACAAAAGAACCTTAATAAAGTTGAAACTTAAAAATTAAATGAATTTTGGTCGAATTTCAAGCCCTGGGCGACCACTAGTATGAATAAATAGTATCTAATTAAAATAACATACCGAGCATATCGTCAAGGAACTCTTCATGTTGTGGAGGGGTGGCATGGGGGTTAGTGGTCAAAGCAGGGTACTTAAGAAGCCAGTCCTCATATCCCCCGCTTAGGCCAACCGGGGGACGGACATACTTGATTTTCGTATCCCACTGGAATTCAAAGATCAATATTATTGTTATGCATAAATTATTGATCTAGTAAATCCTCGCTGAAGGAAGATTCTTTAACATCAACAAGTAGGGCCAGCTTGGCCACACTTTTTAAAGTGACATAGACTGAATGAAGCTATCAGCAGTCTTATCTAATTTTGTTTCGCCCATTTCTTATCAGATATCACTTCTTTATTACAGTTCAATCCATGTTTCAAAAGATTAGCCTCACATGGGCCATGCCCCTGGTATAACAAACATTCATAGGCAACACTAACTAAAGATGATGGCACTCATACTGCTTGATGAAGTAGTAGTTGATAGTGTTAATAATTTCCACTGTTTTGTAACTTATTTGATTTACAATAAAGCATTATCTATGTAACTTCATCTGCTGTACTATAAATAAAAAATTTGCCCCACCTCCACCCACAGTGGAGAGTATTCCTACTCTGCCCCTGCACATAGAGACTGAGACACAAAGGGACAGAGATGTATGACCTCATATTTCCAATTCTATTCGAATAAACGTTTCCCTATCACCGTCGAGATACACCAGGGATCCGTCCTCAGTCTGTTTCTGTTCATCATGATATTAGATGTGTTGTCAAACAGCATCAGAGATATACATGAGCAGCCCCCCTGGCTGAGCAGCCATGGGGGGTATATATATATATATATATATGCTATGGAGATGAAGATGCTGCGGTGGATGTATGGATTAACACGGAAGACCGCGTTAGGAACTCTATCACAGCCATACCTCGGCAGGAGAAAAAATACCATAAACTACTGGCTTAATGTAAGGGGTGATACGCGTGCCAAAGGACTCACTATCAAAGATTTATTTTATTTTTATTTATTTGGGAAACAAACAATTACAATACATCATAATATAAAGAAAACATAAAAATTAACAAATCAGTAAAGTTTCCACTTATAGGAAAGATGCCAAAGATCGTGCGAAATGGAGAAGGAAAAGTCGTTACGCGAACACCGGACTCAGAAGCAAAAACGTCAGTTGTGACCGAGACTTATGCTTTGATGATGATGAATAAAGCTGCACAAAAAAATTCTTGCTTACTTTTAGTAGTATACATTTTAGCACATGCAGAGGCTTTCCAGGTATAACAGCTGTACTGTTCCAGTCTAGCATCACAATGAGTTCCATGGATGCTCTTTCAGCCCAAACTGCTTTCGAAGCTGCTGGTAAACTCCGCTCTAAGACATGTGCAGAATCACTATAATAAAAAATATAATTTAAATGAAATTATTTTAATTGAGATAGAGGCTCAAAGTTATACATGAATAATATGTATTTTACTTTAATTGAATTACTGTATATTAATTATAACTATATTATACAGAAAAAAACTAAAGAACAACAAAGAGCCTAATTTTAACAACCATTTGAATACACAAAAATGATATCTGCTAATGGTTACACAACAATAGTTATGATTAGAACTTAACAATTATTGACTTGAAAGTAGGAGATGCCTTCTCTCACCTTATTTCAATAATATTTTTTTTTATTTTCATTTCCTAAGCTACTTCTATATGATTTTGATTAATAAGGATAAGGATATTAAGTCCATTAAAATTTATGACAATTTTATTTTATATCTAAGATATTAAAATATAGAAATATTCAGATTATTCAAAACATTAGGAAAAACTGTTTTCTTTTTCACAGCACTAATTAAAATACATATTAGTGATATAGGATCATTCCTGTTCTTTTAAAAAAAATACAACACAAGTATTCAATAATAATTCTAATGCTACATAAATACACTGAGAACACTGAAAATATAAAAATTATTTACATAATTATTTAAATAATATTGTTAGTATGTAGTATTAGTCAAGGTGGAACAATAGTCAGTCACCATGTCCAGATCTAGTGATTTTAGTCTATAGTTCCATGAAACCTAGCTTACCATAGATATGCCTGCCACTTAATATTCTATACTAAAATAAAGTCTGGACCAGATTTATTTGGATCGATTAGTAATATCTAAGGGATTAATAATAGATTAGTAGTTTTTGAGGATTAAAATATAACTCACCCAGGAACGATACATTCTTCAGGCACACTGATGCAAGTAGGATAGTTGATGTGGGAATCTAAAAAATCCTTGCCAGGCCTCGCATCCAATATCATGACTTTACAGTTATTACTTTTTAACAGCATGTACAGTTGCTCACTTTTCACTGTCACTTCATCAGGACCTTTATAAGAGATAGTTAAATGTTATTTCCAAATAAATCTTATATCCAATGTCTAGTCTTGTGACACAACCACGTTTTATAACACCTGTGGGGATCACCGATTTGATTCTCACCTCGACTGTAGTTGTCTCATCTTATTTATCATTATGTATTTATTTACAAAATAAAAGTAAATAAGTAGTACATCAGTTGTTTGATTACCATGACTCTGAAACACTGTTACTTAATTTGGGATTTTTTTTCTGGATGTGGCAATGCTTGATGCACACCCCATTGATTGGGATGGGGTTATATGTAATTCTCGAGCAATGCTCTATATACCCACCACAGTTGACAGACGGGTCCATGTAGGTGTACCCAAATAACAGAGTGCCCAATGCTCATGCAGAGGGATATGGTTTCATGTGTCTCCCGTGCAGACATATTTATATTGGGACTAGATGGAGCTGTATTAATTGTCAAAACATATTTACTTATCTTGGTGACTTTCTATACAATAAATAAATATACTTACACAGTACACATTCTCACAAAGTAAGCAATTTTTGATTGTAGCTCTACAACACCCCAAGACAGATACTTATGTCAAATTTATTTGCACATACAAGCAAATAGATTTAGGTGGACAAGCAATTATTCCTTGTTATATAAAATAGTGTGAAAAATATATATACCAGGCAATCCAGTCGGCTGAACAGGATCATTCACAGCAACATCTTCAATGGCTTTATTTTCCTCAATTTCCTGCATTTTCAGTTCATCTTTTTTTATTTCATTCATACGCTTGGCTTTTTGTTCTTTTTCATATCTGAAAATGTTTTTTATAAAACCTGATAAAACTATATAAATAAATAAAAAATATAACGATTTGGCTCATTCCTCTCATTCCACTTTTTTACAAAAAGACAAATTTGTCAACTTATATAATGTTGTAAGAATACATAATAGTCTAATTCTTAACATTTGCCATAATAATGCAATTAATTTAAATGTTAAGTCAAATAAGAGATTATTTGCCTTTCTTAGGTTATTCTACAACCAACTAAATAAAGTAATATAACTTACTTTAATTGGTGAACAATGTTTCATTCATTATAAATGTTAATATCTATGACAAATAAAATTCTTCAATAACATGATCTTAGTTTGATTTCAATGTGAAATTATGCTAAAATTTATTACATTATCATTACTGAATAGTTAACATGTACAATATTCTTAAATTATTAAAAAGTTTACGACATACCTTTCAATCAAACTGCTTTTGAGCTTCTCAGCAGCATCAATGGCTTTGTTTGGGTTCTTAGCACCAAGTATACTGTTGTAGTAAGATTTATCTTTTATATACTCCTTATCTTTACTTATATATGCTATCACCCTCAGATACCTCATGAAATAAACGTAGGAGTACTCTTCATCACCCTGGAGACGTGCGTCCTCAGCCTTTTCGAACAGTTTTAGAGCTGTGTTGCATAACCTAGAATTTTGACTGAAAGCTTAACATTTTGATATAAAAATATGAACAAGAACGTTTGGTGTGTAATGAAGAACACTTACAGAGATGCCTTCTTAGATTTTAAATCAGGAACATTGTGTAATTTATCCAAATCTTCTATGCATTTCCCAAGGTAAAGTTGCATTCTGCGCGTCTCTGTCATCTTGGTAATTTGATCCTGCTACTGACTACGTTCTATGTTCTACAGCAATTAATTCACTCTACTCTAAAGTTCTACATTTGTTAAACTAAACAGAGATTGTGTATTAAATATAAATTCTGTAGCAAACAAAAACCACAATATTAATGATAAATGCCACAGACACAAATGTCATTTTCATTTTCAATGAAAATTTTTCATCATATAATAGTGATGCCCACATCATCCGAGCAATAATCTAAGAAAAACTATTAACAATCAATACCGATGGTATAGATTGGTATTATATCTATTGAATAAATAATAATTTACTTTGCCGTAAATATTCAGCCTTCATATTCTTTAACCTAATATTAATTGAAATCTTAAATTAATTGCTTATCTATTTTCTTACAAAATAAATACTTAAAACTTTTTGATGTACGAATTTTGAAGAAGAACATGATGGGTAAAAATAATATTTTTACCCTTATTATAGCTTAATAATATTTAATCCTATTTTCTACGGAGTAACCATTTTTAAAATCAATACATTTCTTCTAATAGCATATAGTAGTAGCTTTTACTAGCTAATAATATTTAACAACTAAAAATATCTAAAATTTAACATCAAAATTTGATCACAATTTTGGAAGATGTTTCAATCCAAAACCAATAGGTAAACTTAACTAACCTTGTTTTTCAATAACAGAGCATAATGAGTTAAATCTCATACTGTTTAGAAGGAATGGCCAAATACAAAATTATGGAAAGATGCGATTAAATTAATTGTATTAGTAATTAATTTAAAATTTAAAATAGCCCATAAGATAGTTATCATTATATTAACCAATATAGCGATACAACTTTTAATAAAAGCGTGAGTTGGAAATGGCTAATATTGGTTAGTTAATAAAAGGGTTGCTTGATAGTTATTTTGCTAAAAAGATGTCTATACGGCGCTTTAGGTAACTACAACATGACATTGACGTTTCTTTTCTAGCATTCTTACTAAAATTTTGTGCTCTTCAAACTCAACTAACCCTTAACTATAAAAAAATAAAGTACATTTTCGCTGCTCTTTCTTGTTTAAATTTACGTCAATATTTTTGTATAGCGTAAATAGCGCAGGAGCGCAAGTTTCATGCGCAGTGAACGTTTTACTAAGTTTCCCTGGTCGATTTTGGTTTTCCCATTTAGTTTTCAGCTGATCACGCTTTCTGCGGGCGCATAGCAGACCACTTGCGACGCGGGTCATGTGCGAAACTGTAGTAGCATTGTGAATTGACTGAGTGCTTGTGCTGTGTAGATTGCTTAGCTAGTGCCAGTGGAAATGTTTTCAGGACTTACTAACCAGGTCAGCTCGTGGATGGGGGCAGCTAAAGGGGACCCCCAAGATGAGGAAGTTCCTACACCAACAAAGGATGCTACTGGCGAATCGGCAGCGGAGGGAGAAAAACAAAGGTACTTTTTTGTTTCTATCTTTTGAAAGTAATTTTTGTATAATAATTGATTTTGTAATTTTTAAAACCTTTGTTGTTCCTTTATAAAATTAGTCCGAGAGGTTTGAAGATTATGTAGTACCTAAAATTAATTCCTATCTTTCAAATTGTTACATTGTCCAGGATATTGATCTGCATTAATTATTATAAACCAGGTCAAGTGGCCTTTTGTGAGGAACTGGGGCTGATGGCTCTTGAGTATAAAAATACATTGTTCACATATAGTATTTATGTATATGAGAAAAAATATAAAAAAATAGTTTCTTTTTTAAATTTTAATATCCAATAATTTTATAAAAGTTTTAATTTATTTTTCTTTGTTAACAGTCCTACTAAACCAGGTGGCAGCAAGTTAGATCTCATCACCAATGTGAAGTCCCAGATGACTGGCTGGCTTGGCTCTGGCATACCCATTCCTGGTCTGAAGAAGAATGAGGCCCCACCTGCTGAGACCGCAGAAACAGCTCCCCCTGAACCTGAGGTCCAGGAGATGTCCAAACCAGAGGGCAAAGATGATGATGATAATTCTAGGTATAATAGGTATGAGGGGTTGGCAGATGTAATGAGATGTTTAGCATTTAATGTTTTTGAGAATTGTGTGTTATTCTTCTTATATATTTAATTGTAATAATTAATTTTACTGAGGAATATTACAAAGATAAATCAAATATAACATTTTTTAAGCCAAAATATAGGTAAAGGGCTTTCCTTACCATTGATTGTCTTTTTTTAGACACAGTTGTTAAAATATGTTATATAATTTGGGTCCCATTTCTTCTTTTGGTTATTAAGTAACAATGATTATGTAATAACTTTATTATAATCATCTTTGAGAAGAATAATTATTGGTTTTATGCAATTTAATGAAACAATTTTTTTCAATTGGGAATTCTTCATCTAGTTATATAATCACTTACACTTCAAGTGTTGAAACATAAGAAATCCAATAAAGTTTAATAATTTTATTGAAATTTACTTATTTTTATGCCTTTCATAACTGTTATTTCCTGTTATTTATTCTATTTTTTAAACTGATGTATTTATATGAAGAATAGCACACTGATCATCATAAACTAGCTTATTATTGTGAGCCACAAAGCCTTAATAAATGCTTTGAATCATTATTTGGCACATCATTCAATATTATGAGCAAGCTATGCTTTATTTTTTTTTTTTATGTATTAAGCACATTTTTGTACAACAAATCCAATGTATAGAAATTTCATAATAAAACGTCCAACTTATCAATATAGTTTCAAGAATTTGTTAATAATCAACAATAAATTCCTGGATGGCTGTTCTTAAATAATAATAATCTTTTTATTTCAAATTCATAATGAAATTCATAATTCATATAGATTGATATTAAAGAGCACTGTATTTTCACAATCTCATTTATTCTGCTCAAACCCCATTTTTGTGTTTTCAATGTTGTGTGTTCTGTTAGTATGTAATGTCTATGTAATTTCATGTTTGAACTATCAAGGAGTCAACAAGCTATAATAACAATAATAAAAGATACAAATAAGAAATAAATGTAATAACACTCCAATTGCAGTATATCCGCCACCTATATCCAATGCACATTAATCGTACAGGGGCGGAGAAAGAATACTAACCTCTGTGGCCGGGGTCGGCCTGTCGTAAAAGGCGACAAAACAACCCAACCTAGCTACGTGGTAGGGCCTTAAGCCCGTCTGGATGGCGACCACCTTTGGTCTTAAGTATGCCGCCATAATAACCTTGTATTGTGTTCCGGCATTAGTGACCCAAGTTCCTGTACCCTTATGGGACAGCAGCGTGTTTGCGATGCCACTGGCGTTGCAAACACCTATAGGCGACGGTAACTGCTAAATTCTAAGCGGGCTGTCAGCCTGTCTGCTGTCCTATGCTATAAAAAAAAATTGGGAAGTTATATACCAGAGATTTTTATAATCAGATCCTCACAATGTTTTCCTTCATCAGTATTCAGCAATAGTGTTTTAATATGCACACTTGGAGAGAAGAGTGTTGCCATCATACCACTTATTAAATTTTTTTATTGCTGTAGGACAGCAGACAGGCTGATGGCCGGCCCATTTAATACCTATAGTAAGCGGTTATCGTCGCCTATGGACGTTTGCGAATACGCTGCTTATTTATTTACCCCATAGGGTACAGGAATCTGGGTCACTAATAGTGGAACACAACACAACGTTATTATGACAGCAGATTTAAAAACCAGGGGTGGTTGTCATTCAGACGGCCTTGTGGCCTTACCACGTAGCTAGGGTTGTTTCGGCGTCTTTTACGACAGGTCTACCACAGCCGCAAGGGTACTGACCCTTTCTTTCTCCACCCCTGCACAGATAAAGGATATCAACACAATATTTTTTAATTGTTTTAATTCCACTAGCATTTCTTTAAAACACATAGGTATCTGTTTAGCTTTTAGTTCATATATTTATATGTGTGTGAGTATACATTACAAAGGGGCGCGTGTGGAAAATATTAGGAAAAAATTAAATATAAAAAAATATGCTATCACTAGAACTTTCGAACCATGTTTGTCGATTTTATTACACCTGCATCACTCGAGACTCGATTCACTAGTACTGTTACTGAGAACGCAAGCGATTTAAAAACGTGTGAAAGGGACGCGGGGATTCCACGCCCTCTATAAGGCTAGTTCCCCCCCTAAAGAAATGTTTAACAAAGAGTAAGGAGCGCCGCGGCCGATGAGATTCTTTTCTAAGGCGCTGTCGGTATTTAATTCGCCACTGGCACCTGGTCAGCAAGAACAGCGTGATATTAGGAAGTCAAAAGATACCGGTGTGTCGTTATGTTTGAATAGAGTCCCGTTTGTCCATTTTATTCCCTCACTTTTTCTTTCTTTTTTCCCCGTTACGTGATTATATGACTATATATTTATAGCCTCCTTCTCAACGATTTGTTCTCTCAATGAAAATGATTTTTGCACAAAGAAGAACTTGCATCGAGAAACGGGCTGGTAAGACGATATACCCACTAAATCACTTTGGCATTTCCTTGTACATCTTAAGCACCCAAGTCGGTAGACTTGATATTATCTGACCGCGGTTTCAACTGACGCCGACACATCAAGCATATGTCTCCACTTGTCCTAAACTTCTTTAATCCTCTTTTGAGGGTACTTACACTGAAAAAGTATATTGTTAAAATTATGATTATGTAATTCATCCACCTGTCTACATTACTTCAGCTATAAGGAAATATACAATATATCTTATGTTTTGCGCTAACTAAAATCTAATGAGGTAACATGGTATACCTACCTCCGGCTAAACTAGCTGAGTAGTTATCAGTCAAACCGAAAGCACTGATTTCTTTTTAAGATTAGTTAATCATTTAATTTAATCGTCTTTTTATGATAAGCTATATATAGCTATAACTTTATAAAACTGAAGCCATTTTTGGATTCAGCTATATAGCTGTATATAGGTATGATGAGTTGCAAAGCATTTCGGAACAAAACACTACATAAAACTTCCATTTCCCTTCACAGAAATCTGGTTTGATTGTAGTATTAGAAAAAAACATGCAGCATGTATAATAAAATAAAGCCGCTTGTTTACAATAGTGCTACATAACAAATGGTGTCAGTGGATAAAAAATTACTCAAATAAAAAGCTACTTCTTTTTCTACGTGAATAATAGTGCGTCTATCGTCACTCAGGAAGTATTGTCGATAAAAAACAGTGTAACATGAAAACAAAAGACTTTTATCTTCAAAGCCACAAAAACCAGTGTCTTGACACAGATAAAAAGCAAAGAGCTGAGGAAATGTGATTTGTAGGTTTTTTTTACGATTAAACCTACTTCCGACATATCTTTACGCGAAATTTTAACGCAAGATGTTGAGAATGTAGTGATTTTTATTTTTCTATTTGATTTAACGTTTCTCTGTACAGGATCAATGAACGTGAACAATATCCTGTTCAAGTTCTTGCCAAAAGGCGTCTAAATATTGTTCAATCAACGTATTTAACTGCGAGTTATAAATCTTAGAGTTCTTTCAAGTAAGCCCAGAATTCTGAATGATAAATGTAACAATACTAATCGGTGACGATATGATTATGCTTCATAATTTTAAATATCCAACTGTAACTGTAAATACCCTTTTAAGAAGAAATCTATCTAGTATATAAATACCATATGTATCGAAATTCAATGAATGACCGTCAATTTCTCGTTGGCGCAGCGCCACGGGCGGTGCGGACAGCCGACCAGGCTCTACTGGAGGCACCCCTACCGAGGAACAGCCTGTCGGTGTTGGAAATGGTAAGTCATAGTAGATGTGTTTTGTGTGAGATCATTTTTAGTATTATCCCACAATTTTCATAGTAATTTTAAACCAAATTTCATAAAAATATAGTCATGTTTGCAAGTAAGAAGTTATACCTTCTTTGACGTAACAGAACAAGAATGGCTAAGGATTTTAATCTATATGCTAGAACTCTTTGTAAAAGGAATGATAAATTTATAAAAAAAAAAATACTAAAATAAAAGTAAAAAAAAAGTTTAAAGATAAAATTCACTTTAAATCCAACTTCTACAATGGCCTAACATGCCACCACCATATAAATTAAAATCACATGCATCTATATTTATGAATAAATATATTTTTTTATCTCCACTGATATAAAACACGTGTTGTAGAATTAATATTAGTATTAATACGAATATATGTAACTACTGTGTATATAGTTACGAGTTTTCACGGAAACATGAGAGACAGTAATCAGTTAACTTCATCTTGTCGATTTTTGGCTGTAGCTGTAGCTGTGCGCTCGCATCGTATAATTTTTACTCTGATAATTTTTTCGAGCGCGCCAAAAGAAGCATAACTTCAAAATTATCTGCTATTCTAGCAATAGAATGCTTAAAAGTCCTGCCAATTTTACTCCTTGCCTATTTTTATTCTTCATGTTCATCTATTTGTTTTTATTTAGTGATTTTTTTAGTTGGATTTTTTAATCATTTTCAGGTCAACAGAATAAAAAGTTGTTTACAGTAGACGCTATAGAAGTGCCAGATATGCAAGAGTGTTAGTATTTTTTTTAGCTATTTATTATTTATATTATTTTTTACCTTTATTTTTTTCAAGTTACATCTGATCAAATTGCTTTCCTAAGCATCCACATCGCCTTGCAGAAGGCCTTCGACTGTATTCCTCGCGCGATAATCTGGTGGGCATTGTGGTCCAAAGGGATTCCAGAGGCCTATATTGACATTATCCGAGACACGTACTGTGATTCCGATTCCGTAGTTCGGACTGCTGTTGGCGATACAAAACCTTTCACGCGTCTGGTGACATTGATTGCGACGTCAAGACACGCATTGCTGCCGCGTGGGCCAAACGGCGTGAGGTAACTGGTGTCATTTGTGACCCCCAAGATGCCGGTAAAGTTAAAGGGACAATTCTATAAGACCATCATTAGCCCTATCCTTTTATACGGCAGTGAAGCGTGGCCAGTGTTAAAGCGACACAAGCAAAAATTGCGTGTCACGGAGATGAATATGCTGCGGTGGATGTGTGGAGTGACGCGGAAGGACCGCGTTAGGGACTCCCGCATTCGCGGCAGTCTTCATGTCCGTGACATTGCAGATAAATTGCAGGAGTGTCGGCTCTGTTGGTACACCACGTTTTACGATAACCGGATGCTTACGTGGGAAACAAATGCCTGGCCATGCCGTCTCCGCCGGGCCCCGGTAGGAGGGGTCGACCCAACAAGTGCTCGCTTGACGTCGTAAACGAAAGTAGGTTGCAACCGGGATACAACGCTTAGATGATGACATCGGCTGCATTTGAACATTGAACTCTCCGAGCCCGCTGTTAAGTACATGTTTGTCATTACATAAACGACTGCCTTTTAACTCTTAAACCTCGAAAGAAAAAACTGAATAGATCCCTTCGCCGTATCATATTTTACGCAATCCATATTTTCTTGTTTTGCCACTTTACCAAATTCTCCTTGTCACATTGCATTCTTCCTTACATTACGTCACATTTTACGACTTTCTGAAAATAGTGTGGTCATGTTCATATTTTTGGATGAAACCTCACAATTAGTTAATTAAAACTTGTTTTCATTATTTACACAAATACTTTTTTTGTCTGTCATACATAATAAATTTTGTACACAATTTAGATGTGTTGGCACTTTTTTATTCATATTCATCATGATCACTCTGTCGCGCTAACTTATAATGAAATTTTATATCATGTCATCACATCACTTCGATTTGTTGTCTTTATTTACTTATATTAAGAGGTTATAATAATAGTTAAGCGATTGTACCAGGTAGGTACTTAAAATAAAATACACTTTTTGACAACTATACTTTTCAAAACAAATAAAAGTATGACAAATTTATTTTAGAAAAATTTGAACTTTTGTGAATTATGTATAATTATATATATATAAAAAAAAATTAAAGTATTAAACACTTGAATGTAGTGTTTTCGTGTCCCCCTAGTGACCACCAAGGCGGTAGCTGGTGCCAAGTCGTTGGGCAACTTCCTGTACTCCGCCGTGAACAAGGCCGGCGCGAAGGTCAGCGAGGCCTCCGCCAAGATTAAGAAGACCGTGGAGGAGAACGTAAGTACCATTGCTTAACCTGTTCACCGGTGAATAAACTTTTGTTCAACTAGATAGATAGATAGATAACGCTTTATTTATCACCAAAATTACAAATTACAGCACAAGTATACTAGTATACTAACAAGTATACTAACTAGTTTCACAATAGGGACTTTCTTCATAATTATAAGCAATACTATCACACCTCGAGTAATAAAAGGAAATTGTCTTTTAATTTATTAATTTTATTTATTTCGAAAAAAAAATTTTTTACTTATAATGTACATAATATTATGAATCAAATTCAATGCAGAAAAAAATTTAACGAATTAAAATAATTAATTCGTAGTAATAATATTTTTACGTAATATGTAGTTTTGCGTACATTATATTAAATTATATTAAAACCGAATGAGTTGAGTAAATAGGTACTACTATTGTGTCGCACTGTGCAGTGGTGTTATTAATATGGTAATTTGCTGTATAATAACAGGGAATGGACAGTATATCCGAGGCGCATAAACGGGTTACGTCATCAGCCAATCGTTGTCCTGGACGTAGGCCTCCCCAAGTTTGCGCCACACGCCCCCGGTCCCTTGCGTTTCCCATCCAGTCCCGACTGGAAACCTTGCGAAGGTCATCGAATTGTCCGACTGTATTTCCTCTCCAAGGTTAGGTTAGATAGTTTGACACAACATCTAGCGCGACTCGCCCTGACCGGTCTCGGCATGACATGTTGAACATGAATTTCGTCTTTTTAAGTTCATGCCGAGAACGACCTGTAGGGAGGATTAATTTAAAACGTTCAGAATTTTGGCAGGTAGCAGGTGTACTGTTTGTTGCCAGTAGGGGGAGTTCTGAGCCCAACAGTCAGAAGTTATCGGTTGTTATTATAAAATTTTATATCTGTACATATGTAGGTACTGTTACAAATTATATAAATATCAATATAGATCAAAATAGTAGATGGGAAGTTTTATAAATTAGAAGAACAGAATTGTACATATAATCAATCATATATATACATATAATCTGTGGGTGAACGAAAACTGTCACGTTCTCGCAGGCATTGTTTTTCCATTAAATAGGATTAGCACCGAGGGTTGTTCCGCTGAGTGCTGTCTGCCATTCTATGTGGCCAACAGTCGAAGGGTTAACGGGTTTACGGAGTTTAGTGTATTAAGTGCTTGTGTTTTATGCAAATTTTGCCAAATATTCTATTAAGTGATTTCCTAAATATGAGATGGTTTGCAGGCGGCGAAGTTTAAGTCCGATATTGACAACCTTTGCCTATATAGGTTTGTGTGAACACGGAACTAATTTTACAATTATTACTATTAATTAAGGTGTTATTGCGTCTTGTTACTCCTCTAATATTATCTACAAGAACTTTGTGCAGTAATATTAGTGGCAACCGCTCTTAGCGTTATGTTTAAGGCGCTAAAAATTAATGCGTTAATCGTATCAAAAGTGTTATAATCGGTTATTTCCAGTGTACATAATTTTTTTTAGCTATACCCACTATTTTAAAATATAATATCATATAAATAGACTACAATTCCCGGGAGGTACATTCATTTGAATACGAACCGTCGAAGAGACAACATTAAAATGGAGAAAAACGAAATTACAACTATCAACGAGTACCTACTTCAGTTTGAAAAAATTACAGTGACATAGAAACCGACTTGGTGCATACATTTGGGCACTTTGTTTCCCCGTATTCCACACTTTTACGCTGGGCCAAAGATTTTAAGCTGGGTTTCTACCACTGGATGATAGAAATCGTGGATGTTCTCATTCACGGATGAAGAACATTGCGTAGGACGCTCATCCATGTCATTAACTGATGATAATGTAAAAAATTTAAATTTGAAGATGTGTCGGCAGATCGAAGAGTTTTCAGGAATATAATTGAGGTCACAGGGATCTCATGAGACAGTGTTTAAAGAACCTGCACGAAAGAATTGCGTGTGACAAAGGTCTCTGCGCCGAGAATGTCAACCGACGAACAAAAGAAACACGAGTCAATTATTTTCATACTCTGCCATAATTGGCATATTTTATGACAATTCAAGGGTGAACATCGAAAAGATTCAAGCAGATCAGGTATTTTTCGTTTCGTTATTTACATTTCGTGACTATGGAGGAGACCTGGGTTTACCATTTTGATCCCGAAAATTACAATTATAACTTAGAAGTAAGCACTCTCACTGACGCCGCAGGAATTCAAAGTGGCAGTTCGGTGGAAAAGGTAATGGCGTCTTTTTATTAGGACGTTGAAGGAATAATTATGGTGGAATGTTTAAAATACGGGCGTCACTATTTCAGAGTTCTATTTCGCTGACCAAATATGAAGATTACGGGAGAAAACTGCAAGCTAGAATGCTGTTTCACCAAGATAATACACTAGCCCACAAAGCCGCCATTGCGATGGCTGCTATTCAAGAATCATCATAGTTCGAACTGCTAAAAGACTCCTTGGATTAAGAAACACCTCCGAGGCAAGAAATTTAAAGACGATACCGCAGTGGTGGCCACTGTTAGGAGTTTTTTAGGATGAGATGAACTAAATACTATTGACTTGTTGGAGACTAAGAAATTTTTTTTTTTTTTAACTTTAATTACCGTATTTAATGTTCATTATCATTACTTTTGGATCATCCCTCGTATTTATGCACTTTTATAGGTGTTACAACTTCTTACCGTTAGCTCATCTTAAAAGTCGTCCCAATATGTTTCATATTTAAAATGTCTCATTAAAATTATTATACCAACCATTTCAACATTAACTATGGGGGCGAAAATAACGGGCTAGTAATACGTATACCAGTTAACATATCATAGGTTTCAATTTACTGTACCACACTTGGACGCTCAGGTTCTTTTTTTTTCTTACGTCAATCTTTAACTACCAATTGTACCTTATGTATGGACCATTTTACGAATCGCGTATTTAACACATAAAACGAATAAATTTATATTTAATTAAATGAATCCTACAAGTATATAAGGTTTACGAATTATTATAGTATTTATGTATGTTGAATATAGTCTCGGTGTAGATTCCTTGAGGCTATTGTCTTTGGGCAACGTTCCGTCACATTGTCTAAGGGTTGTTACAAAACGTCATGTCACCCTTCATGGCGTGGCCCGAATCAAGTTGGCACTCTGCCAGCCGCACTCTCGGTCTAGCGGAATTCAGACTACTCAAACTTCCTTTATTTTAAGTTGTGAATATATATTACCGATGCTTTTTCGTTTTTTTTGGATAGGATGTCTCAAACTCTTATTTATAGATTCAACTCATAGCTAGTTATTTCATTAATTAAAATATTCACTCTGTCTATCTTGAAGAGATCGTTGTTATCAACAAAGAAAAGCGTTGCTCGCCAGCATTTAAAAGTTGATAATAATTTTTGGCGATTAGTTCAAGAGTTTCCAAGTCCATTATGCTGCCTCTTTATTTGGATTTGGTATGATAATATTAGAGAATATTGAATTGTAGGACACTAATTCAACAATAATACTTGTAGTGGTTACAAACTGTGATTGTAAATAATAAATATAACATTTTGAATTATATAGGCTAAAAACCTTAAGGTAGACTAGCTTTTAGGAATAAAGAAATACTTTAGGTTTCTATATACTTATATATACTTTTAAAACTAACTTTCAGCAGATACTCTTAACTCAATTTTATAGTATAAAATAAATGAAAATATCAATTTAGTCGTAAATTCAAGTGTATCAACGAAAATGATTAAATTTTGCTTAGTTTGATGTACGATGAGAACATACATCGTAATTTGATTAATCCTCGTAGGCAAATCCAATCAGACCGCAGCGGCTGACGCTCCCCTCCCTAATGGAGCCTTAATTGAATTCGGACATGTTACCGGTGCTTCCGTACGACCAATATCACGTTCGACTCTCCAATGCTATTTATTTTTCTGTTTATGTTCAATTTTTTTTTGGAAATTCGTTATCTGAGGACCTCCGTCTA
The DNA here is from genome assembly GCA_963693495.1 of Malacosoma neustria. Lineage (NCBI taxonomy): Eukaryota > Metazoa > Arthropoda > Insecta > Lepidoptera > Lasiocampidae > Malacosoma > Malacosoma neustria. The sequence goes on from OY856390.1 coordinate 15,526,672, forward strand.
CAAGCGCTCTACTGTTTATTTTGGTACTAGATGGTGTTGTGTGGATTGTCTCAGTACAGTTATTTCCTTTTCGATTTATTTTATCAGTGCTATAAATGATAGGCTCGTGAGTTGACTGTGATTAACGCTCGGGCGCTTCTTCTATTTTATTAATATTTTATTTGCAAGTGGCTCAATCTGCTCTGAATACATAAAACACATGTGTTCCTTATATGTATATTCTCTCTCCTTATAATAATTTCTCTGTTCAGGGGCGGAGTAAGAATGCTAACCTCTGCGGCCGGGGTCGGCCTGTCGTAAAAGCGACAAAAAAAACCCACCCTAGCTACGTGGTAGGGCCCCGAGCCCGTCTGGATGGTAACCACCCTTGGTCTTAGGTATGCCGTCATAATAACCTTGTGTTCCGGAATTAGTGACCCAGGTTCCTGTACCACTATGGGACATTCGCGGTGTCCCTAGCGTTTCAAACATCCATAGGCAGCGGTAACTGCTTCCTGTTAAGTGGGCCGTCAGTCAGTCTGCTGTTCCTCAGCAATAAAAAAATGTATATATTCGTTATATACATATATTTTTCTGTGTTATATAATATGTCTTTGAAGATTTAAATTTATTCAAAACTAATTCAAAAGAAGTAAATGGCTAGTATTAAAACATAAAAAAATCTTTAACTATTAAGTTAATCCAGTTAGTTTGAAAACACGTCTGTTTTTTTGCAAATAAACAGCACATGTCCTTACGGATTTCATAAAGGTCACAACGTGCCACGAGTTAATTGTATTAGTTCGCTAAAAGGCTTGTTAACGGCAAAGGCTTGTCTAATGTCCTCTCCTGGCCATACAGCCATCCCTCGAGTTCCTTAGTTGTCAAACATTTTCTCAGAAGGATCTGAAATGTTGCAATTTAAAATTATTGAATACTAGCTGACCCGGCAAACGTTGTTCTGTCAATTAAATTTTAAAAAGTAGCCCATGTGCTTCTTCAAGTTGTAATCTATCTCTATACCAAAATTGAAAAAAAAATGTGAAGTGAAAACGTAACAAACAGACAGACAGAATTACTTTCACATAATATTAGTATGGATAGTGCCTTATCTATGTAGCGACAATAAGCCAATAATCGTCCTCTCGTTCAAAATACAATTCAATTTCACTTGACGCTGGCCGATATAAAAGCTTCATTTGCAATCAAGTGCGAACGTATCGATAAAGCCTCTTCAAGGTTCAAATAAAAGTCGATATGGGTGGAGAGGGGATTTCAGCGGTATTTAGGTCATTCCCTAGCCGATGTAGATCGCTCGCTGATGTCAACGTGAATTATTGCACGGACCCAGTCATTCGTAAAGGCATTTCATCAGAGGTTATGATTGAGTTTTATTCCATGAATGTTTAATTATCAAATACGTAACGCGGTGACTGGTTGTGTAAGAGGTTACAATTTAAATCTCCATATCCGTGTGTTAATTGGTCGTTGTAGTTAGTTACCTTCTTATTGGAAGCTCTATCAAAAAATCCCTGATAATTGCCAAAAATTGTAAAAAATACGATTATGTTAAGGACAAAAATTATTAAGAAAATTTTGCAATTTACTTACATTTAAAACGGCTTATGATCCAAATAAACTTCAGATTCGGATTCAGTGGATCCAAATATATGAAAACCATGCTTGGTCTAGTTCCACAAATGGTTTTTCATAACCGAAACACTCAATTTTTGCTATTTATTACGGTTTTATGCAATTTACTCGAGGTTTTGAGGGTGTACGGTCCAAGGGGCGTTTTTCCCGTTCAGGGGCGGAGTAAGTATATTAACCGCTGTGGCCGGGGTCGGCCTGTCGTAAAAGACGAGTAAACAACCCTAGCTACGTGGTAGGGCCCCCAGTCTGTCTGGATGGCAACCACCCTTGGTCTTAAGTATGCCGCCATAATAAACTTGTGTTCCGGCATTAGTGATCTAGGTTCCTGTACTCATATGGGACAGCAGCGTGTTCGCGGTGCCCCTAGCGTTGCAAACATCCATAGGCGACGGTAACTGCTTACTATTACGTGGGCTGACAGGCCACTGAGGCTGACGCCTGTCTGCTGTTCTTCAGCAATAAAAAAAACCTAACTTCAGATTTGGATATTCAGTGAGTTGAAAATACATGTCGTTAGGTAGGTTGCGTCAAATGTACAAACCACTTTCTTTTTTTATGCCGGTGTATTTATAGAGGTTTTGGCTGATTTCAGTGCCTGTTTTCACTAACTCTCAAAACATAAAAACCGTCTTTGAAGAGATAAATTTTATTCTACCACCTCCACATAAAGAACTACATTTAAAATTCAAATATGTGTTATTAATAAGAAACGACTGCACTACAATTATTTGTAGTATACACTTTTCTAGCAATGATGTCTTATTATTTTAAATAAAACTTCTATGTATACCAACGTGACTAGCAAAGAGGACTACAATGGAGGTTGAATAAAATCTTCTTTATATTCTCAGCCTTATTGCTTAATTTTTCTATTTGCACGAGCAGACGTTTTTAATTAACTATGTGTACTTAAGCCCGCTCCTGTTTATTATTCATCGCAAGCAATATAGATCATTTGTTCCTTTCAGTTCATTGAATATTAAACCGGTGTAATTTGTTCTATTTTACATTATATTTCGTTGCTTTAGACATTTCTTTTTGTGAAGTTGTTAATTTGAAAGCGATGGATACTGCGGTTGCGGGAGCGGGAAGGAGACCTGTGAATGCTCAAAGGCCCGGCACCTACAATGCATTTTATTCCGACCCATATTTGATATTAAAATCATTATTTAATAGGTAAAGCATTTTACGATGCATCTAAATTGGGAGAATTATGTGTACTTAATTTGTTATTGCGAGACAAAGTTTTTGATTCCATAATATAGGTTACCTGACGTGTAATTCAAGTGGTATTTTTTAAGGTCGTATATTAATAAACTGTTCTTGATTGTAGTGGATAAGAAATAATAGGCGCTAGGTTTAAGAATAATCTATATATTGAATATATTTACAGTAGTCTGTTAACAATTTAGAAGGTGTTGACAGTTCGTTAAAAGGTGCAAGGTGTGTCTGTCGCTGCGTTCTGGATAAAATTTCCGAACGATATTAGGTTGCATTCTCAACAGTAACCCAAGTTAATATTTGCAATGCCAGGGATATAATACCTTAGGTCTTGTTATGCTGTTAGCTACGAAGTTATGACGTTCTTTTAATAATAGTAATTATGGTATTATATTTGGGAAATATAATACCAAACTGTCGTATTTAAATGCCAATGTTTTCATTACAACTAGTACTAAATTGTTTATTTAGGTGAGACAACAATAACGTTTGTCCAGTGTTCCAGTTTGTTGTGCGCCATTTACGTGATTGGGTCGTTGACCTTATGGTTAGTTACCGTCGCCTAAGAATGTTTGTGACGCTCTAGGAGTATCGATAACACGCTGCCGTCCCCTTAGAACTGAAACCGGGGTCATATGTTCCGAACATAACACAAGATTATTCTGGCAGCATACTTAGTGACTAGGGAGCCGTACAACCTGGCTTGGGTTATTTAGACACCATTTACGACATGCTGCCACCCGCTGAAAGGGTCAGTATACTTACTCGGCCCCTACATGGAGAATAAAACTTGAAATGTGTATTGGATACTTTGGAATTTAGAACACGGTTTTACAAAAATTAAAAAATATTTTTGACGATTAGGTCTCGTACGCTTAAATTCATGTGGTAAAACTAGGTAAAGGTTGGCCGGCCTAATTTTCACACTTCGAGCGCCTGGCGCCGAGGCTAGTTCGGGCGGCGGCGGGACTCTCCCGTCTGCTGCCGAATATCGGCGGGCCGGGCGCAGTGTGCCGCAGGCTCTTTGAGGGAACCGTGCGGTCGATGGCCCTTTACGGGGCCCCGATCTGGGCGGATCGCCTGACGGCCAAAACGACGGCGCTGCTTCGCAGGTCGCAGCGCGTCCTGGCCGTCAGGGCGATAAGAGGATACCGCACGGTGTCCTTCGAAGCGGCCTCCCTGCTGGCCGGATCCCCACCATGGGACCTCGAGGCCCGGGTCCTGGCGCTGTTGTACCAGTGGCGCCGGGGCGCGGCCGAGCGTGGCTCTCGCCCCACGCCTCGTGAAACTGAGGTGAAGCGCGCGGAGCTGCGCGACGAGGTGCTCATGGTGGAGTGGAAGGAGCGCCTCGCGCACCCCAGCGCGGGCCTCGCCACCATCGAAGCGGTGAGGCCCGTCCTGGCTGAATGGTTGGAAAGGCGCCACGGCGCCCTGACCTTCCGCCTGACGCAGGTCCTCTCGGGGCACGGTTGCTTCGGGAGGTACCTGTGTCGCATAGGGCGGGAGATGACGTCAGGGTGCCACCACTGTGGCGCGGGCGACGAGGAGGACACGGTGAACCACACTGTCGCCGTGTGCCCTGCGTGGCGCGAGGAGCGCCGCGCCCTCGTCGCCCAAATCGGCGTGGACCTGTCGCTCCCGGCCCTGGTTCTGTCCATGGTCGGGGGCGATCTTGGATGGACGGCCGTCGCCTCCTTCTGCGAGGCAGTCATGTCCGCAAAGGAGGCGGCGGAGCGGGAGCGGGAGTCGACCACCACACTCCCCTCCCGCCAACGCAGGCCACGCCGGCGGCGCCGGAGGGCCAGTAACGACCTCCGGCCGCCGTAAAAAGCGGCCGCGGGCGGCCCCTCGGGGGAGGACCCGCCGCCCGCACTATTGCCGCGAGGGTGAGGGCTGCGTGCTGTTCCGCGGCCCCCTCAACTCCTAGAGTTGTTAGGAGAGCGCCGGGGGGACGAAACCCTGACCCCCTGGCGCCAACACTTTAGAAGGGGCCCGCCTCAAGACAAAGGGCGGGCCGGCGCCGGCCCGGGCCACGAGATCGGCAGGCCATATATCCGTGGGCCCGGGCGTAGGCGATAGGAGAACAGCGGGGTTTTTTAGTGGGTAGTCGGAAAAATCCCGGAGTCCCACATATCCCTCGGTCCCCCCGGGCCGGGGGAACCCGTCAAGAGAGGTTTTTCCCCGAGACCAAAAAAAAAAAAAAAAAAAAAATGGCCGGCCTAATTTTAGTACTATTATAATTATTTGCGTTAAATTCCATACACCACTATCTGTAGTAGTCTTAGTGATCGTACACGTAGACATTTACATATGTAGCTGATGACGAAAAAAAGATGTCGTCAGATTGGCTACAAAAGGCAATACCAACCAAATCCCTCGGGTACAGTGAGTAGTCAAACGGCTGTAAAAGGGCGTGAAAATATGTTAATAATCAAAGAGATGGCAAATATAAATAGAAGTTTCATCTGTTTGTATGAATAATTTAGAAACAGTCTACGGTTTGAAGTCGTTAATTTTAGGCAATTAAAACTTCTAGCCTGAATTGGGGGTAATTTTAAATTTTATAATATACTGGGACAACTCACACCAAGCCATTTAGCCCTAAAGTTTAGTTTTCTCCATGCAGGGGCAGAGTAAGGATATTAACCCCTGCAACCGGGATCAGCCTGTGATCAAAAAAGCGAAAAAACAACCCAGCTAAGTGGTAGGGTCCCAAGCTCCTCTGGATTGCAACCACCCTTGTTCTATAAGTATGCCGCCATGATAACCTTGTATTGTGTTCCGGCATTAATGACCCAGGTTCCATCCAGTAAGGGGTATAGGGGATACGGAAAGCAGCATTTTCGCGGTGCTCCTTGAGGCGCAAACATCTATAGGCAACGGTAACTGTCGATGTTTCTTAGCAATAAAAAAAAATAAGCAGCATAGCGCTTGTGTTATGGGTACTAAACAATTTATATATTACTTATATACTTTTTTTTGGAAATAAATACATAAACACCCAAACTCGAGACGGAAATCGATCCCTTGATCCCGTATGCGTTCGTATGTGCTAAAGCTGTTGTGCCACGACAGTCGACAGTGAGGATAGATCTGCAATTTTTCGTAATGTCGAAATCCTTGTTTCATATCATACTTACTTATAATATTATAAATGTGAAAGTAAGTTTGTATGTAACGCTTTCACGCGAAAACTAGTTAACCGATCATCATGAAACTTTGTACACATAGTCTTGGAGGTATTAGAAGTAACATAGGATACTTTTTATTGAAAAAAATTTTTTTTACGAAGATGTTAATTACTTTCTTCTCTTTAAAATTTTTTTTCGATTTAATATTGCTTGTTAGTTGGCCAGCAGAGCGGGCGTGATCAGCTAGTAAAGATATAAAAAATTTATAGGTAAATTGTTATTTTCCGCAGTTTATTGATGCTCACAACTGGACTTCTACGTGGTAGGGCCTCAAGCCCGTCTGGTGTTGTGTTCCGGCATTAGTGACCCAAGTTCCTGTACCCTTATGGGACAGCAGCGTGTTCGCGATGCTACTGACGTTGCAAACACCTATAGGCGACGGTAACTGCTAAATTCTAAGCGGGCCGTCAGTCTGTCTGCTGTCCTACAGCATTAAAAAAAAACCTCTTAAAACTTTCCATATCTTTGGCTTATCGATTAAAAAATCTGTATTTAAAAATATATGTCGCAGGAAAAAAACACGAATATTCTAGCATATAAACGCATTTTCCCTCTACAGTATTAAAGGAAACGTAATGAAATATGAAAAAAAGTGCAAATAGCTTTAACGGATACTAAACGAACGTGGTTAATATAAGCGAGCCCTTTGTTCCAAAGTGGCCTTTGTTCTTTCAAGGCCGCTCATAATGAAGTTCCTAATTTAAACACAAACTGAGAAAATGTTGCAGGAATGTAAAAATATTCAAAAACTTTCCTAATTTTAATATTCTGATATGATTCATGGAATGTTTAGGTGTTTTAATTAATTTGTGACGTACTGGACGGTCAAATGCAGTACAAACTAGTTATATTAAAAAAAAAATAATGTTTGCTTTAATTATAGTATGCGTTTTATGAGTATTTTTTGATTTTCACTCGTTAATTGAACTTTGAATAAATATTCAAGAAAAAAAGTTAATGCAAATAAATTGTACAAAAACCATTGTAAGCTAAAATGCTGCTGACTATAGCCTTAGACAAATAATAATATGGTAAATAAAAACAATGTTTTTGTTAGGATAAAAAAATATTTGAAATCAGACATCTTCTTACATTATTGTATTTAATTTTCACGCGCTCGTTTTTTTTTCATTCAATTTGTATACCGAGCCGCATCGCCCGCACGGTTACAATGCGTTCATTAATAATAACAATTCTGGACACCGCATATGATATGTGCAAACGAAACTGTTATATAAGAGTGTATGTAGATAAATGTGTGCCTTGCCAAGAGACTGTGCGCCTTCCCATCTCAAAACAGCGTCAAGGGTGTGTATGTCATCATCATGATTTTTATTGCTGTAGGACAATAGACAGGCTGACGGTCCACTTAGAATTTAGCAGTTACCTTCGCCTATGGGTGTTTGCAACGCCAGTGGCATCGCGAACTCGCTGTTGTCCCATAAGGGTACAGGAAATTGGGTCACTAATGCCGGAACACAACACAAAGTTATTATGGCGGCATACTTAAGACCAAAGGTGGTCGCCATCTAGACGGGCTTGGGGCCCTACCACGTAGCTGGGGTGGGTTGTTTTGTCACCTTTTACGACAGGCCGACCCCGGCCCCAGAAGTTAGTATTCTTTTTCCGCCCCTGTACGGATAAAAATTTAGCGAAGAATCAATGAAAAATAATTAAAGTCGTCTTGTTTGACAGGGATGTAATAATTTATGTACCTTCAAACTGCAAAATATTTTAAATTCCTTAAACTCGGCCAATCTTTTGGGAGTATACGAAGATAGGTATACGTATCACATTGCTAGCTAGGGTATAGGTTGTTTTGTCGCCTTTTGCGATAGGCCTATCCCGGCCGCAGGGGTCAGTATTCTTTTTCCGTCCCTGCATGGATTATGTGCTGACATGCATTCACTTGGCGATGTTTTGAAATGAGGATGCAATCTCTTTGGTGCAGAATTATCATTAATTCAATGCCGATCCACATCAGGAATATTTCTAAGAAAATATTTATAATACGTTTTCTTAGAATAGAATTTCAGTTATACCTTGCGTTGGGCGCCATTTTCAATATAGCGGCCTTAAATCCGCACGGCTTTAGGTGGCTTCGTCAGCTTAGCTTCCCTACGAAGGGTTTGACGTTGATGTATTGAATAATATATTACATCTACACATTTTTATCCGTGCAGGGGCGGAGAAAGAATACTAACCTCTGCGGCCGGGGTCGGCCTGTCGTAAAAGGCGACAAAACAACCCACCCTAGCTACGTGGTAGGGCCCCAAGCCCGTCTGGATGGCGACCACCTTTGGTCTTAAGTATGCCGCCATAATAACCTTGTGTTGTGTTCCGGCATTGGTGATCCAAGCTCCTGTACCCTTATGGGACAGCAGCGTGTTCGCGATGCCACTGGCGTTGCAAACACCCATAGGCGAGGGTAACTGCTAAATTCTAAGCGGGCCGTCAGCCTGTGCTGTCCTACAACAATAAAAAAAAAGCAGTTATCGTCGCCTATGGATGTTTGCGAACACGTTGCTTACTTATTTTTTACATTATTGGTGTACAGTGGTCCTAACGGAAGAACAGTTCGTGGTTTAAGAAAATATATAATAATGATGCTGATTATTTATTTCTTTGTATTCAAATGTTTTCTTACCATTTCTATTGGCATTTTGTCTGTTATAAATACTAGAATTTCTTACATATATCTTCTTATACATTGTATATTTATATGAATAAATAAGCCACCCGCTTCGCTGGTCGAATAAAATGTAAATCCAAATAATATTAGATGTTTTCGTACGCATGCGCGCTACGCCGCTTGTCCCACTTCTCCGCGGCAATAAAACATAAGTTTCGTAAAACTTTAGACTATATTATTCGTTTTTTGCACATTGTAATTAAGTAGTAGTAAGTTTACGTTTTAGTAAGTAGTTTAAGTTTTAATTTACGGGGTGACATTGCCGCTGTGCGGCAAAACCCTTTTCAATAAAGAAAAAAAAATTATATTAAATGAAGATATCGCAATAATATGTTTTTTTTAGATAAGGGCCAAGTGTCTAAGAAATAAAACTTGAAAATTTCATTGAAATCTATCTAGTAGTTTTGTGGTGATGCGCGCGCAAATGCAGATCTCTATCATTTTATTTTATATACTCGTAGACTCGTAGATACATATATTGGGACATTTTACACAACGTCGTCTAGTCCCAATCTAAGTTGCACAACACTTGTGTTATGGGTAATAAATACACAATTGATATATGTACTTTTTTTTTGTAAATAAATACATAATATATATAAACACCCAGACACGGGATGGAAATCGAACCCGTAATCTTCGTAAGCGTACCGACGTACGTTAGCCGTTACGCCAGTAGGTCGTCATTGTATTAACATGAACCTGAAAGTTAATATTAAACATAGCTCTGAAATTTATTAGCGTTTAATTTGTGTCGGGGAGACATTATTATAGGGACCGAGCTGTCCTATCCAATTAGGCTGTTTATATGAAACCGTCGCCGCAGTAAATGTATTTACGGGGCTCAAGGTAAAGTTTTAAAATGGTAGGTTTAAATGTGTCGTAAATTTTCTTTGGACGCCAGTCTAGCAAAAAGGTTTAAGATAATAAATAAGAGAGGTTAGGTGAGAACAAAAAATTTACTTCATATATTATACTATTAGCTGACCCGGCAAACATAAAAAAACAGAACTTAATTACGTTAAAATTAGCCTATGTCCTTCTTCAAGGTCCAATCTATGTCTATACCGAAATTCATCAAAATTGGCTTAGGCGTGAAAACGTAACAGACAGTTAATTTCACATTTATATATTAGTTTGGATAAGTTCCTCTTTTCTACTCACATTAGTTGTATATATATGTTGATTTACGGTTACGCAATGTGGCCCGGACTACGCGCTCGACTGGCTAAGCCACATATCCGTGGGCCCGGGCGTAAGCGATAGGAGAACAGCGGGGTTTTTTAGTGGGTAGTCGGATGGCCGCACATCTTTCCCGGAGTCCCACAAATCCCTCGACCCCCCCGGGCCGGGGAACCCGTCAACAGAGGGTTTTTTCCCTAAACCAAAAAAAAGGGATACGCAATGTGGTGTGCCTACTGTTATTATTGTATTAGTTACTATTCTTTGTCGCTAAATCATTTGTGAAATTAATATTGTTGTAGAGGTTTCGTCAGTCGAATGAAACTTCTAAATTTCCTGGTACAACGTGATTTGGCACCGGCTCGTGCTGACTACTACTACTGACACAGTACATGTACTTGATCAGTATATTTCTGAATGTATTTAATCAGAAATACATTCTCGAAATTATACGCTTTGAATATATAAAGACTTTGATATATAGTAGTTGCGAGTTCGTTGGGCACTGTGGAATAGTCAAACCTGGTTGGTGTAAAATAAAGCTTATATTGAAGGTGGATATCTTAATTAATAATTAGCTCCTTTGCGATGAATAAGGCCGGGCCAGCGTTCTCCGATTTACTATAATCTACGTCTCAAACGTAAGAAAGAGTAAACGAGCTAAGGCTAGCAAAGAGAATAGACGGAATCAAAGAAGAGACAATATTACATACTGTACAAAATATTATTAGCTCAAGGCTATTTTGTGAGAGCGAAATGTTATATCGATTAAGGCAATATGAATTCACATGGTACTCAAGCCTGGCCTTGAGCACATTTAATGATCGGGAGCACTTTTGAAGTACATTAATAAAACAAAATGTCTTTTACTTAAGTATACCGTGGCGTAGTAAGTTACTAAACTCGCTTAACCAAGCTCTTGGCAATATACGAGCTGGCTTAGATGAGTATATATTGTAATGGCGCCCGACGTGGTACTAATCCAATTTGCGCTTCTTTATTACTCGTCAGTCCATTTTTATTAATACGATATATTGAAGAATGATACAAAAGTATTATTACAGTCAGTTTAAGAGCAATGAAACAACATTTGTTTAGATTTCCATGTACATGTCACTTTGTATCGAAATTATAAATCTGCCGAACACGAGTGACTTGCCTCCAAGACTAAAATAACTTTTAATTTTGTATTAGGACAAAAATAAACTTTTATTTGACGTGGAATCAATTTTATTATCGTCAACCCACTCTGCTTACAAATATACCTATAAAAAATATTTTCTTTTATACATATATTTTAATATACTTTATATAGGTCACTAAATATATACAGAGATCATTATGAGGGTTGTAAAAATAAATTGTGGGGGCTGTATAATCAAATGAAATGCTATATTTTATATAGCGCGATATTAAATATTTTTTCAACACATTCGAAAGGTTTCATCTCATTGAGAAATTAAATGAGAATGTGGGAGAAGGGTTATAAAAAGAATATATATATATATATATATATATATATATATATATATATATATATATATATATATATATATATATATATATATATATATAAATTACTGGCTTGGTGGTGAAACAAAACAACCTAAATCGTTACAATTTATATTGTTGCTTTATTTAAAGATCATCTAATAAGTATATATTTTTTTTATAGCTAGAGTTCATCAGACAGGCAAACGGCCCCACCCTGGCAGGTGGTCACCGTCGCGTCGCCTAATGACGTTTGCAACATCAGAGGCATTACAAACGCGCTGCCGGCTTCGAAGAAATTTTATAACGCCTTTTTTGAAGAACCCCATATCGTACCGCGCTGAGAAAATCTCAGCCGGAAGCTCATTCCAGATCCTGAGAGTACGCAACATGAACGTTTTTGAGAACCGTTTCGTACAAGAAAGAAGAGGCTCCAAGAAATGGGGATGAACACCCAGCCGATGTCGGGCAATGCGGTGGTAGAAAGACGACGAGGGCACCATTCTAGATAGTTCTTCAGAACACTCCCCGTTGTACAGACGGTAGAATATGCAAAGAGAATAGTGATACGAATTAAGATATTGTTCACACACTGCTATGCTGCCAAAGAATACAAATCGGGGGTGAAAGGCGTGTTTAAGCCACATTTTATAAACTTTACAGGAGAGCCATCTAAAGTTTTGCAGACAAAACCCGCTGATTCCGAATATGTATATAACTCAATATCGCCCAAAATGTTGCTTAAAACAATTAGCCTTTCGCCCCTCGAAACAAAAGTTATGACAAGGCTACCAGATTTTATATTATAATATTTATTATTTCCTGTCATAATCTTACTACAGGAAGTAGGTAAAAAATAAGAAGTTCGATATGGGGTACTTAGAAAAAAGGCGTTACAAAATTTTTTTGAGGCCGGTAGCGCGTTTATAATGTTTCTGGTGTTGCAAACGTTGAAAAGTTCCTTGAATAATTTATTATTCAAGAAGTTTTGAACGCGAGTCAAAGCAACTATATTTTTTTAAAGTAATTTAAATTATGCTATAACTTTCGCATTTTCTATCTGAACTTGACGTAATACAGCCTCAGACTGTATAAAACTGTAAAGAAACTAACTTATGTTATTACGGCGTCCTATCTCAAAGAAAAGTCGTTATTCTTCGTAAAACTAAAAAAGTTTCACGGAAAAATGTATCTTACTATCTAGAAAGAAATGTTATTTTTAACTCTACAACTAGTTTTACAAGAAGATAAAAGGTGAAGTTAGGTTGAGATTAATTTGATAGTAATTCCAACTACCCTCATGTTCTCGATACGATCGTAACTGAGATGGACAATAGGGTAGAATAATGTTGATACTATTTACTCTTTATAAATAAATAAAAAGAATAAATATTATTCAATTCAATGATTAAAATAATTCTTAAAACAAGAATAAAATCACTGACGAGAAAATTAATGTCACTGTTCTAAAAAGCGTGGGGTGCTGGATATTAATCGATATAACATAATCTCCTTTTAGATCATTATATTCCAACAGTCCAGCGTTTTTCCAATTTTTTTTTAATTAAAGTTTTTTCAAGGCTCTCAAAATAGGCGTTTGTTTCGGTTATGACCTTTTTATTCGATCTCACCACCCAGACATTTCTTCAGGTTTGGAAAAAGAAAATAGTCGCTAAAACTGGAGAACATGTTGGATGAATTTTTGCCATAGCGACTACACACGTGTGCACTCGTGCATTGTCCCGATGGAACAGCACTTTTTTTCGTCAAATGTAGTCGTTTTTGCTTTAAATCAATATCGAATCTGTCTAAAAGCTCTGAATAATATTCGCCAGTGATCGTTCTACCCTTCTCTAGGTAATTTATGTTAATGACACCGCGTGCATCCCAAAAAACTGTGGCCATGACTTTGTTGGCTGACAGACCCATCCACCTTGGCCTTCTTTGGTGCTCGTTCACCCGGTGAAACCACTGTTTTGATTGTTTCTTGGTCTCTGGCATATTCTGATGGATCCATGTTTCGTCTACGGTTATATAACGGCGTAAAAACTTGTCCGAATTGCGTTTGAACATCGCCAAACACTCCTTTGAAGCGCTCACACGGTTGCACTTATTGTCGAGTGTGAGAAATCGCGGCACCCATCTCGCGGATAGCTTTTTCATGGCCATATATTCATGTAAAATGTGATGTACTGCCTAAGTTGAGATGCCTACAGCCACCTCAAGTACTTTCTCCAATCTTCCAATATTCCATGAATTCATTCCATGAATTTTATCGATGATTTCTGGCGTGATAACCACTTGGGCGACCTGAACGTTCGGCATCACTTGTGCTGGTACGACCACAACGGAACTGAGTAAACCACTTCTTAACCATTGAAATTTATGGTGCAGAGTTCCCATAGTATTTATTAAGTCTTTCCTTGTTTTTTAATGCTGTAGGACAGCAGACAGGTTGACGGCCCGTTTAAAATTTAGCAGTTACCGTCGCCTATGGGTGTTTCCAACGCCAGTGGCATCGCGAACACGCTGCTGTCCCATAAGGGTAGAGGAACTTGGGTCATTAATGCCGGAACACAACACAAGGTGGCACACTTAAGACCAAAGGTGGTCGCCATCCAGACGGGCCCGAGGCCCTACCACGTAGCTAGGGTGGGTTGTTTTGTCGCCTTTTACGACAGGCCGACCCCGGCCGCAGAGGTTAGTATTCTTTCTCCGCCCCTGCACGGATAAAAATTTTGGTTTCAGTTATGGTTTTTACTCAAAAAATAATACTTAATCAACACATGAAATTCACTTTATTCCATTTTTGTTAAAATTTCCGAGGTTGCCTGCTTTTAATGGCTATCAAACACAAACTAAAAAAAAGTCTATCAAAAGATGGTGGTTGACGGCAGCAGTGTTGCATCTAAAGTTACTGCGCGGGAAATTGAAAAAGTCACGGAGTTATCAAACAGCCTTCGTATAATTATATAGTTTTACCAACCCGTACTGCGTCTGACGTTAACAAATTTAGTTACCGTACAACATTTCATCGGATATGTTTAATGGATGGAACGAACTTGTCCCTTAAAGTTTGTATTTGATGAAAGAGGCCTAACTACGTTATTCTGCACTGGGAGGTTGCTATATCGTGTTAAGAGTTTCGAACTCTCTAATTGGTTTGGTAGGGGACGATGTTTCAACTTTGTTGGGTCTTAACTGATATCACTCATACCTGTATTTGCTTTTTTCTGTGGATTGAACGAATTTGTAGTAACAACTTTAGAACACCAACGCTATTGTGAAATGTAATCTGATTTAGTAAACTAATCATCAATTTTATCCATGTGGCTAATCTAAGTCTTGATTTTCGGAAGCTCAGGGTCCACTGTAAAGGTCGGAGCCCACCGTGACATTTCTAATGGCTCTAAAACTGCGTTAGAGCTCTGCTAGAGAACTGCGCCGTCTGTTGCTGAGCTGGGTGCAGTGGTTTGTAGCACTCGTTTCTCTCTAGGCTCGAAATATTAGCTAGAGACAGGCTTGAACAGTTTACCAATAATATATTGAACTTTGTTTCTTGCATTTAGAGTTAAGTTGAAGAAACAGTTGATAGTGAAAAAAAAAACGCTTTGTTGTGAGATATATCTAAATGATGTAGATAATAAAGTATGATATTAGGCGATTAAAATAAAATAATCTTTTCTTAAAAAATAAAATTATACCAGAAGATAAGCGTTCTTATTTCTCATCAAATGTCCTAAGGACGCTGGCAGATCTGTTTTTAATAGGTAAGTAATAAAAACACATCTACCGTAATCGCCGTGAAAATATAAAATCTTGTTACAAAATACGGTAATGTTTAACAGTCCATCATGGCGCCGTCGGTGCTTTTCCAGAACCTATCATAAGCCGACGACTTTTCAAGTTGGCCCCATTTTTATTACAACGGACAGTAATGGATCTCACATTCACGATCGTACAAGGGCACGTCCGAAATGTTTAGTCCCGTGGCTTTGGTCTATTTCTTTTACAATAGTTGTATTTTGTTTTTTATCTTAATATGTTAAAAGGAATTCTTTTTTAATATTATATAGGGCTGCTCTTTTTTAATTAGCGTGGCTAGTAATCAGTTTTTTTTTTCATTATCTACCGGTTATTTTCTCAGATTTTTAATATTTGCCTTGCGGCGATTTTTTTTTCGGTCGTTTTTGTCTACAAGGATTTTTGTCTATGGGTGGAATGCGTAAAAGATGATACAACGAATGTTGAGATGACGGCTAACAAGAAGGTAGAGTGGACAGGAGAAATATATATTAATGTGTTATTTTACTTTTATAATTAGTAATTTAAACTGTACTGTTAACTCCTAACTATTATAATAATATTATAAATGCGAAAGTGAGTTTGTTTGTTACGCTTTCACGTCGAAGCCGCTAAATCAATATTGATGAATTTCGCTATAGTCATAGATTGGACCTTGGAGAAAGAAGTATATAGGCTTTTTTTTAATTACGAAAATGAAACTTGAAAGGAATGAAATAGGGGTGAACGTAATTAAGTTCTATATTTTATGTTTGCCGGGTCAGCTAATACTATAATATATGAAGTAAATTTTTTGTTCTCCCCTAACTTCTCTTGTAACTCTCTTTTTTATATTCATATAGCAGAACAGCGTTTGCCGGGTTAACTAGTAAATTATAATTAAATGATGGTAATGTAAGAGTCCCAAAGGAAACAGCAGATCGACTGTGTTATGGGTACTAGACAACTGTAGCCCTAGCACGAATAACTTGCGAAAATGTATTCGTATCGTTATCGAATTATATTTGTATGAGATTTGCACAGCGCCCCTATCGTACGTAAAAGGAACTAATTTTGCTAGCACGAACAAATTTCGTATCGCAATCGTATCGTCACGTAAACCATACTTGACATATAAACCATCAAACGCTATAATTGCGAGCACGAACGCTGTTTTGACGTACGGTAATGTAAATATCGAAGGCTGGGTATCGAGTATTGTCGAAACTTTATTCACTTAAAATTTGTTGGTGAGAAAGGTTTCGTAACGTGTTTAAATATAATTTTATCCGAGTTTTTATTTTTTAAGTTAATTTTTATAAATAGTAGTGTTTTCTTATCACTTTAGTTAGTTCTTTTAAATAATTTATTTTAATAAATTGCTCAAAATGCAAAGACCACCGTTGTACGAGCGTAGTCCTTTATATTATTTTGTTGCTGCAAGTTTACTTGAAAATGAAGAATATTCATCAAGAGAAGTTAGGTAAGTACCTACCTCAATCAATCGTTATATTGTTATATTTTTTAAACATAAATTGAGAATCAATTGGTTTTATTACATATAGAGAAATTACACGCAGCGTTGCTCTGAGAAAGAAAAATAATCCTGTGGACATAAATGACGCGGAATTCAAAAATAGATACCGGTTGAATAAAGAATCATTCAAGTTTCTTTGTAATCAACTTGAGCAAAAAACATCTTTAAAAGCAAGTTCCAGGATAAGTTTGGAACTTAAGGTAAGTTTGCTTTTAATATCTCAGTAGATATAAGAGAATAGCTTAAATGTAACATAAAATTCACACATTTCAGGTTCTTTGCGCGCTATCTTTTTATGCCACTGGATCTTACCAACGCTTAGTGGGTATGGCTAAATATTTAGGCCAAACGACTGTAAGCAAATGTGTGAAGGAAGTAACAAATGCTCTTGTAACTCCTGCAATTTTAAATACTTTCATAAAGTTTCCTTATGCCAGAGCAGATAGAGATGTATTAAGAAACAAGTAAGTGTGAACTATATAATTTTATTACAAACATTCATTTTTATATTATCACTATTTGGTGTGAACTTATGGCTACAAAGTAGTATTGTTATTTGTTTTTACCTTACACATTTTTTGCAAAGTATGGTTTCCCAGGAGTTATAGGATGCATTGATGGATGTCATTTCCATATTTTCACACCCAAAAAAGAAGTCGAACATTTGTATTATAGTAGAAAGCATTTCCTTCATTAAATGTGCAAATGGTAAGCGCCAATTGTTTACAATATCAGCTCAGCCGCCGTGTCGAGATGAAGTAAAATATAAAATTAAACTGGTGTAATGATTTTTAGTGTAATAATTATTAATATCCTTTTCAAATATTCATACTAAGTTTAATTTATTTTAACTAGGTTTTTTAATTATTTCCAGGTGATTCTGGTTATCCACAGCGACCCTGGTTAATGACACCAATTTTAGATGCTGTTGAGGGAACTCCAGCTTACAAATATACAGCAGTTCATGGAAGGACCAGGGTAACTATTGAAAATACTTTTGGGAGACTAAAAAATCGATGGCGTTGTTTGTGTAAGGATCGCAAATTACACTATGCTCCAGTAAAATGTGGAAAAATCATAACAGCATGCTGTGTATTGCACAACTTAGCCATTGAGTTCAACGTACCTGAACCAGAACCAGCAGAGATTGAAAACCCAAATATGGCTATAACAATCTCTGAACATATTTTCCAAGAGAATACTACAGGAAATGGGTTAATCAGGGGTACATAGAGCTATAAGAAGTATTTTAGTGGATAAAATTAATAGACTTCATACATAATTTTACTTTTGTTTATTAATTTTGTATAAATATAGTAATTAAATATTAAGCTTAATTTAAGACTTTCTCTCCATAAACCTCACAAAAGCTTCCATTGCCTCTTTCATAAAGTCCAGCCATTGACCCTGCATCTGTAGCTCTTCATCTCTCTGTCTTACTCTTTCTTGCACTTCAAATTCTCTAGCTCTAAACCGATCTCTCTCTAAATCCTCATATACCCTATCACGCTCTGAAGCATACTCCCTTGCCTTTCTGTCTATGTCTAAAAACATTTTTGTCAAATCGTTTTTTCTTTTATTCTGTGGCGGAGGGTTCCACTCCTCTTCCTCGCTAATGACTGGAGGGGGAGCCCCAGTTGGTGGCGGTGGAGCCACTGTTGGTTGGCTGCTTGTGCTCGGAGTATTCCAATCTATAAATTATTCCAATATGTAATAAGCCAGTTATATAGCTGTGATATCCTTCTTATTTTATGGATTATGTATAAAGGTACAGTATTAAGAAATAATGAACTTCAATAAATCCAAAATTAATTTCTTTTTTTTTTCTAAAAAAAAATCTAAAATTAAAAGTGCTACGCACCTATTTCTGGTTCCTTTAAAACAACTTCAGCATTTGACCTCTCAGTTTCAATTTGAGAAGTTTCTGACCTTTCTTCCTGAAATAAAAATAATTACTTACTACATTCAATATTTATTGCACAATTTAAATGTAAAGTATAGCTAACATGTGGAAGCCTGCACTCTAATTATCTGCATGACCCTTTGTTCTAGGTCAGTTAATAATATTAAATGGAGCGCTGGTCCTCCAGCAGTGCTAGTGGCAGCTCTATTAATTTTAGCACACTTTTTCTTGCAATTATTCTTATAATCACTCAACACCTTAAAATTAACAAACAAACATTAAATTAGAATTTCTAAACAAGAAAGATTAATAACAAAGTTAGTAGATTCAGTCAAGTGCTTCAGCAGTAAAAAATAACGTCCCTTGAGTTAACACTTGACATACCTTACGCCATTTGTCCTCACTCTTAGGATCTCCTGAAGAATCGCTATTTAATATACCCGTTAACTCTTTCCACTTCATCTGTATAAAATTGCGACCTCGTGGACCGCCTGATGGTTTTGATAAATCTCCATTTCTGGAATATAATTTGTATGGCACGTTACATAAATATTGACTGAAACACTTGAGATAATAAAACTTTTCTAATAAATTAAACTTTATAAGTACTTACGCTTCCATAAATTCCACCATTGTTAAATACTGTAAGTGGCTAGTTCTCATATTTAAATAAATCTTGAAAAATAAGTACTCAATTAATAAAAACAATGAAACACTCGCTCTTCACAAGAACTAACTAAAGTAAACATAAAAAAAAACTTAGTCTTGGCCGATGTCAAGTGGATTCGTTCGGAATCCGAATTTTTTTTGTTTTGATATCCAAGACACTATTTTATTCATTCGATTTTAATGACATATCATGTTCCTAAATATCTTTGTTCATATGTACTTCACTTTACATGCACTAGTTAATTGTTTTTTAAATAAATAAACCGTAAATTCAAAAGTTTAAAATAAAATTACAACTTGGTTAAGTTTCCGAACGAATTATTCATCAATAGCTAATAATTTTATTCCACAAGGATCGTCCCTACTTACGTTAGGATGACGTCACTAACGTATTCGAATCGAGCTTACGATAGTGGGCAAAATGTTGTTCGTGCTGTGGAGTATCGTCGTCGTATCGAGGGCTCGATACGTAACGTTACGAATTCGTTAAATTTTCGTGCTTGGGCTACTGATGTACTAATTGGATAGTTTTTTAAAATAAATGTTATATATACACCGGAGCCAAAAATCGAATCCGAAAATAGATCTAGACCGCAAAGAAGTTCTAGCAATGCGTATCCATTTACTCAACTTATGACTCAATTCTCCAATTTCTTTTAACGAGATTAAATATACGTTAGCGAGGAAAGTTCATTGTTATATTAATCAAAATTGTTATAAGTTTGGAGCTTGAGATGTCAACGTCACAAGTTTGGAGACTCTTCGTCTTTGTTTGCTATTCCTGTAAGAGTTTTGTTTGTTTTAAGAAATATTATTTATCTATATTTTTGTGTAATCTAGATTATACACATAAATAAAGTAAATTGTATTATTAACATCGGCTATAAAATGTAAAAAAATAATAATAAAGGGTTTAGATAGCGCTGCCTCCAGTCTTCATCAAGAGATCAGCTTTCTATACATGACTATTAAATCTTAAATGTTGTTAAAAGCTCTGAATTCGTTATATATTTTAATATGTATGTTTAGAAAAATGTCGTCAATTTAGAGTCATCATTCCAACGTTAAATCCCGGTTGCAACCCGGACTTTCGCTTCGTCCCCGGGGTACGCTTTCCGACGTTTCCTTCTTTCTCTAGTTCGCACGATCTTTTACATCACTGGTAGTGATTCCATTGGTACGCATATCACACCTTTACCACGTCAAGCCAGCGATTTATCATGTCAGTTTAGAGGATAAATATGGAAATACTGGTATTCCTTTGGTATTCCTTTCTATACAAATACATTGTATATTTACAGAAAAATCATACATATGTAGCAAAGAAAACGAGACCTCCAAAAGCCACACAAATAACCTTCAATTTATGTAATAACATTTTCCTGGTTTCACATATAGAAATAAGTCCTCGGCTACAACTTGGAAATGTCAATTCACTGGAGGACGCCAATTTCGTCTTATCAGACGTCACAAGACAATCTTTTGTCTTCCACACATACTCGGGAGTAGCTAAGGGAACGTAGGTGAGAGTAGTTGCGAAATGCGAGGGGTTTGGTTGTTTTTCTAAACTAATTTCGCTTGTTTTATTTTATTTTATTTTTTTGAGCAACGGCAGACAGGCTTGCGGCCCGCTCAATAGTAAGCAGTAACCATGTATGGTACACTGATGGTTACAAAATGGAATCAGGTACAGAGGTGGGAGTATACGCGAATGACTGTACGAAAGAATGTAGTAAAAGCTTGGGAAAAATGGCTAGTGTATTGCAAGCTGAAACATATGCCATAATAACCTATGTTCAGGAGAACATAGATAGAGGCACCAAAGGCAAATCTATTCTATAAATCTATAAATATTCTCAGTGACAGCCAAGCTGCAATCAAGGCCATCGTCTCCTTCAAAGTTGACTCCGGACTTGTCCTGGATACCATTCAAACTGTAAATAGGCTTGGAAGGCATAACAGGGTAAGATTAATGTGGGTCCCGGGACACGAAGGAATTCATGGCAATGAAATGGCAGATGAACTGGCAAGAGAGGGCTCAACTAATGATTTTATGGGTCCAGAACCATGTGTAGGCATTCCGACTAGCCTCGTGAAAGCCACATTCAGGGATTTTGCAGACCGCAGTCAACAACAACACTGGCTGACCAGAATCGGTCTGGAACATTCCTAAAATTTTTGGGATCCATGTACGCACAAAGCACGAGGATCCATCTGGAACATGAGCAGGGGGGCAAATACGCTACTTACTTGGGGCCCTTACTGGGCATTTTGGAACCAATAACATGCTCATGAAGATGGCTCTAACCGTGACATACTTGTGCAGGTTGTGTGGGGAACATACAGAACGCATGGAACACCTACTGTGTACATGCGATGCATTGGCCAGGAGGCGAATGAATCTTTTGGGGGTAGGATATCCGACACCGGAAGACTACAGGCTTCTATCTCCATATCTCATTGTTAGGCTCATGAAGCAAATCTTCAATGAGATTGGAGAGAAGTGATTGCTATCTAGGGGAACACAAAAGATCCCATTGGGTCGAAGTGTCCGAGATATTTCTCGGCCCCGAAACAAGATAAGATAAGCAGTAACCGTCGTCGCCTATGTATGTTTGCGACGCCATGGGCACCGCAAACACGCTATTGTCGCATAGGGGTACAGGAACTTGGGTCACTAATGCCGGAACTAAACACATGGTTATTATGGCGGCACACATATAGACCAAGGTTGGTTGCTGTCCAGACGGGTTTGGGGCCCTACTACGTAACTAGGGTTGTTTTGTTGCCATTTACGATAGGCCGACCCCGGCCGCAGGGGTTAGTATTCTTACTCCTGCACGGAGAGAGAATATTTATTAAATGAAGTATATTTATTAAATAGAAAAATATTCATTAAATGAAGTTAGTTTCATGATATGCTTAGCCAAACGACTAAGCAATTTTTGTAATACATATATTTAAAGATCCCCATTGAAATGCAAACTCCTTAATGACCTGGACTGACGACGAATAGAATAATTAAATTTGCCAATGCTTCGTTAGCTTAGCGTAACTTTGATAAACGACTTGGACTTTTTAGACTTTATAACTTCAATTTACTTTTGCTCTAACAAAGTGGCATTTGGATCATTTAACTTTATGAGCGTTGTTTTTATTTGTAATGTAAATTTATCTTCACAGACGATTAATGATCATTTGTTATGGTCCTGTGGTTTGGCAAAAATTAGGGAACACACATCACTTCTGTGCAGTGGACCACAATTTTTTTCTTCTCTTCCAAGTCATGAACTGTTTTTCGTTTCCGGGCCATAATGGTGAAGCCATGTTTCGTCCATTGTTATGAATCGAGCCAAAAATCGGTCATAATCTTGTTGTAACAAATCCAAACAGCTTTGTGAAATTCTCAGTCTCGTTTGTTTCTGCGCGTCAGAAAGTATTCTAGGCAACCAGCGCGCTGATACTTTGTTCATACCCAAATGGTTGTGTATAATATTATGGACACTTTCCATAGAAATCATAATTTCTTCTGCTATAAAACAAACAGTAACACGACGATCCGCCAAGACAATGTTTTCAACTTTTTTAATTATTTCTTCAGTCACTACCGATGTAGGGCGTCCCGTGCGGGGTCCGTCGTTAATGGAAGTTTTTCCTCGCTTGAACAGCACACGAACGCGCAACCGTAGAATATGGAGGAGCATGAACCCCTAATGTTGCTCTCAAGTCTTGATTTGCCAGCTCCGTGCAATATTTTATTACCGCGCGAACCTCAATTTTATCCATTTTTAAGAACACGTTCAGACACGACGCAACCAAATGACTATTTTTAAAACAAAACAAAAGAGAATTGATTGCTTTTTTTATTATTATTATATCTAATATCTGGGCTATGCCTGCCAGTATTTATTGTTTTCTTTCCATGGAGAGTGTATCGCATTATCACTATTTATTACACCATTCGAATATAAAGGAAAGTATCATTTAAGCAAACACTATGAATATGAACAATATGATAGATGCTAACAAAGATCACTAGTAGTGATATTGATTTAGAGATAATTGGTACGTGACTCACTCGTCTCGTATCTCTAAGCGGTTAATTGTTCGATTATTGACAATATTTAATTGGGTCTGAGGATATGATGGTTTATTACGTTAACATGGTTTAGACAGCCCAGTTGGAGCGACACGCGAAGGAATGTTCAATTGCTCAGTCGCCTATTAACCGCTTACGTTGGGAAGACGTGCCACGGACGCCGTGATGCTTTTGTCACAAACACAAAAATGACATGTAAATAATAGTATTATTTTATAATCAACTGACGCTCTATATTCTCTTATAAAAACGGTTGAAAGTTCTAGGTTGGAAATAAATTAGTTTAGAGTACGTAAATCTTTTTCCGATTTTTCTTAGGAATCGAACGCTCCGTTTCTTTATTTCTTTCTTCTTTCTTCCTCGAACCGTTTTGTTACACGCGTCGGGGAATTTTTCGCTAGCGCAAATGGTTAATCAGTAAACAAAATGTTATGTTATGATACAAATTATCTAATTCATCGCAATACTATAGACAGATAACTTTTTATTGTTTATGCATTTATAATAAAACTTACTCTATTGACAACACATAGGCTTAGGATGCAATCGTGCAGACACAACATGCTGACTATGCCCTGCATCCAGCTACGCCACTTAGGCGGCTTCTGTGGGCAAATCTAGGACAGCACAATAAAAGTAGACAGTAAATATAATAACATAATAATAATGATGTAAAACAAAAGGCGATGTTATCGTTTAAAGCGATCTCTTCCATCTGGAAGGAATTGAAGGTAGTAAATATGGCGGTGTAGGTGATTTACAATTAAAAGAAATATATATTACTGACACTCACAGAGTTTACACATAATATGTATATACAACCCATAAAAACAACATTTACATGTTTAGTTTTATGTATAGTTATTTAATGCAAAGTTGTGACTGCGAAGTAAATTTCTAAAAGTAGCTAGTGATTTCGCTTGTTGCACATGTAGAGGCGGTGCGTTTCCAGAGTTGGACAGCCTGCACGGTTAAATCTTATATATAAAATTCTCGTGTCACAATGTTCATTTCCGTACTCCTCCGAAACGGCTTGACCGATTCTCATGAAATTTTGTGAGCATATTGAGCAGGTCTGAGAATCGGCCAACATCTATTTTTCATACACCTTAGTGATAAGGTCACTATTCCACGCGGACGGAGTCGCGGGCACAGCTAGTAATTTTTATAAAAAGATGAAGTGTGCACAGGTGTCATGAGCTTGCGATATGTCCAAGTGCGCAAATTAAGGGAAGTAGAAAGGTGAAAGAAACTAAAGGGTTCCTTGAGGTAATGAGGACAATTGGGAGAAAAAAGCATGTTATAAAGGAGAGTAAGAATATAAGTATTTCCGCGAAACTGAATTGGTAGCCATTTGAGCCTTTTACGAGAATCAGAAACATATTTATATTTGCGCAATCCAAAAATTAACCTTATACAAAAGTTTTGAAGACGCTCAAGTTTATTTATCTGCCCTAAGGGTAAATCGAGATAGCTGGCGTCAGCGTAGTCAAGTATAGGGGCCTCGAGCTGGCGGCGTCGTGTTCCGCGCGCGCCTCCTAGTGGAGTTCTGCGGCCGGGTTGACAGCCGCAGTGGGTGACGGGGCCCGCCTGACCACCTGTCGGGGGGTAGCGACGAATGCTTCGGCGATACCCGCCCCTCTGACACACGGGTACATGAGGAACACGGGTTGGTTTTTAGTCAGTAAGAGTCTGACAGTCTCCTTCGCCCTTCCCCGAGGGCGAAGGGCCTCCATGAGGATTTTCCAACTCGATACCAAAAAAAAGTCAAGTATAGAGAGTAGACGAGATTCTGCAAGTATAATCTTGGTGGCAGTTGGCAGAAAGTTTCGAATCCTCCTCAGCGATCTAGGAGATAGAAACATCTTGCGACTTAGTTCATAGATGTGGGGTTTCCAAGATAACTCACTATCAATAATGATGTCTAGATTTTTAACGGTATCTTTAAAAGGAATAAACGTACCATCGAAATGAACTTGTGGCAGAGATGACCACTGAATTTTTGCCCGCAATCTAGGGATGCCGATTACAATCAATTGCGTTTTGGTTGGATTCACTATATCAAACTTCTTACCCCATTGAGTTATATGAACTAAATCACAATTTAATCTGTCAATAGCAGCATTGATGGTGGATACTGGAGACTGAGTATAAATCTGCAGATCGTCTGCATAGAGGTGATAGATAGGTTTAAGTTAAATTGTCAGTGAGAGTTTATGAAAAGAGAAAATAATAATAGAGATATAATGCCGCCCTGTGGAACACCGGCAGTTACATTGCGCCATGACGAATAATTGTCGTCAATGCGTGTTCTCTGCCAACGGCCATACAGGTAACTGACTATGTATATCTTTAATACAATATTTATCTATATATTTGTTAAAGTTTTAGCAAAGTTCTAAAATAATAATAATAATAAAAATTAAAATAGGCAAAATTCTACTTTGCTTTATTAATACAGGTCATCAATCGTACCGATAACAGTAGATTTGACCAGTGTGTGGCCTCATAAATTTCTTAGGAAAATTTAGCGTTTAAAGTATATAGCGTGTTTAGCTAAAATATATCTTCTCTCTGTTTAAATCTAAAGTAAAAGCAAAACACTTCAACTTATTTTATTTTCTCCTTAAGGACAAACAAGTATAAAAGTACCATTCTTAGTCTCAAATGAATAATTGTGAGGGCCGTTATTGTTCTTGAAAGTATTTGCATATAAAAAGCTATTTTTGTTTAGTTTGAATGGTTTTTGGAAATCGCAGTTATGTATTCTTCCATACCATTTTCTTATATAATAACAGCCTAAAACGTTTAACGTAAAGCTCGGACCTCCTTTTAGAGAGAACAACGAATATTGTTCAATATAATTCGTTTTTCCAAAGGTGACTAGCGATTTATAAGCACTGGTTATTTAGAAATGTAAAGTGAGTAAACATTCACTTTAACGTCAACACGTGTTAGTTTTATCCGTGCAGGGGCGGAGAAAGAATACTGACCTCTGCGGCCGGGATCGGTTTATCGTAAAAGGCGACAATACAACCCACCCTAGCTACGTGGTAGGGCCCCAAGCCCGTCTGGATGACGACCACCTTTGGTCTTAATATCGCCTTAATAATCTTGTGATGTGTTCCGGCATTAGTGACCCAAGTTCCTGTACCCTTATGGGAGAGCAGCGTGTTTGCGATGCCACTAGCGTTGCAAACACCTATAGGCGACGGTAACTGTTAAATTCTAAGCGGGCCGTCAGCCTGTCTGCTGTCTCACAGCAATAAAAAAAGTGATCTTACGACCTATGCACAGTAAGCAAGGAAAACGGCCGCTTGTCTCATGTTTTGGTTGATATGAGTGTGATATCATTTTGTTGCTATGCACTTTCACGTGTCTTCTTCTTCCTGCCTTTATCCTACATTATGTGGGGTTGGCATATCACGTTTTCTCGTTCAACTCTCCTATGTTAGTAGTCATCTTAACATTCACACTCTCGCTATATCATCTTTTACGCAATCCATTCATAATTTCTTAGGTCTACCTCTCCTGTATCCATCCATTCTTATTTCTATCATTTTCTTACTATATGAAAATGACCCTTCGCATTATATGGCCATACCACACTAGTCTTTACTTTTTAGTTTCATATGTATGTATAGTTTTTCTTTAGAGTTATTATGATATATATTTTATGCGTTCTTTGCCACTTGGTTATCCGATAAGCCGCTTCTGCGACGCCAAGGGATGAATTTACTTTTGTTAAATACATTTCCGACTTCTCAATAGGAACGACATCTTCACGGAAATAGTCCTTTTCAAGCAAGTTATTATCAAGTAGAACCTTAGTATCCAGTCGTTTTCTTATTGTATGGCGTTAGAAAGAAAGAATAATATTAATATTTTTAGTAACTAAGCCATTACATTGGACGGCCAAAAAAACAAATAAATCTGTTATGGACCAGCTTCGCATTAAGTCACGCTCTCAACAATCTGTTATCGGAAGATTCTTGGGTACTTCGGTCACATTGCCCGACGACAGCCGGATAACTTGGAGAAGCTGATCGTGACGGGCAAGGTGGAAGGAAGGCGACCCCGTGGCCGATCACCTAGCCGATGATGTGACTAAGTAACCGCCCTCACTGGTCTCCCATAAGCAACCGTTATACGAGAAGCTGAGCTGAGAAGTGGAAATAGTTTACAAGACAAGCCACGGTTGATTTTCAAGGATACTCAAGCCTTCAGCAATGAAGAATTCATCATCATCATCATCACAGCGTTCACCCCGGTTGCAATCCAAACTTCTGTTTCGGTGTCCGGGGTCCGCTTTCCGACTTTTTCTACTCCACTTCGCACGGTCTTCAGCATCCCTGATAGTGAGCCCATTTGCACGAATATCATCCCTTACGACGTCAAGCCAGCACTTTTTGGGTCTACCCCTCCTGCCGGGGCCCGGCGGAGGCGGCATGGCCAGACATTTGTTTCCCACGTAAGCATCCGGTTTGCAGTAAAACATGGCCGTACCAACGGAGCCAACACTCCTGCAATTTATCTGCAATGTCACGGACATGAAGACTGTCGTGAATGCGGGAGTTCCTAACGCGGTCCTTCCGCGTCACTCCACACATCCACCGCAGCATATTCATCTCAGCAATGAAGAATTCAACCGTAAAGAAAAGAATTAAGCCATAATCACTTAAATTTTACTCAACTTACAGTTTACTATAATGATAATACATACAGAAGTACACTGGTAAAATAAAAGTTGATTGAAAATGAGGGTAAGGAAGGAAAAAACTTACCCGTCCTTTGATCTTCGTTCTTCAACCCTGTTTTGGACGTCTTTTATGAGTTTTTTACAGCTCGATGAGCACGTACGTTTGGCGATAGAGAGAATTTTTCTTGACTTTTTCATTTTGTATGAGTTGCTGTCAATTTTGTTCTTTTTATTATTTTCTGGCCGAGTGTAAGGGTCTATACGGAAATTGGACAAATGGGCAAATGAATGAAAGGTTCATGTTTACTAAACATGAATACGCTACTTGCTTGGGGCCTTTACTGGGCACTTTGGAACCAACAACATGCTCATGAAGATGGGTCTAACTAAAGTTGTGTGGGGAACATACAGAACGCATGGAACACCTACTGTGTACATGTGATGCATGGGCCAGGAGGCGAATGAATCTTTTGGGGGTAGGATATCTGACACCGGAAGACTACAGGCTCCTATCTCCATATCTCATTGTTAGGCTCATGAAGCAAATCTTCAATGAAATTGGAGAGGAGTGATTGCTATCTAGGGGAACACAAAAGATCCCATTGGGTCGAAGTGTCCGAGATAACTCTCGGCCCCGAAATAAGATAAGATAAACATGAATTGACAATGACATGTTAGCGAATTATGTCGATTAGATGTAGTAAGTAGTTTAGCAGACTGATTTGTAGTCCTGATTCACGGTATTGACTAAGCGATCTTTCCGTTGGCCCACTAGTCAATACTAGTCTTTAGAAGGCCTGAAAGGAGCGTGAAAATAAAATGACAGAGCTATTGTGATATTTTCACTAAAATTCTTTTGTAAGTTTTTCCCGTAATTCATAAATATAGCAGGACCGAATTAACCCCGGTCTATACAAACGGGGGTGGGTGGTTGTGGTGGCACATTTTTATTCACACGCCATTGTTATTTATTCAAGCCGCTTAAACGCAAATCTAGTTGCAAACTAATTTCGAAATTCGACTGAATGCAAATTGCTTTCGAGTTCAATATTGGTAGTCTATTGAAAAAGTTTATCTGAATGGTAATAAGTTTTATATTATGGAACGGTAGGTTTAGTTTTATGTTTATATTATTAGATTTTGACGTCTTCTGTGGCGTAACGGATAACGCACTTCAGTATACTTGCGGAGGTCACGGGTTCGATTCCCGTCTCGCGTCTGGGTGTTTATGTATAATATGTATTTATTTACGAAAAAATATAATATATAAGTAGTATATCACTTGTTTAATACCCATAACACAAGTGCTACTTAGTTTGGGACTAGATGGCGCTGTATGAATGTCACAAAATATTTATTTATTTATTATTATTATTTGTGGTAAGGTTTTTACTTTAGGTATTTGAGGGCGAAAGGCTAGTCGCCCGTGTAATTAAATTTAATGGCATAATTTTTTTTGTACCAGAACCTGATACTTGAAACAGAAGTAGCACGGCATGCAAAAAGGCTCACCATAGATTTTCTCCGTTTAAATTAATACACAACACGTTGAACGCCATGACGGGAACCGTGTGTCCCGACAATATACGTAGGTACGACGATGGGGTGTTTTTTTGAATACATTTCATGAAAAGGCTCTTGCCGTAGTAAAATTCGTAGAAAATTTTTCATCAGCCGCCTAAAGAATTCGGTAGTGATAAAGGGCATGCGGGAACACAATGTCCGTTGCGGCTCACTTGGCTAATCATGGTTTCTAGGCTGGACTTTAACGTGTTAATGTAGGTTAAATAGATAAAAGGCTTAGACAACCAAGAACATAATTTTAATAGAACATGAATTAGGTTACATACTAATGTGCAGGATACAAATGTATGTAAGCTGCGTGCACAGAAGAATGATCTGTAGCTTAATCATGTAGCTTTATAGACTCATTATATTGTTTTCTCCGTGTAGGGGCGGAGTAAGCATACTTACTCCAGCAGCTGGGGGTTGCCTGTATTAAAAGGGCTCCAAGCTTCAATATTGAGAGATGCTTCGTTTTTTCCACGACATAAAAATCCTACACAGTTTAATCTATACTTCTATACTACTATTATAAAGAGGAAAGATTTGATTGTTTGTTTGTTTGTTTGTTTGTTTGTTTGTTTGTTTGTTTGCTTTGAATAGGCTCCGAAACTACTGACCCGATTTAAAAAATTCTTTCATTGTTGGGAAGCTACACTATCCCCGGGTGACATAGGCTATATTATATTTTCAAAAAAATTAGGGATCCTTACTAAAACTCCAATAATGTAACCCAAAGTGTAAAAAAATTACCTAAAATATTATTTAAATCGCGTGCGTTGCGAAAACTATTGATGATAGAATAAAATAATGTACTACAACTATGCAGAACACATCATTATTTACAAAAAGTGTCGCGACAGCATATGTCTAACTATTATAGTTATGTCACAATAAGTGTTCTTTTATTTTAAAAAATTAATTGAAATGCCGCCCCTAGAAAAGGCTCTTTATTTGGATCTTGGTATTAATCCTTATCAAAATAAATTACTTCATATTCAAAACTGTTTCAATACCTTTATATAACTTTTTGAATTATTCAATTCGGATATTCCATTCGAAAGATATCACGAGTTTAAAAATGTAAGTATTAGAAAAATGTTGCGTGGTAGCCGCTCACCCTGTTCGGCTAGCTAGGCAGCACCTTATGCAATGTAGGCGTGCGTCACTGGGGTTTTTACAAAAATTAGAATACTTATTAAAAAATAACGAAAAATAAATAAAAAGTAATAGCAAAAAAATCATTAAAATAAAAGCTCATAGAAATAATAATATTCAAACTTTCTTTATAATTTTATTTTTTTAGTAACCTGACGCAAATAGAAGGGTTTGCCCCCAGGGGCGCTCCTCTGTCCGAGGAGTGCACGGGTGTGCGTACCCGAGGTGCCCGAGCATCCGTCGCTTCACTCCCCTCTCCGTTCGAGGCGACAGAGTCCTACCTTTCTTTCCGTCTACCTCTTACATCCTTTCCAACTTAGCTCTCTGTTCGTGGCATGGTCCCCGATGGGATGGTTGCGAATACTGATTGGGGTCCCGGGTTCTACCATGGGACCTGATTTGGTAGTCAAAACCATGCCTATTTCGACTGCGCCTGCACAGAGAGTGTTCCCGGGGCAGGAATTGCATCCTCGCTGTCGGTTGGTCTTGCTGGGCCGGCTACGACGTCAAGCGACTCTGCTTTTTCTGGAGTGTCGTCTGGTAGTCGTACATACGCCTGACTAGCACGCAACGGGGATGCGAGTCCCGTCCGGAATTGGCCGCGGACCTGTCGCTCCCGGCTCTGGTTCTGTCCATGGTCGGGGGCGATCCTGGATGGACGGCCGTCGCCTCCTTTTGCGAGGCAGTAGTGTCTGCAAGGGAGGCGGCGGAACGGGAACGGAAGTCCGCCACCGCACTCCCCTCCCGCCAACGTAGGCCGCGTCGTCGGCGCCGGAGAGCGGGCAACGATCTCCGGCCGCCGTAGAAAGCGGCCGCGGGCGGCCCCTCGGGGGAGGATCCGCCGCCCGCACTATTGCCGTGAGGGAAAAGGCCGCGTGCTGTTCCGCAGCCCCCCTCAACTCATAGAGTTGTTACAAGAGAGCGCCGGGGGGACAAAAGCCTGACCCCCTGGCGCCAGCACTTTAGAAGGGGCCCGCTTTAAGACAAAGCGTGGGCCGGCGCCGGCCCGGGCCACGAGATCGGGAGGCCATATATCCGTGGGCCCGGGCGTAGGCGATAGGAGAACAGCGGGGTTTTTTAGTGGGTAGTCGGATAGTCGAACATCTTTTCCGGAGTCCCTTATATCCCTCGGTCCCCCCGGGCCGGGGGAACCCGTCAAGAGAGGTTTTTCCCCGAGACCGAAAAAAAATAGAAGGGTTTAATTTTTTGTTAAATACCCATGCGAAGCTGGGACGGGCTGCTAGTAATAAATATAGTTAAAACGATCGGGAACCCGCACACGCAAATTTTTTTAGAAGAAGCGTTTCACTTTAGGGGGATGTTATTACTTTATTACTGGTCTATGTGTAAGCGATTAACCCTCAGTAACTGTGTTATGTATGTCATGAAACTGAAGTATTAAAGATGACATCAAGTCTAATGACATTTTTAATCGATGCTGAAGATCAATTTAGTGGAGTGAATCATCAAACGGACTGTAGTCTGATCGTTCATTCCTTTTACTAGTTAAATATTTTTACTAGCTAAATTAGTTTCTTGAATTTCTATTTTGATTTCCTTATAATCAATTTTTTTCGACCTGCAAGATCGCCACGCATTCATCGTCAGTCAAGCTGAAAAAAAAAACCAGATATTTCTGTGACAGTAAATTTTGTAAAATATGATGTATACTATGACCTTATGGAGTAGAAATCCGTAAGTAATAGACTTATGATATTACTTTATACAAAATCATCAACCATATTACCAAATCCTCAAGAAATGTTATTAAAATTGCAATGAGAAATTCCTACGCTCGAGCAATGTAGCGAAGCAGTAGGAAATTAGAAGTAGCCCATTTTGGACTTTCCTAGTTGTATTCGTAGGTAGGCTAATTGAAGAAGTACAGGAAATGCTTGTCTTTCAAGGAATAAAGCTTCATTAAGGCAGAGATAGAGCTATTGAGGTGATAAAGAGGTCTTGAAGATCTTAGTGTCGTAACAACCCTTACATAATACTCGCCTAGCGAGAACGACTAAACGTTAATCGTACTACCCGATCGCTAAACTTTAGTTACACTGGAAAGTTGCCGTCACGCCGAAAGTCTTTAAACTACAGAAACACGTAGTCTCTACCCCCGAATAGCTCAAGCGAAAATCACTTTTAACTACACACATATTGTGGTTCTCTTCGTTCAGAATTCCTTAACAGTATCTAGCCGGGAACTGAATATTACGTAACTGTTAGTATTGATCGCGCCTCCCCGCATACAATGGTTCCGAACGTTTCCGAGCACATCCGAATGCCTCGGCCAATCAGCGGGCCGGTTTTAATTTTAATTTGATAGCTGTTCGACGCTACGGCGTCTCTGATTTGTCAACTCGTTTGCGTTTTGGAGATGCTTTAAAATGATATTTTCGGGCTATCCACGTGTCTTTTGTTGATTTATCTTTTTTCGGTAGGTTTTTTTCTTATATAAGGATATTGTTTGTAATGAATAATTGGAATCCTTTTAGGGGATAACGATACAAATTCTGACGGGAGTTTAGTAATCGTTATTGAAACTTCTATTACGAATCTCTTGGTAAACCATAGACCTGCTGCTAGCAATTCTTAACGGGTTTAGAGGTCTACAGCAGCAGTTTCCTTGTTACATGTCCAACGATGTCATTGATATGGGAAAGAAACAACAAAGGTAGTAGATGATATTGGCACCGCGTTCAAAACGCTCCAATAAAATTATTTAATGTAATGAGCGACTTCTTATTAATGTAAAATATATTAGGATAAAGTTACTTCTCTACACTCACTGCCTAAATAGTTGTCATGGATTTGTGGCCTTTTGCGACACTAAAACGACAATGTGTGTACGGTCGCATTATTATTTTCCCCGGTTGAAACTAGACGATTAATAAAAAAGTTAATAAACAAATGCCATTTTATTGTTTATAAATTTTATTATTTTTGAAATTTCTAGGTGTAATAATAATTAAATATTTGGAAAATTCGTTCAGTTGTGTAAGACTGTGATATTGTCCTTGAATATGTATGTCATCTTGTAAAACTTACATAACAGCTTGTGACACCAGGAAGGCTGGCGACGCGACATTGTCACCAAGGTGGGCATGAATGTCGTGTGGACGACCAAGACCTAGTTGCTCCGTCGCTCGACACTTATTGCTATTGATTAGGTTCGATACACGTTATACACCGGTGGTAAATAGAGCGTCATACACTTCGACGCGAGAGCTCCTATCAGAGCTTATTACGTCACAAATTGCATTTTGCCTTTGAACTGGGCAAGAAGGTTAATCTTTAACTAGAGACATAAAAGTAAATAATTTTTTTTAGTATTTAACTTTATGTTAATACATCCATATTTTGTCTCTTGATATCAGTAAATAACGCGCTGCGCGTTAAGATTTATCCTTACTACTACTGTTGTCATGGTGGCTGACACCAAAAACAGATTTTTGTGCCTCACGCTATTTTCAAATTCTGTTGTACGTTGTTTGATATATATTTTTAAGTAATTAATCATCTTCGTTATCTTCATCCTAAATTTCTGAGTCATGCTGACATGCTGGAGTAGAATATACCTAGTCAGGTCATAAATTCTGTCACATGTTTAATGTAAAATAATTGTAACAAGTTTATTCATTATGTAACCATTCATATACCAAAATGAACTTAACAAAACATAGATTCTTATGACATTAAAGTTTATTCAAAATGACCTCCGTGATTTTGAATACAAGCCTTCAATCTGCGCGGCCAGTCGTCTATCGCAGCACGAACGAGGTCCATGTCAATATCGGCGGCTGCCTTAATCAAGGATGTCTTGAGTGACTCCAAATTGGGATGAGTCTTTGAGCACGCCTTTTCCTCCAAGTGTTGCCATATCTTGTAATCTAACGGATTCAAATCTGGACTGGAGGAGGGCCAGTCTTCGTGCCGCATGAAGTCGATTTCACGCGCCGCCAGCCAGTCTTGTGTGCTCTTCACTCTATGAGCTGGCGCCGAATCTTGTTGGAATACCCAGTGCCTGTTATTGAACATGGTATGAGAAACAGGTTCCACAAGGTTCGTCAGGACTGTATTTTGATACACAACAGCATTCGTTTTTACACCTTTCTCACAAAAATGTACCTCTGTTAAGCCCCAATAAGAAACTCCCAACCATACCATGAGCGAGGATGGAAAATGACCTCGTTGGACACGCGGAATACGGTTGCTCGCTTCTTCACTACTGTGTGCGTACACCTTATCATTTTGTTTGTTGTAGCTCTCTTCTACGGTAAACATTTTTTCATCCGAAAAAAGAATTTCCCGATATTTTTTTCCCGCGTACCGCTTCAACAAAGCGCGGCATCTCTTCAGTCTCAGGTCCATTAGACGAGCATTCAAACGATGTCCTGTTTTTCTTCGATATGCCCGAAGCCCTAAGTCTTCATTTAACACCCTTTTCACCGTGGTTCTGCTTAACCCCATCTGAAGGGCCAACAGTTTCTGCTTACGTTTGGGATTTCTTTGAATTCGTGCCTTCACAGCTTTTATCACTGCTGGAGTCCTAACAGACCGAGGGCGACCACTTCTTGACCTGTCATCTACACTAGAGTCTTCATTGTATCGTTTGATGGTACGATAAACGAATCTTTTGGTTATATTAAAATTTTTCAGTATGTTAAAAATTTGAATTGGCGCGTAACCGCAACGATGCAACGCAATAACTGCAACACGGTCTTCTTTAAGCGTCCACTCCATATTTAAAAATGAGTAAAATTCTAAAAGTATACATTTTTATTTTCATGAACAATTCGAGATTCGAATTCAATAAACTTTTTTGTGGCCAGCATTCTAAAAGTTTTTACTGTGTGACAATACTTATGACCTGACTAGGTACTTGGTTATTTCAGTTACCGTCTTCCCTTGTTGTTAAAATAATTATATAAGTAGGTAATTAAACTAGCTATCTCTTCTTGGTAGTCTCTCCGGCCTCGTATTTGTGTTCTTCACATTTATTATTTATTTAATATTTTTTAGTATTTTATACCTATATTTTTATGTTCTACAAGTCTTCAATACCAAACATTGTTATTATTCCATATACCTGAATTAATTAAATAAAATTTCCGTTTTCCGATATTTGTATTAGCCACAAAGGAAATTAACGCTTTAATTAGAACTGATTGCAGCTTAAAAGTCACCGACACGCCCACGGTGAAACGGCAACGCGATCTTGAAGTTTTGACGTTATTCCGACGCTAAACCACATGCTAATTGCGGTCAATTCGTGAATATCGTTCTATTGAAATTCGTAACGGACAGTCATTATATATATTAAAAAAGTGAAATTAAATTAAAAAAGACTGGCTGCTAAAGTAGCTTTTAACCATAAAAAAACATGACATTGTTATTGTTCTCTTTTATGAAGTGATTGTATTGTAACATCGTGCCATGCATGTTGTTTGTTACGATATCGAATCACATTAAACCCTCGTGAGACATACAAAAATTATATCGTGTGAAGCTCACCACCGTGTGTCGCTGAATTACTTAATGTTTCTATTTATTTCTATATATGTGTTATATTAGAAAAAGAGAGAATGCTTTATTTAGCACAAAAATTCCTACAGATTTACACAGATGAAATCCTTAATGTTAAAAATCCTACCATACTTAAAAAAGAAACAGAACACACAAAATACATTCATTTGGCACATAAAAAAACGATGATTAAATGTAAATCAAAATAAGCTTTAAAAGTATTTACATTACAAGAAAACACCATAAATCTAATTCATCAATATCATCAACACATATACATCGAGTACCGATTTTATCTATAAAATTAACAGAAAGGCAACGTAATATGATAATTTCCGGGAACTCCCGCTTCTAACTACATCTCAAACTTAGTTACCTCGTCTTGAAAGCAGTTCTTACTTCGTTTCCTGGCTTTTTATTTCTCGCTGCACCTTCGTAATTACTTCGTGGGAACAAGTGGATTGCGAATAGCTCCGTCTTTTATATTACTTTTCTATTTTAAGAATTCCTTGTTTTTTATTCAACTACGGTAAGAAAACAGAGTTAAAATAGCAGGTATTAAAAACACTTATAAAATAAAATAGCAGGTATTAAACTATTAGTTATTAAGGGGTTTTCCGAGGTAATATATCATTTTTAGATTTAAAATTTATAGACGATATGATAGTCTAAACCGGTTGAAAAATAATATCACTGATATACTTCGAACTTGTAATATTGAAAATTAATCAAATAAAAATCGTACCGAAGGCTTTTGATCGAAAAACGCCCCCTCATCCATTCTCTAAGATTGAAAAGCTTAAATACGTATTCAAACGACTTGAAGGAGAAATAGCCGATCGTTTTTCGCTAATGGAGTCTTATGACGGAATTCGGAAATTTCAATTTCGTTATTGGTTCATTTAGAATAATTTTAAGTCATTAGTTATATACAATATTATGTGTATAGATTATTGTTAAACGTGATTGTCAACGTCTCCCTAGGCGTCTTCAACACGTTTACTTGTCTTCTTATTGTACGTTTCATAACAGGAACTTGGGGTCTGGGATTAGGAAATACAAATTAAGCCACTAGTTGAACCGGCAAATGTTGTTATCTTTATACCGAAATTAATCAAAATTGGATTAGCTGTTTAGACGTGAAAACGTAACAAACAGACAGAGTTACTTTCACATGTATAATATTAGTATGGAGTATCGATTGTATGTGTTATACAATCCATGCTCCATTTTTTAGATCTGTGCTGATATTATTTTGCGACTTCAGGTGATAATTCACGTGGCTATTTTCAAAATTTTATGATAATCAAATGTCACCCTAACGATGATTAATGTCACCTCGGTAAAAGGGTCGGCATTTACGCTCTGGACGATTTATGTTTACATAAAATAAAATTCTCACGTCAACACCGTACGTGGAGAGCGTTTACTCGGGGTTTTCAGCTAATCGTAATCCAATTGTGGGGGAATGTTGCTATGGTGTCTTGTTTAATTAAATATCATCCAGATTTCACACAACAATTTCCGAGCGACTCTCCAATTGTTTGCTAAAGCGATGCGTTCTTGACGTAAAACAATTCACCTAATCACATTATTTATTTGGACTAATCTCATTTATAAACAAACCGTCGCAACCATAATGATTCCCACAAATCAATTACTGTCCAACTAGTCGCCATAGGTAATTTGCTTTGTCCCAATTCGACCCGATCCGACGGGATGTTCCGTTCCAACCCTTGTCCGTGCCTGGCCACACATCCCTACAGGCCCTAAATATTTCAAATAATTACGGTGTAGAATACTTAAAATTATCCAAAAATATACTTGGCTTTACGCGATTTTATTTCATACATGAAATGAATAATATGGAATATGAAACTTGAAGGATTAAGGTGGATTAGTATTAGCAAATATTTTATGAAACACATTCCTGGATGATTTTTGATATAGAAGAATACAACTAATGTTTTTTTTATTGCTGTAGGACAACAGACAGGCTGACGGCCCGCTTAGAATTTAGCAGTTACCGTCGCCTATAGGTGTTTGCAACGCCAGTGGCACCGCGAACACGCTGCTGTCCCATAAGAGTACAGGAACTTGGGTCTCTAATGCCGGAACACAACACAAGGTTATTATGGCGGCATACTTAAGACCAAAGGTGGTCGCCATCCAGACGGGCTTTGAGGCCCTACCACGTAGCTAAGGTGGGTTGTTTTATCGCCTTTTACGACAGGCCGACCCCGGCCGCAGAGGTTAGTATTCTTTCTCCGCCCCTGCACAGATAAAGTCAGTTGAAATAATGTCAGTTGGATCTTCTTACAATACAGACATTTTTGCGACAATACCATTCCATGACATCTTCCTCTCTCTTACAATGCAGCATAAGGCAGGAGAACTGTCTCTCGCCATATTCTTCTCATTAGTGAGACCATTATTTTACAATTCAATTTTCCATATTTTCTATTCAGCGATATCACGCATCCGCTAACTGCTTTCCACATGGTCTTTTAGGGTCTCCTTTCGATTCATCAAGACCGTAAATTATGATGACATTTTTAAGCTTAAATTTACTTAAGTTGTAATAGCGTTTTACCTAGGCGAAATATAATAATAGACTTTTCTAGTCAGGAAGTAGGTGGTAAATAAATAACCCGATTATTTGCGCTATATTTTTAATGTATGTGATATTTATGACGGGGTTCGTGATAGAATTAATTTATCACATTTTGTATTTGCTTCGCAAACTAGTTTACGGCATGGTTGCGCTATAATTTTCTTTTGTTATTAAAGATCTAGGTTATGATGTCAGGTTTTATTAAATATTTATATGTGGAATGGTTTCGAGTAGTTTGATAAAAAATTTATAACTACTTCTTTGTTATTAACTTCTTACAAACGTTTAATCCCGGCCACATTCAAAACATTCACTTCGGGGTCTGAGGTATATTTTTGAGTATGGTCACTAGGATAAGGTAAACGTAGACTCGCCTGATGTGCATATCTAATATATAAAATTCTCGTGTCACAGTTTTCGTTGCCATACTCCTCCGAAACGGCTTGACCGATCTTGATGAAATTTTTTGTGCTTATCCGGTATCTATGAGAATCGGCCAACATCTATTTTTCATCCCCCTAAATGTTAGGGGTAGTCCACCCCTAAATTTTTTTTTAATTTTTTGACATTTTATTATTTATATGGCAGAATAACGTTTGCCGGGTCAGCTAGTATAATTATAAAAATGTGTATAATTGCTATTAATCGACAGCGAGGGAAAACATCGCGAGGAAACCTGTAGAGATTAGTATTATGTATAACCCGCTAATCCGCCTTGGAGAAGCGCGGGCGGGCATACTGTCCGTTACCTCTAAGGGGAGCCCGAAGCCAGCAGTGGGGCACCTTTGGCTGTTATTATTTATTATTATTAAAATAGCTCCATCTG
Organism: Malacosoma neustria; assembly: GCA_963693495.1. Lineage (NCBI taxonomy): Eukaryota > Metazoa > Arthropoda > Insecta > Lepidoptera > Lasiocampidae > Malacosoma > Malacosoma neustria. The sequence continues at coordinate 15,566,458 of OY856390.1, forward strand.
CGTCTTTATTGTGACATGTTATGGTTTAAATATATAGCTTAATTATATATGTATTTAATTTTTCCTATTATTGTTGTTAGCTTTTGGTACTTAATTTTAAATAGGAATTTGTTTTTTTTCAGGTAAGTAATAGTAATTTCAGGAGACGATACAGGTAACATTAGGATTAATTTTGGCAGTCGTCAGATCTGTAAGGGAAGCATCGCCCGATGGAACGTTATTAAATGGCATCTACATTACTATCTATTTGCATCTATTTACATCTTATCTCGAAATCTTTGCAGTAATTTGTGGTTGAAGAAAAGCGTCCTACCAAAATAGTCTTACCATAGTTACATTATTTGATGCTACGGGCATGAGAAGGCCGACCACATTACCAGAAGCCTTCTGAAAGTAGATGGGTACAATGGCAGGGATAGACGTAAAAAGCGATGGAAAGAATGTGTAATGCATGATATGAGGGTTTGTGAAGTGACAGATGAAGAATGCCAGGATATAATAAAACGGAAGAAAAAGACATAATGTGCCGACCCCAAATGATTGGGACAAGGCCAAGCTAATGATGATGATTTAGTTGCCTATATACAGATCAAGTTAATAAAATATGTAACGTCGAATCCTATAACCACCATCAGCCAAGTGTTTAAGCCCAGTTGTGTCTTTAGATTTATGTTTGGGGGCCCGAGGTCAGTTAAGTATCACAGCCATAGGGCGATACTTCTATGGGTTTATTAGTTTCCTCCATAATTATGGTTAAAATTAATCTTTGTATGCGCCCGTTTTTTGTGGCGTTTAGGAAGCATTTCTTGCATTCCATAGACTGATTTTTAATTTATATTTCCCTCGCGAAAGACATCAATTGGTGATTGAGACGAGGTGAAGTTAATGATAAGCTGTCTTTTAGGCATAATTTCACTAAAAACGAAGATAGATAACACTTTATTGTACACTGCAGAAAAGTAGTTTACATCGAAAGACAATAATATTGCAGTAGACGGCCTTATCGTTAACGCGACCTCCTCCATACAACCCAGTGCAGGAAACAAATAATTTATTAAAGTTGCTGTTGGGATAACCATCATCATCATCATCATGCAAGCGTAGTATCCCGGTTGCAACCTAAACTTCCGTTTCGGTGCCCGGGGTCCGCTTTCCGACACTTTCTACTGGTGGGATAACTAATATACAAATATAATTGAGGCGTGTAGTTGCAAAACCCGCTACAGCAATCTTTTTTTTTAAACTCTTAAATTGAACTAAACCCATGCTGATTTAGTGGCATTTTATTCGAATCTCAAAATAAATTTTGCAGGCATTTGTGCATTTTGGAGGCATTTGTGCAATAAAAAGTTGATAGCTATGTAGATAGTTGATATTGTTTTAAAACGATATATCGTCCATTTTCCCCAAATACGTTTTAGCGGGTTTTGCAACTACACGACTCAATTAACGGTTTAAATTAATACTCATACGTTTAATGCACACATTAACACACGCGTATAATAAGTTTTTCAATGAACACTGAACATATATCTATAAGCTTTTGAATATGATAGATGTGAAAGTAATCGCAGAAATATAGGCGGCGCTCAATGAGTCGGGAAAATGGATATATGAATAATGTATCGATACTTCGTTTGAATTCGTTTCGTAGATGTGTGAAGAAATCTCCTTATGAAGTTATTTTGCGTAATCAGCTTTAGAGACTATACAGAAAAAAAGTTGTTTTATATGTACAACATGTGTTATGTAAGCCTTTTGTTTTGCATCGGCATTCTATTGTATATATTTTATCTGAATTACTTCTTTGTACATTCTCAACATGATTTTCAGTGTTTGTCGCTGTTGTATCCGATATAAGCTCGGGTAAACCTCTGCGCACCTTTGTAGGTACAATACTCTTCCTTTACTGCCTTTTCTCGACTTATGTAAGTTTTTACCAAGTGACAGTTCTGCCTTCAACCTCCTAAGGAAAAAGCTGTTTATTATGGGACTATTTTCCTTTTTGCTATTTAGGGACCCTATACACAACGAGATGAGCGGGTGAACTCGGGCTTGAAAACTTAAAACATTCAATACATAGTTATACTGGCGATAATCCCTGAAAATTTTTAATATTGTCGGTTTATTAAAATAATAAATAAAAATAATAAGAGTCTTGATATCACCAGAACGATATAGGATTTGCTCCCTAAGCTGATAACATTTAAAAATCCCATTCACTGGAAGTCCTTATTTCCCTGTAGTTTATGGTTTTCATACAAACATTTATCTGTATACAACTCAAATAAAACATCACCTAAGTTAAACGGGTACAATATGATCTTTGAAGACTGTGTTTTTTCCTGTGAATATAAATCAGTTTCAAAGGATAATTTCGGATCAAACAAGTATTTGTGAAGTTCTCCCTGGTCCCGTTCAAAAGGCTCCATAATGGATTTACTTCAAACACAAGCAATTCTAAGCGTATTGTGTAAACAACTCGAATCGAGCGTTTCTCAAACGGCAAACAATGCCGTGATTGCCGAGATTGCGTGAATTATTCATCTGTGTGAGGAGGAATTAAGGGGTTGGCAGTCTTACTTGCATATCTTGGAAATTTTGCGTTACGGAGAGTAATTAGGGAACATTTAGACAAATCCATCACTAACTACAAAGTATTTAAAAGCTACTGTTACTAGAATGATCCATTCACATTCACGTTGAAGTGAGGCTTATAAGCGTAATTGGTAGGGATTATACTATTAACGAGGGGTATATATATATTACATTTTTTCGAATTATTTAACTTTTAATGAGTTTTGACACTCCACTCATAATTTTTTTTTATCAAAGCCACTAAAGCACGATATTAGTTAACGGTAGTAGTCACGTTAGTTGTACAACCGGTAAACAAGAGTGAGACAAATAGTGAGGCAACAAAGATTTAGATAAAGATGGAAACTGCGATTTGCAGCCAGTACTTAATCATACTGCATAGCATATAAATTTTAAAAGTTGTAACAATACTGATCATATTATATAAGATATAGAACTTAATCATTGGGAATAATCCGCAATACATTTTAATAATGTTTTAATGGCTTATACAAAATGGAAATTTGATACTACCTACATACTAAAAATATATTTTTCATGATAAAAAATCTACCTTCATTATAAATACAACTTTTAAAGGAGAGTATCCGATTTTTTTTTATTTTTGCCTGGGTAGTCGTGAACCCGACGGACGATAATTCTGGATACGCTAAATGTAGAGTTTGTATAAAATTTTTTCCTGAAAAGATCCAGGGTTGAGCAACTCCTCAAAGAAAAATAAATAAATGAATATAATGGAACAATTCACGGAACGCCATCTAGTCCCAAAGTAAATAACATAGCGCTAGTTTTAAGGGTACTCGACTACTAATAAACTACATATATACTTTTCTTTGGTAAATAAATAAATATCATCCACACAGACGCGGGATGGGAATCGAACCCGTGTCCTCCGCGAACGTACCGAGATGCGTTAGCCGTTACGCCACGGATGTTATCATGAATGTTTGTGTGTATATACACACAAACATTAATGTTACATATGTAACAACTATCCGTGCAGGGGTGGAGAAAGAATACTAACCTCTGCGGCCGAGGTCGGCCTGTCGTAAAAGGCGACAAAACAACCCACCCCAGCTACGTGATAGGGCCTCAAAGCCCGTCTGGATGGTGACCACCATCTAAGTCTTAAGTATGCCGCCATAATAATCTTGTGTTGTGTTCCGGCATTAGTGACCCAAGTTCCTGTACTCTTATGAGATAGCAGCGTGTTCGCGATGCCACTGGCGTTGCAAACACCCATAGGCGACGGTAACTGCTAAATTTTGAGCGGGCCATCAGCCTGTCTGATGTCCAAAATAAAAAAAAACACGTTTATTAGAATTTGGACCCTGTTTTTACATCCCTATAAGTTCTTTTTAAAATAAAATAAAATCACTATAAAGTTAACAATAGTGTTTGGTTTTTTAATGCGTTCCTTTCGCAATTTCGTTGGCTCATATTACCATAAAAGTTTTCTCATACATTTATGTATGAACTATCCAGACAACAAGATCATAAACACGGCTGTTTATCACCGAACTTGGTGTTCGACACAGGCTTAAGTATTTTGGGCTAGTTCCAAAATATATGAATCGTATACCAAAAACCCTGGTCTAAAAGTATGCCGTTAAAATAACATTGTGTTGTGGTTTCCGCATTAGTCACCCAGGTTAGAGGTGGGGTACTGAAATGCGGACAGCAGCGTGTTCGCAGTCATAGGCAACGGTTACTGCTTACTACTAAGCGGGCCGTCAGCCTGTATCCTGTTGCTGAGGAATTTAAAAAAATCCAGGACCATTTCAACGTACCTGCTATATTGAATTATTGTCTTCCGAATGTTATCTCTCAGTATCTACTCGTACACACTGGGATCAACGCAAAGTTTTCCTTTTTTCTCTTGGTTTTATCCATATTTTCACGTTCATCTCAGTGGTCATTTCTTAGCGAGCACTGGTAGGAGATGGAAAATCACACAATTAACCGATTTAAACTAAAATATCAAAACCTTGTTCAACTTAAATTTGGCATTTCGGTTGCGGCACATCAGTATAATAATCAAGACGACCTAAAATTGCTGACATCATTCAGACAGATTCTAACCTTAAATAAGTTGTAAATTTATTTTATTGGCGATTGCCAAGAGCTATCTTTGGCTACGTTGTCAGACAGTTTGGCAGATTTCATCTTAGTTTTGGCGAACCATCGACTATTAAGTTATCTATTATATAGTTAATGGATTTTCGTCTAGACAATGTCGTTTATTTTTCTAACAAATAAGATTATTATGAATTCTTTCTATCTATCTATACGGAATAACAACCAAATATTTATCTTGTTTATATCATTATAAGGCTTTGGCCTCATCCTTTATTTGTATCTTTGGAAACCTCTTCTCCAGCATAGGAAATTAACGACCAGAGGAAATCAACCATCGTCAAGCGAATCATGACATTAGTCATTAAGCGTTAGGCCCCTTTTATGTCCAATGAAACTATTGTCAGTTTCATTTTCAATTTCCCTTGTATATAATTATAAGATCAGTCCGCCTTGCTAATATATTTGTAATAACGAAATACGCTCATGCATTGTTCACATAAAAACCGCATGTTGTTATTTAACATGTCACATTTCTGCATGTGAACGTTTCCTGACGTTTGTGTAGGGGAAATTGCATCGGCGTATGCAAATGACGTTCACACCGTAAACCGCTCGGTTTCCTTCCAGGGAAATGTATTTCTCTTATATACTATATATAGGTTGCACTATAATGTTTATTAAATGGTCTGAAATGAAGTTTTATATATTTTCGTCTATTAGTAGTATATCCAAAGAGGTAGAGTTTCTGTATGTAATATATTGAATTGAATATAATTTTACACAATGGTTTCGACGATTGTAAAATACAAAAAAATAAAGTTTCATTGGAGGTGGTATACCACTTCCAGAGCAAGATATTAAGACAAATAACTCAAATATATAAGAATCAAATGAATCACTGTAGTATTAAAACACGACTCCCTAGTAGAATACTTGGTCTTGGAAGATGAGCAGCTTGTTACGCGAAATCACTAGCGAAGATTGGTCCAATGTAGAACTTCGGTTGAGCCCAGTGGTATCATTACGCCCTGAGCTTATTTCGGGAGGAAGAATGCCAATTCGAGGCCCCAAACCTCGCCAATAAAACATTTGGGGAATGAAGACCCAAAGAGATAAAGATTGAATGAGAATACTGTGCGATGTTCAATAATTTAGGATGTGGTAACGATGACGAAGATGATGTATAAGATGTTATTGACCCCCCCTCCCCGGGGGTTGTGAATGGTCCTCCTTCGAGACCGAAGTACACCTCACCTCTTTGGGTGTTTCACAATGCATGAGACTTTAACGTAAACATCAGCTAAACGTTGTATAATAGAGATTCGTAACAATATTGAAAGTTAATGAAAAATGTTATCCGGAAACTGCATAAGTATTGTTTACTATCCTGAAAGCTGTAATGAAAATGTATGACTAGTTTAATCTTTATTTATTTATTCATACATGTATGAATAAATAAATAAAGAATTTGTATGTCATGACATACAAATTTTAAAAATAAAAGATACATATCACAGCAGTTCATGTACAACAACTAATTTGACACGAGAAAATCACACTGGCCCCTGAACTAGTGAATACTGTATCTCAGTGGGCCAGTATTTTTGACATAAGTACTAATATATAATAATTACCATTTTATTAATAATTAAATAATATATAGTAGTTAAATGAGATATAGTAGTAAAAATAAATAATAATTTTAAATAAAATATTAATGAAAGAATAAGGGAAAGAAAAATATATATGATACATATATTAACTGAAACAATGATAGTTATATATAAGTAAAATGTAATATTATATTTAAATAATTGCTTTGATAATCTCTTCTGACTCTTGATAATTCAGCTCATACAAATAATCACTCAAAACTTTCTTACACCTACCAATGGGAAGTTTGTTTAATTTAATTACTTTACTAATTTCATTATATAATTTAGGGCCCAGATAATCCGCGAATTTCTGCGCAAATGATGTTTTGCAGCGTGGAATGTTATAAACAAGGTCTTGCCGTCGCTGAAATATAAGATTAGGTTTCACGTGGATATTCAAAATTACTGATTTTATAAACATTTTTCTCACCGACAAGACTTTATTTTCTTTATAGAGCAAAGTAGTAGGATATAAGAAGCCTTTATAGGTCATCACTTTTAGTAAAGATCTTTGAGCTCTTTCGATAACTAACATTGAGGTTTTTGATGTACCACCCCAAGATAATATTTCATAATTTATTAGTGACTGACATAGGGCATAATAAATACTGAACAATAGCTTAGGGGGACAAACATTTCTTAGTGTTTTAAATATGAATACAAATTTTCTTATTCTATTACTAGTTTTACTGATATGTTTTTTCCAATTTAAATTTTTGTCTATTACAACGCCAAGGTATTTAATACTATTAACACAATAAATAGAGTAGCAATTACAATTTAAATTTGTAGGTCTTCCACATATGTGGGATTTTATATTAATTTCATTAAAAAGAGGTTGGGAATTTTCATAAATACTGAAAGTCATTACTTTTGTTTTTTCTAAGTTTAATGTCAGAAGGTTAACATCAAGCCAAGTAGTTACTGCAGCAAACCCTTCGTTGGCTGTTTTGTTCACATCGAACCAAGTTTTTGCAATAAATAGTAAAAGTGTCATCTGCGAATGTAATGATTTTGCCACTGTTCAATTTTAGGTTGCACAAATTTATATGTATACTTTATGTAATTGTTTAGTCTTGTGCTTGTTAGGTGATAAAATAATTGTTCAGAGTTTATTTTGTTTTAAGGTAGGTAAATGTCTTACATAGTAACCTGGTCTTTTTTGTATTCTTAAAAGATTTTCATTTTCATTACATTCTACAAGAAACTAACTAGTTTCTTATAAATAGGAGGGATCACTGTTTGTTATTAACCCAAAAGGAAATGGTGCCTTTTCGTTTTTGTTGGTGAGCATGCATAAAGATTAACCCATTTTCGAGTTTTCTGACTGCGGTCGAGTTCTTTTCATTTCATATTAACTAAATCCAATTTAAAACTAAACAAAACAATTATTTGTTATAATATTTTTATGTCTTTAAAAGGATGTAACGTTATGTTCAATTTAATTTGGCAACGTAATTTCTAGATATTGTAATATATATATTTTGTCATATACGAAAGAACTCTAAAACTTTTTTAGAGGGCTCCAACACATCAAAGTATTTCACGTTTATGAAGATGAGCAATCTTATTACATCTTTTAATCAGCGATTACAGTACATTTAACAGATTGGCCCAACTAATACTAAGTAAACTCCCTCGACCGTTGCGTAACGCAAAGTACCGTGCAGACGAGTGGCGGCGTCCGTCGGCTTTTGGCCTCTCGCCAGTGAGCAGGCCTTTTATGTTACTAGCTGACTCATTCAACCCCAATACGAAAATGGTTCGTTACCTTCTTGTAGGAAGATTATTTATCATTCTCTTTGATACTTGGTTCTTACCTTATTCGTTTAATAGGTTCTATTGGAACGCGAGTTTGGATTTGAGTCACGGTACTTTGGATTTACTCCATTAAGCAATACATTAGTTTTGTTCCATATTAACTTCTAAGATTAACATATCCCCTAAATAAAAACTTATTGTGGCACTCGGGGGCTGCCGCGGTAAAGCTACTGCATAGCATTTTAATCAACTTATGCAATTATAATTTTTTTATGCAGTAATTTTTTTTTCTAAAGTATCGATGTTTTCTATCGATATTTTTTGGACAAGATATATTGATACTCGATAGTAAAAAACTAAAACTATCGATGTTACGATATCGATGTTTTTATTATCGAGTATCGATATATCTTGTCCAAAAAATATCGATAGAAAACATCGATACTTTAGAAAAAAACCTCGATAGTTGAAATATCGATAGATATCGCCCATCCCTACCACACTCACCGCACGTGCGCCCCGTAAATATACATGTAGGTGTATATGTATACACCTACATACAAAAAGTGTAACTTGAATTAATATCAAAGAAAAAATATATATCGATACTCGATAATAAAAAACAAAAACTGTCGATGTAACGATATCGATGTTTTTATTATCGAGTATCGATATAGCTTGTCCAAAAAATATCGATAGAAAACATCGATACTTAAGAAAAAAAACATCGATAGTTGAAATACCATATACATACACGTTAAGCGAACGCTCGGCCGAGCTACATGGTAGGCGGAGTGGAGGCTGTTAGGTTTTTAGTGTTATTTTCCAATTGTTAATTTTTGTTGCATACCAAGCCTTTAACCTCAGAGCCTCGGGATCGTTTGACTATTTATTCATCATGCTTTTCTTTTATTTTATTTTTTTTACGGGGTGGGGAAATCCTCATGGATTACCTCCGCCTGGGGAAAGGCGGAGGGGCATGCCGGACTCCTACCGGCTAAAACCACCACCCCGGTGTCTCCTCACACGTGCGCGCGGGGCCGCGGGAATCCAGATTCTTCCGCAGCCCCACACTAGTGCTGGCCCGGTCTGTCCGGGCCTCGTCTCCTGCACGGGGTAGTGAGGTGTTTAAGTACCCCGTGCATCGCCTCAGAGGCGCGCGCCGACACCCGCACGCGCCTCCGCCTCGGGTCCATCGAATAGGGGGCGGGGACTTCCCCAAGTCCCTCGCCCCTGGACCCATTCATGGGGGCCGGAAAAGAGCGTTATCCGCCCTTCCCCTGCGCCCGGTGCGCCTTCTGCGGCCGGGGAAGGGAGTCGAGATCTCCCTCTCCCGTTCCGCAGTTTCCTTCTGCGACATCACGTCCTCGCAGAAGGACACCACTGCGTCCCACTACTCTGCGCTACCGACCATCCTCCGCACTACGGCCGGCAGCGACAGATCTCCTCCTACTTCATTTATTCATCATGCTGGGGTAACATTTTAAATTTGATTTCCTTCTGTGAAACTTCCTTTCCGTGCAAAGAGGCACTACTTAATTTTAAAAAATCAACAAATGGTGATTTCTTTCGATACCTGTGATATACACTGACCCGAGTTATCTCGATTCGTGTAATCTAGAACCATACGACTAACTTAGTTTAATATTTTATTTCACTTTGTAAAATAATGTCAGATGTAATTGAAAAGTTTGATGTAGACAATTTTAATTCAAAGTTCACGATTAGTAATCAGCCATTGAAAGATGCTTAATCTCATAAAGATTTATAGCGATTCTACATTTGAGTTTCAACCAATCCCTCGACTGTACCAACAAGCACCGCTGTCACAGCAAGACAATGGTGAAAAGTAATTGTGGCCATTCCTCACTGTTATTGCCTAGGAATTGTACGCTCCGAGCGAAGCCATTTTTCATCTTAATTGGACGTTTTTAAAAGCTTTTAGACTTATCACTTATCTAGTAGGTTTTTTCTACTGTAAATGAATAGCTGTACAATCAGTTGTAGTTTGGCAACGCCCGTTCGTGCTAAATTCTTTTTGCGTTTTGATTCTGAATAGCTGAACTGACTTAGAAAACAATTTTCTAGGATTTTTTTCCTAAACTTGGCTGGGTTCATATATCTTTATAAATCCTATGAGTTGAAATATTATAATATGAGTTTAACTAAAACTTATTTAATTTCATATACCTTACACGAGACAGAATATCGAATCTTTATAATTTATTAAAGAGGTTCCAGTATTATTGAGAAATATATAGTTCCTTTTCAAAAAGAGAACCCGAACTCGTCACAGTATAACTTTTAATTGGATAAAAACAGTATTATTATTGCTTTTCATTTGTGATTTTTATATCTGAAGTTCACCGAACAAGCGGCCCACCCGCTATCAGGTGGTCACCGTGGTCTATGAACATTTGCAACACACTGCAACAGAGGCAATGCCAACGCGCTGACGGCCTCGAATAAATTTTATAATACCTTTTTTGAATAACCCCAGAGAGTACGTTAGTGTGAGACTGTGAGAGTATAAGTAACATGAGAACGTTCTTGAGAATAGATAGTTACGTATAAAAAAAATAAAAAAATACGAAACTAAGTACACAATACATATATCCGGATGTTGTACATTTTTTTTATTGCTGTAGGACAGCAGACAGGCTGACGGCCCGCTTAGGATTTAGCAGTTACCGTCGTCTATAGGTGTATGCAACGCCAGTGGCATCGCGAACACGCTGCTGTCCCATAAAGGTACAGGAACTTGGGTCACTAATGCCGGAACACAACACAAGGTTATTATGGCGGCATACTTAAGACCAAAGGTGGTCGCCATCCAGACGGGCTTGAGGCCTTACCACGTAGCTAGGGTGGGTTGTTTTGTAGCCTTTTACGACAGGCCGACCCCGGCCACAGAGGTTAGTATTCTTTCTCCGCCCCTGCACGGATGAAAACATATCATATACATAACTTATTATATATTAGCATACAAAACTCCCTATCTCACATTCTCCAAATATTTCAAGTATATTATATAAGTCTTCTTCTTATATTTATAAGATTCTCCAAATATATAAGTCTTTTGAACAAGTTAATTTCAGTGTTCGATCCTTTCATAACGGGTCGTTGAAACCTCTTCTCTTGATTTTTGTTATCTACCCTCACTAAATCGAAATCACTCGAAAATAGTATCGCGTGAGCCTTTAAACGCGCGGAACGGTCGACGTTTGACCTCCCCGAAGACCAGTGTCTGCGCCGTGCACAATTAGCTTCAGTTACTCCAAATTAACTCTCATTGGCCGTGCCATAACATTGTCTGTTCAATGTCTAATTTGTGACATTTAGCTGGTGCCGTGCAACAGTTCCTTCGCGAGCGGACCTGAACCGAACCGAGAAGGGATGGAATCAAGGTCAGTGCGAATTTCGTTGCTCGTTGCGAGCTATCCCTCTCATCTATTGTACGGTGCACTCTCGGCCCGTGACCGGCATTGTACATTCAGATATAGTTTTTTACTGCGTCTCATATGAGATATCTCTTAGATTTTGCAAAGATCATGTATGTATATGTACTGTTAGATTCGTGTAAACATAATTTATGAGGGAGAATCGTCATGACTGGCTGTTTTAGATGGATCTTAAGTATATAGCTCGTGAGTGTTGAATGTTTTATTGCTCTCGTTTTATCTTTTCGCTACTCATGTTTTATGTTGTGAACGACCACGCCGTTTAATGGATACTTGTGGCAGTTATTACTGTGGTCGGTATCACCACACTCGAAAGTATCAGCGTTTTATTTGGTTACCAATAAAAACTATCTCTTTCGAAATAGCTTTTCTATTAATTCACTGTGAGTTAAATATTAAAAAAACTGTGTTGTGTTCCGGCATTAGTGACCCAGGTTCCTTTATATAGAGGTCTATGCGGACAGCAACGTGTCGCGGCACGCCTAGCGTTGCAAACATCCATAGGCGACGATAACTGTTTACCATTTAGTGGGCCATTTTATAATGTTTTTCAATGTAACAAATTTCCAAGACTATCTAATAAAATTATTATAATGAGGCAACAGATTTAAATGTCAAATGGATTAAATCAAGTTTGTGAGGAGCCCTCGAGGCGTGAACGGGGCTCGATTTGCATGAATATAGAATTAAAGAGGCACTCGTGTCTTGTTTATTTTTGGACTGGAAATTTCTCTATGTTTGTATGAGTAATTTCCGTAGTAATTTAATTTTTAACCCCAGAATTATTTGAACTAACTATCCGTAAAGGTCTTGTTTTGAGTACTAATGATAAAATATTATTAAGAATTATTATTGCCTTTGAAATTTTATGTAGTACCTATGTTTTACATTAGCTATCAAAGTACTGGCATGTTTGAAGAAAAGTTCTTAACATTTCCTGTTGCCATGCATCAACGTTAAACAATACACGAACCACGCCTGATACTCGTAGAGTGGTGTCTGTTTCTTTGTTAGATATTTGTCCACCTGCAGCAACACGAGAGTGTTAGTGAGTATCGCTTACTTTCGAATATCATATTAAAGCTCTTTCCATCTATGTTACTATTTATAAAACAAATTTATCTGATTTTACAATATTTACTAATAAATGACTACAATCCATGCAGGCTTAAACCATAGCTGCAATTTGTATGGGAATGTATTTAAATTGCTAATTGAATATTTCTTTCCATGCTTTTCTACATCCTATAATTTGCGCACTTGTACATATAGAATTCTCAAGACGGCTGCACACACTTCATCCTTTTTTCCATGATAACTCTTTTACAGTGCAGGCAGTCCGCCTTTGGAACACGTTACCCCTTACAGTTCGAGAAGCTAAAACACTGCCGATATTTAAAAATAAGCTCAGAGAACAGTATATTTCCTTAAATAACTGCTTGACATTTTATCTTTCCTTGTCTTTACAATCTTGATTGTAAACTCGGGTTTTATTTTATAAATGCTACGATACTAATAACCATGAAACGCGATGTGAATCAGAGTGCTGGGCCGTAAACGAGTGAGATAAGAGTTATATTCGTTATTGATGGCCGCGGCATGTGTCATCCTGTGCGACATTACGGATTATTTATTGTTGCCATAAAGTATGCTATATGTAAACGGAATATCTATGTAGATGCTCTACATTTTATTTTCAAATCGATTTTTCGTTCTGCTATTCAATTGATTTGCGATTAACTAATTACTGTGATTTGATTTCGTTTTAGAGCTTAATCTTATAAAAAATAAGTGATCTGTAAGATCTTATATTGAAATAAATAAATTTTGATTTGATTTGCATGAATTTCTTGTCCAATGTCTTGTATTCGCAAATATAAAATATCAGCGCGCCATTCGCAGTAGATAAAAATTCAAGCAGGCTCACAACACGAACTGGGAGGGTGCTCAAATTCAGTTTTCAATTTGCTATTCAAATGTGGTATACGTCGAGATGCAAAAGTTTACTGCATTCGCTACATAGCTTGTCGAAAAATGGTGCAGATATTTCGAGTTTGAAATCATATCTACGAGCGCGCATTTAGAGCATTTCATGCCAGGATAAGGAATTCATAGGGAAGAAGTGTTGGCTGATAACTAGATACGCTTGAGAAGATTAGTGGAAAACAAAAAGTAGGAATATAAATTTACTATTTTTTTTATGGCAAACGTTGTTCTGCCATATAAATTAAAAAAAAAACCCTATGTCCTTCTCCAAGGTCTAGGCGTGTTCCAATTGGTTCAGCGGTTTAGGCGTGAAAGCGTAACGTAAGTCAGTTTGTTTGTTACGCTTTTACGCCTAAACCGCTGAACCAATTTTGATGAATTTCGGTATAGTCATAGATTGGACATTGAAAAAGGACATACGCTATTTTTTTTTAAAGTCATATGGCAGAACAACGTTTGCCGGGTCAACTAGTTATGTTGATAAATTTAAAAAAAAACGTTATTGTTAGTTTATTTTACCTATATATTACGCGCTTTGTCTTACGGTGAAAATAGTGACACGAATCAAACGTAAAAGTCAAATCGGATCAAAGTAAATAAAGTTTGTGAAATACGATTTTCCATTTTTCAGACTGAGAGTAAAGAAAATATTCCCGAAGGCTATACTTTTGTACGTATCTGACCAAACAAACAGTTGTTATACACCTAGAAATGGTATGTACCACTTCGTTTCTAATATTTTTATTTGCAAACAAACAAATCGCTATTATTGTACATACGATTAAAACGTGATTGTAAAAATTCCAATTGAATATTTCAGGATGTTCGCTGATTATTGAAACTCAAAATGTCAAATTATTTTCTACTTTATAATACTTACTGCTTTTTATATATATTTGTGATTTTTGTACTAAATTGGTCCAAATTAAACTTTATACAAATTAAGAAAACTGAAAAGTTGATATAAAGTCATTGGATCCCATATTCTCGCTTTATTATTTTATATTCTTATCATAATGATAGGTAAGTTATGAAGAAATTCACATTGGTATGTTTCATGAAATTGGGTTAGTTTCGTGGGAAACAAATTCACCATATTCTCACCAAGTTAGCTGGTGAATATTGAAAATGCTACCTCTCATCTATGTTTTAGAAGGTGGGTTATGTCAAGGACCAACCATGAGAACCATGCTATACCGTACGAAGTACTAGATGACTCGGACCTCGGGATCCGTGGGCTAAAATGTAAATTGTATATTTGACAATAAAATGTTCACATGCTAAACTTGTTTTAAATTTCTTTAATAATACAAATTATTTTTTTCCGCTTTAAATAAAGGTCTCTATTTTTTCTTACCTTGAATGAAGTAAAATTTTTAAAACAAAGTAAAGTTAAGTATGCCATCAATGTTATTTTTTGCTCCCATGAGTCCCTTGGGGGCGGTTGGACTGAATACTTTGGATATCTGCTTACGGTATAACGTTTGAATTTTTAATCGAGTTCGGTTTCAATCATAATCAGAATATTCCGAATGAACCCATCTCAGAATACTGCAGATAATACTGGATAGTTCATTTAAGACATTTGTTTCAAAACTTAAAACTGGATCGTGGTGGCTTGGATAACCTAACAACCAATTCTTCTATTATATTGTGGGAAATATTATATGAAAAAGTTTTCTAAAATACGTGGCTGAAATATGTATTGTTATAAATAATACACGAACGTACAAAGTTACATTCAAGTATTAGGAAGTTATTTAACAATTGAAGTTATAATAGAACTTGTGTACAAATAATTGTATCGCGCCTTTGTTTTGGAGATATGTTGATGGAGCAGATTCTAAACGCCTGCAAATTTGTACTATGAAATATTTTTGTATAATATTTATCACAAGGTTCTACCTGATGTGAACAGACATGCTATCTCGTTTCTAGGACCTAATAAATTAATTTTTTGCTTTGTCGCATAAGTACTATTTTCATCATTAGAATCGGGGAGCCAGACGTCAGTCGTCTCTACAAAAATAAAATTGATGATGCAAAAATAATAACATTCCATAATGGAATGGACAGTTTATCCGCCATGTTTGTTCAAGGATTAACGGATTACACGTACTTGTGATCTCGGTATGCAGGTTTCCTCACGATGTTTTTCTTCACCACGCGACGGTACATGGCAGTTATGCTATAATATGCACATTAGTCGAGAAAAAAAACTGCCTAAGCGGTGCATGCCACCGTGGCTTTCGAACCCGAGACCTTTAGATTGGTATCCGAGTGTAATACCACTGAGCTACATTGACGCACAAAAGGCGCACAGAAATCTAACTCCGTGAGTGACATATTTATAAACTTTATAGCTGACCTCGTATATATAACCAGGGTGGTAAAGCACAGAAAAATACATAACTGCACATTTTATTTAAATGTTCCATTCATACATTATTAACAACTTCAATTTGTAGCCTGACTAGTTGAACGTATAAAGAATATCACATGGTTGGGATTATTCAATGATTTCATTTAGCCTGAAGCATAATTTCTCGCAAAGTATAAAATACATATATGCGACATGGTGCGAACACAAAACACTGTGTGCATTTCATGACGAAGCATTTTTAAAGTAATTCAATACTCGAGACCTAATGCAGTATCATGAAAAGCTTTTACGGTATTTGTACAATGTAGCTCAGTAGTTCCCACTCCGGCTATTATGTTCACTACGACGCTACGAACTATTTATCAGGCACGCGTAGACTATGCGAGCTAATGGAGTGCACTACGAACGGAACGAGCCATTAGCTGCTACGAGCTACGCTCAGAATTGCATTGTTTGTGTTTTGTACGATGTAGCTGTTTCGCGGATTCGTAAATGTAACACGCATAATGAAAATATTCTATCATAAAATACAAATAGATTTAATGAAAATTAAATTATCCATTGAACTACAAAAACACGGCAAGATTTATAGCTCTAGTAATTAGTGGTAATCCATAGTAGCACGCATGTAGCATTGAACGTAGCGATGAAACTTAAACAAAGGCTTTTATGTATCATAGGCTCGTTAATGATATTTCGTGCCATTTTAGGTATTGAAACAATGTGTAAGAGTAGAACATTGATTTTTGAATTTTGTTATTCGTAAAATCATTCTATATAAAATAAGTAAAAGTCGTTTAAAAATTTGACTTTGTATATTACTTAATAACTTGATTACAGAAGACACAGTATAATTTCTAATATAAATTTGTAACGTAATGTTTCAATATTTTTTCTCATACTCGTAAATTCAAAAGGCGTAATATTTCATTTTTTGAGAATAAAAAAAATTATATTAAAATAGACAAAATGAATAAAGTTTATGCCGTATCCTCACAAATCTACACACCTCCGCGTAATAATATATTCTTTTTAGCTTACTAGCAAAGTCGCGACGCGAAATTACAACAGTATTCCGCTATTTATTATGTGACATGTGCGAGATACTCGTGGTACCTATTTCTTTTTTCTCTTTTACAAAAACTTTACATTTTATTATAATTATCATACATCATATCATCTTCTCATAAAATTTACAATTTTTGTTTTGAGAAACTTTGTTTGAGAAAAAAATCCTTAGTCAACATTATATTTTTCTATTTTTATAGCAGTAACTGTATATATGTACGAGTAACTGTAACGGTGTTTGTAATTCGACTACCAACTTCACTGAAGCTGCCTCGTTGTAAGGGAGCGTTCAAGTATTATACGTAACGCAATTTTGAGATTGTTGAAATGTAAAGCGCCGTAACATTTTTCTGTACAACCACCCCTGGGCTATAATATGTCACTATACATTGTGTTGTATTGCAGCATATGTGACCCAGATTCCAGTTCTCCTACTCGGACGGCAGCATGTTAGCGGTGCCTCTGGTGTCGCAAACATCCATAAGTGACGGTAACTCAAGTGGGCCGTCAGTGTCTACATTTACACACCAGTTTACTAGTTACATGAATAATCGTCATCTTTGGTGCGTTTCCTGCGTGGTTGAAGGTCTCATTTTGGTAATGAGCAATTGACAAAAGTTTGTCTTGCTCGCTTTTATGAGGTGTATTACAGATTGACTCAAGGATCTTGACTTGACCTTGATGATCCGAATAACGGCATTCGAGAGGTGTGGAAGAAGACTAAGGAATATATGAGGTGACTGGGTTTCTCGCGGAGGGCTATTGTAGCATAATTTATGAGTCTAGCTTTTTTTTTGGAAACAGTTGTGTCTTCTTCTATTTTGGAATTTTAATAACTACTTTTCTGATGCTATATTAAGATACATATTGTGATTTTCTATAAGAAATAGAATTTTGTCATCTGCAAACTATCCTCTATGGAATTAACTAACTTATCGCCTTTTAAGACCCTTATATATGACTATTCTAATTTTTTACTTTTTTAACTTTGACAAAGCACACGGTATATACCAAACCGTATATAAACAAAAGTTTCTTCATAACTCCCAAGGACCTTGAATATCCTAACCAAATAATCTGTCCGCGCAATGCATGATCGGTTGATTGATCCGGTCCCTTTGCTCGGTCCCGTTGTGTTTCGGCGCCCACCCGGAAGGAAGATAGATGGATCGACCCGTGTCCACTGTCTTTCTTGCGACCCTATTCATAAATTGTAATGATTTATAACTTAATTCTATGCCTTTGATAAAACTGTTTTTTATTATATCTTTTGATAAAAAAACATCATGACAGTTTCTTCGTACCTGTGGTTGCAGTTGTTTTAATTTAATTTATTTGAAATACAAATACATATATTGAAAGGAGAAAGCGACTGCGACAAGATGCTCTTGAATACATCCATTTCCCACAAGTTGATTCCCATTGTTATAATATAGTTTTTTATAACCGTATTTCGGGTATTTATTCAGTATCTAAAACTATGATAATTGATAATTGTGCTGTGAATAATTGTGGCATTGTGGCACATGCTGAGGTGGTGCCTATTTCTGTCGGCGCCTTTTGTGACGTTTCTTTTTTCCAAGTAAAGAGCTACAAGAAAATAGATACAGATAGATTTGTCATAATTTAGATTACAATTAATTAATAGGCAAACCAAATGCTGGCATTCCTTTGACGGCTGATAATCAAAATAGTTAATTCGGCAACCCTAGCCAGGTTTTAGTCGAAGCCTGTCTAGTTGGCAACCATACCTGGTCTACAAAAATACCGCCTTAATAACCTTGCGCTGTGTACCTGCATAAGTGACCCAGATTCCAGTTCTATGCGGACAGCAGTGTGTTAGCGATGCCCCTGGCGTCGTAAACATCCATAGGTAACTGTTTGTTATTAAGTGGCTCACAAAATAACAGTAATACAAAAAGAAAATCAATTCGTGTGTGACAGGGTAAAAAAAAAATTGTCAGGATAAATGCAAAGGGGAGAATGCCAGGTCAAGAGTACCCTAAACCGAAGGGCATGTATGAAGGGAATAATGAAAGTGGACGATGTAAAACAAGTATGTAAGGATCGTAGCAAGTGGAAAGAAGTGGTCTCTGCCTACCCCTACGGGAAAGAGGCGTGATTTATATGTATGTATGTATGTATATGAGAATGCCATGTAACAAGGAAAATGCTAGAAATGGGTTTACCAGCACTATGTTATACATGACTATTCCTAGTAGTAGTAAAGAAAAAAATGATTGTGTGAATGATAATATGGCTAATAGAGGACAGTCGAAATGTTCCTTCGTGTTGTGCCCACCTTAAATACGGGGTACTCTTAATGTGGGGCAGGGGCAGGAAGAACAAGAGTCTTCGGATAAATATAATTAATTTAATAATATTTATTTTGATAATAAAATGAATTAAATAACAAAACTCATCTCACCTTTTAATTCAATGTAAGTAATTTGTACAGAACCTTTTCATTTATTTCCCTTTATAATCCCTCCATCTCATTTACTTTATTAATTATTCGGTCGGGGTCTGTGTACGAAATAATATTCGCTCAATTGTTGACCCAATTCGTAGTCAGCCATTTAGGCAAATGGAAGTTCAGACACTTGGCACAATAATTTCCTTTGTATGGTTTCTATTTCTCACTTTATTCCTACTTTAGTGCGACCTTCCCGCGACTTTATGTGATTGTATTTTTCCTTCACAAACAATATTTCTCTGCATGAAAAATTCTCCATATCCTTTTTTGACCTTAGACAACGTGTGCGCGTAATTCCTTCCAGAAGCAATGTACTAATTTCTTATTATATCTATCTCGTTATAAACTATGAAATATCACAAAAAACACCAATGCTTAACAGAGATTGTACATCATGATGATTAACAATATCTATGGTGTAACGGGTTTTGCACATCGAAACGCCTGTGGGGGTCATAGGTTCGATTCCTGTCCATTAACATTTATAATATACATTTATTACAAAATAAGTATATCAGTTGTCTAGTACCCATAACACAAGAGCTCTATTGTCTATTTTGAGACTAGATGGCGCTGTGTGATTTGTAAAAAAACAAACAAAAGCCTCAAATCTGGCTTTCGAAGACACATGTGAGTTTGATTTGCGGGTACATGATACAGCGAATGGAAATTATGAAGGTGCAAATTCCACGGCTTATAAAAAGACACATTAGGGTGAGGCCATACGAGCGTAATTTCTTTTCATACAAAAGTACAACTCATTTTGCGTCGCCGTGTGGCACGAACTGGACTTTAGTATGAAACCGAATGCAGCAGAAATTACGCGACTGACAACTCACAAACCTCACCCTTAAAAACAATTAACACAAAGATGTAATTTATATTTGTTTTAAACTGAGAAGCGCGGAATAATATATATTATTTATATCAAGTACGGATAAATAAAAAATAATAGCCGCGTATCCAAGATAAGGGAACGGCGAGAGCATTTGTACTCCTTTATTAAAACAACCCCCAGGACGCAAAAGGCGTAGATACATTGCACAGTGTACTATGCCAGTTAGAGTCCATAAGCTAAATAATTTTCTAAATGATAGGTTTTGAGGGAATTATGCGATTTAATTATGTCACGTAACGCGTGTCATAGACAATTTCAATGGCTTCATAAAGGCATTAGTAAAAATATAAGATGATAGAAATTGTTTGAGGGCAAGGAAGGAAAAGGACTTACTTGGCCTTTAATCCTCGCTCTTGGACTTTTTTTTTTAATTTGGTGAAAGAATACGCACGCACATGCAGAGGTACTTTTAATTTTTTTTTAATTTAGAATGAAAGCTGCTTTCAATTTCTTCTTATTTTTTATTTTTTGACTGAGTGTATAAGGCTTTATACGGTAATCGGATAAAAGGATAAATGAAGTAAAAGTTCAGGCCTAAACAGGCATAAAGAAGTCCTTTCGCCCTTTCAGATTACGTAACATAGTTTCGACGAATTGATGATATTGCCCGCTCACTGGTAGTGTGTAGTTCATTACTTTGATTCCATTTGTATTAAATCAATTCCAAGTTGAGGAATTGGAAATACTTTTACCGTTTTTACTCAAGGACGTTTAGTATTTCTTTTCTCTTACAACTAACAAGGTTTTCTGAAATAAATTTATTTGAAGGTTTATTATGGACTTGATTTCCTTTTATTACTCGTACATTTTTATTTTGTATTTACGTTTATTCTTGGGATTATAACAAAAGAGTTTAATGGAATAGAGTATATTGTGTGTGTGTGTCTGTTATATTTAAAATATTATTTGTTTCTGAAGAGTTTATAGTTATACAAGAGAAGACTTCCTTAGCGTAACGGCTAGCGGTCTTTTGTACGCTTAAGGAGGTCATGGGTTCGACTCCCGTCTCGCGTCTGGGTTTTTGTATAATATGTATTTATTTAGAAAAGTATAATATATATATGTAGTATATTAGTCATCTAGTACCCACAACACAAGAGTGTGAATTTTCCCAGTATATTTATTTATTCCATTGTTTTCAGAGCATCCTCGGCGAATTCAACCGTGAGCAGGATGCGTTCATCAAGGGGCAGGACTCCCGCGGCGGGACCTCGGCCGTGGCACCCTGGGTTGGTGCACCTAACGAAGCTGCGCTCAAGGAGGAGTGCCTCTCTTTGTCCACTGTAAGTTCTTTGTTCTATGCATTTAGCTTAAAATTGGAAGACAATCAATGAACAAGTGAAATTTTGTGAAGAATCATTCATAAAATGTGTGCCATGGCAATACCTGTAAAAGAACTAACATAATTACCATAACATAAACACCATGAATTACCACGAGTTCCTGATAGTATGTTGTATTTGTAAACGGTAGAGTAAGATTTATTCCATGTTCCACATAATTCATTATTGTTAATATTCAAGGCAAAAGTCATTTTTTTTAAATTTATTTATCAAATTCACAGTGCACAAAAAACCACTAAGGTTTGTACAATGCCATCGAAACTTAAGTCTACGCACGTTCAAATGACTGAGTAAATTTAGATTACAATTTCTCTAAAAAGTATTTTTTAAGTGAGGCTTTAATATTTTTTTGGGTTATATTATCTCTTATATTTGTTGGTAAATCGTTTAATTGTCAAGTTGGTAAATCTTGGAACTAAGTAGGTAGTTGTGCGCTTGCCGTACATATTCTTCGCGCCGCTAGTAGCAAACTGGTTTTGAGCAGCGGCCCGAGTATATACAGCGTGCTTCTTTTTAGTTTGTATTTTTTTATTAAAAAGTATTCCTTGAGTATCATTTTTTTAAATTGAATTTACATGAAGAGGCGGAGAAAGAATTACTAACCTCTGCGGCTGGGGTCGGCCTGTCGTAAAAGGCGACAAAATAACCCACCCTAGCTACCTTTGGTCTTAAGTCATCATCATCATCCTAGCGTTAGTCCCGGTTGCCACCCAAACTTTCGTTTCGGTGCCCGGGGTCCGCTTTCCGACTTTTTCTACTCCACTTCGCGCGATCTTCAGCATCCCTGGTAGTGAGCCCATTGGCACGCATATCACCCTTTACAACGTCAAGCCAGCACTTTTTGGGTCTACCCCTCCTGCCGGGGCCCGGCGGAGGCGGCATGGCCAGACATTTGTTTCCCACGTAAGTATCCGGTTGCCGTAAAACATGGCCATACCAACGGAGCCGACACTCCTGCAATTTATCCGCAATGTCACGGACATGAAGACTACCGCGAATGCGGGAGTTCCTAACGCGGTCCTTCCGCGTCACTCCACACATCCACCGCAGCATATTCATCTCCGTGACACGCAGTTCTTGCTTGTGTCGCTCTAACACCGGCCACGCTTCACAGCCGTATAAAAGGACAGGCCTAATGATGGTCTTATAGACCCGTCCCTTCAACTTTACCGGCATCTTGGGGTCACAAATGACACCAGTTACCTCACGCCATTTGGCCCACGCGGCAGCAATGCGTGCCTTGACGTCGCAATCGATGTCACCAGACGCATGAAACACAGATCCCAGGTATTTCACATGGTCCGTGCGCTCGACCGTGTTGCCGTCTATGCGTACGGGTGTGGGATCTGTGGAGTTACAGGCCAAGTACTCGGTCTTCGCCACATTGATCTTCAGACCACCGTTCTCAAGCGACTCCTTCCACGCCTTCACGCGTTGCACCAGCCTACCCCTGTCCGAATCTGCCAGCGCGATATCATCAGCATACATGAGCAACCACGGGGGCTGCTCATGTGAGTTTCTGATGCTGTCTGACAATACGTCTAATACCACGCTAAACAGAAACGGACTAAGGACGGATCCTTGGTGCACCCCGACGGTGATGGGGAAAGGTTTTGTGTCGCCAACAGCGGTCCGAACTACGGAATCGGAATCACGGTACATGTCTCGGATGATCCCAATATAGGCCTCTGGAATCCCCTTGTACCGCAATGCCCACCAGATTATCGCGCGAGGAATACAGTCGAAGGCCTTCTGCAAGTCAAGAAACAGACAATGCAGAGGCGTATTCTTCGCCCTGTATTTCTCCGCGACAGTCCTTAGGGCAAAAATAGGGTCCATTGTCCCGTGACCAGGGCGAAACCCATATTGACACTCCGAGACAGTGCACTCCTGTCGAATCCGAGAGTCGATAACCCTCTCGAAGAGTTTCATGGTGTGGGACATGACCTTTATACCGCGGTAGTTACCGCACTCCTGCACCGATCCCTTGCCTTTGAAGACTGGAGTAATGATACTCAGCCTCCATTGGTTCGGGATCGTACCGGTGAGGAGTGTCCGGTTAAAAAGGTCGGTTAAAGTGCCCACACCACGAGAGCCCATCGCCTTCCAGGCTTCGATGGGGACTCCATCGGATCCAACAGCTTTCCGATTCTTCATGCGGCGAAGACAATTCTGGACCTCTGCAGGCGTTATCAGTGGCACTAGTCCTTGGTTCGGAGGAAGATCTGGCGGCTGCACCTCTTTATGCTGCTTGTTCAGCAGCTCGTGGAAATATGAGCGCCATCTCTCCTTCACCGCGAGGTCCTCGCATAACAAGTTGCCCCCGGGGTCTTTTACACAGCGGCACTTGGAGATATCCTGTGCCGCTTTGACCCTGGAGCGCGCCAACTTATATATGAGCTTCTGCCCCTCAGACGAGTCCAACTTATCGTAAAGTGGTTGTAAGTGGTCTCGTCTGGCTCTGGCTACAGCTTTCTTGGTGGCGCGTTTGGCATCTCTGTATGCGTCGCGATCTTCAGGAGATCTGGACGCTTGCCACTTCTTAAAGAGGGCTTTTTTTCGCTCTGGTCTCCCTCTGGACTGAGTCGTTCCACCACCAAGTCTCCTTGTCACACTTGCGTCCGCCCTTAGACACGCCAAGCACCTCTCTCGCCGACCCAAGGATAGCCGCCTGAATCCTGTCCCAGTAAGCTTGAACCGGTTCGCCCTCACCTCCGGCGCACTTGTCGCCGATGGCAGAGGCGAACTCCTGGGACTTCACTTCATCAAGCAGCCACCACCTGATTCGGCGTTGAAGGCGGTCGACACATTTGCCTTTGGGCTTCACGCAGAGGTCCATGACAAGAAGACGGTGTTGTGCAGTGAGACTCTCACCGGGTATGACCTTGCAGTTGGCTACTTTGCTGATGTGGTGTCTCCTAGTGAGTAGGAAGTCGATTTGGGTAGCATTCCTCCCGCTCTTGTAGGTGATGAGATGCTCGGGTCTCTTTTTGAAATACGTGTTCACGATGGCAAGGTCTGCAGCCGCACACGTATTGAGGATGTCCTCCCCTTCCGCGTTACGACTACCGTACCCAAATCCACCGTGAACACGCTCAAATTCCCCACATTCATCACCCACATGACCGTTCAGATCACCCCCCAAAACGATCCCCTGTGATAATGGGATTCCACGGAGCACTTCTCCGAGTTGATTCCAAAACGCTATTTTATCGGTGTCGTCACAACCGGCATGTGGCGCATAGGCACTTATCAAGTGGGTAACTACCCCATCGATAAGCACCCTAACGACCATAAGCCGGTCGCTATGACGTTTCACTTCCAAAATGTCGTTCTGGAACTCCTCCGAGAGCACTATGGCAACCCCATTCTCCCCACCAGGTGCACCTGTGTAGATCAGCTTGTAGCCATTCCCAATGAACCGGGATCTGCTGGCCTTCCACCGAGTCTCCTGCAGGAACGCCACGGCCACCCTCCGCCTGGAGAGCACATCGGCCAACTCTCTCGCGCGTCCGGTTAACGTGCCAATATTCCACGTTGCGAAGCGGAGTTTCCTTTTGGATGGGGCTAGTGTCTTTAGCCGTGCTCGCCCACGGCACGGCAGCCCTAGTCCACTTGTCACAGGAGTCGGGCGAAGTTCCTGCGCGTCGTTTTGCGGCGACGCCCTATCCGTGACACATCCTTTTCTTGTTTGGACCATGTTTTATTTGGCTTGTTTTGGTTTTTACGGGAGCGACTGCCGTCCGACCTCCCAACCTCTAAAGGGAAACCTAGAGGTGTCCTTCCCTCGCCGCATGCAAGCTGGCAGAGGGAGTGACCCATCAGTCGGCTTTTACGACTCCCTTGGGATGATTTGGGGTGGCCCTATTCTTTCTTCGGCCGGGACCACACGGCACACCTTTGGTCTTAAGTATGACGCCATAATAACATTGTGTTGTGTTCCGGCATTAGTGACCCAAGTTCCTGTACCCTTATAGGACAGCAGCGTCTCCGCGATGCCACTGGCGTTGCACCCATAGGTGATGGTAACTGCTAAATTCTAAGCAGGCCGTCAGCCTGTCTGCTGTCCTAGAGCAATAAAAAAATGATTTAAGTTTATTTAACGTTACAAGGTTTTATAAGTCCTGTACGATCAACGCTGATAAAAATATAACGTCTTGTACCGTAGGAATAGATGGAGTACAAAAATCAGTGCGGCTTCGAAAATGTTAACTCGCTACCACAATATTTCTATTTAGGACTTTCTCAGAGTACATAACGTATTCTATTGGAGACGCTAAGCGCTGAAAAATATTGTACCTATTCCAGGACCGACGGAACTTTGTGCGCGCGCCACCAGCGGGTGTCGAATATGACTTCGACTACGACAAGATGTATCCTATCGCAGTCGCCATCATGCAGGAGGATCCCAACCTCGAGAAGATGCGCTTCGACCTCGTGCCAAAAGTGTAAGTTACTATTATAAATGTTTAGCTTCGATAAATATTGTGTACTTTCACATGTACTGCATAAAAATGTCGGGATTTGATGATCATGATAATTATAATAATAATATCAGCCCATATCGTCCCATTGTTGGGCACATCACTAGACACCGGACATTATATACCCGTCACGCTTCTCCAAGGCGGATTGGCAGGTTGCACGTACCGGTGATCTCGGTACACAGGTTCACCTGGGTACATAGCAAGTACGCTATAATACTCGTATGCACATTAGGCTAGAAAAACTGCTACAGCGGATCAGATAAATTTGATTTCAATATTTGTTCTTGAAGTGAAACTTCTTTAGAATTATTGTGGTTTGAAAATTCAATGAAACGAAAAAGCGACACTAAAAAGAGACACATTCGTAAATAGGATTTAGCCTGCGAGAGAATGAGATTGTTTCCTATAATTGTGACGATATGTGAGTGTTATCCGTGCAGGGGCGGAAAAAGAATACTAACCTCTGCGGCCGGGGTTGGCTTGTCGTAAAAGTCAACAAGCCCTTCTGGATGGCGACCACCAGAGGTCTTAAGCCTGCCTGCTGTCTTACTGCAATAAAAAAAAATGTCAACCACTCTGCTCGGGCTTTCGTAGCTTTTATACACTAATATATGAAAATTAATGTTTTGCCTTAAAATAAAAAAAATAGTTTTTGAGCTTGTTAAAAAAATATAAATATAATAACCTTATAATTATCCTAATATTCCTGATAATCTATACAATCTCACTCTCTTATAGGTCTGCCGTATGTGAATAGCACACACACACATGCCCTTTTTTGTATTCCAGTATTACGGAGGAGAACTTCTGGCGGAACTACTTCTACCGCATATCTCTGATCTGCCAGGCCAACGAGGCCGATGCGCAGGCCTCGCGCCAGGCCAGCGCCGACGACTCCCAGGGTATGATTCGTATTTCACTATAATCGTAAAACGTTCATAATTTATCATATTCCGTTTTTCCCATTCATTTCCGTTTGTAATTCCCGCCGATCTATATGAAATACAAAGTTAATCATCAAAAAATACTGCCATGTGATGGATAAACCAAAATACATATTAATAATTATTATGGATATAAATAGTTTGAGTTATTATCGTTTTAATAAAGAAGGAGTAACATGAGCAATACTCTTTAAAGATATGTAGTTTAAAACAATATTCAATAATATCAGGAAGTTCAAATTGAATACAATAAAAAGAAATAAAAAAATAAAAAATAAGGTAAACTTACTCGACTGTTTAAAAAATTATACAGTCATCATCAGTAGGATGTTTAAAAATATTATTTTGTTTAGTTTAATATTTAATTTCCCTAAATTACTAATTTTATTATTAAAAGTTATTCTTTAAAATGATATAAGATAATACATAAAAATTAAATCAAGATAAATTACAGTTTAATCATCTTCTTTTCATATATTTTTTGTTGAGTTTTTCGTTTTTTTTTTCTTATTAAAAATAGATGAAAAATCTTCGAGCGATGATTTTATACGGAAAGAGGTATCGTCTCAGGAGTCTATAGATGATGTCAAAAAGCGGATAAAATCATTAAAAATTGACAGAGAGAATGATGATGGTAAGGTTTTTATTTGTTTTAATAATTTTTTTATAATTTACACTTTTTGTACATATTTGATATTTTCCTCGAATTTCTTCCGGAAGTCCTTTTTGATATAAAGTTTTTCTAAATTTGACTATGTTATTTTCTAACGTTCGAGGTAGGATTTAATGTTTTGTAAATATATAACAACCAACTTTGAGAAATAAGCGATTTGCATTGCATGAAGTCTTTTCTTTATATTTTATAATTTGTTTCTTTTAATGGCATTAATTTTAATTTGTTATTATATAATATTATAATAAATTATCTTTTATCAGCAGTTAATACAATGTAATCATTAATTATCAAACATATATTGCAGTTAACTTGTTGGACAATGTTTTTTTAGTTTTGAAAATTACTTTAACACATTTTGTCCTAAATTATTAATAAATATTATAATAAGTAAAAGTTTTGCAAATAATTGAACTAATATGAACGCCCTAGATTACGCAAGTTCTACGCTATATACACTGCCTGCCACTTGAATAAGGAATCACTTTTTTTTTACTTTAACTAAGTATATCTCCTAAACTAAAGTTCAGAAAAAAAATTTTTTTTGCATAACCAAATTTCAAGGTGTTGGCTTTAGTTTCCTGAAGAAATAAAAAATATACATATTTTTATTATACTAAAATTATGCATTTATTTAAAGACATGTATTTCTGTGGTACTATTTCGTGTGTCACTTGAATAAGGAATTCTTTTAATATTAATCAGAAAGGCTATGATTTGAATTTCTTTCAATATAAACGGCTAGAGAATTTTTAATTTGATAGTTTTTAAATAGTTTTTATTTAAAATGGGACGTGCTAAGGCTCTTAATAACTCTGAAAAAGAAAAAATTCTGATTTTGAAATCTCAGGGTCAGAATCCGGTCCAAATAGCCAAAAACATTAATAGAAGAAAGACAATTGTGTACAATTATTTAAATAACGTGGAAAGGTATGGAAAAAACATGAAAGGGCGGAAGAAAATGGCAACAACTCCAAAAGAAAGACGAAAAACTCTTAGAATTGCATCAAATTCTGCTATGTCGGTATTAAAAATACGTGAAAAAAGTGGAGTCAGTGCCAGTCTAAGAACAGTGCACCGTATTTTAAAGTCGTGTCCATACATACTCCGACAAAAACTGCAACAAAAACCACCACTTAATGAAAAACGCAAATCACAACGTCTACAGTTTGCCAAAAATACAATGATATGGTCCGACAAATGGTTTAAAGTTGTATTTTCCGATGAAAAAAAGTTTAATATTGATGGTCCCGACGAGTATAACTATTACTTCCATGACCAAAATAAGGAGGAATCATTTTTGAGCCGCAGACACAGCCGAGAGGGCGGAATAATGGTATGGGGTGCCATTTCGTATTATGATACCATAGAATTGGTTTTTGTATCCCACAAAATGACTGCAACGACTTACAAAAACATTTTGGAGGAAGCATTTCCAAAGTTTAATGATTTCTTTGGACCCATACCTTGGACGTACCAACACGACAACACTCCGATTCATACCGCCAGAGCAGTAAAACAATGGATTAATCAACAAGGTGTTCAACTTTTGGATTGGCCCCCATATTCACCAGACCTGAATCCAATGGAAAATGTCTGGGGTTGGTTTGCAAGAAAAGTTTATGAAGTATGAAAACA
This sequence comes from Malacosoma neustria, assembly GCA_963693495.1. NCBI lineage: Eukaryota > Metazoa > Arthropoda > Insecta > Lepidoptera > Lasiocampidae > Malacosoma > Malacosoma neustria. The sequence goes on from OY856390.1 coordinate 15,595,908, forward strand.
ATTTGAGACCATAGAATCCTTAAAGGATGCAATAACGGAAGCATGGAGTTCAATTTTGCTAAATTACTTAGAGTCATTATACAAGTCGATGCCAAATCGCATTTTTGAGGTTATTTCTAAAAACGGTGGCAGTACTCATTACTAATTGAATGCTAGAAGATAATAACTTTCATTTTTATAACCTAAAATTTAAAAATAAATTACAGTTTGCGTAGTTTTAAAATATTCCTTATTCAAGTGACACACGAAAAAGTACCACAGAAATACATGTCTTTAAATAAAGGCATAATTTTAGTATAACAAAATATTTATATTTTTTATTTCTTCAGGAAACTAAAGCCAACACCTTGAAATTTGGTTGTGCAAAAAATTATTTTATTCTGAACTTTAGTTTAGGAGATATACTTAATTAAAGTTAAAAAAATGTGATTCCTTATTCAAGTGGCAGGCAGTGTATGTGTCCTTAGTTTTCTAGCTTAGCAGGCTTGAAACGCAATAAAAAAAATCATTCATTTTCCTTGTAGTATGCCGGTTTTATTACGATGTTTTGCCTCAATCATGATTAATGAAAATCCTATAAAACTACATATATCACTATTGTATTATGTATTACATACATGGAGCAATCTCACTTCGCTCACTGTGTATCATTAGTCCGGCTACTGAAGACTTATTTTCATATCAAAAAATACTTGCTCGCATTGATTTTGTGTAGCACAACACTACGAACATAGTTAAACTAGCATAATAAGTTAAAAGACTTGTATTAAAAGTGGATTCACATCATCGGTAGTCCACAAGTCAATATTCAAACTCGAATACATCGATGTATCAAGCTATAAGATTAAATACGTTTCAGTTAAATAACTTATGTAATTTTGTATTGTCTCTGGGAATGCAGCTTAAAGAAGAAACGGACTACAAGACGGCATGGTTTAGCATGAAAACACCATCTCAAAGTCTCATTTCTAAATTACTCATTATTGATCATTTTCTTCAATTCATTGACAGATATTGACATTAGTTTATTTTGCAGATTTGAAATATATTTTGCGATTAAGTAATTTGAAATGAGACTTGTTAGCGTCAAATATATTACAATATTAAATGATCATAAAAATGTAAAAAATAATCATAAAAATAACGTCATCGCAATCTGATCTAGAGCTAACGCACATCCTCATATAGATTGCATATTAAGGTATTCTATATAATAATATAATTATAATAATTCATAATCGAATAATAATTCGATTATGTTTATTAAATTAAAAATAGAAACACCAGTCCAATCGAGTGGAGCGACTCAACATACAAGTTCTTACTGACGAATTAACAAACAAAATTATTTTCTTAGTTATTAAATTTAACAAAGAGCAGTAGAGTATATTTTTTAATTTTAGTATTGTTATTATTTTTACTGCATGCGATCATTATATTCATTTTATTTAATTTCATTATTTAGTTTAGTTATGTAATTAAATGTTTTTGTGTTTTGTGACTATGCATGGAACCTGGTTTCTGAAATAAACGATTATTAATATTTGTTTCGTTTTTTTTTAAATTTATTAATGACGTGATTTATTTTATTTTCGATCCACACCAACTCGATTGATTGGATTCAAGAATGTTATTTTTTAATTTCTTTATAAGACGTATTAATTATTATTATTCTCATCACGTAGACACACACAAAATGGATTGCATAACATTTCTTAATATAATATGTTTGTGTGTATGAAAATATTAATCTTTATCACTTATATCTAAGCATATGGATATATATTGTTCGCAATATTGTGTTAACACTTTCGCAATATATCACTGTTTCATATCTTCATAATTGTTGTTACGTCGTGGTATATATAGATTAAATGTTATTATATGACAATATAGCTTTTTCGTCTCCAATTTTTGGGACTAATATATATGATGTTGTATATATCGACACGTATTTATTTAAATATATATATAACTGTTATATCATAGCTCTTTGGTCTTTATTTCAATGGTATATAAATGAATATATATTTACTCTAACTTTTTTGTAATTTATGTATTTTGAATATACGTCTTTTGTTTTGTTCATTTGAAAATCTTGTTTTTAAATTTTTCTTTATTATATCGTTTTTATCAAGTACGTGTATATATATATATATATATATATATATATATATATATATATATATATATATATATATATATATATATATATATATTGCTATATATATATATATATATATATATATATATATATATATATATATATATATATATATATATATATATATATATATATATATATATATATATATATAAGCCCTGATTATATAAAATGCAGTGTTTACTATAGCCGAGTTGTGAGCTTTATAAAAGCTAACTATTGTTTTTTTTATTATACAACCTACAGACAACCTACCAGACAGCAGCGTATCCAATAGGCGATGGTTACTGCCTATTGTTAAGTGGGCCGTCAACTTGCCGGCTGTTCCGCTATATATATGATTAAAATTAAAATATATATTTTAACATATATACATACTTATGTAATTAATACATATGATATGAATCACTATTGGAATAGAGACTAATACCAGTTGAATTGTATACCTACTTATAAAAATTTCTTCTTGATGGTACATATTTTAATGTCTAATAAATGTTATATATGTCTAAGTATTATTAAGGCTATTATTAGAAATCTCACAGTTCAATAAACAGCTCAGTAGAATATATATATGCATTTATTGTACAGGTTTTGACATTGCTACTTGTTTTTTTTTTAAATTATAAATACGCTTCACATAATCACGCTTACGTGTTTTGTGTTACAATTGCATCATACATTTCTCAAAGTTGGTTATTTTCTATTTTATTTTCTATTCGCCGTGTAGCAATGTTGAAACTTTGTTCGGTAAATTGTTTGTTGTCAGTTATGTTCGTGAAAAAGTAGTCCTGAAAGTGGCGTAATCGATCAGAATTTTATAAATATTCTACGATGTCAAAAGAAGTACTACACCTGCTTATTATATCTACCAGATGAACTGTTGGTTTAGCTGAGTTCTCAGCCGCGACAGGTTTATAGGTGTCAGTCAATTATTATCCATTTAAACTGCCGTAACAAAACAACAGTGTTTACTGACAACGCCACCGAAATTCCCCCACACTTTTGTTGCATTTCCTTTTACATGTAGATGCTTAGGAATAATTCCACGTGTTAATATGTGTAGAAATTAGACTCGATATGTTTGGTATGTTCTAACAGACAGTCCGTGGCAGTAGATGCGCCGTTTTTACATTCAAAGAAGGGACGGGTAACACTGCGCTGCGTAGCGCAATTGCGCCAACTCAGGCCACTGCGCTGATATGTTAACTCACTTCTTCAAAATGAGTTGGCGCACAGCGGAGGACCGGGATATTCGAATATAATTTTTATAACCTGCAACTCCGTGAAATGTAAATGGAGTTTTAGCTAGGCAATATTTATTTTCTAGATTTCACTTTACTTACTGGCCATAAGGTTTTATTTTAACAGATGGCTGAGTTGACAGCTGCGTGTAAAACAAAACAAATGACGGAATAAGTTTACGTTCGAAAATCAAAACGAATAAACTGTCGATTCTGTGGGGAGTAGTTAAAAGAAAAGTATGGTTGATTTAATTTCATTTGTTATTTTTAGTGTACAAAAGTGTTGTTATTTTGTATTCTAAAGTGCAGTGAAGTAACAAAGATAAAAATTCATTCACAACTCTAAAAGGTATTCAAATTATAATTTAAAAATACCACGTTAGATATCTTGCTTGCTGTAAGATTTCCTGTTTTTTCATTTATAATTTGGCCAGCACGGGAAAATATTCTTTCACATGGTACTGATGTAGCCATGATACTATATAATAAGCATCAAATGTTATTATTATGGGACCGTTACCGAATATCTAATGTCTATACACAGACAACCGACAGCCGACAACCAATTTTGGCAACTCGCACAATCGAATCGATGCCGGCATCGGACGCGGTTGACTAATTAACGATGCGCGTCGATGACAAAATTTAACAAAAATGCTCATCTCTGTTCATCATGCCCAATATTATTAATTGTTTCACTCACTCGATGTCGATAGGTGAACAATGAGCCAACGCAGTTTGCGCGCCGCGCTGTACCTGTGAGCGTAGCATGCAGATGGCGCGCATTTCGTTACTCATTCGGCGTGTTATAATTTAGTGGCGCCGTGGCGCAATTTTGAGTTAACTCAGTGAGCCGGGGCAGTTAACTGCGCCTGAGTTACTGAGTTAACGCAAGGATTTTCGCTGAGTTACCTATGTCTAATTCAAAGTTCGAAAGAGATGGTATATACTCCATGAAAAATACTCCAATCGTAGTTTTTATATCACAGACTATATCTAAAATTTTAAAGAAATTTACTTGAGTACACTTTTGAATAAGGCCAGAAATAGTAAAATAAATTTTAACAATTTAGTTGTTAATTCGTATTGTCAGAGTGTGTTCGCGGTGCCCATAGCGTCGCAAACATCCATAGGCGACGGTGACTGCTCACTATAAAGTGGGCCGTCAGTCCGTCTTGCTGTTGCTGTCTGTCCTGAGCAATAAAAGCTTACCACAGCGATATTTCATACTTGGAGCATTCGCATCTATAGGTCATGGAATGTCTGTTAAAACACAATTGATGTTAAATATATCGAAGTTGTTGTATCGATGAGTGTGATAAAGTACTGGCCTATATTCTTGCTCTGATTTTATTTAAAAGAAAACTAATTATGTTGAAACAAGTATATAATTTACTTTTGTTGATCTCAATACTATTTCAATTATAAAGATCTCAAAGATTTGATCAATATTTTAAATTTATTATATTGATTGAAAGCGTTGTTTTGTATGTTGTTGTTTGGTGTAAATTCTGCTTACCTTATTTTAAATGTGATAACAAAATGTTTCAAATAATCCTATGATTGAATCTGATTCGTCAAGAGTTTCATTAGTTGTGTTTGTTTTAAATATTCCACTTCAATATCTCTTCCATATAAAAATAGTATGAATTTCATAAGAAAATAATTCCAAATGTAGCCAGATTGTTATCATAGTTTGTTTTATCACTTGGTTAGCGTACGATATGTAGTGAAATATAATGATTAAGAATGGAAATTGGCATTTATAGTTAGTTATTATGAATTGAATTATATTATTCTAAAATAATGTTGGTGTTATTATTTTAAAATTAATCACCTATTAGCAAGAATTGTTTTTACATAGCAAATTATTTTTATTTCTATTTATTTGGAAGGCCGTATTAAATAAATATTGCATATTTATACAAGGTAATTTTTTTGTACTGAATTTATATTTCCAATTTTTTTATTTACTTCGCTTCGATTTATGGAAATTTCAAGTATTATCTTGTTTGGGTGGGTTAATAATATTAATAATATAATTTACCATAAGTTAACGCCTTAGAGATTAAAAGACAAGTATACTTGTCTGGTTTGATTTTCTTTTCTCTTATTAATACGTCATTACATAAATAATATTTTTCAGAGCAATGGGAAAAAGAGCTAGAGGCTGAATTAAAGGAATACGAGGTGGTTTCCGAAAAGACGGATGACAAGCATTGGGAGAAAGAATGCGAAGACTTATTGGCCGATGAAATTGATCTCAAGTAGAAAGAAGGACCGAGAGTAGACGATGAGAAGAGCGAGTAGAGCGGCATGTTCGAGTGTTCATTGTTTTAATGAAAGTTAGATTGTTTATTATATATACATTGTACAATGCATTATAAATACACTCTATGAAAAGTTTTCAGTTAATTTCTATTGTTTAAAATGTACTAAATGTTATTTTATTTTGTTACAATTTTCTTGTACTTTATACCTAGTGTGACCATAAGTTCTGTTACAAATGAAAAGACAAACAAATCTTATATGCACAATAATATTTATTGTAGCTCCAAAAACTATGAATAGCCACATTTGACTCATACAATCCCAGGTCGCAAATCTCCACAGATTTCTATAATGGGTTAACACGCTGTTTCCAAATAATTTTTTAAAGAAAACAATAACTGCTTGATCTAGATACTTTTGATGCTCAAAATGTAACAAAAAAATTAATCAAAATTTAATCCATTGGGGTACAAATTGAAATCCGTTTTTTTGTCATTAGTCTAGTTTAGTTTTGTTCGCTTCTTATAATTGGAACATGTATTTTGCTGGTAATTATCAAACAAACTTCAAGACGGCATCTAGGGAAACTTACTAATATTCTCTTACAAAGCTAACTTTTCGAAACCCTCCTCGATCAATGATCTTCGAAATAGGAAGGCATTACCATTGTCTGATGTCTATGCTACGATATATGGGTTAGTTTTTTTGAAGTGTTTTGAAAATAACCCACTCTTGATACCGCTAAATTATTCACTAAAACTTGATTTCTTTAAAAATGCAATTTATTTTGTCTTTCCACAATAATGACGACACATATGTGAAATGATGGAAAGGTGCTGATGTTTTAAATGTATTAAACGCCTTCTGACTTTGAGTTTAGACTGCGTAATTATATGTCTTTGTATTGTAACAATAATTATGGTCAGATTAGCTGTATTATTTAAAAGAGGTTATTGCGTAATAATAATAGGCTCAATTAAAATGTTATGATGTTGGTGACGTTTAAAATACTCGTGTAAAACGCCGCGCATCCATTTATCGTGTTGCTTTTATAGGCCAAGCGCCGCAGCAAAAAAAGTAAGTTTGTAATGCAACGTACGGGACCTGGTATTTTTTTTTTTGGAATATGTTCAAGGGTGTCCCCTGAATGTAAATCCAAGTGGGCGCGACTGTTCACTTCAGCCGCCATCTTGGAAAACACGTTTTATCGAATATCTCGCGAACAGCGCATCGTACGACAAAAATTGTAGTGATCATTATTGTAGATAATAATATTTGCCATCTTTTTTATTTGAAACTTTTTTTGTATAACGCATAGGTTTTTAATTATAGCGCTCCAAACTTTTTACAATATGGTTTTTACTAAATATTTAGTTAATGGTCAATGATAAATTAAAAATAAAAAAAAAATTGAAAAATATTCTGCGAAATTTTCATTAGTAAATACCATATTGTAAAAAACCATATTGTAAAAAGTTTGGAGCGCTATAATTAAAAACCTATGCTTTATACAAAAAAAATTCAAATAAAAAAGATGGCAAATATTATTATCTACAATAATGATCTCTACAATTTTTGTCGTACGATGCGAGGTTCACGAGATATTCGATAAAACGTTTTCCAAGATGGCGGCTGAAGTGAACCCTCCCCCCCCCCACCGCGCCCACTTGGATTTACATTTAGGGGACACCCTTGAACATATTCCAAAAAAAATACCAGGTCCCGTACGTTGCAAAAAAAAAAACCCCGGCGCTTGGACTATTAACACTAAAATATTTGTAAAACGTGCGATGTGTAATAATTTAATTAAATTAATTATATTATATTGGTTATTTACATTTGTTTATGTATTTAATATACGTGTGTACTAAAATATCACATAAAATTAGAAAAGAGCGTAATAAAGTTCATAATATAAAATTTAAAATATATTGGGGTGTGCGAATATCGTTCCTATTCTTGATAATTCGAATTTTCGAATTATTCGAAATTCAACGAATTCGAAATTTTTCGAATTATATGAATTTTTTTCGAATTATTCAGGAACTTTCGAATAATTCGTACGTTGGAATTATTCATACACCTACTAGAATATTATATGTCATACATACTTTTGTAAATGACTTCTTCAAATACTTCTTATATCCTGAAAATTAAGTTTTTTTGTAAATTTTTAGATTACATTAGATGTTAGAATAATTGAACAACAATAATTTTTTTAAAAGTTTTAACGAATATTATTTATTATTAAAACTAAAATACTTTTTTTACCAAATAAAAATACAAGCTCATGCATTTAAATGATAATTGATTCTTCTTACCTATTTTTAAAATACTCTATAAAATAACAAAAATTAAAATAAGATGAAATCAATTTGTAAAACCACTTAACGGATTTTTATGGTATGGTAATAAATCTACATCAGGAAAATATTATTTAATCAAACGAAATCAATTGTGAAATGGTAAATTTAATTTTGGCTTTTTTATTACAGCAGTTCATTAATTATTGTTAACTGTTACCGCCACGTGTACAAGGCTGTTAGTGAAATATAAACGATTGTAAAATTGTCTTATAATAACAGTACTTAGCGACCCACAGCTGGGTGCGCCACACGTATCGAGCCCACGTACCCACGGTCGAGCTGGTGTTCCTACGGTGGTCAAAATATTTGTATGATTTGGAAATCGTTTGTTTTCCATTGGGTGTACGTGCCTGTGAATTATGTTTATGTGAAAAAAAAAAACTCTTTTGCTTAATGCATATGAAAAATTCTGTCTGGAAATAATGAGACGAATTGGAGTTAGTAGACTTAAGCCGGTTTATATTTGTCTGACGTGATGCGTCAGAAGCATGTGGTTTCATACATTTAGGACAGACGACAGAACGTGTCACGACATACAAATGTGTCCCTAACCATATTAAATGTATGAAACCGATATGCTTCTGACGCGTCACGACACGACACGTCAGACAAATATAAATCCGGCTTAATGATTCCGAATTTACGAGTATCAAAAATTCCTATAACAGAAGTGGTTGTTGTGTTGATAAAGAAATAGAAAATACATTAACTGGTTAATATGTATATTTAAAAATAAATCTAGTTATATACAATAAACATTTTTATATTATTTTTCAACATCAACTGGACATAATGACGCGCGTTCCGTTAAATCTTATTTTGAAAATTTTCTTTTAAAATCAAGTTGGCCATGATACATCGATATGTATACACATGACGATTCATGGCCAATACTTTTTATGCAACGAAACTCTTCGACACATCTATAATATTAATAGTCGTAGTATCTTAAGATCTCAATGTTTTGACATCCTCTGTTTGGGTGGTAAGAAGTGTTTGTTGCGAGTCACTACTGTCGTGTTGCGGATTTTATTGTCAGCAGTGGACCGTTTAAAGCTTTGGAATATCTTCAAAAAATCCTTTGTAAGTCACTGTGATGACAGCAGTTGGGCATATGATGTGGTTGTCTGCTAATTATTTCTTATATTTTGCTAACAATCTTGTATATATTTTAATAATTATACTTTCTAGTTAATAATTGTCTATGAAAAGTCTAATTTATCTATGGTATAATGGTTTCGCTCAGACGAATCGTCAACGAGCAAACGTGAAGAGATCAAATTAGATCAACAGCGATATGTTAATTGAAATTAGGTTGATCGTTAAATTTTGTTTCTTTTATGTAAAAAAAAAAACGTCTGTGTGTGTGTGTGTGTAATGTAGATATACTTTTACTATTTCCATACATTCCTGTGTATCTAATATTCAAAATAAATGAGTGTTTAATTAAGAAACTAGTTGTTTTATTTTATTTATTTTCATTTTATTTATTTTCATTGCTGATAAAGTCAAATGAAAGTAAACAAGTTTCTGTGACGACACTGCTAGTCCAATGGCTATCTGGTTTTACATGAGGGTGTGTGTGTGTTTGTTAAGGTTGTTATGACGGTATACTTAAAACTAAGGGTGGTCGCCATCCAGTTATCCGTGCAGGGGCGGAAAAAGAATACAGACCTCTGCGGCCGGGGTTGACCTGTCGTAAAAAGCAACAAAACAATCCACCCTAGCTATGTGGTAGTGCCCCAAGTCGTATGGACGGCGACCACCTTTGGTCTTAAGTATGCCGCCTTAATAACTGTTCTGTAGTATATATGGTCCCTAATGGGACAGCAGTGTGTTCGCGATGCCACTGGCGTTGCAAACACCCATAGGCGAAGGTAACTGCTAAATTCTAAGCGGGCCGTCAGCCTGTCTGCTGTCCTACAGGAATAAAAAAAAATTCCAGACGAGCTTGGGACCCTACCACGTAGCTAGGGTGATTTTGTTGCCTTTTACGACAGGTTAACCCCGGCCGCAGGTGTTAGTATTCTTACTTCGCCCATACACGGATAAAAGTATGTGCATGTTTGTTCGTGCGCGTGCGTCACACACACGCACCGAACAAACAGATTACGGAACATACAAATGTTTGTATGATCAGTAAGTTTTGGTGTCTGCAAATTCTTGGTATGTATATGAAATAATCCTTCGAACCCTTAGGCACAGACCTTCGCAATTAAAGTCGAACTCATTAGCCAGCTGGTTCATCCCGCTAAAAACGGAATCCTTTGTATTGATTTCTAACGGGATTTCATCTTGACGACAGTTATATTAATATCAGGAAATAAAATCCAACTTGACCTCGAGGACTGACTTACAGAGCTGCAATCAAACTTCAGTGATCTGATGATGAATTGTTTAATCATTCCGCTGCTGCATCCCGAACCTCGAGATGACAAGTACATATTTTCATAAAATATGTAAATATAAACAGGTTGAATGCAAATAATGTTTACGACTGATGATGGCGAATAATGATGATAAGTATACAATCCATAACAATTTGTGTGACCTCAGGCTTCTTAATACTACGGTTCGCACGCTGGTTCTGTAAGCGCATCCTATTTAAGGCTTATAAAATTATGTTTGTCTTGAGGTTTTGACAACTCTTGTACTCAAGACGATTGGGGACATTTCTTGTAGAGTTACTGCTGCCGAATAACGTCCTCTTATCGCATACACACAACAAAGCAATAAGTCCGTGCTATCAATAAACGGGACAGCTTTTGCGCTTCCGACCATATTTATAGAATAAAACCATAAATGTAAAATGAGTAGATTTAATCATGAGATATAAGGTAAATTTAAGAATAAAATTATATGAAAAAAGAAAATGAAAACTGAAAATAGCAAAAAGACAAAAGCTAAATAAATAAAAAGATACAAGAGCTACATGTGAAATATAGATAAGGCAAAAATATAGAAAAATGTTGATAAAAATAGAAAATTACTGGCTATATAGGAAACGAGCATCCCTAAAAAACCGTATTTAAACAAGATAAAAACGGTTCTGGACTTACTCGTATAATTATGTTAGATAATCATTAATATTTTTATATTATTGTGAATATAAGACAAGAAATCGTTTTTTGGAATTGCAAATTAAAAAAGAACAATCGCATTGCTCTAAAAATAAAGAAACAACAATTAAAGTATTTTTTCAATTTATCAATTCCATCGTCCTAAATTTACATTTATAATTAATATTTGACAACTGCCAACATGACCTGCTTTGTCGACAGATATTAGTCGCCATTACTTTTAGCACCATCTATGAACTACATACGTATACAGGACACTGTATAGTTGACCGCACACCCAAATAAAAAAAATTATAAAACATAGTTTACATAAATTTTAAAATAATAGATCTGTGGATCATGGTAGCAACCTTCATTTTTCACGAATTTTACCTTCTTTTTGTTTGCTTTTGATATATATGCCAGGGGCTTCCTCTAACACGCTGCCGTCCATGTAGAGGAACTGAATGAAACTTGGTAATTTATGCCGGAACACAACGCAAGGTTATTATTGCACCGTATTTAGAAATGAGCGATTCTTCTCATCCAATCATCAATAAAAAATTTACGGTAACAGACAGAGTTATGTTATTATTAAGAAGATTGTGACGCATATGTATAGAAAAAATACACACTCTTAGCTACATACTCGTAGGGTTCAAAGGTGCGACCCTATTCATAAAAACACAACGCTCTGGCAGCCAACCTCCGTGTATTTAAATTTATTACATATATTTTACATACGCAGTGTTACATACGTGCCGTGATCATGAAGTGTGAAATAATGTTTCGGATTTTATTATTATTTTGCGGTATGTTTGTTTTTCTATATTTAACTATTATCTTTAACAAATCTTTAAAGCAGTATATTTTATGGTTAACCATTGACGCCCAACTTTTAAAAATTATAAAAAAAGTTATTTTTGCTGAAAAGTTTTATTAGAGTAAAATAAATTTAAAATACAATTTTATATATTTTTTTGTTACAATTATTATTGAGATCTTTCCCTAAAAATATGGATACCTCACCCACAGAAGCCGCCCAAGTCGTGGCGTTGCTGGAACAGGGCATAGCGTGTTGTGGCTGCACGATTGGACGAGGCTGTATTTAAGCCTCTCTGCTGTCAATAGAGTGAGTGTATCAGCATTATTGGGAGACTGGTATGTTTACTCCTCATCTAGGATCTGGTAGACATCGAGTCATGTCTGAGCAAGATGACCGGTATATTGTGTCAGTTTCTCTAAAAAATTGCCTCTTTAACTCTATTCAACCGCAGCAGCGGTTTCGTGAGGTTCGAGGATTGACTGTAAGCGATTCTACCATAATAACAAGATTGCTATATTATTATTTATGCAGAACAATGCTAGGGCTCATATCGCAGGCATTGTAAATGAATACGTGAACGAAGTCGGCTGGCCAGTAAGAAGCCCGGATATGAATCTCATAGAACACCTATAGGATGAGTTGAAGAGACGAGTCAGAGCGAGAGATTCTGCTCGGGAGACGCTTGTCCAGCTTAAAATAGATATACAAGAAGAGTAGGATAACATCCTACAACACAAGATTGTGACGTTTATCCGTTCTACAAGGACCCGCATGGAATCAGTGATAAGAGCCCGGGGAGGAAATACGAGATACTGACTTTTTTTTAAAGAAAGAAAAAAAGAAAGAAAAATATTTTATTGGTCAAGATGAACAAACATGTAAGATGAAAAATAAATTATAAAACATTAATGTATTGTAAATGCCTGTCACTTCTCCAATCAATAAGGCCAGCCCTCAGCATCATGCCATGTTGGGAAACATGGCGCTGTTTTTTAGTGCCAACCTTTATAATAATCATAGTTAACCCACGTTCCTTCATATCAACCACATATTTTTGCTTTTAATGATTTTATATACCAACAATATATTATATGTAATGTTTAAGTATTATAAATACTTAACATATTGTTTTTAACATTTAACAATTTCTTCTTAAAGGCTTACATACCTGTTGAACAAAACACAATAGCTAAAGAAATTTAATTTCAATTTGAAACATTAATATTATTTGTTAAATGATAACTTATAATATCCACAATTAACTGGGTTTATTTATATTTTTTGTAAAAAAAAATTAAACTCATTCAAAACCAAACTTTTTAACAGGGGTGCTTCGATTTTTTTGATGTAAAGTGTATAATTATATTACCTATTACACCTATTGATAGAAGGAAAACATCTCTGACGCCGGAACGGGTACGTGTGTGCCTTCGACAAACTTGGTGGGCAGGGGAACCTGTTCAACCTCGGCACTATGTGTACTTAGGCGTAATGGCTCGTTTCAAATATCACCACTAAATATCCAATTTCTACAGGTTGTGGGTCTTTTATTACCATAAACATAGGCGTAATAGTTTTGGTGCCCTTAAAAAAATGGCCTGGTTTATATAAATAGATATTTCTATTTTTCAATGTAGACTGTGTTAGTAATGGTTGTTAATATAAAATAATAATTTAAAGTAAATTATGCATGTATTGTATTTCACACGATTTATTACACAGGTGGGCCATAAATTATGCACATTTGAAATATGAATAGAAATAAACTACAAATTTTATTTAGTTGATACTTTATTTAACACTAGCAGCCCGTCCCAGCTTCGCACGGGTATTTACCAAAAAATTAAAAATTAAACCCTTCTATTTTTTTTCGGTCTCGGGGAAAAACCTCTCTTGACGGGTTCCTCCGGCCCGGGGGGACCGAGGGTTATAAGGGCTCCGGAAAAGATGTTCGACCCACTAAAAAACCCCGCTGTTCTCCTATCGCCTACGCCCGGGCCCACGGATATATGGCCTGCCGATCTCGTGGCCCAGGCAGGCGCCGGCCCACGCTTTGTCTTAAAGCGGGCCCCTTCTAAAGTGCTGGCGCCAGGGGGTCAGGGTTTCGTCCCCCCGGCGCTCTCTTGTAACAACTCTAGGAGTTGAGGGGTGCTGCGGAACAGCACGCGGCCTTCTCCCTCACAGCAATAGTGCGGGCGGCGGATCCTCCCCCGAGGGGCCGCCCGCGGCCGCTTTCTACGGCGGCCGGAGATCGTTGCCCGCCCTCCGGCGCCGACAACGCGGCCTACGTTGGCGGGAGGGAAGTGCGGTGGCGGACTCCCGCTCCCGTTCCGCCGCCTCCCTTGCAGACACTACTGCCTCGCAAAAGGAGGCGACGGCCGTCCATCCAGGATCGCCCCCGACCATGGACAGAACCAGGGCCGGGAGCGACAGGTCCGCGGCCAATTCCGGACGGGACTCGCATCCCCGTCGCGTGCTAGTCAGGCGTGGGTACGTGGGACCCCAATCAGTATTCGCAACCATCCCATCGGGGACCACGCCACGAACAGAGAGCTAAGTTGGAAAGGATGTAAGAGGTAGACTGAAAGAAAGGTAGGACTCTGTCGCCTCGAACGGAGAGGGGAGTGAAGCGACGGATGCTCGGGCACCTCGGGTACGCACACCCGTGCACTCCTCGGACAGAGGAGCGCCCCTGGAGGCAAACCTTCTATTTGCGTCAGGTTACTAAAAAAATAAAATTATAAAGAAAGTTTGAATATTATTATTTCTATGAGCTTTTATTTTAATGATTTTTTTTTGCTATTACTTTTTATATATTTTTCGTTATTTTTTAATAAGTATTCTAATTTTTGTAAAAACCCCAGTGACGCACGCCTACATTGCATAAGGTGCTGCCTAGCTAGCCGAACAGGGTGAGCAGCTACCACGCAACATTTTTCTAATACTTACATTTTTAAACTCGTGATATCTTTCGAATGGAATATCCGAATTGAATAATTCAAAAAGTTATATAAAGGTATTGAAACAGTTTTGAATATGAAGTAATTTATTTTGATAAGGATTAATACCAAGATCCAAATAAAGAGCCTTTTCTAGGGGCGGCATTTCAATTAAATTTTTAAAATAAAAGAACACTTATTGTGGCATAACTATAATAGTTAGACATATGCTGTCGCGACATTTTTTGTAAATAATGATGTGTTCTGCAAAGTTGTAGTACATTATTTTATTCTATCATCAATAGTTTTCGCAACGCACGCGATTTAAATAATATTTTAGGTAATTTTTTTACACTTTGGGTTACATTAATAGAGTTTTAGTAAGGATCCCTAATTTTTTTGAAAATATAATATAGCCTATGTCACCCGGGGATAGTGTAGCTTTCCAACAATGAAAGAATTTTTTAAATCGGGTCAGTAGTTTCGGAGCTTATTCAAAGCAAACAAACAAACAAACAAACAAACAAACAATCAAATCTTTCCTCTTTATAATAGTAGTATTAATAGTAGTATAGATAACGTAACAAACGGTAATTGAAATTAATTTTTTTTAATTATATCGTCTAGATGTTAAACCCCCCCCCCCACCCACCCCCCCGGTCTCGTCGTTGGAACTTCTACAATCGATTACGCAAACTTTGGAAAACTCGCTGACACATGCTACGAGGGATCGCGGATATCTCCTCGTTGATGTTTTCTTTTAATTTCATTTGGGTTGCAGCCCAAATTTAAATTGGGTTGCAGCCCAAACTCTCACTTCGGCGCCCGGGGTCCGCTTTCCGACTTTTACTACTCCACTTCGCACGGTCTTCAGCATCCCTGGTACTGAGCTCATTGGAACACAAAACGTGGCTGTACCAACGGAGCCGACACTCCTGCAGTTTATCCGCAATGTCACGGATATATTCTCTTTCCTCTACGAGTATATTGATAGGTGATGCTGCTATTAAAATATGACAGAATCCTATGAAAATATGAAATTTCTTTTGGAAAATATTTAATACGACCACCTGCCAGGGTGGGCCGTTTGCCTGTCTGCTGAAAATTGCAGAGATTTAAATGTTCTATTACGATTGCAACTTAGGTATATAAAATTATGTTGTTTTCTTTGTCTGTGGGACAGTAGCAATAGAAAAAAAACATTATTTTAAGAAATATTGGGCCATAGAACGATCTCTTATTCCATGGAAGAAATATATATAAAAATATGCTTTATTAGTACATCCTGAAATTATAATTTTACCATCTTTCCATATAAAACTTGAAAAACTTCGTGAAAGCAAATGATCGAAATGGTTCTGGATTTTATTCCTAAAAGATAAATTTCCCAAAATCTGTTACGTCAAAATTAAACAAGGCATATTTGTAGGTTCTTGAAGTAAAGCAGAGAAAATCATAAAACAGTCGTCATTAGTATATTAGTAACTTATTTTTCCGTGCAAGGGCGGAGTAAGAATACTAACCCCTGCGGCTGGGGGTGGTCTGTTATAAAAAAAGAAAACTACCCTTCAGCTACGTGGTAAGGCCACAAGCCCACCTGGATGGCAACTACCCTTATTCTGTAAGTATGCCGCTATAATAACCTTGTGCTGTGTTCCGGCATTAGTGACCCAAGCTCAAGTATCTACGGACAGCAGCGTGTTCGCGGTGCCCTTAGCATCGCAAACATCCACAGGCGACGGTAGCTGCTTGTTTTTAAACGGACCGTCAGCCTGTCTCCTGTTCCTCAGCAATAAAAAAATGCTTATATTAATATTATAACACTGATAATAATCTAATTTTTGTAAAGACATTTGTACACGATACAAAATATTTTGTTATCCGAACTGTGTACGTGTGTATTCAAAAGTGGCTTCACATTAAATTGGTTTAACTGTTACCCCTTAGGGTGTACAATATTGATTTTTTTTGTCAACATAATTATAAATTATTACTTGTCATTAATTAACATATCAAGTTATAACTATTAAAATATCTAGATAAACTTTAATTATTTTATTTATAGTGATTTTTAAAATAATTAACCACATATTTGTTATTCCTCACAAACTGACTTCAAATATATATACCTATAGAGATAGCAGAGTTAGTACTTTTAATTGTTGGAATGATTTACAACTATCTGTAATTTACAATTACAATTTCCTTATCAGTAGAGTTACCCTAAAACAGGTTGCCATACCGCAAAAGTGATGTGAAATTACCATGATAAGCTGTTACAACCGTGGATGTATTGGATACCGTTGACAACGGAACATTCATTGAGTCTCTTATTTGTGCGCTAAATAAGGCTTTTCCAATTTAACCTTCAATATGGAGTCCTAGAAATTATTGCATTTTGTACTACTTGAATTTAATGCCTTTGGATTTCAATTGAAATATTATTTTGATTTAATGTCGTATTCATAAAAATAAAATTTGTTTTCGTCAAATTAATTTTTAAGTTGTTAATATTTAAACAATCTGTAACTGTTTTCATATTATCTTCTATTGATAAGTTACTACTACCCTGAAACAATATGTGAATAATATCGCAGCACTATTTTCTATTTAACACACTTTAGTTTAAACATTTTAGTTTTAACACACTATTTTGAGTCACACCAATATTTGTCTCTCTAACTTATGATAGGATAGGTGCCTTATTTCTTTTTTTATTAAATCTAGTACATTTCCTTTTATGCCGTATACGTTTAACTTATGTAATAATATGTCATGATCTACATGGTTAAATGCCTTGGTTACATCCATAAACTACATTAGCTCCTGACATAATTTTTCTGTCAATATTTTTCAATTTGATTTCCAGAAATATATAATATATTGCCTATCTACAGTCTAAGTTCAAGTTCATCCTAGCGTTAAATCCCGATTACAACCTAAATATATTTAATGTAATTTAATAATAATTATTTATAAACACATTACTTTTAACATATATTATTATGTAGTCAAGGTCATTGAACACGCAAAACGAGTTATTAACGATAAGGTCTGGGTGGGTAATACAGGTTTTCGCGTAGGCGTAATGCAAGGAAGTGTCTAATAAAATATACCTTCGTATTAAAAGTAGGATGTATGAAAAATTAAGTAATATAGAATACCATCTGATCTGGATTATAAAGTTGACGCTATTTTGTTACCCGTAGTCCAAGCACAAGGCAGTAGCACAATATGTTGGTCTTTAATGTACGGTTTTAGAATTTGAGGGAATTGGTAATAAGCAATTTTCTTTGAAGCTACAAAAGGGATAACTGAGATCTATGAAAACTGGTCACCTGTTTATAGTTATTCTACAGTTATGGTAAGGGCGCGCCTGTGTGCTTGCACACTTGTGCAAGTACTTATAGTACTATACTTATAAAAGTGGGCGTGAGAGATAGGTAGATAGGTGTTTGATTTGAGTGTTCAATGATAAGTATTAATGTCCAAGTGTTTAGAGTCCGAGTATCTCTGCAGCTGACTGTCCAAGTCTTGAATTTTCCGATTACACACTCGGATACTGTGACACTCGAACTACTTTCATATTCAATGACACCAGCGTTAGTGTCCAACTCTGAGTGTCTCACAATTAGAGTTTTTCAGCTTCAAAGTTTCTCAGTAGCAAGATAGGCTATAGATGTCTCTGAGTATTCAGTTAAATATATATTTAGGAGTTAATTTGTTTAATTAAATTCAAAATATTTCTATTAAAATACAAAACACATTTCAATATTCCTTACAATAACTGATAGATATTGTGACGCGCGTTCTACAATTCTCATTTTTGAATAATTTTAATATTTTATCGTCGATCTAATTGGCCACGGTGATGATAATTGTAATACATATAAGGGTTCTTAAATAAATATTTAAACTTTTTCGTTTCATCCACAACACCTATACGACGAGGACCAAACAAAGTATACAATAGAAAGCGACTGACACAACTACGGGAGTTCACTGCGTATGTCTAATATTTATTATGTCCGTTTTCAGTTGTATTGAGCTGCAAATGTCAAAGGGCTCCTTTTTTGCCTGTTAACTTAAACAGCTTTCAACAGATACTTCGGTCTACTATGAACGGTAAGGACACATCTTGTAATTATAAAATATTAGCATCACATGTTGATTCGCGATAGACTACAAAATGAATATATCAATATATATGACTTTTGCCCACTGTATCTTCTTACTTCTAAGGTTTTTTATTACAGTACTTCTTATTTAGTCATCTTAATCCCATTTCGCCGCCTGCGCCTCTGGTCTTATACGTCTATTACCTGTGGCTTATTATTGTGTTGCTGTTCATTTTTATTTTGTTCTGTATATTCTATCACAGGCAATACCTACCGATGGAGCTAGAATCGGATGAATAAGATTGACTATACAAAACCTAATGATTTGGACTTGTTTTGTTAGAACTTTAAACTGCATATGTGCACATCTAATAATTTATTAACGGCATTAAATTGAATCCGTGCCGACTCGTAACAATAAAAATATATATAAATATTGTATATATATATATATATATATATATATTATAAAATATATGAGCTCTTATATGCATTAGGGTTGACTTCTAATAGCTGGTCATATATCCACGTGCGCATTGCACGGGGAATCCCAGTCTACCTTGATGCACGTTCCCAAGTAGTGGGGTGTTGTGCGTAGTGCAGTTATCATCTTCAGTCACGATCACGATTTCAAAGCAATTGTTTTGTTTGCTACAACCTTAAACTACGGACTATAATACTAACACAATGCAATGCATACCCATTAAAGAATATAAGAAAATATGTATTTATTTTACTTTTAAATTGACTTAATATTTGAATTCTAGTGCCGACTGGAAGGTCATCTTCATTAGGCGATATCATGATTCAGCATTTTAGGTAAAATAAAATAATTTTTATTCATTTTATTATTTTATAATTATTTATATTCATTTTTTATTGCTGACGAACAGCAGATCGGCTGATGGCCCACTTATTAGTATAAGCAGGGGCACCGCGAATACGCTGCTGTCTCATAGGGGTACATGCAGGAACCTGGGCCACTAATACCGGAACACAACACAAGATTATTAAGGCGGTATACTTATACACCAGGGATGGTTGCCATCCAGATGGGCTTGGGGCCCTACCACGTAGCTAGGGTTGTTTTGTCGCTTTTTACGACAGGCCGACCCCGGCCGCAGAGTTTAGTATTCTTACTCCGCCCCTGCATGGAGAAGTAGAATTGCACCTTTTGGGAACAATGTGATTGCTCTCGTAAAATTTACTCCTAGCGTCGCAAACATCTATAGGCAACGGTAACTGCTTACTATTAAGTGATCCGTCAGCCTGTCTGCTGTTCTTCAGTAATAATATAAAACTATCTAGAAATATCTATTAAAAGTGTTGTTATAAAAATAATAGAGGCTTCTGTTAGTCTTAAAATTCATTATACTGAATATTAAATCTACATAAGTTATCAGCGAAAACTTCTTTAAAATATTACAGAAAAAACCACATAAATTAATTTTATCTGTAATTTTTTTAGCTTGAATTCTACAACACCGACGTCCTACCACATGGCTCACATTGATAGGCTGCTTTCGGACCCTAACTTCAATTCAACCAAGCCTACCGTCTTGTATGCCCATGGGTAATTTGTTTTTATACAACTTCTAAGAAACCTATTGCTTAGAATTGAACCTTTCATTCTGCTCCTTATATGTACAATATCCGTTTAAACCCTTACACTCGACCGGAAAAATTCCCTCTGTCGGCAACAGTACGTGCGTGCCGTACTACGTACGTTTAAAGCGGGGATCAAAGCCCGGGTAAGTCCTTTCCTTCATTGCCCTCACAAATTTTCAATCAACTTAAATTTTTACTACCTATATTTTGTATTTTTTTTACTAATAATAACAGATTCATCAGTTTGTGAAAAGGCAAGCACTTGCTTTCACACTGACAATGTACAATAAGTAATACGTAAATCAATAGGAGATAATCATTTTTCTTTCTCAAGAAATAACTCATAACTTTTACTTCTATACTTGGGCCTCGTCAAGGGTCTAGACCCTTGCTTAAGGTGAATTGGCAGCTGATATTGATGTGCAGGTCTCCTTGCGACGTTTAGTTTACTGTTAATTCTTAGCAATACTATAATATGCGAATCGTGTAAGATAAACTGCCTCAGCTGTGTATACCGCGGCAAGAATCGAGCCCGTGGCTACTATTCACAAAACCATTCCTAGGTAATAAAAGGTGACGGTTGTCTGGATGAAATCTGTATTAGTGATAAGACCGCCTATTGTATATTTGTTTAGTTTGTGTCTATGTTTATTTTATTACTTTCTGCGTGCTCTGACGAATATTCTATTCTACTAAAAGGCAACTTAGGAAATAACATGTAATAAGGGGACACTTAATAATTTAAAACAATAACAGGCCATAACGTCCCACAACTGGGCTCGGGTCATCCCACGGCACGGGCAGTGTACCCGCCACACTTGTCCAAGTTGGTATGCAGGTTTTCTCACAATGTTTTCTTTCATCGTCAGTACATGGCAATTACCGCGATTCTAACCCGGGATCCTTTGATTGGCCCCGGGTGTAATACCAGTGAGATACCAGTATTATTATTACCCAATTCTCATTTACGGCCATAAAGATAATGTAATTTGATTTTGTAAGAGGCAAAGGAAATCGAACCTCTGGCTCCGAAGTTTTTAATTTCTTTCGCAATTAATATTTTGCATTTTCATGATTGTATCCGTGCAGAGGAGGAGAAAGAATACTGAGCTCTGCAACTGGGGTCCGCTTATCGTAAAAAGCGACTAAACAACAACAAGCCCGTCTGGATGGAAACCACTCCTGGTTTTTTAAATATGCCGCCATAATGACCTTGTATTGTGTTTCGGCCTACGGTTGGCATGGCCTGGCATAAGTAACCAGATTCCAGTACCACTTCGCGGATAGCAGCGTATTTGCGATGCCTTTGGATTTGCTTACAGCAATAAAAAGAATGATGACTAATGTAATTCTTCCTGGAAGGTATGTGGAGCTAACAAGTGATGAGAGCGTCTTGGTCGTCATTACGGCGTTCATGAACCACGGCGGATATAATGTCTTGGCTCTGGACTGGTCCAATTTGGCGTTCGGCAATTATGTTAACGTGGCGTTAGATGTAGCTACGGTAAGTCTACCTCGCATAAAAGTGACCAAAAACTGACCCTACGACCATCCTCCTAAGGCTTGGAATATTTAAGGTTTTACCTAGTCCAGTCATGAGTTGTGTCCAGTCATGTTACTAATGATATATTTTTAATGAAGCAATAAATACTTTTGTAGTACCTGTAATAAATCAATTATCATGTCACTATCGACAGTTCCATCACAAAGTAGTTTGTGCAATATACTCGTATAACTGTTCTGTTTTGTTTAACGCTCCACTCCATATACTTTGATAAAATATATCGTATTATGATAAAGTAATCCGTAGGTTACTGAAGATCGTATAGAAAAACGTATCCCAAATCTGATATGAGTAATAGTTATTCATTTAAATTGGCATAATATTTATGGCCAAACTATATACAAGGTATAGATTTTTTTTATTGTAGAGGATCAGCAGACAGTGACAGTCCACTTAACAGTAAGCAGTTACCGTCGCCTATGGATTTTTACGGAGGGGCACCGCGATCACGCTACTGTCCCATAGGGGTACGGGACCTGGGTCACTAATGTCGAAACAACTCAAGGTTATTATGGCCGCATACTTAAGACCAAAGGTGGTTGACATCCAGACGGGCTTGGGGCCCTACCACGTAGTTAGGTTGCCTTGTCGCCTTTTACGACAGACCGACCCTCGCCGCAGGGGTTGGTATTCTTACCCCGACCCTGCATTCAGAAAAATAGGTTATAGTTAAGAATATATTAGAGAATGTAAGAGGCTCTACTGAAACTGGTCCAAGGCAACCTTTCTCACTAGCTGGTGCACCTTTCCAAATAACGAAAAGATTTTAGCGTACTTAATTGAGGAAGCCAAGTCTATCCCATTTATGTTCTTGGGCGAACTAGAAAGAACAGGAGTGTTATGCAGGGTCACCGGCGAGTAACTCCTCAATGCTTCGGATGAGATCGGCATTTTAGGCATGGATTATATTTACTTACACTGAACTACAATTTATAACAATATAAAACGACAATTATAACAATATACCTTTAGACTTTTCCTTCAGCATATATTTTTTTTAATTCATCAATAATATTAGGTAGGCAATGTAACTGCACAAGCGATCAGGAAGTTGCTCAATGGTGGCTTGTCTTTGCAAGGTCTTCATTTCGTCGGACATTCCCTTGGCTGTCACTTAATAGCTACCACAGCCAGGATATTAGCCAAAGAAGGATATCGAGTACCCAGGTATAGTCATACAGATCCTTTAAATCATTCATAATTCATCATAATCGATTTAAGCGATAAGAGCGCTAATTTCTCATCGTAATTTTTTATACGACACAAGAAAGAAGAATCGTTTTTCTAATGCAGAAATGAATCTACCTATCATTACATCTTCAAATTGGTCAACTAAATATTTATATGATAAGACAGAAGTAATGATTAACTTTATAATTATAGGCTAACAGCCCTAGACCCCGCCTATCCAGGCTTCTACCCCGCGGTTCTTGGAACTCCCATAAACTACAAAGATGCGAAGTTTGTGGATATCATACACACGGACGGCGGAGGATACGGTACTCCTACAAAGTCAGGTCACACAGATTTCTGGCCTAATGGCGGGCAGGCCAAGCAGCCTGGCTGCCCTTCTGCCACTGTGCCGCTTTCTGATGAAGGTAATTATATATAATATATAAATATACTGTGACAGTACTGTGATGTGGGAACAAATGCCATACAACTTCTGCTGCGGCCCGCCAGGAGGGGTAGACCCAGGAAGTGCTGACTTGACGTCGTAAAGGGTGATATGTATGTCAATGGACTCATTTCAAGTATTTTTAATGCTGTATCACAGCAGAGAGGCTGACGGACCGCTTAGAATTTAGCAGTTACCGTCGCCTATGGGTGTTTGCAACGCGAGTGGCATCGTGAACGCGCTGCTGCCCCATAAGGGTAGGAACTTAGGTCACTAATGCCGGAACACAACACAAGATTATTATGGCGGCATACTTAAGACCAAAGGTGGTCGCCATCCAGACGGGGTTAAGGCCCCACCACGTAAGTAGCTAGGGTGGGTTGTTTTGTCGCCTTTTACGACAGGCTGACCCCGGCCGCAGAGGTTAGTATTCTTTCTCCGCCCCTGCACGGATAAAGATGCCGAAGATTTGCGAAGTGGAGAAGAAAAAGTCGGAAAGCGGACCTCGAGCACGAAAGCGGAAGTTTGTTTTGGAACGGGGATTGAACTCTAGGATGATGTACTATGACAATTGACAAGGCCAATTCGTTCTAAAGCAAGAACTAGGTGCTTTCTTGTATTTACTTATTTATACCATATAGATATTTGTTTCTTGTATATAAATGCATATAATGCCACCCTATCTAATTCTGATAATAACGAGGATAAAAAGTTCTGTAAACACACAGACCGTAAAGAAATGGCACCATTCAGTTTCATCGTGATTTCAACCGCAATTCATTAAATTAAAAACTTAACAATGAAATTTTAGATTTCTGCAGTCACTGGCGGTCTTGGGCTTTTTGGGCTGAATCTGTGGCAGGTGGAGAGTTCTTTGCGAAGAAATGTGGAAACTATGATGATTTTTTAAAGGGGAAATGCAAGGATGCACCACTTGTTACGATGGGATTGCAGGCATCTCCCGAGTGAGTAATTAATATATGTACTTATATAAAATAAAAATTAATGCTATTTGAAACCACTGAAGCACCTTCTTACTGGGAAGGATTTTCGTATTATATTCTTCCAGAATAAATAAGTCTTATCCTTGGAAATAATCCATTATCATTAGTCTCTTCCTCCTGCTGGAAGTATCAACATATAAGTTTTCTCTTAATGTTTTTCTTCATCAGTGTGTAATAATCGTGAAGTGAATCTCTTCTTCCTACCCTTCGGCCGACACATGCTCTCTTCTTCCAGTTTCCTCTGTTAGCCGTCATCTAATCTGTTTCGTTCGTCATCCATCTTTTGTTTGGTCTCTCTCCTTTTGTGTCCAACTTCTCTCATTTCTAACATTATCCTAGCAATGGCAGATGTGACAAAATTCTTTTGAAATTGTAAAATTTTTATACCTGACGCACCTGAGGATCTCTAAAGGCAGCTGCTTTAGCTTAGTGAGTTCCCATTCCATAAATAGTAGGTTTATACCTAGGAATGGAAGACTCTACATTTTGGCTATGGTAAAATATACACTGGTAGCTTTTCACAGGTTTTACGTTATATTGACATTCCTATCTCCGTAGCATATAAAACCTATTTTTCATAAATCATATATAATATAATAATAAAAGTAAGTGCACAAAACAGCAGTCGATTTGATACAAGTTCCTCCAGGCATCGAATCCCAAGCTCCACCCAGGGTTAGGATTCACCCAGAATTTATCAGCTTTATGTATGAATTTATAAGCTAATGGTGATATTGCTTTAACAGCTATATTAAATTTAAGGCAAGTAAAGGGTTTTTCAACAAGATCTTTGTTTTCTAAAACAAAATAAAATAATAAATTTAGATGAAGATGATTCAAATTTTGATTGTATTACGAAGAGAAAAGTTCGGCAATTATGAATGAAAAATGATATCTGGCAAATGCCCACCACGACCACGCTGACAGATGTCGATTCTTTCATCATAGTTTTTAATCATTATTCTGAAAAAATATTTTTTTCAGTCGTAGCCCATTTTCACTTGTCAGGGCACGTCAACAAGCAAAATTGCCGCAATTGTGCTTCTGAAAATCCTAGAGCGATTATTGAAAAGCTTTTGCATGCTCAACATGTCACTGTATGGTGCGCTATGTGGTCTGGAGGCGTGATTGGGCCGTTTTCGAAGATGAGGCTGGAAATGCGGTAACGGTCAATGGATCACGCTATCGCGAGATGTTAGTAACTCAATTTTGGCCTATTATTAATGACGTGGATATCACTGACATGTGGTTTCAACAGGACGGTGCCAATGTCACACAGCCAATGAAATGATCCATTTATTGTAAACCAAATTTACCGATCGCATAATTTCACAAAAATCTGTTAAGTTGCCAGCCAGATCGTGTGATTTAATACCACTGGATTATTTTTGTGGGGCTATGTTAAGAACAGAGTCTATACGGAGCCAATCGAATCGATTGCAGCCTTAGAACTCAAAATCCGCTAAGTGATTAACGAAATAGAGCCGCCATTTTGTCAAAAAGTGATTAAAAACTTTGATTAAAGAATCGACATCTGTCAGCGTGGTCGTGGTGGGCATTTGCCAGATATCATTTTTCATTCATAATTGCCGAACTTTTTTCTTCGTAATACAATCAAAATTTGAATCATCTTCATCTAAATTTATTGTTTTATTTCGTTTTAGAAAACAAATGTTCTTGTTGATAAACCCTAAATTAGTTATTTTCAAAATACAATTTTTAATTTAAACATTTCTTGTTCCAGCCTCCGTGGAAACTTTTATCTTAGGACTGCGGCAAAATCACCCTATAGTTTGGGAAAAACCGGTGCTCAATGATAATATTTTCATGTCTATTTCAATAAATTTAATAGTAATAAAGTATCACAATATAATTTAAAACTTAAATATGTATTATTATTATATGTAATTTATTGAATATTAAATGTCTAACATGTCTATAAAATAATTAAATGTTATTCAAGAGTTTATTGTTGTCCATTTCAATAATCTAAGAATACTAAAATATTTAAAACTAACTCATATTCAAACGTATTATGAACATTTTAACAAATTATAATTAAGAAGGTAAATTAATCTGTGAAAATAAAAACTTGAAATACATGGTATGTGTTCTAATGGACCATTTTGATTTGACCAAACCAGAATAAGGGTTTTAATCATATCCGTACGAATTTAGGCCAGAGCACTGTTACATTATGATCATATAAAGTTTATTTGTCATAATAATTACCTCAAATTATTATTATATTCATTTATTTCTATCAAAAACTTGTCTTTATTTGAGTAAGAATACAAACCCCAGTGGCCGAGGTCGGCATGTCGTAAAAGGCGGCAAAACAGCCCACCTCTAGACATGTGGTAGGGTCCCAAGCCCGTTTGGGTAGCAACCACCCTTGGTCTTAAGTATGCCGCCATAATAACCTTGTGTTGTGTTCCAGCATTAGTGACCCTGATTCCTAAGCCCCAGCGTGTTCGCGATGCTCCTAGCGTCGCAAATATCCATATGCGAAAGTAACTGTTTTTTTTATTGCTGTAGGACAGCAGACAGGCTGACGGCCCGCTTAGAATTTAGCAGTTACCGTCGCCTATGGGTGTTTGCAACGCCAGTGACATTGCGAACACGCTGCTACCCCATAAGGGTACAGGAACTTGTGTCACTAATGCCGGAACACAACACAAGCTTAATATGGCGGCATACTTAAGACCAAAGGTGGTCGCCATCCAGATGGGCTTGAGGCCCTACCACGTAGCTAGGCTGGGTTGTTTTGTCGCCTTTTACGACAGGCCGACCCCGGCCGCAGAGTTAGTTCTTTCTCCGCCCCTGCACGGATAAATACTGCTTACTCTTAAGTGAGCCTTCAACCTGTCTGTTGTTCTTCAGCAATAAAAAGAGCTTTTGGAGACTTTTCAGCCTCGTGTATTATGATTTTCTGAAAGACATTATTTATATTACTTTCTACAAAATTTCTAGGGCTAGGATATCCTACCAGATATCTGGTGTTTGTTACGTTTCATAAAACTGTAATATTTGTTATGTCCTGTAGATACCAAATATCTCAACGAAATCATTAAACGCTGGGTCAAAATTTGTGTATTTGACAAGTTTCTATTCAATATGGATTCCAAGATGGCGGTCACGCTACTACAAATAAGATAGCGTCGATATATTGAGTCATATAGTTGATCTTGACTAGAGCTGCTGGTGCTCAATATACTCTGTCATATATCATTAACATTTTTAAGCATGTACACTAAGAAGAGTAAACGTCCAAAATAAATATTGATAATCATTTTTCACTTTTAATCTCTTGCCTGACATCATGCATACTATCTGGTAACACACTACCTTTAGTTTCTGGCAACCAAAAACAACAAATACCAGCGAAAATTGGCGTTAAACCGAAAATAACAGTTGGCAGCCATGGCAAAGTCATAGACAAGTTGGATATAAATGGAGCAACCATAGAGCCAACTCTCATGGAGGTGGAACACGCTCCCATTCCCATATTCCTGACAACTGTTGGGAATAATTCTGAAGTATAAATGTATATTGTTGAAGCCACAATCGCAGTACAACTGACACCTAACGTTCCAAGGGTCAAGGTGATCCAGAACTTGTTTGGAACAAAAGCAAGGACCACGACACAGACACCCCCAAGAACGAAGAATGTTGATGTCGTCTTCTTTCTGCCGAAGCGGCTGATCAGCCATATTGAAAGGAGATTTGAAGGTATCTAAAAATTAAAAAAAGTTAAAAAAAACAATAAGTATATATAATAGTTTGCTAATTATTCATGATGATAATTCTCACGGATATGTGCAACGACTCGTAAGCTAATAAAAGCTGTTCCTCTGTACCCATTCGCCTACTTTCTACGCTCGTGATTACTTTTGACCTCGCTTTGATATATTTTTAAGCTGAGTGGTCGTGGTTGTGATGGTTGCAGTGGTCGGCAACCTGCAGCTCTTTGGCTCCTCGGTTATGGCTCTTCCGCGAAGTGTTTAGTCCAGGCACGGAATTACTATTATCTATAATCTATAATTAAATATTACTTATTATCTATAATTACTTCCGTAATAATGTCTCTTATTAAAGTAAAGCTTTTTTATTGCTGTAGGACAGAAAACAGGCTGACGGTCCGCTTAGAATTTAGCAGTTACCGTCGCCTATGGGTGTTTGCAACGCCAGTGGCATTACGAACACGCTGCTGTCTCATAAGGGTTGGTTCACTAATGCCGGAATATAACACAAGGTTATTATGGCGGCATACTTAAGACCAAAGGTAGTCGCCATCCAGACGGGCTTGGAGCCCTACCACGTAGCTAGGGTGGGTTGTTTGTCGCCTTATACGACAGGCCGACCTCGGCCGCAGAGGTTAGAATGCTTTCTCCGCCCCTGCACGGATAAAAGGTGGTTTAAAAGCTTATGTTTAAAAAGGGTCTTTGAATAAATTTCAATTGTGTATTATATATATTTGAATTTTTTGGATAACAAGGTTGCCGACCATGGAGCATGAGAAATTGCACGGCCCACTAAATAAAAAGTGATCTTCGTTGTCTATTGATCTTTAAAACATTTCAACATTACCGAGAAAGGTTACGAACATTACGTAAGAAGAAGAAATGAATCAGGAGAGTGGTAATATAATAGGGGATAGAAAAAAATTATCAGGAAAGAGAATAAATAATCGAACTGGAGAAGGAGAACAGAAGTAGGCTGGAGAAAAAAAAAGCTTCAGCAAAATAAGTGGACATCTTTTAAAATCTGATTAGGGATCCAATCTCGGATTAGTATTTTACCAACCTGTATCGCTCCTGCAGCCGCAACACTAACAAAAGCATCGGGGCTGGTCTGACTTATGTACTGGTTGAAGCCAAAGAAAGTGACCCCCGTGATGAGCCACATGATGCAAAGACAAATGGTCTTCTTCCGCAGTGATGAGCCAAACAGGTCTGAGTAGTTTGGCTTAGGATCGTCTGAGCTAGATACTTCCTCTGCCAATTTCTTTAAGGTGTCTTCGATTTTTGATGTTGGTAGGTTATTTCTGAAATAAATTACATTACACTTTATTACGAGGAGAATAGAGTATCAAAGGACGCCATCAAGTTTTTCTTTTAGCATTAGGATGTGGATTATGCATCTGTTACAAATTATGCGACTTTTTGATCAAGAAAAAGACTCGGACATTTACTGGAAAATATGAGCAGAAGTTTTATTCTCTGACTCAACTAAACTCAAGGTTCCGTCATATGTAACGGGGTGCTATCATAACTTTTATTGGAAGTCGTAAAAGTCAACAAATGGTTTAGTTTTTAGTTCACAGGAAGTTAAAACTCAGTTTTCGTTTCGAGGAAAATCTCCTTGCGGGTACATTGAATAAAATTTCAAATGCAACAGGATGAAAAGTTAAGTTTGATTACAATTAAATGAATAAATACTAGGCTCTAGTCTAATAATGTTAATAACCAGTCATTCATCTTCAGGTCTATTTAATAATCTGAATTTATTATAGACTTAATAATTATCTTTACAACACGTTGTTGTGTCTTGGTTTGTCGATCATATATTTTTGTATTATTTTATCTAATCAGTAATACAGAAAAACATTGGATTTACAGCAAGGTCTTGGAGACATTGTTTTTTTTTTAGAATTTTACTTTTCCTTGAGCCATCGTGGATTTTGTGCGTTTTTATTAGTAATAAAACTGGAATTAATATGTTATTTATAGATTTCGTGCTTTTTTTAAATAATTATATTAATTATTATATTAAAATGTTTGCAAGTACAGTATTATCTAATAAAGTAATAAAATAATTGTGATAGATAGATAAATATTGTCCCTTGATTTATAAGTCTGAATTTATATCTATAAGAATAGAGAAGAACCCAAATTAATTCTTTGGAAGGGAAGAATTGGCACTGGTACAGAAGTGTTTCATCAGCCACGCTAAGAAACTTAGTTATAAAGTGAGTTACTAGTACATACATAATGGCAGCTTTCTTCACAATTCTGGTAGCTTCGTCGACCCTTCCAACGCTCACCAGCCATCTTGGCGACTCGTTCAAAAGGAAGAAGTAGCCCAAGTATACTAGCGGAGGGATCGCCAAGGCCAGGCTGTATGTGTTCCAGTCTCGGAAGTAGAACGCGAACAGTGGGACTGTCATGTGTCCTGGAAATTCACAACTAAAATATATACGCGCTATGTTAATACAAGAATTTGTGCAGATAAACTTTTCAGTAGAAAATGGCCGTGAAACGTAGTGGAATGCTATTCTAGCAGCCGTTTTTTTGTAATTCTTAAAAATTAGTGTTCTTTTGACGGCTGGAGCAGACGACCATACTATAATTTCAATGCCGATCTAACTATATTTACAGCTTATAATTCAATTGGTACCATATGAGAAATTGCAACTTGGATACGATTTGTATTTACTGTAGATTTTGTATTGAAAATTCACATTATCTCACTAGATAACGTTGATCTTGTAAGCAAGAGGCCTCTTGAAGTAAATCTTAGATTGAAACCGAATTATTTGGATTTAAAATTGTGAATCTATCACGTCTTATCTTTATATACAACTAGCTTATATACCAAAAATAAAATTATTTTTGTCAGTGGACCGAATTTTCATTTGTTGTTGGAGAATTAATAGTATTGGTACCGTTTGAATGCATTGCTTCTAACATTGTAACAGGCGCTTTATTTGTTCACCTCAATTTCACCTCCTTCAAGTTTTATTTTCGTGACAAAAAGTATCGTATGTCCTTCTCCAAGGTCTGATCTATCTCTACACCAAAATTTATCAAAATTGTTTTAGCGGCTTAGGTGTGAAAATGAAACGAAAACACAGACAGAGTTACTTTCACATAAATAAATATTAAGTAGTTATGTTTAGATTATCAAGGGGTGTTAGTGTAAAGTTAAATCCAATTTTGTTGGATTGCAACCCTTGTCCCACGGCTGCCACCTTGGAAAAAGGGGTTCAAATAGTTTTTATGGTTTATCTGACAAACTATGGGTCTCACAAAAAAAATTAGAACTTATTTTTTTACTTGGTTTGAACTTATTTTAAAAATTAATCATTCCAAAGTTTTGAGATGTCAAATCAATAATTAAGTAATAACAATATTGAATTACCAATAATTAAAAACATTTATATTATCATAAAAGAATGCAAATATGATTACAAATTATGGCAAATGATTAATATTTATGTATAGTTATGAATACTGAAGAATAACAGCAGTTTCGCAGCGCTGTAAAATGAATAACTACTACTGAATAAATTTAGTTTATAATGAAAATTATTCCTTAAAACACCATTCTATAAAAATGGTTTAGTGTAATTTTTTTTGTAAAATGAATAGTAAAAAAGTTATATCGTCATATGTTATAGTTTTTAGTTAAATTTTTTTTTTTCTAAAATTTTCAGGAATTTTTGCTTATAACTTTTATTTATGGTTCTACGACTGAAAGTTACTTGACAAAAGTTGTAGATAATTTTATTTGTAACAAATAATGTTAAATAATTTTTTGTGAGACCTATCAGATAACCATAAAAACCATTTGAACCCCTATTTCCAAGATGGCGGCCGTAGGACACAAGGGAAAACCCCACAAACTTGGATTTAACTTTACACCAACCCCCCCTTGATATCTAAAAAATTAAATTGCGTCCTCTGACAAATTCAACCCCAAATGTAACTTTTCAATGGACTATATTCTCCAAACGGTTTGAGCCATTTTAAGGAAATTTTTTGTGCGTGTTCAAGTGGATTCGAAATTTTATTAAATTATTATTGGCAGAACAACGTTTGCTGGATCTGCTAGTCTATTATATTTGAATATGAAGTTACTTGCCTATTATGAAAGGTATTTGGAACAAACACCCAACCACTTCGCGATATTTGGCTCCAATGGTTTCCATGACGATCACAAAGGAGATCACCATAGTCCCAGCAGTGGCCATTCCCCAGAAGAACCTTAACGCGGTGAAGATTTCGTAATTTGGAGAATATGGGATCCCGAAACCGAGTCCTATGAGAGCCGTTATTGATAACAGAAACGTATGTTTTCTGCCATATCTGAAAATTTAAAACGACATATTATTTTTGATGTAAAACATCTCTAGCGGTTGATCAGATCGCCTGTTACCGTGATGACGC
Organism: Malacosoma neustria; assembly: GCA_963693495.1. Classification (NCBI taxonomy): domain Eukaryota; kingdom Metazoa; phylum Arthropoda; class Insecta; order Lepidoptera; family Lasiocampidae; genus Malacosoma; species Malacosoma neustria. Next base: position 15,628,860 of record OY856390.1, read on the forward strand.
GTGGCCACGGCATAGAAAGCAAAACAATACTGTGACACACTGTACTGTACTGTGTGTAATATTTAGTAAGAAGTTGTGTTTCTGTTAAGTTGTATTTCTTAGTATATACCTAAGCATTATCAAAGTATTAAATTGAATATAGAAATAAGTATAGTGGGAGTATTCATTCAGCGATATCTTATCCCAAATGAAGTAGCGTAGCATTTGTGCACACCACATTTATACTTTTCTTTTGTAAATAAATACGTATTATACATAAACACCCAGAAGCGATTTTATCCGTGCAGGGGCGGAAAAAGAATACCAACCTCTGCGGCCGAGGTCGGCCTGTTGTAAAGGCGACAAAACAACCCTACGTGGTAGGGTCTCAAGCCCGTCTGGATGGCGACCACTTTTGGTCTTAACTATGCCGCCATAATAACCTTGTGCTGTGTTCCGGCATTAGTAACCCAAGTTTCTGTACCCTTATGCACAGCAGAGGTTTCGGCACATAGGCGACGGTAACTCCTAAATTCTAAACGGGCCGTCAGCCGTCTGCTGCCCATTAAAAAGAAGAGAGACAGAAATCAAACTTGTGACCTCCATAACCGTACCAAAGAGTACCCGTTACCCTACGCAGGATGTCAAAATAGTTATTTCATACGAAACAGCCAATATCTACTGGTCTAATTTGATCTTATATAACATTGGCTCTCAACGGTAAGCCCTCAATTTTTTTTATTACAAGAACGGCAGACAAGCTGACGGCTCACTTAATAATAAGCAGTTACCATCGCCTATGGATGTTTGCGACACTAAAGACACCGCGAACACACTGCTGTCCCATAGGGGTACAGGAACCTGGTTCGCTAATGCCGGAACACAACACAAGATTATTATGGCGGCATAAGTAAGACCAAAGATGGTCGCCATCCAGACGGGGTTAAGGCCCCACCACGTAAGTACCTAGGGTGGGTTGTTTTGTCGCCTTTTACGACAGGTCGACCCCGGCTGTAGAGGTTAGTATTCTTTCTCCGCCCCTGCACGGATAAAAACAGCCATTCTATTCTCATGTATTTTCTTTATTATTATTTCTTTTCATTAAAATAAATTGTGTGCAAATGTTTCCAACCGACTTATGGATAGTAATACTGGCGTTCAAATTACTACGTTCCTTACTTACCTGTCAGACAAGAATCCAAAAATAATACTCCCAATCAATATTCCTAGTTGAAGAACTGTCTGAGTGAAACTGGCCAACCACCGCCTGTCACATATCAGGTCCCACTCAGTGACAATAGTATTTCCAAACGGACTACTATCGTAACTGTATTCAATACAATTGTCATAACAGGTATTGTTAACAACAGTTAAATTTGAGCTTAAATTCGAACACCAGAAAGTTATGTTTGGTGTTAGGAAAAGTATTGCCATCTGCACCCATCCTGATGATAGTTTCACCAATGAAACTGTTGCAAATACCAGCAATTGCCATCTACCGAATTCTCCCACTAATGTTGCAAACTTATCTTCTTTTTGCGTATGTTGTACTTGTGTTGTTATTATTTGAACCATCTTTTATTCTTGTGTTCTACTAGTATTAGTTGAAAATTGAATATTTTCTTCAATACTTTGTTTTATCTAAGTCTTTCTTTGATCTAAAAATGTTACTTTTCTGTAGTTAGCTATCGATATCGTGCCAGTGGTTAGTGAACAAACCAAGATTTTGTAGTAATCGTAAAAAGTATAGATTTCATCATATAAATGTTCTTTTTAAAGGTGTTATTGTAAAATTAATCTGTTGTGTGTTATAATTACTATGTATATTTTTCCGTAATAATTATATTTCATTGAAATTGATGTTATTTTTATTTTAAATAAAATATTTATCTGATGAATTAATTTTTAGTTCATGTAACATATACACATGTTAATTGTTTTATTATTTAAATTGTTGTAATGCTTCAGGTCCTGTTGCATTCTGAAATGAAAAGATCATAATATTAATTTCTGTATTATTACCAGCTTCGATTTGGTTTTTTGGTTGTAGAAACCAATCAGTGTTTATTTTAGTTTATTGCGCCCGCCTGCTGTCTTCGTGCTTTCCCCAGGAAGGGACAATTTACCCATCACATCACGCTAGAATAAGGCGTACAGGTATACAGGTTTCCTCGCGATGTTTTATTTCATCGCCATTGCGTAGCAATTTTTGATTTTTTTTTCATTGCTGTAGGCCAGCGGACAGGCTGACGGCCTACTTAGAGTTTAGCATTTACCGTTGCCTATGGGTATTTGCAACGCCAGTGGCATCACAAACACGTTGCTGTCCCATAAGGGTACAGGAACTTGGGTTACTAATGCCAGAACGCAACACAAACTTATTAGAGCGACATACTTAAGACAAGATTGGGTGTTTAGTCTACTAGAGTGATACCACTTGACTACTACGTACTTTGTATATTTTTTATACGAAAGCGTTGTTTAGGACCCAGGCCGATAAGCTGACGACCTGTTCAAGGTTGTCGGTCGGGGCTGGGTGGCAAAGACACGGGGCCGGGATGCGTGGCGCAAACGGAGGCCTACGTCCAGCAGTGGACAACGATAGACTGACTACCGAAATTTTTGTCATATATATTTATCCTTAATTTATATACTCGTAGCAAAAACCTTCATTCAAAATGATTATAATTAGTAAAACTTTTTGGTCATTAGATACGGAGGTCCCGCGTGAGATGATGATACAATAACTTGCTAAAATTTTAGCAAGTCTTAATTGTTTTAGTGAGTTTTTCAGCATTGTTTCGCCCAAATGAAAACCGAATGTACTCTTTTTTACAGTGAATATGTAATTGCAAGGTATAATCAATTGTCACCTCTTACGACTTTCTTGGAAGTATTCCTAATTTAACCCAGGTATTTCTAGTTGAATCCTAGTATTCTTGATAATTAAAAATCCTTGTATCCAATTCTAAATGATTATCGATTGTAAAATTCGATGGCATTGTTAAATCCAAATTTAAAGTTTAAAGATAGTTACATATTTGGAAATTTACATAAATCTCCGTACCAGGGTCAAATGAGGTCGCGGTTATGTTGACCTTTCTAATTACAATAGCAATAAGTAACCTCTCACTGATGTCCATAGAGGGCGTATAATTACACTTGTGAAATATTTCACAACGTGCAAATTGAAATTGAAATCATTGAAAAGGTTTTGTAAAGCATATTATATTTGATTTAGTTGTGTCGTAATTATTAGTTAATCCATCATCAATTTAATTTTTTTTACACTAAAGATTGTACTAGCATAATATTTTAGGTACATAAAATTTACTACCGGTAGTGTCTTAAACTGCACAGCAATCCTTTACAAGATTTTAGTGTCCGAGCAGATACGCAGAACTAAAATTCGTGTCTACAAAATTGTCATTAGATCAATTTTAATGTGTGGATGCGAAGCTTGGACTCAAACATGGAAAGAGGACAATAATCTGTTAGTGGTGGAAAAGAAGATTCTAGGATCGAAAAAAGCGGAACACGGGAGGTGGAGAGTCAGAAAGAACATAGAGATAGAAGACCTAGTGTTTGAACCCAACATTATTGGAAATACCAAAGCGGCTAGGCTACAGTGGCTCGGACGTCTAGAGAGAATGGGAGAAGATCGTGCCTTGAAGAAAGCATTCTTAGGACAAGAGGAGGCACCCGATTGGACGTCCTAGATACCGCAGGGAAGACGTAGTAGTTCAAGACCGGCTCAATCTCCTACTGGCGAGAGCTCTTACAAGACCGAGAGGCATGGAGTGATCTGGTGTTGGAGGCCAAGACTGGTTTTGAGTCGTTGCGTCATCGTAGTTAGTTAAGGTCTTAAACTGTCATTACATCTGTAGTACCCCTTTGGAATTGTTACATTCAGAAACTACAAAAACGCATACACAATAAAAACGTATACGTTATAAGAAACTCAATTGCATTATTTTTGTTGTAATCAGCGCCTCTTTTAATTGCCGCTAGTTTAATTAAGTTATAAATATATGCGGTTGTTATGAATACATAATAATCGTAATTATTTCAACTTTAGGTCATTACTTTTGGGTTTTGCTATATGTGGAAACAATTATTTGAAAACTAAACATTTTATTAAGTTTCTAAATAGTTAATCAACTGACTATTTGTGGGAGCTTCTTAAAATTCATATGTTGTTTAGGGGCTGTCCATTAATCACGTGAGGCTCGAAAGGGGGGGGGGGGAGGGGTCCATAAAAATCACGAAATATCACAAGAGGGGAGGGGGGAGTGTAATAATATGTCACGTGTATTTATTTTTTCGGCAAACGCGTACAAAATCGAATTTAGCACTGTGCCAACTTGCAAGATAGTTATCCAGTTATTGGTGTTGTTATTGGTTCGAGGACACTGTACATTAAATTATGTTCATTGTTCATGTATTAGTATAAAAAGTTTTGCATTTCTTTCATTATTTTTATGTCAGTCAAAAACAACCTGTAACCTTTCTGTGTACCTCTTTTTCTATAATAAAATTAGATGATACTTAAAATTAAGATCCTTTGTAGGTACTAAAAATACACGTGATAAAGGGGAGGGGGGGGCAGGGCCGTGCCTGACGGGCGTTCATTGCGTGCACCGCACGCAGGCGGCCGAAATTAAGAGGCGGCCAAATCGTTACAAGTTGTTTACTGGGCAAAAATACAATCGGTTTGTTTTCATTAAGATACGAAGTAAAAACAGTTTCTCTAATCTAATCTATCTAAAAAGAGTTTCTCAGAAATAAGAAATGTATAAAAACTGATTATGTCGTTGTAGTATTTATATACCTAGTCATGCAGCGAATCCGAATTTTTTCGAACATTGCACGAGCGAAGAGCCGAAATAGTTTTTTCAATTGACCGGCGTCGCGTAAGCGGTCTTATTCGTCTTATTAGTCGTATTAGTCTATAGACTAGCGAGGATAAATCGTTTTTTGTGTCCTGTGTGTGATCCGATATTATTAAAGTCTTTAATTTAACGCAGGGGTCGGCGCGACCGTGCACGATCGAGCTGATTTTCGAAAAGCTCCGCCTCCCACCACCCCCTTACGTTCTCACTTCCGCGCGATACCTACAAGCCTCCAGAGCCTCAAGAGTGTACTCTTAACGTAGAGTAACGCGGGGCCTTCATATTACGAAAATATTATCAAAATTACAAAAATTTCATTCAATTATTTTAAAGCAAAATCTAAAATTTAAAAATCAATAGTTTAAAATTTAAAACTGAATAATATTTTTGTAATTTTGATAATATTTTCGTAATATGAAGGCCCCGCATTACACTACGTTAAGACTACGCTCTTGAGGCTCTGGAGGCTTGTAGGTATCGCGCGGAAGTGAGAACGTAAGGGGGTGGTGGGAGGCGGAGCTTTTCGAAAATCAGCTCGATCGTGCACGGTCGCGCCGACCCCTGATTTAATAATAAAGCCCTTTATTCAGACCCACTTAGTATCTATTTACAAAATACTAATAACTAAAAACTATGAGTATGGTTATACAAATATTTTTGTTGCTAAATTAATCTATTCTATTCTAATGCTTATTTTTTTGTAGGTCTGTTTGCCAATCGGCAAAGGCCTCCTCCAACCTTTTTCATTCCTGTTTTTCTTGAGCCACTCTATTCCACGTTACTCCTGCTACTTGCCTAGTTAAGTTTTCTTCGTTTTTTAGAGTAAGGGTATTGAGTGCTGCAATATATTTTTTTTCTTTTCTTTTTTGGAATGTTGGAGGGTTGTGGTCTTCATCCCCCACGAGGACCAGTCGGATTGGGGGAGATTGTGTTTTTACATTTTGTTGGTTTTCGTAGTTTGTTCGAATTTCCGGTGTTCCGAATGTTAGTTGTTATTAGTTCTTGCGTGTGGAAATATTGGTTAGATAGTTTGAATTACTTCTCATTGCCTCGAAGGCGTTCGTTCTGTTGTTTTTGAGAGAGCTCAGCGATTGTAGTTTTTTGGGCTGAGTTTTTGACGGTGATTGTGGTGAGGCAGATTGTTCTCTTTTCCTTTTATCATTGTTGGTGTCAGATTTTTTAATTATAATTTTATCATATTTCAGAAAAGCTATGTTTCCTTTTTTCCTCTCTTCTAGTAGTTGCGGTAGTAGGGCTTTTCTTTTCTCTAATACTTCTTTCGAATAATCCTCCGATATGTAAATTCCGTTTAGGTTCTTTTTGTTTCTCATAATTTCGTTCTTTTTCCATTCGCTTAAAAAGGAACATAGTACAGGTCTCGGTTTGTTCTCGGCTTTTATTTTCCCTAAGCGGTATAATTTGTTTATTTCATTTTCTTCTAACTTAATGTTTAATTCTTTTTTGAAGTGTTCCTTTATATTATGGAATAACTCAGCTGTTGAATTTTCGTCCTCTGCTAATCCAAAAATAATTAGGTTATTACTTTTCTTTTCCCTATTTAAATTTTCTATCTCCTTCTCTAATTTGCCAATTTTTTCTTTTAGTTTCTCGTTTTCCTCCTTTATAGGCATTAGTTTTTCATCAATTTGTTCTATAATATTTTTTGTAAGAGATTCTGTTAATTCAATTGTCTGATTTTTCATTTCCATTTTCATTTTTTCAAATAATATTTCAAATTGTCCCTCCATAATGTCAGGTCAAGTTACGTGGAACGGAACGTAATAGTTATGGTAATTTTGGGTTTTCTTGTTCTGGCAACACTGTCTAGTATCCAGGCCATAAAATTACAACCGAACCGAGTGACAGAGTGACGTCAAAGTATCAGTGACATTAGACTGACAGTTGGAGTTACGTGCAACTTTATGTCAAAATAGCAATTAATTTTCTAACCTCGTATGTTGTTATGGATCTTCAATTTCACTTTACTGGACAGATGTAGTGAGAATTCGACGGATGGTTTACTTCGGATCTACCACGGCAACTGTAGTGTTGTTTTTAACGGTGTTTCTGTTCAAATGTATCGTATAACCCTTTAAATATTTGATTTTCTAGCAGTATAATCACAACGCTGTTTGCACTTTGACAACCGGAACCGGAATCCGACCCCTGATTTAAAGAATAAAAATAAATTGCTTTATTCCTGAAAACTTTTAATTGTGTGTTCGTGTGGTGAAATTTTATAAAAAGTTTATTTACTCGACAAAGACTGAAAAAGGTAATACACAAAAAATGTAAAATTTTGGCGGGTCTTTTTGGAGGGAAAAGGCCTTTTGATATGAAATTCTTAAATAAATATTAAAAAATATTTAATAATATTAAAAAAAATTTAAAAAAAATAATTAAATAATAATTAAAATAAATAATAAAATAGTGCAATTTAATATTAAATTACTTAAAATCTTCCTTAATTTATACTAAAAAATGAATATCTTTCTCATTTTGAATGCATTTATATAATAATTAAAAGTTGTTTGTTTGCATACGAGATTCTCTGTTTAAATCGCTCACAACCCGCCGATGGAAAATCAAGCATTTGAACTTGTGTAGTCGAAAGCAACTCTTTAAATTAAGCTTATGATTCCTTTTTATAATATCAATGTTATTGTTATTAAATGGAAGAAATTTACCTGACATTGAACTAGAAAACAGTTATATGTGGTTGAATTTTCCTCTCCGTTTTCATTTTCAAAATAAATCTTGACATATTTATGTTTAAAAATATGTTTTACTTAAAAAGCTTATAAATGATTTTCTTATCATGTCATCCTATGCGCATTAAAATATACATTAATTATAGATTTTAAGTAATTTAATATTAAATTGCGCTATTTTATTATTTATTTTAATTATTATTTAATTTTTTTTTTAATTTTTTATTTTTTAAACATTTTTAAAGGCCTACGAATGTCTGAAAGGAAAACGAAAAGATTGTCTGGAGCGCAATATAAAAGAAAGCGAGAGGAAAAGCAAAATGAAGCTAAAAAAATGTTTGGCTCATTAACAAAGTTTTTAGTAAAATCGCCAGAACCGGAAAGTAGTTGTAGTAGCCAATTAAATCCAATTGATGATTTGTTTTGCGATAAAAATGAAAATGAATTATCTGTCGAAAATGAAAAGGCTAATGACAATACTAGTAGTACCGACGAAATGGAAACAGAAGATAATAAGGATATCGATCTATACAATACCGATACCGCTGAAATTGATAAAGCATATTTTGCTATGTGTATGGATTTAAATGATCCAGCTTGCTGGCCTTTAACAATTACCACTAAAATATTGGATATATTAATCGAAAAAGGACCCATACAAAATAAACAATCTACATATCCAATTAATGAATTGGGAAGATCATTTTCATCAACTTATTTCTATAGAAAAATGCCAAATGGTGAAAAATTTAATCGTGAGTGGTTAATCTATTCTCCAAAAACGGATTCCATATTTTGCTTCTGTTGTAAATTATTTGGCAAACAAGAAATAAAATTAGTTAATGAAGGCTTCAATGATTGGCAACACACATCTGATAATTTATCTCGTCATGAAAAAACATCGCTGCATATCGGAAATTGCACCAATTGGAAAAATTTGGAATTAAATTTAAAAAACAAAGCTACAATTGATAAAAATTTGCAACGGTATTATGACGCAGAGAAAAAACGATGGTATCAAATTGTCATACGCATGATATCTGTGGTACAATTTCTGGCAGTACAGGGTTGAGCGTTTAGAGGTAGCTCGAGCAGATTGTATGAAAACAATAATGGAAATTTTCTAAAAGCAATTGAAATGATAGGAAAATTTGATGATGTTATGGCAGATCACATAAATCGCATTCAACAATCAGTTGCTTTAAATAACCATATGCCACATTATGCGGGAAATCGCTTCCAAAATGAAATAATTAGTATCCTTGCAGCGCAAATTCAAAAATATATTTTGTCAGCAATAAAAGACGCCAAATATTTTTCAGTAATTTTGGATTGTACGCCGGACATGGGACATGTCGAGCAAATTACAATAATTTTGAGATATGTGCATATTCAAAATGACGAAGTAGAAGTGAGAGAAAATTTCGTTGGTTTTTCTCCAGCTCAAAAAAGTACTGGAGAAGCTTTTTACGACTTTTTAATTGAAAAATTAAGCTCTCTTAAATTAAATGTTAACGATATGAGAGGCCAGGGGTATGATAATGGATCAAATATGGCTGGAAAACATATTGGATTGCAGAAACGAATTTTGGACAATTATCCACGAGCTTTGTTTATGCCATGCAACGCGCATACATTAAATTTGGTCGTCAATGATGCAGCGAAAGTTTCTTTTTCAACTGTGGATTTTTTTAGTAATGTGTCAGCAATATACAATTACTTTTCCGGATCACCTTTTCGATGGCAAATTTTAAAAAAACATGTAAAATCGTTAACAGTAAAACAAGTTAGCGTAACCCGGTGGGAATCAAGGATTAAGGTGATTAGACCACTGCGTCATGAATTAGGTGAAATTTATGACAGCCTAATAGAACTAGCGGAAGAATGTTCAACACCAATAGGTCAACATGAAGCTAAATGTTTGGCAATGAAAATTAAATCGTACAAATTTATTTGTTCCACAGTAATATGGTACGAAATCTTAGAAAAAGTAAATATTATTAGTAAAATGATGCAGACCGTTTCTTGGAATCTTACTTCATGTGCTGAATCTATTAATAATATTTTAATTTTTTTCCAAAGTATTAGAAATGATGAAAATTTCGAAAAGTATTTGAAAATTGCTGATGAATTATGTGAATCACTTGAAATACAACCGGAATTTCCTGTTGAAATTAATCTACGTCGACGCCATAAGCGAAAACAATTTGACTATGAAGGAGATGAGGATATTCAGTTAACTGCTAAAGAAAATTTCAAAATTAATTTTTTCTATGTAATATTGGATACAGCCATTTCATCTGTTACTACCCGATTTGAAACATTATCCAATTTCGAACAGTCTTTCGGATTTTTATATAAATTTGTTGAAATAGGAGAGGACGACATAAAAAAAAGTTGCTTCGACTTTCATAATAAATTCAAGGATGGCGAATCGTGCGACATAAACGGAGCAGAATTATACGAAGAGTTAATTTCATTGAAAATAATTATAAAAGATAGGAAACAACCCGAAGAACTCCTAAAGTATTTGTACAAACACAATTTACAAAATTCATTTCCAAATGTATCTACAAGCTTAAAACTATTATTGACCATGCCTGTATCAGTTGCGTCTGGAGAACGTAGTTTTTCTAAATTGAAAATCATAAAAAATTACCTACGTACTTCCATGACGCAAGAACGTATGAGCAATCTTTCAATTATCGCGATTGAAAGTGAAATTGCTGAATCTTTAAATATTCACGAAGCAATTGACGATTTTGTCAGTAAAAAATCCCGTAGGATTAACTTTTAATATGTACTTTATTTAATAATTGCTTCGTGAAGATTCAGCAATTTCACTTTCAATCGCGATAATTGAAAGATTGAAAGATTTCCCTAATTAACCGGTAACCTAACCTAATTTTATGAAACCGGTTAATTAACCAAAAACCTTTACTATTTTCAATATCAATAAATAATACGTAAGATTTGATTTTTTAAAATCAAATAATTTTAAATTGTCACTGAGCGACACCTAGGATTTTAAATTATCGTATTCCTATGTTCTTTATGTTTGATAATTTTGTCTGTGATTATAATACCAATACCATAATTACTTTTTTTCATGTTATTATTAAAGTAAGTAAATTAATTCTATTTTGTATACCTCCCAAGTTGCAAGTCAGCCCAGATCTGCCATTGGCCACTGAGCTTTGTTATCCTAATATGTTAGTATAGATTTAAGGGTTATTCCTTGTTCTTTATGTTTGATAATTTTGTCTGTGATTATAAAACCAATACCATAATTTTTTTCATGTTATTATTTTTGTTTAAATTTTAAATAAAAAAATGTTTATTTTGTGCATTTTTTTTTCTTAAATTTCATCCAAACATATAAATCTCATAAAACCGGTTTTTAGCCGGTTTTTCTTTTCAGAAACCGGTTTTGGGAACAAAACCAATATTTTTTTTCGTTCTCGATTTCGGTTAACCAAAAACTGATTTTTTTCCCGGTTTGATGCCCTGTGTATAATAATAAACATTAAAAATTAAAGTAGTTTTTTTTAATGTTATCCTGGGGGCGGACATACAGACTGGCACGCAGGCGGCCATATACCCAGGCACGGCCCTGGGGGGGGGGGGTAGTCTTAAACCTCACCATGTATCACCAAGGGGGAGGGGGGGTTAAAATGCCAAAAAACATCACGTGATTAATGGACAGCCCCTTATAAGAAAAGATGGATGGATTTATATTATTACCATAGCAATAAATAAGGGTGAATGCTAAGATGACAACTAAAAAGGAGAGTGAAAGGAGAGAAAATGTTGTGCCGACCTCACTTAGTTTGGGAATTATCATTCTTCTTGTCATTAGACAAGAATACGAAGTTGTGTATAAAAAGATTAATTGATTTTCAAAGATTTCCCATGTGGCTTCGGTAATAGAATAAGGCACGCTTGGATAAAGATGATGTTCTAAAGCTATCTTGAGTAGAATAAAAATGGCGGAAGTTATGTGTATGTAATATCATGCAGTACTAATATACAATCCACGTGGTTTAAACGTGTGTAATTCGGTTTGTCATTGGTAAAATAAGACCGAAGTGCTGTCTCAAGGCAACATGTTATCTAAATAATAAAAATATAGTAAAATCTTGTAATATAATTTTATACTTATATTATGTAGAAGCGTTTTTCCTTATTTATATGGTTTTGATAAATTTCTAGGTGAAATTTCTTCTTGGCCTTATCTTGTATGAATTCACCTTTAAAATTGTTGAGTGTTGAAAATTTATATGTAATTGAAATTAAGATACTCATTTCACGATTAATGTAATTTGTAAAATATAAAAAAAACCTACATATCATGATAACCGGTATGTGTAACCCGTCAATCCGCCTTAGTCAATCATGGCGGGTATTTCGTCCGTTCGCTCTAGGGGTAGGTCCAAGGTGGGATATAGGCTGTTATTATTCAAAATGATTACGTCTTATTAAACAGTTGTTTAAGCGACTACAAAATGAAATGACTACAATGGTGTGTGTGAGTCCGGTCCCCACAGTGAAGGAAATATTCTGTCTGGGTGTATGTAGGTATCTATCAAGATATACTTGTGAAGAAGCTCCAATGCAGCCCGAATACAGGTTTCCACTTAGGGCAAGGTAACCTTTAAAACATATATGACAGAAGAAAGTTGATAGGTTTTAAAATACATGCAAATTTCGCGCATCTTCCTCGATATTTCCTTTTTATTTTGAATTTGAAGGTTAAGATGACAGTGGCTCGAGTAATAACCAAATCAGTAACATATCTTCTACATTTTTTCTCAATTCCACTCTTCTTGGGGGTAAATAGTGGATAATAGAAAAACCAGTAATATGCAGATTTTTGATATGTGATTAAAGGACTGCCGCCTGACATCCCGATTCCGAAAGGGAAAACCAAACGGTGTCCTTCTTTAGATATTAAGAAACTAGACAACGTTGAAATTGATTAGTATTATTCCACATCCTATCCTATATCGGAGTCCTAATAAAATATTTTTACAGACTCCGTAGAAAAGTGATTATACAACTATATTCTCTAGCCGTGTGGCTGACATTTGCAACAAAATCTTCTTCTTCCTGCTTCTATCCCACATTATCGGGGTCGGCACAACATATACTATCATTCGTATAACATGTTATCCGTGCAGGGGCGGAGAAAGAATACTAACCTCTGCGGTCGGGGTTGGCCTGTCGTAAAAGGCGACAAAACAACCCACCCTATCTACGTGGTAGGATCAAGCCCGTCTGGATGGCGACCACCTTTGGTCTTAAGTATGCCGCCATAATAACCTTGTGTTGTGTTCCGGCATTAGTGACCCAAGTTCCTGTACCCTTATGGGACAACAGCGTGTTCGTGATGTCACTGGCGTTCCAAACACTCATAGGCGACGGTAACTGCTAAATTCTAAGCGGGCCGTCAGCCTGTCCGCTGTCCTACAGCAATAAAAAAAATCGCTGTTTGAATATCTTGCAAATAGGTTTAATGCGTACCTAAGCCAACGAAGGGAGCAAACTGGCAGGTTCAGAAAAAAAAACAAAGTTTTCAAAGAGTTCCTTTTTCAAAAACTTTTCACCCGTGCATTGGTTTTGTTTTACAAATTGGCGCCCTGTTTTTTGAAGTAAATACACTCAAGATTGTAGTTTAATTTTTAATTTCAATTGAAATATGGAAGAGGTTGATCATAATGAACAGCGTATGTTTCAAAATTACAAAAATGAAGAATACGCTGATATTGTGTTTGATTATGGCTTTTGCAACGATAACAGTGAAGCTGCTCGTCACGATTATTCGCGTTGGTTTCCTAATCACCGGTTACCCTATGTAAAGTTTTTAATGGAGTGTAAAGGCGAATCTAAGAAGCTAGTAGTGTTCAGAGACGTCAAATTAATGCAGGAATACCTTCAGTCCATGTTGCTAATTACGAACAGGATATTTTGCAAGAATGTATCGATGAACCAACAATTTCGACAAACACCGTCGCCGCACCTCTCTCTGTAACACAATGCAAAGCGTGGTCTACAGTGCATAATGCAGGATTCTATCCTTACCATTATAATCCTGTGCCAGTTTTTCACGAAGAAGATCCTAAAAGGACAGTTGCTTTCTGGAAATTCACGTTAAATGCGGATTTAGAAGACACGTCTTTTTTGAAAAAGATCCTTTGGACCGACGAATCCTAATTCAATCAAGATGGGATTACTAACTACCACAATGAACATTATTGGGGTGAGACAATGCACAAAAATCCTAAAAAAAGAGGCCAAAAGGATCGCAATGCCGTTTTTCGATTAATATGTTAATATTAATTAATATGTTATCTCAAGACGAAGGTTTTTAACCAATGTGTGTTGCCAGTGATGACATACGGAACGCAGACGTGGTCGCTAACTATGGGCCTTATGAGAAAGCTCATGGTCGCTCAGAGGGCAATGGAGAGGGCTATGCTCGGAGTTTCTCTGCGAGATCGAATCAGAAAAGTGGGTGGGAATAATTGACGACAATTTAATCCGACCACATTTTTTACCGAGCAACCTAAATGCTGCAGCTTACGAAAATTTTTTGACAAATGAAATGTTTGAGCTCATTGAAGACTTGCTTTTGGTTACAAAGTATATCATATACTAGCAAGACGGATGTCCTGCAAGTTTTAGTGTCAAAGTTAGACGATGGCTCGATAGCCATCAGGCGAGGGGGACCCATTCCGTGGCCTGTGAGGGGTCCAGACTTAACGCCGGTTGATTTCTATGTCTGGGGTCACATGAAATCCTTAGTTTATGACGTCTCGCTTGTGTCATCCGCGGAAGAACTCAAAACAAGAATTATAAATGCGATGCAGAATAATTTGGTACTACTAATACTTCGGTAGTTAAGCCACAACTCGGAAATACCTATAGAATGCGACTTTGCGTACGCAATAGGGGAAGTCACATCGAGCAAGAACTTTAATTAGGCTAAATTACAAAATGTCTTAATTGTTACTTATTACTAATTGTTATTACTACTAAACTGTTACTGGTTCTAAATTTTATTTTCAATTTGTATTTTATGTTTTATTTACATTGGGTATTGGTTTTCATTAATTGTATGGAAATATTAAAGAACGAGCGTAAGTTTATTTCGAATACGAATTTCCGCCAGCTTCCTTTGCGATCATTTTTTTTTTGTTTTTAAGGCATTTCAGTGGATAAAAATCTGTAAAAAATATTGAAATAATATCGTTTTTCGTCTCGCATTTTTAAATTTGGACCGATAATTGTTGTTTTAATATTGATAAATAACAAGTGTTTAATTGTTTTTATAAATCAGAAGAAAAAATGAGATTTAAATTGATACTTTTTTAATTAAATTTTTGATGCTGCATTTTTGACTTATTTTGAAATAAGCTAAAAAACATGATAACTCAAAAATGGTTCACTTTTGCATAATGCATATTGGGGTTAAAATTATCACAAATAGTCACCCCTAACACCTCTTAACGGGAATACGTCGAATTACCAATAACACTGGATATTATTTATATATGGCCAACTGGTGTCACACTCGGAGACTAATTAACTCGTTCGTTTACGGGCTCAAGTCCCACGATGGCGTGTACCGCTTAGGCAGTTTTTTGGGTCCAATATGCATTTTAGTACACTATTGCCACGTACCGGCGATGGAAAATATCACAAGAAACCTGCACACCGAGATCACCGGTACGTTGAACTCGTCAATCCGCATTGGACAAGCTCTGGGTATACTTCATTCGTCTATGGCAAGCACGAGTCCAGCTGTGGACGTTAGGTGCTTTTATATAATATATGTATACGAGTATATATATATATATATATATATATATATATATATATATATATATATATATATATATATATATATATATATATATATATATATATATATATATATATATATATATATATAAAAACATAAAAAACTAGAAAATTATAAATATAAAATTATAAATTTAAAATTATAAATTGGATGGCAACACCTTATTATCATCCTATATATTATTATCCTTTGCCCTAAATTCAAACCAACTTTTTGATCCCGTAGATCTCTATCAAGCGTTTTGACAGGTCTCGATAAAGGCTTGTCGTCCCCACGGCCCCAGATACAAAATACTGAAATATTTCATTTAAGTATGATTACTGAGACGGATGATGGATGCTCCTGCAAATTACATTGCAATTTCTGAGCTCAATCAGATGTCTATATTAAAACTAACCAGAATCAAATTTAATTAAAATTTTACCGCAATTTATTATCTTAAGAAGTGAATACTTACGAATGAATCGTTGACAGTAACACCACAAACAAATGTATACAATATCGAAGCTGCAATTTATGCCACCGTGTATAATAACTGTGCAAATAATACAAGTAGTGCACAAGTGTGCGCCGGCGCACATTTGGACAGCTACATCGATACTGAGCAAGGAAAACGAACGAAACCTTAAAGATGCGACATTGAATTGGAACGCTCATAAATTATCCACATTGTAATTTGAATAACAATATATTTTGAAGCATCTCCTGTTCTGTTTAGAATTAAACGCAAAAATTTTAATGAATTGTGTCATATTTTGACAACATATGTTACTTTGTAGAAAATTGACCTCGTACTTATATTTGAGATAGATGAACTATGTATACTATTTGAGTATTTATTGAAATGTTGTTTTTTTTTATAAGCAATATATTCTCTGGACTATTGATATTTGAATTGAATTAAGCAAGTAATTTCAAAAAATCCTTTACTTAGTCTAATTTACAAGGATTGTCCTTATTGGAGTTTATTGCATTTGAATTTTCATTTCTGATCATTTAGTATGCTTAATGAAAAGATTTCTGGTTTAATTAAATTTTGTAGTGGCATCCTTTTTAGTACATATAAGCAAGAAAATTGATGCAACAAGTGAGGCGAATTTTCCTTCCTTTCATTGTCCCATCTCTAATCCTTTGGAGGCGCTAAGTAAGAATACTAACTGCTGAACTGACTAAGGAACTGTCTGCCGTTCTACAGTGATAAAGAAAATCCGAGCCAAGTGATACCATTCCTGTCAGTAAACTAATTATTAACATCAATCCTGCAGATCGGATATGACTCTCAGGTTCTTCTTTATTTGGACCAGTCATTTTAGAAAACAAACGCCCCTAAATCGGCGTCGTAGCAAAGGGCGCATATTTGCTTCATCCCGTATGCGCATGGATATAACAACGGGCCCTGGGAGCCAAAGTGAAAGGTTTGATTGCAACTCAAATTTACTGAACGTAAATCTGTGTGATGGGATCGGCCACAAAAGCTACCAGGTAATGCAGGAACTCGAACATTTTGAAGAGGCCTCGGAACCTAAATTGCAACAGTAGTATTAACAGCCTTAGATAAGGAAACCAGTTTTATTGCACACACTTCAATTCGATAAGGCATTAGACCCGAACCTGTTTATTCATATTATCTTAAACTCACGTGTGTTGCCATTTACCTAGTGTTATCTAGAAAAATGCAGCCGAAGACACGTTTATTGCTAGAACTACTAAACGAGAAGGTGGTTTCTGGATCAAATAACTATAGTAAATATATATTTCGCTAGTTAGGTAGCGCTCCAAGTCTGATTGGATGGTAACTACCCCGGGTGTTAAAAGCATGCCGTAATAACCTTGTGTTGTGTTCCAGCACTAGTAAAGCAGATTTCAGTTCCGCTTCGAGGCCGGTAATGCCACCTACTATATGGTGAGGTGTAGGTTATTGCCTGTCTACCGAGATTGAATTGATGAAAAATGAAAAGGGAAGTCGAGGACAATGGCTTAGAAAATAGCGACATCATCATGTAACCGACGCACCGTTTGCCATCGGTTAGGTGTTTGTCCATAATTCCTTCCGTAGTTTCTTTATGTAACGGTTATTTTGGACGCTAATTTTGTGTTCGCTTCGGCTTCAGTGAGGTTCTCTCAACACTTAACGATTTGGAGACATTAAAAAGCGTCACATGTTTCGACCATATCAGTGTGTTGGAAGTGCCGCTTGTGTCGCTAACGCTTCCTTGCTATCGCTTAGTCTCCCTGATTTATTCCAGCAAAAGAAGAGAAAATTGAGACATGAAATAGCGGGAGAAAATTGGCAACTGCAAATAATTCCTACCAGAATTTTTCAGGGTCACATTTCGAGTCATCTTACTTTTTCTGGCAGTATTATGTAAAGAGAGCATCAATATTTTTTACGTGGAAGGGCCCCAAGCCCGTCTGGACGGCGACCACTTTTGTCCTTAAGTACGCCACCATAATAATTTTGTGTTGTGTTCCGGTATTAATGACTCAAGTTCCTATACCTTACAGCAGTGTGTTCGCGATGCCACTGGTGTTACAAACATTCATAGGCGACAGTAACTGTTAAATTCTAAGCGGGTGATCAGCCTGTCTGCTGTCCTACAGCAATAAATAAATATATATACAATATATATTATCCCCTAAGAGTACTCTAGTTTTTGTTTGTTCTTCATCTTACTTATTCAGTCGTCTACGCTGGTATGGCCACGTTTTGTGGCAACCGGCTACTTATATGGGGAACAAATGTCTAGCCATGGCGCTTCTGCCAGGCCTCGGCCGAAGAGGTACACCCAAAAAGTGCTGGTTTTAGTCGTAATAGTATGTGTGTCAATAGCTTAACCAGCAGAGATGCCAAAAGCTGTGCAAAAAGGAGAATAAAACATTGGAAAGCAAACCCCGGGCACTGAAGCGAAAGTTTGCGTTGCAACCGGGATTTAACGCTAAGATAATGAGGATAATCTTACTTCTTCAGCGTCACAGAACTCTTAGTTACAGGATGCTTCTGATAATCTAATGTTATACGGAACATTATTGATAGAGCAACACTGATGAAACTGGTTTTACATATTACCGTTTTAGCAAATTTAATTTACATTGAGAATTTAATTATAGCAAATCTTACATAATCCGGGTCTTATTTTATCATCATCATTTCAGCCTATAGCTGTCCACTGCTGAACATAGGCCTCTCCAATCGAGTCCAATGCCACCTGCATCCAACGAAACCCAGCGATCTTCATCAGGTCGTCGGTCCATTTGGCATGCGGGTCTTATTTGTATTGGACAAAAATTATACTGCGACAATCCATATAGCTCCATCTAAGTCACAAAGAAACCAGCAGAGTGCTTGTTTTATGGCTACTAGAGAGCTGTTATAAACTTAAGATGGAAATTACGTCCGTAAACTCACCAGGTGTTCCAAAGTAAGTAATTAAAATAACTATTCAATAGGATATAATAACAGCCCATAGTGGCCCAGTTTAGAGCTTGATCTTTCCCCTAAAGCGTGAAACCCGTAAGTGTCTCTATAATCTCGGTATGCATGTTTCCTCGCGATGTTTTCCGTCCCCGTTGGTACATGGCAATTATGCTTTAAACGCACATTAGAGAAGAAAACTGCCTAAGCGCATATCACCGTGATATTCGAACCCGCAACTGGTTTCTGAGTGTAAGTGATAATTAATACAAGCTGTATATAACTATGGATGTTTGATCAAATATTAATGTAAAGCGTTTAAAAAAAACTGTTAGTTTTCTTCAATATATTATAGCTAAAGTTAATTTAGTTATATTAAACAATATTAATTCTCAGATTATGAAATTGTTACTACGTGTTTATATTATTACACATGAAGAGTATTTTTTAAAGGTTTTTGTTTACGTATACGCGTTACCCGGACAATGGTAATGTGGTTGAAACGTTTGAAACACTTCTTTACACGCCTTAATGTATGTAGCCTTGTAGTATGTATAAAAATATTTGATACTTGACCTACGAAATATCTTAATATCCTCTTTCCTTTACTCTTATAAGTGCTTCCTTAATCTGTCAATGATAAGAAACGACGTCCTCAATTAAGGTCAGTAACAAAGTGATAATGTACGCAATGGTTTTTAATATGATAAAGACATTGATCGGTCTCTATTATCAATGACTGAAGTTCAGATACTGGCCGTTGGAGGTGCAGGTATATAGTCAAGAAATGAAGGCCACCTCGTTTCTAGAACATATTAAAATGATAATAATTGGCTACTAACTACTTACTTCTGTTAGCTCATAGGCGACGAAAGAAGAGGAATATTTAGTGCCATCCAGTGAACTGAAGTATATAACTAAAATATTACACACACACGAGGGTAGTTCTCAACATAATCCCCTTTGTGTTCGATACACTTGACCCAGTGATCCTCCAAATTTTTTAACCCGTCTGAAAAGTATGTTTTCTGAAGGTCTGCAAAGTAGGCCTTCGTGGCGGCGATAACCTCCTCATTCTACTCAAATTTCTGCCCTGCGAGTGACTTATTCAAATTTAAAAACAAAAAGAAGTCACACGGGAGCAAATCCGGAGAATACGGTGGTTGGGGGTAGCAGTTCGTAGCCTAATTCTACCAATTTGGCCGTGGCGACGGCGGAGATGTTAGCCGGTGCGTTGTCATGATGGATTGAGCACTTTTTTCTTCGCCAAATGGGGCTGCCTTTTCTTCATAGTAGAGCACTGTGACCGTTTTGCCCTTCGCCTGCAAGTCGATGTAAATCACACCTTTTGAATCCCAGAAAACGGACAGCTTTCGCCTTCTTTGGGGCACGTTTGCTGGGTGAAGTCCACTGTTTCGACTGTTCCTTGGTCTCTGGTGTGTACCAATGTATTCATGTTTCGTCGACGGTCATGAAACGACGCAGAAACTCTTTCGGATTGCGCTTAAACATCGTCCAACACTGCTCTGTAGTGGTTTCACGGTTGCGTTTGTTGTCCAGAGTGAGCAAACGCGGCAACTATCGTGCCGGCAGTTTTCTCATGCTCAATACTTCATGCAGGATATGACTCACGCGGTCTCTTGAGATGATGACCTACCAGTGAGATAGAATGAGATGCCTACACCTTCAATCGGTGGTCTGCCAATACAAGATCGTGGATTTTTGTCACGTTATCCTCCGTGGTATCCGTTTTCAGGGCACCAGGGCGTGGATCATCAAAAACCGACGTGCAACCGACCGAAAATGGTTAAATCATTTTTTGACGATCACCATTATAGGAGGACGATCACCATAGGAGAAGGGTCACTGTACACAGCATCCAAGCGATCTTGGATTTCGCTACGTGATTGCCCTTCCAAAAACTAGAATCGAATAACAGATCGATATTGCTCTTTTTTCATTTTTCTCAAATCCGCGGACACGCTCGCTTCCACACGCGATCAAAACAAAACTACGCGTTCGGTTCCGCTGAAATTTTTACAGTAGCTGTCTACGAGAATGTACTACGCAATAAAAAATTGCTCTTGCGATAGTGGTGCTAGCGGGAGGCGAGGCTAAGTACTTATCGGACCGCCCTCGAATTTTTCTTTGCAAATAAATACACAATAAGAGCCCATTGCTTCCCACTACTGTACTCCCTCTAGAGGAAACAGTATAAATATTGTATACTGTAGCAGCACCGCGTTACCATCCGATCAGTTTTCTCAGTGTGCTGGGCAAGCTGTACGAACGTCTCATCTTAAGCAGACTAAAAGACTTCACTCATGAAAACAAGCTGCTCCCCGGCGAGCAGTTTGGTTTTCGAGCCCAACACTCGTGCCCCAGCAAATGCTCTGCATCATGCACGCGAGCACACGCTCGCAAACTTTAGTCGCACCTCCAAATCCTGGAGGATGGGCGTTGTTTTCTTCGATGTGGCAAAAGCTTTCGACAAGGTCTGGCACAACGACTTGGTTTACAAGCTGTACAAACTAGGTGTGTCGGATAGACTCGTGCTCATCTTGCGAGACTTTCTACTTGATTAAATGATTGACTTGCTCCCCACCACCCCAATCCGCTAGTGGTGGAGACAGTCAATTACAAGCCCAACCATTAAACGGCTCCCGCGCGTCATCACCCGCGAAAGATGCTCACGGACAGACCCGACCTCATCTCTAGGACGCTAAAGCTATAGGAGCGGCTTCACCGATGAAGTCGACATGACCCTAATAAAAACTATTGCCATTCGTGGCGGTTCTCAATTGCTCCCCAGGCAGCGGTCGAGCCGAGAACGCAACTCAGAAAAGGCGCGTCCCCGAGCACGCTACCACGGCTGACTGACTCCGCTCCAATGGCGTTGGAATGCCATAAGTAGTCGCTGTCGAGTCATCTGAGACAATAACAGCCTTAACAAATATAAAAAAATGGAATCCTGAAACCGAGTTTTACTACGAACAACCTACCAAAAAGCCCTCTAAAGAAGAATGCTGCCTCAGTAACAAAACTATCGGAGGCCATAAACCCCAGCACCTCCAAACTGCAAATAATTTGTTTTGGTCTGGGTGGTCCATATCCAAGAATTTTATACCTGTAAAAAGCTCCAGGATAAAAATGTTCACTAAGTGCAGGGAATTGTTTTTAAACAATAATTATTTAATTGTTATAATTATCAATTCTTTAAATTGTTGATTAACTCGTTTACATCCGGTTAAAAACTAGTATGACCAGATATTATCGACTCGGGAAATTTTCACACATTTTTTTATTTTTGTTATACTATAATTTTCATCTCCATAATTTTAACGTTAAACCCCTGTTGAGGTCCGGTCACATCATTCTTTAGATTGCTAACATATAATTAATACCGAAAAGATTGGTTTTGATTTTACCTTGCCAACTTATTGAATTGGGGCGTCAAATTATTGTAATAAGATATTTTAGATTTTACGAATCACCAACGTTTTTCTTCATCTTAGCGATAAATCCTGTAATCCAAACTTTCGCTTTGTTGCGGTTGGATTTCTAGATCTTCTTCTTTGCACGGTTTTCAGCGTCTAGTGTGTCTTCTTGCTCGTATGTTCCCGTTTTTATAAACGTTAAGATGGCATTATTGGTTATTCCTGTAATATTACAGGCATATGCCAATAATGATTTGAATTGAATAGAAAAAATGAATTTCTAACACAGTATTTACAACATATTAATCACTATTTATGTAGTTCCTGATTTTGTCACGCCAACTCCGTTTACATATCATAGCAGTATGGAATTAATACGAGTAGACCTGACTATTAAATTCACTTACAAATAGCACAAATGATCTCATGACATTCGGTTTTTGCACCAGAAGTCGTAAACGACATCACTAGATCAATAAATAAGTTTGTGTAGATTCCAAGTAAATAGATAAATATACTCGGATAGTTCACACAGCGCCATCTAGTCGCAAAGTAAAGTAGCTCTTGTGTTATGGGTACTAGACAACGGATGTACTACTTATACATTTTCGTAAATAAATATATAAACAGTTAAACACCCAGACGTGGGATACGTGCGAAAGCCGTAAAATTGTCAAATAAAGTCTTAATATGGTAATTGTTTGTTCATTCATTTCCTTGTTAATGATGTTTAATAATGATATTAATTCCATGTGATAATTCTATTTTATATAATTAAATCTGGACATGAGAGTTTAATTAGTGGTTACTAATTAAAAATTAAAAGCGGTACCTAGTTTCCGATTGGGCACGTGACATGTACGTGAAATAAGTTGACGTTAGAGTTGCTTAAGAACGATTATATGGTTATCTGATCACACCCCTAATGTTGAAATGATCAGACGGCCAAGGCAGTGGCGGATTTGCCCTAAGGCCCGGGCCTAGGGCGGCCAGATATTAGGGGCGGCCAATTGTTACAAAAAATTCACTGATGATATCAAGAAATAACTCAAGTTTTGGAAAACGATCGTTTTCTTGTTTGCGACGAGTAAAAAATTATTTACGCACAACAATGACGGAGCAAAGGTTAAACGATTTTGCTTTGCTTACCATAGAAGCTGATTTTTTAAGGAAATTGGATTGCGAAGATTTAATGAATGATTTTGCTGCGCTTATGTGCCGACGAGTTTTGTAACACGTTGTAAAACACTTATTATATCTTATCTTGTATGAGAATAAACGTGTAATTAAATAAATATAACCATTTTAAA
The DNA here is from genome assembly GCA_963693495.1 of Malacosoma neustria. Classification (NCBI taxonomy): domain Eukaryota; kingdom Metazoa; phylum Arthropoda; class Insecta; order Lepidoptera; family Lasiocampidae; genus Malacosoma; species Malacosoma neustria. The sequence continues at coordinate 15,652,465 of OY856390.1, forward strand.
TATTTTATTTAAATGTGCAATTATCCCTGAAACCTCGAAAAATATTACAAATTAGCATATATTATAGTTAACTAAATTTCTGAATCGATTTCGATAAAAGTTGGCAAAAATGTAAATTCATTATGTACTCAATATGATGGGTGCTGAGAAAGGGGTGGCTGGTACTTACTACATGGCCTGGGGTCTACGGCGGCCAAGACTGCAAATCCGCCATTGGGTCAATGTCAGTATCAATTTTGAATCCGATTTTTTAATTGCTGAGGAACAGCAGATAGGCCGACGAGAGTTATCATCTATGGATGTTTGCGATGTTAGGGTACCGCCAACGCGCTGATGTTCCATATATAAAAGTTAGGAAATAAAACTAACGTGACGTTAACCACCACAAATTTATTTCACTTTCACTTCACAATTATTTTCTTACACTTTATCTTTTTTAGTATTCCACCGTCTTTTATATTATTCTGTTGCTATTTTCCCTATCCCGCCGACAGGTGTCTCCCCTCCTGCCATTACTTGCCAATACCCAAAATTAAATATCTACCAAAATATTTATAACAGAAACGGAAACAATTCCGCTAGTTAATATCTATAGTTAATATATTAAATTAAAAATATAAAACATAAAAAACGTATGATCCCAGATGATAGTGGCTCATCCAACACCTGCAACTCGAGTCAATTAAGGAGACAATCAAGGAGACGACCACTTGAATTGTGGAACCTGGACTCCGATTTGACTTAGACTGTAATCAAAAAACACTTATGACATAATGATTGACAAATATTCATTCCATAAAGATGGGAGCTATTATAAAAGGTCAGCAGTCCTTTTAAGATTCACATAAAAATTTCGCAACGGCGAGATCCGTAATCCTTTATGGATTATTTTGTGATTCCTTATTAGATTGCGGTGACATCAGAAATTTCATTTTACAACTTTCCATCAGTGTGAGAAATTGCATCTAGAGAAATTGCCATTTTCTACCAAGAGTTTGTGGAGTGAACACATTTTGTGATATAATGTTATTACTGGTTATTTTTGTGATTTATAATTACTGTGTTTTATAAATGTCGGCTCAAAGTAAGTATTGATATTTATTAATTTGATTTTGAAGAGTATTCCGGCTATTAAATTTTTCCAACTTTCACATCGGAGCCCGGGGACTGCTATTTTCAGAAGTCTCAGTCTCACGCACATTTTCGTGCGCCTGAAAGAAAATTATGCGCAAATAGTTTCTTTTCTATTTTTAAATAAAATCTTGCGCCTGCTCAATTTTCAAAAGCTATTACATAGATACACTGCTTGGGGTCTCGAATAAAAATAAGAGTTAGGCGTTATAAACTACTAGCTTTGCCCGCGACTCCATCCGCGTGGAATAGTGACTTTGGGCAGCATTTTTTGGATAAATCTTATGGTTTATTTTGGATTACAAACCCTATGAACCCTAAAATATAAATAAATGAAATATGCAAACAGTGTTATCGAATGCAACTGTTACGCCATGCGCCTCCGAAATACGTGCGTTCGAACCTACAAAGTCCAGCCTAAGCTAAACCCTATTTCATATGTTTGATGATATAAACCTGAGGTCAACTTAAATTGGAAAATAAAATTCATTTTTAAAAAAAACTATTTTTTTCTAAAATAAAAATAGCCTAAGTTACTCCTTGTTATATCAGCTATCTGCCAGTGAAAGTCTCGTCAAAATCAAATGTTGTTTTGGTATATGTACCGTGTACACGTCCGAATGCACTTAGTAAAAAGCGGTTATTTTAATATTACAAACAGACCCTTCAAATTTATTTGTATAGATTAGGCGTTATAAAATCCTTGATTAAGGAACAAACGAAGGGGAGCGTTCGCTTTATTTTCGATGTTTAGCTAGATCTTGCTATTTTTGGGGATAGGCAGAAAATTCGGCTTGGAGTGCAATCGCAAGGACGCACTAGTAAGAGAAAGGACATTTACTTACATTTAAATAAAAAGCTTGTTCATGTTTTTATAATTGTATTTTTACAACAATTTATTTTTAATTTTTGGATATTTAGTTCCATTTTACATCGTATGTAAAATGGAACCTGGATGTACATTTCATCGATGAATTGATATATATGATCTAATTTTTATTATTTCGATTTAATTCGCACGCATGTGAAGATTATTATACATATAAAACATTAATTACTTCCTTATAATATATGAAAGTATATTTAAAAACCTAATGGATCCTTTATATACTTTTACATAGTTACATAATAGTTTTAAAATTTTGGTAGATATACTGCACATAAACTGAATGCTGGAAGCAAAATATGTAATACAAAATACACTTCTGGTGCATTTAAGAAGGTAGTATAAAACTGTCCATTAGTTGTAAGTGGACTGTATAATATTGAAATAGTCTTATTCTATTTAAACCATAACATTTCATTTGGTGTTCATTCAGACATTTTCAATACACTTCACATTAGTAATATTATATCTAGATTAAATTTATTCATCCATTTATTCCTTTCATTTCAGAACTCAATATGATAACTGCAAATTTATTAATAGTATGTCTCATATCAAACGCAATAGCGATCGAAAATAGAAAGAAGCCTTTAGAAAACAAATTGGCTTATGATCCATCTGAACTGCTAGCGTAAGTACAATATTTTTTAACATTAACCATCTTGACCTATCGAGATAGTTTTAGGTTTAAAGAGATCGTGAAAATAACATACAGAAATCGTATTTTGTTTTCCAGAAACATCTTTAGCTCTAATGAAACCACACCTAAACATGCTCATCATGAACTTGTGAAAAATGAATTTGTCGAAGATATTAATCCTGAAATAAAAGAAACAAGTAATCAAAGTAATAAAGTCAATTTTCAAGACAATGATCATCTGGGCTCTTATTCTAATGAACTAAATTTAACAGAAAACGAAAACGTAGTGTTTAAAATAAATAAAGAACAAACAGAATATCATAAAATAAATAATGGCAATGACGGAGAATCCAGATCTAACTTTAAGAAACGAAACCCTAAGAAAAGGAAGCCTAGAGTACAATCTGATTATGATCAACGCTATCCAGGTAATATAAGTGAATAAATCACTTGTAAAACTTATTTTGGACTTTATTTTTTTATTGCTGTAGGGCAGCAGACAGGCTGATGGCGCGCTTAGAATTTAGCAGTTACCGTCGCCTATGGGTGTTTGCAACGTCAGTGGCATCACGAACACGCTGATATTCCATAAGGGTACAGGAAATTGGGTCACTAATGCCGGAACAAAACACAAAGTTATTATGGCGGCATACTGAACACCAAAGGTGGTCGCCATCCAGACGGGCTAGAGGCCCTACCACGTAGCTAGGGCGAATTGTTTTGTAACCTTTTACGATAGGCCGACCTCACCTGCAGAGGTCAATATTCTTTCTCCACCCCTGCACGGATAAAAATAATTACCAAAATTATGTTTTGTCGATGTTTGAATTTCGGTAATTATTAGCAGCCTTTTGTTAAAACTGTCAGAAAATAATAATAATAATAAATTGCTTTTTATTGCACCAAACATTATAAGGGTGAAACTTAAATACTACAAACTTATATAAAGTGACTAAATTAAATAAAATAAAATAATTGATTCCACTTGCTGCAGAACTAGATCTATCTGTATCTCTGGGGTAAGTTTCCTCTCCCATTTTTAATTAGCTAATTCTAAAGAAAACGACACTGCGCCACTTTTTGGGTGTATATTATATATTTTAGTTTGGATTATTCAAGTCTAAGTAAATTTTGCAAAAATTTCATCGTTTCAAGATTAAGACACAACAAGAAATCTATCAGCAACATGCTACCCTAGGCAGTAGTTGAATTCAATTTTAACCTAAGGACATCAAATAAGCTTATGGATCTATGAAAAAAACTAGGTTTTCTTAGCTGAAGTATACTACTATATTTCAATGTTAGATTATAAACAATTTTTGGTTTTAGATACTCAGTTTCTCGCAAATCAATATGGATTAATCCCAGAACCATATCCTCAATCAATATCACCAAATGAACTGGGATTCTCTGCATATGGTCTATATGATCCTGAATATTATTCTTATGGAGCAGGAGATCAATATCCTGGTGGTATGTCATTCATATATGATAATTGCTTATTTATTTTTGGAAGAATATGGCAAAATAGAGGTAACCAATATTTTAAATGAAAAGTTGATATTATTATATTACAATAAGCCAGCTAAACAATCATAGCTAATATTGAAAAATAAATACAAAATATCCCGAAAATATCTATAATACTCGAATATATGTAACACATCTACTAATTCGAATTCGAATTAGTAGATGAACAAGAACAAGTTCTCATTATTTAATAATTCCAGGATATCCAGCCAACGCATTCATTCCAAAACAATTAACTTCAGATGCCTTCTCAGCAATCGTCGGCGCCTTTACATCGATTGCACAAAACGATGATTATCAATGCGTACCAAGATTGTTGTGCGAAACTGCCGGCGGAGCGGTGGGGTCAAGAAATATATTGAATTCATTATCCAACTTACAACCATTGTTAACGTATGTAAACTTCTGCACCTGCAAATTAATATAAGTGTAACATATTTCTATACGACTGTAGTGCTTTTATTACATTGAAATTATTTACATTGAAATTTAATATTTGGCAACTGACTTACTATTTTACAAAGGTCGTTTTTTTCCATGCAGAGGCGGAGTAAGAATTCTGACCCTTGTGGCCAGAGACGGCCTGTCGTAAATGGCTACAGACAAAACAATGCTAGTTAGAAGAGAGGGATCCGAGCCCGTCTGGATAGCAACCATCACTGATCTTAATATATGCCGCCATAATAATCTCGTGTTGTGTTCTGACATAAGTAACGTAGGTTACTTACGAGTATACTATTTACTATTAAAGGCGCCGTCAGCCTGTCTATTGTTCCGTAGCAATAAATGGAAAGGTATAAGTCTCTTACTCTATCTATCTTTTCCAGCTGTTGTTTTGTCTCTTCTTCGTCAAAGAAAGTCACTGTACCTCTTAATAATCTTTTACCATACTCTGCCTGCACCCAACAATTTACCCTGGACTCATATGTTGATGATGATGATGACGGAGTATCAAACTAACATTTTAAATCTTAAAATTTACAAGTGAACTTTATAGACAAAATATTATTATTAATTAAAGACATAAGAACCATCTATAACTATTTGCTAGTAAATTTTATAGATAATGAATCATTAAAAAGAACAAATAATGTTGAAAAAATCTCACTTATTTTGTAAATGGTGCAGATTTATAAAATTATTTTAACCGTAACTTCTCTCAGTATTATACTTTCTCAAATTTCCTCGGCAGTTATACGTTGAATGAAGTAATGAAAAATATAGTAAATTTAATGTAGTTAATTTCAACGTAGTCAAATATTTTTCAGAATGTTAACAAAATATCAAGGACTGAGCACGTCACCACTCTTCCTATTTGGAAGAGCAGTCTTCTTAGGCATGACATCAAAAGACAATCCATCGTCTTGTCACTCCGCCTATCCGCAATGCCCTACAGATCCTGATGAACTGGTTCATTATCTAAACAACCATAAGGGAGGATTCTTTAGGTTTTTTAGTAGCGTAAAAATTAAACCTAGTGCACTTATTGGAAATTATCAAAAGTATGGCAATCGCCGACCAAATGAACATGAAAAAAATGGCCTGTACGATGGTCATCGCGAATATGGCGGCAAATATGGTTACAATAAAGAAAATGATATAAACGAAATAGCTTCTGCAAGGATTCAAAATAAACCCGCAAAAGAACTCAATAACAATTTTGATTACAAAACAAAATGGTTGTTTCCAGGTGATGTAAGTTATAATGAGGATATAAAAGTTGGTAATAAATTAAAATTTCCCTCAAACGGTGATAATAATTTTGGAGATGACTTTAATGCAGGTCATAAGTACAATAGAGAAGGAAAAAAAATTACTTTTCCAGAAAAGAACAATGATCAATCTATTCATAATGTAAATTTCAATAAGAATACTAGCGATTATTATTTTAATAAATATGATGAAAAAGAAAATGATTACACATTTGATTATGTACACAATTTTTATGTCAAACGAGAAAAAAAGAAGGTTAATAGTCCTGAAGAAGATACACTTAAAACAGTTTATATTGTTAGAGGTAATGGTGACCCAAGATATCCCGAAGTTGTTAAATTAAGACCTGGACAATCTATTCAATAAAAGTATATAAGGTGATATAAGTGATATAAGGCGTAATTAGTTTTCTTGAGACCATAAGAGATAATTTTGAGTTTGTAAACATGTATATTGAAATATTCTTAAATGTTTAGAACGGCAAAATTATTAGTAATAATAATTTAAATATTTTAATAAGATATATTTAATTAAATAGGGCTATAGATATTGAAAACAGTAAGGCATACTGAAACTCGATAAATGGTATCAACGTGGGTGTATCAAAATCCTCGGGGTGATTGTCGAGAACTTTTATGGGGATCAATTTTTGGTCATTGCTTTGCGAAGCACCCTGTTCGTGCGTCCATCTATGATGATGTCTCGGGTAACAGTTTCCTGACCGAGTAAAAAGCACCCGAGTTGTGAGGCGACACTTCTTCGTACCGCGCCTTCGTCTAGTGAAAATACTGGGGTGAAAGTCATACCTCAGATGCATCCTCATAAAAACGGAAGAGACGGCTATCGCCTATGCAGATATAACTCAATCTAGCCGAATCTATCCCAACTCTATCTATGATTTTTCTGCAAAAAAAAACAGACAGTGTCACAGGTGTGGGACTCCACGCTCTGCTGATGGCTGGACTTACCATTTGATCGATGGTGATAAGATTAAAGTCAGATACATATAATGTATACGACTTAATAATGAAGATAGTTGATTTTTCAATTTGGTTTTCTTGTACGGCTAAGTAGATATAAATAAATTTAAACAAGCTTTAGCTCTTTTGGTTTTTATGTTTAATGAGTTTTATTCCTGTTGTGTTTGAAGCTCGTATTTAGGTATCCGTAATTTGTTGTCACAAGGATATACCTATTGCGGCGGTGATCAAAGAAAAATACAAGAAAAGCTGACAACATCGCGAAGTGGTGAAGATCACAAGTACCAAAGCTTGTGTTGCAACCAGCATTTAACGCTTATACGATGATTTATATTAAGTTAATAAGAAGGACCTTTAGTTGTACCATTTAAAGCCATTTTAATTCATTCGCACTTATAAGTAATTTAATAGCAATTTACAATAAATTAACTACAACATCAATTTTAACGTGTTTTAAATTTATTAGTCCTTTGTTCTGGTGACATGTTGTCACAATAAGAAATTATGGGCACAGAAATAGTACTTGGCGTAACTCTTTATGGAGTACCCAAACTGATAGTCCAGCCAATCATGATTATAGATGTTTTACTAACAGTTACTGTAAATTATTTTTTTCTATTAAGTTAGAAGAAAAATAGGATTATAAATATGTCTCTAAAATTTTGATGGGGAATAGTTCAGGAACCTAAGCACATGATAGAAGGAAATGGGTAGTTTAAAGAATACAATTTCTATGTGGAAGAGATATACAGGTATGTATGGTGATACTCTAAGTAAAGTTATATATGTATATATATTCGTATTTCGAAGTATCTTTTTTTTAAAAGCAGACAGGCTTAAGGCCCGGCCCACTTAAGAGTAAGCAGTTATCATCCCCATGGGATTTTTTGGGACATTAAGGGCACAGCAAACACACGTATATTTATAAACCAAGTATAGTCATGGCGTGGTGGCATTCAGACAGGCTTGAAGTCTTACCACTTATCTAAGCAGGGTTCTTTTGTCACCTATTACGACAGGTCTACCCCAGAAGTTATTATTATTACTCCGCCCCACGGAGAAAACTTTTTCTAAGGTGTCTTCTTATTAAGAGTCATTATGTCAATATAAATATATATATTTAATAATTTTAGTTCGAGTCAACAATATTCAGCTGCCGCAGTGGCCTTGTACGATTGTGATAGTGGGTTTGATCCCTTCAGAAGATATATAATTGTACTGTCTGTGTGTAACTGACTCAATTATAGTATGTGGAGTAAAAATAAATCCATTATTTTAATACTACGAGTATTAATCAATCTTTTTAATACAAAATGTCATATTTCTAACGCCACCTAGCATGACCCGATCGGACTTCTACAGCGCGAGATACATATTACTAAAGCCATTTATTAGAAAAACAATGGATTTCTTTTTACCTACACCTATATTTAAAAATCCCTTCAACAAAAGTTTTCACTGTAGGGCTTCTCTTAGCTTTGTAAACAAATCTCAAAAGAAAAAGGTTGCAGTAAATCTTAAAACTTATTTTTATTATCACAGAGTGAGTGGTACGCTATGACACGGTTTGATGTGCCCACGATCATAACAAACCCAAGGTCTGTTGACACCTCCAAAACATGAATGCTCCATGTAATAAACGTACAGTGATGGATATAATAGGTGGCGTCTTTACAATTATTTTAACACTTGCGAACAATCACCTTATGATAAAGGGTGTTATTATTTATAATTGTTGAATGCAAACAATCAAATAACGAGAACTTGGTTGCCAAGTCATATCAAAGTTTATGATATAGAGGCCTCGGGTTCGATTTCCCACTATCAGGAAAATTTTAAACAACTGTTGACTATATATAAACATGACCTTATCAGCGATCAAGTAAATATTCTGAGGAGAACTAAAGAATATTGCCGGTTAATTCACTTAAAAAAAATTGAGGGAGCGATTGTCCGTTCTTATCAGACAAAAGTTTGATACAAAAGGGATATAATGTTTGTGAAAAAACTAATCGTAAAAACTAAAATCTAGAAACATTTTTTCCTTTTTTATGGGACTAGTAAGGTTAGTTTTCTATTTTTTTTCTAATTTGCTCAATTCATGTTGCAAATAATGTATATTTTTGTGATGTTTTGTGGAAAATATGTTTAATTCTTCACAGTTTAGCTGAAAAATTATAATTTTAAAAATTAAACTCGCCAGTTCACTATGCTAATTTATTTTCTAGAATATATTATTTTTGGTATCTAGTTTAATATTTTTACACTTCAACATTATTCTAAATAAACAGGAATAAATATGGGAGTGATCTCTTTGTAAAATAAATTCATTGAAATTATGGAACGTAATATTACCTGAAATTTATATACGAATAATACTTGCAAAACATAGAATCTCACATCTGTTTAAATATAACTATATACAACTCAAGGCTGCTGCATTTTGCGCCTCACTTGAAGTAATACTAAATTAACACTATTCCACAAATATGTTTGGCTTTCTACGTGATTGATGAAAAACACAAATATCGATCTCCACAATAGCTGTTTACTTGTAGTAAATTGTACATGGAGTCGAACGCTATCATCTGACTTTAAAAAAAATAATTCTGTAGATAAAATCCTTCATCACAGGGATTAAAAAAATGACATAAATCAGAAAATATAATTGTATCGAAATCATACTTCTACATGATTATAATAGACATGCGTATACCGCTAGTACGGTCTTTCGTTTCCTTACCAGATGTACAAGAAAATAATGATTTTAAAAAAAAAGCTGTCTGTAAACTAGATATTCATTACATGCCATTACACCCTGAGGACGAATTGAGTTCTATTCTTGTTGGTCAGAACTACATCAGTAAAGCAGACGGAACACGCGTTGTCTCGAAGGATTATTATGATAATCTAAGGTTCCAGTAAAGTATGGTGGCATTACACCCGTAGACCAATGTAGAGGTCACAGGAGTGAAACCCACGATAGCATGCACTGCCTAGGCAGCTTCGATCGCCTAATGTGCGTATTACCTATAACTATTTGTCATGTACGGACGGATGTTACGACGGATGGACAGCCTTTATATATAAAGGTTTCAGTATCTCAGGCCATATAAAAACTCATTTTTTATTGTTAAAGAAGCAGTTACCGACGCTTATGAATGTTTGCGAAGCCAGAGGCACCGCGAACAAGCTGCTGTCCCATAGGGATACAGGAACCTGGGTCATTAATACAACACAAAATTATTATGGCGGCATACTTATAGACCAAGGGTAGTAGGGTGTTGTTTTGTCGCCTTTTACGACCCTGGCTGCTGAGTATTCTTACTTCGCTGTTTTATTAGTCTAATGTAGCTAGCTAAAAATACTTATGCTACATTAGACAATTAAAATTTTCCCCATGTGTAATAGCTATTAAGAACTTAAGAGTATTGTTTAATAAGCAATGTAATTTTTCAAATTTATAAAATTTTTGAATATCAAAATCAGTTTTTCCTGGTGCTTGATCAGATAAGGAGACACTCGCAGTGTGTGAACACGGGGTTAGCTACGATAGCAATAAACTGCATTGCTCCTATTTCTACTTTAAAATGTAGCTTTGTATTGGTTTATTCATTATTGTGCGCAAAATTAATATTTAAAAGGAGCGACAACCTTAAAAGATTTAGCATTAGTAAATTCAACGAACTCTGTTTATCACAAACATATTTATCACAAATTACAAACAATACAAATTGATTCAAAAATAACATAGTTATTGTCGCTTTTATGTAACATTAATAAAAAAAATATATTATTAGACATAATGTAATAATTTTTAATATTTTGTCGAATTTTGTATAAAAGGCTTTATCTCACTCTATAATAAAATTAAATATTTTAGATAAAAACAGTAAAAATAAATTATTTTTACAATTTTGTTTTAAATCCACACACAACTGTACAATTAATATACAATGCACGTTTTCTCACTTTACGTGTTAAATTATTATGCTAATCCTGTCACATGATTAGAATCGCTCGTCAACTCGCCATTACAAGCAATGGGTGTTGCAGAAATCATAAAAATCAAGAACAAGGTAACAAAGTCATTCGTGATAACAATCTGAGCGTAGCTTTCGGAAAATTCTAAACAAAAACAAATTATGCAAGATCGCTCCTTCCATTATGGATCGTAGGTAAATATTTGACAGCTTAAAACGCTCCGAATAACCCGGCCAGTTTAAACAACAAGAATTATGAAGTCGAGTCGAGTAATATGTGAACTTTGTACATTGGTCGCTTTATAGTATCGTTCGCAGTGAAAGTCGAAGGCCGCAGTTCAGTTCAGTGCGTTTCCATCGCTTGAGTAAAGTGTGTGTTTTGTCGAAGTCGAAAAACATCGCGAGTGCTGTGTCCGAGACGTTGATAATACGAAAACATTCTTCGGACAGACCTGTCAACAACTGATTTAAGTATGTCAGTTTTTGGTTTCTTACATAATTTACCGGATGCTAGCTAGTATTGTTATTGTATTTTGAATTCTAACCGTCGCAAATTCATTTGGCGCTAAGTTTCAAGGCGTGCATAAATTACGTTTTTCGGTTTCTGAATTTAACTATATCCACGACCTACTTTTTTCTATAATTCATGGAAGTTTTCAGTTGCTTTAATTTTTACATGTGGCTGATGTTATCTACACAAATTAACTAAGCTACAATCGTATAATTTTTTTAAATTTTAGTTAGTCTTGGGTATAAATAATTAGTAACATTAAAAAAATCGTCTCTACCAAGCATTTATATTTTTCCTATTTATAAATAAGATAAACTTATTCCTAAGTAATCAATAAAATTAATTTATACTTTTTTAATATGCTTTGCTTTAATTGCTTTTTTACAAATTTTGTTCTGCGTGGGCAATGCATATAAGGCGACGACCTAAAATATAGCGATGTATTTTTAAGCTAAGAAAACCATTTAAAACATACAAGTATAAATAAATAATAATTCGTATATAAATGTAAGCTCACTTAGTCCTGTTAGGTTATTTCTTACTAGTTATGACTGTTTGACGTTTAGTACGCTTATCATTCCTGAGATTTCTGCAAGCGTTAACGCTATCATTGTCATTGAATTAAATCCCTAATTTCATATACAGTAGAACCTCGATTCAAACTCGAAAAAATGTATTTCCATCAACCCCCTAAAGCTTCGTTGCTCGAAATTTGAATCCCTTTGCAATTCGAAAAAATAAATTGGACCTCTGTATATCGAACTTAGCAATGTTAAAATTTTACAACCTTTACAATTTACTTTAAAAATATACCGATAATGTGCAGCATGGTTTATTTTAACTAGAATTTTTATTTATTTCACCTCTAACTCAAAATTAGTTGGAATAAATCTTAAACTATATTAGTAAATAGCTATTGCTATGAATACGCTCAGTTTGTTAACTTTATCTCGACTTATGTGGGTTTTTCATGAATATCCCGTCCCGTAGCCCACGGAAAGAGAGATATTCATGCCCCTCTTAACTATTGAACACGATGAGCGAGTGTTTTGTGTTCTTCTTCCTCTTCCTCAACTCCCTTCCTGGTGTGCGTTTGATGTATATGCATCTTGGTTGGGTGTTGTTGGTGGTCTGTTGTTGTGTGATTGTGTGATTCGTGGTCTACCTCTCACTCTGCCCCTTTTTACAGGTGGTGTGTGTGATGTTATGTGGCTCTCAGGTGTTTTTTGTGAAATTTGTGTGTTCGGTAGGTGCGGAATCGTTTTTGGTGTTGGTGGTTCGTGTGTGTCATTTGTGTTACAAACAAAAACTGTATTCCCTAGAACTTTGTGGAGTATGGTTGATGTGTGTGTGGCTGCTTGCTTTTGTAGTATGGTAATATCTATTGCTGCTTCTAGGCTATCTATGTATTTTGTTGTGTTTGTAGCTACTAAGCCTGTGGCTCCTATCACTATTGGGACGACAGTGGTTTGTGTGTTTCACAGCCGACTGACTTCCGTTTTAGATAGGTGGTATTTGCTAAGCTTTTCTATTTCTTTGCCCTCTATGTTGTAGTCAGATGGTATTGTTATATCTATCAAATATGTTTTATTGTTTATCTTATATTATTATATATTATGTAGTATATAATAATAGTATATTAATATACTGCAAAAGAGGAGCGTCATGTAACAAGGAGGATGTTAGAAATGAGAGTGAATGAAATACAAGAGGAGAGGTAGACCAAAGAAAAGATGGATGGATTGTGTAAAAGATAATATGGTTAAAAAAGGTGTGAATTTTCAGATGACGGCTAATAGAGGAGAGTAGAATGAGAGAACATGTTAGGCCGGCCCCACATAGTTTGGGTTAAGGGCAGGATGAAGAAGAAGAAGAAGTATATTGATAATTAAATAAGTTTGTTTTAGACAAAAAAGTTAGTAAACAATACTGTTCATTTTCTAAGTCGTATGTTATTATTACCTATTTTTAATTTCACAGTGATATGATGTCTTTAGTGCGATAATATTAGTTTTTCTTATCACCCACTTAATCTGTAGATATCGATCGGTTTTCTCTGTAAAGCAATCAAATGATCTAATTCTATGGTTTGATAAAGTAATTAAATTACAAACGATGTTTTTTTTTTTAAATTACGTGAAACTTAGGTTTCTGTGATTCCTTTACTTAAATAAGCTCAAAGATTTTTATTTCAAAGGCACATTTATATCGTCTATTTAAGTGTATCTCGGGGTATCTCTGGGTCCGAAGAATACTTGGGTGAAATATTTGTAAACAATCTTATGTTTAAAATAGGTACAGCATTACTAGTAAAGATATGAACTTAAGACTTTTTGGGCGGTGTGGTGTAATGGATAGGAATCGGTTCTTCTAAGTTATCATTGTAAATTTTTTTAGAATACCAAATATTTTTTATGAACCTTGTTGAGGTTTGTTTATGTGTTTTGTGTGTGTTCTATCAATTACTGACCACTGATACGCAGACCTCAGAATAACAATATTATACCCAAGATTGACTGCTTGTTTCTGAAGAAAATGATTGGAGAGGAGAGCAACTAACATTTTTAGTACTTAAGCTTATACTTTGGAATTGTGGTACCTAAACATCGAACTAGGTTCTTATGCAAAGTTTTTGTTTCGGATTTGAGGTGCTAGGAGGTAATGTTAAAAGATAGCGACCCCTTTTTCAGCATCTATTTTTCATAAAACCTGAAATAAGCTCAAAGATTTTAGCTAAGCTGTCATCCAAAAAAGTATAACTTACAACCGTAAATTCATGGTTTAGTAGTAGAGTTAGCTACCACTAAACAGGACCAGCTTTTCATCTTGACTAGAAAACTGGTCGTAGTTTCTTTATAATGCAAATATTAAGGACAACAAAGTCAGCAGATTCTTTAATGTGATAAAAAATCTTTACACCTGTCGTTTGATATAAACGTAGCTTTAATGGGAAAGTATATGCTGGATGATGAGAAAAATAGGCGTGGCACATACTATCAATGAACTATAGTTTAAGTGACCAAAATAATAAATTTTTTAACGCAGTGATGCGAGGACTTTTGGACTAGTATGGCCCAATGCATCCCTGTAAGTCGCGTATACTCGCAGGTAGCTCTTATGTCATGGCAGTGACAGTGACATCTTAACAACTTAGCATAGCAATGCATGCCATAGACTAAATCGTATATACTACAGCCACTACTTCCAAATAGCGATGTCATTTATTTTAGATGCTTTTTTGAACTGGAAATTGTTACGGAGGGATTCGTACGTAAATAGTTGCGATAAAGTTTAATCCTGTGCCAATATTTATTTTAAAAAGAACGAGTTCTATTCCATTACCTATTATAATACCAGTTACGCCTGTAATTACTGTGTGAGATATGATTTATTGAATCTCGATTCACTACATAATATTAAAAGCAACCCACATTAACATATTTACAACACACCTTAATGAATATTTATATAAAGATCTTAAGTTTAAAGCAAAACACCATACAGATTACTTAACCTTGAAAACAAATGGATAATAATTGCATTATACATTTTTTTAATATTAATGTAGGTAAATTTTGCTTAATTTATTTATTAGATATATTTATTTTATATTGTTAAATGCTTTGGTACAAGAACTCGTGGTTCGGACCGCTATTAGTGATAAAAAACTTCACCGTTTCGTCGGGTTACAAGGATCCATCTTTAATTCGTATTTTGTTCAGTGGTATTAGTCGTCATGTGCTGCGATTGCTCATGTGCACAGACGTAAGAGGGCGGTTGGGACGGGTGCCAAAGCACAAGTTTAGGTCGTAACCGGGAATTAACCGGGACTTAACGCCGAGATGACGATGACTTTCCAAGGCAAGTTTCATACCTGTGATTTCAGTGTGCACGTTGCCTTATGATGTTCTCCTTCATCGTCAGCAATTATAATACGTATATTAAATGAGATATGCTTCCTTAGAGGTGCGAGCAACTGTGAGAGTCGAACTCCGTGCCCTCTGCGTTGCACTCCGAGTTTATTCAGTACTAAATTATTATATAATAGATTATATTAACACTTTTCATCCAAATAAGATAGGGAATGTGAAAATTTAAGATTAAAAACACTGATAACATTTCTCTAATAAAATATTACAATCTTCACTGATAATAATTTTATATAACAAGATAACGACGGGATTAAATTATATAACGTAAAGTAAATAATTATTTACCATACGTAAAACTTATGATAATGCTACTACATTGCACATAGATAGACAGACTGACAGATATGCTGATAGTAAAAGTTGGCCATGTAAAAATATGTGCAGGATCACAACTGAACTAGGGAGTCGTAAAAGGCGAGCATTTTCATTCACAAAGGAAGAATATCATTAGGATTTTCTTTCAGAGTTAGGATATCAGGCGGGAGTCGCTCAAGAAGAGCGAAATTAATACCCTACAGTATTACTTATCGCCAATGTCTACGTATACGATTTTGAAATGTACCTCTCGATAATTGTGACACTCACCTGTAGCTAGTGTCTTGACAGTGACATTACATAAACACTAGGCAGACGAAATACCTCGACATTAAAACTCGTAACTGATTTTTGTATCTTTTTTTTATCATACTTGTAATTTTTCAGCTAATAATTTTATTATAAAAACGCGCCTCTCGGCATTGCCTTGTTCTCCAGTAAGTATGGGTCTTACATTTAAATGTATGTATAAATAAATCTACTCGTATATAAATGATCTACAATTACGAGAAATGTAATGTCGATACAAAACGTCTTCCGCGAGGCTCTGATAGTCCACACGTGGAGTTCAGGGCTAGAGGATTCCCCCGACATTGACGTGGAGGCGCAACTGTACGAAGGAAACAGGGTCGCCAAGATTCTTCGGGCCGCTATCATGGCCGCCAAGAAAGCTGCTTGGGAGGAGTTCTTGGCGGGGGTCGACCAAAATCCCTGGGGGCGTCTGTAAAAAACTGTCCAGGACAACCTTCGGCCGTGGGCGCCTCCGCTCACCGAGAGCCTCCCATCGCAACTGCTCGAAAAGGTCATCGACGCCCTAATCTCTTCGGTGGCAATGCACCCGCCTCCCATCATGGCTCTGCCTCAGACAGACCAGCGCGGACTAAGTACTGGTGCCCAATTTGGTTGGAGTTGGAGGCGGCTGTATTACGGCCCAAAGCCCAAAACACCACCCCCCGCCTCGACTGCATACCGGGGCGTGCATGGGTTCTGGCTCACGACGCTCTGGAATCCCGATTGACACGGCTCTTCAGCAACTGTCTGAACCAGGGCCGCATTCCCAGGGAGGTCGCGGGCGTGAACCCTTGGGAAAGGGCCGCAGCCCGCAAACACATGGCCGAGAAAAGGGCGCGCGCAGATGTTCCGCGTTCCCAGCTCGCGCCTGTGTGAGGCAGAAGATGCCGGGGCTCCTCACCCCCTCGGATTTGAAGATGCCCGCAAAAGCGTCTGACTAACCCGTCGTATGCCTCGGCCTCGACACTTAAGGCGTGTCAAAGAACACTAGGGTGGTTTTAATGGGTATACCAGCGACGTGCGTCCCTCAGCCTAGAGTAGGGGACGTACGGGCGAATTGCACGGGGAGTCCCACACTACTCTACCGCCCATACCCACGCAGCGGGGTGTGCGTCATGCATTTCGAACGCCCAAGAAAAAGTTGTTAAAATTTAAATATAATTCCCACTGAAAATTTTTATAAATATAATATGTTTTCCTTAACATTGCGTGTCCAGTTCTTAATAATAATTTGCATTTTTAATGCAACATTGGATGACTAATAGTTTAATAGCTATTTTATAAATAAAGTATTATGTTAATAGGGTAAATCAAGATTATCATCAAATACGGCCAAGGTAACGGCGGGATCGTTTCCTGCCATAAATTACCTTCTTTTTTGTTAAGATAGCTTTAAATCGAATAGAGATGTTTTCTTCTAAGTTTTGTAAAATTTCCAGGGTTTTTGTACCCATTCCCGTTGTCCTTTTTTATATTGTACCTTTTGTATACCTTTGGTCTTAAGTATGCCGCCATAATAACCTTGTGTTGTGTTTCGGCATTAGTGACCCAAGTTCCTGTACTCTTATGGGACAGCAGCGTGTTCGCGATGCCACTGGCGTTGCAAAGACCCATAGGCGATGGTAACTGCTAAATTCTAAGCGGGCCATTGCTGCCTGTCTGCTATCCCACAGCAATAAAAAAAAATACTGTTTCTTACCGCACTTTTTTCCGAAAAAAATTTTAGTTTTCCAAACGGCTATAACATACGGTACATACGCTACTAGTGAGTCCGGCGTGGGATGAGAAAAGCCATGCCCTCATCTCCGCTGTGGGTCCAAATCTGTCCCTTCCGGCCTTAATGACATTCATGGAAGCGAAAGGCCACCCTAGCCGCTATAAGGACGCCTCCGCTTTCTTTTGTGAGGCAGTCATGTCCGCGAAGGAGATGGTGGGGTGGGAAAAGATACGCAGCAGTAACGCCCTTCGTCGCCAAGGCCGACAGCGGTGGAGGACAGTCCCATGTAGGCATGGGGAGCCCAGGACGGTGTGCGTAGTGTTTCGCGCGCTCCTCTCACCTCTGTGTGAGTCACGAGGCAGTCTGGATAAGTAAGATACCTCCCGCCTGACTTATAGAAGAACCCGGGATTACGTCGCCATGGCTGGCCCAGCTCGCCCGTGTTAGAAGTGCACGCATAGTCATATCCCAATGACAATTCCTTGACTTAAGTCAATAAGGAATTGTCATTTTTTTAACCACTTCTGTATTTACGAGAAGAGGTCTGAATGATGATGCTCAATGAATTTTCCCAAGAGACTTACAAGTGGGGCATTCGTAATACTAGCTTTAATCTGGATTATATTCTCATCGAATTTCGTGTTGCAGTCAAATAAATCACTTTCGACATATAATGAAATTACCGTGAAAACACATTCTACGATTGTTATTATGTTAATCTGGCAATAACCCGTTAACCTGGAAACAGTTTATAATAAAGAGATAAATATACTGCTCTAAATTATTGGGCCCTTTTTTATAACCCAGATAAATAATAGCTTTGTGTGTCAATTGCGAAGCACTCAGGAAGTTGTCCATATTTTTAAAGATCTTGCCAATGATTAAAAATTTAGAAAATGACACTAAAAACAGTTTTTTCTTTGATCTTATAGTTTTGGAAAACAAATACGCATACATCTAATTGGACTGCAAAAAGAAAACTATCTTAGAATAGCTTATTGTGGCTTGCAATTTGTTTCTTTGCAAAAGTTATAGGTAATTGAAAATCAAAAGAGATGTGTCATGAAAAGCTAGATATTATATAAACGTTATCTATGTTTCTTTCGATTGAAATAACTATATAATTATAAAAGTGTAATTTTAGTAGATTTTTTTATTTTGATATATAATACCGGATTTGCGGGTTACACATGACGAAAATATAGATGTTTTTCTTTGATGTCGGTAACAAAATTATGTTCTAATAAGCATATTAGGCGAGAAAAATTGCTTAAACGTTGCATGCCGACGTCGGATTCGAACTCGTTGGTTTCCAAGTATGATGCCACTCGTCTACAACACCTATAGATAGGTAGTAGGTAGCCCTATACTTATTTTTCAGATCATAAGGTTGATTAAATATAAAATAAATGCTTAATTAGTTATAATATGCAGAGTTTGGAGAGTTACATCTATGTAACTCTCCAATCCAGACCTCTAGGTCTAAGATAGCTAGAAAATTGGGCAAAAAGGATCACATAATGTGGACTCTATAGGAGAAGACATTGATACAAATTATTATATTAACAAATAAGAATTTTTACTAATTGTTTAAATCGTATTAGAAAAAAAAGTGACATCCTATAGAACAGGTTTTGCAATGTCACTAGACTTGTGACCGGGTCATGAGAATGATTTTTGCGTTTTAACTAGATTTTGCATTTAGTATTATGAAAGTAAAATAAATAATGATTAATTAGATTCGTATTTTCAAAAATTAAGCACATTTTTATATGTATTTTGTCTTGACAATTTGGGTTGTTCAGTAGCTTTATACGACCATGACCGTGGGTTCGATCCCACGAATGAGAAAATATTTGTACAACCTGCAAAGAAGTCTGGGTACTCGTATGTTCATTTATATATGTGACGAAAAGTTCTACGAAATAGTGTCTTAAAAAATTTACGTGAGTTTCACCAGCTTATTTTTAACGGAAACATAGAAATGCGAGATGAGTGAAACGGAGACAAGTAACTGGTATAACTTGTGATACATTTACGCCACATAAATTAAAAGGGCAGATTTGTAAAACTGTTATAAGGCCAATCATGATGCTGAATGTTGGGCCACCAAAGTGGAAGACCAAAGGTGTATTAATTCAGCTAAGATGAGAATGTTGAAATGGATGTGTGGAGTGACAAGAGTGGATAAGGTGAGATCTCTTAAAGTAGCGCCTATAAATAATAAATGAGGGGAAGAAGATCAGCATGGTCGGGGCATATAATGAGAAAGGGATGCCGACCACATTACTAGAAGAATGTTGAACCTCCAAAGTAGATGGGTAAAAAGCGATGGAAAGAATGTGTGATGATGAAAGAAAAAGACATGTTGTGCCGACCCCAAATGATTGGGACAAGGCCAAGCCAAGGCCAAGATGACGATTTTGTTGCATACATACAGACCAAGCTAATTAAATATGTAACGTCGAATCCTGACCACAATCAGCTAAGTGTTTAAGCCAAGTTGTGTCTTTAGATTTATGTATGGAGGCCCGAGGTCAGTTGAGTATCACAGCCATAGGGCGATACTTCTATGGGTTTATTCGTTTCCTCCATCATCATCATCATCCTTGCGTTAAGTCCCGGTTGCAGCCCAAACTCTCGCTTCGGCGCCCGGGGTCCGCTTTCCGACTTTTTCTTCTCCACTTGCACGGTCTTCAGCATCCCTGGTAGTGAGCCCATTGGCACGCATATCACCCTTTACGACGTCAAGCCAGCACTTTTTGGGTCTACCCCTCCTGCCGGGGCCTGGCGGAGGTGGCATGGCCAGACATTTGTTACCCACGTAAGCACCCGGTTGCCGTAAAACGTGGCCGTACCAACAGAGCCGATACTCTTGTAATTTATCCGCAATGTCACGGACATGAAGAGCGCCGCGAATGCGGGAGTTCCTAACGCGGTCCTTCCGCGTCACTCCACACATCCACCGCAGCATATTCATATCCGTGACACGCAGCTCTTGCTTGTGTCGCTCTAACACCGGCCACGCTTTACAGCCATATAATAATAATATTATTCGCTTCCTCCATAATGATTTTTAAAATTAATCTTTGGATGCGCCCACTTTGATGTGGCGTTTGGGAAGCATTTTTTGCATTCCGTAGACTGATTTTTATTTTTAATTTCCCTCGCGGAAAATTTTCCCATGATACAAAAGGGCCAATTTAAAGTCGTACAAAGAAGAAAGGTTTATTTGTTGTAAACTCTGTAATTCCGATCGATTTTAGTAAATCCTACTCATATTATAAACGTGAAAGTTAGTAAGAATGTATGTTTGTTCACGCAAAAACTACTGAATGAATTTTAATGAAACTTTACAAAAATATAGCTTATACATCAGAATTACACAGACTATAATTTATAAAGATATTGTGTGAATTGTCCAAAATATAACGATACGTGTCAAGTAAGTAGGAAAAAATTCTGCCATCTGCGAGCTATTCCGGCGTGCGCTGTCAAAACCGCTAGAGTTACACGTATATAATGTATAATGGAAATGTTTATCCTAAATAGTCCTACAAAAACAGCGACAGCATATATATATATATATATATATATATATATATATATATATATATATATATATATATATATATATATATATATATATATATATATATATATATATATATATATATATATATATATATATATATATATATATATATATATATGTGTGTGTAAGCCATTATCGCCAAAATAGTGACACGATAGACAATTTATACAATAAAAATTTATAATTTATTTGTAATTCACATTTAGCAGTAACAATTTTTCTAATTATAAGTTCTACTAATCTAAAATGGAAAACTTACTCCATCCGAGATTGATGAAGTGACGAATTTCCGTTTTGATGTTAAATTGTTTCTTTTTTTTTACTTTTTGTCGCGAATATGTTTTGTTTTTGGCAGAACAACGTTTGCAGAGTCAGCTAGTTAGTCTTTCATAATTAGTGATTTCTGTTTTGATATATCTAACTCTATGATGATAACATATATTTTATATACATATAAATAAATGAAGGGTTAAGCATTCTTCTTTTATTGAGACATTGGTAAAATTAATGCTCAAGATGGCGAAGTCAAGATAATAAAAATAGTATAGACGGTTGAAGAAAACATGTTCCGGCTTCGAGTATGAAGCAAAAAATTAAATATTTTATAGTTTTACATAATACTACTCGTACTATTTTTTAATTTAGTTACTTAAAAAAAATAGTTTCTCTTCGAAAAAAGTACTATTTATTTCGATTTGTAAACTGCGTGACCCTTCAACTTCCCGCCATAAAATCTGGCGTACTTTTTAAATACAGAATGTCGATGAACACATTCGAACTATCACACTTAACCGCTATTTATAGCATTTGCTTCGCATCATAAGGACTTCACATTTCAAATTTTTATTACAGTCAATTTATTCTATATTGTATTTTAATTTAATAGACATAGGGTTGATTTTTAAAAATTAATTGTTTTCAAAACTAATTCTACTCCAGGAAGCGTGTGACATTTGAATTTGAAAATAGATTTAAAGTTATGCCGCGAAATTAGGTGATGCGCTGGAGCGCTCTCGGAACGTAATGTCGACGCAGTTTTTCTTATGTGGAACACCCAAATGGAATCCCTTGAGGGCTTTTTAAAATGATTGGGTGGCGACAAAATACGATAAGAATTTCAATTTTAAAAAAAGATAACATATTTTTTTTTATTATAGAATAAAGTATTTTTTATTATGCTGCAGCACTTGAAATTTTGACTTGATAAATATTTATGATTAATTAAAATAAGTTTGACCTAATCACTGTAGTCGTGTTGCGGCCCGAACTGCGCCAGTGACTTGCAAGACGTCATGCGTTTTTGTTTTTACATGCTTTATATTAGCTTCACTTATTTGTATGTTTGTATGTTAGTATGTTTGTAACCGACTCCTCTGGGGGCGGTTTTGACCCACTTTAAACGGCCAGATTTCGTTCAAACTTTGTAGATATATCGAGGGCCGATGACAATGCAATAATCTGTGTAGTTTGTATCATTATCCTTACCAGGATCCTCAGGATTAATGAATTTTTGGTTCTCGTTCGATCACCAAAGTGAACGAGCGTCGGGCGCGGTCAGTACTTGGATGGGTGACCGTCTAGGAAAATCGCGTAACGGTGGATTTTGTTCTTTTTTATTCTTTTTTATATGTTTTATATTAACTTGACATATATGTAATGGAATTTTTCGGAATTCGACTCGATTTTCACTTACTTTGAACAATAAAATCAAAATTCTGCCGAAACGCCAACTGGAGCGTAATTTTTTTTATTGCTGTAGGACAGAAGACAAGCTGACGGCCCGCTTAGGATTTAGCAGTTACCGTCACCTATAGGCGTTTGCAACACCAGTGGCATCGCGAACACGCTGCTGTCCCATAAGGGTACAGGAACTTGGGTCATTAATGCCGGAACACAACACAAAATTACTATGGCGATATACTTAAGACCAAAGGTGGTCGCCATACAGCCGGGCTTGAGGCCCTACCACGTAGCTAGGGTGGGTTGTTTTGTCACCTTTTACGACAGGCCGAACCCGGCCACAGAGGTTAGTATTCTTGTGATACAAGTACTTACAACATATTCGTGTCGCGACAGACTACACCTGCGACACTTTTCTGCTCCCGGCCACCATCACTAATGATAGGATGCCACCGAATTTCTTCGGCGCTAGCCTGCCTCCTCCGCGGATATAACTGTACTATGAAAGAACGGCAACGTGCTAGGCTTTCATTATCTGATCATCTGTTGCTCTGATGACGGGATCATGTCCGTGCTGTTTAAGTTTTTTGAAGTGAAGTTTTTATCTGTGCAGAGGAGAAAGAATACTAACCTCTGCGGCCGGGGTCGGCCTGTCGTAAAAGGCGACAAATCAACCCACCTTATTTATGTGGTAGGGCCCCAAGCCCGTCTGGATGGAGACCACCTTTGGTCTTAAGTATGCCGCCATAATAACCCTGTGTTGTGTTCCGACATTAGTGACCCAAGCTTGCAAACACCCATAGGCGCGGTTACTGCTAAATTCTAAGCGGGCCGTCTGCCTGTCTGCTGTCCTACAACAATAAAAAAAGATATATTTCTTTTTCGTAACAAAACAAAAATAGCTAAAGATTTCATCCCGTATGTTACAACTCTTTGTAAAAAAAATGATAAATTATTAAAATAAATAATTAAATACATACCGACAATTATTAACCTCAAATTTATAAATGCACAAAAAAAGTTTAAAAAGTTTTCACTTATACTACACTTCTTCTTCTTCTTTTTTATGAATTATTGGCTCCAACTCAAGTGGCGTTGATCTGCCAACTTTAAAGTATATAAAAAAAGGCCTGATGTAAAGAAATTTATAATATAACTTTTAAAATTTAACAGACGACGTTTTGTACCCTCTAAAATATTCGCATGAAGAAAATTAGCACTTTCATTTTCACATTATTAGTATGTGTTGTGTTTATTATTGGGTAATGTTTGCAATTTCTCGATACTGTTGCGTCTGTCCGTCCATTGTTCTATTATATTCATGGTGTCAATAGTCCCATACGTGTTATGATTTAGTAATAACTTATTGTGTGGAAGTACGGCGTAGGGCACTCTGCTTAAGGAGAATCTGTGCGGCGATACAGTGGGTAAAAAAAGATTTATTTAGTAATATGTACAATAAAATACATACATACTAATTCTATAAATGTGAAAGTAACTGTCTGTTACGTTTTTACGTCTAAACATCTGATTCAATTTTGATGAATTTCGGTATATAGATTGGACTTTGGAGAAGGAGATAGGCTTTTTATTGTTACGAAAATGAAACTTGAACGGGGTGAAATAGGGGTGAACGTAATTAAGCTCTTTTCATTAAATCTTTTAATTATATGGCAGAACAACGTTTGCCGTGTCAGCTAGTTAAAAATAAAACACTAAAAAGTGAGAATTTTTTTATGCAAAATACAAAACTTTTTCGATACATCCATTAATCTATTCAGAGATGGCGTGAAGAAAGAAAAGTAGATATATCAACGGACTCCTTACCAGCTAGCAAAGCTAATATTGAAATACTGGCACGAACTGTGATTTGAGTGATAGATACTTTCTATAGATAAATAGAGGTATCGATAAGTATAGAATATGCATGGAAGTAATAAGTACATAATACTTCCATGAGAATATGAAAAAGTTGTTTTTGTTCGATAGTTTTTTAGTTTTGTACATATGAATATTGCAGTCAAAGCGTCCTCTATCTTGTAACGTACCGTCATTTAGTTACGATTGAATTTAATTGAAATATATCGATGATTTTTATCTATTATAAAATAAAATACTTTTGTATCTCTGGATGTTAACTTTTAAATTGGTTAATCATAAATGATTAAGGTTATTGATATTATTATTATTTTTATTGGCATGTTTTTTCTACATAAAAATCTTCGTTAGTCAACAAAGTGATTATTTTAGCTAGTTCACGGATAACAGATTACGAGCGATGATGTTCAGTATTGATTTCGAGGTCAACGAGAGAGCAGTTGGTCCATTAAATAATTGTATTTAAATTTCATATAGTTTTTTTACTCAAGGAAAATGTATCACGAAAGAGCACTAACAAATTGGAGCGCAGAACCTTCGCCCTATGATGGTAAGGTAAGCAGACGCGTCCACTGAGGATCAAAATATAAGAAGGTAAATGTTTGCTAATCAATTGATAAACATGGTCAATTTGGAAATTCAATATGTCTTGCTATCTCCCGTGGGCGATTCAATACTATAAATATATATCATCTGGTTTCTTCGACAGATTATGCAATCCTAAAACTTTCTTATATTCTAATAAATATAAAATTGATGATCGTGCTTTTGTTTCGTTATTTAACTAATTTTACAACTTTTTAAATGTTGTAAAATTTCGTAATACTTGATTGTAACGACGCTCCATACGTATTATGTGTTGTTAATACAAAATTTAGTAATACTTAGAAAAAATTAACATAATGAAAATTATAAAAAAAATTAAAAAACAAATATTTATAATGTAATTTATAATATAAGTATTTATAATGCGGGACGGCTACCATTTCGATAGACTTGGAGCTATACTACATAGCAAGGGTTATTATGTTGCCTTTTACGACAGGCCGCTCCCGACTAATCCCGATTAATCCGCAATCCCTAAGTTACAACTAATAATTAAGATCAGTTTTAACATTAAAGATGTTAATCTTTAAGCGATCGTCTCGCAACATGAAGCATCGATTTTTTACATGCAATAAAAACATTTATGTTTTCCTTACATGCGTTCATAATTGTTTAGAACGGAAAACTTTGTTACAAATAAAGCTCGTTGAGTTCTCGATGAAACGGGTAATTAATGCGACACATACATTATTAATTAGCTTCCAACTAATTGCTGTTTATACTAGTTCAAAATTCTTAATTGATTTTATAGTAGCCGCTTCTTGTTGATGTACGTAATAAGTTGTTCTATCTCTACAGACATAAAAATAAATAATTAATGTCTATGACGTCTATTGATTTATTTATAAGGAGGAATAGACAGGAAACTGAAACTAAAATAAACATTGTTAGAACCTATGAAAAGCTACCGATGTATATTTTACCAAACTCATAATTTTGTGTAGATAGTCTTTTATACCTAACATTCATGGAATGGGAACTCACTAAACCCAAAGCGGCTGCCGCTTCAAGCTCCTCTGCGCCAGATACCAATTTTTTTTGATAATTTTATTATGGCTGCCATTTTGGAATTTCAAAATATTATAATTGCTGAAAACGAATTCAGCAATTTTGAAATTTTCGAAAAATATTAAATTTCAAAATGATTTTACCACGTCCGCCATTTATAAATGATAATACATTTAACAGCTTACATTTTTCGCGGCAGATGTTTTATTGCGTATATCATTTGAGTACAAGCGGCAGCCGCTTTGGGCTAGGTGATTTCCCATTCCATGGATGGTAGGTATAAGACTGCAAAAAATTTTGGGTTTGGTAAAGCATACATTGTTATTTTTTCACGGGCTCTTAGACTAATGATAGGTTAAGATCTCTAAAACTATACTCCCGATTGATGTGAAATTTTGCACTCACTAAGAACGGATTTTATGGGAATCCTACATATTAAAAATGTATTTTTTATTTATTTATATGGTAGGACAACTATATAAAAGTTAGCTCTACGTATAGTGTAAGATACTCTGTAAAATATTATTTTATTTTTCTTTATACCTCCATAACAACAACTTTCGCACGTCGGAACGCTAACGCAGGTCACGGATTCGGTTTCCGTACCAAGCCTAGGTATTTATGTATTTATTTACAAAAGAATACTACAAATATACATACACTGTAGGGGAGTCGGAGGCTATGTGGGACTCTGTTAGACTACCCATGACAAGTGGCCGGCCAGTCCCTTGGGCCAGGCCGAAAAGTATACGTGTAATATATCAGTTGTTTAGTGTCTCTATTAGGGCTCTCAGTATATTCATTTATTACAAAACCTCATATTTTGAAAAATAAACAATTATATTTTACTTTAAGAAAAAGAGACTAATAAAATGTCTAACAAGTATTTTTTTATCATCAAATTTATCGCGTCGGTACCCATGCGTGACACTTCCTTCTCTAGCCTTTAGATAATTAACATAAGACAATAAATTAATTAAATTTGGCTACATTTGGTTTCTAGGACTGTCATTTGATTTCTGGCAGGGTTCAAGTAAAGGTTTTGCTTTTTAAGACAAGCGCAACTATCGAATGCTTTGTCGCCCAAGAAAAAGTGGAAGGCTTTAGACCACGAGGAAGATCCTCATGCGATGGACCTATTGAATCTAGTCTTCTGTAAGTGGTCTCTTAAAGGAATGGTACAGGATGATACATCTGGCTTTGCTAGTCACACAATTCTTGGTGAGAATGCTTACATCAACCGATGCGCGATGTAAACATAAACATCTCACTGCTTATTATGGACAGTAAACTGAAGTAACAGAAAAGGTGGCTTACCGAATAACTAACATAAGGACATATTTACAACATGGCTCCAAGTAGCCTTATATGGTCTTCTTTCTGGGTTCCACTTCCACGAAGGATGACATATTGGCAGCGTGTTAGCGATGTCCCTGGTGTTGCGATCACCTATAGCAGCTGTAACTGCAAAATTTTAGGTAGGCCGTCAGTCTATTTGCTGTAATATAGCAATAATTTTTTTTTTTTTGATGAATTTATAGAGATAGATTGTACTTTAAAGAAGGATATAGGCTACTTTTTTATAGGTATATGGTAGAACAACATTTATTTGCCGGACCAACTAGTAGACAATAAACTGAATAATATCCGGAGTGTATAGCTGATTGTATCCCTTGAGACCGTGAGTCAAGCTCGACTTGGTGTGACTAAGCAACAATCTCACTTAGCGACGAGTTATTTTCGCTTGAGCGTATCGGTTTATTCTTGTATATTAAAAATATAAAATTGTAACTTAAGCTTGATATTTATTCTGTAAACGTCGAATTTCTTATTTTAATCTCGTTGGAATGGTGGTTAGGGTATTGTACCATACCACTTAAGTTTGTGGTACGATTTCAGAGTAAATTTGAGACAATGGCATACTTTTGGTTTAGGAATGAAGAAGTTACAGAATTTATTTTTTTAAAGAAGTAATCATTTTTGGATTCTCTAATCTTGATAGGAGAACCTAGTGCCGCCCTTATTTGCCTCCTGTAAATTAAAAAAAGTAAATATGGACATAATTATTACCCTTTAAATATGACCGTGATTTGATTTAAGAATCAAACATAAGTGTCTGCCTAGAACTACACGATCAATATTTAAATAACATTTTATTTCAATATCAAAAGATTAGTGTCTGAACCGAGTCGATTTTCATATCCCATTAAATACAGAAATAATAACTATTTAAAGGTGTGTTTTTAAGTTATTTTATTTTAGAAGTATTAATTATTTAACTAGGTATCCAAATTCAAAGCTTTATTGATTATAGAGTCATGAAGCAATTAATATAATGTTTTCAGCCTCCAGCCCTTATCCCACACCATATGGGGTCGGCACATGTTCTCTCCTTCCATTCTCCTTTGTTAGCCGTCATCCCAACATTCACACCCTTTTTTGCCATATCAACTTTTACACAATCCATCCATCTTTTTTTGGTCTACCTCTGCTCCTGTATCCATCCACTTTCATTTATATCATTTCTTCCCTGCGTATTACATGGCCAACCCACGCTAGTCTATTACTCTTAAGTTTTTTAGTTTATACGCAATTACTATAATGCGTAGTTACAAATAGAAATATTTTATTATTCATAACTACTAACAAGGGCTGCTTTGTTTCAAGGGGTACCCAAAACGAATTCTTCGTCAGTCAATCAATTATATTAGCTATGCAGAATTTGTAATTCTATCAAAAACATGCAATAAACGATATATTAACTAACATCTGGTTAATTAGTAACGGTCATTTAACATGTCTTAGTTTACCATTAAAATGAAAGGCGACTGACCTGTTGAGCATTTTCACTTTCCATAAAAAAAAAATTAACTTTCTTGCGAAAGTTTATTTATTGACTATGTTTTACTATAAGAGGTTAACTGATTTCTCATTGGGTTAGTTTTGGTACTTTAACTTAGTTATGAGTACATTATTGATATTACAGTGATTTTTTTATGTAATAATTTATGATTGCAAGAAATAAAATCATGTATTAGTTACGCACAGTGCGATACAAATAATTATGATGACACAAAAAATTGCAAAAGGATGAAATATCTCGCGTAGGTAAAAATGCTCTTTATATCTTTTATCCTAACTTCCGAGTAGAGAAGTGTACCTGTTGTTTCCTTTAGTATAGTTGACGATAGCATTTGACGTATTTACACAACAGAAAGAGCTGTTGCAGAAGGTACCGACTTAAAACGCTATTTGGAACTTCTAAACGTTGAAAGGAACATTCCAAGTAATACAGGAATGGAACGCTTGGAAGACGATCTTAACATTCAGTCTTCAAGGCTTAAATTATAGAAATTATATATATACATATATGATTTCTTTTGTTTTATAAATTTATTTCTTTAAGTGCTTTTAAGTTAGGTATACTGCGCATGGAAAAGTGCCATATAACAAGGAGAATTATAGAAATGAGAGTACAGATACAGGCGGAGAGATAGACCGAAGAAAATATGGATGGAGTGCGTAAAATACTATATGGTGAAAAAGGGTGTGAATGTTGTGAGGACGATTAATAGAGGAGAGTGGGAGGACAAGTCGTCACGATCGTAGAATAATGTCGGTGTTGAAAAAATACGAATTTAACTTTTTGTCATACTTGAATACTAAATATCCGTGCAGGGGCGGAGAAAGAATACTACCTCTGTGGCCGGGGTCGGCCTGTCGTAAAAGGCGACAAAACAACCCACCCTAGCTACGTGGTAGGGCCTCAAGTCCGTTTGGATGGCGACCACCTTTGGTCTTAAGTATGCCGCCATAATAAACTTGTGTTGTGTTCCGGCATTAGTGACCCAAGTTCCTGTACCCTTATGGGACAGCAGCGTGTTCGCGATGCCACTGGCGTTGCATACACCTATAGGCGACGGTAACTGCTAAATCCTAAGCGGGCCGTCAGCCTGTCTG
This sequence comes from Malacosoma neustria, assembly GCA_963693495.1. Lineage (NCBI taxonomy): Eukaryota > Metazoa > Arthropoda > Insecta > Lepidoptera > Lasiocampidae > Malacosoma > Malacosoma neustria. Next base: position 15,682,821 of record OY856390.1, read on the forward strand.
CTGTTCTATAGCAATAAAAAAAAATAGTCTAAATATTATTGCTACATTAAAGAAAAAATTATATGTATTTTGGATTTCCAAGCGCTCATAGTAAAATGACACTTCTGTATTTTTGAAATAGCCGCCCTGTAAAGTTTAATATATGTCAGATCTGTCACTGTGTACGAAAATGACGATATTGTGCCGACCCGCATAATCCGGGATAAAGGTAGGAAAAAGAGGTTAAGTATAAAAAACATCTAGAGTGTTCTCCCTGTATCTCAAATTGGATTGCGTTACATCTGTATTACAAATAACGGTAAATACACATGAATTGCCTGTACGATTTAAAACAATAGTAAACTGCATTCCATTATTTAGCGCATTTCAAAAAGTGACGTAAAATGTGCGAAAACATTGCTATCCAACGGTCAATGTTGCCGACTGTATGTAAATATGTGATGAAATGTATTTCGTAATTGAATACTATCGCCATAATACGGTATAGTGTTTTTATGAGTATCTTATTGACTCTACAATGTTCACGTACTACATTCGCCGATTACTATCCGATATAGTCGAATATGGTGATAGTGACAGTCACATCTTCACTACTTTATGCTATATGTACATCTTCTTCTTCTTTTTCAACTCTTCACCACCCAATGCTGAGTGTAGGTCTCTTCTAATGCACGCCATTCTTCCCGGTTTTACACCCTTCGCATCCAGTCCCTTCCGGCCACTCCAACAAGGTCGTCGGTCCAACGCATCGGTTGCCTGCCTACATTTCTATGCCCTACTCTAGGCCTCCACTCAAGCACCCGACTACCCCACCTGCTGTCCTGTCTACGGCATATATGGCCCGCCCACTTCCATTTTCTGCTAGCGATCACATGGGCTATGTCGACCAATTTCGTTCTCTTCCGGATCTCTGTGTTCCTGATTCGATCACGTAGAGAGGTACCTAACATAGCCCGTTCCATGGCTCTTTGGGTGACTTGGAGCTTGTGTATCACCTGCTTTGTCAGCGTCCATGACTCGGCTCCGTAGACCATGACTGGTAGGACGCATTGTTCAAAGGTCCGACGCTTGAGGTTAATGGGAATGCTTGTGCTCTTGAACACTTCGGACAGTTTGCCAAAAGCACCCCAGCCTAGGCGGGTGCGGCGCTAAATCTCGCTATTTTGTCCAAATTTGGCAAGGTTCAATGTTTGTCCCAAGTAGACATATTCCTCAACTCTTTCTATCGCATGCCCATGCACATATAAATACATACCATAGACTAAATTATATACTACAGATGGTATAAAGCTGGCTGAGAGCGCACGTCTTCAGCTTAATGACGCAGGACTGCATTTGTATTTTTTTTACTGTAGAGAATCAGCAGACAGGCTGATGGCCCGCTTAATAATAAGCAGTTACCGTCGCCTATGGATGTTTGCGATGCCAGGGCACCGCGAACATGCTGCTGTCCCATTAGGGTAGTCAGGCTTAGGTTAGTAGGCAGTTAGGTTTTCTCTGTAACTTTAAAGTGTGTTTAATCAAAATTCACATGTTTAGGCTCACATGTTTTTATACTTTTAATTTTATTTATCATTCGTCCGTCGGTATTGGTGATAACTTGGTCCAGTGCGCGAATTAAATGGGATGAATTCGACATACATATTTATTTTTAACGATACAGTGTGTTAGTAACTAACACACTGTGTTTGATATTGCTTACTGGCTCACGGCGCGCCGTCCGATGTTAGGGCTATATGTTAGAAAGGTCCTAATTCGAGACGGAAGTTTGCAATCGGAAATTATATTAATAATAGTAAGCCTATCAATAACAATAATAAATACACAAATTTAGCCCATGAGATTGTATTAATAAATAGTGATTGATAGTTTCATAAATAATTTTTTTAAATAGAAAGTAAATGCAATACTTATTACATTAAAATTGTTAATTTCGTGTTTTAACTGATGGATATAAGGATATCGTCTGACAACGATAATCTTATCCATTGCTGGACGTAGGCCATCCCAAGTTTGCCCCATACAATTGCTCTTCTGCCCTGACCCTGTGCAGGATTAATGACGAAACGAAGTATCCGAATCACATCTGTGTTGCGATATACTTGACTGATACTGCCGAATCATATTTTGCTCGCTATTTTGGTTTCTTTAGACCTCTTCTGAATATCTACATTTCTTATATAGATAAGATATGTATACTGACGGACTCATAAACTGCATCAAAGTTCAGGATTAATTTGAAATAACTCTTTTTACTAAGTATGCAAACTTTCTATACAGATTTAAATTGAAACCTCTAGATTGGTTCGTGAACTTTAAAACAGCGTAGGGTCATATCCTTAAGTTTAAGTTTGTGTACTGGAAAGGACTTTAAGACTTTTTTTGAAGAAAAAACAGAAATTTAAGGAAAATTGGTTTAATTAAAAAATTGGTTTTAACAATAGACACAAACTTTATGCAAGGGTTTATTTATTTTTTAATAAGGTGTATTACCTCCACGTGCCCTTATTACGGATTCTAATCAGATCCTGGCAGGCGTCCCGAAACGTGCGAAAGCTATTTTAAATAAGAAGTTACATAAATATAAATTAAATATGAGTTTAAATAGACAATGCTTAATTATTCAAGTTATTTATCCTAAGGTTTAAAGCTACAAAATTATATCACGAATGTGGCGAAGTATCGGAAACAGTTGTTAGGTAGCTGTCCCCAAGGCCGGGCGTGGGTTGGGCGGCCGGTTGGCGCCCACGGCGCGACAACCTGCACACCGGTGATAACTCGCTGTTTTGGGTTAATTTCTACAGATTATATTAAAATCAAATACTTGTTAATGTTATTAGTTGGATACAAATCACCATTTCATTTTAAAATTTCTTTAATGCATATGCATTTTGGTGTTTGAATGGATATTACACACATCAAAAAAGTCTAAGCAACATGTACTAATTTAAATTTTAGGATGGTGGATAAGCCGCTGTACAGATGAACTTCCTGAATGCACCTGAGCCTTTCAGTATTTCCGGGCCGACGGTACACTCACACCCTTCTTGTATCAGGCCTAAACCCGAATCGCGACTCATCGAAAAAATTCTTTTATCCCATTGTTCCTGGGTCCATGTTCTGCGTTCTCTACACCATTCATTTCGACTAGCGCGATTCTTGTGACGTATCGGTGGGCACCTAATTGGGCGCCTAGCTCGTAGGCCACTATTCACTATCCCACTTGTTTCGTATCCGGCTAATGCTGAATCGTGGACTTGGTCCCGATGTTGAAAAAGTACGTGTAATATAAACAAAAGAAATGCCTTTGTTTAGGACAAACAATAACATATAACCTATGTAAGTTGCCCTAAAAAGGACATATAGTAGATGTTAAACGTACTGTTTTTCCGTTTAGGCATGCATAGTTACCTCAAATAAGACTGCATTAATTATTCCTAAGCATTTTCATGCTTTCATTTCGAAGTTAAGAAGTTGTTAAAGTAAAGAGTGAAATTAACCTCACGTCCTTTGATGTCACTTTCCTTCCGCCATACTACGTCTTCCTTAGCTGCACATAAAAAAATGAGGTATATTGAAGAGGAATAGCATCAGCTGACGACCCACTCAATAGTAAGTAGTTACCGTCGCTAAAGAATGTTTGCGACGCTAGGGTCACACATTCTACTGTCCGCACAGGGGTACTGGAACCCAGGTCACTAATGCCAGAACACAACACAAGATTATTATTGTGGCAAACATAAACCAGAGGTGGTTGCCATCCTGACGGGTTTGGGGCCCTACCACGTAGAGTTGTTTTGTCACTTTTTACGAAAGGCCGGCTCTGATCGCATGGGTTAGTATTCTTGACCCGCCCATGCACGGAGAAGAGAGCTCATTTTCCTCACTTGAAGTGATTACAATTAGCGCAAAGGTCTTCGAACTCTATTATTTTTATAAATACATATATTCTCGATTAATATGCATTAGAACAAAGTCTATAAGTTCGTTCTTATCAGATTTCTATAAATAGAATCTTGATCCCGTGTCGGGAGCGTACAAAGAGAACGCACTTTGTTATTATCTGTGGTTCGCCATAGATAACGCGGCGCCGCGTATTATTATCCAATTATTCATTTTTATCTACGCCTCTTGCGCTTTCTTTACTAAACATGGCGAACAGCTGTATAATTGTTGATTTAGTTCAGAGGGGCGTTTTGTTGATAGGTCATAGGCTCTAATCTAAAAACCTCATATGGCACTTAACGGTAAAAAGTCAATAATACTAATCTAAAATCCTAGTTTTATGACGACAATTCACACAACGCCATATAGCCCCAAAGTAAATAGTAGAGCACTTGTGTTAAGGGTAGTAGGCAACTGATATACTACTTATATATTATATTTTTAGTGGTAAATAAATACATATTTTACATAATCACCCAAACTTGGAATGACGTGAATCTATCCCGGCGCTCTCGCAGGCATACCAACGAAGGCGTCAGTTACGTGAAGTTAAAAATTAGGGCTCTAGGTTTGATTTTTTTAAAGAAGACTTTCTTTACCTGTCCAGAGTCGCTCAAAAGTTTCCGATAAGAGTACCAACGCAAATAAGTCTAAGTGAACTTACAGAGACCCTACAGATGTCTTATTGCATCTTCAGCATACGGGGTCGAATCCTGAATCTAAATGAGATACAGGATTTCAATTCCTCGGAGATTTTCGATTCAAAATTTTTCTCGGTCGTCAGAGTTGCAACGAATAAGCACCCATGGAGGCAGATTATTAAAACACGGTGTACGACAGGACCGATGTCCACAACCAGTGTTGACCACGATTCTCAGCCATGAGGGAACGACCGCAGAGGGAGAGATTTCAATATATGTCCAGTTGTCCTAAGTAATCCAGAGACAAACAATTGTAAAAGACTTTATAAATAACTAGCACTTATTCGATACATTGTCTGCGTATATATTATGTAGATCAAATTGTTGTAGTTTAGTAAGCAAAATATGATTAGTAGAGATTTAAATCATACGTTAAAAACATTTGTAATAGATAAGATTCGCTAATATGTTTTCTTTGTTTCAGGTTCTAGAATTTAACTTATCCGCAGTGTTTTGGACATTGTCCTTAATTTGAATGATTACCACGGACTTACAAAAACTCAGTGAATATTAGTGAAGTGAACAAAATTATATATTAGCTAAGTGACTTAGATAATTTGTGCCCATTCAATAATTGGGAAGAATTTATTCATTGGTAAGTATTCCATTATTTCAGATACTTGAATCTATTAGGCCTCGATAAAGTTCGTACTATCCAATTTAAAACCTTTTTCTCATTATTTAGTGACAAATACACTTATTATAATATAGTATTTTAGTCTAAGAAATAGAAACATATATAATTTTTATGAATGTTAAAATTTAATATTAAATCGAAATTCACTTCGTAGAGGCTGTTTTCTTATAATATTTTGTGTTAGGTTTTAGTCTTTTATTATTTGATGTCAGTTTGAATTATAGACTATTCGTGCAGAGGCGGAGAAAGAATACTAATCTCTGCGGCCGGGGTCGGCCTGTCGTAAAAGCCGACAGAACAACCCACCCTAGCTACGTGGTAGGGCCCCAAGCCCGTCTGGATGGCGATCACCTATGTTCTTAAGTATGCCGCCATAATATGTTATGTTCCGGCATTAGTGTGCCAAGTTTCTGTACCCTTATGCGACAGCAGCGTGTTCGCGATGCTATTGGCGCTCTACAGCAATAAAAAATATAGATAACGTTACCAAGGGAGGTAGGTGAGGAAGCAACCAGTATGTGATATCCAAGTGGTATCACGCTTGGACTCCAACCTAAAGTTGCCGGGTTCGAATCTCAATCCCACGATGGCATGCGTCGTATAAGCAGTTTTTCTCGCCTGGTGTGGGTATGATAACAATCATATATAATTACCACGTACCGACGGTGATGATCGCGAGGAAACCTGCATATACAGGTCACCGATATCTCTAACCTGTCAATCTGCATTGAACAAACGTAACGGGCATACCGTCCGTTCCCTTTAGGGGAAGACTGAGCCCAGTTATCATTATTGTGACGTTATCATTTACTTGTTTTTATTTCGTAACGCTCTTGTCAGAGCGGTCGTGGACGATATTGAAGGGCTTATCATTATTGAAGGGCTGTTATGATTCGCCTCACGATATCTCGCCATCTCTATCTATTTCTGGTGTTTTTACTGCAAAGGATCGCCCACTGCAGATTTGATCTGTTCGGTCCATCGTATACCAATAATAATAAGTATTTTTTAACCGACTTCAAAAAAAGAGGAGGTTATCAATTCGTCTGATTTTTTTTTACAATACCTTATTTATATTTTATTTTTATAAAAACAGTTCTAAAATATTATTGTTATATTCGTATAAACAGAACTGCTCTTTAACACTCACAATTAAAATGATCTTATATTGTTTCTGGTTTTAACTTCTATGTTATCTATGGCTAGTCATCCTTTTTGTAGCTATCATAACTTTTATCGTAAAAATACTACATAGAAAATAAGTCTGATTAAGGTTTTTGAGCAATAAAATTTACTACGTGTGTGTGTGCTATTAAACAAAATGGATTCCCCATGCATAGTGCAGTTTAACTCAATTAGTTTAATGTCAAACTAATGACTTGTTTCTTCACTAATAAATTTGTACCGCTACTGAGTGTATGTACCAAGTTACGAGAGGCGGCCGTTTTAAAATAAAATATTTTTTTATGTAGAATACATCGATAACAGAAACTTTCACGATCTCCTCCAGGGGTCGCGGGTTCGTTTCCCGTTTCGAGCGGCCATAGCAAAAGCGCTCTCTTTGAGGCTATATGTTAGGTAAAATAAAAAGGGTCAATCAAGTTGAAATGTGGGAATATATAGCCCATCCAATTACCAAATTACCCCTATGAGACAGCAGCGTGTTCAAGGCGCCCTAGAGTCACGAACGTCCATAAGCGACGGTAATTGCTTACTATTAAGTGGGCCGCTAGCCGGCCGCTAGCTGTTCCTCAACAATAAAAAAATTGATAAATGGTGACACTAAAATTGACAACATATTCTGAGGTATTTTTGAAAAGAAAGCCATACATACTAATTGAAATCCTCAACTGGTTGCGATGTAGCGTGAGTAATATCAAGTTTTATTGAATTGGACCACACGAAATTGATAAACGTCGATCGTCAAGTCGATGGCGATCAATTGTGCAATTCCTATCAATAAGCGCGCGAAGTGTTTAATTGATTGAAGTGGCTGACGGATTTCGGCTATCCGCCTACTGAAATAAGCTATGCCATGCTATTAGTCCGGTCAATTTAGACCAAAAAATGAGTGAAGTTACATAAAGTCCCAACAAGCTGAAAATCAGTGAAATTGTTTATATTCAATATTTATTATGAAAATTCTATCTTATTTATTAATTTTTAATGCTGAGGAACAGCAGATAGGCTTATGGCAAACTTGATAGTAAGCGGTTACCGTCGTTTATGGATGTTTGCTAGCGTCGCACAGCAAATATGCTGATGTTCGCATAGAGATATAATTTTTATGTCAAAGGCTACATTAAGGGTTAATGGGTGGTGGGATCTTTTACGTAAATATATAATGCTTGTGTAAAGGACTAATAAAAATCCATTTGTATATTTTGAAATAATTTTTTATCCATTCTTCTTGATTTAAACTCATCTTAGTTGATCTTTCACTTTGCAGCTTTGTAGCTGCTGTTGAGTATGAAATGAAATATATATATTTCTAAACAGGCAAATTAATTGATAACATGAAAAACATGTAACGCTACTTTTTGTGTGTGTCCGTGAATTGTATGTTAGTAGTTAGCTTTTCAACTAAGCTCTTTAAATTAATTCATCGCTCGAGATATCATAGCTATAGTTTGAGTATGGATGATACCTTAAAACGGGTCCCAATGTCCGCCCACTGCATTGTTTCATAAGTTCACGATTGCTCTCATTGGGGGTTGACCTTGACATGGTAATGGACAGGGTTTGTATAAGTGTATCAACCGGATCTTATAAAAACTTATTTATAATTCATCTATATTAGGCATGCTCGTAACAAGAAAAGTATTTCTCTACTCTTCTTATTTTTTGGGGTAATTTATACCCGAATCGATATTTTAATGTTAAATCCCAGCCGTCTTTTAGTCATTGAGGCTAACACGGCTTTATCATTAATCCGAAATATTAGCTGTACCGAGTTACATAATATTTTTCCTTAGTTGCCGACAAAAAGATCATTTAATGCCTACCTTCGGTCTTTAGAAAAACTTCTTGAAGGATACCGTGTAGTATGCCTCTGTGTTATAGTTATTGGAATGTCTTTGGTATTGCATATTTGAGCCGTCATTGGAAGCAGTTGACCGTGTCAGCGTATACGGGAAATCTGATCAACAAGCACACACCGAAGAAGGGGAACTAAGGTATCCACCTGCAATCTTTTCTCTCTGACTCAAACATGACAAAAAAAAACTCAATTCGTAAACGAAGAAATACTTCAGGCCGGCCTGTATTAAAAGGCGATAAAACAACCCACTCCACCAACGTGGTAGGGCCTCAAAACCCGTCTGGATGGCGATCTCCTTTGCTAAGTATGCCGTCATAATAACTTTGTGTTGTGTTCCGACATTAGTGACCCAAGTTCCTCTACCCTTATGAGACAGCAGCGTGTTCGCGATGCCACTGGCGTTGCAAACACTCATAGGCGACGGTAACTGCTAAATTCTAAGTGGACCGTCAGCCTGTCTGCTGTCTTATAGCAATAAAAAGAAGATGATTTTAGGCTACTTACTTTTTAGATTCCATTACATTTTCTCTTCTAATTGTCTTCCGTGTTTACTTTTTTTGGTATTTGCACAGCGAAGCGGGAACAGCTAGTAACATACACAGGTATAATAATAAGATAAAATCTCGCGATGATAACATCCGGACTCAGTTTAGATAGCACCAAACGATAGGCGGATAGTATGTACTTTTAGCATTTTCATATAGGTATATTTTCGAGTTTTTATCAGATTGCAATGTTAACTACACTCACAAAATTATAGCACCGACAGTAATTATAATATAGGTGTATGAAGTAAATAACAATGAGTACGTACGGTTTGCTTAAGGTCGAGCTCTGCTAGCATTGACCCGTTTCGCCATATACAGGAGGTTGCGAAACCACCTTTAAATACCGAACAGATGTTCTTAGGCCCCGTCGAAGGTTGGGCTGCCTACTCCGAGGCGCCACCTTGTGCTTACTTCCCTTTTGAAGAAATCTAGATGTACCAAATGGTGGTTCAAACAAATAACACGTTTTAAAGATTTTGTGCTAAAATGTCTAAATTTGGTGTTTAAGTTAAAACTTTGAGACAGTTTTTTTAGACGAAAAACTGCACTTGATGAGTTCCCGATCCGGGTTGTTCAGGGGGTATGTAATGTGGCCAATATCCGATTACCCACTAAAAGCCTTCTATCGTCTACTACCTGAGTCCACGGATAAACAAGACTCGCTGATCGCGTGGCCCAGGTTTAAGATTTTAGCTCTGATATAATATCTTTTTAAGCCAACATGTCCTATGAATATTGTGATATAGATATTTATCATGAATACGCTCTAAGGCTTTAAATATTGTTTAGCCGGTCTTGGTGAGAGTCTTACACCTCGAGCGTATTATTAAATTTCAAATTTTTTATTTAAAGTGGACATCGATCCAGAAAGACAACTGAAAATGTTTATTAAACAAATATATTTTTTCAGTTCTGTTTATACTATTTTCAACGAGTGTAATAGATTTATAATATTTTTCGCTGCTGTTTAAATAAATTAATACTTAATAGTATATTTATTATTGTAGACAAACATATATTCTATTCTGACATAAACCTTCTATTGTTATGTAAATTCCAAATTTATAATATGACATTACAGTAAAAAAGCATGAGGTAAGAAAAAAAATTCTAACAGCTGCAACTATACATGTTCGCTTTATTTTGAGTCTATACACTAGAATGGCCAAGTGCTCCCGCGTAAGATGATGTTATCAGCCAGGCATTTCGCTGGCGACACTCGTGGCCGGCGGTGTTGCCACTTGACACGGCGCATCCTCAGAATCGCCCTTTGCCTGCGCGAGCGCATATTCCAGCTATTTCGGTCCCCGCCCCGTGCACTCGGTGTTAATGAGTGCTCATCTTAAGTCATCTTGTTTCAATTATTCTAATAGATACTAAGTTTACATGAGAGAATATCGAATATATCTTTGTACATGTATGTAATATCGAATATGCCCACTTTTGATTTAGAAAATGTGCCTAATAAAAGTAGGGAAATAAAAAATCTACATAAGTATTCCTTAATATTCCATCAACTTCACCTTTAACCGGGTCAGCTCATCGAGCTGGGGCCTGTCCTACACTAAATTTGCTTAGACGTTTTCTCCATTCCAGGATTAATTTGCTTCATCGTTGGTGCGATAGATTTGGCAGGCCAACTGCTGCTTGAGTTTATACATGATTTAATTGATTGTATATGATTTAAGTTATAAACATGCATACCATCTTAAAATTATCATGCAGAAGTTATTATAAGAATAAAAAATTGAAATTTAGTCATTTTTCAGAGCTATTCTAAGGTTCGTCTACCTCCACTTGTGCTGCAACATGATTTTTTCTTCAATTCTTCTGTGTTAATCATCATAATATCAACATTACATCTTTTTTATCGTTTCATCTTTTATATAATCCGCTTTCATTCCGATCATTCTTTCATTTCTAATACTCTGACCTGTTCACAAAATAGTGACATGTAAAACATATCGTTCACATAAAATTTTAACGTCTTCTACTTATTTCATCTCTGTAGAATCTGAAAGTTTCACGACGAAGATCGAAAGACATTGCAGAGTACTGCAACTTTAGCTCTTATCCTGCCCGCAGTACCGAAAACCTTTTCGAGTAGTGTTACATACGAGATTGAATCCTGCGAAGTACCAACATAAGGTCCACATGATAAGGTGATGACGCTTCCGCGGAGAAACTCATGAGGCAAGAGATGCCTAAACAACAGCTCAAAAATGGCTGCCATAGGTGCAGAATAGTGAGCCCGACGTAACCGTGTCGACCCCCAGGAGTTCCGTAGTGTGAGGGAATGGTCTTAAGCCAATGATACTGTAACATCAATGTTATTGTTACTTAATGATAACTTAATATGACTTAATCATGAATCAGGACTTTGACTGATTGACTGCCTACGCGCATGTGTCATACCGACTTTATCTGCTCGCTTCTTAGAAGACAAACGGCTTCATTGATATTTCATACTGGTGACTGCTGTTTCCCAGAATGCTCGCTGCTTTTAACAATAAATGCCTAAATATGGTTTGTGTGCATACTAAATGGCAAAATATTTGAGATTAGTACCTATCTTAGAATTGTTTATAAATAATCCCAAACACAATTATGGTCATACAAGGTGCATATTCTTTGCTAATAAATTTTTCAACGGAAACCCGAAAGAGGCCTTTTATAGTGATGTCTTTGGGCTCAATACAGGACAAAATATTTGAATTTATTTATTTATTTAAGTTTTAGACAGACTTAGGACAATTAATAACATTTAATAACTTAAAAATAAAGAGAAAGTCTTTTACAAGTCTCCACTGATAGTGACAGATTAGAGAACAAACAGAGAGAGAACAAATAATACAAACTTGTTGTCATTAATCGATCCAATGATTGAGATTGAATTATATTGAATTATATCTGAAAAATCGTTTGTAGTATATCAATCAAATAAATGCGACCCTTGTTTTTAATCCTTAGATTATGATCATCTTTTTTATGATCATGATATGAATCATTAGATGCATTAGCAGGGAAATTAAAATATTATTAGATTAATAAAGCTGTTGATGTTCGATACTTGCATAAAGGGTAGTTGAAATCACGCCTCCTGATTATTGTTATCTATTCTCACTTTCGATGAGGTGAATGATGATAGCGAACTTGGGACGAGAGTAGTATCGCGTGAGCCTCTAAATGCGCTCCCTGTCCCCTCTTAAGCAGTTCACTGCTCTCGAGCTATCTCTCTCATCTATTGTACGGAGCACTATTGGTCCGTGACCGGCATCGTACAGTTAGTTATAAGGCCACAAGAGTTCCATTGGAAATTATTATACACTAGCTGTGCCCGCGACTCCGTCTGCGTGGAATAGTGACTTTAGGCAGCATTTTTTGGATATTTGAGATCAATTTAAATTGGAAATTCAACCTACTAAGTCCAGCCTAAGCTGAACCCTATTTCATATGTTCGATGATATAAATCTTAGGTCAACTTAAATTGGAAATTAAAATTTCCGAAACTTATCATTTTTAACAAAAACTATTTTTTTTATCTAAAATAAAAATAGCCTATGTTACTCCTTGATACATCAGCTATCTGCCAGGGAAAGTCCCGTCAAAATCGGTGCAGCCATTTCAGAGATTAGCCGGAACAAACAGACAGATAGACAGACAAACAGACCGACAGACAGACAACAATTGTAAAAAAAATTGTTTTGGTATATGTACCGGGTATACGTCCTAATGCACTTAGTAAAAAGCGGTTATTTTAATATTACAAACAGACCCTCCAATTTTACTTATTTGTATAGATGTATAGATTAGCGTTGTTTGTTTGAAACTCTTCATCTGTGGTCTCTCTTTTCTAGCCTTTTCAAACTTTAGGATCTCAGGTGATCAGAGGGCATTTATATAATATCTATAGGTATTAGTAACCAGAGTTGATAAAGCCAGTCTTTCGGGAACGCTACCGTAAACTAATGATTGTTACTATATTTCTTTAAAGTTCAAGAATATTTTATATTCCTCTTTCCTTAACACACATCTCCACACATCGCCGTCTAGTTCCAAAATAAATAGCAGAGCAGGTTTGGATACTATAGGACTGACTTATACTACTTCTGACGACCTCCTTGGCGTAATGACTAACGCACTTTGGTACGTCTGGATATTTATGTATAATATGTATTTGTGTACGAAATAAAAGTATATAAGTAGTAGATCTGTTGTCTAGCATCCAACAAATGCTATTATTCTATTTACCTTGGGACTAGTAGTAGTAAATGTAAAGTAGTAAATCAATAGATATTACATTTCGTTTAGTTGCATTGCACATTTGTTTAGTTTAAGTAGCTATAAGTCTATGTTTATTTATTTTCTTTTGTGTTATATTCAAACGGACGGGAGGGGACGGCAAACGGAACAGTATAAATATTTAATGAAAAAATATCTCTTGTTGTCTTTAAACGAGCAAAAGCTAATTTGTGAGCTAAGGCATAAATGTGTTTGCGTAGCTCTTTTTTATTTTTGGAGAATTAAATCACTTTTATTCAGAAAAAAATGTGAAATGAGTTTGTTATAAACTCTACTTTGGTTACCTATAATTTTAAGTATTATAATAATTTTCCTCAGACATTTATCGAGTGAGCTTAAAATAACAGCGCATTACTCACCGCCGAGGGGTCAATGTCATGACCGCGACATTTGTTTATTACTGGCGACATAATTTATATTACAGTAGACAAACTTATTGAGCACAATTAATAATGACCCCTTTGTCACAACTGCTTTAGCATGTTGGAAAGCCTTTGGATATAACGTGATCGGTTCTCGTTTCGAGTCTAGGTGTTTATAACCTATATCTTTAAACGAGCAATTCTTGTATATATATACTTATATAATTGGAATCTCGGAATCGGTTCCAACAATTTTCATGAAATTTAGTATACGGGGGGTTTCGGGGGCGATAAATCGATCTAGCTAGGAATCATTTCTAGAAAATGTCATTTTATTCGCTTTTTTTATTGGAAAAAAATAACAAAAATGTGACTCTTCCTGACATCTATCGACGAATAATAATACTATTTTTTTAAATTGCTTTAACGACACAACACTAAAGCTATTCCAGCAGACGGCGTTGTTAAGTAACAAGAAGTCAGTGAGTGTTTGCTTTTAGGTTAGACTAAGAAAATTAATTGTTAATTTCCAAAAAACACAATTTATAAAAAAAAGAAATACCGAGCAAAGCTCGGTCATCCGGATATTGTATGTTATTATTTATTGACAATCGTACAAAATATAAGTAGTATTTTAGTTGTCTAGTATTCAGATCCAGAATATAATTGCTTTGCTGCATACTTTGGTCCGGTTACATCCGAAACGTATAACTTCGGAGGCAAACGTACGTTGATGTGTCTTCTCATATGACAAAACTGCCGCATGCCTTTTTTTATCTATATAAATAAAATGATAGAGGTCTGCAGTTCTGTGCGCATCACTGCAAAACTACTGAATAGATTACAATTAAATTTTCTAAGTTTTATTTCTTAGAAATTTGGCTATTATCAAAAAAAAAAATATTGCGATATCTTCATTTAATAAGTTATTAAAGTTTTAAGAAACAACGATTTTTATAAGCACTACGTGTTCAGTTAAGTGTGTTTTCTTGTCGCGGTGAAGTGGGGCAAATGGTGTAGCGCAGATGCGTAGGAGAGGGTAGTCTCTTCTACCTCTGCCTCCTGACGAAAACTATATATGAAGCAACGAGGACGAAGTCGCGGGTGTAAGCTAGTGCACTAGATAAAAATCTGTCCTGTGTTTTCTCAAACTTACTACAGACGAATATATTTGTAAAACTATTAAATTAAACACTAAGTTTAGTAAATAATCTTTTGTTTTCTAGTTAGTTATCTAAGTTACCAGCTGGATGACCGAGCTTTGCTCGGTATTTTATTTTTTTATAAATTGTGTTTTTTGGAAATTAACAATTGATTTTCTTAGTCTAACCTCAAAGCGAACACTCATTGACTTCGTGTTACTTAACAACGCCATCTGCTGGAATAGCTTTAGTGTTGTTGTGTCGTTAAAGCAATTTAAAAAAATAGTATTATTATTCGCCGATAGATGTCAGGAAGAGTCATTTTTCAGTTTAAATTGGGACTTTCAATAAAAAAGCGAATAAAATGACATTTTCTAGAAATGATTCCTAGCTAGATCGATTTATCGCCCCCGAAACCCCCCGTATACTAAATTTCATGAAAATTGTTGGAGCCGATTCCGAGATTCCAATTAGGTATATATATATACAAGAATTGCTCGTTTAAAGATATTAGATTAAACGTGATTTTCAGATTTCTCACCTCTCCCTCCGCAACGCTTTAATAAAAAAAGCTTTAATAAAACCCACACACACACATAACATAAAGCTGTCACATGGCTATTTGAAACCTGATTTGAAAACGCCGCTCTTTACAATTCCCTAGGAAGGTACTTAGGGGAGGGCTACTTTCGAGTACTACAATATCTTGACCTGAGATGATAGATAAAAGTATATTTATAAAATCATTCACCTGTTTGTACTAAAACCATTAAGATATGGCGGATAGCCTTAACCTGCGAACTCGTCAATGAATTTATTGTTCACGGTGAATCATCGTTTACTTCGTTAGCTTTATTATATGATATTTATCAGTAGTTATAAAATCATTATTCCAAGCCAGCTATTTTATTTTTTGCTATTTTAGTCTTGTTTGATTTTATTTTAAAATAAAAACGACATGTAAATATCAACTGTTACTTAAGAATATTTTTTGTATTCATAGACTTATAAGGAAGCCTATCAAAACTTAATTATAAACACTTACGTAGCCGAAGTGCCTGCCATCTGGTGTAACCAGTTAAAAACTAATTAGGTTGTGACGTCAGGTTTCTTTAAAATAAGACTGCACTAACCTTTGCCACACTAAATTTATGTTAATTTGAACTATAAAATAATAAATAAATAATCTATACTACTATTATAAAGAGGAAAGAGTTGATTGTTTGTTTGTTTGCTTTGAATAGGCTCCGAAACTACTGACCCGATTTAAAAAATTCTTTCATTGTTGGGAATTTACACTATCCCCGGGTGACATAGGCTATATTATATTTTCAAAAAAATTAGGGATCCTTACTAAAACTCCAATAATGTAACCTAAAGTGTAAAAAAATTACCTAAAATATTATTTAAATTGCGTGCGTTGCGAAAACTATTGATGATAAAATAAAGTAATGTACTACAACTTTGCAGAACACATAATTATTTACAAAAAATGTCGCGACAGCATATGTCTAACTATTATAGTTATGCCACAATAAGTGTTCTTTTATTTTAAAAATTTAATTGAAATGCCGCCTCTAGAAAAGGCTCTTTAATTGGATTTTGGTATTAATCCTTATCAAAATAAATTACTTCATATTCAAAACTGTTTCAATACCTTTATATAACTTTTTGAATTATTCAATGCGGATATTCCATTCGAAAGATATCACGAGTTTAAAAATGTAAGTATTAGAAAAATGTTGCGTGGTAGCCGCTCACCCTGTTCGGCTAGCTGGGCAGCACCTTATGCAATGTAGGCGTGTCACTGGGGTTTTTACGAAAATTAGAATACTTATTAAAAAATAACGAAAAATAAATAAAAAGTAATAACAAAAAAAATCATTAAAATAAAAGCTCATAGAAATAATAATATTCAAACTTTCTTTATAATTTTATTTTTTTAGTAACCTGACGCAAATAGAAGGGTTTGCCTCTGTCCGAGGAGTGCACAGGTGTGCGTACCCGAGGTGCCCGAGCATCCGTCGCTTCACTCCCCTCTCCGTTCGAGGCGACAGAGTCCTACCTTTCTTTCCGTCTACCTCTTACATCCTTTCCAACTTAGTTTTCAGTTCGTGGCGTGGTCCCCGGTGGGATGGTTGCGAATACTGATCGGGGTCCCGGGTTCTACCCTGGGACCTGATTTGGTAGTCGAAACCATGCCTATTTCGACTGCGCCTGCACAGAGAGTGTTCCCGGGGCGGGAATTGCATCCTCGCTGTCGGTTGGTCTTGCTGGGCCGGCTACGACGTCAGGCGCCTCTGCTTTTTCTGGAGTGTCGTCTGGTAGTCGTACCCACGCCTGACTAGCACGCGACGGGGATGCGAGTCCCGTCCGGATTTGGCCGCGGACCTGTCGCTCCCGGCCCTGTTTCTGTCCATGGTCGGGGGCGATCCTGGATGGACAGCCGTCGCCTCCTTTTGCGAGGCAATAGTGTCTGCAAGGGAGGCGGCGGAATGGGAGCGGAAGTCCGCCACCGCACTCCCCTCCCGCTAACGTAGGCCGCGTCGTCAGCGCCGGAGGGCGGGCAACGATCTCCGGCCGCCGTAGAAAGCGGCCGCGGGCGGCCCCTCGGGGGAGGATCCGCCGCCCGCACTATTGCCGCGAGGGAGAAGGCCGCAGCCCCCCTCAACTCCTAGAGTTGTTACAAGAGAGCGCCGGGGGGACGAAACCCTGACCCCCTGGCGCCAGCACTTTAGAAGGGGCCCACTTTAAGACAAAGCGTGGGCCGGCGCCGCCCCGGGCCACGAGATCGGCAGGCCATATATCCGTGGGCCCGGGCGTAGGCGATAGGAGAACAGCGGGGTTTTTTAGTGGGTAGTCGGATGGTCGAACCTCTTTTCCGGAGTCCCTTATATCCCTCGGTCCCCCCGGGCCGGGGGAACCCGTCAAGAGAGGTTTTTCCCCGAGACCGAAAAAAAAATAGAAGGGTTTAATTTTTTGTTAAATACCCGTGCGAAGCTGGGACGGGCCGCTAGTAATAAATATATTGAGACATTTCACACAACATCACCTAGTGCCAAACTAAGTTGCACAGCATTTGTGTTTTTCGCCTGAGACAGGTCCTCTCGGGGCACGGTTGCTTCACACCTGTGTCGCATAGGGCGGGAGACGACGTCAGGGTTGCCACCATTAAGGCACGGGCGACGAGGAGGACACTGTGACGCACACTGTCGCCCAAATTGGAAATGACTTATCGCTTCCGGCCCTGGTTCTGTCCATGGTCGGGGGATGGACCGCCGTCGCCTCCTTTTGCGAGGCAGTTATGTCCGCAAAGGGGGTGGCGGAGCGGGAGCGAGGGGAGTTGTCAAGTACACTCCCCACCCGTCAACGCAGGCTACATCGTCGGCGCCGGAAGACGACCAACGACCTCCGGCAAAGACACTTCTCATAAGAAGCTCGATGAACTGATGACCTGCGCAAAGGACCCGGTTGGGGCTGGTTGGGAATAGGAAGGGACCGGGATTGGTGCTGTAATTTTGGGGAGGCCTATGTCCAGAAGGGGACGCCGATTGACTGAAATGACATTACTTAAAAATATATGTTATACGAGTATACTACTTGTAAACATCCGCGGTGAAACGCTAAAAATAATCTATGTAAAACATGGGTATTAGTAAATTGATGTACAGGTTATTGGATAGTGGAATTCTCACGGTCAACTTTTATCTAAATTAAGTAGGAAAATAGAGTATCAAATTACTTATTTAACGGTTCAACTCGTTATGGTAGTAGGAAATTAATGTAAGGCGATCCTTCAAAGATGACTTCGAATTATAATTAATTATACAAATTATTTAAAATAATTAAGCGTCGTTTATTTCTTGGTAAGCATGGTGTCTGGTGAATAACCCTTCTTTCGTCGGCTTTAGATAGACATGGATTCGATTAAGGTGTGCATGCTTTACGAAATTTTGTTATCTCCTCACCCTTTTAATATTAAGATACATTGTTCGCTTCCGTGACCTTATTATTCACCAGTCATTAAAATTTTTTTGCTGAATTAACATAAAAGTAAACAAGTCGCCTTTTGCGAGTATCAAGTAAGGTAAGATAATACTATTTTGTTCTAACTGGCTACATGGTACAATGAAATAAAATAGTAAATTAATTCAGTTATTAAACAAACTACAATGCAGCATGATATCACTCTATACAAAAATACAAATATTTTTTAATGAATTATTTCAGTTAAAGTAAACAAACCACAGACTTCGCATAGTCTCAAATAACAGGAAAACCAGTAAAAACGATACAGGAAATGAGACGTGTTCGGTATTTTCTCACCATTTGTATAAAATTTGTTAATAACATTGTTTATTTTAAATTAAACTTTCGGTCGAATAACCGTGTATGCTAAATAGTTTAATGCTAAATGCATACTAATGGTACTGTCAAATGAAAACGAAAGTAACTCATCTTTGAAGTGGTTAATACCGGCTGTATCGTAAGGTTTAACTTACTTTTAAACTTTGATTGTTGAGATTTATCCATACTGATATTATTAATGTGATGAAAATAACTCTATTTGTTAAGTTTTCATGCCTAAACCGATGCACCAGTTTTGATGAATGTACAGAAAGATTCCACATTGGAGAAGAACATAGGTTAATTTTTAACCGACTTCAAAAAAAAGGATGAGGTTCTCAATTCGACTGTATTTTTTTTTCTAATTTATATGGCGGAACAACGTTTGCCGGGTCAGCTATAATAATTTTGATCGAATTTGATACGCATCCCACGGTGGCTTTCACCGCTTTGGCAGTTTTTCTCGTCTAATGTGCGTTATAGAATAATTGCCATGAACTGATGGGGAATGAAAACACCGTGAGAAGACCTGTATATCAAGATTACCGGTAGGTGTACCGCCAATTCAGCTTGAGCAAGCGTGGCTACTCTTGTTCCTTCGCTATAGGCTGTTTTTATTATTATTTAGAAGGATAAGATTAAATGTTGATTTAGGGCATCAGATTAATAGGTGGCATCGTCAAGCGATATGTTAGGACTGGTTCGATGCAAAGCTTGCACTCTGGAACTCAGGGTCCTATGTCAAATGCAGGGCAAAAATTTACATCTGTGCCCTTCGGAGACATTTCTTTATCCAGACCTTTATTCCCGAACCCAAAAGTAAGATCATGCAGAGCATCATCCGTTGCTTGACATGGTGCACCAGCTAACAGGACAGATTAACATGAACTCCACAGTGTATGGAAAGGTCATCATTATACAGGTCATTCGGCATAATTCCGAATAATTCGTCAATTGACGCGTGCGCAACTTTTCACTTGCTATTAATAAAGTTTAACAACTTAATTAACCTTTAATTTAAGTAATTGGCAAGTGTGCTAATTAAATTCTTACACAATTTAATTTAATCCGAACTATAGTGTATGTAATTTATAATTATTTTACTGTGCATTAAAATTTTTTGAATGGCGAAGAAAATGGTCATAAAGAAGTCACAGACTGAATTTACCCATGTGTTTAACCTGTTCTTTGGATACATAGTAGCAGAGGGACATGTTCTGTTTTGTTTCTTACGTTAAATTCTTTAATAATTTACGGTGTATCTTATCAAAGAAGGCCGAAAGCGGAAGAAGACTGACTTCGACCTGAAATACACCCAGATTCATGACAACAAGACAACAAGGTTCTACCACTTTTAAGTGTTATACTGGGCCACTCACTGGCTTGATGGTTAATAATTCTTTTCCCCATGAATGGTAATGATGATAACACTGGCATCGCCAATCTGTTGCTAGACAGATAAGAGAAAGAAAAGAATAGATATAGATACTTCCCTTTGAAATGTGTCGAGAATAAAAGCGGAACAAAGAGGCCAGTAGAAATTAAGAAGAAATATTGAATAGAATTTAGCCGTCAGCCTGTCTGCTGTTCTACAGCAATAAAGAAAATAATACTTTGTCCTGAGTGGATTCAATCCACACATACGACAGTAAGATATAAGCCTCTGAATCGTGTGAACCGTATATCAATTTGTATATTTAACTATAATAACAGCCCACACTGTCCCACTCCTGGGTTTGGACCTCCCCCTAAAGGGGACAGACAGTATACCCGCCACGTTTGTCCAAGGCGGTTTGGCGGATTACGCATACCGGTGATCTTAATATACAGGTTTCCTCACGTTGTTTTCCTTTACCGTCGGTACATGGCAATTATGCTATAATAAGCAAATTAAGCGATAAAAGCTGCCCATTCGGTTCATGCCATGGAATTCGAACCCGGAACCTCTACATTAGGGTCCGAGTGTACTGATACTGAGCTTCTGGTACCTGGGTACCTTATACCGTACATCTAATAACATTAAAAAAAATACTTATATAAGATAGAAGTATATAAAATTAAATAAATAATATCTGATACAATATCTAAAATTAATGAACGAAGCAATTTTTTTTTTGGAAAGTCATCATAATCATCATCATCTCAGCGTAGTATTCCGGTTGCAACCTAAACTTCCGTTTCGGTGCCCGGGGTCCGCGTTCCGATTTTTTCTACTCCACTTCGCACGGTCTTCAGCGGCCCTGGTAGTGAGCCCATTGGCACGCATATCACCCTTTACGACGTCAAGCCAGCACTTTTTGGGTCTACCCCTCTTGCCGGGGTCCGGCGGAGGCGCCATGGCCAGACATTTGTTACTAACGTAATCATTCGGTTGTTGCCGTAAAACGTCGCCGTACCGTACGGAGCCGACACTCCTGCAATTTATTCGCAAGTTTGGGAAGTAATTATTTTAAACACAAACATTTGTATTATTAGCTAGCAAACGTTATTCTGTATATAAATTAAAAAAAAAACTTAATTACGTTCACCTATTTCACCCCTTCAAGTTTAATTTTTGCGACAGTATCTATGTCCTTCTCCAAGGTGCAACCTATCTCTATATCCAAATTTGTCAAAATTGGTTCAGCAGTTTATAGATGTGAAAACGTAACAGGCAGAGATACTTTCACATGGATATGGATTGTAAAATGAAACTGAGTTTTATAACAATGTGGCTTTCAATGTTCTTGGAGTAATTCGTAGCATGAGAAAGGGCATGCCCTATTAGTATCGAGGTTCCATTGAGATTTATGTGACGGGCGTGCTTAGGGCCACCCTCACAATTGGATAATACGCACAACGACCGGACAACGCATCAACGTTATTAGTAGATTTCAAAACATTATTTGTCATTATATTAAATGTACTTTTTTATTTGTACGTACTATGCATATGGTTCCGCCCAATAAGACAAACATCCTTTTTTATTTCACTAGTTTACATAATGTCATGGGAAAATTACATTTTATTTTTGGCAATTGGTCTAACGGCAAATAGTTATGTAAAAGCTAGTCAAATTTAGTAACGTTAGGGTGATTCGTTTTGAACGTCAATTTTTTTTCTTCGCTTCCGTCATTATCATTATCATTTATTCATAAAACAAAATATATTTGTGTCTGAAAATTTCTAGATAATACCATACATTTATTTAATGTTAACAATAAAATTTCATGGATCATTACATTTCTACAAGTACTTTTTTCAATTTTGAAGATTTCCCATCTGAAATACACGTAAAGTTAGCATTTTTAATTTTTATTCTCGTATTTCCATACAATTGACAGCATACACTCCTCCCTGCTAATGCGACCATTCAGCTGGCTAGCAAGTAGCAGTGGCACGCTGACTAAAACCCCCATCGCCGCCAAAAGCCTTTGCGGGGAAGCTAGGAACGACTTTCTGCGAGACCCAAAGAAACGATTGTACCACCTGAGCCAGGTGTGTTTAAGAAAAATGTAAAGCAAGTCAAATTCCCTTGATTTGACTTGATAGCACCTTGACTTGACTTTTTCTACAACTACCTCCATGTGAATGAAAATTCCCAAAACTTAGATTTTTGTGTAATATGGAAAAATGTAACTCGTATAAGGTCAAAGAACTTATATTTCAAAAAGACTTCTGAGATCACCATATAAAAAATATACTCATGGGTACACACGCAGTGTCCTGTTTACCTGTTTAAAATATGGCGATTTTTGTTATATGCAAAATAATAACACGGTTTTTTGGCAAAAAGATTTTATCTGTATGAACTAATTAAGGCATATAAGGACAAAGATTTGCTATTGTTCCATAAATGAAGGTTTGTCGTCACATCGCACACTATACTATCTGCTCTGGCACAATCTAGAACTCTGTTTAGTTTTTTGAGTTCATCTGTCCATACTTTGACCAAAAGAAATCGAAGCTCTTCCACACTTGCTTTTCCACAGTAATTCATTCATAAAACTAAAAACAAAACACTCTATGGATTTGGTTAGTAGTGGGTTAGTATATTTTAACTTTGGGAAACTACGAGTATACGGATAATTCGAATGTTTAGTGACTGGTTTAGCTTGAATGTATGAGCTGAATAAATGAATGAAACTCTTTATTGTTTAATTAAAAGCACACATAAAAAATTGAGAACAAAAACTAACAAGCTATAGAATAATTGGTCTATATTCATAACTACCAAACTAACATTTACTACCAAAATAAGAATGACATTCGATTATTATAGCTATTCGAAAATGTAAACGTGTGTATGTCTGGATGCCCGTCTGGATGGCGACCACCTTTGGTCTTAAGTATGCCGCCATAATAACCTTGTGTTGTGTTCCGGCATTAGTGACCCAGGTTCCTGTACCCTTGTGGGACAGCAGCATGTTCGCGATGCCACTGGTGTTGCGAACACCCATAGGCGAGGGTGACTGCTAAATTCTAGGCGGGCCGTCTGCTGTCCCACAGTAATAAAAAAAATGTATTTTGTTTTTATTTTGACCGCTTTTCAGATCTGGGTGTTAAAGGATAATATGTACTACATATGTAATAGCGGTAGACACAAAAAGTGCTGCCTTGACGTTGTAAAGGGTGATGCGTGCTTATGAACTCACCACCAGGGACGCCGAAGATCGTGTAAAGTGGAAATAGTCGAAAAGCGGACCCTGAGCACCGAAGCGAATGTTTGGATTGCGACCGGTATTTAACGGTAGGATGATGATTAATATGTTTATTGGCCATTTTACGTAGTTTAATTTTTTTCTCTTTTAATTCAGTTATTATTAAATTAAACTGATGAATACAGCTTACCGACCTTTGCCAGTAAATATATCATTTATATTGGTAATGAATTATCATTGATGATTTTCAGGAAGAATAATTCTTTTTCTTTCTTTCGGAAGAATAATAATTCTAAATCTGTTAAACAGTCCAAGAGGTGAATGACAGTTGCAATGGCCGCACTAATTCGCAACAAGTGATCGCATCCTGTCCTATAAACTTACAAAACTAGGTGAATATTAACAACCGGCCTCTTTATTAATATTGGCCATTATTAATAAAACGCTGCCGGCTCTACATGCACCGAAATACAGTATCTCGGGACTTTATATACGAATTATAAGAGTAGAGTAGATGTAATCCATCCAATATTATAAATGTGAGAGTAACTCTGTTTGTCTGTCTGTCTGTCTATCTGTTACGTTTTCACGCCTAAACCGCTGAATCAATTTTGCTGAATTCCGGTATAGAAATATATTAAACCTTGAAAAACGGTATAGGCTACTTTTTGTCGTGAATTTTTTTATTGACAGAACAACGTTTGCCTAGTCAGCTAATTTAATTATAACTTCATGATCTATTATTTACTTTGGTTTGTTTTTAATTCGACAATTGTTGTGTATGTGAGAGTGTGTCATCATCATCTTTGCGTTGTATCCCGGTTGCAGCCCAAACTCTCGCTTCGGCGCCCGGGGTCCGCTTTCCGACTTTTTCTTCTCCACTTCGTACGGTTTTCGACATCCCTTTTTTGGTCTCGGGGAAAACCCCTCTCTCGACGGGAACTGAGGAACATGTGGGACTCCGGGAAAGATGTTCGGCCATCCGACTACCCACTAAAAGTCCCGCTGTTCTCCTATCGCCTACACCCGGGCTCACGGATATGTCGCCTGCCGATCTCGTGGCCCGGGCCGGCGCCGGCTCAACCTTTGTATCGGGCGGGCCTCTTCCATAGTTTTGGCGCCAGAGGGTCAGGGTTTCGTCCCCCCGGTGCTCTCCTATATCGACTCGAGGAGTTGAGGGGGGCTGCGGGACAGCACGCGGCCCTCACCCGCGGGGCAATAGTGCGGACGGTGGATCCTCTCCCGAGGGGCCGCCGCTTTCTACGGCAGCTGGAGGTCATTAGAGGCTCTCCGGCGCCGACGACGTGGCCTGCGTTGGCGGGAGATGAGTGCAATGGTCAACTCCGACTCCCGCTCCGCCGCCTCCTTTGTGGACATGATTGCTTCGCAAAAGGTCTTTGGCATCCCTGGTAGTGAGTCCACTGGCAGGCCTATCAGACTTTAAGCGAATTATTTTTTTGTAAAAATATAGGCAAGTTATTTTATTTGGACCTTTATATCTTACTTCATATGTACGAATGGGTCAGCACTGAAAACCAACCCTGGGTAAGAACCCCGGGTAACCCTGGGTTACCAGTTGTTCCGTCAAAAAATCTATTTTATTTTTATACATACATACATATAATCACGCCTCTTTCCCGTAGGGGTAGGCAGAGACCACTTCTTTCCACTTGCTACGATCATTACATACTTGTTTCGCTTCGTCCACTTTCATTATTCCCTTCATACATGCCCTTCGGTTTATGGTATTCTTGACCTGACCTTTTTTCAAGACGTCCCTGATCTGGTCTCGAAACGTCCGTCTAGGACTACCCCTTCCAACACTTCCAATTACACTCGCCTTATACACTTTTTTCGTCAATCGTTCTTCATTCATTCTCTCAACATGGCCAAACCATCTCAGCATACCTTTCTCAATTTTTGTCACTACATCTTCTTTCAGACCGCAACGTTTCCTTATCTCATTATTTCTTATCCTGTCACTCAGTTTAACTCCTATCATACTTCTTAACGCTCTCATCTCAACTGCATTTATTCTGCTTTCATGTTTCTTCTGCCATACCCAACTTTCACTTCCGTACATGAGTGTCGGAACCAACACCCCCTCATGCACAGCCAGACGAGCCTTGTTAGACACCTTCCGACTGTTCATAAAGGAGTGTAAAGCTCCATTCACCATGTTTCCTGCATTCACTCTTCTTTCAATATCACTCTCATTTTATTTTTGATAAAGAAATTTTGTTTATGTATTTTTCGTGTTAATAATTGTTGTGTGGAACTCGTCAGACCGCTAGCTTTCAATTAGTAGCAACAATCCTAATTTTAATTCCAGCCCTGGTATTGTAATCTTCAATAATTATGTGACTTATTACATTCTACAAACTTACTGCTTAAATAAAAAAAAACCGCTTTCAAAGCTCCTTCATTACAGATTAATATGAGTCAATCAATGAGCCGTTTCGTAGAATTACAAAAAGGTCTATCTTTTTGGCCTCAAAGGTTCTTTGCATCTCTAAGAATTATCTTTTATATATAAGAAATAATAACGAGATTAAAATAAAATTGAATATAAACAAACGACAAATAAGGTGCATACACACGTGCACATTTTTAAGTATTATTTATATTTCAGATTGATTCTAAGATATGATTTACTAGGAATCGTGCCAAGTACTTCGAAATGTCTAAGCACGGTTCCAACAACTCGACAGAAGAACACTTCGCAAAAACTTTGTTATATTTTTAGTGTAGATAAAGCCTAACCTAGAAGTTGGTCGCAATCTGTAGTAGAACTGATAGCCGATGGGATAAACGAGTTTTTAAGTGGAGACCGCGTCTCGGCGAACGTAGCGTAAAACGCCCAGCGGTGAGGTTGGGCTGGCAAGGACTGGGCACTGACAAGGCTCTGTGGTATGCTTTGGGAGAGGTAGGCGTCCAGCTGTGGACTTCAATAGGCTGAAAACAAAAGCAGAAATAGTCTCATCGTCTCAATATTAAGTATTTAATAATAACGAAATTAAACCATAGTATCAATATACAAAAACGGCCTTGCGACGTACAATTTCCCTATAAGTTGAACGTAAGCTACGCGCAAACACGAGTGATTTGTCAACTTAAGTAGCTCAAGGTCAAGTCGGATTCAACTATATCTCATGTTATGCACACGTACCTTGTTTTACGAAATCCATGAATAATTATATGTGGTGTGAATGAATGAATGAAATGAATGAAAAACACTTTATTGTTCACCAACAAAATTTATGTACAATGAAAACTAGAATAAGTTACAGTAATACAATGGGTGGCCTTATCGCTAAAAGCGATCTCTTCCAGGCAACCCTATAATGGAGTGGAATACATCTATTAATTAACATGTGGATGGCGGTGCACAAACTAGTTATACGTGATAATATCAATATAGTCATATTTTATATTATAAAACTATAAACAAACAATTACATTTTCAATACGTGGTGTGTGTTAGTTAAAAAGGACATTTTTTCTCTTAGCCAAATAATTCGGAAATTACATTTGTCATATTTTATGAGACATGGAATTCTTAAAAATATGAGGTCAATGAACTATACCTAAAGTGGTTCAGAGATTTAGGGATTTACGGCCACAAGGCATTGACCTCTGTAACAGTAATCTGAGATACTTTAATTATATCATCTTCTGAAAGCCTTTGTTTATTCGCAAAGCTGAGATATGTATAGCTAAAAGAGCAGATATCACGAGGCATCTCTATTAAAATAAAAAAATTAACAAGCTTTTGTATGTTTTGTATATATTTTGTAATATTTTTTTGTTTTCACAGTTGTTATTCCGGTTACATTTAACGTATTTGAAGAGTTTTTATTTTAATAGAATACAATAGAATAGAATATTTAAGACACCTATCATCATACAAAATACACAAATGTACAAACGTCAAACAATAACGTCAAAATAGTAACAGTAACACTGAAAGTGCTAGCGTCTGTATACTCAATCCAATCCATACTAATATTATAAATGCGAAAGTAACTCTGTCTGTCTGTCTGTCTGTTCCTCTTTCACGCCTAAACGGCTGAACGGATTTTGATGAAATTTGGTATGGTGATAGATGATAACCTAGAAATGGTCATAGGCTATAAATAATCACGCCATCGTTCTTAGGGGGTAGGCAGTAGGCAGATAACTAAATTGAGTTAGTGATTTTTAGTCGTTTTTGTTAAATAAAATATGGCGGTACGAAGTTCGCCGGGTCAGCTAGTTACTAATAATTGCATGTATCTGATACAATAGTACGGAACCCGTCGTCTGCTAATCCGTTTCGTAATTGACTGTTTTATTTCTTATTTCAATACTGAAGTACTCCATATAGGTACATACTTTCTTTTTATCGTAAGTATTTACCACCACCATTGAAAACTTATAAGATAATGCACTAGTCTTAAAAAAAAGGGTGGAATACAAGGGCATATATATCCCTCCATTTTCGCTCAATCGAAATCTCATGATGATATCGATTCCTATCATCGCCCAGTTGTCCTCAAACTAAGCCCTCCAGCCGACCAGACGCTTCAGATCAAGTCAATCATCGACTGGTCCAAGGTCAAGGATGCACTCCAACAAGGAGGATCCGCTCCAACAGGCTCCAGACCCCATTAAGACACGGAAGGGGCAATCAAAGCCCTCACCAGCCACCTCCAAACCTTCGTTCGGGAGTCCACCCGGCAAGTCCCGAGCGGGGACGGCCGATTGGCATTCCCAGGAAGGACGCGAGGGAACTGATGTGGAGGAAGAGAGCCATCGCCCGAGCCTATGATAGGTTTCCCTCCGAAGGCATCCGCGTTACCCTTCGCTCACTTGATCAAGAAGTGAAGTCCCGTATTCAGGAACTCAGGAACCAATGTTGGGAGAACCTACTTTCGGAACTCTCGCCAACGCATCAGGTGTACTGGAGCTTGGCGAGGTCTCTGTGAGCGGAATCTCTTTCGACCATGCCTTCTCTAGAAAGACCCGACAATACAGTCGCGTTCGACGATTAGGAGGATGTCTCGCCGAGAGCTTCAAAGAGCAATGCTCCCCTAACATCACGGACGTCGACCCGGGCCACCTACTCCAGGTGAACGCCGAGGTCAAACGCAGATCCTCCCTTCCCGAGCACGACTCACTCGAGCCGATCACGGTGAAAGAAGTACAGGAACTGATCAAAGCCCCGGAAACCTCCTGGAGCCAACGGCATTACCAACCGGCTGCTCATCCTTCTCTCGATACACTTTTTGCTGATGGTGAGCATCTTCAATGCCGCCATGGAAAACTGCTCCTTCCCATCAAGAAGGAAGCAGACATCATCGGCATCCGAAAACCAGGCAAGCTCGCTGCGAAACCCAGCAGCTACTGTGTGATCAGTTTTATTAGCGTTGCTGGTCAAGCTGTACAAGCTGAGACATTTATTACGGATTTATTACTAAGTTACGTTATTACAGAAATAATTATAGATAGTAATATTCCGTGCTTGGACTAAACATTCCGGGGGTTGCTGACCACTGGTTTAAGCCATTAATCTTTCAAATTTGCTCAGTTAAGTTCTTTATTAAAACACAAAATTGTGTAGGACAAGTATAATCAGCTCATAGTAAATATCCTTCCGTTAGATATTCTTTGTTGTTACATAGTTGCAAAATGAAAGCCATCCTGCCCAGGACCGTAATCAATTTGTGGCTGCATTCCTCCAGGCCGGGCTCCGACTAAATATAGTTAAATATGTGTAACATCTATCTTAATGCATCATATGCACTAAATATGCCAGACGGTTCGTGACAACGTATTATGCCTAATTTGCATCGAAAAAAACATTATCGTATACAGTATATACATACTGGATGACAGATAAAAGTTTAGTTTTATTTTGCATAAAACTACTTTATTTTAAAGCGAAAGCGCGTCATAAATGTTAGTTGGTGTTTGTAAATTATTTAGAAATGTGTATTGTATTTAAGTATATTAATTTTAAATTTAATTATATCAATTAAATATATCCTTTTTACTGTATCATCATAACCCACAACATCACACGGCATGAAGATACGCATTGCTGCCACGTAGGCGAACTGGCGCGAGTCTGGTGTTATTTGTGACCTCAAAAAGCCCGTTATTAACATTCAGAGATCAATTTATAAGATTATACTGCAGTGGATTTGTGGAGTAACGTTACCTTAGGAACTCCCGCATTCCCGCCACTCTTTATGTCGCTCATATAAATATTTTTTTAATTAAAACCAGTATACAATACAACCCATTATATACTGGGAACGAATTTCTGGTTAGTTCTCTGGTAGGAGGGTAAACTCCAAAAATTACTTGTTTTACATCGTGACGAGTGAGCCAGCGGATTCAATATCAGGGATATTAAAGACGAAGTGGTGAATTTAAAGTATTTTCCATCACCTTTATTAACAAATATGTAAGTAACAATGCTTTGAAGCATTATTTGAGCGTTTCCAAGTGTAGCTTACCAATTAATGTACAAGTGGGTTAATACATTTCCTGTATTCATAATTTCTATAAAACATTTTAAAACAAGTACTACCCAAGTTCAAGTACTACCTTGAAGACGTACTCGATTCTGTGGCTAGCTGAGCTCGGCGTTTCTTCAACCGTTGAAGCTTCAGTCTTGCCGCT
Source organism: Malacosoma neustria (assembly GCA_963693495.1). NCBI lineage: Eukaryota > Metazoa > Arthropoda > Insecta > Lepidoptera > Lasiocampidae > Malacosoma > Malacosoma neustria. The sequence continues at coordinate 15,713,154 of OY856390.1, forward strand.
GCCACTGAAATAAACAGAGTATCGTGCGTTAATCTACTTATTTCTAACTAGCAGCCCGTCCCAGCTTCGCATGGGTATTTAACAAAAAATTAAAAATTAAATCCTTCTATTTTTTTTCGGTCTCGGGGAAAAACCTCTCTTGACGGGTTATCCCGGCCCGGGGGGACCGAAGGATATAAGGGACTCCGGAAAAGATGTTCAACCCACTAAAAAACCCCGCTGTTTTCCTATCGTCTACGCCCGGGCCCACGGATATATGGCCTGCCGATCTCGTGGCCCGGGCCGGCGCCGGCCCACGCTTTGTCTTAAAGCGGGCCCCTTCTAAAGTGCTGGCGCCAGGGGGTCAGGGTTTCGTCCCCCCGGCGCTCTCTTGTAACAACTCTAGGAGTTGAGGGGGGCTGTGGAACAGCACGCGGCCTTCTCCCTCGCGGCAATAGTGCGGGCGGCGGATCCTCCCCCGAGGGGCCGCCCGCGGCCGTTTTCTACGTCGGCCGGAGATCGTTGCCCGCCCTCCGGCGCCGACGACGCGGCCTACGTTGGCGGGAGGGGAGTGCGGTGGCGGACTCCCGCTCCCGTTCCGCCGCCTCCCTTGCAGACACTACTGCCTCGCAAAAGGAGGCGACGGCCGTCCATCCAGGATCGCCCCCGACCATGGACAGAACCAGGGCCGGGAGTGACAGGTCCGCGGCCAATTCCGGACGGGACTCGCATCCCCGTCGCGTGCTAGTCAGGCGTGGGTACGATTACCAGACGACACTCCAGAAAAAGCAGAGTCGCCTGACGTCGTAGCCGGCCCAGCAAGACCAACCGACAGCGAGGATGCAATTCCCGCCCCATGAGCACTCTGTGCAGGCGCAGTCGAAATAGGCATGGTTTCGACTACCAAATCAGGTCCCAGGGTAGAACCCGGGACCCCAATCAGTATTCGCAATCATCCCACCGGGGACCACGCCACGAACAGAGAGCTAAGTTGGAAAGGATGTAAGAGGTAGACGGAAAGAAAGGTAGGACTCTGTCGCCTCGAACGAAGAGGGGAGTGAAGCGACGGATGCTCGGGCACCTCGGGTACGCACACCCGTGCACTCCTCGGACAGAGGAGCGCCCCTGAGGGCAAACCCTTCTATTTGCGTCAGGTTACTAAAAAAATAAAATTATAAAGAAAGTTTGAATATTATTATTTCTATGAGCTTTTATTTTAATGATTTTTTTTGTTATTACTTTTTATTTATTTTTCGTTATTTTTTAATAAGTATTCTAATTTTTGTAAAAACCCCAGTGACGCACGCCTACATTGCATAAGGTGCTGCTAGCTAGCCGAACAGGGTGAGCGGCTACCACGCAACATTTTTCTAATATTTACATTTTTAAACTCGTGATATCTTTCGAATGGAATATCCGAATTGAATAATTAAAAAAGTTATATAAAGGTATTGAAACAGTTTTGAATATGAAGTAATTTATTTTGATAAGGATTAATACCAAGATCCAAATAAAGAGTCTTTTCTAGGGGCGGCATTTCAATTAAATTTTTAAAATTAAAGAACACTTATTGTGGCATAACTATAATAGTTAGACATATGCTGTCGCGACACTTTTTGTAAATAATGATGTGTTCTGCAAAGTTGTAGTACATTATTTTATTCTATCATCAATAGTTTTCGCAACGCACGCGATTTAAATAATATTTTAGGTAATTTTTTTACACTTTGGGTTACATTATTGGAGTTTTAGTAAGGATCCCTAATTTTTTTGAAAATATAATATAGCCTATGTCACCCGGGGATAGTGTAGCTTCCCAACAATGAAAGAATTTTTTAAATCGGGTCAGTAGTTTCGGAGCCTATTCAAAGCAAACAAACAAACAAACAAACAAACAAACAAACAAACAAACAATCAAATCTTTCCTCTTTATAATAGTAGTATAGATTACAGTTTTACTAGAAATAACATCTTTTATTTTAATTACAGGACACTTTTTGTTGTGTTTTCTTCCGGTGTAAAGAACTTATATTATTTTCTTTACGGATGAAGATAAACTAACTTATCCATTCTGTACTAACTTTTCTTCATTCGATCTTCGTTTAATGGGCATGAGTAATGTATGACGAATTGTATCAAGACTTCCAACTCAATAACAGACAAGTTACAGCGAGACTGTAATTGTATTTGAGGGCAGACATCATTAATTTCAGTTATGAAAAGGGACTGTGTTAACTTAATTTTTTATACTATAGTGTAGGACATTCACCGGCGAGTAGCGACGACTTGCGAAAAATGGTTGCCAAGGACTGGATGCAAGCCTAAAATAGGGCTCTGTGGCGGAAGCCTATGTCAATCAGAGGACTATGATAGGCTGATGATGATGATAGTTAAGAGGTACGTGATATTACATTCGGAGACTTATCTAGAAGCCTCGGATTCGCATCCTACAATGGTATACATCGCTAAGGCAATTTATCTTCACCCAATGTGAATATTATAACATAATATTCCGGTGTAGGAAAGCATCGTGAGGACATTTGCACACCGATATATGTGACCCGCTAATTCGTCTTGGACAAGCGTGGTATATGGTATACTGTCCGTTTTCACTAATAGAAGGCTGGAACCCAACAATGAGACACGGTGGGCTGTTAATTAAAATAATGATGATTGTTCTTACTGTATATCTAACAACGCATTCCAATATATATAATATTGTTAGCACTTAAGTATTATTAACACAATACTGACAGGTATTGCTCCCGGCCTTGGTTCTGTCCATGGTCTGGGGTGATCCTGGATGGACGGCCGTCGCCTCCTTCTGCGAGGCAGTCATGTCCGCAAAGGAGGCGGCGGAGCGGGAGCGGGAGTCGACCACCACACTCCCCTCCCGCCAACGCAGGCCACGTCGGCGGCGCCGGAGGTCAAGTAACGACCTCCGGCCGCCGTAAAAAGCGGCCGCGGGCGGCCCCTCGGGGGAGAATCCGCCGCCCGCACTTTTGCCGCGAGGGTGAGGGCTGCGTGCTGTTCCGCGGCCCCCCTCAACTCCTAGAGTTGTTAGGAGAGCGCCGGGGGGACGAAACCCTGACCCCCTGGCGCCAACACTTTAGAAGGGGCCCGCCTCAAGACAAAGGGCGGGCCGGCGTCGGCCCGGGCCACGAGATCGGCAGGCCATATATCCGTGGGCCCGGGCGTAGGCGATAGGAGAACAGCGGGGTTTTTTAGTGGGTAGTCGGATGGCCAAACATCTTTCCCGGAGTCCCACATATCCCTCGGTCCCCCCGGGCCGGGGGAACCCGTCAAGAGAGGTTTTTCCCCGAGACCAAAAAAAAAAAATACTGACAGGTATTACATAACACTGAAGAAAGGTTAAGTGTCAATTCCAGTTTTAAGTTAAATTAAAAGTATGAACTATATAGCATTGGGTTCTGGTGTCATTTACGTTAAAATCATTCAGAATAAAAAATTTTTTTTAGAAAAGCAAAACATTTCCAAAAAGTTTTATCCATATTATAAAGAATCTGCATAAATCGTAAACATCTGTTTAGCCTTTTGGCTATGCTAAAACATAAATACAACGCGTAATTTATAATTTATTTATATATAAATGCCCTAACCGCAAGGATTCGAATCAAAATAGTGCTTGAATGCGGCTCCCTCGCTCTCTCGGCCGTCTCGGCGCTCACTTGCGTCCGAGACGAGCTTAATTTCAGACATTCGTACAGCAGCTTTGTTTCTAGCAAGAAATATCTTGGATAATATCAATTATAGTGACGTAGTTACTAATTTACGCCGTAAGATAAGTCTGATAAAGTTTATACGATAACGAACGACCTTCCGACGCATTCCATGTTTACATACTGGTGATTATAGTTAACTGGTTCGTTTGTTTTACATAATTAAAAATATAGGAACTGTGCAGTGATTTAGTGATAATTTGATATTAGTGATAGTTCAGTGTTAGTTATAAAAAGTGTGTAATTTTTTTACACATTTAAAAGTAACTTTTTAATTTGTTAATATTGGTGTTTATTTGGACGGAACGGAAAGTTGGATTTTTGATTATTAGTTTCGCGTTAAGTAAGTGTTTTTTTGTTTGACTTGCTTCACACAAATTTTGGATTGTTAATTTTATTATACTTCTTGGTAGCTTGTAAGTGAAATAATGATAGCAGTTAATTCGCTTTAGAATTCGGACTACAATCATCACAACTTCTATTATATAACATTAGATTTATTTAATAAATAAATTGTATTGTATATACGGAATTTATTTGTAGTTTTTTATTCAATTATTAAATAAATATATAGTCTGCGGTGTCCTATTTTCCAATAGGAGGGATAGGTTCAAAAATATTGGCTTGATATGTCATACATATGTTTTATAATGATAAAACGTAAATTGATTAATAAAAGATGATACGACTTAGTGGCTACGCAAAGCATCCTGTCCAGTCTTGTCTGTGGGTTCAATGCTGACGAGAGTAAAACATTTGTACGACGCTAATAGTTTGTTTCGAGTGTTACTATTTATTACTATTATTGACATATTGATATTAGGGATGAGCAGTTTTCTAAAGTACTAGTCTTATTTAAAAAAAATATCAGAAACACCTTCGATATATTTGAAAGTTATTTACTTTCTGATATATGTAAAAAAGATATGGGATGAAGACTCTGGGCTTCTTAATAAAATTTTAGATTTCATTTTTAATATAACATGTAAATGCTCAGGCATCGGTAAAATATTACACGACGTTTCATAATAAAGAAGCATAATAAAACAATCATCCCTTTCCGCCGGAAGGAGTCAGTGCTTCCTTCACAGGTTACGGAATTGATTTGGCTAATTCTACATCTAACGTCATAGAGAAATGACGTTACTCATTAGAAATGAAAAACATGTTATATTATTAGTAACAATCGTTATCAGGTATCGATAAAGAATTGTTGAATCATCGATTAATAATACCCTCGTATCCTCACGTAGTCATCACTATGCACTTCCAAAGACTTCTTTTTGCTATTCACAATTTTGGCGTCGCATCTATAGGCGACGGTAACTGCTACTAAGTGGGCCATCAGCCTGTCTACTGTCTACAGAAATCAAAAACCACTTCATGCCGGACACCCAAGTCTGGTAGAAATACGTTCTCAAGTATCTAGCTAGCTCAGTGTTTACGCTTGTACGGTCATGTTTGCGGGTTCTGTTCCGACAGAGTACATTTTTAAGATACAATTTGACGATTTCTATGTCGTAATGGCTAACACATGTCTGTACGCGTATATCACGGGTTTGATCCCCATCCCGCGTCTGGGTGTTTATGTGAATGAATGAATGAAGTAATATACTTTATTGCACAACACACAAAATAAAATATACAATATAGGACAAAACAAACAAAAGATTGTACAAACGGCGGCCTTATCGTTGGAAGTGATTTCTTCCAGGCAACCTTAGGATGGATTAGAGTTTGAGAGGGCTGAAAGTGGGGTAGTGTTGCATATTCATTCAAAACGAATACATAAATACATACAATAAATACATACATACATACATAAATACAGTGCATAAATCTATACTACTATTATAAAGAGGAAAGATTTGATTGTTTGTTCGTTTGTTTGTTTGTTTGTTTGTTTGTTTGTTTGCTTTGAATAGGCTCCGAAACTATTGACCCGATTTAAAAAATTCTTTCATTGTTGGGAAGCTACACTATCCCCGGGTGACATAGGCTATATTATATTTTCAAAAAAATTAGGGATCCTTACTAAAACTCTATTAATGTAACCCAAAGTGTAAAAAAATTACCTTAAATATTATTTAAATCGCGTGCGTTGCGAAAACTATTGATGATAGAATAAAATAATGTACTACAACTTTGCAGAACACATCATTATTTACAAAAAGTGTCGCGACAGCATATGTCTAACTATTATAGTTATGCCACAATAAGTGTTCTTTTATTTAAAAAATTTAATTGAAATGCCGCCCCTAGAAAAGGCTCTTTATTTGGATCTTGGTATTAATCCTTATCAAAATAAATTACTTCATATTCAAAACTGTTTCAATACCTTTATATAACTTTTTGAATTATTCAATTCGGATATTCCATTCGAAAGATATCACGAGTTTAAAAATGTAAGTATTAGAAAAATGTTGCGTGGTAGCCGCTCACCCTGTTCGGCTAGCTAGGCAGCACCTTATGCAATGTAGGCGTGCGTCACTGGGGTTTTTACAAAAATTAGAATACTTATTAAAAAATAACGAAAAATAAATAAAAAGTAATAGCAAAAAAAATCATTAAAATAAAAGCTCATAGAAATAATAATATTCAAACTTTCTTTATAATTTTATTTTTTTAACCTGGCGCAAATAGAAGGGTTTGCCTCCAGGGGCGCTCCTCTGTCCGAGGAGTGTACGGGTGTGCGTACCCGAGGTGCCCGAGCATCCGTCGCTTCACTCCCCTCTCCGTTCGAGGCGACAGAGTCCTACCTTTCTTTCAGTCTACCTCTTACATCCTTTCCAACTTAGCTCGCTGTTCGTGGCGTGGTCCCCGATGGGATGGTTGCGAATACTGATTGGGGTCCCACGTACCCACGCCTGACTAGCACGCGACGGGGATGCGAGTCCCGTCCGGAATTGGCCGCGGACCTGTCGCTCCCGGCCCTGGTTCTGTCCATGGTCGGGGGCGATCCTGGATGGACGGCCGTCGCCTTCTTTTGCGAGGCAGTAGTGTCTGCAAGGGAGGCGGCGGAACGGGAGCGGGAGTCCGCCACCGCACTCCCCTCCCGCCAACGTAGGCCGCGTCGTAGGCGCCGGAGGTTGGGCAACGATCTCCGGCCGCCGTAGAAAGCGGCCGCGGGCGGCCCCTCGGTGGAGGATCCGCCGCCCGCATTATTGCCGTGAGGGAGAAGGCCGCGTGCTGTTCCGCAGCCCCCCTCAACTCTTAGAGTTGTTACAAGAGAGCGCCGGGGGGACGAAACCCTGACCCCCTGGCGCCAGCACTTTAGAAGGGGCCCGCTTTAAGACAAAGCGTGGGCCGGCGCCGGCCCGGGCCACGAGATCGGCAGGCCATATATCCGTGGGCCCGAGCGTAGGCGATAGGAGAACAGCGGGGTTTTTTAGTGGGTCGAACATCTTTTCCGGAGTCCCTTATAACCCTCGGTCCCCCCGGGCCGGGGGAACCCGTCAAGAGAGGTTTTTCCCCGAGACCGAAAAAAAACAGAAGGGTTTAATTTTTAATTTTTTGTTAAATACCCGTGCGAAGCTGGGACGGGCTGCTAGTAATATATAAAAGCAAATATATACATACATAAATACAGTGTATAAATAATATATAATCCGGGGAGTAATTTAAACTGCCTGTCAGTTCTATTACATAGAAACAACGACAAAAAGCAGACAAAGGAAAACAACATACATGAACGCTTACAAATACCTAGTCAGGTCATAAGTATTGTCACACAGTAAAAACTTTTCTTTTAGAATGCTGGCCACAAAAAAGTTTATTGAATTAGAATTTCGAATTGTTCATGAAAATAAAAATGTATAACTTTTAGAATTTTACTCATTTTTAAATATGGAGTGGACGCTTAAAGAAGACCGTGTTGCAGTTATTGCGTTGCATCGTTGCGGTTACGCGCCAATTCAAATTTTTAACATACTGAAAAATTTGAATATTACCAAAAGATTCGTTTTATCGTACCATCAAACGATACAATGAAGACTCTAGTGTAGATGACAGGTCAAGAAGTGGTCGCCCTCGGTCTGTTAGGACTATAGCAGTGATAAAAGCTGTGAAGGCACGAATTCAAAGAAATCCCAAACGTAAGCAGAAACTGTTGGCCCTTCAGATGGGGTTAAGCAGAACCACGGTGAAAAGGGTGTTAAATGAAGACTTAGGGCTTCGGGCATATCGAAGAAAAACAGGACATCGTTTGAATGCTCGTCTAATGGACCTGAGACTGAAGAGATGCCGCGCTTTGTTGAAGCGGTACGCGGGAAAAAAATATCGGGAAATTCTTTTTTCGGATGAAAAAATGTATACCGTAGAAGAGAACTACAACAAACAAAATGATAAGGTGTACGCACACAGTAGTGAAGAAGCGAGCGACCGTATTCCGCGTGTCCAACGAGGTCATTTTCCATCCTCACTCATGGTATGGTTGGGAGTTTCTTATTGGGGCTTAACAGAGGTACATTTTTGTGAGAAAGGTGTAAAAACGAATGCTGTTGTGTATCAAAATACAGTCCGGACGAACCTTGTGGAACCTGTTTCTCATACCATGTTCAATAACAGGCACTGGGTATTCCAACAAGATTCGGCGCCAGCTCATAGAGCGAAGAGCACACAAGACTGGCTGGCGGCGCGTGAAATCGACTTCATCCGGCACGAAGACTGGCCCTCCTCCAGTCCAGATTTGAATCCGTTAGATTACAAGATATGGCAACACTTGGAGGAAAAGGCGTGCTTAAAGCCTCATCCCAATTTGGAGTCACTCAAGACATCCTTGATTAAGGCAGCCGCCGATATTGACATGGACCTCGTTCGTGCTGCGATAGACGACTGGCCGCGCAGATTGAAGGCTTGTATTCAAAATCACGGAGGTCATTTTGAATAAACTTTAATGTCATAGGAATCTATGTTTTGTTAAGTTCATTTTGGTATATGAATGGTTACATAATTAATAAACTTGTTACAATTATTTTACATTAAACATGTGACAGAACTTATGACCTGACTAGGTAGTTTTCCAGATAGTATTCCCTTACAAGTCTTTTAAAGATCGGGAGTGATTTAGAAAGCCGGATATCTTCCGGCTTTATGTGTTATATGTATTTATTTACAAAAGAAAAGTATAATATGTAGTATTAGTTGTTTAGTACCCATTACACAAGTGCTATGCTACTTACTTTGGGTTAGAAAATGTCCTAATATATTTATATAAAAACTAGCCGTTCCTGCCCGCTTCGCTGGTCGAATAACAGAAAAAAGTTTTTTCGTGAGTCTATTTTATTTAAACTATTTTTTTTTCTAAAACAAAAGTAGCTTAAGTTACTCCTTGTTACATTAGATATCTGCCAGTGAAAGTCGCGTCAAAATCGGTCCAGCCATTTCAGAGATTAGCTGGAAGAAACAGACAGACAGACAGATAGACAAAAATTGTAAAAAATATTATTTTGGTATATGTACCGTGTATACATTCAAACGCACTTAGTTAAAAGCGGTTATTTTAACATTACAAACAGACACTCCAATTTTATTTATTTGTATAGATACGTATAGATATTATTCTAGTCTGTCTGCCTTGGAGACCAACCTACATGTCACGGATTCGAATCTCCCCATAGCATCTACTTAGATAATTTTTTAATTAATTTTCTTAATTTGTATTTGTAACTGACGAAAAAAAACGGAGGAGGTTCTCAATTCGACTCGTATATTTTTTTAGTTTTTACAGAGTAGTCCGATTTTAAAAATATTTTTTTTATTAGAAAGGGTAAAGAAATTTGGGAAAAAATTCTAACCCTAAGGGTACGAAAATAGAGAATGATTGATTGTTCACTCACTGATTATGTCTACGCATAACTTTTGACAGAATTAATTTATTTAAGCATGTAGTAATTAATAGATAGCCACAAAAAATTATAAAATAAAAACTTTTTAACAAAAAAATTCATTTTTATTGCTGAGGGACAGCAGACATGCTGCAGTTACTGTCGCCTTTAGATGTTTGCGACGCTAGGGGCACCGCGAACACAGGAACCACAAGAACTTGGGTCACTAATGCCGGAATACAATAGTACAGTAGTACATCACAAACTATAGAAGTATAAAAGTTTAAAGCACATCCACATACTATGGCGGCATACTTTAGAACAAAGGTGGTCGCCATCCAGATGGGCTTGGGGCCCTAGCACGTAGCTAGGGTGGGTTGTTTTGTCGCTCTTTTTTACTTAGTATTCTTACTCCGCCCCTGCATGGAGCGAGTAAACCTGTGTTCCGAAATTACGTTATGTTTAACTCGCTAAGCCTTAAGTGTAGTGTGTATTCGGTCTCTTCTGGAGAGCGGGCATCTTTCACCACATACTTATTATTCTAATGTATTCTAAACCTGCAATGTTTTGAGTATGTTATGTAGTAAAATAACCCATTATTTCTGTTACAAATATGTTAAAGTAGTTATAGAAAATAACAGTTCCAAGCCAGGAAGGCTTATTAAGCGCCGCTCGTGATATCGTGACCGTTTTGCTAACTATACAATCTACTTATTATATAACTATAGTTATTATTATTCAATATCCAGCAAACAATGGCCTCTTTTCCTTAACGTATTCCTTTAAAATCGAACAAAGGTGTGGATCCAGGTATAGCAGACGCGGTACTATTATAAATTGAGCTCCTTTACATCACAAACTATAGAAGTATAAAAGTTTAAAGCACATATAACATTGCTTACTCTTAGTAGGTAGAGGACTTAATTTAAGTAGAATGATGCCTTCAGCTGAGGCCTTAAGGGCACTGCGTTATCATATAAGATACTTTAAAAAATGTGTCACAATTTCTTACGAAGCTGGAAGCATATATGTGATGTGCTAATTGCAGACATTCATAAGTGATAGTAACCGTTTATAATAGGGTGGGGCAGGTGCCCCACCATAAAAAAAGTAGGTACTTTTTTTATAGATAAACTTCAGCAGATAGGTAAACAGTCCACCTGATAGCTGGGCTCACCGTCGCCTATAACAACACCGGCATTGCTAACACGTTGCCAGCGTCCGAGAAATTTTCTTACGCCTTTTTTGAAAAACCCCATGCCTATCTGCTTCTCTATAGATATATGCTTAAAAGTATGTATATATGTATCGTATAGGTTGAGTGTTAGAAATTGTAGCTTTTTTTTCACTGAAAAGCATTACTAGATCCATATTTAACTTACTTTTTATCAGGACTTCTCACTGTGTATGCAATTTTATAAACATTACTACTTGTTCGACCTAAGGGTATGTGAGTCATTTTGAATTTAGTTTAGATATATCAGAAAAATAATTGTAATTTCCAGTCTGTAAAGTTCGGGATCAAACTTACAGATTCAACCGTATAGACCAAACTCAGCACTAGATTTATCCGTGAAGGGTTACTTCTTGGCGCACATTATGTAGAGCTTGATTTCTGTTAGATTTATGGTCAAAAATTTCTCTTCAAATTCAAGTAATCAGCAGACATATTAGTCTAGATCTTAAACGGCAAGGAACTAGTCTATCATGACTAGTCCTGTTATTGTTAGTACAAACTGTAGCAAATAGGCCGTTTAAGATGCTTCTGTAAGACGTATGAAATGATGTACATTTATTAATAGAAATATAACGCTATGGTCACAAAGAAATCGTTTATTTAAATATATTAACGTTTTGTTTAACGTTATCTTAGTGTACGATTAGAAATTTAGAAGCTGTGGTCCGCGTTCCTACATTTTTCCATCCCATTCGCACGACCGACGTCGTACACAAAATCTTGTGTACGACGTCAACGACGGCGTCATGTTACAACATTACACTTATATTCTAGGATTTTATACGAATTGTACAGCAATTCTGGTTACAAGAACTTTTTATACAAAAATAATAAATAAAACGTAGCCTTGTTGAATGGGATATTAGTTAAAGAGAAGTTCCCGTAAAATTTTTATTAATCTTACAATAGAATTCGATATTTTGTATGAAAAAGTAATTCACTGGTAATTTATCCATAAAAACAGACAAGATAGCGTAACCACGTTATCCAGAAAAATAGTGTATAAAATGGAGTGAAGTAACTTTCTTACACATTAATGAAGTATTAAGTATGATTTTCTAGATGGTAGGGCCCAAGCCCGTCTGGATGGCGACCACCTTTGGTCTTAAGTATGCCGCCATAATAACCCTGTGTTGCGTTCCGACATTAGTGACCCAAGTACCCAAGTACAAGTTACCTGTACCCTTATGGGACAGCAACGTGTTCGTGATGCCACTGGCGTTACAAACACCCATAGATGTTAGTAATTACTAAATTCTAAGCGGGCCGTTAGCCTGTCTGCTGTCCCACAGCAATTAAAAAAAAGTAAGAATCAGTGAGTTATTTAGTGTTTGTAATGCATCTATCTGCTTTGGACAATATCTCCGAGCTCAGTAGAGGGACATTCTGGGCGGTTATTATTCATATACATAATTTTTTCAAGAGCATAGTGAACAATGATAGCTTCATTCGGACATCTGGAAAATGGTTTCAATATTTTATAATTTTTTGAAGTGAAAACTTATTTAGCGGCGATGTGCACTTTTTTGTGATGGATAAAAAATGTTAAATTCGCGTCAGGACATGACCTGATCGAAAATTCATAAGACATAGAAGGGAGTTTTGATCTAGTAATACCAACCTTATTAATAATGACAACGTTATTATAGGACATACTTAAGACCAGAGGCGGTCGCCATACAGACCGGCTTGGGGCGTTATCACGTAGTTAGGGTTATTTTGTCGCCTTTTACGACAGACCGACCCCGGCCGCAGAGGTCAGTGTTCTTTCTCCGCCCTAGGACGGATAAAAATCTCTGATTAATTGTGTAACTGATAGTGTACTAGATAATTGCTACTCGTAGGTATATAGTACATAATCCCACCTATTTGGTGCACTGGATTACGTCAATAGATTATATACGAGTATCAGAGTAATGAATGCACCGATATGATAATATATCTTTATTAACCAACTTAGCGTTATTCGTTATTGTTAGTAACTTTTGAATTATTTTTTAATGAATGTTCTGGAATTCATTTCCAGAAATTTCCCGATGTAATACTGAGCCTTTTAAATATGTTAAAGTAATAGTCACTCATCTTGTTTATACTCTATTTCTCTCCATGCAGGGGCGGAGTAAGAATACTAACCCCTGCGGCCGGTGCTGGTCTGTCGTAAAAGGCGACAAAACTCTAGCTACGTGGTATGGCTCGGAGCCCGTCTGGATGTCAACCACCTTGGTATTAAGTATGCCGCCATAAAAACCTTGTGTTGTGTTCCGACTTAGTGACCCAGGTTTCTGTACCCCCATGGGACAGCAGTGTGGTGCCCCTAGCGTCGTATACATTCATAGGCAACTGTTTACTATTAATTGAGCCGTCAGCCTGTTTGCTTATCTTCGGCAAAAAAAGTTATTAACTGGCTTTGTATTAATAGTCTGTCCATCTAGATATTTGTGGAGATATGATCTTGTAGGTGTGTGTTTTTGTTTATTAGGTTGATAATTTTCAAGATATTAAATTTTTTTCCCCAATGAGTTAGACATGAATGTCGCAAGACCGACAGCCGTTGGAGTAAGCTATACCTAGAGTGGAGACCGCGTCTTCGCAAACGAAGTGTAGGACGCACTCCAGCCCGGTGGACCGATAACATTAAAAAGGTAGCTGGTAGTGGCTGGATGAGAAAAGCGTAGCATCGGGTGCTATGGCGTGATCTTGGGGACGTCTATGTCCAGCCGTGGGCGACGTAAGGCTGTTAATTGATTGACTTTTTTTTCTCGTGGCAACCAAAATAATTTAATTTCTTCAGTAACTTAAGAAAAAATGCCTGTGTTCGTAACTGACTAGTAACTGACGTGGATAAAATCGTGTTGAAATAGCCTTGATTTTGAATAGTATATTTCTTTTGTTACAGATGCTGATTGATAAAGAATTAGGTATGTATTAGTTAATTAAATTATTATATATAATATACCATTGATTTTTAAATATGCTTCCATAATAACCTTGTGTTGTGTCCTGACTTAAATGACTCAGGTTTCAGTTCCCTTCCGCGGACAGAAGTATGTGAGCGGTGCCACTGGCGTCGGAAATATCGATAGGCGACGACGGTAACTGCATACCGTTAAGTGAGCCATCAACCTGTCTGTCCCATACTGTGTTAAAAAAATATGGTTTCTCTTTAAGACGCTGTTAATTGCGTTAGTTCGATTGTTATTTTTACAAACGTTTCGTCTCTGTTGTATATGCATACAAAGCTTGGGGTACGCTCTGCTCAGTCTGACATCGACGCCCTTCTGTGACTGAAACCTACCAGAAAATATGATTATCTCAACATGTATGCTATTTTGATGACAGAAAAAAGGTAAACCTAGACATTCTGCCTAAAGTGGCCATTTTATACAAAATATCAATAACTACACTTGAAAAGGTATATAAAACTTGCACTTTCCATTTCAATACTTAAAACACTTATGTGTAACCCACGCGTACGATTTCAAGTCAATGTATATTGTAAAAAAGGTTGAGCGAGATAAGTTTATATTTGGATCCGTATGTTTTATTTCATTACTTCAAACCGCACACTCCTCACACTTGTGAGGAACAGGGTTAAATTATTTTCTGGAGCGACACGAAGAGACGGTGTGGAGGAGTACCGCCTCGGCGGGGCTCTGGCCTGCAACCTGAACTGCAACCTGATTGAAGGTTATAATTGATATGCGTGTTAATATATTCGTGCAGGGGCGGAGTAAGAATACTAACCCCTACGGCTGGGGTCGGCCTGTCGTAAAAGTCGACAATACATCCCAAAGCTACGTGGTACACCAAGCCCGTTTGGATGGCCACCACCCTTGGTATATAAGTATGTCGCCATAATAACCTTGTGTTCTGTGACGGCATTAGTGACCCAGATTCCTGCCCCTAGCGTTGCAAACATCCATAGGCGACGGTAACTGCTTACTATTAAGTGGGCTGCCAGTCTCTTTGCTGTTCCTCAGAAATAAAAAAAGATCTACGCACGTAATAACTTAATGTAGTAAAGAGCAACTTTAGCGCTAAATTTTGGATGTAAGTAACAAGAAAATGGAGTTATACTTAACAGACGAGTCCTTGTAGCGTCCTACGTGGCATTGTTACTACAAAGTAGTAAGTAAAGTTTTTTATTTAACGCTTAACAGTTCTAATCAAGAAATTGAGAAGAGTTTGCACTTTATGTCGGATCAAATAGGAAGCGTTGAGGCCAAAATAGATTTGTTAGAATCTGATCGCAAGAAAACTGAACACAGTTTAAGGGAGTTGGATGAGAAGATTGATATATTAGAACGCCGTTCAATTAAAACCACTATTGAGATTAGAAATGTTCCCAAACGGCAACAGGAGACTAAGGAGATGTTGTACAGTAATATCCAGAACCTTGTGGATAATCTTTCTGTGAAAATCTCAAACAATGACGTACGAGATGTATACCGTTCTCCTAGCAAGCAGGAAAAGAAATCGTCTTCGATCCTAATCGAATTTCAAAATACTCTAATAGCGTCAAGAGTATTAAAGGAAGTCAAAAAATTTAACAAGGAAAATACTACTGCTCGCTTGAACGCAAGTCACATTGGTATGGATCCTCATAAGAACCCAATCTTTGTCTCGGAATACCTAACCCTTAAGACTAGAAGACTCTTCTATCTGACCCGTGATTTCGCAAAAAAACATAATTATGCTTTTTGTTGGTGTTCGGGAGGGCGAGTGTATATACGAAAAGACGTTGGCTCCGAATACATTCTAGTGAAAAACGAAGACCGTCTTGATGATCTTAAAAAGAACATATGCTGACTATTACTGTGCTACTTAATATTATTTTTGCTTGTTGCTATATATACTCTATGCATGCCATTTTTTATAATTTTAAGCTATTACTATAGCTGTATTTATTGGTCTTGTTTTACCTATCTGTATACAAAATACTTTTATCAATTTAACACACCTACTTATATGAAAATAAAACCAAAAACACTCAAGCTCTCCTACACACTTACATATACTATTTTCATCTCAGATAATGATTATTTGTTTAACGCTAAAATAAACTTAATAGTGCAGAAGAAAAATATACATATTTATACATGTAGTTTTAATAGTTATTTCATTTCAATGAATTACAGAATAAGTTATTATGTACATTCTATCATTTATACATATATAATAACAACATACATTATGACCTATATGCAATTTAACATAAATTATTTACATAACAAGTATATAATGAATTTTTTTACAAAAATAAGAAACCAAACTATCAAAATATATTTTATAATTTTTTATAAGTTAATTATATTTTTGAAATTTAATGTTTTGTGTATCTACCGTTCCACACAGCTTGATATGCATGTTTTTTATAGTGTGTCAACATTTAAGCTAATGTTTTCTAAAAATTATAAGATTCGCTGCAATAAACGAGTTTATTAGGAATATCGATGACATTAACTTATTGGAGCCAATTTCCTGCCAGCCAAAAGACTGTTTGAATTTAATTGAAAGGCCGAATGCCTGTATCACTATATTACAACAAAATATACGAAGCCTCAATCGTAACTTTGACAGTTTCTGTGCATTCTTGACTAATATACAAATTAAATGCGATATTATAATACTGAGTGAATGTTGGTTATCTTGTGTTAGTAATCTTCCATCACTGGATGGATATTCTACTTATAGTACCTTGCGCAATTTTAATCAAAATGATGGACTTGTGGCATATGTGAAAAACGATTTGAATTTTTATGTGAAGGAGTACGAACTTGCTGATTCCAACTGTCTTATTATACAACTTGATTCTCAATTTGTTTTCATAGCTATTTATCGTCCTCCATCTTTTCTTGCTATTGATAATTTTTTGGCATCACTGCAAAATCTACTGTTATCTTTTTTGTGCTGTTAAAAATGTTGTTTTGCTAGGAGATATTAATATTAATATTAAAGAGACAAGTCATCAATCTTGTGACTATTTGGATATTTTATCAATTAATGGTTTAATACCCGCTCATTATGTTGAAACAAGAGGTTCAAGCTGCTTGGATCATATAATCATTAAAACTAAATATATTACACGAACTTTTATTTTGCATTCTGATATAACGGACCATGAATCAGTACTGTGTAGTATACAAACTAATGAATACAATATCCATAACAAACACAAGACAAAAATTGTAATTAATTTTGAAGCACTGGAGAATGCGGGGAAGCTATTTGATTTCAGTCCTATATACTATATACAAGATTTAAATGAAGCTATGTCTACTTTACAAGGTTATATACAAAATTTAGTCCAATTAAACACCACAACATCAAAAATTTCACGCAGCAAAACTATATATAAGGCTTGGATTACTCCAGGTCTTCTTAGGTGTATGCGGAATAGAGACAAGATGCATTATAAATTAAAAAAAGATCCTACAAATGAAATTCTTTCTACTACTTACAAAAGATATCGAAATTTTCTAAAAAATGTAATAAAGAAATCTAAGGAAGCATATGAAAAAGAACAAATCAATAAATCGAAAAATAATACGAAGCAATTATGGAAAACTATTAAGACAATCGCGAATTTAAACACTATATCCAACTCTTCGCAGGAGCTTCTAAGCTTATCTGATTCAGCCCAGGCCTCTGTTGATAACATAAATTGCTTTTTTTCCAGCGTTGGTTCCACTTTAGCTAATAAAATAAAACTAAATGTCTCTTTGCCTATAGATAATGTCCATAATAATGTAAAGGAATCATTTGTACTTCTAGAAACTGATAATGATGAGGTAAGCACTTTAATTTCATGTTTAAAGAATCGTTGTGCTGTTGGATATGATGGTATTTCCTCTCAAGTCCTAAAGTCGCTTAAAAAATATATTGTTCCGATTTTGACATATCTTTTTAATAGGTGTTTAAATGAAGGAGTATTTCCAAATACCTTTAAGAAAGCTATTATTATACCAATACACAAAGCTGGTAAAAAAGATATTATTGATAACTATCGACCTATATCTATTCTCACTGCTCTATCAAAAGTTCTTGAAAAGATTATCAATAAGAGATTAATGAACTACCTTGAAAGTAAACAAATTTTGGCAAATAACCAATTTGGCTTTAGAAAATCTAGGTCTACTGACGATGCTTTGCTTCACTACATTGATTTTTTGGTTTATTTGCTCGACAATAAGAAGAAATGTTTAACTATATATCTGGATCTAACAAAAGCATTTGATACGGTTGAATTCTCTAAGCTGTTTACGAAACTTGAAAGTATTGGCATTCGCGGTAATCAGCTATCACTTTTTAAAGATTATATTTCCTGTCGTAGACAAACTGTGAGAGTGGATGAGGTGATAAGCCAAGAATGTGGTATTACATATGGTGTGCCACAGGGCAGTGTTTTAGGCCCGTCGCTCTTTCTTTGCTATATTAATGATTTGTGTAGGCTTAAGTTGACCAATTGCAGAATTCAATCATACGCAGATGATACTACCTTGACTTTTTATGGAGATACTTGGGACGAGGTTTTTAATTATGCACAGAACGGTTTTAATAGTGTTTGCGGTTGGCTGTCGGCAAACTCATTGTCTCTCAATCAATCTAAGACCAAATATATTCCATTTTCAATACGTGAAACGGGTGACAACATTACTGATAATCATAATATTATAGCCCATTCATGCAACTTTTTGAATTGTACTTGTCCCTCTCTAGCTTTGGCTCGTAGCTGCAAATATTTAGGGGTCACTATTGATAAACATTTAAACTTCCATGATCACGTACAAACTCTAACACAGAAAGTAAGGAAATTAGCATTTGTATTCAAGCAACTTCGAAATGTTGCCGACAGGGATTTGATTAAAACTGTTTACCTTGCTTTAGGGCAATCCATTTTGACATATTGCATCTCTTCCTGGGGTGGCGTATCTAAAACTAACTTTATGCAACTTGAAAGAGCTCAAAGGTTAATCCTTAAGATAGCCTTTAATAAACCACGCTTGTTCCCTACTGAAGCTCTGTACAAGGAAATACAGGTTCTAACAGTAAGAAAACTGTTTATATTGAATGTTTTGTTGAAAAAATACTCACTTATGTCATACAAAAAAGATCACGATAAAGCAAACACACGTAGGAGTTATATGGTTTGCAAACAGCCATCTACAAACACATGCTTTGCCCAAAGATTTTTTAATTTTCTAAGCAGTAACTTATATAATAAAGTAAATGAATATTTCAATGTACACACTATGAATAGACATGACATTAAAAAAGTGTTAACAGAATGGCTATTATCTCTGAACTATAATGAAACGGAATCTCTTATTAAATACTTTAAAGTTGAATAACTAAGTAGTAAACTTCCTAATATTGTATGTTGTTACAATCTGTAATAAGTTAACTTTATCATGTGTTACTTTATTTATTTATTTATAGCACAAATACTTACACACGAACATAAACGCACGTGCGTGCTCCCACCCCTACAAACACACACACACACACACATACACACACACACACACACACACACACACCCATGTACGCGCGCAGCCCACATTTTCATAATTTCTCCTTATGTCAACGGTAAGAGAGAAGAGGCCAGGAGATCCATAGGACGGGCTTCTGCTCAGTTTGGACTCCTGTCTCCCTCTATTTCACTGAGCTACTGATAGTACTTTTATTATATACACACTTTCGACCTATTGCACTTTTATATGTATGTACTGTCTTGTAATATTTTGGGAGAAAATAAAGAATTTTTTCATTTTTCATTTTTCATTTCAAAGATCATTATGGTGCTTAAAGTATAGGCAGATATTACCAAAATTAAATTGGCTGGAACGATGGAATCTTACAAGTCTTGAATTATTCAAATGTTTACTTTAGAAATAGTCTATAATAAATATTTTAGTCATAGTAGTATGTTGCCATAATAACCCTGTGTGGTGTTCCGGTATTAGTGACCAAGGTTCGAGTGATATATGTATAAAACATGTATACACTATATTACATTTTAGAGGAGCCCTGAACTTAAGTTATAAAAGTGCCGTGAGAATGTGGCACAATTTGCTTGTATTAGAGAAACATTGCGTAAAACCATAAAAACCAATATTTATTATGAAAACATAATTTGCAATAACGCCCACAACTTGACAACCTACTATCGTTTATCGTGTTATTGATACGTTAACTGAAATAACAAATCGAATAATGAATCGATATATCATTTATATATTAAATTTAAAGAGCCTATCATATTTACACACGACCTGGGTTTACAATTAGTTGTCATTATGATAATTTGGTGGCAGTAGATCTCACCAGTTTTTTCTGATTTCCATATCGCCCCCTTTTTTCAAATGTTTCGTAGCTTTTCCTATCTCATATACCTGGTATTATTAGTTAGGGACACAAATAATTTTAAACAGAACGGTTTTTAAGAAGCCATTATATCATTCACAATTTGATCCCTGGTTTGTATATAATAACCACTATATAATTAATTTGTTTTTTAATATATAAAACAATATGTAATATTTTACTCAATCCAGTTTTATTCTAAACATGACTTAGTTGTTTTAAAGAAGATGATGGTCAGAAGTCACCATAACCTCCGACCTCTAAGTATAAAGCCACGTCAGGGCTCACGAGCGCCAAAAGAATTGAGACGTAAAGCGGTCTCCCTTCCGTACTCGGTTGGAAGGCATATAATCTCCGACCACTATAATACTAGGTCGCGGGTGCGGCCCTTGGGAAAGGCTCGCAGCCCGCACACACACGTTTGAACAGTGTTGAAGTTTCGCGCGCCCAGCTTACCCTGCTTGAGAATGAAGATTCCAGGGACTCATCTTTGTGGTAGATAAGAAGGTTATTTGTGATGAGGCCTATGAAAGTGGACCGGTGCAAGTCGGGGTCGTAGCAAGACTAACGTCACGGTCCCGAAGCACAACGAACGAAGGTACACCGAACTGGTTTTGTACAGTAGAGTTAGTAGAGTTCCCAACTACCCTGCTGCACATTTCCAAGCGGGTATAAGGTAAGGCATTTCATCCTACTTGTTCTAAAACAAATTTCTTTCCCATCGTGCCCTTTCTATTACCTTGAAATATATCTTTGAACTAACTTGAACAGTAAGTAACATTGTAACTAAAAGTTTTGCAACAACAATAACACAAGTTGATGTAAATGCAAACATTGGCAACTGTACTGTTTACACATTACCAATATTTGAGGGCGGCACTGTTTATAAAGATAGGCTATAAAAACTTGAAAGCGATGCCACTGTTTGTATAACCTTTAATATTTTGGTAACAGACTTTTAAAAGGTCAGTCATTTATTTATTTAAACGCATTGGCACCCTTTACAACGTCAAGTTAGCACTTTTTGGGTCACCCATCCGGCCGTGGTCTGGCGGAAGCTGCATGGCTAGAAATTTATTCCTTACGTAAGTAGCTGGTTGTTGTAAGTAGATGACATTCCTACAATTTATCTCCAATACATAACGTATGTATATACAGTAATAAACTGAAAATTAACAAAAAAATATCACACTCTGTAGACTGTACAATGTGAAAAAATAACACAAACATATAAATAATTTCTTTAAAATTTTACATTAAAGAAAGAAAATAAAAATGCAAAAAAATAATTTATTAGCTAAATAAAATAATCTTGGTCATCATTAAAATATTGTTATTTTATTTATTTAGTGTGAATTTAAAAATAAGTAAATAATACAATAACACATTTATTATGCCCTATATAGGAACATCTCTGCTCAACGAAACTGGTTGTGAGGATCTAATACTGGTCTTCTGTAGAGGTTAGATGAATGATATATTCCGCATTTTGCCTTGAGCAAGCGTGGTGCGTATACTGTCAATAGAAATGTGTGTCTTAGAACCTCACCCGCAATAAAATTCTATTCCTACATGGGAGGATAATTTAGGCAGCTAATGTTTTGTTAGTAATAAGTCAAGTCCAAATCAGTATAATATAATATTCCTTACTGTATACAAATACTTAAAACGACATACATCGTGACGACTTGACAGGTGGCACAATGCTGCCAAAAATATTTATGCTAATGTAAACACTGTTTATAATATTTGTGGAGTCATTTGGAAAATACTAATATTGACGGGCAAAGACCTCAAGAGGTTTTGTAGAAAATTCTATAAATAGTTTTTTTGTTTTATTTCGATAACCAAATCAAGCTGTTTTTATTTGAGCAGCGGTCATATTATATACTGATTTTTACGGCAACTTTCTTAGGTTAGGTGGGGAATAAATACCTAGCCATGCGGCCTCGGCAGGGCCCTGGTGGCAAGGAGAGACACAAAAGTGCTAGCTTGACGTCATTAAGGATTTTATTTATTTTATTTTTCTTTTTTTGGGAAACAAACAATCACAATATAAAGAAAACATAAAAATTAACAAATCAGTAAAGTTTCCACTTATAGGTAATACACATAACTGCATCATCCAATAGAATAATAGTGATGTCATAAAATTAAAATTACAAAATACATTAAAAAATAATTGAGAGATCAAAACATAATACTTAATACTTTAGTCATTTACATAATTCGAATATTTTCAATTTATAATTTATAATGTTAGAGCTAAAAATGTCTACACTGGTATAAGATTTATTATAATCAAGACAAGACAAGACAAGGATGCCGAAATCTGACTGAATCCGAAGTGAAAGTTTGGCTTGCAGCAGGGATTTAACACTAAGATAATGATGATGACTTTTGTTCTATATATCGATGTCTAAATCAAGCTGTTTTCATTTTAGTAACAGCATTTTAGAAATATTTTCTTTCCTCACTCATACATATTTAAAAATTTCATGTTTCAATTGTTTTGTGTACATTCATAATGTTAGTTATTTATGATAGCAGACTAAGGTCTTCAAGGAAATATCCTAGTTCCCACTCTCAGTACAGTAAATATAGAACTTTCCAATAAGTGATCCACGTATGTGACTGGTCAGGGGTCAAAGGTCATCGCTCTGTCATACGTGTCAAGCAAACAAACACACAAAGCGCTTTCACTCAAACATTATGAGGTTGATTTGTCTTAGGGATAGGTTCATGAAATACTTATAGTCCTTTATTTAATAGTACCACAACTTTCGCACGTTATTTGTCTACTACCCAAAATATAAGCGCTCTATCAGTTTAAGACTAGATGGAGTTATGTGCGAATTCGCAGTAAAAATGTTTATGTACACTATATTATAAATAACCCTGCAATTGTTATGATTCCATGACGTCATTGCCGTTTTATATTAAAAGGCGGTGGGAAAACCTTAATTCGAATTATTATTTAGTCATTAATAAATTTCACGAAAACTCAAATATGATCGATGGATATATACATTTTAATATTCTGATTACTCACTGAAAATACTGATTGAACTTGAAATAAGTGGGTTATTACTTAGTAATATTGTGGTTTATGTGTATAGTGATTCTACTAATTTACATCCAATAACAATAAATAATATAATCAACAATTATAATTTTGGGAGCATCCCTTTATAATGGGATGCCCTTATGATATAATCCTAGATCAGTACGTAGTCTGCTGATATGTATCCTCCTCCAAGCGTTTGCTCAGTGCTGAGCGTCGTGATGCTCCCGACTGATATCACGACAGCACCGCTTCCACTGCTCTCTGTCTTTGGCGTGCTTTAGGGCGTCTATGATCCGTGTGCCCAGCTTTTTGGCCACTTGGTCGGGCCATCTTGTAGGGCTGCGACCTCGGGGTCTTATGACCTGATATGTATAATCATAGACTATAATCACATCGATTACCACAATAATTACTTTTTTATCTTTTGACTTTTGAGATGACAGCTAACAGAGGAAGTTGGCAGAAGAGAATACGATGGCCAACTCCACATAATGTGGGATCAGGGCAGAGAGAAGATGAAGACTTATAGGAATTACTGATGTATAATCTGCTGATAAGAAAAATTTTCAACATAGATTTGTCTTTTGACTTGAACCTCATCAAATAAATATTTTTTTTTAATTGATATGGAACAGTAGACATTTGATTGCTTAATTAAAAGTAAGTAATTACTGCGTCGTCTATAGATGTTTGCGATACCAAGGGCATCGCTATCAAGTGGTCGTCCGCGTAGGGGAATTGGAAACCAAGTCACTTATCCAGAACAACACAAGGTTATTATGGCGGCATATCTAAAAACCAGAGGTGATTGCCATTCAGTCAGGCTTGGAGCTCAACCACATAACTAGGGTGGTTTTATCGCCTTTAATAACTGTCCGGTCCCGGCCGCAGGGTTTAGTATTGTAAGCCTCTGCACGGAGAATAAGGCATAGATAAGTACCATTGATACATCATGATCTCACAGAAATATAGCCTTAATGAGGATTTCTTTCCAAAACAATAACAAATCCGTAAGATAATACTTGCGTCACAGTCCGTTTGCGCGTTGCGGTTTTCAACGCGAAACTGACTTGAACAATTAATAGAAAAACGTGAGTTAATGCTGGATTTAGATACATGACTAGGAAATCCTTCGAGGTATGCATGAATGGATTACGTCGAATTCAGTTAAATGTGGTTATATTGGATTGTGTACTAAAACACACACGTTTATATTTATGGAGTTTAAGTAATTTTATTTCACTGAAATATTTTGTTGTTGGAATACAGCCCAGTTGATGATGCACTGTCAATAGATCGCAACTCCATTGACGTAAATAATAATTTTCCTGCTTCTATAGATAGTGAGATGGATAGCATAAATTAATTCAAAGAAGCTAGAAAGGAAAATGAATTAGATCGGGGTGAATCTGTAGGGAGACAGAAAAGTAGGAGGGTAAATAAGTTATCTGTTCACTCGCTATACAAAATATCACGGCCAGGCAGATGAATTAAAGCTAAAACAAACAAAATTGACTTAAAATAGGTTATTTTTATTCTTAAAAATCATAACTACAAGTCTGTTGTCTTATATATTATCAGTTATTTTCGTGGCCCCTTTACCATATAAGCTGTTGGTTAAAAACAATCAGCATTCCCGTTATTGTGCCGCAGTCCACGGTTGGTGCACAGGAAATACACTGTCACTCTATTGATACGGGTGATAAAGTAAGATAGGGTTGTTATGTAACTAACTTTGAATAAGTTAGCTTTTATATTTGATCCATTTCTAATATTAGATGATATCCTGAACAAACTTAATGATGATGCGCAGGCGCCTTGATTTATTTTGAAATTTATTACTAGATTAATAGAGTATTTTACCCCAATTCTAGTGAGTCCTAAACGCTACTTAATCTGTTATTGTTGAAATATTTAGAAGAAATATATAAACAAAACTATATATGCACTGAATATACTCATAATAGGATTATATAAAATTTATAATTATAAAATATTAACAAAATGTAATATGACAACAAAAGACCATTGCAAAAGTTGAGAGACAAGAGTATGTCATACAAAGACATAATATGCTAAAGTGCTTTATGACTGTGTGGTCTAAGTAAACCACAGAAGCAAATAAGTTTTCTGCCAGTTATGTAGAAGGAAGTAGAACGATCGAAACGACAGTCGAATTTTTATATATATATCTTTACTACGTCGTCTTCTTCTCCAAGAGCTTCTTCCATTTTGAGGTTGACCGTTAGCTTTTAGTACGTGATGCAGGGGTCATATAAATCAGCTTTGTTTCAATTTTAAGTTATCAATTTATCGTAACCGTTCTTAAGTTCAGTTTATTTCTACTTTTGCAAACCAAAATTAATATCATCTATTTTGTTGAGAAGAAAAAAGGCGGATTCTCTCTTTCACCGAATTTCGGGTTTAGTGTTTATACGTGACGAAAAGCTTCAAAAAAAAGATAAGCACAGCTAATAATATTTATTTATATTTCATTTTTAATATTTTTATGTTTCATGTTAGCCAAAAGTCGTACGTATTATGATGAGAGTGCCAGCCCTAATTCGAATAAACCTTTGTCCAGACACGCGGTGCAATCTAAAACATATTACGCACCAAGCAGTGCGTGAATCGTGATGCATTCAATGTATTATATTGACACCAAGCCTTAACATTGTCCCCGTTTTTAGCTATTTGTCTTGCTATTGATATTATAATATACCTCAATTTTTTATTGAATTTTGCGATTTTGTTGACAATCGTTGGAGGACGGTAAAATCCAAATTATTCCAACATTAAATACCAAAGATTGCTTATAGAATGAGTTGCCAATTACCACTGTTTAAAAATATTGGTTAAGAGAAGAAATGGAGCAATTTTTTATTCCGATAGAGCTAAATGTCAGGTTTGTATTTTTATAAATTAATAGTTTTATTAATAAAAATATATTTAGTAAGTTAAATAACTTTCCAGAATAATTATGTTGTGTGTGTTCCCGTTGTGTGCGGTCGTATAGTAATGGATAGGACGGTGCTCCATATGGTAAATGTAAGACAGCTATAAATCCTTGTACTGGAGGTACTGCCAAAGTAGTGCCATGTTCGAAAAAAAAATTTGAGCCCTTTTGTGGTTAATTTTAGTGCATTCAAATTTATATGTGAAATGAATGCTCTAGAAAACTGTTACGTACTGAGCAAAACAGCTCCAGGGAATGTAGATAAACCAACGGCGAGTAATTTAAGCCGTGTATCCAAAAAAAATAATTTGACTACCCCATCTTTTCAAGTCAAGCAACTATTAAATAACTACATTACTAATTAACAGTAAAGGCACCTTTCGGTTTCTGTTAATATTCAAGTTCAGACTCTATTGTAAAACTAAATTAAGTCAATTACATGTTCTCGTTTTTTTTAATTATTGTAGGACAACAGACAGACGGACGGCCCGCTTAAAATTTAGCAGTTACCGTCGCCTATGGGTGTTTGCAACGCTAGTGGCATCGCGAACACGCTACTGCCCCATAAAGGTACAGGAACTTGGGTCACTAATGCGGGAACACCACACAAGGTTGTTATGGCGGCATACTTAAGACCAAAGTTGGTCGCCATCCAGACGGGTTTGAGGCCCTACCACCTAGCTAGGGTACCCACCAACAACCCTGTTTTGTCGCCTTTTACGACAGGTCGACCCCAGCCGCAGAGGTTAGTATTCTTTCTCCACCCCTGCACGGATAAAGTGTGAACTTTAAGTTTAAAGACTTCTAGTGAACAAAAGTAAGCAAGCTATGCATTTTTAACATACAATCGGGGTTAGTGAAACACTTAAGTGTTACTTTAAAGTAACGAGGAGTGGCTAGTATTTCAGTAGTAGAAAGAGGAGACAATTCAACGAGGAATGTTCTGAGGAGCACCTTTGTTGACTTTCTATTATCCCCATTCCTCAAGCTTCATCGTTCCTGTACGCAACAGTTCTCCAGAACGTAGAGTGGTATACGCTTCAGATTTCGGATAAGCTGCCTTGCTACAAGCTAAGGTTCTCCCATCACAATAGGAGAAAAGATTTTTCAAAAAAGTTACTACATTTAAAAATTTTTCGATGGCGGCAGAGTGTTGGCAATGCCTGTAGCATAATAATCTATAATTATCGGTAGCACCTAGCTCGATCTTTGCTACTAAATTCTTCTTCTTCTCTTTACGTGTGTCCTTCCAGGCGCCCTTACTTACAGAAACACAGCCAGTGAATTATACAGCAAGCGTGAAAACATTAATCAAAATCCAATAACCACCTACATGGATGTGGAAACCTTCGTAAAACAAATGTCAATTAGCAAACAATGCGATTTGTGTCACCGTATACAGACAGACGGACGCATTGTCGTATTAATTTTATTGTTTTAATCAGATGTTGCGCACGCGTTACTATTCGGTAGCAATTTTGGCATCGCAGACACTGTGTAGCCATTTCGTGGAAGAATATTCTAGGTGGAATGTTCGATACGATTTCGAGGTATGGACTTGAGGAATATACTGGAATGCGTATCATGGAAGTTGTTGGATCATATTGTATCCGAAATCCGTATCGTATTTGAATTTCGATGACATATTGTACATGGGGGTAGTCAGACCAACATTTTATCCGTGCAGGGGCGGAGAATTATTTCTGACCTCTGCGGCCGGGGTCGGCCTGTCGTAAAAGGCGACAAAACAACCCTAGCTACGTGGTAGGGCCCCAAGACCTTCTGGATGGCGACCACCTTTGGTTTTAAGTATGCCGCCATAATAACTTCCTGTACCCTTATGGGACAGCAGCGTGTTCACGATGCCACTGGCATTGCAAACACCCATAGGCGACGGTAAGTGCAAAATTCTAAGTGAAACGTCAGCCTCTCTGCTGTCCTATAACAAAAAAAATAAACAATTTTAAACAATTGATATTTAATAAGGTTCTTTACCTAACTTCGGTATACTGGTTGACTTTTCATTCCTTTTCTTTCCTTTTTAGGCCTATTTAGACAATATTTCTTTTTCTATATCTTATACGAGACTGGAAGCGTTGAACAGCTTTTCTGTAGTTGCAACCATCTGTATTCGTGTTGTGCACGTCCTAAGTCAACCTTTCGTCTATCAGTTATAACCAATTCCTCGAAAAAAAAAAAATTTATGACTTGGGCCAATTAATTTTTAACTCTCAGACAAAACTGATGTTTGTTAGATTTTGTTTATTGTGTTTATGTCTGTCAATTGTCTGAATGAAACGATTAGAAATTTTTGAATTTGAAAGATTACATGATATAAAATACGACTAGTAAACATTAGGCCGCGCGCACTTTGGACACGTTTTCGTACTAATTTTACTTGGAAAACGCTCCCATGGTACTTGGAATGTCGGGATCGTTCGTACGTGTTCGTATGGACAAATACGAGTAAAATTCGTACGAAAACGTCTTCGATCACAAGTACTATTATTAATCGAAGGAAAACGTGACCAAAGTGCGCGCGGCCTTACTGTCATGTCTCCTGAAGCTCATTTCAGTGAAACTGAAAATATTAATTAATACTTCTTCTTTTCACTAAAGCAATTCATCTTTATATTTGGTCCATTCGAGTTTAAAATATTGAAAAATTAATTAGTATATATACTCGTAGTTAATGTAAAAATGTATATTTAAACCTGAAACATTTTAAAACGAATTTGGTTAAGTAAAATAAGTACAATCGAAGCACGATTCAAGTAAACTATTGTAACTTACATGAATAATCATTGTAGCTTAATTACCATTACGATTACCGCCGCTTCCTGTTTAAGTCAACCGCATAATGTCCATTTGTGTGTCCGTGTGCATTTTAAGTTAGAATTAAGTAATGTGTTTTATAATGAAGATTTAAATTAGCATTATTATTTTAATCTATAAAGATTAAAAATTTAAATTTAACCCTTAAAATGTTTTTTTAATCACTATCCAGCTAGATGAAATTAATATATGATAACACATTTAATATAATACTAAATATACTACACCATCGCATTTATAGTGTCATCTAGTCCCAAAGAAGCATAGCTCTTGTGTTGTAGGTATTAGAAAATTTATAAACTACTTTTTTGTAAATAAATAACATAATTCATAAACACACAGACCTGAGACGGGCAACGAACCCATGACCTCCGCAAGCGTACCGAAGTGCGTTAGCCATGACGCCACGGAGGTAATAAATTTAATGACAGGCACAAGTTTTGGAAACATTTAGAAAGTGTCCTCAATAAAGTTCATAACGTCCCACAACTGGACTAAAGCCCTTTGATGGAATTAATAGTATAACCACCATGTTTGTTCCAGATGGATTATAGACGGTGTTAATATTAGTTTATAGGATTTCTTACGAAGATTTCCTTCACCGTCACGTAACAATTATTCAAAAAGCACTTTCATAGAGAAAAATTTACTTCGACACTATAATGATTAAATTTCAATTTTATGTCAAATCTTCTGATGAATTGAGTTCGTGAGTTTAATTTAAATAAATTAAATAAAGTATACTTTTTGAAAACGACACAATTAAAACTATCGCCGTCGTCACGAAAATATAAGAACATTTTGGAACTCCTAAGAAAGTACAACGATGTCGCAACCAAAACGCAAAGTGCATATCAAAGGAGGAATTCACTTGAGCTTCTCTTATCATACTCTGAGATGATGTTTACATTATACAACGGGGAGGGCAATGAACTTAGATATTGTTGAGGTCTCAGGAATATTAACAATTCTTTATATACTACCATTGTAAATTATAAATGTATATCTTCTTGTCATCGGATTATTTCATTAAGTAAAACTTATTGAGGAAAAGACTAGTGTAAAAATCCATTTTGTATTTTTTTTTAATATTTATGTCATTAGTATTAAATACAAAAAAACTGTATTTCATTGTAATTAAGTCGAAATTCGAATAGATGTATAAGTAATGCAATGCAATCATTTAAACGTTACATTATAAAATAAACTTTAAGTCATTATTAATAAAGTTGGTATTACTGGAGAAATACTCCGTCTTACGTTTACGATCAGGACACGTGACCTGACGCGAGGTTAACATTTTTTACCCATCACAAAAAAGTGCACAATGCCGCTAAAAAAGTTTTCATTTCAAAAAACGATTTTATTCTATTCTAAATATTATTTGTTACAATCCACTCATCTGGTAAAGTGGTAAATATATAAATAAATACTTAAATGTACTGTAACAATTCACACAATACTATCCATTCCTAAAGTAAGCAGCAGAGCGCTTGTGTTATGGGTACTAGACAACTGATATAATACTTTCATACTTTTCTTTTCTAAAGAAATATATATTTTACAAACACACTGACGATTTTCCGAAGTACGGAAGCAGTTACGTTGTATTTTAAAGATGTTATTTGTATTTAGTAATTATTTTTTCTTATATCAGTATCACTACGGTTGCAAGGATCTCATTTATAACTGTCTGAAATATTATATTATTGGTCTGTTGATACCCTATACGACGTTAAGCCACCATTTCTTGGAGTTTCTCTTCTGTCTAAAATGGTGAAGGCATACTATACGTATTATTGTAAAATATTTATTCCCCGTATATTGTGCCTCCGTGTAGGGGCGGAGTAAGATACTAACCCTTGAGGCCGGCGTCGGCCTGTCGTAAAAGGTGACAAAACAACTCTAGATACGTGGTAGGGCCCCAAATCCGTCTGGATGGCAACCACCCTTGGCCTACAAGTATGCCGCTATAACAACCTTGCGTTGTGGTCCGGCATTAGTGACCCAGGTTCCTGTACCCATATGGGACAGCGTGTTCGTGGTGCCCATCGTAAACATCCAT
Organism: Malacosoma neustria; assembly: GCA_963693495.1. Taxonomy (NCBI): domain Eukaryota; kingdom Metazoa; phylum Arthropoda; class Insecta; order Lepidoptera; family Lasiocampidae; genus Malacosoma; species Malacosoma neustria. Next base: position 15,744,224 of record OY856390.1, read on the forward strand.
AGGCGACGGTAACTGCTTACTGTTAAGTGGGTTATTAAGTGGGTTCCGTCCATGGCCGTTGTTAAAAAAGATATCGCATTGGTGTAGTAAACAACTCGTAAACAACGTTAAGTCAGTATTGGACGAGGGTTTCTCTCAGTGATCGCGGTCTGCGCGCATTTTGAACTAAGGGCAAAATGTATACATCTATACAAATAAATAAAATTGGAGGGTCTGTTTGTTAAATTAAAATAACCGCTTTTTACTAAGTGCATTTGGATGTATAAACGGTACATATACCAAAACAAAATTTTTTACAATTTTTGTCTGTATGTCTGTCTGTCTATCTGTCTGTCCGTCTGTCTGTCTGTTTGTTCCGGCTAATCTCTGAAACGGCTGGACCGATTTTGACGAGACTTTCACTGGCAGATAGCTGAAGTAACAAGGAGTAACTTAGGCTACTTTTATTTAAGAAAAAAAAAATTGTTTTAGTTAAAAGTGATCTGTTTCGGATTTTTAATAATCCAATTTAAGTTGACCTCAGATTTATATCATCAATTATATAAAATAGGATTCAGCTTAGGGTGGAATTTGTAGGTTCGAACCCAGTTTGTATATTTCATTTATTTATTTTTTAGACTTTATAGGGTTTGTAATCCAAAATAAACCATAAGATATATCCAAAAAATGCTGCCCAAAGTCACTATTCCACGCGGACGGAGTCGCGGGCATAGCTAGTAATATATTTGTTATCAAATTTTTAACAGTTAACCGAGTTGAATACTAACAAGTTTATAAATGTATCACTTCATCAAAATGCTCTCCGAGATATGACGACAAAATAGCTTGTTACTTTATATACATACTAGATGACCTGGTAAACATAGTTCTGTCATACAAATTAAGAAAAAATACAACTTACGTTCACCCCTTTGAGTTTAATTTTTGCGTCAAAAAGTAGCTCATGTCCTTCTTTCTCTAAGGTCCAATTCTATATATATAATATAACGAAATTTATCAAAATTGGTTCAGCGGTTTAAGCGTAAAAACGTAACAGATATACACAGAGTTACTTTCACATTTATAATATTAGTATGAATATATATAAGTATGGATAGATTTTGATCAACAATAGCTCCTAACGGCTCGCTACTGGGCATTTAATTTTTTTTAAATTTATAAGTATATGAAAGAAAGAAAGAAGAAAGAAAATAATTTTTATTTAGGACAGTTAAACTAAACTAATATAAAACTAGGTGTCAATAAAATTAAACTTAAAACAAAACTTGTCCTAAAAGGGGCATCAGTCTCATGCTGGTCATATGAAAACCAACTTGCTTGTATGTTTAAAATATCATTAGAAATAAATGTAATTGAATAGTAAAAATGCTTACTATCACTTTGGAAGTGATTCTACGTGACGTACTAATTACGGTAGATAAAAGTGCGGCCCCGTATACGGTCAAAGTAGACAGGAAGGGCTCATGATGCCATACACGGATAGACGCTATTCCTTGTTGACGCCGTTTGTAGTAAACCGACTTGGAAATTGTTGTAAACATATCACGCTAAGGAAGTAAAAGGATTTATATTTTAAATAATCATTTATTGACGTTATACTTCATTTGGCGCGTTTGGAAGAGAATAGAAGAGTCAATTTTTTATGAACTGTCAAAAAGGGTGATAAAAGTAACTTTCATTTTTAAAAAACTTTTATGCATTTATGGATTTAAGCTTAATTGATATTTTATATTAGAGAAGAGAGAGTATTCTTTTCATTCTATGAAATTATTTTAACTTTTACAAAGAGTTGTGATATTCGGAATGAAATCTTTAGCTATTTTTGTTCTGTTACGTTAAAGTAACAGCATTTTAAGTTCCATGCAGTTCGATTCTATGTGAGATTGAAAATAGCTAACCTAACTAATAATAAACTAAATAAATAGTTTAATGTGACGTACATTGGTGTTTAATCTTTGTTGCATAATACGAAAATGATATATTATAATAGGGTTACTGTATGGTGATATATTTTTGTGTTAAAATTATGTATTCAGATTTTTTTGTATCTCGTAATGTAGAAAATTTTTATTGTAAAGAAATTAAAAATAGATTCTTTAAAAATACCACTATTATAATTTATTATCATAATATCGGTATCAAATCCCGATAAATCCTCATTGTTAATTTCTTACTTTTTGTTATCTGCTTCGTACGAGGGTTACACAGGACTTTTAGCAGCGTCAGTGTGAGAGAATACACCATTAAAGATTATATTGACGTCTGCACAGACTGGAAATTTTATTGCCATTATATCGATTCGTACTTTTTTCCTCCAATTTTAATTATGTAATCAGAGTTGTATAGAATAAAATACAAATATAAAACTGAAAAAATATTCGCTGGGGATTTTGTATCGCCAGCTTCTCTAGCCAGCATTTCGTATTTGAAATAGTGGTAGATTCTTGAAATTTAATAAGCGATCTGTATGATTGAAGTAAATAATATTGATTTCATTTTTATCTATGTAGGACTTTGTGTCTTTGTCCGTATCAAGCTAGTATCCTCTTTTCATCATTTAATAATAAAATTAACTAAGAAATCACTAAACCACTTATACTGTCGTGCTGTGTGTACTGCCTAGCAAACAAAGTGAGAAATAATATATCACGATATGCAAAATCGAACGGCCTTCACGACTTGGTCATGAGGTCGGCAGGCAGATCTAAGGAAACAAACACATTTCCGTTTTGTTTGCGCTCGTAATTGATAAAGACGTTTATTTTCACGGTTGCGTGTGCGTTTAAGTGTTTAATCGATTTTAATTTAAAACTTTTTGCTTATGTGGCTTATTTATTTTTTTCTATGATCCTCCAAAAAACACATATGTCAATGTCTTTTGTCAAATGTCAACGCTGTTTGGCTGTGATCATCAATTCATTTGTTGGTTTTGAAAATTGCTTGAACAGTCGATCATAGACAAATACTAAAGACCACAGACTTATTATTACAATAATTTAGGTCGTATGGTACGAGCCAAAAAGAACAAGGATACCCTTTCTATCTTAGGGACTCATGAACTGCAAGGAATGGTTTATAAAAATCAAGGTATACACATCGATTTCATATATTTTTTGTGATTTTATGCTCAAGAAGAGGAACTACCGTGGAAGACCACGTGCACAAATAGGTGAAAATACCCACTAGCCAAGCTCGGGCTTCGGATGCAATTGGAACAAACACTAGAAAATACAACGCTTTACTATCTATTCAGAACCATTACAATCACAAAATTATTTTATTTTTGAATTCGAAAATTGAATTTTGATGCATCCTTCTTTTATCGACTTTTCAATCATCGGAGTAAAATCCTGAAAAAACAATTCTAAACATTTTCTTAATAATAATCCAACGATATTTTGTTTAGTTAAGGGCTATAAATACAATGTAATTGTGCGCAGATTTTATTATTTGATAATAATTAATATATCAGAATTATACCAAATTAGGAATTCAAAATCGAAATTTGCGTCTATGCATAATATTATACGGATTAATACATTAACCATTGCCCAGTGATATGTCATTGAAGCAAACACATAATACCACATATGCGTAAGTAGGTCAAAACCACGCGTGTTATCCACGGTCAAAATATAACATCTGTTCAAATATCACTATTAAGGATTACTGTGATTTAACGATGGTTTAAGCTTCTTTATCAAGGCTAGACCGGCGCCACGGCGCTGTCTTTCTCTGGGTCCTCACGTCTGTTCCGTTATACCCTGACAAGAGGCGGATAGGCGCCGACCTGGACCACGGTACCGGTTAAGTTACCAGTCTATCGGCCCAGGTACGAGGCGATAGAAGAATAAAGCGTTCGAGTTGAGTAGTCACGCGGCGTCTGATTCCTGACTCCTCTTATATAAGAAGCTCGTGAAGGAGCTTTTTCTCGAAGGAAAGGCTTCTTAATCAAGAAAATTTTTGTTTAGAGCAATATAGGATGAAGAGTCGATTCCCTAAAAACCAAAACCTATGACTTTAATTTCCATGTCAAATATTATAATATTGTATTGTAAATCTTCTTTTTGCGATGCTTCAGCGAATGACTAAGGGTGGCGATTATAGTTTTAGTGGGTAATGTCGGCTGTTATCACTAGCTTTGCTTGCTAATTTAGAGACTACATAGAAAGCGAGCCGGGTTATGTGCGAATTTCCACATATAACCCCGCTCGTTTTCCCCTGAGAGCTGCAAAGATTTCCCGGTATTCAAAAAAGATGTTAATAGGGCAAATATGTACGCTGTACCTGTAGTAGCATGTAAGCTGTACCTATTTAATATTTACGATTAAACTTAATCATAGCTTAACTTAGCGTTTTAACTTATCATTTTTCCGCAACATTAATTTTAGGTGCAGGTTTTTATCCGTGCAGGGGCGGAGAAATAATACTAACCTCTGCGGCCGGGGTCGGCCTGTCGTAAAAGGCGACAAAACAACTCACCCCAGCTACTTGGTAGGGCCTCAAGCCCGTCTGGATGGCGACCACCTTTGGCCTTAAGTATGCCGCCATAATAACCTTGTGTTGTGTTCCGGCATTAGTGACCCAAGTTCCTGTACCCTTAAGTGACAGCAGCGTGTTTGCGATGCCACTGGTGTTGCAAACCCCCATAGGCGACGGTAACTGCTAAATTCTAAGCGGGCTGTCAGCCTGTCTGCTGTTCTACAGCAATAAAAAGGTGATATTGGGACTACTTATAAATTTCATTTATTTGATATATCACATTACTATACTATTTCAAATTTAAAATAAAATACTAGCTTGTCCCACCGCTTTTGTTATAGTGTAAATAGACCCCTATAGGACGTGTGACAGCTCCTCATAACTCGTGCAAACTTGATCACGTTTAAAAGAGCCGATAAAAGTGACGTAGCTTGCAATTTGATATTTATGAATAAAACTTTGTAATGGTGTCGATGAACTTAAGAATCTCACGACTAAAATATTCAACTATAATTTTCTATATAAAGTTTTTGCCTGTTTCAGGTTTCCACATGTACTGCGCTAGATAACTGTAAGTATAAGATTTCATTCATCTATTAATCAATGTTATTAATATTATATGTTTATGACGTCATTCAGACGTCTTTTTTTCTGATGAAATTTTTCATTCGGTTGGGGCCCTGACCGGCTTGTCTTCAACCTCGAATCACTTACAGGAAAAGGGTATGATTCCAGTACCGAGGCTGGGTCTTTGGTATAATATATATTTATATATTTATAATACAAAAGAAAAGTATGTAAGTAGTATATCAGTTGTACCCATAACTCAAGCGCCATCGGGAACATATCCAGAGTACATGACCCATTCGGTTTCTTCGAAATACCACGCTTGGTCACAGGGTGGTGATGGTTTTCGCCATGTAGTCGATATCCTCTTAACGAAATTCAGCGCTTTGACAGTTTCTTTTCACTTTTAACTATAAGTCTGCAAGTATTTATGAATTACTACGTGAAAACTAGAGGACTAAAAGAGAGGTCCTCATATACTACAGATGGCCACCAAAGGGAGGGAGGGGTTAAAAATTTACAATAGGTTGCGTAGTATGATTATGTTCTCTAATATGTATTTTATCCGTGCAGGGGCGGAGAAAGAATACTAACCTCTGCGGCCGGGGTCGGCCTGTCATAAAAGGCGACAAAACAACTCTCCCTAGCTACGTGGTAGGGCCTCAAGCCCGTCTGGACGGCGACCACCCGTACTCTTATGGGACAGCAGCGTGTTCGCGATGCCACTGGCGTTGCAAACACCCATAGGTGACGGTAAATTCTAAGCGGGCCGTCAGCCTGTCTGCTGTCCTATAGCAATAAAAAAAAATTATAATGTATAAAAGAAAAATGTAAGCGCCTTATGGAACGCCTTGCTTATAGACCAGATGGTGTTGTGTGAATTATCACCGGTAGTCTAAAAGGAAATTTCTGTGAGAGAGCCGCACTCATCCTCTAACGAGGACTAGCTATCAAGTATGGTTTGCCTCAACAGCCGTGACCCCATAAACAAAAAAGTAATTAAAACGCATATTACTTGTATGGATGTGTATGGAACAATAGCGTGGGCAGGCATCCGGGCCCTGACGCGACGGGTCTGACCATTCAAGTAGGCGCTTCCTGCGATGCCCAGGGCTGGTGGTATTAGAAAGGTGGAATAGCACCGGGAATCTAACTGCTGAATTAGGTTATATTTTAATCGAAGGGAGCGTGCAAGTAAGTTTGATGTCAAACAATAATTTGAAAGAGATATCGTTTATAACTCGTATTGTTGAAGATGTCAATGGACTCACTACCAATGATATCAATGACATTGCGAAGTGAATAAGTAACGTCTGTAACTGGATCCGAGTCTAAGAAGTTTAAACTTCAATTTAAAAGGCTTTGAACGTTAATTAGATGAATATAGTAATAATGCCCTTTATTCAGACCAACTAAGCAACTGCTTACGAAGTATTAAGAACTAAAAATTCTTAATTTATTCTATTCTAATAGGATTATTTTTTGTAGGTCTATTTGCCAAGGCGTCCTCCTTTTTTATTCCTTTCTATCTTGGGCCACTCTATTCCACTATACTCCTGCTACTTGCATATTGTCATTATCCCACCTTTTCTGTGGTTGTTAAATTTTCTTCATTTTTTAGAGTAAGGGTATTTAGTGCTGCAATATTGATTTTTTCTTTTCTTTTTTGGAATGTTGGAGGGTTCTGGTCTTCATCCCCCACGAGGACCAGTTGGATTGAGAGAGACAACACCACACCTCTATTCACCACAATTAGCATTATTTAATAAGCATTGCCATCCCACTGCTGAGACTCTATTTTATTTGTCGCTTATTGGTTCAGCGTTACATGTATACCACTCCAGCCTGCTTTGCTTCTAGTTGGTTGCAAGTGACGAAATACTTCTAAAAAATCAAATCTTTCATAACATTTTTGATTAAATCTATCTAATCTACTGATTTAAGAAAATCATTAAAGTTCAAATCAGTACACGTCACATTAACTATTGTATCACTTCTTGTAAATAGAGTATATTTCACGTCATGAATAATACAACTGTGACAGCCCTTCTGGATATGTCAGCTTATGAACTTTAAACAATAAGTCGTTGTATCATGTTTGGGCACCGTTATATTCGACTTGAGTATTAAGCACTTGCGGCGCTGCATGTTCATGATTCATTGCTCTTTATGAAGTAAGATCATTAATTTTTAAATAGACTCGAATCATTTCAATATGTTCGTGATTAAAAATTATCTTCTTATTAAAGAGTTTTATCCCAGTTTGATTGGAAACGCGGTTGTGTTGTTGAATAGTGGTCAATGACTACTTCCAAGCGACTTTTTATGGCGGTATTTATCTAAACAAAATTTGTTGAAATCTTAAGTATTATAGCGATTTCTTCCTGCCTTTATCCCAAATTATGGCACCACATTTTGTCTCCTTCCACTCTCCTCCATTAATCTTCATCTCCAATAGTCTCACACCTTTTTTCTTTTGTATCAATCCACTTTCCTTTCTAGCAATTTCCTTTGTACATGGCATTGGTCTCTTCACAATACATGGCCATTCCATTCTGTTACTTTTCAGCTTCTCGATTACTGGTGCTACTTTCAAATTTGATATATTCATTCCTAATTTTTTCCAAGTATACAACTTCAACTTTAGAAGTAAAATACCTTTACTGCACTCGGGCTTATCCCAAAAGGGATCAGATAGTTTATTCGACAGGGAAATCGAAGAGATATACATATTAATGGTCTTCTTGTCCCAGTTCTCCTAAGATGTTTTCACCGTAATTTTGTGATAATTCATTCATTGGCTTAGCCTTGTCCCAATCATTTGGGGTCGGCACAATATGTCTTTTTCTTCCATTTTATTCTATCCTGGCATTCTTCATCTGTCCCTTCACAAACCTTCATATCATGCATCACACATTCCTTCCATCGCTTTTTAGGTCTACCTCTTGCCTTGTATCCATCTATTTTCAGGTTCAACGTTCTTCTAGTAATGTGGTCAGCCTCTCTTCTCATTACATGCCCATACCATGCCAGTCTTTTTCCTCTCTATTTATCATTTATTGGTGCAACTTTCAGAGATACTCTTATGTGCTCGTTTCTCACCTTATCCATTCTTGTCACTCCACATATCCATCTCAAAATTCTCATCTCAGCTGAATTGAGACGCCTGTGGTCTTCCACTTTAGTGACCCAACATTCAGCAATTTTGTGATAATTACGGTATAATAATCATATTATCCAAGACAAACTGTCTAAGACAGACATCAAATCTATTACTTAAGTGTTGCCAACACTAAAATTAATAGAAATCTTAATCTACCTCCAAACAAGGAAATTATTGTGAATTTTGTAGTTCACGTTTTTTTTTATTGTTTTGAAGTCATTTTCTTTTTTAATAAACAAATCTTTACATACTCTTTTTTATTTTACCTATATAATACTCTACCATCTTTTAGAAGTGTTGTGGTAATTTATAAACATATAAACAGTGGTCATTAAGTGGCAATAAAATTGCAAATGAGATTTAATAATTATTTATGTCCACATGTTGAACTCGACTAAGAATGTTTTATGAAATATAACGCCATATGGCGCGTTAAAAATATATCAGATAGATATCTTTTGTTTAGAACCAGGAACCAACCATAAGTCGCCATACCAGTGTTTAGTTAAAGGCAATTATATGCACTTTATAAGGAATAGCTGCATTCATAGCGTTGTATGCCATGTTAGGTATGAGAAATAATTGTATAATACAGTAACCTCAAGGATGATCTTTATATTCCTCTCAATGGCCATGGCGCCACAAGTTAACAACACAAATACTTCTTCTCGCTTCTAGAGAGTAGTAAAAATAATCAAACGGATTATAAATAGCCTGCAGACAGCAAATTAAGGAAGCGTTTTAAGGATTAGAGGTCGGACTATAATGTAAAAACTAAAATGAGTCAACTCTATTGCATATTTAGCTTTCGGCACGCCTGTGGGGATAAGGATTGATTATTTTCACCCAAGTCTGGATGTTTAGGTATAATTTTCTTCCTTCTGCTCTTATCCCATATTGTATGGGGTTGGCACAAAAGTATTGGCTATCGGTGCTAAAAATCTATAACGCTTTTTAATTATTATATAAAATGTAATTCTTCTTTCAACAAGTTTTCTCTGCGGCCGGGGTCGGCCTTTCATAAAAGACAACAAAAGAACCTTAGCTACGTGATAGGGCCCTAAGCCCGCCTGGATGTTAACCACCCTTGGTTTGAAGTATGCCGCCATTATAACTTTGTGTTGTGTTCCGGCATAAGTGACATAGGTTCCTGTACCGCTAAGGGACAGCAGCGTGTGCGCGGATTCTCTGGCTTCGTAAACATTAACAGATACTTATAACTGCGACTTTCGATTAGTACTCGTACAATTTGGCCTTACCTAGCTAGGAAGAGGTGTGGTCGATTTGTTGCTTATAATGACTCCCTAAGGATATCTGTAAAATGTACATTATTGGTATATTCTTTAGACTAATCGCTCAGTCAAGCTGTCTACACCTTTTATACCACAAAAAATCCGTTACTAAATATTAATTAAACAAACTCCTAACTTAAATCAATCATCTATTAATCTTGACAGTAGCATAAGTAGGCTAGCTGTCAATATATAAAATCTCGGCGTCTGTGTGTTGCGTAATAGACCGGTCTGTTTCAAGGTCTCTGTCGATGCGCGGGCGCAGCTCTTGCGAATGCTGATCGCTGTCCATCGATCCGTTATGTTTGTTTATAATAACACTTACATCAATAATAAATCATTCTCTGCGTCTATTTATTGTTGTGAACAGGAGACAGGCTGATGGCCCACTTAATAATTAGCAGTTACCGTCGCCAATGGACATTTGTAACGCCAGTGGCACCGGTAACATGCTATTCACTGCGAAGGGGAACTGGAGTCACTTAAGCCAGAATACAACTTAAGGTTATTATGGCGGCATATTTAGGACTCAAAAGCGGTAGTCATGCAGACGGACTTGGCTAATCCTAGATTATTTCATCGATTTTTCCTACAGGCTATCTCTGGCCGCAGAGGTTTCTTCCACCATTTCACGGTGAGTAAAAGCGTCTAAAGTTTTAAGGCTAAGAGGAGACACCAAATGGTACCCTTATTTTGCTATCTTGCAATTCTTCCTGCTCTTATTGCACACTATGTGGGGTCGGCATCATATGTTCTCTCATTCCACTCTCCGTTATCATGATAATCTGTTATTTTTAAATTTTTTAGTTTGTCAATCACTAGTTTTTACTTACTTACAAACCTTTTTTGATATACTCATTCAGAATTTAATATATTTTTTTAAATCTATGCACCCATTTTTATCGGTGCAGGGGCGGAGAAAGAATACTAACCTCAGCGGCCGGGGTCGGCCTGTCGTAAAAGGCGACAAAACAACCTACAACAACCTACATGGTAGGGCCCCAAGCCCGTCTGGATGGCAACCACCATTGGTCTTAAATATGTCGCCATAATAACCTTGTGTTGTGTTCCGGCATTAGACACCCAAGTTCCTGTACCCTTATGGGACAGCAGCGTGTTCGCGATGCCACTGGCGTTGCAAGCACCCATAGGCGACGATAACTGTTAAATTCTAAGCGGGCCGTCAGCCTGTCTGCTGTCCTACAGCATTAAAAAACCCCACCTTTTATCTATTTTACTTATTTTGCTAATTAGTTGTCTTTTACTAAGAAAAGTGGCCTTCATATACATATACTATAACCACATTCTATTGACCATACATTGATACTAAATTCACGTGATATACGTAATATGTATGTTCTCTTATTGTTGGTAGTCTTGCATTATGGTGTTCTTTTTTCGTTGCCAGTTTTATACTTGAGTTGTATAAACATCCTTACGCGTTATGTTAACGCGTTACGTTAAACGCGTTATGTAACAGACGCATCGTAGATGAAACCATTGCAAGGATTCTGAAGATCTTCCAGTTGCACGTGAGAGTTTACTCTCGTATTCTCCATTCCTCTCGCACCATATTTAAGATTATACGTAGCAATGTATATACTATTGCAGCAATGTATATACTTAACTGTAAAGATTTTTCCATATGGCAGAAATAATGGTAGCTGCAATTTTCTACTTGTCACAGTCGTTAAACGAGGAAATAACATTGAATATTTTCACAATATCCTATCTAATTTAAAAACTTGTTGAAAAACATTACGTTTAAGGTAAAAACACGATAAGCTGTAAAAGGTAAAAACCTAGAGATAACCTGCTTCCTCCTTTAAGTGAGTCATATGGTTTAAGTTTGCTCTAAATTGCTTAAACCTTTGTCATTTTACTAATTAATTTTTATGAACAAGAATGAAATACTGCATTTGATCTACTAGGTTGACTTACATTACTTTGGTATGTACTAAAAAATAGGTACAGAATGTCTAGTTCTGTTAATTTTTTTAGGAATATTTTGAAGCAGGAAAATGATCAAAGAAGGGCATCGACCTAAGGGTACAAAGTTTATCTTTACAACATTCTGCTCACGGGCTATCAAAGGGAAAGATCTTTAAATTTTGAGAAACACAGCACCACTTAGTTGCAAAGTAAATCGCTGTGAGCGTTAGTTATAGGTAACTAGCTGACCCGGCAAACGTTGTTCTGCCATATAAATAATAAAATGTCAAAAAATTAAAAAAAAATTTTGGGGTTGGGTCACCCCTAACATTTAGGGGGATGAAAAATATATGTTGGCCGATTCTCATAGATACCGGATAAGCACAAAAAATTTCATCAAAATCGGTCAAGCCGTTTCGGAGGAGTATGGCAACGAAAACTGTGACACGAGAATTTTATATATTAGATAGACAACCTATTTTCTATTTACACATGTTTCTTTTTTAAATCGGTTATGCATAAATACAGTATTTTTTTAATGCTGTAGGACATCAGACAGACTGACGACCCGTTTAGACAGGTTTGGGGCCTCGAGCTGGTACTTTTTACCCCGGCTAAACTCAGGGGCAACAACCCTCCGTTAACGGGGCTCGAGCCGCGGGAGCGCGCTTCCACATGATTGGTGTGGCTTCACCTCAGCTCTACGTTGGCACATCTTGGATTGGTGGGTGAATCTCGGCTATTGTCTGTGGCTTGATGGTTCTGCGACCTCAGTTGCTCATCTCCTAGGTCCGACGAGCGTATAATTAAATCTCTGGGGTCGGTAGCCACGGTGATCTGATGTCCGGGCGTGCAGAGGGGAGTAGAATTAGAGAAGCGCATCTCATTTCTGCTTTCCGTGGGCCGTTGCAGTAGGCGATAGAAGAATCGTGGGGTTTTTTAGTGTAATCGGCATTCTCATTTTTTTTAATGCTGTAGGTCAGCAGACAGGCTGACGGCCCGCTTAGAACTTAGCATTTACCGTCGCCTATGGGTGTTTGCAACGCACGTGGCATCGCAAACACGCTGTTGTCCCATAAGGGTACAGGTACTTGGGTCACTAATGCCGGAACACAACACAAGGTTATTATGGCGGTATACTTAAGACCAAAGGTGGTCACCATCCAGACGGGCTTGAGGCCCTACCACGTATCTAGGGTGGGTTGTTTTGTCGCCTTTTACGACAGGCCGACCCCGGTCGCAGAGGTTAGTATTCTTTCTTCGCCCCTGCATGGATTAAATTTTAGTTACTCAGGGTGGTAATTAAACACACGAACCCGGTAATTTTTTGACATCCAATATTTGCGCGACAGGGAAGCAAGACCGTAGAAGTACTTTGTAGGAGTTTTTAGAATAAACTTTGCCCTCGTATAATTTACCTCAGTGATAATAGTTTTGGTGCACATTGGCTTACACCAATAATTCTTACCATATTAGTACATTATTACCTTAGTGCACCGCCATGCTAGAGCATGCCTAGGGTCACAGGAGGTCACTTTCCCTGACCCAAGTCTTCGCATTGTCGTGTACAGAATATCATTGTTCAACTCTCGCTAAGTTTACATAATCAATGTTATTACTTAAGCACTCGTTTTAAATACATTTACCATCTTCAAGTTGATAAGGATAAACTTCTGGGACGTAACGGTTAACGCACGTCGTAACGCCTGTACTGATTTGCGAATAAAACATAACAACAAACGCTCTGTTGCCTAAGTTAAGGCTAGGTGGCGCTGTGTGAATTTTCAAAGTATTATTATTTATTATTTTAATTATTATTATTTTAACTAGTCGTTCCCGCCCGGTTCGTTGATCAAATAACAGAAAAAAGTGAATTGAAAAGATATGAGAAGATCTCGTACGCATGCGCGCTACACCGCATGCCCCACTTCTCCGCGACAAGAAATCACACATCCCTTAACACGTAGTGCTTATAAAAATCGTTGTTTCTTAAAACTTTATATTAAATGAAGATATCGCAATAATTTTTATAGATAAGGGTCAAGTGTCTAAGAAATAAAACTTAGAAATTTTTATTGAAATCTAACCAGTAATTTTGCCGTGGTGCGCGCACAACTGCAGATCTCAATCATTTTTATTTAGAAGATAAATGTATACTAGCCTCGTAGAGCAGTGACGTAAAATTGATTCAGCGACCTCCAACATACTACTCTAGCAACCGGGGTTTTCTTGTTTTAATTACTTCGAATGAAGTAATGAAGATGAAGCTCCACTTTCCTGGCCTATTGTAATAATTTTCTCCTTCCCTCCATTCCGTTCAACCGTTCGGGTTTACCCTTTTTAGTGATAGTATTAAAGCTGTTACTCTCATTACAAGTTGGTACAGAGATTGCGTCATATCTTGCATGAACTATGAAGTGGTATATTTTAAAATATGAAACAAACTCTTTGAAACTTCTTTTATTCGTAAAGTAGTGAAATTTCAAACTACGAACGCCGCGTCACCTTCCGTCGAGGCCTTACGCCCTATTTGGTGAGGTCACGCCGGCTTGCTGCCCTTTTGTCGAGTAACATTGAATGTGTTTACCTCGTTTTTACTGAATATTGGTGATAAATTCTATAATAACAGCAATATTTGCTCCGTGCAGGGGCGGAGTAAGAATGTTGACCCTTGGGGCCGGGGGTACCTCGTCGAAAAAGCGGCAATGCAACCCTAGCTAGCTTCTAAGCCATCAGTTGTCTAGTACCTATAATATAAATGTTATATTACTTACTTTAGGATTAGATGGTGCTGTATAAATTGGCCCAGAATATTTACATTATTTATTTATCTAAAATTCATAAGCTCATGAACTTTAATAATTTGGCACAGTTGACGAGACGTTTCTGGAATATTTATAATCCCAGTATATAAACGTTGCACTCTGAATTCTGAATTGTTAAAATAGACATTTTAGTTAAAAGTTAAAAATTATCGACAAACCAATTAAATAAATCATCTGTTAGTTAAAAAATTATTTTATTTCTATTACAACCCACCTTTTTTAATGCTGTAGGACAGCAGACAAGCTGACGACCCACTTAGAATTTAGCAGTTACTTTCGCCTATGGGTGTTTGCAACGCCAGTGGCATCGCGAACACGCTGATGTCCCATAAGGGTACAGGAACTTACGTCACTAATCCCGGAACACAGCACAAAGTAATTATAGCGGCAAGACCAAATGTGGTCGCCATCCAGACGTGTTTGGAGCCCTATCACGTAGCTAGGATGGGTATTTTTGTCGCCTTTTACGACAGGCCGACTCCGGCCGCAGAAGTCTGTATTCTTTCTCCGCCCCTGCACGGATAAAAACGTATATTGAACATGTATAACTTAAAATATTTGATCACAAAGTCACTTCAAATAAGCAGATAAAATTGTTTATACATATAGAAGGAAAATAAAATAAATTAATAATCAAATGAAATGTACTAAATTATCACCACAATTAATGAATAAGGTCTAATTAACAGTATTAATAGATTTATTAATAGATGTCCAAAATTTACTCACGTATTTATATATGATGATAGTATTTATTAGCACTGATCTTTCGCTCGAGAATCACAATCAAGAAAAAAGCACCATCTTTTCACAGCCAGCTTTTCCTTTCGAGATTAGAATGGTATTCGTTCACGTGGAAAATAAAATCCCGATCCATTCCAGCTACTTCTACTACTGTGTCGGCATAAGGAAAAGTAAGGCCAGGCACTGGCAACGATGCAAGACTATAAAATATCATTCATAACAATTAGAGACAAGATTAGCTCAGAGGCTATATAAGTAAAATAAAATGCAAATAAAGCAATGACACAATCATGGAAATCTGTCCAGGTGTTTATTAGTATTCGATAAACGGAATACGTACACGATATAATCTCCTCATTCAGGTTATGGTGGTCCCGTGCTTTGTAAACACCACATGTCCAACGGAGTAATAAAATCACGAAGCACTGTCGCATGCCATAATTACGCAATATGCTAAAATTCACACATTTTCATATTTAATAAATAAAAGCATAAATTATTTGTTTTTCTAAATAATAGTCATTTAAGAAAGAGACTTAAATGAGTTTAGGAGCTTTTAGTTCTTAATTTAGTTTATAATTTATTTCAATTAGGTAATAAAAGAGATGTTCAAAAATATCTTGTCGCACTCCCCTCGACTGACTGAAGTCTGACTGACCGACAGACTGAAGCCTAAACAAAAGTTTATGCTGCGAACAACTGGAACTCTTGGAACATAAGAGAAGAAGAGATCTACTAATTTCATCTAAGAGAAAACCCTAGAGGGTACTGTAAGGGTATTACACCATCTACTAGCTGCCAGTATGTAAATGGAAAAACGAACTCTTACGAACTCACTAGGAATATAAACTCAGTCATTCATTTATTTTCCTAGACCTACGAGGGTGGTCTGATAAGTACGTAACCTCACCGTCCGATAGCACCACTATTGCAACAGCAATTTTTTATTGCGTAGTACATTCTCGTAGACAGCTACTGTAAAAATTTCAGCTGAATCGAACGAGTAGTTTTGTTTAGAAGCGAGTGTTTGCGCGGATTTGAGAAAAATTGAACAAGAGCACTTCCACGCTGTGACGAACGTGCTCTGAAGAAGGCGGAGACTGCCCTATCGACCGGAAAGGTGATGGCCACCGTTTTCTGGGACTCACAAGGTGTGAGTCTCTACATCGATTACCTAAAGAAGGGCAAAACGGTTACAGGGCTCTACAATGCCGAATCATTGGGCCGATTCGACACCGAATTGCAGAAAAAATAGACACATTTGTCGAATAAAAAAGTGCTCTTCCACCATGACAACGCAATGGCTCACACCTCCGCCATCATCACAGCCTAATTAGTCTTATTAGGCTACGAACTGCTGTCCCATTCACCGTATTCTCCACATTTGGCCTCGTGCGACTTCTTTTTTGGGTCCAAACTTGAAAAAGTCACTCGCCGGGCAGAAATTTGAGTCAAATGAGATGGTTATCGCCGCCACGGAGGCCTACTTTGCAGACATCCAGAAAATGTATTTTACAGACGGGTTCAAGTAGTTGGAACATCGCTGGGTCAAATCGCTGGGTGTATCGAGCTAAAAGGAGACTATGTTAAGACATAAATCGGCACTTTTCCAAAATTTTCGTTTTTTTTTGTAGGCTAAGTACTTATCAGACCGCCCTCGTGTATGTATAGGTATACAAATACGCTATTTATGCCAAAAAGCGTTCATGAGTATTTCCTGTAAGTATACTTAATTGCGAACCCCGGAAGCTGAAGTTAAAGCTTGAAATATATAAAAACCTTCCCAATGAGCTCATAAACAGCAATGTCGAATACTAGCAAAAAGTAGAAAAGCCTGGTTCTCATTTTTGCCCTGTTTACACACTTCTCGCTATCTCCTCTCTTTCCAGTTCGATAGTGTTTTTGCAATTCTCCTGGCGTCACAAACTATATTAGAAAGAATCGCTTGCTATAAAAAGAAGATCGCTTGTCTATAATCATTCAGCTACAAAAACTCTATATGTGTTTTGGTAATAATTTAATAATAAACCAATAAAAGACACTTGTGTTCAAATGTAATGCGTCCGTTAAAAGCCGTTGAAGTAATTGCCTTAGAAGAATGCCTACGGCAATCGCGAAACGAGTTTATCCGTTGAAATTCGTAAGTCCGTGCGGCGCTAGCCGTCCTTAATTCAACATTAGCATAATACCAAGTATCTATACTCTGATAGTGGCCTAAAATAGACGCGGAAGAGATAAGCTGTTTAAATTACGTTCAGACCCTAACATTAGCTATGGATTTTGCTTTTTTAAGTGTTAAGTTCTTTTTACAATTATGATAATTACTCCATGAAGGAGTGGAGTAAGAATACTAACTCCTGCGACCGGGGTCGGCCTGTTGCAAAAGGCGGCAAAATAACCCAAGCTACCCAAGCCCGTTTGGATGGCATCATAGTTTTGCAGTCATATACGAGTAGTGAGCATTTTTCTGTAATGATATTTTACAAAACAGAAATACAGTTGTATTATAGTTGAATGCAGTTTTAAGTACATTGCTATAATACTTTAGGCTTCAGTACTTATTTTTATCGGTGCGAAATAAATACAATAAAATAAATAAATTTATATATTTCATTAATTATAATAAATATAAATAATAGTCTAGTTTCAAAGTAATTATATGCTCTTGTCTATAAGTACTAGACAACTGATGTACTACTTAAATACTTTTTTGTGAATAAACACATTATACATAAACATCCAAATGGAAAATGGAACCCGTGCTATCCGCAAGCGTACCAAAGTGCGGTAGCCCTTAAGCCACGGAAGTCGTCGAAATCATCACTATAAATGAGCTATCATGATCTTCGGCGAGTGCTGTATCAAATGACATGTATTCTCGTGACTTGGGCCACCCGTCAAACCAGCACTGGAGGTATACCGCCCACGCGTATCTCGCTTATTCTTCAATGTTAGGAATGTACATTCGTCAGTCTGCCTGTCTTTTATCTATGCGGTTTGAAGGTGATCGCAATTTTCCTTGTTCCACTATAATTCATTGTGAAATGTTTATAAATAAACTCTTTTAATTTATAGTTCGGACTAGTTACCACTTACTCTTCTTCTCCGCGGCGAGAAAACACATAACTGAACACATAGTGCTAATAAAAATCGTTGTTTCTTAAAACTTTAATAACTTTATATTGAATAAAGAAATCGCAATATTTTTTTTAGTTAAGGGCTTAAGAAATAAATCCTAGAAAATTTAATTGAAATCTATCGAGTACTTTTGTCATGATGCGCGCACAACTGCAGATCTCTATCCTTTTATTTATATAGATGTGACTTATTTCTTTCATTTCTCAATGAACAATTAACTGACTTTGTACTCTAGGTTTTACTTGATCTTTTTTCATACCACTTGTTACACATTAAGGAGTCTACCCACTACAGCGTTCCATACAATGACCGTGCTAGGACCGTATCAGACACAAAAGCAAATGGTCGGTCGGTTACGGAACGGTCTAGTGGGCATAGTCACATACTTTTTAATACAAAGAATTTTTTTTGCCTGGCACGTTCCTAGCACGATCATGGTATGGAACGGTGTAGTGGGCAGAGACCCTTAAGAGGGTTGGCACACTTTATCATCTTTCACGCACTCCAAATTTTCCTGCTTTTACATGATGTAATATGAATTGTGATCTTATTTCTGCATAAAGTTTCTGAACCTTTCAGGCCGATGTCTAACGTCTGTTGTTAAGTATATGTCAAACTATCGAGCTTTTGGCTTTGCTATATTCAAGACTTACAGAGGTTAAGACTATTTTGACGACGTCCAAGTCTATTGGAGTAACAATAGTGAATTCTGCGGCTGGGAGCAGTTTGTCGTAAAAGGACCACCTAGTCCAAGCGTGGGACTATAGAGAGACTTTGCGTCTCTGCGTATTCTACTGTCTGTACAACAGGGAGTGTTCTAAAGAGCTATTTAGAATGATGTTTTGTCGTGTTTCTACCACCGCACTGCCCGCCATCGGCTGGGTGTTCATCCCCATGTCTTGGAGCCTCTTCTTTATGGCACGTAACGGTTCTCAAGAACGTTCATGTTGCGTACTCACAGGATCTGGAATAAGCTTCCGGCTGAGGTTTTCTCAGCGCGGTACGATATGAGGTTCTTCAAAAAAGGCGTTATAAGATTTCATCGAGGCCGGCAGCGCGTTGGTAATGCCTCCGGTGTTGCAAAACTCCATAGGCAACGGTGACTACCTGCCGGGGTGGGCCGTTTTCCTGTCTGCTGAATTGTAGCTATAAAAAAGCGACAAAACAACCATAGCTGGGTGGTAGAACTCCAAGACCGTATAGATGCCAAACATGGTCTCTAAATATGAGATAACCGGCACGATATCCTTGTTGTGTTCCGGCATAAGCGTCCCAGTTCCCCTACGCGGAGGGCAGAGTAATGCTACTGGTGTCCCAAATGTAGGCAGATGTCACATAGTCGCAGTAAAGCAAGGCTGTCAGCCTGTCTGACGTACCACAATAACAAAAAAGCGTGTATGGTTCGAAATTAAAAAAATAACTTATTCAATATTTTCGATAGTCCGGTTGATCATCGATATCATGTTACCTATATTAACCAATTAAGTCTACTTAATTCC
Organism: Malacosoma neustria; assembly: GCA_963693495.1. Taxonomy (NCBI): domain Eukaryota; kingdom Metazoa; phylum Arthropoda; class Insecta; order Lepidoptera; family Lasiocampidae; genus Malacosoma; species Malacosoma neustria. The sequence continues at coordinate 15,763,866 of OY856390.1, forward strand.
TAATCAGATCCAGTCCTACGTAGACTTCAAGTACTAAAGCTAAATGGCGTGATCAAAAAACCTGTGTACATAAATATAGGTTTGTTAATACGTTCCCTCGATCATATTCAACCCAACTGTCGCCAGCAAGTCATGAACAACGGAGCAAAGCCCCGATAGAGATCACTGTCACCCCAATGACCATAAACTACTGGTGAATATAGACCGGAGCGTGCTCATGTATCGCATTCTCGGATCAACTTCTATTGATCCCCCGCTGGTACTAGCTTTGTCATGATTTCGTTACTCAGGAAAGTCGATTCGAATTCGAAGTCAAATGTTTCTCAAAAATATAAAAACTTTTATTTATTGACACAAAAATAAATTTCAAAAACTAGACCTACGTTTCGGGGGTCTTCGCCTTGATTTGTATGATTGTCAAAACAACTTTTGTTGTTGTGCGGTTTTCTCAGCGCGGTACTTCAAAAAAGGCGTTATAAAATTTCTTCGAGGCCGGCAGCCTGTCTGCTGAACGCTAGCTTTAAAAAAAACTTGCATTAGGTGAAAACCTGTATTGCAAGGCTAAAACTTGCATCAGGTGAAATTGCAAGGCTTTTTAACATGAAATTTGTAGAAGTATCTGTATATTGTCTTCGGTGGAGATCGAACTGACAACCGTACAAACCACTCACGTAGGCCACTGTGCCGTTGAAGAAGTAAAATAATTTATGTTTGAACGCATTTTTTTAATATTGAAACGTAATGAAAATATTGATGGTTAATAAAATATTCTTTGTAAAAGGAAATAGCTATATACATAGTCAGGTCATAAATTCTGTCACATGTTTAATGTAAAATAATTGTAACAAGTTTATTAATTATGTAACCATTCGTATACCAAAATGAACTTAACAAAACATAGATTCTTATGACATTAAAGTTTATTCAAAATGACCTCCGTGATTTTGAATACAAGCCTTCAATCTGCGCGGCCAGTCGTCTATCGCAGCACGAATGAGGTCCATGTCAATATCGGCGGCTGCCTTAATCAAGGATGTCTTGAGTGACTCCAAATTGGGATGAGGCTGTATTTTGATACACAACAGCATTCGTTTTTACACCTTTCTCACAAAAATGTACCTCTGTTAAGCCCCAATAAGAAACTCCCAACCATACCATGAGCGAGGATGGAAAATGACCTCGTTGGACACGCGGAATACGGTTGCTCGCTTCTTCACTACTGTGTGCGTACATCTTATCATTTTGTTTGTTGTAGCTCTCTTCTACGGTAAACATTTTTTCATCCGAAAAAAGAATTTCCTTATATTTTTTTCCCGCGTACCGCTTCAACAAAGCGCGGCATCTCTTCAGTCTCAGGTCCATTAGACGAGCATTCAAACGATGTCCTGTTTTTCTTCGATATGCCCGAAGCCCTAAGTCTTCATTTAACACCCTTTTCACTGTGGTTCTGCTTAACCCCATCTGAAGGGCCAACAGTTTCTGCTTACGTTTGGGATTTCTTTGAATTCGTGCCTTCACAGCTTTTATCACTGCTGGAGTCCTAACAGACCGAGGGCGACCACTTCTTGACCTGTCATCTACACTAGAGTCTTCATTGTATCGTTTGATGGTACGATAAACGAATCTTTTGGTTATATTCAAATTTTTCAGTATGTTAAAAATTTGAATTGGCGCGTAACCGCAACAATGCAACGCAATAACTGCAACACGGTCTTCTTTAAGCGTCCACTCCATATTTAAAAATGAGTAAAATTCTAAAAGTTATACATTTTTATTTTCATGAACAATTCGAAATTCTAATTCAATAAACTTTTTTGTGGCCAGCATTCTAAAAGAAAAGTTTTTACTGTGTGACAATACTTATGACCTGACTAGGTATATTCGTAGTTTTCACGCGTGGGCTTTGCGTAATTTAGGTATTTGTTACTTATAAAACTCTGCGCGAAGACACGAAAGCGGCGATGATATAGATAGAAATGACACTAAATACAAATAATATATGCTTGTATTATATTAAAATAAATGAAATTTTAATTCTGAACCAATGGTAGTAGTTAACATTGACAAAAACTAGACCTACGTCTCGGGGTCTTCGCCTTGACTTGTATGATTGTCAAAACAACTTTTGTTGTTGGCGAACTATGTGTTCTTTGATTACGCCCTATAGATTAACGCACTTTAGAAGTCGTATTACTATAAGTTTTGGTTGTGTGCTGAGTTTTGGTATGTTTGTTAGTTTTCACATACGATTTTTTATATTTAATTAGTATTACTAATTATAGCATTGTATTCTGGATGAAGACAAATACGGCAGTTTCAACTGAAAATATCCGCAAGCCTTACACGATGGTGTGAGTCGGAGAACTTCTATTAATCTTTTCTGGGTTACTACATGATTATGCCCGAGGTATCGGAAGTGGCGTAAGACTACGAGTCAAGTCGAAGCGTAGGGCACCCCGAACAGCGGTAGCGCGCAGTCGTTGGCCCCATTTAAGCACAATATATTGTTGTAACTACAGTCTATTTGAATTACTTGAAGAGGAAAGTTTTCGAGTAGTGTGTCTTACTAATTTTGGTCTACGGAGCCGAGATGGACACTCACATGGGTTCGCAAATTTCATGTCACTCAGCAGGCTATGTTGGGTGTTTCTTTTATGGACAAATTCTGAAATGAGGAGAAGCAGAGTAACCGATATAAGTATTACGTAACGCAATTTTTGGAGATTTTAGACCTCCTCTTCCCCCTTGTAACAAGCCGTAACGTTTTTCTGATGACCGTCTATATACGATAAATATATGAAAATTGTAAGTAAAATTACAGGCTGTACAACTCAAACCTCAGGTATAATGTAACAAAGAGCGTACTGATGTTAGTTTTGTTTTAAGCTTACTGCCAGTCGTTTTACACGTGTGGCCTATGGGTCAGCTATACTCGACGGGCATTCAGCGACCTGCGCGCCCAATACGATAATGGCTTGAGGGTTTTGTTGGGGCTGCAGTGGAGATGTAGTGCGTCGGGGATGTTCGCAGAAGCGCGGATAGATTGCTATGTCGCAATCGTCAGGAAGAGATGTGCATCGCTGCTAGATCGGGTTCCTGCCAGCACGAACAGCATTCTCAAGCTATTTACAGACCGTTGGGACTCACCGATGCTACAAAAAAGGATTCGATATCATACTCAACTCATGTAGCACGTTTTAATTTTAGTTTTAATTTTAATATTTTTATTATTGTTACTGCATGGAATTAGTATATTCATTTTATTGAATCTCATTATTTAGTTTAGTTGTGTAATTTAATGATTTTGTTTTTTGTGACTATGTATGGAACCTGGTTCCCGATATAAATGATTATTATTATTATTATAACAATCTGATACTCTTAGGAAATGCGCGATATATGACACAGAAAGTGTATCTATACATACAAGTAAATAAAATTGGAGAGTCTGTTTGTAATATTCATATAATCGCTTTTTACTAAGTGAATTCGGATGTATACACGATACATATACCAAAACAACATTTTTTACAATTTTTGTCTGTCTGTCTGTCTGTCTGTTTGTTCCGGCTAATCTCTGAAACGGCTGGACCGATTTTGACGGGACTTTCATTGGCAGATAGCTTTTTTTTGGTCTCGGGGAAAAACCTCTCTTGACGGGTTCCTCCGGCCCAGGGGGACCGAGGGATATGTGGGACTCCGGGAAAGATGTTTGGCCATCCGACTACCCGCTAAAAAACCCCGCTGTTCTCCTATCGCCTATGCCCGGGCCCACGGATATATGGCCTGCCGATCTCGTGGCCCGGGCTGGCGCCGGCCCGCCCTTTGTCTTGAGGATTTCGTCTCCCCGGCGCTCTCCTAACAACTCTAGGAGTTGAGGGGGCTGGCAGATAGCTGATGTAACAAGGAGTAACTTAGGCTACTTTAATTTTAGAAGAAAAAAAAATAGTTTTAGCTAAAAATGATCAGTTTCGGAAATTTTTAATGACCAATTTAACCTCCGATTTATATCATCAACCATATGAAATAGGGTTTAGCTTAGGCTGGACTTTGTAGGTTGTTTTTCAATTTAAGTAGACCTCAGATTTATATCATCAATCATATGAAATAGGGTTTAGCTTAGGCTGGTTTTGTAGGTTCGAACGCACGTATTCCGGAGGCGCATGGCGTAACTGTTGCATTCGATAACACTGACTGTTGCATATTTCATTTATAAATTTTAAGGTTTATAGGGTTGCCCAAAGTCACTATTCAATGCGGACGGAGTCGCGGGCACATCTAGTTTATAATATAACATAGGAAAAAACATTTTTGGTCGTGTAATATCTAACTGAAATATATACATAAGTACGTACCTAGTAAGTACTAAAACTGATAATCATTTGTGCTAGGTTACACTTGGGTAATGAGCAAAGGAAAGATTTGGGTTTATTGGGTATAGAGAGCTACAGTCGGTCCTGTAAGAAATCAATTTGGTCACATCACTTTATTAGTTTACTTTCTTTTTGCTCTTTGCTCTAATAAATGTGCACTTTCGTAATAGTCGCGCAGAAGTAAAATGAAGAAAAGTATTTTCAAATGAATTTAATTATATAGATAAAACCAACAGGTTTCAATATAATTTATGATGTATCAATTAAACGGGTTTGGTATTGCGTGTATTCACCTTACAAGAATGTGATTTTGTGAATTAATTTAAATATATAAACAAGATAATCTTGGTGGGTTATTAGTGAATATATATGTTCTTTCCAAACTGCATATGGGCTGTAATGGTTTAAATCTAAACTGGCCACATATTTTTACTCTCATGGTAAGTATCTTTTAATCTAAACGATGCTGGATAGGTCCCAAATTAAGCATTGAAGTAGAAGGCAGATCGCTTATATTATTAGTTCTATTATGTAACTGCATATACCTAGTCAGGTCATAAATTCTGTCACATGTTTAATGTAAAATAATTGTAACAAGTTTATTCATTATGTAACCATTCATATACCAAAATGAACTTAACAAAACATAGATTCTTATGACATTAAAGTTTATTCAAAATGACCTCCGTGATTTTGAATACAAGCCTTCAATCTGCGCGGCCAGTCGTCTATCGCAGCACGAACGAGGTCCATGTCAATATCGGCGGCTGCCTTAATCAAGGATGTCTTGAGTGACTCCAAATTGGGATGAGGCTTTGAACACGCCTTTTCCTCCAAGTGTTGCCATATCTTGTAATCTAACGGATTCAAATCTGGACTGGAGGAGGGCCAGTCTTCGTGCCGGATGAAGTCGATTTCACGCGCCGCCAGCCAGTCTTGTGTGCTCTTCGCTCTATGAGCTGGCGCCGAATCTTGTTGGAATACCCAGTGCCTGTTATTGAACATGGTATGAGAAACAGGTTCCACAAGGTTCATCAGGACTGTATTTTGATACACAACAGCATTCGTTTTTACACCTTTCTCACAAAAATGTACCTCTGTTAAGCCCCAATAAGAAACTCCCAACCATACCATGAGCGAGGATGGAAAATGACCTCGTTGGACACGCGGAATACGGTTGCTCGCTTCTTCACTACTGTGTGCGTACACCTTATCATTTTGTTTGTTGTAGCTCTCTTCTACGGTAAACATTTTTTCATCCGAAAAAAGAATTTCCCGATATTTTTCTCCCGCGTACCGCTTCAACAAAGCGCGGCATCTCTTCAGTCTCAGGTCCATTAGACGAGCATTCAAACGATGTCCTGTTTTTCTTCGATATGCCCGAAGCCCTAAGTCTTCATTTAACACCCTTTTCACCGTGGTTCTGCTTAACCCCATCTGAAGGGCCAACAGTTTCTGCTTACGTTTGGGATTTCTTTGAATTCGTGCCTTCACAGCTTTTATCACTGCTGGAGTCCTAACAGACCGAGGGCGACCACTTCTTGACCTGTCATCTACACTAGAGTCTTCATTGTATCGTTTGATGGTACGATAAATGAATCTTTTGGTTATATTCAAATTTTTCAGTATGTTAAAAATTTGAATTGGCGCGTAACCGCAACGATGTAACGCAATAACTGCAACACAGTCTTCTTTAAGCGTTCACTCCATATTTAAAAAATGAGTAAAATTTTAAAAGTATACATTTTTATTTTCATGAACAATTCGAGATTCGAATTCAATAACTTTTTTTGTGGCCAGCATTCTAAAAGAAAAGTTTTTACTGTGTGACAATACTTATGACCTGACTAGGTATATATGTATTTTTCTTTTGTAAATCAGTTGGACGGGTGTAAGCGCAAATTTCGCCAAGTTGAAGTCTGCGAAAAGCACTTCATGTGCACGGCAAAGTATTGACTGCCTCGCGCTCTTCTGCACATTTAAACAGACCAAGGCGATGTTGTCGACAGATCTGGTGTTCGGTCAACGTATGGATGTTGGATGATTGTTTGAACCAGTAGTCTTCAATTTGGGCATCAATAGTTGTTAAGGGCCACTGCGTGCAACGTTTACATTAACGAATACTCATTTTGATGATAAGGTTTTATCAATTGGACTTGCTACTCAAATAAAAAAAATTCTAATATAAATTTATATATATAAAAATCTTGTGTCACGATGTATGTTGCCAATAAACTCCAAAACTACTGAACCGATTTCAATCAAATTTCACATGTACCCGTATTTTGGTCTAACTTACTGGATAGGATAGTTATCATCTCAATTATTCGCTTATGTCGTGAATGTAAACGAATAAAATGTATCAATTAATTGTTTCTTAAGCAAGTGTTTATTTACTGTTTAGTTTTATGAAGTTCTCATATATGGCGGTGTACGTTGATTCATTGATAAAATTCTTCAATATTGTTTGACATCTAGGTTGCAAATACACCCAATAGGTGGCGCTGTGTTTTGTTTCTTAGAATATAATAAATAAACACTGAGGCGGGACGAGAATCAAACCCGAAAACCGTGCAGGAATTTCTACGTGGAAAAGCTATTACGCCACGAAGGTCCTGTGGTGTAATAATTTGATTTTCTCATTTCATGTTTTGTGTTTTGTTGATTCATTTCTTAATCTGCTTTACATTAGTAAATGCCAATTAATGGCATCTTGAATATGGGCATTGAAAAATTTATTATTATATTTATGTTATAACTACTATATACACATTATATAAATCTGTACAAATGAGTTGTATATCTTAGCTACCCTAAAGAATAAACGAATTTCAGAGAATTTGGTCTACTTTTTTTTATAAATTCATATTGTCACAAATGTAACACAACTACCAGTAATTCGTTTCAAATAAACTTCATCAAGGCCAGTATATTACTAATTTACAGCTTTGCGTTTGGAATTCGAAGCACGATCCCTGTATAGTTATTCCGACGCCAGTACTATCCGGTTTCGATGCTTTAATAAATTGTAATTCAGATGATTAATCGATGCTTATTAATGTCTTTCACTTAAATGTTTGTATTGTTCAATGTCTAGCATTGCTTATAGAATTATGCAATGATCTGTCTCTTTCTTTAGTTAAATTCTATAATAACAGATAAATAAACACGAATACCTCTCCAAAACGTCCAATTAATCTTTGCATTGGCCAATGGTACAAAACAATCATTTCAATACTTGCATTCCAGCACAGGATCACAAAATACTACAGTATACAGAAATAAATTTTTCATAAAAAGTGTGCTAGGATAATGTACATCGACATTTCTAACGAGTTCGAAATCTCAATATTTGCCTTGTCCACTATTTAGTAGATTAAACTATCTTCTCAACTTAAATTCCATAGATCTTATTCGTACATCGTTTCTCTTATGCACTGTCTAGTATTTTGTGGTGGCGTTTCATCATGACGCTTAACAATGACACCTGTGTTCAGAATCGCAAACGATTTGTCAAATTAAAGATTCGATCTCATGTCCATTCATCATTTCGCTCTATAGGTGGTAGGCGGTGGTCTGAGTGAAGGCGTTTAAGCGAATTATAATGGAATACATTCCAAACTTTAGCTGACTATAGTCGGTTGGAATGTGTTGTCTTAAATGTTTCGCCGACGAAATGGTCTCACAATTTCGTCAAACTTTCGTAAGATTACTCCGTCCTCTTAAAAGTGGTTTTTTGTGGACCCCGAGCGCGGAAGCGATAGTTTGGGCTACAACCGGGATTCAACGCTATATGATGATGATGATATAATATGGATTTTTGTAATTCAATAAGAATTGTGATGAAAATTACTCTTGTAATTTACTTTTTAAAGATTTATAAATAAATTATGTTCTTAAATAATTTCAAAAATTTACCGGGAAGTTGAATAAAACATCATCTAATCCACGTTGCATCAATTTTGAGAGTTGTAATATGTGGGTGTGTTATGTATAATTGTAATGAAATGTGTGGGGGAGGGAGGTAATTAATTAAAAACACAATGTCAATTTGGAATAAACTTTTTGCAACCAACCGCGATGTAACATTGGCAAATTTAGCGAGCGTTTTATTCCGGCGCCTCTTTCTAGTTTTAAGATCCAATAAATAATACAGATTTATATTTTATTTATAACTTTAATATTTACTTGCTAGCAACTGAACTGCAGCCTTAGCCGCAATATATTCGCTGCTGCGCTATGGACAATAATAAGCAATAAATTATTATATTACGACACGTGATTTAAAATATTTATTCATAGCCGTTAAATAAAAAGTGTAAAAATCAATCGTTTTATAATAAAACAAGTTTACTTATAATAATTATGACTTGGCGCTTATGTCATTGTATAAATCATTATTAATAACGTTTTGTTAGAGATGAATGTAATGTCGTCATTTCGTGAGGGTTTTATGGCGTATTGGAAAAATAAACGTCCCGTCAATGCGTAAGTAGCCGTACGTGTTTTAATTAAGACGAGGCTATCTCAGCAACTGGAATCTAAAAGAAAGGGATTCAATAAATATGGTTAAGAGCCATTAATCTTTATAGTAAATACTTCTGTCAGGTTCTATAACTTTAAAGAGTAATCCTTAATAAATTTGGCTTCTATCTACGTATACGATATATTATATCTATTATCTACGTATACGATAACAATTAATGTTATATTTTTTTATTATATGCGTGGTTGCATAAGAAGAGTAGAATTAGAAGCTTAGGTCTTCTTCCCATACAATTTCCTTAGACAGGTTTGGGGCGTCGAGCTGGTACTTTTTACCCCGGCTAAACTCAGGGGTAACGACCCTCTGTTAACGTAGTTCGAGTCGCGGGAGCGCGCTTCCACATGATTGGTGTGGCTTCACCTCAGCTCTACGTTGGCACATCTTGGATTGATGGGCGAATCTCGGCTATTGTCTGTGGCTTGATGGTTCTGCGACCTCAGTTGCTCATCTCCTAGGTCCGACGAGCGTATAATTAAATCTCTGGGGGTCGGTAGCCACGGTGATCTGATGGCCTGGCGTGCAGAGGGGAGTAGAATTAGAGAAGCGCATCTCATTTCTGCTTTCCGTCGGCCGTTGCAGTAGGCGATATTAGAATAGTGGGGGTTTTTAGTGTAATCGGCATTCTCACTTTTTTTTAATGCTGTAGGTCAGCAGACAGGCTGACGGCCCGTTTAGAATTTAGCAGTTACCGTCGCCTATGGGTGTTTGCAACACCAGTGGCATCGCAAACACGCTGCTGTCCCATAGGGTACAGGAACTTGGGTCACTAATGCCGGAACACAACACAAGGTTATTATGGTGGCATACTTAAGACCAAAGGTGGTAGCCATCCAGACGGGCTTGAGGCCCTACCACGTAGCTAGGGTGGGTTGTTTTGTCGCCTTTTACGACAGGCCGACCCCGGTCGCAGAGGTTAGTATTCTTTCTCCGCCCCTGCACTTGTCAAACACTACAGGGACTCTCTAAAAAGTTTTTAAATTTTTACAGACTAAAAGGACAGACGGTAGTTGTTCCTGCTAAAAATACATTTAATAAAAACATTTCTTTGAATAAAAAAAACCTGCATCATTATACCATATTACCGTAAGCACTGAAACCGTGTTACCGGTACCTGTGTACCTACGTATACCTTTTCCACGTTTAATAGGTGAATGATAATTACGTGAATTTCCTCTGATTTAGTTTTTTTTTTGTAGTGTCGGCATGGAGAGTCGGGTGGGCCTCGACTACATAGTTGAACATGCCGAATACACTGAGAAGCTCGCCACCGCGCTCACCTCGCCCGCAGCACCAGTCAAGAAACAGGTATACTTCATACAATCCTTGAAAAACCTTACAGGTATAGTGCACTTGCTCACAGGCTACTAAAATGGAATGTTTCCTAGGTTGCTAAATTATTCGACAAAGTTGAGCCCCTAAATAAATTGATAATTTAATACTGTTTAAATGAATTTCATATGGAGTTTTAACACAAACGCTTTCACAGTACATTTAAGGGTATCGAAGGACCATTTCTTGCTTTTCCTATTCAATCGTTTCCAAAAAGCTAATCGCTTTAGTAATTTTACATCGAACATAATCAGTGTAAATGGAGTTGATATTATTAGCATTTGAGGTAGAATGCCAGAAAAATAATAGGAAACAATCGATATGTAGCGAAGTTTGATTGTTTTTGGTTTTGAAATCTTAAAGGGTTTTTATAAAACAGTTCCCACTCCTTGTTAAAAATTACATCGCTGGACTTTTTATAAACACAATTGACAGACAGGTACCAGACTACTCCGTGTGGGTCAATCCCATCAGGACACCACGCAGCCGCTGAACCAGCGTTATAATCGATTTCGTTGCTATCATAATCAGACAAGTTAGCTCAACAACTTTGACAAATTCAATCTCATAGTCTGCTGTCTTTGATTGTTATATATGGATACATATAAATATACTAGTCAGGTCATAAGTATTGTCACACAGTAAAAACTTTTCTTTTAGAATGCTGGCCACAAAAAAGTTTATTGAATTCGAATTTCGAATTGTTCATGAAAATAAAAATGTATAACTTTTAGAATTTTACTCATTTTTAAATGTGGAGTGGACGCTTAAAGAAGACCGTGTTGCAGTTATTGCGTTGCATCGTTACAGTTACGCGCCAATTCAAATTTTTAACATACTGAAAAATTTGAATATAACCAAAAGATTCGTTTATCGTACCATCAAACGATACAATGAAGACTCTAGTGTAGATGACAGGTCAAGAAGTGGTCACCCTCGGTCTGTTAGGACTCCAGCAGTGATAAAAGCTGTGAAGGCACGAATTCAAAGAAATCCCAAACGTAAGCAGAAACTGTTGGCCCTTCCGATGGGGTTAAGCAGAACCACGGTGAAAAGGGTGTTAAATGAAGACTTAGGGCTTCGGGCATATCGAAGAAAAACAGGACATCGTTTGAATGCTCGTCTAATGGATCTGAGACTGAAGAGATGCCGCGCTTTGTTGAAGCGGTACGCGGGAAAAAAATATCGGGAAATTCTTTTTTCGGATGAAAAAATGTTTACCGTAGAAGAGAGCTACAACAAACAAAATGATAAGGTGTACGCACACAGTAGTGAAGAAGCGAGCAACCGTATTCCGCGTGTCCAACGAGGTCATTTTCCATCCTCGCTCATGGTATGGTTGGGAGTTTCTTATTGGGGCTTAACAGAGGTACATTTTTGTGAGAAAGGTGTAAAAACGAATGCTGTTGTGTATCAAAATACAGTCCTGACGAACCTTGTGGAACCTGTTTCTCATACCATGTTCAATAACAGGCACTGGGTATTCCAACAAGATTCGGCGCCAGCTCATAGAGCGAAGAGCACACAAGACTGGCTGGCGGCGCGTGAAATCGACTTCATCCGGCACGAAGACTGGCCCTCCTCCAGTCCAGATTTGAATCCGTTAGATTACAAGATATGGCAACACTTGGAGGAAAAGGCGTGCTCAAAGCCTCATCCCAATTTGGAGTCACTCAAGACATCCTTGATTAAGGCAGCCGCCGATATTGACATGGACCTCGTTCGTGCTGCGATAGACAACTGGCCGCGCAGATTGAAGGCTTGTATTCAAAATCACGGAGGTCATTTTGAATAAACTTTAATGTCATAAGAATCTATGTTTTGTTAAGTTCATTTTGGTATATGAATGGTTACATAATTAATAAACTTGTTACAATTATTTTACATTAAACATGTGACAGAATTTATGACCTGACTAGGTATAAGTGCACTTGCTCACAGGCTACATATAAGTTTTTCCTTAGGACTTAATTTTTTTATCTGTTCTCTATAGGTTTTTGAGCTTCTGTCGGCGCTATGCGTCTACAACGCGCAAGGGTATGCGAGAGCTGTCGACACACTCGATCGATTTAAGGTGAAACTAGCAATAACACCAAAATTATTCTAGATAAGTGCATATCACCCCACCAAATAACGTATGAGCTTCTGATTAAAGATTTTATTTTCAGTGTTGGTGTTTTAAAAATCGCCACTGTAATCTATGCATATATAAGGAAAATGGGGTTCCTTTGACGCATCGTCACAACAAAACTACTGAGTTTTACATAGATGGTTATAGGCGATTTCGATTTACTTTTGCCTTTTTTTCATGCTGTAGAACAGCAGAATTTAGCAGCTACCGTCGCCTATAGGTGTTTGCAACACCAGTAGCATAGCGAACACGCTGCTGTCCCATAAGGGTACAGGAACTTGGGTCACTAATGCCGGAACACAACACAAGCTTATTATGGTGGCATACTTAAGACCAAAGGTGGTCGCCATCCAGACGGGCTTTAGGCCCTACCACGTAGCTAGGGTGGGTTGTTTTGTCGCCTTTTACGACATACCGACCCCGGCCGCAGAGGTTACTATTCTTTCTCCGCCCCTGCACGGATAAAATTGCCTGTTATTCGTTCAGTAGCGCGGGCGTGATCTGCTAGTAATAAATATAAAACTCTTTGGTTGTAAACGCGCATAGGTGACGGTGACCACCTGCTTCCGTGGCGATGGGCCGTTTGCCTGTATGCATCCAGCTCGAAACCACATGTTTCGAGAAAATACAAATGGATAACTCCAGTTATTGAAAGAACGGGCAAACTGAATTGACTGGTATAGGACAACCAAAGTATACTCGCATATGTGATCATGCATCCTTGTGTATGGCTGTTAAATAAATATATTAACCCAAGAAATAGCTATGTCTACTGTTCGCAACTGGAAGAAGTGGAAGCGATGGTAGAATATCGATATCGTTGGTCGTAACAGAAGCCTAATATATCTTACTATTAGGCAATATATCTCCGAAGAAATCATGCGTGAGAAGAAACCATGAAACAGACACCTTCGCCCCGCTTAATTGAAATTTTTACGTAGAGTTATTGCAGGACCATCGTGGCTTCTATGTCTTAAGACTTAAGGAATAGCAGACAAGCTGGCGCCCTCTTAATGGTAAGCAGTTACCAACGCCTACAGAAGTTTGCGACACTTGGGACACCGCAAACATTATTCCATAGGGATAATTCGTGCATGTAGCCGATATTTCTACCATAAGTTGCGGAAACGCCTTCAACCGCGCAATTTTTAGGCCATACCTTGTCTCTTGATCCCTAGATGCTGATAATAGAATAGCCCTAAAATATGAATATTATAATATCCAGGTCCTAAAAAACGAAAGGTACCGCCTAACAGTGGTGGTAGAAGAGCTGAAGAATGCAACAACGACAGATTACAAGACGGCCTTGGTGGCATTCATCAACTGCCTCATCATATCAGCACCGAGGCTTCCTGACCGGATCAGGGTCAGGAATGAATTTATTGGTGAGCTACAATTTATTATCCTATTATTTGTAAGTCAGGAACATCTTAATCTACGTATGGTCTGTCGATATTTTCTTGTTGTGTTTTAAGGGCGTCATTAAATTATTTAAGGTGGACAATTTTATCTTCTAGTTAGTTTTTATTGCTGAGCAACAGAAGACAGGCTTTTGGTTCACTTAATAGTAAGAACTTACCGTAGCCTATGGATGTTTGCGACGCCATGGGCACCACTAAAATATGCCCGCTATACTGCCCGCATATATATAGAGCAACCTGGGTCACTAATGCTGGAACATGCCGCAAGTATACACCATGTGTGGTTGCCACTCAGACGGGCTTGGGGCTCTATTATTTAACTAGGGTTGTTTCGTCGCCATTTACGACATGCCGATCCCAGCTGCAGAGGTTAGTATTCCTACTTCGCCTCTGCATGGAGAACATGTGCCAATTATTATGTATAATTGATAAGTAACACAATTGTTGTATGTGTAAAAGTATGTGTCAATACACATACTCGTTATGTCTTCCTCGTGCCCTTATCCCACACCATATGGGGGGGGGGCACAACATGTTATCTCCTTCAACCCTCCTCTGTTAGCCGTCATCCCAACATTCACACGCTTTTTGTAATATTATCTTTTACGCAATCCATCCATCTTTTTTTTTGGTGTACAGTTTATAATAAATAACCAAAATTTTGGAGTTAAATTCCATATAAGTTTATTAACAAATTATCCTATTAATAACAGAACCAAAACCTCAACGTTCATTAACTTTATGTTTGTTTCATATTTCTTTGAGGTATCTTCGGTATCTTCTATCTATCTATATATTATACCAAGGATTAAGTTTGAAGGCTGCGTCACAACCGATGCACTAGCTGCGAAAATCTAGTCCAAAACCTGGCAATCGAAAGGCTTATCGTCGCTTATGGGTGTTTGTAACATCAGCATTGCTCACGTGGAGTTCGTTTTGAAGGAATTTAAATATAGAAAAAGACAAATAACAGGCCAAGTAAGAGAATGACAAGGCCAAAAAAGGTACTTTATATATATACGTACAATTTGGTAATTATATAATTTTTCCAGGTCTTGGACTTCTGCCCACACTAAATAGTTTAAGGTAAGATTTACTTATTTTCATAATAATCCAGTAACGTCTATAACGTGTGTTCTTGTTCGTTCTTTATATTCTTACATTTTAATTCTTCTTTCTGCCCTTAACCCAAACTATGTGGGGTGGGGGTGGGGGGAGGGGGGCACGGCATGTTCTCTCCTTCCACTATCCTCTATTAGCCGTCATCTGAACATTCACACCTTCTTTAACCATATCATCTTTTACATAATCCATCCATACTTTCTTTGGTCTACCTCTTGCACTTTCATTTCTAACAGTCTCCTTGTTACATGACGCTCCTCTCTTCGCATTATATGGCATTATAGTTCTTAACATTTTATTCTTGTTTTAAATTTTAATCATTACAGTAAAAATAAATATAATATTTTACTAATTCCCGTAAGCTCATCTGTATCTATAATATATTATATCTATCCCACTTATTTAGTTTTTGCTTGTAATGAGGTTTATCGTGTCAACGTATTAAAGCAAGAAAGCCAGAAGATTTTCCTTTTAACAATCCTAAACATTAGATCCCTAAAAGTCAAGTGAAAGCTAAAGCAAGAAGAAAAAAACGTTATAGCTAAAAATCAATTTTCCATAAATGGTCACTTAAAAATCAATAGAGGCAAGAGAAGATATGTTAAGGATATCTTTATTGATACCGTATAACTATTTATTGTGCGTAAAACCAAAAACAGTACATTTTACGACTATACCAGTTTTCCCACTTAATGTTTTGGTGGCTGTCGTAAATTATGACAAGTTTTTTTCTAATATTTTCGCACATATTTGTCGTGCATAAGAAAAAAAGTGGAAAATATGACGGGATTGGGACTGACATATTGGTAGACTTACTTCCGTCGCATTGCTCGGTGGCTTTTAACTTCTTTCTTTATATTCAGTAAATCCTTTTTATTTGGGAGGTGCAAATGCCTGCCCGCACACCTCGCTGCATGGGAGCGAGTGGCGGGGCAGCGTGGGAATCCCCGTGCAATGCGCCCGTTACTCCCATTAGGCCCTTCCCTTCTCTAGTAGGCTGGAGGACGCACGTTGAAACGTTCACCCCCTGCAACGCTTAATATAATTATAATAAATCCGTATATGATCCGATATACATATACTTACGAGGAGATTATATTAGTAATGACTAATCGAAATAATAATTTTAAACTAGAATTACGTATTTAAATAGCTTGAATAGAAGAGTGATAAAATGAGCAGTCACACATGTAACTGTTTGATGAGAAAATTTTCGTATAAAATAGAAATAATAAATTAATTCATTTTTATCACTCACAAAACACAACAACAAGCATACGTTCAGAAAACTCAAGTGTTGTTGACAGATTAAAATTGTAGAGCATGTGAGTAAACAGAGAGGACATCCCTAAAGCTTTCTGCCTACTAACAAGCTTGTTCAACAACAAACTACGTCTTTCTTAATGTTATAGTATCGCTTCGTAATAAGAATAGTTGTATTAACTTGGTACCGTCACAACGTCGCTGGTATACCCACTAAAACCAACCCGCTGTGACGTCGCGCGCCCGCGGCCCCGACTAATGCCGGCTCACTTTCGCGGGCCTCGTCAATGATATTCAGTCAATCCTCTTGTAACTTTTATTCTACATGTATGTAGCCAAATTGATTTCTTACGTGGACAAGGATTTTAACCTTTTTAGTGGCAAAGGCATTTACATGCTCTACAGAAGGAGTGATCCTTTTAATTACTTTACACAACGTTATTATTAATATTATTATATTATCAGCAGTTACTTCACTCATATAAACATAAATATTATAAAAAATAACCGAACGTTTATCTAAATTAAAACAGACAGCATTCAATTATATCGATACACATGTCAGCCTTATTCTAAAATGTGTACATTTTTTGCCATCACTGGTCGTTCAAGCGTAAATCACCGGTAACATAACTTCGCAGTCGAAGACAAAAAATCTTTTACAATGCAAATATTGTTTTTATCAATAAGATCTTGGATGTAATTTCATATGGGTCATATTTATTTTGAACCTATAATTCGATGGTATTATATTTCTATAAACGATTTTAGATAAAGGTTTACGTTTTTATTTTTACTAAATGTTATTTCTGAACTATGTTAACGAAGATTTACTTTTGTTCAGAACTGAATGCTATGACGTTATAGGGTGACTCTAGACCACGGAGCTAACTCACTTAGCCACTAGACAACGGATAATTCTAAATTAATAAAAATGGTACACCTTTGGGTCCAGGTTAACCTGCTAGCTGGTTTTACTTAGACTTTGATTTCGGTTCAGTTTGGTTTAGAGTACCAATAGTCCTTACTGCCATATATTATATATATATATATATATATATATATATATATATATATATATATATATATATATATATATATATATATATATATATATATATATATATATATATATATATATATATATATATATATATATATATATATATATATATATATATATATATATATATATTATATCATCTCTTTTTCTATAATAGAAAGTATCATTGATGAAAACTGAAATAAACGACGTGCGTTAGTTTCATCTTTTGTCAATAGGTAAATATTGTTGATAATATGGCCAACAGACGATACGATAGGTCATATTCGAATAATCTCTACCGGTGACGTTAGTAATATGATACACATTAATAAAGAACTTAATTAATCACAGTATCCAATCAATTCGAGAACAAAGCCCTCCGTTCACTGTAAAGATACAAGAAACAGCGCAAAAACTGGCGTGGGCGTAAGCGATCAAGTCAAATATGGCGTCAAAGATATCTGTCGTGAATATAATGAAACTCATTATAAAGAAAAACATAATGAACGTAATAAAATAAGCGTTAAATTGTTAGCGGTTTTGGTAAAGCTTGATTTCTTGATATGCCCTAATGTTGCTAATTTGTAAGTCAATGAACTATTTACCATAACGTACGTAAAGAAACACAGAAACCTCGTTTCTATGATCTGTGTAAAGAAACAACCGTAATTTTCTGTCCTTATGAAGGAAAGAAATCTTGCGCAGGAGGTACATTCTAAAATCAACTGTTTGATTTGATAATATTTAAAAATTGCAGACATGAAGCATCTAGTCATTCGGATCTGGGCGTCCAGTTGGACGTGTTTGAAGAACAGAGGGAAAGCGACGAAGCGCAAGGTCCTGGGGGCATCAATCTAAATTCACACTTGGATGTGTTTTATGCAATATTAAAGCAGGTTAGCTTTTATTTGGCTAAATGTCTGAGCTGCTTCAGAATATAACCACCCCACCTCTTTCCAAAAACGCATCAAAAGATTGCATTCTTTAATTTTTTTCTAAATCGGATCTCAACCAAATGTCTCTGATAAAAACAAAACATATCTTAACCTTTTCTTTCTTGTCTCGTGGAATTTAAGTCCCAGTCAACAGTGGATTCAGTATCATCCAGAATGAATAAATGTAAATTATAATACACAACCTTTTTTATCCTGGGGAAACTGAAATGTTATGCAGGAATTTAACTTTACTTTGTGCTGCTCGCTGGTTGTCTGTGACAGGTTCGGAAGAATCAAAAGTTCAAACATTATTTATATTCCCTGGGTAATTCATGGTACATATCATACCAAAATCTTCATTCCATTTCCACCTTTCAGGTATCAGACACGCCACAAGAAATCCCATTTCTTAGTATACTACAGCACCTCCTAAGGATAGACCCTAAGGAACCTGTCAGTGACATAGTATGGGACACAGCTGAAACGTTGGTCCACCGCGCCACCCTTTTGGAGTCACGAGAAGATGCTGCGAAACTTCTCAGGGCTCCAAGTGTTCAGGTTAGTTAACCGACATACCTTGCACGTTTGTTAAGAAGCTACACTAAATTTCTGGAATTCCGTTTTTCATACTGTATTATATAAGAATATTGATGTAAGAGGGCCTGCCAAGTTTTAAGTGCCCAGGTTAATCTCAACCCAGCTAAACGGATCGGTCTGACAGAAAAAAAAATTGAAGTTAAGGGGCCAGAGGGCGCACCACCTATAAATTAAGATAATGCTACTTCATCTATTTTTGGCAAATGACACACATTAGTTTTCTATGCTGAAAAACTGACAGTACTCAATAATAGACCCAAAAAGAACGACTGTCCAATTTCAAAATACAGTCACTGACAAAAAAACTTTTTTCAAGAAATTGGTTTCTCTAACACATATTTTCCTGTAGCCACATCGAATAAAAATACTAAAAAGTCGATTTTGACCAAGTTGCCCCATACTGTGTTTTTGGACAGTTGAGAAGTTTTAGATGCATATCGGGTTAGTCACTTTTTAAATGAGGTGAGTGTCTGATCACCATTTTACTTTTGAAAGGTAGTTATTATACAAATTTTATCAGCACATTATGGTAGTAGCAGCTTTTTAATTCCTTCTTTGAATTCACATTATGGTAGAATCTAAGTTAAAGCTTTAGTATCCTGTAATCTTAAATATGGTACATATTAAACTCCAGGCAAAGATGGGCTGTACGTGTCAGCACAGAGACACATCAGCTAGTGGTAGGAAACAGAGTCTCCAAAGGGCGCTTTCGCCTCCACCTGCCCCACCTGCGCCTGCGCCTGCGCCACCACCAGGTAAACTATCTTAATCATACCTTACATTTTTATATAATTTGAATTTCAAATTAATTTAATATTTAAGGTTGAAGCCACTACCATTTTTGTAGCTTTTCAGCATAAAATATAGTATTAAGCTATTTCGAGGTGTGAGAGATCCTATCAACCTTTTACACGCAAGACAACGTGATCTACTCCCAGGTGCACCCTGCTAAATAGATGAAGTTCCAATACAAGATTTTTCTTTTAAGGTTGCTTTCGGTGGACACCGATGTTAACAATACTCAAGCCTGGACCTCGAGCTCCTAAGTTTTAGATATAACCGAGATATACCACTTCTATGATGATGATGTTATAAGTCAACATCAAATTATTTGATATATGAATTGACAAAAGCGTTAAAGCTCGAGTCATTCTATTTGCTGGGTAAAGTAAGTTGTAAGATAACTTATTTTACCCAAAACTTTAACGTAAGTAACCGGCTAAAAAAATTACATCAGGTTAAATAAAGAGTTGGCTAATTCAGCTGAGTAAAACTTTATCTTTATAACACACTACCTATGTAGCATTATTGATTCGCCGTTTGTATCGTTAGTCAGTGACTAAAAAAACAGTCTACGAAACCAACTGTAGTCGACTATCTTTCTTTTTAATGCATGTTAGTCGGTATTTGTAGCCAGGTACTGTTATTCTTGTGTAACTTGCAATATGACGCTGACGTGGAACTTCATTATATAAATATGTATTTTTCCCACAGGTATCCCACCTCCACCACCACCATGTGGACCACCACCACCCCCACCTTGTGGACCTCCTCCTCCCCCACCTCCTGGAGGTGTCCCTCCCCCTCTCGCCCCTCCAGCTCCCACCATAGACATCAAGCTTCCACAACAAGAGACACCTATACCGAAGACCAAGATGAAAACTATTAATTGGAACAAAATACCTAATAACAAAGTAAGTAATTACATTTTTCAAACCTGCCACCTGTCGGTCAAAAATTAGTTTCTTAGGCTATTAAGATAGAAAGACCTTTTTGAGCGAATTTAAACTTAAATAATTGGAAAATTCATAAATATTAATAGAACTGACCTAAGTATTACTATCTGTAATCTCCAAGCGAGGTGGTACACCTGTCTTTTTACAAAAAGACAGTTTAAACACTCCTTGTTAAATCACAAAGCAACCCCAGCAAAAACACAAATTTGACGATAGCAATTTCGTGTACATTCTTGTTTATGCAGGACTTAATAGAAGCTGTCGTTGGCAATACGTCTAGCGTTGCAAACATCCATAGACAACGGTTACCACCTGCTATCATGTGGGTAGTTTGCCTGTCTCTTCAACTCTAGCTATAAAATATTAATTTTGAGCAGCAATCTTGCATCAGCAATACTATTCTTAAAAAATGAAAGAGTAGTATGGCTGATTGTATCGATCATGTTGATATTGATAAAGCAACCCTGTTAATTATGATTTATATTTCAGGTAATAGGAAGAAATAATATTTGGTCACTTGTAGCGTCGAGTCACAAACATTCGCCGAAAACTGAATTAGACTGGTCCGAGATTGAAGGACTGTTCTGTCAACAAGTGAGTTTTCTACTGTTTTATTAAATAATATTGATACTTTTAAGCAAAATATTGGATCTGCAAGACATTCTCCAAGTATGTATGAAGCTTACTAATCTAAAAACAGTATCTAATCATTTATATATCGTAACAGAAGCACCTTTCTCAAGGGCGCCTCCTCTTTCCAAGGCCTGAGCGGAACACTAGCACTGGTTTTATAACCAGTACAATGCTGAGTTAAGTCATATTTAGGACATAATAACATTAAACGGTTTTGTGGCAATATTTATTATAATAAATAATCTGTAACCTCGCTCAGTTGTCCTAAATAAACATTTTCTTTCTTTTTGTCAAGAAATTACATATAACCTCATATATTTAAATTAAGATAAAACATAAGTAATGCATATTACAGCAGGTTTTGGTATGAAATCGTTCTAGGTGTCTATATTTACAAGTAATTAAGAAAAAAATTACATACTTTTTTAATTGCTGTAGGACAGCAGACAGGCTGATGGTCCAGTTAGAATTTAGCAATTACTGTCGCCTATGGGTGTTTGTAACGCCAGTGGCATCGCGAATACGCTGCTGTCCCATAAGGATACATGAACTTGGGTCACTAATACTCCGGTATTAGTGACCCAAGTTCATGTACCCTTATATACATACACCATAATAACTTTGTGTTGTGTTCCGACACAACACAAAGTTATTATGGTGGCATACTTAAGACCAAAGGTGGTCGCCATGCAGATGGTCTTGGGACCCTACCACATAGCTAGGGTGGGTTATTTTATCACCTTTTACGACAGGCCGACCCCGGCCGTAGAGGTCAGTATTCTTTCTCCGCCCCTGCATGGATAAAAATTTAAGAAAAGTCGGAAACACAATGAAATGTCATGGGGATTTAACGTGGCACCTATGATAATAAAATTAGCATATTTTAGAACTTTTGAAGTCTTAACTTTTGAAATGTATCAGTGAAATAATTACTATGCAGATTCATCCAACGGGTTCAGCGGGTTCGTCACCACGATTGGGAAGAAGTCCGATATGCGACAGTTCGGGAGAACGAAAACCGAGGAAAGAATCTTCCGAAATCACACTCTTAGATGGCAAAAGAAGTTTGAATGTTAACATATTTTTGAAGCAGTTTAGGAGGTAATCATTATTTTATAACCTTATAATAAGAATTTTAAGGTTTGACAAAATGTAGATTAGTCAAATGGCTTATACGAAGAAGAACTGCGCGGTGTAAATGGAAATTGAATTTGTGAGATAGATCTAACAGGAGAGAAATAAAAAGAAGATGTATGAATTGAACGAGAGGCCAAAACAACAAGCACGGGCCGATGGGAACGAGAAAAAGCCAGTAATTGAGGATTGTAAATGGAAATTAGCCGTCCAACCTCAAAAGAAGTTTTCCCATTTTAGGTCTTTTCATGGAATGTTAATTTTTGAAATATTTTCACAGTTCAAACGAAGAGATAATCCAATTAATACGAGAAGGTGCTCACGACGATATTGGCACAGAAAAATTACGTGGTCTACTCAAAATTTTACCAGAAATAGACGAGTGCGAAATGCTCAAAGCCTTTTCTGGCGATGTTAACAAATTAGGAAACGCTGAGAAATTCCTTTTGCAGCTAATACATCTACCTAAGTAAGTGATCACTTTGTCTTTTATTGATCTACCAAAGTATATATTTAATGATTAAATACACAGTAACAAATTAAATTTGGGCCTAATAATTTGTCTTGAAAACTTAATTCTATAAAATATTGTTATATAAGCTATAGATCTGGACTGAGATATTTCTCAAAATAACAAATCATCAAAATTCTTATTTAACGTAATTTCAGTTATAAACTGCGTATTGAGTGCATGCTCCTGAAAGAAGAATGGGGTTCCACCACAGGATACTTGGAAAGTGCAATCAATGCAATATTAGTAGCTGGAGATGATCTGATGTCTTCGAGAGCTTTACAGGTAAATTTTGTCGTGATTCAGTACGTAGTGGATTACATTTCATCCTTTCTTCAGAAATCTATGGAAACGTAGACTTTCTTGTAAAAGAAAGTCTAGGCAACCCTTAGGTTGAGTGATCAAATGTCATCATTTTCGCGAGTTATAAAAATACAACACCTAATTTAGGTAGTGAAAATTATAATAGATTTCGTCCAGAGTCGACGTTAAACTGAAATAATTCTTAACAAGTTTATTAAGAAAACAGTATATTTCAAAACATTGATTGTTATACTAATAATAAATGTTTATTTACAGGAGGTTCTGTACATAGCTTTAATAGCGGGTAACTTTATGAATGCCGGAGGATACGCAGGCGGAGCGGCAGGAGTTAAGTTGTCTTCATTACAAAAACTACCAGACATAAGAGCAAACAAACCGGGGATGAATCTCATGCACTATGTTGCTTTGGTAAGCATCCACAGTATTCAAATTATTCAAATAGTTTTAATATTGTTTAAATATATCAATTCAATTTGAAAAATTAAACGTCGTAAAGGGTGATATGCGTGCTAATGGGCTCACTACCAGGGATGCTGAAGACCGTGCGAAGTGGAGTAGAAAAAGTAGCTGGCAACCGGGATACAACATGATGATATAGATAATGTAAGAGATAAAGGACATAGGTAATTTCTTCTGTTATGTGGTTTCTAGCAAGCTGAGCGCAAAAATAAAAATCTGGTCCATTTTGCCGATGACACGAGAGTGTTGGAAGAGGCTGCCAAAGCTAGCGTAGAACAACTTTACAATGAAATCAAGACTTTAGATAATAGGTAAGTTTTGTACTAAAACGTTTTGATTGCCTTTTATACACATTTATCTCCTAAATATAATAGAATAGAAAAATATAGAAAAATAATGGAAACTACAGTATAAGATTGTATTATTTATTAAATTTAATAACAAATTGAAAGTGCTGGCTTGACTCTAACTGTGGTTAGGTATGCCAAAAATCGTGCGAAGTGGAGAAGGATAAGTCGGAAAGCGAACCCCAGGCACCGAATCGGAAGTTTGGGTTGTAAACCGAGATATAATGCTCAGATGATGATTCAGACTTCAGGGAGTTCGGTAGGTTTTATAAAAGTATTGTAGTTTAAAGTTACTCAAAATATTTTTTTAATGCTGTAGGACAGCAGACAGACTGACGGTCTGTTTAGAATTTAGCAGTTACCATCGCCTATGGATGTTTGCAACGCCAGTGGCATCGCGAACACGCTGATATCCCATAAGGATACAGGAACTTGAGTCACTAATGCCGGAACACAATACAAGGTTATTATGGCGGCATACTTAAGACCAAAGGTGGTCGCCATCTAGACGGGCTCGGGGCCCTATCACGTAGCTAGGGTGGGTTGTTTTGTCGCCTTTTACGACAGGCCGACCCCGGCCGCAGAGGTTAGTATTCTTTCTCCGCCCCTGCACGGATAAAAATTGCATTATTGCTCTTAATTTTAGAATCGCCACCCTTAAGAAAGAAATTCAGCTACCATCAACACAAATAGACATTAAAAACCAAATGGGAGAATTTTTACAAATGGCTGAACAAGAAGTGTCAGCTTTGAACAAGGATATGGAGGAAGTGGAGAATATAAGGAAACAACTGGCTGAATTCTTTTGCGAAGATTCAGCTGCCTTCAAACTTGAAGAGTGTTTTAAGGTAATTTAGACAAATATTTCTTTTATTCTTTTTACACTAGAATAAGATAAAATAGAAGAAAAGGATAGAGAAAGAGCCCTCTCTTCATTTACAACCCTTGACCCAATGACCCTTCATTTACAACAATTTTGACATGTATACAATCAAAGGAATTGTATACTCAGAACAAATTTTTTAAATATATTTCCCCGTGGAAATATAATATCATTATTAACATATAATATAATAAAAATATAACAGCCTATAACATCCCCCTGCTGAATTCGATTCTGCCCCTAGATACACGATGTGCCCGTCAGACATGTTTCAACTTTTTCAAGACGCATTATCAGGTTTCTCATAGCGGTGGTCTTGGTATGCAGTTCACCCAGATTCCTAGATAATATATTTATAGACTACTAGCTGACCCGGCAAACGTTGTTCTGCCATATTATAAATAATAAAATGTCAAAAAATTAAAAAAATTTTTTTGGGGGTGGGTCACCCCTAACATTTAGGGGGATGAAAAATAGATGTTGGCCGATTCTCATAGATACCGGATAAGCACAAAAAATCACTAACTCAATTTAGTTATCTGCCTACTGCCTACCCCCTAAGAACGATGGCGTGATTATTTATAGCCTATGACCATTTCTAGGTTATCATCTATCACCATACCAAATTTCATCAAAATCCGTTCAGCCGTTTAGGCGTGAAAGAGGAACAGACAGACAGAGTTACTTTCGCATTTATAATATTAGTATGGATTTAGTCTGATCCAGTGGCGGATTTGCAGTCTTGGCCGCCGTAGACCCCAGGCCATGTAGTAAATACCGGCCACCCCTTTCTCAGCAGCCATCATATTGAGTACATAATGAATTTACTTTTTTGACAACTTTTATCGGAATCGATTCAGAAATTTAGTTAACTATAACATCTGCTAGTTTGTAATATTTTCCGAGGACATTTCAGGGATAATTGCACATTTAAATAAAAGTGATTTAGGTAGATTATTGTTATACGATTCGGTGCAGTGCGGCCCACCATAATGTGCGCGAGCCTTTAGAATATTTACATACTTTGAGTTATTTCTACGCCCCTAATATCTGGCCGCCCTAGGTCTACGCCTCCTGGGCCTTAGGGCAAATCCGCCACTGGTCTGATCTTTTTTATTAAATATATTTGCAGATATTTGTGCAGTTCTGTACGAAATTCCGTTCCGCGGTGAATGAGAATGAAAGGCGAAGAGCAAACGAGGAACAAGCCGCAGCCAGGAGGAGGGCGAGGGACGCTTCCACAGCTAAAATTAAGACCAGTAAGTTCACTTGTTCATTATTTTTTTATCGTTTTTGGATTACTGTTTATTTTATATGAAAATAACTATTATTCAAGCAATCACATTGCAAATTGAGATATTCATGTAAATCAGGCCCTCCTGAATATTAACACTTAAAAGTTCTCTGCTCGCTCTTTTCGTCGTCAGTCATATTGGTAGAACAAGAGATATTATTATGTGGAGTTTTGTTAAGACTTCAAAATGTTGTGATTTTAATAAATAATTGCCAATACCACCCAGTTTCTGTAAAAATGGCAAACTTGAATTCTTCGGTATTCAAAATCAAAATTATTAAATACATTCACAGGTGAAAACTACCGTATTATTTTTGTATCAATTTTTCTTGATGATCTCCATGAGCAACTGATATCTTACCTACCAACACTAAACATGGAAACAGAATAGTTCATTTATTTTGCTGATTATGAAAAAGCAAGGAATCAGTTAGTCGCCTTTTAAGGCTCACTAGTTAATTAATAGTGTAGCCCTATTATTATTATTCCTCACATTGCGAAGTAGGGATATATTTTTTCTATAAGATATCCAGCAGCGTCCCCATGAATCGTGGTATTTTCAGGTGGTAGCGTGTGCAGCACTCCAGTATCAGAATGCGAGTCACTGATGGAGTCATTATTAACTGATATAAGAAACGGTCTTGGGAGGCGGTCTCTGAGGAAACCTCATGACCCTTCACCATCACCTGGTAAGAATTGTGCGAAACTAACCAAAACCAAGCAACGCTTACTAATCAGTGAATATACCTCATGCATATTTATTATTTAGCATGATGCTTCTTATACAGCCGTGAATCAAATATCCACTTAGAATTGAGCAGTTACCGTCGCCTATGGATGTTTGCAACGCTAGTGGCATCGCGAACATGCTGCTGTCCCATAATGGTACAGTAACTTGGGTCACTAATGCCCGAACACAACACAAAGTTATTATGGCGGCATACTTAAGATCGCGTAGTTAGGTTGTATTGTCGCCTTTTACGACAGGCCACCCCGGCTGCAGAGGTTAGTATACTTCTCCGCCCCTGCACGAATTATCTTATTATCTATTATTTTTTAAATGGACCTGCCACTGCACCTTCCCTTTCGAGGATAGAAAATTTATTATTCTGTTATTATGTTTTAGGTCTATTCTAATTACCATCTCTTCAAAATAAACACATTATATTGCTAGATTTGATTGGTCATGTGTTACAACAAGAGAATCAAATGTACATTCTGTCACTAATGCTGAACTCTAGAAAGAGAGTCAAAAACAGTGCTGGCTTGACGTCATAAAAGCTGTTTTTGTACCAATGGATTTACCATCAAGAATATGGAAGAAATATAGCGTTTGAATACAATCGAGATTTAATGTTTGGATTATGATCATATTACGATGAGACTTTGTCATAAAGCATTTTACCGTATTTGTCAAATAATCGTTTTCTGAATTTGAAGGATAAAACTTTCACTGCTAGAATAAGACTTTTAGTCTAAGTTTAAAATAGAAGAAACTCAATTAATAATTACTACGAATCTACCCGTGCAGGGGCGGAGAAAGAATACTAACCTCTGCGGCCGGGGTCGGCTTCTCGTTAACGGCGACAAAACAACTCACCATAACTACGTGGTAGGGCCCCAAACCCATCTGAATCGCGATCACCTTTGGTCTTAAGTATGTCGCCATAATAACTTTGTGTTGTGTTCCGGCATTAGTGACCCAATGTACCCTTATGGGATAGCAACGTGTTCGCGATGCCACTGGCATTGCTAACAGCCATAGGCGACGGTAACTGCTAAATTCTAAGTGGACCGTCAGCCTATCTGCTGCCCTGCAGCAATAAAAAAATATTAGAAAGATATTAAAGACAGTTGATTATTACAGATGTAACCCCAACTGGTAGTCTCCGTAGACGCAGCAGAGCAAGTCCTGGCGATGACGAAGAAGGGCTACTCGAGTTCTTACGCCATTCGTCGCCTGCTGCTAACGACTTACGAGAACGCAGTGCTTGGGGTAGTTTAGGTATGACATCATTTTATACAGAAATAGTGCTTTAAGTTAGGTGAATCCCTATTTCACAAAGGTTTATTATATACAAAGTAGGAAATTATATGTACATAAGTTGACTGACTAGATCAAAACAAATTATTTACAAATAAAAATATTTACTTTCGTCTTAAATGGCAATTGAACTGATTTTGTTTTATAATACAAGACATTTCAATAATTAAAAAGAAATCTCATCTAATCAAGAGTTAAGATTTTTTTCCACTATTAATTTTCAAGAGATTCCTAACCATTAAATTTTCATAAAATACTTTCCATTAAAATGCTTATTGTTATAATTAGATCGGTCGTGGTCCCGCCGCGGCCCGGTTCGTGCAAAATTAGAAATTCCAGATAGAGAAAGAACAATAGAGCGGGAAAGAGAGAAGGAACAGTGTTCGCCGTCATCGCCTGCAGCACAACCAACACCCTCCACGAAGCCTAAGTATGTATACTTTGTTTTACTATTATCGCGAGCGTAGACTGTAATCTGTCTGCCAGTGGACCCTTAGCTAAAAACGGTACCACTAGCTTTTTCCTTTTGGGGTTTAACAGATGGTTAGTGGCCTCATAAAAACTAAGTTGAGAACTTTTTTTCCGAGCAGGGGTGGAGTAAGCATACGAACCTATGCGACCGAGATCGGCCTGTCGTATAAGGCAACAGAACAACTAGCTACGTGGTAGGGTCCCAAGCCCGTCTAAATGGCGACAACCCCTTGTGTATAAGTATGCCGTCATAATAACCTTGTGTTGTGTTCCAGCATTAGCGATCCAAGTTCCTGTATACCTTTTTTTATTGCTGTAGGCCAGCAGATAGGCTGACGGCCCGCTTAGAATTGAGCAGTTACCGTCGCCTATGGGTGTTTGCAACGCCAGTGTCATCGCGAACACGCTGCTGTCCCGTAAAAGTACAGGAACTTGGGTCACCAATGCCGGAACACAACGCGAGGTTATTATAGCGGCATACTTAAGATCAAAGGTGATCGCCATCCAGACGGGCTTGAGGCCCTACCACGTAGCTAGGGTCAGTTATTTTGTCGGCTTTTACGGCAGGCTGACCCCGGCCGCAGAGGTTAGTATTCTTTCTCCGCCCCTACACGGATAAAACGTGCGCCTATGGGATAGCAGCGTGTTCGCGGTACCCCTAGCATCACAAACATCCATAGTCGATGGTAACTGTTTACTATTAAGCGCCTGTCTGTTGGTCTTCAGCAATAAAAACAAAAATTGTGGCGTTGTCTTTGAAAATCAGATTTACGTAAAAACGTCTATGTAAATTGTTTCTCTATCTCCGAAGTGAAAGCTTCAGTCATTGAAAACTCGAACTCATTTCTAGCTTCTACGATGTACAATGTTAAACTGTGTATAGTTTCTTTTTCCATTTATATTTGTTAATTAACGATTGTAAACTTTAGGGAGTGGCGTCAGAAGATTGAGTCGTGGCTCCGCGCCAACAGCGCCGAGGAGAAGCGCGACTCGGAGCTGCGCGAGCGCGCCAAAAGGTTACAAGCCAACAGGCGTTCCTTGGAAAACGACTCCGGTATGTAAACTAGCCTCATCAGCTTAACAAAGATGATGAATTATCTTCCACCAAAACCTTTAGTCTTTAAGACTCGACTTCATCTCACAGACTATAATAGATGTTATTTAAAAGTAAATTTACTACACTCATCATATTTAAAAAAAGACCATGCAGGGCAGTCTTCGGAGACTTGTGAATTCTATCGTCGAGCTATTAGATTATCATTTTAAAATTATTTTCGGTTTATAAAGAAGTGTTTATGATCAAGGGTTAAAGTTTAAATTGGTCGTTAACACTTCTTTACAAACCAAAAATTGTTCACTCAAAAAGTGCTTAACGCGCCTAAAGAAGTTTTCACTTCAAAAAGTCAACTCTATTTCATTGTAATGAAGTCGTAATTGGAATAGATATGTATAAGTAATGTAATCTAATTATTTAAAAGTTACATTATAGAATAAGCCTTAAGACATTAGTAATAAGGTTCGTATTACTGGAGCAAAAATAGCTCATATAAAGCGTTCGGTGACGATGACGCAAGTTCCATGATTTTTGTTCGCCCAAAAAGTGCTCAATGCACCTAAAGAGTTATTCACTTTAAAAAATTTAGTTTCTGTAAGCAATTTTAAAATGGCGTATGTCTCAAAAACACTTTACTTGTCTAAAGAGAACCATAAAACCTCTAAAATAAATTTGTTTATACGAATTTATAATAGAGTTCATTATCTGTCACTTCTAGTTTATTCTACTTCCTAGATTGTTATATTTTTTGTGTACATATATTGTATGCGCTTTCTTGCAGAGAGTGAAAGAAGTACGACCTTAGACACTTTAGTAGAAGGGCGGGGAGAATGGCGACCGTCTGTATTACCGGATACTGACGTGGTGAAGGCACTTGAGGCTGTGGAAGGTATGTTATATACATTTCTAAAGATAAACTTTGCTATGTACATCCTAAAGGTTCATATGATTTAATTCTATTCAATATTGCAGACGTTCAACCACAAACAAAGGACAACAAAGTTCCGTGGCGTAAAACAGAAGAGAATGAAGAAATGAGACGTCTCAGAAGGCAAAGGTCTCGGCAACATATTGAACCCCAACCACTAGTCTCCATATCTGAAGAAGAAAAACGAAAGTTACCCGACATTACAATTACAAGTGCAATTGGCGCGAATATAACTAAAGATAAAGAAAGGAATGACAAAGTTGAAATCGATTCTGATAATATAGAAACCCCACCAGCGCAAAGGAAATTCAACCCACCTCCAGATAGAGAACCATGTAGGAGATTAATTCCTTCCATACCTAATAAATTAAACGACAAAGCTGCAGCTGAAATGAAAGATCTTTGCCAAGAAATCTTAGGAGATGGACAATTTGATAGATTTTCGGCAGCTAGACGCACAAGAAGATATAAGAAAAATCCAGAACTAAGTTCGCCCGAAGAAGATAAAAAAGAACCAGCTGAATTGTTAGCAGAGACACAAGTTCTCAGACCATCCAAACTAGAAGTCCAAGCTTCATATCCTATAGAAACTCCGCAAGAAGTCAAACCTGTAGAGCCAGTTAAGGATGGCAAAGAAGTTAGACTAAAACGTTGGCAAGATAAATTAAAGAACCAAAGTACTGAGAAAACAACCAAAGAAACGAAACCGTATCTACGGGCGAGACGGCAAACTTCGATTAATCAGGAGGATGTTCAAAAAGCCATTAGAGAATTGAAATCTCCTACAGAGAATCCTACTGGAGTTTGGTCGAGGAATGTGTACAGAAAGTCATCTAATACTAAAACTGATAAAGTTCCAGAAAGGACGGTCTCCCCTAAAATTACTAAAGTGAAATCAGAGCATGAATTAAATGATGAAGGTTTTGAAGAAACACAGAGTTTGAACTCAGAAAGTGCATCACAAGGAGCATCTTCAGGATGTGTAGAATGTGATTCTCCAGTTCCGAAGTTAACAAAAACTCCAGAAATTCCAAAGAAAACAGTCACCAAAGATTTAAGGGCGTTGCCACGTACTCCGTTGGATCCAAAACGGGCTATCCCTAAGCGAACTAGCTCTTTGAGAGTTGAAAGATCAGCGTCTAGGGCATCGCTGAGAAGTTCGAGGAGCTCTTTAAACAGTTCGGCATCGGTGGCGACGGTTAAGAAAGCGCCACCAGCGCCAGTTAAACCAGCTCCGAAACCGATAGTTAGGCCTGTTAGGTTACCTGCGTCTAGGTCTTCGTCTAGTGGCAGTTCTGTTGGTACAAGACCACCTGTTAAGGCTGGTACTCCAAAAACTTCAGGGTTCATGCGACCCACGCAGGCTTCTAAAGGAAGAGGAGGCCTCACTCCACAACAATTAGTACGAGCTACAATAAAATAATACTTTAATAATGAAATTGTATTGGAAATGTAGTGCTTATGACAGTTGTTGTTTACGAGTGGAACTGTCAATTTGACAGATGCGATTTATTTCATCTGTCAGCTTTTAAAATTGGTGTAGCTTTTTTCAGTGTATCTGTAGTACCTTTACATGTATATTATGGTAACTAAAATACAGTTGCCAAAAATGAAGTTTCGTACAGCTATTTTAACTTGGCTTATAAATTTAAAGCGTCATATTAAAGTTTTGATAAATTTTCACTGAATCAGTTTGAATTCACCCAAGATTAGTTATCGTAAGAAGTGTCGTTTATGTCACTTTTACATTACCTTTTTCAAAAGTCATCTGTATAGTTTATTTGTGTAGGAACTTCTAAATTTGTACCAGTTTCTTGTATGAATATTGTCCAAAATGATATTACTATATTTTTACGACAGTATTTTTTATGTATGATAATTATTGAATTTTATAAATTTTAAAATATTCATTCATCGATCTGGATTTAAGTGCCTTTCAAATATTGTTAAACTGTAAAAGAAGTTGAAATATAAAAAATATTAGGATTTACCAATATTTTACCAGTTAGTTTATTATAAAATATTAACAAGGAAATTAAATATTATTGGATACTTCAGATACATAGGTGCTAGAATCTCATTTTTTAAATCTGAAGTCTTCAATGACTGATAATTATAGGCTAAGATTACTTAGATCTGTTAAAAACTACGGACAAAGTTTATTTTGAAATGGCTGAAACTTAAATTTTCATAATTATATCACCTGTTTTATAAAATTATTTACAGAAAAAATAAAATTACTAATTGAAATAAAAAAATAAAAGAAATCGATCGTATGACCGATTTCGTAGATGACCATCAAACTTTGTCCGTAACAAAAGACAACCCGTACGTTATAATTTAATAAGTATTATATTATATAAAATTAATTTAAATAAAAAATTGTAAAACGTAAAAATGTATGTGCCACGAATCAGTACGGGTATTTTTTATTTAAATTACGAATATATTGGGATTTTTAAATAATTATTACATTGAAAAGAGTCCATTTTCAAAAAAAAAAAAAACAATAATATTAATGTATAAGACAACACATATCTTTGTAATGGTTATATTCGCAGATGAACTTTGCGAAGTTATTAAAAAATAAATAATTTGTGTCTTGGGGTGCACGGTAATAGATTTCGTTGACGTGTTGTCTAACAACTAAACGCTCTAGTCGATAGCGTCACGGGCATTACGTCATTGATCGTATTCCTATGTACCTCCCATTCCAAATCGCGATGAAGAACTACATTTTAAAGAACATTATTTGCATTAGCAAAGTATTAATAAATTGTATATATATGTTTTGTAAACTATGTCACCGTGCCATACGTAAAATAATTTCCACAATTTTGTCTTTGTGATTAGAACTTTTAACTAGAAAATATATAAAAAAGTACGATTAAATTGTGCTACAAATTGGCAGCTTGCATTCAAGCAATGCACTGGCCTTCTCTTAATCTACCTACTCGATCGGAATAGGTGTAAAAGAGAGGGCAACAAGCTTTTCAGGTTAGGCCGATTTGTATAAAAAACAAATATTTTGGCGTCGTCATGCAAACGTAACCTTATATTTTCTTATTCGGGTGTACAGGAATATCTGTGATGTAATTTGTATTTCCCTCAAACTATGTGCATTTTTCTGGCCAAACCCTTTTCAATATTTTAGATCTTTGCTTTTTAATCATTCGCCTAGCTTTATTGTCTAATAAATGAAAAATTATATATTGGTATATTATATTATGGTATTTTTATATATAAAGCCATAAATTGAAAAAGAAAAACAAAAAATTGCGTAATTATTTCTTTAATGATTGATTTTCCTCGTAATAATTATTCAATAAAACCCATAGTCATTTTAATTTCTAATTAATTCATTGCATGTATATTAAAATATTTTTAAATACAAGGACAGTTAAATGATCTGATTTTACACGTAATTACAATTACGATCAACATTGTCACAAAATATATAAAGAAATAATGTTAAGTTTTAACACCAATGTTTTATTGTAACAGTTTATATACTAAACTAAAATACAATAAAATGTATCTATACCCATACACGAATTCGTTTTATTTCTACAATAATTTATTGTTATATGAAAGCGTAATTAAAAAATATAAATTGACAAATTCTTTATTGTATATATGCTTATATATTAGTTGTTATTAAATTTTATATAAAGGCAATATTATAAAACCTCTCAGTATTTTGATATATTTTGAAGCGGATGCAGTGACGTCGGATTATTAAAGCTCTCGCTGCATTCCTCTCTGTGACACGTAATCTCCTATGGCCACATTTTAAGGCCCGGTTTACAATTTTAATTATCTAACCACCCCTACGATAAGCTAATGAATAATTACAATATTATTTCTATCAGACACCATGCAAGGAGTTGCAAATACAACACTTTCTTTAAAATGATTATAATAAAACAAAATATATTATTAAAACACAGATTTTCTTGTACTTCATTGATTAAACAAGTTGTGACTTGATTATATTACAAAAGCCCTCCATTAACAAGCTCTTGGACTAAGTCAGTCATTTTTTTCCTGCAGGTGGCATTAGACGTGTGTACTGGTTGAACTGAAGACGATTCTGGTTTGGAGTCATTGTCCTAAAAACAAAAATAATAAAGTAAAATAGGTATTTCCGCTGAAGCGCTGATCTCGCAACGCTTTTAATTTTATGATGTTGCTTGCAACCGAACAATTTGAACTGCTATACATAGCACGAAATGCTATGTGGCTTATGTTTGTATCGGAATCAACTATCAAATTTCCTCATCCGGGAATAGTAAACGAACTACTGGATTGAAAGGTACTGGAACAAACAACACAACTTTTTCTTCCTGCCCTTATTCCAACTACGTGGGTTCGGCACAACTTGTTCTCTCCTTTACTCTCCTCTGTTAGCTGTCACCTCAACATTCACACTCTTTTTCATCATATCATCTTCTACACAATCCAGCTTTTCTTTGGTCTACCTCTCCTCTTGTATCCATCCACACACATTTCTAGCATCCTCCATGTTATATGACGCTCCTCTCTTCGCATTATATGACCATACCAGGCCAACCTATTACTTTTGAGCTTCTCAATCACTGACGCTAATTTCTAACTTCCCCTAATATACTCATTTCTAATTTTATCCATTTTTGTAACTCCGCTCATCCATCTCAGCATTCGCATCTCTGCTGCATGCAATAACCTTTCATCTTTCCCCTTTGTGTCCCAGCATTCTGATCAACACAATATGACAGGTCTTATTACGATTTTATAAATTTTACGTTTAAGTCTAAACGGCACTTGTGGATCGCAAATACAACTAGTACGTGTGATAAACTAAGCTTTGACTACTCTCTATCTATACTAATATTATAAATTTAAAAAGTTTATCTTCTCTAATTTCTAAGAATAATAAAACTGCTTTATCTCAAGCGTCAGTAATATAGTTCTGTTTAGTCAACTCATAGTAATATAGTTCCTCTTTAAGTGATTTCTACATGTAGGGGTGGAATAAGATTACAAACCCCTTCGACCGGGGGCAGTCTGTCGTGATAGATGACAAAACAACCCTAGCTAGATGGTACATTTCAAGCCCGTCTTAATGACAACCACCTCTGGTCTCTGGTTTCGGCATATGTGATTATGTTCCAGTTCCCCTACGCGGACGGTAGCGGTTCCTAGGGCGCCGCTGCCATTCATAGGCGATGGTATATCAAGTGGCTACTAAGTAGACCGTCATCCTGTCTGCTGTCCCTCAATTATAAAAATGTTAAGGCAAAATGGTTTGAAATTTTAGTAGCAATAAAAATGTTCAAACATAAATAATAATACAAACCGCAGGGGTATATAAATTTGGAGCTTCGTTGCTATCACACATCATGATGGGGTACATGTCGATGGCCATCCCCAAACCAAGTTTTCCACAACGCCTGAATTCTTCTTGTATTCTGTTGATAAGGTTTGAAACAAGATTCTATTGAGGATATGATAATATAAATGTAGGGACATCATTCAGAGCCTGGCCCAAAGGCTATAGTGGAGGAAAACATTGTAATAGAACCTGCACCGCTATTACCGGTGTGACTGTACCATAAGCCAGCTCAAAGCCCGGTTACTACTAAGCAGTAACCGTTGCTTATGCATGTGCGACACTAGAGCAACGCAAACACGTTGCTATTTGCATAGGGGTACTAGAACCTGAGTCACTAATGCCGGAATACAACACAAGGTTATTATGGCGGTATACTAGTCTATACTAGTGGTGGTTGCTAGGGTTGTTTTGTCGCCTTGTCAACGACAGGCCGACCCGAGCTGCAGGGGTCAGTATTACTCTGTCTTTGCACACAGAAAATCTACGGCTTTCAAGATAACGCCTCCTGCCAGTGAACCTAATAAAAAAACGTAAGATTCTCCTCTTGCAGTCGGGCGATTAAACGCCAGTGATTGTACTCAGAAGCAGATTTTGGGTTCAAAATGAAAGCTTTCCATGCAACCAGATAAATTTCTGATGGTGATGATCCATACACAATCGACCTTGACTTCCTTGAACAATTTGATGGCTTAAAAAGCCAAATTGCTCGAGAGCACTTTTTAATATACTCACAGTTCATACAGAACATGTCGATCTAATAGTTCACTGTGAATCATAGTCTCCTTCTCACTCATCTCTGCCAGCCTCCCGCGAAGTTCGTCAGCATAGTATTGTAATAGAGAAGTTTGGTGTTCTGCTCTCTGTTGGCGGTCCATGCAAAGGTATATCATGTATACCAGATCAGCAGCGGGAGATGCGTATCTTACTAGCTGGAAGTCTACAAGGTACATCTGCGGAGAATGATGTAATATATAATAATCTTTCAGGCTCGAATAATCACAAGGAATTTGTAGATTGGAGAAAGAAAGTAATCGATAATCAGATTGGTTTAGAGAGAGGTTTAGGTGTTCTGTTTCGCAAAGGCAGTGTAGGCAATCTTATACCTCAATGTACGAGTGTATGTACGAGTACGTAAAATGATGTTCGGTATCGAGAGTGTAATTACTGCAACACAAATGCACGACCACTTACCTCTGTCTTCGTGCTGCTGGGGCTCTTCGATTATGGCTGTAGAAGGCACTGGCACGAACTACTTTCGATTGCGCTAGTTAATTTCTTGAAATATTGAAATAGAACAACGGAAATCGACGCGACGCGTGCGCAGCGTATATTTTGAATCGAGAGATGGCAGCGTCGTCGTAGAATAGGGGGGGCAATGCATTTGCTTGTATACGATTAACTCGATACTAGGAAATATTCGCGGTAAATTGATTGTGCTAAATACGCAACAAATGACTTTATTACGATATTATTTATTGTTTACGAAATCACACATATGGAAAAACACAAATACCTCATCGCACTTTTATTAATGCTGTTCATTCATTCGTATAAATTATGAGTATAGAATTTACAGGTTTTACAAGTGCAAAAACGAATATACGACAAAAAGAATTTATCTGTGCAGGGGCGGAGAAAGAATACTAACCTCTGCGACCGGGGTCGGCCTGTCGTAAAAGGCGACAAAACAACCCACCCTAGCTACGTGGTAGGGCCCCAAGCCCGTCTAGACGGCGACCACCTTTGGTCTTAAGTATGCCGCCATAATAACCTTGTGTTGTGTTCCTGCATTAGTGATGCAAGTTCCTGTACCCTTATGGGACAGCAGCGTATTCGCGATGCCACTGGCGTTGCGGGCACCCATAGGCGACGGTAACTGCTAAATTCTAAACGGGCCGTCAGCCTGTTTGCTGTTCCACAGCAATAAAAAAAAAGAAACACAAGATTCAACAAGTACTAATTTGAAAATAATGCTCCCTAACTATCATAACCAACAGGGTTTTCACTAACGTTTCTCATTCCATTCGATTTACATACCTAATAACATCTTTAATTCTAGATCCAGCAAATGATGCTTTACCTTTATTTGTATTTCATTCGTAAGAAACAACAAGGATATTTTGACACAATATATTTGCAAAAACAATATCACATTTAAGGTTTATTGTCCATAAGCGTGTCAATCCCTCATGCGACTGGAATCTAAACCAAATCATATTATTTGGTAAATATTTTTTAAATAGATAGGAGTGCGGCTAGCCCTCAGCAACTACCTGCTTAGTATAAGTTAATTATATCTTACCTCAGCGATTTCTCCATCTACGTATCGAAACAGAAAATTGTTAGTCCAACAATCTCCATGGCAAACGACAGCCAGTGGCTCTTGTGGTGTTACCAAGTCTACCATCGTTTGAAAGAACGTCTTCTCATTACAAAATTCCTTAAATTTATTGAGATAGACATCTTTTTCTGGTGAATATTGAAGTTCTTCTTCTACCATTGTTATTGCATTGTCGATCGCTTCATGATAATAATCTTTGTAGTAATCGTCGTTTTCTGATATAAATAAGACTGAAACATTAATATCTTTATTGTTTATTTATTTCTTTACTATGTAATAAATAGCTTTTACGTGTATTCAATACTGAATTGGGGTTAAAGTAAATTGTGTGGAAATATATTGCCACGCAAAACAAATAAAGTA
The DNA here is from genome assembly GCA_963693495.1 of Malacosoma neustria. Taxonomy (NCBI): domain Eukaryota; kingdom Metazoa; phylum Arthropoda; class Insecta; order Lepidoptera; family Lasiocampidae; genus Malacosoma; species Malacosoma neustria. Next base: position 15,802,524 of record OY856390.1, read on the forward strand.
TTTGCTATAAAAAAATGGTCTGGGTTCGGCCTGTCTTAAAAGGTCACAAAACAACCCAAGCTATGTGGTAGAGCCTCAAGCCCGTCTGGATGGCAACCACTCTCCGTCAATTATGACGGGATATTGATCCTTGTGTTATGTTCCGGAGACCCAGGTTCCTGTACTCCTAAGCGAACTGCAGCGTGTCCGCGGTACCCCTAGCGTCGCAAACATCCATAGCCGACGGTAACTGCGCACTATTAAGAGGGCAGTCAGACAGATTGCTTGTCTTCAGCAATAAAAAAATACTAACCTTCGTTAATCCCATCCTTATTGATCAGTTTATAGAAGTCTTCCGGATCATAGCACTTCATTGCCAGTGATATCGCGTGGAATTGAGCCAGATGCTTCAAAACAACATAAGCCTGTTCGATCGTCAAACTCTGCCTTCGATCAAGCATCGAAAATCCTTGACGCTTCAAATCCTTCAACACCACGCAATCATTCCTTGCCAAATAACACTTCGGGATCTGCACAAATGGGCGTTTCAGTTTCTCCCACCGCTTTTGAAAACTGCACATAGCTGGCCAAATTTTATTATAAAAGGCCACTTCGTTGCAAAATAATTCTTCGCTTTTGTACATTTCCCGCCTCGTTATGCTCTCTGGGAGACATTTATGGATTATAGAAGATTCCCATGGAGTCTCCTTTACGTACGAGCCATCTGCTACTATATGTTTCTGGGTCCCTTTGAGAGTGATGCGGTATACCATTGAGGTGTAATTGTCACCACGTTTCGAACCAGGAGCTCCCTGAAAGTACATATTAATTATTACACACATTTCTTTTAATCCAGTTACGCGTCATAAACATCGATGAACATTCTCTGAAGCGATTCAGTATGAAACTATAAAAGATTATTTAATTTAGATTTATTTGTATATGACGTTTGTAGTGTAAATAATAGATGAAGTTCCAAAGCATTAAACTTGATTAAAATGCAAAATAATCAGTTTCCTATCAGCAAAAATTTAGATCTATTTTACGTTGTCACACCTAAGTATCTAAATACTTCAGATATATTTAGTTAAACAATATTCCCAGCGGTGAGTGTAACAGAACCTAATGTCCCCCTAATTGGCGATATCCGAATCAAGCAAAATTGCGCAAGCTCAGTCCCCTGTATCAAATTACGGCCATGGTCGGTATATATACATATAGTGGTCTCGTAACTTCGTGAAGAGATAGATTTATATTTTTATTATTTAACTACTACTTTAGAGCTGGATGACAGAAAAAAATGAATAAGAAATATTATAACAATTTACAGAAACCCTGAAAAGTTTTTATCTCAGTAAATCTACTTATATAACTTTAAAGAAACTTAGTTAACTTAGCTAAGCTAATGTGCGTAGAGTACCACATGAGGCTCTAGACGCTTTTATATGTAACGTTTCATTTAATGACATTAATAGAGGTCCAGCAGGTATAACGCAAGTTCGGTTTTTCTATCGGCGCTTATGCCTCCCCAAACCGTTCATGAACCGCCACCGTAACCGACTCTTTCTTCAATACTGCGCTGTGCAAAATGCTCTCCTCTCTTCGATATACCTTCTTTCTTCTATCATTACCATATAGCATGATATTACTCTCGTCAGAAAAGAGAACTTTGTTCCAGTGCAAAGTTGAGGCGCGTTTTTCGGTGGTCTACCGTCAATTTTGGGCAATTAGCTGGTTTATGTGGTTTCATGCCACGCTCCGCCAATCTTCTTCTTATGGTAGAATCGCTTACAGTCAATCCTTGAACCTCACGGAGCCGCTACTGCAGTTGAATAGAGTTAAAGTGGCGGTTTCTTAGAGAAACTGACACAATATACCGATCATCTTGCTCAGAAGTGACTCGATGTCTACCAGATCGTGGACGGCGAGTAAACATACCAGTCTTCCGATAACGCTGATACATTCTATTGACAGCAGAGAGGCCTAGAGGCTTTAATCGTGCAGCCACAACACGCTGACTATGCCCTGCATCTAGCAACACCACAACTTGGGCGGCTTCTATGGGCGAGGTATCCATATTTTTTAAGAAATGATCTCTTTGGTAGGATGTCACAGAGCTTAGTTAACAATCACGCTCAGCACAGTTCAGAGGTCATTTAAAAAAACGATAATTTAAGGGAAAAAAATGAGATTTAGTGCAGAAATTCCGACGGAATATACATTGAAAACAACCTCTACATTCATTTATTTGATGAAAATTCGAAAATTTAAATTCAAACTTGGAATTCTGGTACACCATTGTGTAGACTAAACTGCCAGCTATTTATTGGCGTATTTTTGTTAACGATATCAATCCTCTTTTTCATTTAAATTCCGTCTGAATAATACTTGCTGTAGTGTTTCGATTTTTTTGATGAGAAGTACCTATTCATACATTAATTGATAAAATTTCGAATTTGTCAGTCTTATTACATGATGTAGGGCAAAAGTAAATCTCGATGCTTCTTCTTTGGCGTTACACTCTTGCCAGAGTGGTCGTGGCCGTCACGTTGAGGTTTTTGTAGCCGGTTTTACAATACGACGCCACTCTTCGCGAATTGCCGCTCTCCTTGTGCATTCGTGCAGAGGAACGTCGACGGCGCTTTTCACTTGGTCCGTCCACCTCATCGGTGATCTCCTGCGTGGTCGGCTGCCTTTAACCTAATTTCGGTGCAGGGACGGAGTAATACTAAAACCTGTGACCGACTGAGACCTGTAGTAAAAGGCGACAAAACAATCCTAGCCAAGTCCCAAGCCCGTCTGGCAAATACCCGTGGTATTTAAATATGTCCTTGGGTTGTGTCCCGGCTTATGTGACGTTTCAATTACCCTACGCGGAAGACAGCGTGTTAGCGGTCCGTTAGGCTGTCTGCTGCTCAACAGCAATAAAAAAAGTTATCTAATTATTTCACAACCCTTAAAATATCCCAAATATTCACCAAGAGAAACCCTACCTCAAACGATTGTATAACAACATCAGGATGCTCCTCCTTCAGCAGGTTCTGCAGGAACTCCAATGTGATTTCACCCATGATGACAGAGCGAACTGTATGACTACTGACTCAGACTGATGTATGGGCCCAGATTGCAGCCGGAACAATTTAATATACTGTGCTCACATTATAGATGGGATTATGGGACATTTTTTTCTGTATTTATTAATTTATTGAAGAGCACAACAAAATATAAAACCACATAGTTTGACGACCTCCGTGGCACAACGGCTAACACACTTCGCTACGTTTGCGGATGTCATGGGTTCAATTCCCGTCTGGCGTCTGGGTGTTTCTGTATATTAAGTGTTTATTTAAAAAAAAATGTATTTAAGTGTATCATTTGTCTACCCAGAACACAAGTGCTATACTACTTATTTTGGGACTAGATGGCGCTGTGTGTGTTGTCCCAGTAAAAAAAAGAATTATTGGCACAAACAAACTACGAGTTACTACTCGTTGTTGCTACTGCAATAATAGAGAATCAACGTATATGTATAATGTATAAGCAATCTGGCTCTCCTTTTCTGAGGTAGTCATTTTGAATTTTATTTCTTTCTACTTTTTTTATCTATCCGGAATTAAAAAAACCTTTTTTTTATTAATATGCATAGATTATTGGAATGTATGTATGTTGGAATAAAACCAACGGGAAAACAATCAGCAGATACGACCTATTGAGTTTTGTAAATTAAGGGTGTGTAAACCCCCTTTCAGCTTTCAAAATGAGAGAGAGGAAAACAAGAAAAAGAATGAGTTACCGAGATCCACTTACCAAACCATTCAGGCTAACCCTATGAACTAGTCCAGATAAAGAGCTTCAGATTATAAAATTTATAAATAACGTCTGATCAGCATTACCGCCGCATTAAGTTCCCACCAGTCACCGTCAACAGATTATTTTACACTTGATCCAGTTTACGTACCTCACCGGAAAGCAAAGAGACTTGCTAGTAATGTATGCTGTATATAAAACGAAATTTTCATCTTCTTTTAAGTGTTGCATCCGATGATAACACTTCGAAAATCAAGCTACATTACTAAGTATTACCCTAAATGAATTTTGCTTGAGTATTAGCAGGAATAATATTTAATGACAACTCAGAGGATTAATTTTAGTTCACCGGAAACAACTAGGATGAAATAAATATTAAAAAAATCTGATAAAAGTAAAAGAAATAATTCTTCCATAGGTACTACCTACCCCATACACGTTATCTTATAATTTAATATCGAAATATTGTCCGATATAAACTTTACTTGTGGTCATAATAGCTGTAGGGACGATTATTGAATTGTTATAACCCACCGTTGCAGACATTGGATAATAGGTATGTTATACGAGTATACTACACATTGCTCATTCATCACTATCCCACAACTTGAGCACTTTTGTGGTACACTTTACTGTAAAACTATCATGCCTATAGATTGCTATAACATAGTAATTTAACTTTATATCTAGATGTTTTATCTGACAAAAAATTATAGTTATATAACAATTAAAAAAAATGAACATTATCAATTTTGTATCTATTCATTGAATAGCATGTTATTGTTACTACTACGCCATCTGTTAGAAAACCAAATAGTTAACTGCAACACAGTAGATAATCTACATAATACTAGACGACACCACTAGAATGAGAAAATAAAATAAATTAAAGATTATGAAAAATTAATGACACGGAGTATACAATTATTAAGAATGAACAAGCGTATTTTTTACGCTTTTAATACATAAAGACCTTTAACTCTAATTAAGCCGTCGCGTCTAGCCAGCTTTTAAAATCGTTTGTATTTGTTAAAAAATACAAACATTTTAAAGATACTTACTCTAAAAATACATTAATAATGTAAATAACCTTGTTTTCCAATTACAGCATTATAGCGCATAATGTGAATTCAATTTCATTTTAGAATTCGAATCTATATTCTATCTATTTTTTTTCAACACAGAACTTAGCGCACTCTGCTGGTGCATTCGAAAATTATTTCACGTAACAAATAACCGCATAATTCAGCATTGTGCGCCACTGATTCGTATTATGCTCTGTAATTGGAAAACAAGGTAATTAATTATTAACATAACACATTTAATATTTTCATAAATCCTTGCCGTAATATTCAGGAATCGGCATCATAGATACGATTTATGACTGCTCTTTGATTACCGTAATCTAAGGTGATCGACTAAATTGAACAAAAAAATATATCGTATAATCTATGGAACGCACCAACTTGTAAACCATAGATTTAGTAGAAGCCCCACAAAAATAAACGTCAATCAACAGAATTCAACTTCAACCAAATGAAATCATAACTCTGAGACGTTAATGTCTAAAATCTTTGATTTCTAGGACGTGCGGGAATCCCCGTTATAATCGTTTGTACTGTACCTATTGTGATTCTCTCATTGCTTCATTTGCTTCTTTGGTTTGCTGTATGTTACGATCTATCAGTGAAAGTTATTTCAGGAAGATTTCTATAAGTTTTACTTAATTGAAAATGAGTGTTATTGAGTGTGACAATGACGACGGTTTACCTCCGCCGCAAAAAAAGGTAAAAAGTAAACATATAACAGAAATAAAAGCAATGGGAAAGTGATGAAACGTTTAAGAACCAGAAGTACTGGAAGTATTCAAAATCTATATGGTGAAGAGTAAAGTAAATTTAAATGTAGTATACGCATAGTGCATACGCCAATTGTATTTTTTTTATTATTTTTAACTTTGCAAAATAAACATTTTGTACAATACGGCATTTTTCTTAATTTGCCCTACAAATCCGCCAATTTTATAATTTAAATACGGCAACCCTAAATTTGTCAGGAACAACACTGGAACCTAAGGACAAAGTGGCTTATGTTACTGGTGAGATTAAAAGTAAATTAAGTAAAACCATATAAGATTGACAGTGTAGAGGTGACATTTTTTGCGCAAATGACAAATGACATAATTGACATTAAAAGAGTTTCTGCGGGAAAAATCTAAGAAGAAGGAATACTTTTACCAATTAAATTTAAAAATACTGGCTTAGAACAATTTTATTTTGTATTTAAAAAGTCAATTTTAATAGTCTGTTGTGATTTATCGTCCGTATTAGGAACTAAGTAGTAAACTAAAAATGCCTGTGGATCAAATACAATATTCGGAGAGATACACTGATGACGTCTATGAATATAGGTAATATTTAGATTATTGCAGATTTTTAATAAATTTTGATTAATGATTTATTTTCCAAGCAACTAAATAAATGTAACAGCCTAATGAAATAGTAATTTATTTCAATTGATGTTTTTCTAAGGTAATTTGTGTAACAATATGTTATTGATGTTATTCAGTCTCGGAAAAAAACGTCTGCTTATATTTTCCATTGATAACGCTTACGTGTATAAAATCAATATCGCAATTGAACTGTTACTTTGTGGGTTAATTAGTAGTTAATATGTGTTATTTGCAGTTACATTATTTCATGCGATATTAAATTATTGAAAGTGAAAAGATTAAGTAAAATATGTTGCGGCATATTCATAGACCAGGAGTGGCTGCTATCCAGATAAGCTTAGGGCCCTACCATCTAGCTAGGGTTGTTTTATCACCTTCTATGACAGGCCAATCTCTGCTACAGGGGTCAGTATTCTTACTCAGCCCCTGCATGGAAAACATGAAGTTAACATATACAAAGACTCTTGTTTCCTTTAATTCCAGACATGTGATCCTGCCTCCAGACATAGCTCGTCTAGTGCCCAAATCACACCTAATGACTGAGACAGAATGGCGAAATCTCGGTGTCCAGCAAAGTCCTGGCTGGTTGCACTTCATGGTGCATAACCCGGAGCCCCATGTTCTCCTGTTTCGGCGGCCAAGAACTGATATACCTATTCAAGTCAATGGATTAGATAACAATACTAGTTCAACAGTTAAAGTTTGATTGTGATATTTTTTTTTGTAATTATAGGCTGATGTTTCAATTAATTATATGATAAATTTAAAATGTTAGTTGATGATTAGGATCCATTATTTAGGGAATGTACACATACCATATGACCTATTTATGGCAAATTTTTACCCCCCCAGTCCTTCCCTTGCTGAGCATTCATAGTATATGGGTATATGAAAATAATCCTCTTTTTTTTCACTTAGTAATTCATAAATACGGTTTCAATCACTTTTATAAACAGAAAGTTAAAAACAAAATGACCCTATCTAAATATAATGCTTACCGCATGATGTCAGAAGTCTTCTTCTTTGGTGTTACACTCTTGCCAGAGCGGTCGTGGCCGTCACGTTGATGTTTTTGTAGCCTGTTTTACAATACGACGCCATTCTTCGCGAATTGCCGCTCTCCTTGTGCATTCGTGCAAAGGAACGTCGACGGCGCCTTTCACTTGGTCCGTCCACCTCATTGGTGATCTCCCGCGTGGTCGGGTGCCTTCAACCTTACCCTGCACTAACAGGCATTCGATGGATTCGCCTCCGCGCCGTGATACGTGTCCAAAGAATGAGGATGTGAGCCTGCACTGTGTTTGATAGCCTCTGATTGATGCCCAGCTCTCGAAGAATAGACTTGTTGGTTCGGAATTCCGTCCACGATATACCAAGCATTCTTCTCCAGCACCACATCTCAAGAGCATCAATCCGTTTTTTCTCACTTTTTCGTAGGGTCCATGTCTCCGCAGCATAAAGAAATATGGGGAATATGAGAGCCCTGAAAAGTCTGGTTTTGGTGGCTTTGGTGATGTTTCAATTCCTCCATATTTTCTTCAGCTTATCCATAGCTGATTTGGAGATTGCCATGCGTCGCTTGATTTCGTTTATGCAGCCGCCACTATTCGATATCAATGCACTGAGGTATATATATGATTGCACCACCTCACAACCCGCTATTTGTGTAACCTGTGGCTAGTTGTTGTTTGCACGATCGACAATCATCATCTTAGTCTTGCGGAGATTTATTTTGAGACCAAAATCAAGGCTGACATGTTCCATTCTGTGTAGGAGCTCTTCCATGTGTTCAACACTACTCGCAAAAAGTGTGGTATCGTCTGCGTATCGTAGGTTTGATATTCGCATACCTCTGATGGTGACACCGTCAGCCCAATCTTCAAGAGCAATCCTCATTATTAATTCTGTGTAGATGTTAAACAGTAACGGAGAAATTATACATCCTTGTCGTACTCCCGCACTGGTGTGAAAATCGCTGGACAGAACCTCGTCTGTTCTTACTGAGGCCGTCTCGTTTTCGTAAAGGCGTCTAAGTAGTGTAACCAGGTGTTTTGGAGTACCCATATCCAAGAGCGTGCCCCAGAGGGATTTCTCGATTATCTGGCGCACATTTAGAATCTCCTCGCGGGTGCCCTTACCCTTCACGAAACCAGACTGTTCAGGCGCTATTGATGTCAGAAGTGCATCTATGTATACCTATTGTTACAAGTATCGCGCTATATTTGATATTATGATTATATAATATCAAATATGCCACATTTATATGATATGATGATATAGCTTGAAAAAGCGCGAGATTTTCTATAGGAATATGAGTATGTGACAAAAACCTAAGCCAAAGTGACCAAGTGTGATGGAAGAGGGGTGGTCTTCCATCCCCCCTTGAAAGGACACAATATGAGCACATTTCGTTATTTATTTTTACATGCCCTTAAGTTACAAGAAAAAACTGAAATAATAATAATAATATTTTGTGAAAATTCACACAGCGTCATCTATTCCCAAACTAAGTAGCACTTGTGTTATGGGCCCTAGACAACTGATATACTACTTATATACTTTTTTTTTGTAAATAAATACATATTGTACATAAACACCCAGACGCGAGACGGGAATCGAACCCGTGACGTCCGCAACCGTACCGATCTTTCATACGGTTGAGGTTTTTCACAGTATTTTTGAATTGATTTGAAATTTGACTAATTTGAAAATTCAATGAAATGAAAAAGGGACACCAAGAAGCGACAAACATATTCATAAATCAAATCTTTGTCTTGTCTTTGTTCGGGCTTTCATAGCTCTTAAACACTAATATACGAAATGTAATATTTTGCATTAAAATATAAAATAATTTTTGAGATACTTTATCTCATAGACTACTTTTCTGAAGTTTCACTTCTGTTGTCTGAATGGCACATTTGCACTTTTTTATATTGATGCCATCTTGCATATATGTGATTTCAAGTCATAGCATTGACTTAAGTTGCACTAAATTAATGTATTAATAGGATTTCAGAATATATCAGGTTTCTGATTAATTTGTGTTAAGTCTACTAGGAGTAGTTTTTAATTTTATGTTACTGTGAATTGGTAGCTTGAATAATTAAATTTTGCGAATGCGAAATAATATTCGCATTCTGTCTGATTTATTAATAAAATTGAAATTATTAATTAAAATATTTAATTGTCAAATACTGACAGAGTGCCCAAGTGTATTCTTATCATAAAATAATATATACAGATAAGCCTATTGACGATGACAGAGCTAAAATACTCATAATAATAAATTGTATTAATTTTGCCCATCTTATCTATCCCAGTACAGTTTTAAGTATATTCTGCTTCGCACCCGCAGGTTGACCTGCGGCTCCGCTCTTGTCAACCAAACAAACGCTATGTAATCTTAATGATTCATTTCTAGTGTTGGCTTCCGTGCGCTCGCTAGCCCAGGTGCATTCCTTGAAGCCCCGGGTAAAGACGTCCCTGTATATTATTTACTTGGAGTTTATAAGGATTACTTATTAAAAAATGTTCATTTTGTAGCATTTGCTTCAAAAACTGCTTAAGGGTGCTGCTAACATATTTAAAATCAATAAATTTATTAAAATTATATTTGAAAAATATATGTAGCTATTTATGTACCTTTATAAATTATAGTTGCTACCGGAGGGAGGAGGGAGTCTTAAAGGATATACTGTAATTTTTATGATCTAAGATTTATATCATAAATTATTACAGTCATAATATAAAATTGATTTGATATAGAGACTAATGATATCTATCAGGTTTGACATCACATTTTGTAAGGCTTGTTTAGGGGTTTGTAAACTACCCTCCAGTACTTGATGTAAGTTTTTAAGTTCTCTGCATGTTAATAAAGATTTTTATGAAGTATTTGTTTTTTTTTCCTCTATAGTAAAGTTTGTTACTCAGTAAAATAAAAATGGCTACAATAAAAATAGCCAGTCCACATTTCAGTAAGTATATTATATGTATATGCTTGTGTCGCTCTAGCACCGTCACGTTTCTTTCTAGCACTTTCACTGCGGAACAGGCCCATGTCGGCCTGCCGCGGTGCTTCAGCTGGTACGGACGAAGAAAACTATGTCCCTCTCGCTTGTGCGGAACAATTATCTCAGGTGTTTGTAAGATTTCGACAGGCACGAATATTAATTTCAGCTTGTAGTCAAAATTGTAGGTGTTCCCATGAAAAAATCACGGCAGACCCTTTTGGGCCTACCACGCATTCACGGTGAAATACATCCGTTCAATGCGGCAGTGGGCCTATTTCGGCCCGCCGTCCCAACAGGCAGCCGGCGACCTGATGTCGCATAAAGCGCCAGTTAGTGTTGTGCCATGACGTAGCGTTTGTTTGATATAATCAACGATGGGAAGTATAGGTCTACCAGGATCTGATGGCAAAAAGGGAAAAAAGAAATTGACGCTAGCAATACTGGGGAAATTGGAGTAAAACGTTTTGATACTTATATTTCCTTAAAGCGGCTGATTCTGTGTGTGATACATGCAAATATAAAAATTTATCCAATGATCAAGGATAATTTTTGAAAATCTTACTGTGGTGAATGTGAGGTTCAAAATTTAGATGAAAACTCAAATTACTCTGTTCATGAGTTTATTAATTAATTATAAGCTATCAAAACTTGAAAATGGTTCCAAATACTGCACATCCATAAAAAAGTCTTCATCGGAAGAGGAAGACGATGAAGATGCAGTATTTATGATAAACCTTTCCTCCTGCATCTCAATTAATCGATCTTGTTCTATGAACTGATTTTCAATTATTAAGACATGTTCACAAGATTTTCGCCATTCATCGATCCCTATTTGAGAGAAAGCTTCTTCTGTTAAAGATTTTATATCACTTGCAGGTCTATTGACGTTTTTACCCGCAACTTTTTGTTTCATTATTCCCCAGATTAATTCTATGGGGTTTAACGTACAATGATATGGTGGGAGCCTCAAGACTTCGTGGCCGTGTGATTTTAAAATCTCATCTATGTGATATTTAGGTTCAGACTTATGATTTTTCACTGCTTCCAGTAATTGACATTTACGCCAATTATCGTCGTAAGGGATATTGTTTGATTGAAGCCATTCTTTTATAACAGCAATACGGTCGGCTTGTGTAGGCGGTTTGTTTAATTGTATAGAATGGTACTTGGCGTTGTCCATGACAATTAGAGAAGGTTTTGTAAGGTTGGGAATCAACTTCTCCGTAACCCATTTTGTAAAGTTATCTTTATTCATATCATGGTGGTAGTCAGCAGATGTACTCTTCGATCTATACACCAAACAACAGTTTGGCACAAAACCATTTTCTCCACCAGCATGTACAATGATCCATCTAGGCCCTGCCGAAATACTTTTAGATGGTCCTCGAATATCTTTATTTTGCCAGCATTTGTTCACTGAACATGAACCGTGTATGTAGGTTTCATCTAAATAAACCACATCTAGCTTATCATCGGCTTCTCGATTATTTTGCATACGTTCCAAATACTTAAATCTGTGTATCTTTATGTCATGTCGCTCCATTAAAATAGTCCTTTTTGATTGGCACTTCACGAATTCGAATCCGATGTCTTTTAAAATAAGTCTGAAGACAAAATGAAATTGTTATTTTTAGATTACTATGTTTTTAGATTATATTCAAACTGAAAGAAAATGAAATTCATTTTTGTTACCTTAATGATTCTCTTCCTCCATTGAAATTGATTTCCTCCCGAAGAATTTGTAGCAATTTCATGACAGTAGGTATTTCTTTTCGTACTCATTTATATTGTTTCTGATCAATCAATCAAACCAAACCAAAAACAATTCCTCGAAATTTCAGTTGACAGTTGACATTTTTTTTTTGTTGCCATATGAAAATCGCTATTTTTTAAACTTTTTTTTGCCATCAGATCCTGGTAGACCTATAATAAAAGAAAAATAGAGTGATTCACCCTGCAGTTACTGATAATGACAGCAGTGAAGAAATGTTTTCCAATAAGAAAAATAAAAAGGATTTAGAAAGAAATCAGCATGGAAAACTAAGTAAAAGTTTTGTTTACTACCTACACATATCAACATAAAGTGTTCTTAGATATGTTTAATTAAAATCAATTCAGCCGTTTGTAGATTATCAGCTTTTTCTAGTTGATGAAAGGACCTGGGATATTGTCGAGGGAGTTTTAAATTTTTAATTTATAGTTATTATAAATTAAGTTCATGAAGAAACCTTAAAATATGGTTTAGAAAAGTGGGTATGGAATATTTGTTTGGTGTGGCATTAGTAAACGCTTGGATCACACACAACATGAAAAATGAGGCTTCAAAAAAAGAATTTACACAGACATTAATGCAATTATTAACTGGAAAAAGAATATGCCCTGATAGTAAGTATAACGACGTGTAACATAACTGTAGGTCATTGTTGAATGCGAGTCCTACATTTCCCGTGTCAACGACGTTCCAATCTGTAATAGGTAACTACTGTCACTGTCATTATTTTTGAACACATTGCCAGTGTTTCGGTGGCTGTGCATGAGCAAAATAATTCACCAAGAAGAAAAGAAAGATATATATCTTTTGGATATAAAGATTTATATCATTCTTTTATATCTTTAACTCTTTATTTTACCGTGAATAATATCAATTGCAGACAAGATGAGTTAGAGATATTAACTCTTTTTTTTTTAATTTAAATATTAAAACTGAAACAGCGGTCTGATTTCCCTTTATACTTGATAGGCTTAGGACTGTCCACCTAGTTACAAAAGTCCGAATAAGTTAAATAAATCTATTTTTTATTAATCTTTTGGAACTAGGCTCGCGTAATACCGTAAACTAAATACAAATTTTAACAATATACGAAACAATTACAATAATTTATCTATTGCAAAAAACAAGATGCTTTGCTAAGCTGAAGCTGCTCAAAACTAAACTGAGTAAAGTAAAACAATATCGTCGTGATCGTAGAATAACGTCGGATTTGAAAAAAATCCAAAATTCACTTTTTACCATATTTGGATACTACATTGTCTAAATATTATTGCTACATTAAAAAAAAAATTACATATATTTTAGATTTCAAATTAAGCAGTCGGTAAAGTGACGCTTATGATAGATTCTCATAGTAAAATGACGCTTGTGTATTTTTAAAATGGCTGTCCTGTAAAGTTGAATATATGTCAGATCCGTCACTATTCTACGACTACGACGATATTTTTAAACATGTGTTTGATTTACACGTATATTCAAACAAATTTAAACGATAACATCATAGCAATACGATTTATATTGGCTTGCTACTCATTCTATTATAAAAAATACGCGTTGCACCCGGCTAATCATTCTGTCTCGTTTCTTATCGATCTACTCAGTGTGAAGTGAGATATGTTATGAAATGTATCGAAATATTATGTACTGTAAAGATAAAGATACAATTTGAGTACAAGAGATATAGAGATAAAATAACTCTTCATTTGGGATATATATCTACATAGACATTGCAGATAAATTGCAGGAGTGTCGGCTCCGTTGGTATGGCCATGTTTTACGGCAACCGGGTGCTTACGTGGGAAACAAATGTCTGGCCATGCCGCCTCCGCCGGGCCTCGGCAGGAGGGGTAGACCCAAAAAGTGCTGGCTTGACGTCGTAAAGGGTGATATGCGTGCCAATGGGCTCACTACCAGGGATGCTGAAGATCGCGCGAAGTGGAGTAGAAAAAGTCGGAAAGCGGACCCCGGGCACCGAAACGAAAGTTTGGGTGGCAACCGGGACTAACGCTAGGATGATGATGATGATGATTTGGTATATATCTTTTGAGTTTTTCTATCCTGAATCCTGAGTTACACAGTATTACTGTGCATGGTCTTCGTGCATGCGCTTCGGTCTGACTCCGTTTATATTTTTTTCTGCGAGCAATGTATGGCGTTTTTGCATTAATGCTTCTATTATGGTATGTTATGGTACTCTGTTTACTTACTCAATAACCCATGATACGAGTTGTAATTTCGGCTAGGTTAGCTGTATTTATCATGAACATAAATAACGCTTTACGTGGTCTACGTGATTGCACAAAATACGCATTAGGCCCTGTTCCCACTATATTATACACTAGATAGGTGATTTACCCAGCCCGGTAGGGCTGTTGGAAGGACTAGTAGTGGTACAAGTTGATCGGAATTCAATTTGAATCTATACTCACGTATTCTCAATACCAAGCCCAGAGAACGATCAAGCCGATAATGCTGAGGTCTAACACTTACACACCCCCGTGAATGAGCTAAAATGAAGGTAGGGCTGTGCTCCGCAAGAATGCGGGTAGTTATTATGATTTCGGCAAACGCGTACATGATGGCGGTGCGGGGCGAGGTAGCGTGAAATTACGCGCGACGAAAAGCAAAGAATGTAATTAAGTAGCACAATTATTATTATAAGGATAGGCTGCTAGAAAGGTGCAATATATCAAAATAGGGTGCTACGAGAGACTGCGGAGAACCTATAATAGACCCAAACAAAAGTAAAAAAAATATGCAGGAAATGCAACCAAAATTGCATGATAATTATGTTTTAAAGAGGCATAAGTAAATAAAACACTTTTTTCATTTCATTTACGATAATTTTGTTTTATTTTCAATATCCCCTTATTTTTCTGTCCCATCACTACTAAAAATACTTTATAATGCGGTTCAGGTCGACATCGGTCGTCATGCCGCTTTCCCTGGCTTGTTTCTCATTTCCTGTTTGGTAGATCCCGGGGCGAATCGAACTTAGAAAGTTGGGTTATTCTAACAGTACAAAGTCATGTTTTCGCAAAATTATAGCATTTTAATCTACCCTAGAGCTGGTTGGTGGGTCGAGAAAGACCTACCACGCACTGGCAGAAATATCGTTGGGGGCGCATTACGACCCGCCGCCGCACCTAATGAAGGTTTCGGAAGGATTTTCCTTGCCGCAGCCAAGGTGCTAGTCGCCTTAACTACTTAATGAAGGTCATGTCTAGTCTGTTGGATCTGCCATCACTCGCCGTTATATATTTTGCCAGGTACTCCTATTTCCGCCGATCTCACGCCTGTGTTTACAAAATACACCAGTCACCTCATGCCATTTGGTCAACGCAGCAGCGTCTTTAATGGCATCGGAATCGATGATAATGAGAATGATGACAATAATAATTTCTTTTTATTGATACATCAATCTGCTGTCCTATCTATCTATAGGTTGGCGGCCCACTTAGAATTTAGCAGTTACCGTGGCCTATGGGTGTTTGTTACGCCAGTGGCATCGCGAATAAGAGTATTGTAAGCAGTAGAGACTGCTTACAGTAACTTGGTTAATAAAATATGTAGCTCGTAAACAATTTTGATCGTGTTGTTTGTGGTGTATTTTTTTTAAACTTACTACAGCGATCTGTACATGTTTAACGAGAAACAAATCGAGCCCTTTTCTGTAAGGGGTCTCACTAAGCAGTTAATGAAAAGGAACGCTTGCGCGCAGACGCTGTTAAAATATGCTTTTGAGCTATTTTTTTGCTTTATAAATTCAGAAAATGTCTTAATGAACCTCAAGTTTTTGGGAGTATTTGGGGATTTTTTTACATATGAGATGAAATGAAATAATTTTAGTACTATGCTGAATGTTTATTTGGATTTTAATTAACGTCTAAAACATTTTAAACACAGTAAAAATATACAAATAATTATAATGAAGTTACATTTCATAAAATTGCCAATATTAATAAAATATTAAGATAGAAGAAAAAATAGAACCTACTCAACCTACTAAAAGAAACAAGAAAATAAAATTATTAACAATATATTAGTTTAAAATTTAAACTTCGTTAAATTAATATAATTGTGCTTTTAATTACTTAAAAATAAACTAGCCAAATTATAATAATTTTAGAGTTACCAGTGTACAACAAAATTTACTACTGAACGTAAGTAATAAACAATATAAACCGTGATATGGTTAAATCGGAAGTCCTTATTACAAAGTTAGTTAATAACAGGTTGCTTAACATTTGTATAAAAGTCATATCTCCACTTTAAATATCTTATCTCAAAGGTAGGCAGCTCCTTAATTAGATATAGTAGACACACGTTACAAATCATAGAAATAATCTATTACGTCTCACATAAGCCGCATTAGAGTAGATAGCACGTTAATCGATATTCTTTAATATCAAATTACGATATACTAATATTAGCAGTTCAGAATTTATAAGGTATTTGAAATCATATTTACAATTCAGCGCCGATTATGTAAAGATTAATAAATAAATTTAAACAACATTATTTCGTTTAAAATAAATCGCCTTTTAGTTTTAATTGAAATATTGCTTCTCACTTTTATTTGTAATCAACAGAATAATAAATTCTAAACAACAGTTATGGACAAAAAATATATAAATTTGGTTATGTCACTGTAAAAAATTTAGTACAATGACCGGAAATTATGGCGTTTCATTTTACCATTTTTTATGTTGATAGGAACAATTTTTTCTCTATACAAGAATCTACTTGCAATTTGCAAATCAAGTCTTAATTAAATCTATAGTCACTTTAGTTCACTAAATAATTTGGGGTCTAGCTTGCTATAGGAGCACTGCAAAGTTGAAAATCCTATACTGTTTTGGAGAGTTAATATTTCGTATACTATTAAAAATTACCGTAACGTGCTTTTCCTTAATTCTAATATAAAATGTGTCACAATGCCATCGTATATAGTGAAAAAGTTGGGGATTACATATTTTCTAAGAAGAGTTTGATATTTAACAATTTATTAATCGATGTTTCGATCGAATGAATCGACTAATTATACTATATATAAGACACCTCAAAAAGGGATATTTTTGTAAAAACAGTATAAACTTTACCTGAATAATATATTTGGAAAAATAATATCACAAATATACCAGTTCTATCACTGTTGATAGATAACTCTGGTTGTTAAAATATTGCATGCGTTACAAACGGAAGACGTTAGATATTTAGATTGATACGTGTTGTGTAAACTTACAATAAATCTCACCAATACACAGCTAGTCTATTCACTTTAATCAATTTCATTTTAGTCGAAGCAATCGCCTAAAACATCGATATATATAACTAGAAGTCATTTACTGATAAAAATCGTCACTACATCGCGTAAAGCACAGTATATATTTTATATTCGTCAATGAAATACTAACAATACATTTTCGTTAACTTCATAACATATAAACATGCAAGATTAACATGTCTGATTATATGTACTAGAATACTTATTGGTTCTACTTTCACTTTGAGTTAAAAAATTATATCTATCAAACTCATTGATATTTCATCTAATATTTTCGTAAATGTAAGTATATGAAATAATTTTCCAAAAACAAATTGGAAGATTCGTCTTTAAAACGATTACAAGGTAGTTTTTGTTTTGATAGCCAAATATTGGTACGGTTATAATATCAATACGTATTCTAGCACAATTTATAATTAATTTTACTACAACTACGCTACTTGAAACGGTATAACGATTCAACTACGGCCGTGTAGTACACGCCATACATATTTGGAAAGGAAGAATTCTATCTACTTGAAAATACATAACATAGGCCATTCCGGGTTAAGATTATGCGTGACATTGTTCAATTATGTCATAATTCAGATTTAAAGCTAAATTGTGTTAAAGCTCTCAGCTGTAGTTCAGTATTACCATTATTTTCTATATTCTCCATTTCAGAGATTCTTAAATTATTTTATATTCAGTTTATTGCGCAAAATAGTAAACATTCCTACCAATTTGTTAGGATGGCTGAACAATGGAAACACTAAACAAGCCGTTCCTAACGTAGGTTTCGATTGCTTTCACAACACCAATTAACATGCATTTCAGGATATTTTCGTGTTATTTTATACACGTGGCTATATTTAGTTTATACACAGCAAAATGATATGGAAGTATACAATAAGTGATATGATAGAATAATGAAAATTGTACTAAATAGATATGTACTTAAACCATTATTACAAAGTATATAATTATACATATGTATATATATTATTAATAATTTGGTACGTTTTTAATACATACAATATGATATATAAATGCTCTCGTTACACTTTGTCTTTTTCGTTGGAACGTTTCGGTCTGGCAGCACTGAACAAAGGTGGGGGAAAACGAAAATAGTAGAAAATCCGTTCAGAGTTGCTTGTTTGCTTTCATATTAAAATACCAATTTATGTTTTTCACAAATCGCAGTAAAATTGTGACAACAAATAAGAATTAAGGTATTAAATATACAATTAAAAGAGCGTGGAGCTATTTTAATGATAAAACAATTGACTTAATTATAAGATGGAGACTTGAATATTTATTTTAATAAGAAAGCTGTAGTTTCGTTGTATATTTGAGACAGTTTGAGGAAATAAGGATCGACTCAGTCACGACACGTACTGCAACAATGGCATGCCCTTATTAACACAATAAGCGTTGCATACGTTCATCGATTTATCGAACACACAGCTACGATGAACTAAACATATTTTAGATGGTTTTTGTGTAACAAGTAAAATGACTAAATTCTAATTTAGATTGGCAGTAGATTAATATCCTGATTTTTAAATCAGCAACTAAAATTTAAGTGAATACAATATTATTATTACATATAAGACTTTTACAACCTGGATATTTTAAACGTTTATGTTTCAAATGAGCATTTCACGTATTACACAATTTACACAGCACTTTAAGTTAGTCCCATATAGCTGCTTCCTTGCAGGCTTCTACTCTTTTTCTCTTTCCCACAACAACCAAACGAAGCCCGGTTCGTTAGAAATGTAATGGAATGTTAAAGCTTATGTATTATAAGGTAAGACAGTGTATACAGTTTAGAATTTGTTAGTGATGAGTCGAAAATTAGTACTCTCATATTGAAAAACATCCCTTTCTGTTAATTACGTAGGATATACGTATGTTTTGATATTAGTAAAAGGATATTAGTGGAATATATGTACAATTAAATCACCTTTTTTTCGTAGAATTAATTCAACAATTATATTAATCAAAGTTTAAGCAACAATATTTTTTAAGTATAAGTAGGAAGGAAATGGGTAGCAATAATTGTCATTTTAAAATAAACATGGCAATTATGTCCACTTTTTAAAAGTTCAAAGGAACCGAAGCCATACCATTGTAGCAAATTTTTGGCCAGTTGACAGTGTTGCCAGATCGATAATTATTAAACCGTTTGTATTCATCATCAATAAAAGAACTCTAAATAAAACCTTTTCTAAACTAAGTTCGATGTATATTAATTTTTAATTTGAAAATCAAAATAATTAATAAATAGCCCCTACCATTGTACTTTAATACAACTATCAAGCATCTAACGAAAAATACAAACGATTTGATATCGTCAGTGATTTTTATTACCATATCCGTAAAATTGTATCCCAATAACAACATCGTTATAGTGAAAATATTCCGGAATCATTGTGTATAAATCTTTAACCAACTACAACAATAACAGTTTCAATAGTCATAGAAACTAACTAATCAATATATATTAAAAATCAAATTCACGCCACCAATCGTAGTCATACTTAAAGGCGTTTATGATGTATTTTAACAACATTTTAAGAATTGCACTATGAAATTGCAAACATAAAAAAATTACAAAGTATTATATTATTTGAAGATTATATATATCTTATTAATTTGACCATTACAATAAAAATTAAAACATTATTAACTGCAAACTTTCAGTAATTTTCACTGCAACAATTGTCATTATTTATTTACGGATGGCAATAGCTGTTAAGCACCACTATGCCGCGATGTTCACTCGGCTGCTGGCGGCTTCCCGTTTGTGTATTGGGGAGGTGCTGTTTGGTTCTGGCCCTGGTCTTCAGTCATCACCGACACTAGTTCTTCTACAGCGCGGCCGAGGTCATCTGGACAAACAATACTTGTATAACCATTAAGAACATTATTTATTAGCCTTTGCCTATAATGACGTAATGAATATTATATCCTATTGAACTTAGGCTAAGTCCTAAAAACTGAATAAATATTATTATAAGTTAATCCTAAAACTGAATAAATCTATTTTATTTAAATCGAATTGGTTGTGTGAGGAATGTAATTTTTATCATTCCTGTAGCATTTTAAAAAATGATATTGCTCTCTTTTATATGCAAGGTTTATGATCTTGTGATATTTGATTGATTTTAAAGGAGTTGAATGGTGTTAAATATATTTCAAGTAAAACAAGTATCAATTGCACAAAGATTTACTAATAAAAACAATTACCTCAAGGTATACGTCCTGTGTCAGCGATAATAAAATAAGTACTATTAATACAGACACTTTTAAAACATGTTATAATTTGCAATGCTCATGCAATAAAATTATCGCTAAAAAACGAATATTTTTTTTTTAAATAATAATATTAAAAAAAGCTTTTAAAGCTGACAACAATAATATACAACAGAAAACAAAATGAATTGGGAGTAACTAGTGTCTTTGCAGTATGTATTGATTATTTTAGTGAAATATTCGGATAGAAATCATATACAGTAATTTACTAAGTGTTCACATGATCAAATACCATGATTAAGACTCGTCGATAGTGAATAAGAATTTTAATAAATTATAAAGTTGCATGCGACTGTAAAACTACGTACACTGAAATGAACACAACAAAATGAACACCAACTGTTGAAAAAGCAGCGAAAAATTACTCAGTGCTCGTAAATCGAACCTGCGCAATGCATGAGAGAGTGAACGGAGTGCGGCGGCGGCGGGGGGCGCTCCAGCGCCTCGCGATCGCCGCCCGACCAACGTCCGCCGCCATCTTGTTTAGTACAATAAACGGTAAACATGGCGGAATCAGTGAAATAAGAACTCATCAACACGCATCTGCTGGTAAGATCTAAAACTTCTTTGAGAGTCTTTATATTAATCATTGTAGATTATTCGCATATGTTTCGATTTATCAAATAGCAAATTATTTTAAGTATCCTTACTGACATTTTAGTGTCCTTAAGTATTTTTTGCATTATGCTTGTCAGTTATACTTTCACGTTAAAGTTTGAATACCTTTATAATTGATAAAAATATGTTATTTGCATTTTGATTATGTTCATCCATACTAATATTATATGTGAAAGTAACTCTTTCTTTATGTCTTTATGTTATGTTTTCACACCTAAACTGTTGAACCAATTTTGATGAGCTACGGTATAGAGATAGTTTGGGCCTTGGATAAGAATAAAGTCTACTTTTTCTCGCGATAATGTTTTTTTTTTCGATAGAACAGCATTTGCTGGGTCAGCTAGTTCAAAATAGTTTCAACTCACTCGTTTGAGACTCGTGATACAGTCCGTTGTGCATCTTAGCTGGGGAGTCCGTTGCTAACTGGGAGGCGGTCACTGACCGCGTTTGCAAAGTCCCCGTGCGGCCCGGTGGTGAAGCTTGTGCTGGCTAGAAGACCGAAAACAAGTTGTTTTATATTCAATTCGATTATTTTAAGATATTTAAATAAAAAAGAGGTTTTAAGGAGATATGTTGAAGGTTTTTGAAGTTACCTCGTCGAGCAGCCGTCTGAGCCGCTGCAGCTGCGCCTCAAGCTGACGGTTGTGCTCCTCCAAGATCTGCATACGAGCCTCAAGCCGTCCCTTGTGCTGACGAAGAAGGCGCGCTTCTGCCATCATGTCCTTGAAATATTGTGTGTGGTTAAAATCTGAACAATTAGTTGCATCATATCACCACACAACAACTACGTCCCCTAAATAGTAAAAGACTGATGTTAAAAGAGAGTTCACGTCATCTTCGACTGTTCAGGAGACTAAAGTCGCTCTTAACAATAATGTAAAAAGTTCTTTAACTACAAGAATAGAGTAGAGAAGGGAACAGCTCATGAGATATAAGAGGAGGTAAAAGAAATGACTTTCAGCAATGAATATTATTCCTTTTATTTGTTTCTAACATCGAACAAGTTTCTGAACAATAACAAAGTAAAGTTCAAGCCCCAGAAACGCTTTGTTACAATTCAGTTCAAATGTGGCTAAGTTTAATTTTGTTGATAGATTCCGTCTTAATCCCCAAGTTCAAAAGAAAAAGAAATAAGCATTGCTGTGTATCTGGAAGGAATAATCCATTTGTCGTTAACCCTTAGGAAATATACGCTGGTTCTATTTTTCTCTTCAGACGAGACACGCGGTAGATGAAATATATGTATGTCTCATTTTAGTTCACATATTATAATTTACTATTTATTTATTGCACAAATCCTTTCACACAAACATAAACGCACGTGTGTGCTCCCACCCCTACAAACACACACACACACACATGCATGCACGCGCGCATCCCCACAATTACATAATTGTTTTGTTTCACTGGCTCTCCTTATGTCAATTGGAAAGAGAGAAGAGGCCAGGAGATCCATAGGCTTCTGCTCAGTTTGGACTCCTGTCTCCCTCTACTTCATTGAGCTACTGATAGTACTTTTATATCACACTTTTTACCTGTTGTACTTTTATATGTATACTCGTATGTACTGTCTTGTAATATTTTGGGAGAAAATAAAGAATTTTTTCATTTTCTATTTTCATTATAATATACTCGTTTTAACCATCAGATTAGCCTAAATTAATTTGATATAAAGAATTCAAATACCTGGTCTACTGGTGCGTTCCTGTTATCCGCCCCATGCTGCTCCTCAGGAGTGGACCCTGGAGTCTGCTTTGCCTTAAGACGTTCGTATTCCGCTTGAAGACTGGCGTTTTCTTCTTCCAATTCTCTGTAACATTTCATAGAGCGTTTTAATACATTTGTTTTATATTACATTGCTTGAAATGTTTATATGATTTGTGTGCATGCGCGTGCGGCGGTAGAAATTGCAACCCAAACTCATAAAAAAATATTGTTACAAAAGTTACTCTCGATTTTATACAGTGAAAGTATCGTTGAAAATATTAGAGACAAACAGACAGGAATATATTTTTGTTATTGTATGTACCTTTTTATAATATGAATTTTTAAAAGACTTATTTGATTTAACTTACACGTATAAAAATATCGATATTATTACCTGATCATAGCTTCAAGTTCGTGCCTCTGCTCGCGATGGATGATGGAAACCACCTGAACTGGTGACCTTGGAGCCTCTTCCGTCTCTCCGCCGCCATTCAGCGATGCGCAATATTGCGCTATCAGCTGGTGTTCTTCGTCACTAAAAATTTATTTTTGAAACAAATTACGTTCATCTATGTCATACTCGTAAAATAAGAATAAACGTCATTTGACAGGACCGTTTAGATTTGCCTGAGCCTTTAGATGCAAAATGATTTGGTATAATTGTAGTTATAGAATGGTATTGTTTATGACTAGAAATAATTTTTCAGTATATTTTATGGAAAGGGTATTTTCGTATTTTGGAGGTACAGGGGTTCCTAGCCACCAAAAGATTTGTTATTTTTGTAGACAGAGTATTTTCTAATAGGTCTTCTTGTTTTTAATGAAAGTCTACTAGGTTTCTGTATCCCATATTTTATTAAGATAAAATTGTCTAATATATTTACAAAAAAGATGTATAAAGGTGGATTTATATTTGTCTGACGTGTCGTGTCGTGACGCGTCAGAAGCATATCGGTTCACACATTTAGGACAGACGACAGAACGCGTCACGACATACAATCGTGTCCCTTAAAATCGTTATGCTTCTGACGCGTCACGACACGACACGTCAGACAAATATAAATTCACCTTAAAACGATGCTAACAAAACTAGATAAAAAGAAAATATTAATGATACAACAGCTATGCGAGCGAGATAGATGTTGTGCAACGCGCGCCGTTTTTTAAAAAGCGCATTGCTGTTTCATTGTGATTAATACATGTTAATCGTGAAACCTTTAGAAGAAGCAATAAAAATATTACCTGTCAGGAGTTTCAACAGGTCTTGATCCAAGCTCGACTTGCGCCAGCCGCGAGGCATACAGCTCGAGGCGCGAGTGCATGTCGTCACCACCGAGCCCCGCGCCGGCTGCGCCCGCTCCGTGCTGCGGCGACGGCGCCGGCGACTCCAGTGCATCTCCTATTAATACGATTAATTCAGATCCAATGGACAATAATAAAGCATACTAAGACCTACATCGCACTATATTGTAATTTCACACTGCTTCATTTTTATTCGGTTGAATTTAGCAAATGGATCCCTTAAATTCAGTTTTACTTGAAGTTATTTTTATATAACCAGCAAGTAGAAGAGATTTAGCTAGCGCGCCCCGAAAGATGATAAATGAATCCAACTGTAACGTACAGCAAAGGAAGGGGGGCATTAGGCTTCATCTGGGCGGCAAGACGGGACAGCGAAGAGAAAGACCCTTCGCTAAAAACCAAAATCTAAACATCTATTTGTGCCTCTTTAGCCTAGGGTTGCCAACCATCCTATTTTCCCAGGACATGTCCTAGTTTTTGTGGTGTCCTGGGATGTCCTGGATAGTTTATAAGTAGCATCCTGTTTTTTAATGTTCAAATACTTATTATTAAATAATATTTGTAACTAACTTGTTATACTCTCCGTGCAGAGGCGGAGTAAGAATAACCTCTATGGCTGGGGTTGACCTATCGTAAAAAGCTACATAACTCTGGCTACGTGGTAGGGTCACGAGCCCTTCTAGATGGCTATTATCCTTGGTTTATAAGTATGCCGCCATAACAATCTTGTGTATGTCTATGGGACAGCAGCGTGTTCGCGGTGCCCCTAGCGTCACAAACATACATAGACGATAGTAACTGCTTACTATTAAGTGTAGCAGCAGTAAAAAAAATTAATTCTACCTAAACCTACTTATGTATTGCAACTCTATTACCGCGTCCTGTTTTTAAACTAAATTGTCCTGGTTTTTCCAACATAATATCCTAGTTTTTTAAATTTGGGGTTGGCAACCCTACTTTAGCCGAACAAGAAAAGGGTTAGGAGCATCGATGCAAAAATTATGTTTAAATTTTACCCTAAACAGCCCCAGGCAGGTACCCACGCAGTCCAGTTGATTCCTACCATTTTAAAAGTTTTTACGAATGGCAACTCACCTTCAAGTACAGTTTGCACTGGTAGGTATCCGACTCGAGGGTGCTTTTTGAAGTATCTGGCGGATTTGAATTTGTTCCGAAGAGCTCTCGTGAAGTCCCGCACGTCTTCGCTTGATGTAGTCTGAAAAAACACAATGGATCTATGCAAATATTGGAAGCAATCAATTACCGTTAAAAATATTTCATACTTTAAATTATAAATAGAACCAATTAATAACGAAGAAGAATATTTCCTCGAAAAGGTTTGCAAACGTAGAAATTAGAATATCTATACTTCAGAAATAATTTAATGCTCGGAAATTGTGTAGAAGATAAAAACATAACTTACAGCAGTGCAATATTCTTGCATGGGATGTGTGAGCTTGTGGTTCTTGGCTTTGCGACCGTTGAAGAAGCACTTCTGGCACATGTCGAAGTTAAAACATTTTAGGCAGCGGTACCTAAAATTATAAAATATATAAACGTTACAATAAAATAAATGAATATTTAATCAATACAAGTTTGTTGGTTCGATGTTTCATCCTTAATGTAAAATACTGGAATGAATTTACTTCGTATAGGTATTCAATTTAAAGGTTAGCAGTCATCGGAAATAAGAACTTGGTACATTTAAGACACGACCTAGGTCTTCGTGCCAATGGATACGAGACAAATTATGCAATATCTTGCAAGTGTATATAAAGCCTACCGTCACGATATTTCAAAACTAACATAAAAAAGAAAATAATAATAATAACAAAATGACGCTAATACGAATAGGTGTAAATGTTTTGTACCTGAATCCAACGATAGGGTACTCCTTGCAAATGTTGCATTTCGCCTGATGTTTGGCAGTTTCAGCTGCAGCAAGTCTGTGCAGAACTGGCAACCAGACCATGGACTGCGGTTCCTTCTGAAGCCATTGTAAAAAGTGGAATGCCTCGATGTATTGCAGTTGGCCGTCCGCGTCTCGTTCGAGAGTTTTGTCTTTGGCATCTTCTTTCTCCTTCTCTTTTTCTGGAATAATTAAAATCTTATTTTAAAAATTTATTGTTATTGTACGTGTGTTAGTGTGCAGATTATAATTTATAGTGTTTAAAATCTTTCCTTTTTTATGAAAGTATTATGATCCATCAAGCAGCATAAAATATCAAATGTTGGTAAAAGATTCCTTACCCGGTTTCCTGTCAAGAGTGCCTCCCTTATTTCCTTCTTTGGCTGCGGTGGAGGCCTGCTCGAAACAGCTACGGACTGAGGGCTCTATATTGGACCCACCGAAAGCAGCTACCTCACCCAGTTGTCTTGGCACCTGATTTAGAACAAAAAAAAAACATAAATTATCAGTGTAACCTGATTCTAGGTAAAGATTTGAGGGAAGTAAAATTATCATCTATATATGATGAAGCTGAAAGACTTTACAATAAATGGTGTGGCTTAGATCTAGAAAGATGGTAGCCGCGGTGCGGGAAACAAAGGTAGTGCGGGTTCGATAATTAACATGGAAAGGAAAGGAGACGGAAATACCCAGCAAGTTAGAAAGAGCGGCGACTCACCTGAGGTTCTCCGATCTGATACCTTCTACGGGTGGTTCTGCGGTTTGGTGTCTAGGTCTTTATAATTAACGATTCACAATAACACACATATAAAAACTCGTGCGGGGGCTAGTCAACAAGGGGGCGGCGTGGCGGTGGTCGAGCAGTTTTTCGAAATCACCGTCAGGCACCGAAGAATCTAAACTAACTTGCAGGTAGGCAGGGAAAAAAGGATAGGACGAAGCGCCTAACCAATATAAATAAAATGATAGTGGTCTGCAGTAGTGTTGGACATGACACGATTATAAAATGAGTTTGTAAGAGTAACATGACATTTTGAAATGAAGTATTACAATGTACCACTTCAAATGAGGCGAGACATTTTGTACTGTGACAGTACATTTGTACTGCAGCATTACATTTGTACTGTGGCAGTACATTTGTACTGAAGCATGACATTTGAGCCGTAGCAGTACATTTGTACTGCAGCATGACATTTGAGCCGCAGCATGACATTTGAGCCGTAGCATTACATTTGTACCGCAACAGTACATTTGAAGCGAACAGTACATTTCCCTCGGTTGTACCGTTTTTCACAATTTGTACCTATGTACTACAGAGTGTAAAATATACATAATATTTAAAATATAAATAATAAATACAAAATATTTTAATTAATTATTTTAAAAATTAATGTAAAATATAAATAATACTATAATAATACTGCCGCTTTGCTATTATTACCTTTAACCTTTGTAACTAAATTAAACTAAATAATATACATAAGATAATATTCAACTATAATAACTAAAGGATTGGAATTTATTAAATAAAAGCAAAATTACAGATATTTTAAATTGTCTAGAAACATAACGTCGATTACAAAAACAAAATATTTATGTGTGCAACTGTAGTACGTATCAAAAACTTTTAGTTCGAAAATGTTCGTTAAAAATCGGGCGCGATCGGCCTCGGTCACCTCATTTACGTGTAGAAGCTAGCAGTTGTACTTGTGACATGTCATGTTGTCCCTCTTTGTCATGTGAATGTCCGTGGACGCGATACTCTTACAATGAGTAGTATCGCGTCAAAATTTTTGAGCCGGTTCATTTTTAAATATTGTACCGATACATGACAAATAGATTTTGTACGGGACGTTTGACGCGGCTCGTGAATGTCATGCTCAACTCTAGTCTGCAGTTGTGCGCGCATCACGGCTAAACACGATGGATTTCAATTAAATGATCTAAGTTATATTTCTTAGACCTCGGCCCTTATTGATATCTTCATTTAATATAAAGTTTTAAGAAATAAAACAGCGTAGCACGCATGCGTACGAAAACTCATATTTTTTCGATTGAATTTTTTCTATTATTCGACCAGCGTAGCGGGCGGGAACGGCTAGTAATATACAAGAAAAATAATTAAATTAATTAACATTGGGTCCCATTGCTGGGCTTTGGCCTCCCCCTAGTGGGAATGGACAGTATACCCGCCACGCTCATCCAAGGCGGATTGGCTGGTTACGTGTGCCAGAAATCTCAGTATTACTGAGTCAGTATGCAGGTTTTCTGACGATGAAGACGCTATAATATGCACACTAGAACAGAAAATCTGTCTAAACGGTGCATTCGTTGAATTCGTACCCGGGACTTTTGAATTGGTCACCGGGTGAGCTACCAGGTACCTGGTAATAAACAGTAATTAATTTTAATAATTATAAAGAAATACCTGTATACAGTCGTGCAATAACAGTCCAAGTTTCCTTTGATCAGCGCGACATGAGGGGTCTGCGATGAGACGGAACAGGTATCTGCGAATAAGATGATACTTAAAGAATTGTATAATAATTTTTTTATTGCTGTAGGACAGCAGGCAGGCTGACGGTCCGCTTAGAATTTAGCAGGTACCGTCGCCTATGGATATTTGCAACGCCAGTGGCATCACGAACACGCTGCTGTCCCATAAGGGTACAGGAACTTGGATCACTAATGCCGGAACACAACACAAGGTTATTATGGCGGTATACTTAAGACCAAAGGTGGTCGCCATCCAGACGGGCTTGAGGCCCTACCACGTAGCTAGGGTGGGTTATTTTTTCGCCTTTTACGAGAGGCCGACCCCGGCCGCAGGGGTTAGTATTCTTTCTCCGCCCCTGCACGGATAAAATAAATGATATCGAAGATATTGAAAATGTCTTGAACAAGAAGATATTATTACACTTTTTTTATATTACAGAAACTTTTTTGCGTATACCACGCAAATACATTTAATGTACAAGTTTAAATCTATTTTAATCGATAAAGAAGAGACTTTTAAGTTTGGAAGATATAAGAAAATAATGTAGGAACGCATATTTTGACCTTTTACCGTTTAAGTCACGAAGTTTTGATTAACATGTTTAGGGTACCTGTATTTCTCCTCCAAATGCCCTTTGCAGAGCAGCACCAGGCCAACCTTGAAACTGAGCACCCGAATCTGACCAGTCCTCTGGCTGTCATACACGTTGAGCAACCAGTTGATGGACAGGTCCAGGCATAAGGGCACGTTCACCAGGCTAGGATTTTCTGCTGCTATCACCTGCAAATTGTATAGTATATAGTATACATTTCTCGATAATTATTATTATTAGTAAATACAGGTAAATTGATACATTATTATTATAAAATTTCCGTCATTTTGTACCTGTATTCACTGATTACTCGTAATAAGGTTATAACAGACTGTAGGAAATGTTAGAGTACCTCCAGAAATCGTCAGGTTTGCTGGTTACATTTTCTTGATATTTTTTTTAATCGACTAAATTTACAATTAGTATAACATATTAATTCAGTTTAACTGATTCATAACATATTAATCATATATTAACTCTTCCTTTTTTGTGGATTGAAAAGTAAAAGTGCTTATTTTTTTGTCATTCCATTATAATTTAAAGTAAATATGTAATACTGAACACACGGTGTTATGTAACAAGCAGGTTTTTTTTTAAATCTTACCTCATATAACGAAGTGAGAACCGTGATCATGTCAGGTATGTCTATGAGTCTGTCATTTTGGGCGCGAAGGCCGTGCGAGTCGAAGGCTTCCAGAGCGGCGGGCAACTGGAGCATGTGCACTGAAATTAAAAAAATATTACCCATTGTTCGAATATAAATTCTAATTGCGTTACCGGATGATCTTCTTCCAAGTGACAACATGTTCTATCCTTTTACTCTCCTCTATTAGTAGTCATCTGAACATTCACACCTTTTTCCGCTATACCGTCTTTTCTTTGGTCTCATTTTATATACACTTACATTTCTAGCATTTTCCATGTCATATTGCGTTCTTCTCTAAGCATTATGTTTTTTTTTGGTGTCGGGGAAAAACTTCTCTTGACGGGTTCCCCCGGCCCGGAGGGACCGAGGGATATGTGGGACTCCGGGAAACCCGTGGGACCCCTTCTAAAGTGTTGGCGCCAGGGGGTCAGGGTTTCGACCCCCGGCGCTCTCCTGTAACAACTCTAGTTGAGGGGGGCCGCGGAATAGCACGCAGCCCTCACCCTCGCGGCAATAGTGCGGGCGGCGGGTCTTCTCCCGAGGGGCCGCCTTCGGCCGCTATTTACGGCGGCCGAAGGTCGTTACTAGCCCTCCGGCGCCGCCGACGCGGCCTGCGTTGACGGGAGGGGAGTGTGGTGGTCGACTCTCGCTACCGCTCCGCCGCCTCCTTTGCGGACATGACTGCCTCGCAGAATGAGACGACGGCCGTCTCCGCGCCATCACGGCGCCACAGTGGTGGCACCCTGACGTCATCTCCCGCCCTATGCGACACAGGTACCTCCCGAAGCAACCGTGGCCCGAGAGGACCTGCATCAGGCGGAAGATCAGGGCGCCGTGGCGCCTTTCCAGCTATTCGGCCAGGACGGGCCTCACCGCTCCTATGGTGGCGAGGCCCGCGCTGGGGTGCGCGAGGCGCTCTTCTATGGCCATACCATGCAAATCTGTTACTTTTCAGCTTCTCAATCACCGGCACTACTTTTTTTGATATATTAATTTCTAATATTATTCATTTTCATAACTCCACACATCCAGCTAAACTTTTGCATCTCCGCAGCATACAATATATTTTCATGCTTCCTCTTTGGGGCCCAGAATTTTAATCTATACAATTTGACAGGTTTTACTGACTTATTACGGTATTAGATATTTTACTTTTAAATTTAAGCGGTAATCGTGGGGGGGGGGGGGGCAAGGGAGGGGCAAATAGTTCATGAGACCTGTCCCCGTTTCATTCATCCTGCATGTATTCTGTTTTTCACATCTCGGTCTGCAATATCGGATATATGAGTAATGTACAGATTAATTACAATACTCACTGCACAAAGCCTTTTGAACACTTCTCAGTTTAAGAGCAGTCCTGTACGCCGAGAACCTGACTTCGTTAAGGTCTGCTAATGAGTTCATTAGTTCAATCATCTTCGGGTGGTCCCAGTGGGTAGTTTCCAGGTCGTGACTGAAAAGGACAGTCAAGGTTAATAAATGTCTATAAATACTATCCAGAGGAAATGAACCAGCTAAGATTGTCCAAACGTATTAGCGGGGTAAACACCTCGGTGGTCTACGGTTTACTCAAAACGTTTTCCTTCAGTACCTACATCTCAATCAAATATAATTTAATTCACGACTAAAAATCAGTTACCCACTAGTCTACATACCTGGTATATGATGTCAATCAGTAAAATATATACTCACTTGATATAATAAGGAACATTGGCAGGAGTAACAGCTCTCTCCCACGGTGGCTCAACTGAACCGGCCAAGAAGCCCTGGGCTGCGCCTGCGCCGCCATCGCGAGCTACACCCGCCAACTGCCGCGCCCTCTCTTCGCCACCAGCGCATAAAGCTCCCACTCTGTAATTAAACATTTACAACTATTATATCCACTATCTTTGGGTTTTATTGTTAACTAGCTGTGCCCGCGACTCCGTCCGCGTGGAATAGTGACTTTGGGCAACATTTTTTGAATAAATCTTATGGTTTATTTTGGATTACAAACCCTAAAATATAAATAAATGAAATATGCATACAGTCAGTGTTATCGAATGCAACTGTTACGAGTCATGCCTTTTAAGTATTGTCGTTTGAAGAAAAAAACACAACTAGAACCTTATAGTACTTTTTATTATTTTTCAAAGTATTCACCACATAGCATAATACACTTTTCCATTCGCTCAAACCAGTTATTATAACATTTATTCGACTCTAAAGTGGGGGTGTTAAAAATGGTTGACTTGATAGCGTCGACTGCTTCTTCACCGGACTGTAACCTTTGACCACGAAGACTTTTCTTAATTTTAGGAAATGTAAAGAAATCGTTAGGGCTTAGCTCAAGACTGTATGGAGGATGGTCAAGAATTACTACTTTTCCTGCTTCAAATACTCAATCGTTTGACGAGCGCTGTGTGAGCTTGCGTTGTCGTGGTGCAGGATGATTCTTCGCTTTGAGTTTGATTTTCGAATTTCGGCGATGACTTGTGGTAAACAAACTGTGTTATACCACTCTGCGTTAACCGTTCTACGATCTTCAAGTGCAATAGTCGCAACATGACCGGTTTTTCAAACGAACGTGGCCACCATCTTCTTTGAACTGCTTCGAGAACGAACAACTTTAGTCGGCTTTGGCTCGCCTTGAACCAGATTGTGGATTGTGGTTTGGAATCAGGATCGTAAGCATAGATCCAAGATTCGTCACCACTGATGATGTCGTAGTCGTGATTTGCCTCTCCTCGGTTGAACCTTTGCAGAGTTTTCTTACACCATCTGACGCGGACCACCTTGTGATCGTCGGAAAGCAGATGCGGTATCCATCAGCAAACTAGCTGTCTCACACGAAGCGCTTCACGCAAAATCTTCTGAATGGTTGTCCCTGAGATGCCTAATAGAGCTTCTATCTCTCGATACGTCACATGATGATCTTCGAGAATTAGTTGTCTCACAGCAATGGTGTTATTTTCAGCGAAGACGGATTTTGGGCGTCCTTCGCGAGATTTGTCACGAACACTAGTATGTACACGCTGGAATTTTAAATACCAGCGTTCGACAGTCCACAGACATGGGGCTTCATAACTGAACACAGATGTTAGCTCTTCAAAACACTGAAGCCGTGTTAGGCCTCTTTTAAAGTTGTAGAAAATTATTGCACGAACATTTTCCTTAGAAAGATTCATTTTCGTACGTGACCTGACAGATTGGAATCGACGTTGTGACTAAGCATTAGCATTAATCCTAATACTTTCAAGATTCAAAATTTAAACACATTCGAATATATAACAGTCCCAAATTCAAAATTGACGGAAAATATGGAAATGACAGAACTTAAAAGGCATGCCTAGTACACCATGCGCCTCCGGAATACGTGCGTTCGAACCTATAAAGTCCAGCCTAAGCTAAACCCTATTTCATATGATTGATGATATCAATCTGAGGTCAACTTTAATTAGAAATAAAACCTACAATGTCCAGCCTAAGCTGAACCCTATTTCATATGATTGTTGATATAAATCTCTGTTGTTGATGTAAATCTGAAGTTAAGTTAAATTGGACTATAAAATTTTCGAAACTTATCATTATTGAAAAAAAATTTTTTCTAAAATAAAAATAGCCTAAGTTACTCCTTGTTACATCAGCTATCTGCCAGTGAAAGTCCCGTCAAAATCGGTGCAGCCATTTCAGAGATTAGCCGGAACAAACAGATAGACAGACAAACATGTACCGTGTATACGTCCGAATACACTTAGTAAAAAGCGGTTATTTTAATATTACAAACAGATACTCCAATTTTATTTATTTGTATAGACTAGCCGATCACGCCCGGCTCCGCTGGGCGATTAACAGACAAAATTAAATCAAAAAAAAAATGAGAAAGGGATATCTTCATAAAATTTTTTTTTATAAAACGTATCCTATGTTACTTCTAATACCTCCAAGAATATTTGTACAAAGTTTCATGATGACCGGTTAAGTAGTTTTCGCGTGAAAGCGTAACAAACAAACAAAGGTAAGTACCTTCACATTTACCTAGTCAGGTCATAAATTCTGTCACATGTTTAATGTAAAATAATTGTAACAAGTTTATTCATTATGTAACCATTCGTATACCAAAATGAACTTAACAAAACATAGATTCTTATGACATTAAAGTTTATTCAAAATGACCTCCGTGATTTTGAATACAGGCCTTCAATCTGCGCGGCCAGTTGTCTATCGCAGCACGAACGAGGTCCATGTCAATATCGGCGGCTGCCTTAATCAAGGATGTCTTGAGTGACTCCAAATTGGGATGAGGCTTTGAGCACGCCTTTTCCTCCAAGTGTTGCCATATCTTGTAATCTAACGGATTCAAATCTGGACTGGAGGAGGGCCAGTCTTCGTGCCGGATGAAGTCGATTTCACGCGCCGCCAGCCAGTCTTGTGTGCTCTTCGCTCTATGAGCTGGCGCCGAATCTTGTTGGAATACCCAGTGCCTGTTATTGAACATGGTATGAGAAACAGGTTCCACAAGGTTCGTCAGGACTGTATTTTGATACACAACAGCATTCGTTTTTACACCATTCTCACAAAAATGTACCTCTGTTAAGCCCCAATAAGAAACTCCCAACCATACCATGAGCGAGGATGGAAAATGACCTCGTTGGACACGCGGAATACGGTTGCTCGCTTCTTCACTACTGTGTGCGTACACCTTATCATTTTGTTTGTTGTAGCTCTCTTCTACGGTAAACATTTTTTCATCCGAAAAAAGAATTTCCCGATATTTTTTTCCCGCGTACCGCTTCAACAAAGCACGGCATCTCTTCAGTCTCAGGTCCATTAGACGAGCATTCAAACGATGTCCTGTTTTTCTTCGATATGCCCGAAGCCCTAAGTCTTCATTTAACACCCTTTTCACCGTGGTTCTGCTTAACCCCATCTGAAGGGCCAACAGTTTCTGCTTACGTTTGGGATTTCTTTGAATTCGTGCCTTCACAGCTTTTATCACTGCTGGAGTCCTAACAGACCGACCACTTCTTGACCTGTCATCTACACTAGAGTCTTCATTGTATCGTTTGATGGTACGATAAACGAATCTTTTGGTTATATTCAAATTTTTCAGTATGTTAAAAATTTTAATTGGCGCGTAACTGCAACGATGCAACGCAATAACTGCAACACGGTCTTCTTTAAGCGTCCACTCCATATTTAAAAATGAGTAAAATTCTAAAAGTATACATTTTTATTTTCATGAACAATTCGAAATTCGAATTCAATAAACTTTTTTGTGGCCAGCATTCTAAAAGAAAAGTTTTTACTGTGTGACAATACTTATGACCTGACTAGGTATAATATTAATATTCTGTATTGCCGAACAGCTTCAAGCATAAATTGATATAAAGCTACATAATCCGTTATCTAAGTTATCATGAAACATTACTGTTTATTTGCTTAACATGTTTCACAATACAATAGAATTACATAATACACATTGCATGAAAATAGAATTTAAATGTATTTTTTTATTTTCATTATTGCTGTAGGAAAGCACACAGGCTGACGGCTGTTAAAATTTAGCAGTTACCGTCGCCTATGGATGGTTGCAACGCTAGTGGCATCGCGAACACACTGCTGTCCCATAAAGGTACAGGAACTTGGGAACTGAACTTCCCCTCTTTCGTTTTTTCACAAAGGAAATACTTAAGTAATATTAAATAAATAAATATTGTATGTACCTATATTTAGTAAACAACTGATATACTACAAATATAATTTAATTTTTTAAATAAAAATATATTATATAATAACACCTAGACGCTGGACGGGAATCGAACAGGTGAGCTCCGAAAGCGGACCAATGTGCTTCAGCCGTACGTCAGGTGGTCGTAATACAAAAAAATGTATGTGAGAAACTCGTGTTGCATTTTTCTTAACTGCCCAAGTGCTGTCTTCTCCTTATTTACTCTGAAATGTATATTTATTTCATGAGCACGTAAAGGCTTTGTCGTCATTTACTGATTTGTCGTCATTTCTTGACGACTTCTGGCGTTACAGCTAACTTAAGTCGGTACGCTTGCGGGGGCACGGGTTCGATTCCCGTCTAGCGTCTGGATGTTTATCTATAGTATGTATTTATATACAAAAGAAAAGTATATATGTAGTATAACAGTTGTCTAGTACCCATAACACAAGTGTTATGCAATTTAGTTTGGGATAGATGACGTTGTGTGAAATGTCCCAATATATTTATTCATATATTTGTATTTTTAAGGAATGGATTGAGTCAAACAATCTATATTCCTTTCAAAAATTGCTTTAAATACCCTGGCCGGAAAAATAACACTTGG
This sequence comes from Malacosoma neustria, assembly GCA_963693495.1. NCBI lineage: Eukaryota > Metazoa > Arthropoda > Insecta > Lepidoptera > Lasiocampidae > Malacosoma > Malacosoma neustria. The sequence continues at coordinate 15,838,721 of OY856390.1, forward strand.
TGTTATCACTGATATCAAAAACCTTTGAATAATATAACTTTGGAAAATTTAGCGCGATGTAAAACGGCGATAGGCGCCATCTATTCACAAGATAGTTAATTTATATTTATACTAGCTGTGCCCGCGACTCCGTCCGCGTGGAATAGTGACTTACAAACCCTATAAACCCTAAAATATAAATGAAATATGCAAACAGTCAGTATTATCGAATGCAACTGTTACGCCGTACGCCTCCGGAATACGTACGTTCGAACTTACAAAGTCCAGCCTAAGCTAAACCCTATTTCATTATGATTGATGACATAAATCTGAGGTTAACTTAAATTGGAAATTCAGCCTACAATGTCCAGCCTAAGCTGAACCCTATTTCATATGATTGATGATATAAACCTGAGGTCTACTTAAATTGGATAATAAAATTTCCGAAACATCATTTTTAACAAAATCTATTTTTTTTTTCTAAAATAAAAATAGCCTAAGTTAATAAGTTACTCCTTGTTACATCAGCTATCTGCCAGTGAAAGTCCCGTCAAAATCGGTGCAGCCATTTCAGAGATTAGCCGGAACAAACAGACAGACAGACAAAAATTAAAATTTTTTTTTATTGTTTTGGTATATACGTCCGAATACACTTAGTAAAAGCGGTTATTTTAATACATATTACAAACAGACTCTTCAATTTTATTTATTTGTATAGATTAAATGACAGAGAATATCCAATGACGTTTAAAATGCTGAGTCGTCTGTTAGCAACATGATAGATACACTTTTAGTAATTATGAACGGTAATGGAACGCTTTGCTATTAAACGTAGTCAATATTTGTTGTTGTTTTGAACATTATAAATATATAGAATTACAGGCAAATTATTAACAAGTTCTCAGTTTTATGCAAATAATAATGTAGTAAAGAACTATTTTATCGTTCAATGTTCGATATAAGTAACAAGCAGTTTCATACTTAACAGACGAGTCCTTGTAGCGTAACGTACTACTTGGCATTGTTACTACATAGATCATTAAGATGCTTAAAGTATATGGAGATATGTATTACCAAAATGAAATCAGCTGGAACGATGGAAGCTTAAAAGTCTTGAATGATCAAATGTTTACTTTGGAAATAGTCTGGAATATTTGGTAGTTTCAGAGGTGGATGCAAACAGTTGCGACATAGTTTTTATTAAAGCTTAACTATTTGTGATACCTATTGTAAGCTTCTTATACTAAGGTGACCAACTATTATTTGTTCAAAAAGAGTTGTACACTTTGCAAGTATTTCATTGGTGAAAATATTTTATAGGCAGATGTTTTTACAGAAAGTTGCGACTTTCCCTTTCAGCAGCAGCATTAGTCCTTGGACAACATAAGGAAATTTCCTATTAAAACTTTTAAATTTTCTTAGGAAACGGCAAGGAATATGCGCGCGTCAAATTCAAATCAATGTCAAAATAATTTTAAATATTTAATTAATAAAATTGAAATAAAATAATCTAAAAAAATGTTTTAGAAATACAAATGAGTATAAAATTATACAAATGAGTTCAGAGTACAAGATTTGAAAAGAGTACAGTTTGCGAAAAAAGAGTACAAAACTCAGTAAATGAGTATAGTTGGTCACCTTACTTATACTTATTAATAAATTTCATTTCTTCATAAAGTTAACAGAAAAAATAAAGAATATGCCAACCTTGTATTCAAGTCGTCCAGTCTGGCCAACAAATGTTCAGGTAGCTGAATCTTGTCCCTCGCCAACCCTTGAGCTTGTCCATGCAATTCGTCGGCTAGTCGACGTAGAGGAGGCAACTGCGCCCTTGCACGCGACACCGCATCGAGCTGCGCCCGCGCATCCCTCGCATCTCCAGGTCCGCGCCATGAGGACCTAGCGGCTTCGGCTGCTTGGACTCGGCCGGCGAGCTCGTCGAGGGAGTTTGTGAAGGCACGGACGCGCTGCAGACAAAATATATATGTTAATAAATTAATCATACTCGTATTATAATTTTAAAGAAAACTATTATTAGTACCTAATAACTGTAGTTAATACACAAGATAAGTGGATATACAGACATCGTAGTATCCTTTAAAATCAATTACATGTTCAAATATGATTTAGTAAAAGCAATTTACAATGTGGTGTATTGTAAAAGTCAGATACAAAAATACTTGACTTTGTTGATGATAATAATAATGAATTTAATTTATTTCTCCCATTAATATATATTTAGGGCCTTACGTGATAAGAAGTAGTATTACTTTTGTAATCATGAAATGTAACATTTGACCATAAAATAATGGCAGAGCAAGACAAGAGTTTTACACGGAGATAAGCTCGTTCTATGGAGCTCCTGGCTCAAACTCTGGCGAGGCTCTGTTACGTTTATGCAATTAATAAAAATGTTGCGGGTTGTTTAATATTTATAAAATTAATTACTTTACATCGTGTTGATTGTTGGTAAAGCTTGAATAAACTTCATAATAAATAATAAAGGAAAGTAGCATCTATGTATGTGAAGACAATTTCACCGCAAGCCACAGCCAGGAAGCCTTACTGGTTTTGTAATACAAGACGCCGCAACAAGGTTGGCTCGACGACGTCCGAGCGACGCCCTTGCAAGGTCACTGTCGACGGCCTAGCCTTTTTAGTCTAAAACTAGTATTGACATGCGCAGAATGCAGAGCATCTCATGCTTAGTTGAATTAATTGTATATGCCTCTTTAATCCTGAAGGTTGACCGTTAGCTTATTGTACTCGTCTTCAATACCTATATAGAGGTCTGCAGTTGTGCGCGCATCATGGCAAATCTATTGGATAGATTTCAGTAAAATTTGCTTAGTTTTATTTCTTGGACACTTGGCCCTTACCTTTTGAATATAAAGTTATTAAAATTTTCAGAAACAACGTCTTTTATAAGTACTACATGTTCTTCGAACTGCGAGGCGGGCGGGAGCGGCTAGTTATTAATATGGTGTACATTAAAAAAGCAAATTTATCCACATGTATCAGGTATGTCAGGAGAAACAAGCAAATTTCGTAAATCAGATCGGTGTGCGGGTTTAATGGATATTCTCAAAGAAACATCTCAAAGATATATGAAAATTATTCAATACATAATATATCAACAGATGTAATTTTTTTTATCTACATTAATATAAAAAACTTCTGTGAATATACTTCACACGGAAACTTGAGTGACATTTAACTTGATCATGTCGCATCGTAAAAATTTTACTCACATTTTTTTTTTCAAACGCGCCAAAAGAAAGAACTTCACAAATAATAGTTTAGAATGATAGTATACTTATGAACTTGGGTCGAAGCTGTGTAATTTACTGCTATCATCCAATAAAGCTTAATAGATTAATAATTGTCTCAATAAGTCAGTTTCATTCGATGGATACTGTCTTAAATATGTCTACAGAACAGTGTTTAGTAAACGTAAATCTATTATTTGTTTCTATAGGAACTTTAGACAAATAATAGATTATATTAGTGATATATTTATACAGAACAATATTGTGTTGCAGTTTTTATTACATTAATTTTACTGACTACGATTGGAGTCACTTTGTTATGGAAAAAATCAGAAGCTTTCGTATTTCGAAATTAGTATTTAATCCGATGTCTGCAATATTTAGTTTTGGCTACCATCAGAATATCGAGTAAACTATTCAGTATCCAGTCCAAACTAGATCCAGATCCATTTCCATAAGTAATCACATTATTGGCTCCGGATCCTGAATTTTAAGTGTACTTTAACATCGGTAAAAAATTCTGATTGCAATTCAATGTATTTGCGTATTTATTTATTTAAAGTATATCCATTAAGCATAACATAAGCGGTATGCTGCTTAGACAAAATGGCGCCGAAGGAATTTATTTTTTTATAAATTCTCAAATAAAATAATCAGAATACTGAAATACTTACATATTTGTTAGGAGAACTTTTAAGGTTTAACTGGCTTAGGAATTACAGTAAACTGTTCATTAAGGGAACCTAACACGAAGTTCGAAGGCTATAGGGCTTAAGTTTCTGGACTAGAATGTTTAATACATTCGTAACACCAGGGACATGGCCAGCGTGTTATCCGGTTTCTTTAACAATTCTTGTAAAACATCATTTCTTCCTTACTACAATGGTACGATGTGGGGTTTATTATTGATTGTGGGAGACTTCTACTGGCCTTTTTCCCCGTGTAAGGGAAAGGTACCGAAGAATGGGTAACAATACTGACCCCTGACGCCTGTGGTAAAAGTAAAATAACTCTAGGTGGAAGGGCCCCAAGCCCGTTTAGCAACCACCCGGTCTTTAAATATTCCCCCTTAATAATCTAGTGTGGTGTTCCAGTATAAGTGACCAGCGTCCAGTTCAATACGCGGAAGGCATTGTGTTAGCGGTGCCTCGCAAACGTCCATAGGCGACGGTAACTGCTTACTGTTTTTGCCATCAGCCTGTTTGTTGTTCCTCAGTAAGAAAAAAAAAAACACTAGAGAAAATCTTGGCAAGTAGTCAGAAGGGGTTTAAGGATGAAGGCATTTGGTATTTGAAAACTTGATTGTAAATTAAAGCTATTTGAAAGACTTTTCTTTGTTGATTATCTTGGTTTACTACTTCACGAACAAATACCGGCTTCAACAATTAGTTAAAATGTAGATAAGAACATAATATACCATTACGCTTAACTTTATAGGGGATAGGTAGTGTTTATTCGAGTCGTGAGATGAAATTCTATTGATATGAACACACATTGTCACGATTGTTTTTTGGAGTATTTTGTTTTCAGTACAAAAACCATAATATTGAGCTTTAGTTTTGCAGTATTTTTTTATAGATCACCTACTAGATGCAAATTTGTATCGCAAACATAATACAAACATAAAAAAATGATACGTAAATGTAAAGCTACTTATCGTATAAAAAAATTATCCGAATAGAGTCGAACGCCGACACGATCGTAAAAATGATCGTTATAACTGCTATGCCGTTTTATAAACGAGGAATCTTTTTACCCTAAAAACTAAAACTTTAACAGCGAGTAGTTATGCGCTATGAAGCTGAGATCTATCTGACTACCTCCGTGGTGTAACGGATAACGTAAGTAGCAATGCGGAAGTCGTGGGTTTCATTCCCGTCTCGCGTTAATGTATAACATGTATGTATATCCTATATCTTTAAACGAGCAATTCTTGTATATATATACTTATATAATTGGAATCTCGGAATCGGCTCCAACAATTTTCATGAAATTTAGTATACGGGGGGTTTCGGGGCGATAAATCGATCTAGCTAGGAATCATTTCTAGAAAAGTCATTTTATTTACTTTTTTTTATTGGAAGAAAAATAACAAAAATGTGACTCTTCCTGACATCTATCGGCGAATAATAATACTATTTTTTTAAATTGCTTTAACGACACAACACTAAAGCTATTCCAGCAGATGGCGTTGTTAAGTAACAAGAAGTCAATGAGTGTTTGCTTTGAGGTTAGACTAAGAAAATCAATTGTTAATTTCCAAAAAAACACAATTTATAAAAAAATATTTGCTCGGTCATCCGGATATTATTTATTTACAAAAGAAAAGTATATATGTAGTATATCAGTGGTTTACTTTGAGAGTAGATGGCGATGTAAGATTTTTTGTAATATAATTTAGTTTCGTAACCCTTCGGTTAAAACGAGAAATGTTTTTGGTAGTGTTATTAAAAATACGTAACTACGTTATTTGGAAGACAAAACTTCAATTAGGTACTTTGAAAAAACAGTTTTATCGAAACTAACTGGGACAAATTGGTATAGTTAGTGTTCGATTCTTGCATAAAGGGTATTTGAAATCCCGTCTCCTGATTTTTGTTACCTACCCTCACTCTCGTTGAGGTAAATGGTGAAAGCGAGGGTGGGACGAATATACTCGCAATAATATACTCGCAAGTAGTAACGTGCAAGCTTCTAAACGGCGGGACGGTCGACGTTCGACCTCCCTGACCACGTAGTAACGCGCGAGCTTGTAAACGGCGGGACGGTCGACGTTCGACCTCCCTTTAGTTACTTCAAACTCTCGTTAGCCGTGCCATAAGATTGTGTTTAGTGTGCGTGACATTTAGCTGGTACCGTGCAACAGTTGCTGTGGACCTGAACCGAACCGGGAAGGGGTGGAACCAAGGTCAGTGCGAATTTCTTTGCCCACTGTAAGGTATCGCATATATCTAACTACCACTCTATTCCCTCACTCTCTCATACAGTCCACTGCTGTCGAGCTATCCTTCTCGTTCCTGTACGGTGCAATCTCGGTATTCGATTATTAAAAAAAAAACAAATATTTATATGTACTCAGTTTACTCAACAAAGATGGAAATATGTAAAAATATTTTCGGCACAGCAAACCTTTGGGACGAATAAGGGCTTTTTATATCAGATAAGTGAACCCTATTGTAGATGCGACCTTATATTTTTATGGTAAGGCCGTGATAAGGAAAAATGTTGCACTCACATAAATTTATATTACATTTTTCTTGCGGATTTTTTAAAACTATATTCTTATGCTGTTTTCAGTACTTTTTTGCCTGGGGAAATGTACACACGTTGGAAACCGGGGGGAAGTCGATGAGGGTATGTGGGGTTCACCGCCCTGCAGTAGCGATCGTTTAACTGGTTAGCAAGAGATAGCCAGGGTGGTCACGGTGGTATATCCAATGAAAACCCCGGTCACCACCTAAAGCCTTTGTGGATGAGGAGCAGGATCGACTTTTAGTCTACTTTAGTGTAGTGAAATTCTGTTTTACAGTGCTTTGTTACAAACATGCAATAGAAGATCACCTAGATGATTCCTGAACAAACTCGTGGTAAATTGTAAATATATTGCCTTATGTGGAGATTAAACACACTGACGTGATTGTTTACAAGTACTTACGTGCCACTGAACCTATAGTTGATTTCGTTGTTGAAGAATGTGCCTGTCCAGTACCTTCATAAACGCAGTAGCTCTATGTTAATAATAACTAGATATTTTAAATCATGTATATATAATATGCACAATTTTAATACTTCATCCGTGCAGGGGCGGAGAAACAATACTAACTTCTGCGACCAGGGTCAGCCTGTCGTAAAAGGCGACAAAACAGCCCACCCTAGCTACGTGGTAGGGCCCCAAGCCCGTCTAGATGGCAACCACCTTTGGTCTTAAGTATGCCACCACAATAACTTTGTGTTGTGTTCCGGAATTAGTTACCCAAGTTCCTGTACCCTTATAGCAGCGATACCACTGGCGTTGCTAACAGTTATAGGCGACGGTAACTGCTAAATTCTAAGTGGGCCGTCATTTTAATTTTCAGCCTGTCTCCAGCTCTACAGCAATAAAAAAAAAAGAATATAACAGACCGAAGTTCCAAGTTTTGGCAGTTATACTATGTATAGCAGTGATGTCAGCGTTGGACTTATTATGAGTTTATATAGCATTTAATTTAAATATTACGGATTATATTGGGAAATTGAATTCGAGTGGTTCTATGCCCTAACCACTAGAGTGGCGCGATCGTCAATAAAACGATAAACAAATCCTTTCACGATCACTGACATACAGACACGTTCATTATGAGAATGCAATGCGCCGGCGCATAACAACCGGCGCCCGCCGAGTTTGCGCAACAAAATTAACGTAGTATGTATTTATAAATGCTACATCTGTCTATTTATGTAGAATTTATAACATCATAATATTACTAATGTAAATTTATTATTTATTAAAAATATATATTTCTTGAAGTTTCCTTTATCGATATAATCATTACAGAAAAATATATAAGTTCTAATATTTCTAAAGTAATTTTTACAAGCCCATCAGAGTAGCTTCCGAACTTTGATGACCTGAATTGAGTATTCTTGCTCTTCTTTATTTTAACGTTGGTAAAAAAAGTTACAAGAACAAAAGGCCATAGAGTATCTAAATTTGATCCTAACAACCACAAGTACCGTTTGACATAGAGGAAGATTAAACGGTGTCCTTTTTGTCTATTAAATAAAAAAAAGAGAAAGTTCCCTATTTAAATATATATGTTAATAGTGCGTTTATTGCACAAAAACACACTGAAGAACAAACATACAGGAAGAGTGAAAACAATTTGACAATAAATAAACCTTTAGATTTATAACTATATAAGTAGAATAAAATTATAATTTACGACTCCCTAATAAAATGATCAAGTATTATTCAAGTTTTTATTTCTAACCATGACTTAGATATGACGAAATAATAAATGCACAGAAAAACAGTTTTTATGATAGTAATAATAAGTTTGAATATTAACAATTTATCTTTCTATTTTTGTTGCTTTTGGCTCCAACAGTTTGGGCACTGATTTTGCCAATGTCATGATAAGAGAAGATTTGACCGGTGTTTATTTTTTTGGAAATCAAGTGATATTTTTTTTTATTGCTATAGAACAGCAGACAGGCTGACGGCCCGCTTAGGATTTAGCAGTTACCGTCGCCTATAGGTGTATGCAACGCCAGTGGCATCGTGAACACGCTGCTGTCCCATAAAGGTACAGGAACTTGGGTCACTAATGCCGGAACACAACACAAGGTTATTATGGCGGCATACTTAAGATCAAAGGTGGTCGCCATCCAGACGGGCTTGAGGCCCTACCACGTAGCTAGGGTGGGTTGTTTTGTCGCCTTTTACGACAGGCCGACCCCGGCCACAGAGGTTAGTATTCTTTCTCCGCCCCTGCACGGATAACGGATATTAAGAATAAATTAATTTAGCTGAAAGTATTCTGAAGACCTGGTGACAATATAAAATACATTTGATAGACTATACTATAAACATATATCATTTAACATAGAAAATTACTTAGTATTGAACTACAAAATATAATTAGCATTAAAGAGAAGTTCACATTAACAGATCGAGGAAAGCCTGGGCAACATATCAAAAAGAGAGTAAGTAATTTTTGAACGTTCAAAAAAGGTATGTTGATGAGTTTCTTTAGCTAAACCACACTCGCATATAAATAAAATGATCTCGTAAAATTACTCTGTACCCCTCTACAATTATATAAAATTTTATTAGCTTAGACATTGACATTGGTGTGTATACAAAATACAATAAATATAAAACAGTCTATAAAACATGAAATACCTATGTAATAAAATCTGTTTGAGATACATTTCGAAAATATTACTCTGAGTTGTCTGAAAGTTATCGCTTTTAGCGATAAGGCCGCCCAGCAATATTGTAACTATATGATTTCAATGTAAACTACTTTTATACAATGTACAATAAAGTGTTATTGATCTATATTACAGATCAAGGGTCATTTAATACTAGTGTTAATTAATTAAACATTTTCAGTGATGATAAAAACAGACGCCGCAACCACGAAATGTGTAATACCACTCACATTTCGTGGATCTATTGATCCTCTAAAGCAGTTACTAATTAGCATGTGCGCTGATTCCTAGGAGTAGTGGGCCTTCTTACATCCTACTTATGAATAACTTGATACAAAGGTAATTTGGCATATAGCTTATCTAATAATACAAAAATAGATTGTTGTGCATTTGCTGAAGGTGGCGCAATCTGGCCCCGATCGCCGTAATTGGCACTCGAAACGGCTTATCTTAAGTTTCCGTGTTTACCTTTGCATTTAAGGAGCCGTTTGTAAGGAATGAAATAGATTAATGAGATTCGCACTCGGAGTTATTGACGGAGAATTCGTTTTAAGGTAAGCAGTAAATATTAGCTTGAAATATGGTTTCTTAGTATGTATATAATATTTTAGTACTTATTTCTGATTTTGATTTTTTTTTGTTATAGATTAATTTTGAGACTTATTATATTGATTATATTAAAGAAATTCTGTGTGTAATAAATTATGATGACTTCAATAATAAAATACCATTAAGAAATTACTTATTTGGCGACTTGGAAACAATGATATTATTCATTTTACAAGTGAAATAGAAAAGAAAGAGTCCAATTCCAAAAAGGTTGTATCTACAAAAAATAATTTTATTAATTATTATTTTTGTATTCCAGATCGAGAAAAGGAAGTTCCAGTTAAATAGGATAAAACTTTTGAAAATAAATAAACAATACTGGAAAATTCAACTTCATTTAGCCGCAAAGTAAGTAACATAGCACTTGTTTTATGGGTACTAGATAACTAATATACTATATTATATTTTTTTGTAAATAAATACATATTAAACTTAAACACTCAGACACGAGACGGAAATTGAATCTATAATAGCAAGAATAGGATAGCCTAATTGTCAACTAATTAGAATTTAATATACAAACGTATACACAGAGTAATTTGTAAGATGATTATATATACTCATGATCCAAATAAAATGATCTCAAAATAGCGACCTCGACTTTCGCGGTACAAATAATTAAATTAAAGTAAGACTACACTCGCCTTAACTGGAGGTCGATGACCCCATAATCTGATAATGAGGAACGCACACCGCGGTGACTCATAATGGCTGAAAGGGAAATGCAACATAGGCTTCTCGGCCTTAGACGTCCGATTTTCAACTTCCATAAACGTACCTAGTATATTTTTTTGTATAAAGTAAGCAGTTACCTTCACCTATGGATGTTTGCGACGTTAGGGATAGCGCTAACATGCTGCTGTCCGCATAGGGGTAACAGTATATGTAGGTATTCGAATTTTTTAAGCCAGCATTGGAAAACCTGAATCGCAGCTTTTAAAAAAATGATCAAAGTAACCAAAACGCTTGCGTTATGGATTATGGACAATTGATATACTTTTATTTTGTACATAAATTCGACATAATTCGTTATGTAAATTCAAGATTAGTGATGGGAATTGAAATGAAAATGAATTGAAAATTTATTGTGTACAGAAATATTTTGACAAGGTACAAGTTTCACAGATAACACATAAAATGTTTCTTAAAATTAAAGTGTACCGATGAATAAGTCCGGTTTTCCAAACTAGGTCGTGGCGGCGGGCAAAGGATTTCTTTTTGGTCTTTCAAATAATTAATAAAATGAGAAGATGTTTTCTTGTTAATATATAGTATAAAATTATAACTAAATATAGCTAGATAATTGAACTCGTGATTCCCGTAACCGTTCCGAATGATAGAAACTCATACTAATGTTTTATCCTGCAACCAAAAGGCAACCATATTAGACCATCAGCGTAGCCTTTGAACGAGTATTGTATTTATCTAATCTTATTTAGCATAAAAACTCTGGTTTTCGTTTCCTTTAGGGATCAGGGAATCGGAAAACTCTGCTGGATATCAAACCCAGAAAAGGTTGATTAGTCCTGATTTAATCCTTTAACTACTTAACTACAGAAGTCGATAAAATTGAAAAATGTAAGCTACTTTAGTGGCGGGATACAGATAAACAATTTGTAACGACTGATATCAATTTTAGTCTGTGTTCATATAATCTATACCTATACTCGTATTTAATAAGTGAAGAGAAAACTTTGTACCCCTTTTTACGAAAATTGAGCGGACGGAGAAATATGAAATTTGAAGCAGTTAAATTTTATATGGAGGAGAATTGTAGAAAGCTATTATTTTTTGCTTAAAGTCCATTAAGGTTAATTTTATAATAATATATAATATTGAAATTCATAATATACATTCGTAAATACTTAAATAATTAATAAATAAATAATAATAAGTATACAATTATTAATAATATATATTTTGTAAATTAACATTAATTGTCTATAAGTTTAAGTAATTATATATCGAACTCGGAGGAATGATTTTTTTTATTGCTGTAGGATAGCAGACAGGCTGACGGCTCGCTTAAAATTTAGCAGTTACCGTAGCCTATGGGTGTTATCGCAAACATGCTGCTGCCCCATAAGAGATTATATTAAGGCTCAAGTAATTAGTAGCTCTTTGGTCTTATTGAATGTCAAAATTGGCAATAACAAGGAATGAAACTTTGGAATTGTTTTTATTTGTTTAGTCATTTACAATTTGTGAAATAAATCTTTCTTGTTGTTGTTGTATTTTGAAATAAATCTTGTTCAAGCAAAAAAAAAAAAATGGTATATAAGTAATCGAAATTGATTTACTCTTGCCTATTTGTGAGAATAGTGTTTACATAATGCGAATATATGGTTACGAAGCAGATTTACAATGCAGGTTTTGCAATGTAAAACATTATGAAGTTTTCAGTGATGCTGTTCCAACTGTTTCAGTGATGTAGATTGCAAATGAACCGAGTAGCTATGATGAAACCTTGGATTATAGAGACCGTAATAAAGTTCAAATTTAAAAATTAAATGAATTAAGGTCGAATTTCGACCCCTGCCGGCCACTAGTAAGAATAATTTCACTGACTTCTATTTCTTTTTGGTATGTCACTATACGAGAAGGATTCAGAAGAACATATATAAATATGGTGCGCTATATATTCGAACTCTTCGTTTGATACATCAAACAAGTTCATAGAATCCAGTTCTCCGTGCAGGGGCGGAGTGAGGATACTAACCTCTGCGACCGGAGTCGGCCTGTTGTAAAAGGCGACAAAACAACCCTTGTTCTATAAGTATGCCGCCATCATAACCTGTGTTGTGTTCCGGCATTTGTGACCCAGGTTCCCGTACCCCTATCGGACAGTAATGTGTTCAAGGTGCCCCTAGCGTCGTAAACATCCGTAGATGACGATAACTGCTTACTTTATACGTGGGCCGTCAGCCTATATGCTGTTTAAATTTTTATCAGGCAAACCAACTCATCTTAGGCAATTAATCCTCACTTATTAGCATACGTATGAGGCTATGTCAAGTTTAATGCAGTCTTCGTGGACATATAACGGCATTGCTCTGCAAATACCGCTAAATAAACTTGTTTCAACATATGTATGAATATATTTATAATATCCGTTTACAAAGTTGAACATTGAAAAATTAGATTAGATCAATATTTAAATTAATCAATTTGAAAGGTTTATTTGAATTCAGAATGTATGATCAGCGATAAGTCACAAACAGCCAATTCTTTTTTAAAAAAATATCAAAAAAAAAATAATATATATATATATATATATATATATATATATATATATATATATATATATATAATATGTCGAATTTTTTTATTGCTTTTACAGCAGACAAGTTGATGGCGAACTTAATTAAACAATTACTCTCACTTAAGAGTGTTTGCGACACTAGAGGCTCCACTAACACGCTGCGGTCCCCGTAGAAGAACTGGAACCTGGGTCACTTATTCCGGAATAAAACACAAGGTTATTACGAGTATGGCATATTTAAACGGAACGGGGCTAACCCCCGAGCTCTAAAGCTCCACCACCTACATGTTGTTTGGGTTGTTTTGTCACCTTTTATCACAGGGTTTTCTCGGTTGCATGGTCATCAGCATTTTTACTTCGTCCTGGCATGGAGTTAGCAAAAAGATGCATAATTATTTATTCGATTTAGTTACAGAGGCTATGCAGGGTGTCTTCTTGATCTGTATGTTGTGTGACGTAAACATTTTTTAACGCATTGATTGATTACCAGCATGGTATTCTAGATAGAACCCTTAGTCACTTTTATAATAGATTATATCATTGAAATAAAGATTAAAGTTGCAAGTATAATTTATTTGTAGAATGTTGACTACATAATTTTACAAGCATGTATCTCACTACACTTTTGTACTTTCCATCTTCTCTGGTTCATTATGTTTTCACGATTTACAATAATTTGAGTAACTGATAATTTTGCTAGAATATAAACCTGTCTCGTCATTTTGTCTTACAACGGCTCACCCTTTTTTCATTCTTCGGCGTCTTCGGCCGGGCTATATCTTAAAAATTACCCCATCGCGTGACTGGAGCATTTTAGAAACTCAAAACTCTCACTAAGCACTTAAAATTGTTTCATAATTTATTTAATCGAATAAATAGTATTCTAATATAAATGGAATTAATATTTAACTATAAAACAATTTATATCACAACGCTAATGTCCTATGAAGTGTGGAAATATTTAAATATAATATATTATGTTATCCCAATACGACAACCTCCGTTGTGTAGCGGCTAACGCATTTCGGTTCGCATACAGAAGTCATGGGTTCGATTCCCGTTTCACGTCTGGGTGCTAAAAATTATATACTTAGGTATTTATTACAGAGTGGTAAAAGGCGACTAACAGATTAAATTCTTTTACTAATTTAGATGCGTGGTATCGTAAATTATTCCTTACCCGTTAGTTATTTCATTTCTCGCCATTATTTTTATACATTTATTTGTATACAACACATTTATTTATACACATACATTTATTCACTTTCATTTAACTTATGAAAAGAAAGTGAATCAAATCAGCAGTATTTCTTGTTATTTGGATAACGTAACGTTTTTAATGATAATAAAAAGAAGAATTCAGGTTATGGTAACTCAAAAAAAGCTCATAACAAGACTCTGTTAGGCGCAAATCCTTATACTGTATCAATACAAATGTTTTATCTTAATATTAGTTCAAATTAATGTCGGAAATACGTTAAATCAATAACAATAAACTAAACTAAATTGAGATATAAACGTCTACGTTAATATGGTTTTTGCATAAATAAACAGTTACCCCAACGAGTTATTGAATGTAACACGTTATAAATATGCAAATATCTATTTTGGGATACCGCAAATCCTTTAGAAGTCGATGACTCGTGAACTCGTGAATCATTTTAGAGTAAACACGCTCGGATGTATATGGAATAGTGTTTGATCAAAGTGTATAAAGATACGTTTGTAGTTTTGTTTTTATTAACGAGTCTTCAACTTCGCGTTGCATCACTAAATTAGTGCAACTGCACATAACTAGGTGAGATAATTATAGAACAATAATATTAATTAGCTCAAAGAAAGTAGGTCCTTTTTTTATAAGAGTTTTATTATCATAGTTTTCCATTCTGTATGTAGCTAAATTTGATCTTTACAGAAACAAATGCCGCCTGAGCCTTCATTTCAAAAAGTAAAATCGTAGGATTTTTTGTTAGAAATCCAGAAAAGGGAGCACTCTTCTCTCATGACTCTGCTTTTCCATTGCGCACATTTTTTTTAACAGGAATTATTGGTAACAGAAACTTAAAATGTCACGGTCCGTATGTCAGTCTGTATATATTGACAAAAGCTCTCAAAATTTACGTAAAAATATTACTGCAGGTCTCATTATACCTGATTAACACGGCCGTTCATTAAATTGAGTAATTTTTCACGGCTGTCAACACAAAAAACAAGATGGCGTTTACAATTTGTCAACGTGGACGCGTGTGCGCAGGAAATGTCAAATTTGAATTTCGAATGCGAGTAGCGGTCGAACAATGCGTGTATGCACGATGTGAAGAGTCGTGTGACTCATGTGATATAGGAATTCTTATGTATAGCGTATAAACCAATACATTTAGAAGTTCACACAAAAATGGTGGGAGCGTAATTTTTATGGTGTTTAAGATATAACGTTCATATTATAATATATGAAATATCTTATCTATAGTTGTTATTCAGTGAGATCTTTGAATGCCAACTACAAAACGCCGTGTATTGGTGGAGAGGTTTTTAAATAATTCCTTATTTTAGACCAAACTTTAGCTATAGACATACATAATAAAATAATTTAGCCATAATAAGATATTGTTTAAATACTGCCTAATTAATGTCATTCCTTATTAGGACCGGAATTAACTGTGTTAATAATAGTTAGTATATGGTTTTCTACAATAAATAAAATTTGAATCACAAAGCTTTTTATATAGGAAGTATATTAAAAATAAATACAATTCGTCATCCAAGGAATTTGGCCTTACATACAGGACCGTATTGGGCCACTGATCCAGCCGTACATGACACGGCGCGGCATGCCGTTAAAACACACCCACATTTGTATATACGTTGATATTATGTGAAGATTAATATCAAAATTATATTGTAACTGTTGTGGAATAAATACAATGATTTCTCTCAGACAAAATAATCAGTCGGAAGATGAATCGTCTACCAAACCTAGGAATCCGGATCGATATATCCACAAAGAATCATCCTAGAATGATAATGTCCTTTTATAAGTCGAGCCTGTTCATTTGATATTCGTCATTACATTGAATCTGGAAAATTAAATAAAAATTGTGCAATAGGCAACATTGTCGCTATTCGTAATTTCTGGCAACCTTGGGATAGAATAAAATTGATATTGTAGTAAGGGGGTGAGCTGGATTGAACTGTTGATAAAAAATCGATTCAATACAGTGAATAAGTTACTATATATGGATTTTAATAGTTGATTTTGATCTATTTCATGTTGATGATGTCCTCGCCTTTAAAAAAATACATTAGCTTATAGTAATAGTATAGTAAACGGTGTAGATTTTTTGCTGGGGTGCCATGGTACAGCCATATTATAATAAAAAAAAAATGTTTTTTACCTAGTTAGTTCTTAGGGAGTCGTAGTCTATTTTTTCACACATCAGTGGTAAGACAGACTTGACTATAATAGTACTTACTTTATCTGCCAAATATTTCCAAGAATTTATTTAGTCAATAATTTTATGTGAAAAAAAAAACGGTACAAAACACCAATCACCGCAGACTTTACATTATATAACCCAATCCGGTTAACAAGGTGTCGGTACAACCGGTTAAGCCGCGAAGGCGTCTTGCAATCTGCAATTGGCATCTAACTAGAAGTAATTATGTTTATATTATACATATATATTAGAAGTTATATGTGAAAATTTTATTTTATATAATTTGTATGCCAATAATAAAAGACATAATTTATGAATGTTTCATACTAATAAACGGTTTTATTTATATTACAAATTTTTCCTCCTTTTATTGATTTATTGCAAATTACGACCTCCGTGGAACAACGGCTTTCGCACGTGGAATATGTCGGGTCGGTGTCGGGATGTACGGGTTCGATCGTCGTCCCGAGTCTGGACGTTTATCTTTAAAGTGTTTTCTAGTGATCTGTTACTCTTTGTTTTAAATTACAGGACACCTTTATGTTGGGGTTTTTTTTACAAGTTGGTATATTATTGTCAAATACACCTACAACATAACGTCTGCAAATAATTTTCTCAGCTTGGGGATCGAACCCACACTGAATAAATCCACTTGCGTATTTTTAAAATTAATTTTATGTTACAAAGTTTGCCTTGAGCTAGCATCATTCAGATAATTTGCTTTTTCTCTTTCTTTTTCCATCGTAAGATATTTATTGCATCCATATCAATATAATCATGACACATCGGGGTTTCTACAATTTATATCTGTAAATTATAGAAACAGTATCCTATCAGCAGGAAAGGAGAATATACCCGCCACGCTTGGCCAAGGCGGATAGATGAGTTACACATATCGGTGGTCACAACTTGGTGTCCTCATGTCTTTCCTTTGCCGTCATGGTAATTATAATAATATGTGCAATATGAAAAATTAGCTATGCACGCTAACATATCCTGCGATTCGAATTCAATGCCTCTATATTGGTAAGATAAGATACTTTTTATTGTCAGAACTGTGTACATACAGAGATGGTTTACATTTAAATTGTTTCAACAGTTTACCCCTTAGGGTGTACAATATTATTATACACGAATATATTATTTCATGAATTATAACATAAAAATCGTTAACTGTAATTATTTAAAACATTAGGTTATACATGGATTTAATGTCAAAAATTGGTATCCCATAATGCAAAAGGAAAATGCAAATCTGGCATACAAACAACTATTTAGAATTCCTTCAGCTCTCAATTTGCTTTATGTTTAACAAAGCTTTAAAAACCAATTTGTACTTTCATTTTACAATAAGCGTTAAGGCCGCTGTAGATAAACTCCCCAATATATTTGTGAAACAGATGTTTCTTACTGTATCCCAAAGACGTATAGCTCAAAGATTCCGTTCAACGGTCGAAATCCATACTCTATAGTATACTCGGTTATGACCGGTTACGAGCGGACGGGTTTACGCGCAGCCCATAGTCGTTACGACCTGCCCGTACCCGGGGCAATATGCCCGGATTTAGTCAGAACGTGTTGATATTGTTGCCAATGTGCTAGTATTTGAAATGGACGCACAAGTTTGTTTATTTCATTTAATATGTTTTAGATCAACATTAAAAGTACCTAAACAAATAATATTTTTTTAGCTTAAACAATTTTCAATTAAATCAAAATATGAAATTCAACGCTATTTTTTTTTACTCAAATTGTACTTCTTTTATTTTTCAATTCCTTAATTATGTTTTATTGTTTTCTAAATTTAGTATAAGATAGCTAAGGTTTTTTTTACTGTTCTAAAACGAGTTTTTGTTAACGTGACATCACGGCCAGATTCTAACGGAAGACCAGCGCTGGTTTTTGTTTTCTTTCTTTCTTTCTATTTGCTGCTGCACGTAGACTCTCCTCCTCTACTTCAGATTTCATTAACACCAATCGTATTTTTGTCATTTGTTCCATTTTGTAATTGAGTGAAGCATTATTAAATTTATTCACCAAATCCACGTCTTTCGGAGTAAAATAAAGACCAATGGTAGACGAGTACAGTAGAAAGACTACGGCTAGAAAGAATTGAGAGCTGCAG
This sequence comes from Malacosoma neustria, assembly GCA_963693495.1. NCBI lineage: Eukaryota > Metazoa > Arthropoda > Insecta > Lepidoptera > Lasiocampidae > Malacosoma > Malacosoma neustria. The sequence goes on from OY856390.1 coordinate 15,857,318, forward strand.
GAGAGATGAACTAATTAAATGACCTTAATTAGTGTGGTTTACGTTGAGCAATAAGCAGTAAATACTTAATAACACTCTAAAAATACACAGGAATATAGTATAGATATTCCACTAATCTCTCACATTTGCATATTCTTTGTCTAACGCATATAAAATATAATGAGATCATATAAATAAGAGAACTAATCGGGTCGACGCTAGTTGGGGCAGCAGACTGACTAGTTTGTCGCGTCTCGTGGCCTCGCACGCTACGAAGTAGCACCAGGGTGGTTTTAATGGCTATACGCACGTCCCCCAGACAAGAGAAGGGGACGTACGGTAAAGAGATTTCTTATTTTAAAACTTACCGACTCTTCTTCTTCGAGTGCGCTAATTAGTTCATAATAAAGCATTTCAGCCTCCTCCGAGATGTGTATCTTCTCGACATCGCACTCCTTGCAGATTATTTCCGCGGCCAAGTCCGTTTCGAGATGCATTCTCATTGTTTACACTTTTACATTTATATAAAATTTACATCACTTTCAATTCATAGCCTTTGGTCATTTGATTTTTAAAATAATTTAGAAAGGTCTTAATTAAGAGACAGTTTTCGTGACACAAAATTACTAATTATGTTACTTGAGCAATTCAAATAAATTCTATAGTTTGAAGTATCAAAAATGTCTGGCTAGTGAGAAAACATCATTTACTTACTACCCAAGTATTATATATAAATATCAGGTTTTATACTATAACGTAAGTAAAATTATAATTTAATGAACTTTAAGGATGTCTGGCAAGGGGTTGCCACAATGTTAAGTGTCTGCCAATGAATAACGTGATATTTGATAATACTCTGAAGGTAATACCAAAAAATCGCACTTTATTATTTGATGAATTTAGATCGGCATTTTACAACCTTTAGTAGTACCCTTTACCTGCCAAAGCCACGGTAACCCAAACTTCATAATATTCCATCGTTCTTACCTGTGTTGGGAGCATGCGCTGACAAACTTTCAGCTTTTATAAACTGACGAAGGTCTGGGGTTCACGGGCTCTTAGGCCATTTTTTTTATCAAATTAGTAAGTTTACCGCTGACAGTAAATAAAATAAATGCCAAAGGACTCAATGACAATTCAGAGTATTTTAAATATCGTAAGACACATTTTACTTCATACGTGCAAATGCATGCATTCAACGTTTGAATAGAAAGTTATATTTTTATGCTGCTTTTTAAATAGACTAGATTGACAGGATGCGTGATATTTACATAAATAACAAGAAACTGATCAATAATGATCATATTATATAGACCGTACGATATAAGAAAAGATGAGTGATAGTTTTTCTCTCTATTATTGAATGAATGAATGTATTCGAATGTATGTATTTGATATAATAGTAAAGACTAGCATGAAGTATTAAGAATGTTAAGTAGTTATATATAATGTATAATTTGTTTTTGTGTTCGTAAGATAAAAGAATTCAAAGCGTTAGACCCATCAATCACTACCTGCAAGACACCCATATGGGTTCGGGACCAATTATTTTCGCATACCCCGTCATGCGAGCGCCAGACAGGACTGATTTAGATCACAAGGAATGTCGCTTAACACGACGGACTTTAATGTTTTTATAGGGACATGCATGTTGGCGCGTATCATGCGATACACTTGTCAGGGAATCAAGCTTAGGGTAGTATTTATTATTAGTAACTATAGTACATTTATGTGGCTATATCTTCGTCAAGAAAAAAACTACGATCTATGTGGCGTTCCGGCTAATATACGTTGAAACGAAAATATGCAAGTATATGCGAGGAGTATGGCCAAAATTATACCCATTACAGAAAACAACATCACACAAGGGCGTTTGTCCTGCTAGTTCGGGGCTTGTTGGTGCCATGTGAATTGTTGTTATATTTTTGTTGTTTTATTTATTTATAAAAACAGATTCTGTATTACTTTCTTAAAGACGACCTTCGTGGCGTAACGGCTAATGTAAGTTGGTATGCTTGCAGAGGTCATGGGTTCGATTGCCGTCCCGCATTTGGGTGTTGTTTATGTATAAGACATATTTACAAAAAGAAAAGTAGACATGTAGTATATTTGTTGTCTAGTACCCATAACCCACGTGCTATGCTACTTAGTTTGGGGCTAGATGGTGTTGTATGAAATGTCCTGGTACACTTGGTTTCATTTTCAGTGTTGATAGATTATACTGCTGAGCCGCTGCTGTAAAAACCAAATTTGGACACATAAAACCGCCTTTTGTAAAATTGTATTCATAATTTTGCAGACATACTACCGACATTTAACCCTGAGATAATTATTAAAATTAACATATAAAATGAATAAATAAACACAAATTTACTAACATTCATGTAAACTGTAAAATAAAAAATAAAATCCGGTAGTTAAGCTTGTAAACCATCCATTACGGCTAATATTAGAAATCTCTACAAGGCTAACCTATTTAAGACAGCGATGTGTAATAAACAATGTTATATTGTCGCCCGTTTGCCGTTCAGACACGTTTCCAGGTAATGCTATTTCTAGATCAAGCGAATGCAAAACAATGCACAATACAATACATCCCTTGTCGGTTTTCTTTATATTTAGTTTTAAAAGCGTTAAGTAGACTTTTTAGGGTTCTAAAGATGTAATAACAAAGCCTATAAAGCTGCATGAATATACTTTTTATTACGACGCTAACAACTACAGGAAGAGAAAAAAATATATGTTTAGATTGTACGAGTAAACAAGACAAAAAAGGTTCGCTGCTGATTTTTTAGTTTGGAGTCGTCAGATTCATCCAGACAAGCTGTTTTTTTGTGGTCTGATGATGGAATAAAAAGTTTTTTCCTCGAGTATGTGAGACTGTGAGATTACCTACTAAAAACCTTGCTGATATCCTATTGTCTAGTGCCTTGACCGGTGGACTGCTGGCCTGTTGATATCATGGCCTGAGTCCGAGAAGAAAGGTTCAACATCAAATCGCGACAATAAATACACAGTAATATTCAATAAAAACTGTTTTTTAATATAATTTTTGGTTTAGATCACTACGACAGCGTATTTTTATTAAAAGTATATTTCAATAGAAACAAGTTTCATACTAATAATAGTTGTAACCAGAAATGTGACTAAAATAAATAATTTATTGATTTTGATTAAGTTAATTTTTATATTATTTTTCACCATTTCACGTACCACGTGACCTATTTTTGACAATATTTTACCGCCCTCACAGCTCTCCAATAATTTTCACGTAAAATAATTCATAATATATACGTATTTAAAATTTTTTGCAAGTAAAAATTTAAAAAATATATATATTTTATTGCAAATACTAAATTAAATAAATATACATTATTTTTCTCATATTTGTCTTTATTATTACAGCGCTTGTTGCGTGAAGTCGAAACTGCATGCATACTCATAGTTACAAATAAAAACCAAACACTACGCGCTATTTGAAATAGTTCGAAAAAACGCGAGATTTCCTTTAGCGGATATTGTCTACATGACGAAGACCTTAAGTCCCCCCCCCCCCCATCTAATTACAACAATGTACGAGTATGTAATAAATAAAATACGGTACTTCTCATTTATATACATATATACAAAGTTTTCATCCAACAATGACCAATGTGTCTGGCGATTAGCTTCGGTTAACTTTCGTTGTGTGAGTTCCACTTATTTTACGGCTTTTATAGAAACAAAAATATCTCTCTTCAGTACATCGTACAGACTTAATGCCTTTTTTATTGAAGTCGTTCGAAATTAAGTAAATATGGGCTAAAATTAACGGTTCCGTATATTAAAATTTTTAACTAATATTGTTTTCAGTACATGGAAATTATAGACGTAAAATTTAATAAATTCATTCTATATTTCCTTTCGGGTTGGGGGGGGGGGAGGTTGCTTAGGCGGTATTTAAACCATTAGGATGACCCACCACACTTTCAGGATGGATCTTCTCTTCTGATCGTTTTTTTTAACTTTAAAGTGTACCAGATAATTAAAATGGCAGAATAATGTAATATCATAATTATTCATAGTCACGGGTTCGATTCCCGTTTTAAATCTGGGTGTTTATATCATCATCCGATCTCTATCCGTGCAGGGGCGGAGAAATACTGACCTCTGCGGCTGGGGTTGGCCTGTCGTAAAACAACCCACCCTAGCTACGTGGTAGGGCCCCAAGCCTGTTTGGATGGCGACCATCTTTGGTCGTAAGTATTCCGCCATAATAATTTTGAGTTGTGTTCCAGCATTAATGACCCAAGCTCCTCTCCTGTACCCTTATGGGTAGCAGTGTGTTCCCAATGCCACTGGCGTTGCAAACAACCATAGGCGACGGTAGCTGCTAAATTCTAAGTGGACCGTCATATAAGGCCAGCCTGTCTGCTGCCCTACAGCAATAAAAAAGAATATGACAAGCCGAAGTTGCAAGTTCTGGTAGTTATATGTACAGCAGTGACGTCAGCGTTGGACTAAATTCTAAGTGGACCGTCAGCTTGTCTGCTGTCCTACAGCAATAAAAAATATCAGTTCTCTAGTATCCATAACAAAAGTGCTCTTTAAATTTGGAACTGAATGAACACAATGTGAATTGTCCAAATATATTCATTTATGATTCAAGCAATGTCATTAATTTTTAATAAAATATTTTTAAGGACCCCTAAATCGTTTGCCACAAAACCATTGTAGCACAAGCGGTTGTTCGCACTCGTGCTACTTGTTATCCCCATGTAAACATTGTGTAGGGTTCTGCGAATGATTTAACTACAGCAATAAATCAATAGTTTTTTTAAACAGTCTCTTTTAATAGTTTCTCACTGCAACTATAACAGTAAAACCATATTGTTACAAAGTAGAAGTAAATTGAAAATTTACCCTAAATTAATTATTTAAGGGACTTTCGAGGTGTTTACTACTGAATAACGGACGAGTCTTGGCTTACGGTATCAAAAGCCTACGCTTTTCCAGCCGAGCTTCGCGTGTCTGACGTCACGGCTTTCTTTAAAGTCAATATACTCGTATGAAGATCGATCATAACTGGTGATGCTTTGATGGTATGGTGAGATATGATTTAAAAGTATTAAATATAAGTGTTTGATTTGAATTTATTATTTAAAATGTGAATTAATAAATTTAATCGTTTTTAAAAATTTAATTCTGTTACAGATATGAACGATCGTTTCCAAAGGTCTACTGGACCCCGTAAAGTGGACTAAATTTGAAAGTCGTGGTGGAACCTCGTAAAACACGGGTTCTGCTTTTCAAGGTTAACTCGAGCGGCACTTTCTGAACTTAGAGTTAAGTATCTCCGGCGAAAAGGACACTCATGCATTTAAAACAGCCGTTCGCCATCTTTGATTCGTGTCACGTTATGTATCAACGACTTACTTTTCACCATGGTCGAGTGAAATTCACTTTCCGACCCCGGAAACTGTTTTGTGGGAATTTTGTTTCCTTATCCTATTATATTTTAGACTAAAACTGGCTTAATTATAATATTACGCATTTGATTTTAACTAGGGTTTATTCTTCTTGACTACGAGTTTCATGGATTAATATATTGCCGTTTATATAATTCATAACACACATTAGTAAATACTTAAATAATGAATTAATAAATAGTAATATTAATCATATAAAAATAATTATATTATATTGTCTACAGGCTCAAGTAATTTTATTCTCTTTGGTCTTATTGAATGTCAAAATTGGCAATACCAAACTTTGGATTTTTTTTATTTGTATAGTTATTTAAAATTTGTGAAATACATCTTGCTCAAGCACTCAGCTCAAGCTCAGAAAATGGTATAAGTAATCTGAATTGATTTACTCTTGCCTATGTGCGAGGTTTTGCAATGTTAATATTTTGAAGCTTTACAGTGATGCTGTTCAAACTAATATAGAAAAATGGCAAATTAACTGAGTAGCTATGATAAAATCTTGGATTACAAAACCTAATAAAGTTCAAACTAAAATTTAAATGAATTATGGTCGAATTTCGACCCATGGGCGACCACTAGTAGGTAATAATAAATACACTAACAATATTAATATTTGGGAAGCCAACGCGGGTATATAGGGTTCACCGCCGTGGTATTGAGACCACTCAACTGGCTAGCAAAAGTTAGCCAGGGTGGTCGCGGAGGTGGTATACCCACTAAAAATCCTGGTCGCCACTTTTGCCTGCCGCATGCCTTTGTGGGGTTGCAGGATCGACCTTTGTTGATTTCTCTGCGACGTCCCCGGCTCGTGCGTCAATCTGTAGGGTGTCCCTGGTGACACTTCCCCCACTAAGATATAAATTCTCAATCGAGCACGGGTTATCCCCAAGCATAGCTACCTTCACCGGGTAGGCTTCCAGACGCTCCCGGCTGACGAACAAGTCGTGACCGGAAGTTCCGAATTGCAGGTTTTACGGCATAACATTGTACATTATTCTACACGTGTCACGTGTGGAAATACTAGTTTTGTATAGAACAAAATTCTTTTAGAATAATGTCAACGAACTTTTAAAGATGTTGATTGACGGGAGTTTAGAAATAAAAACAAAGGAGCTTTTTATCAAAACACAGTGACTTCCTTTCGGCGTTAGAAACACAAAACAGGTCATACCTCCTCCTAACCATAGAATACTATAATAACAGAATTAACACGAGATATAAAACTTGGCAACGTTTGTCCCAAAATTTCAACTAGTTCAAGGCAGAATATTCTGCTAAGTGTTATTAGAAAAAAACTGCGGTCTATTAGTGAGAGTTCACATTTGCATGCTAAGAGAAGGTAGTTATAGATAAATTTATTTCTTACAGGAGTGAGTACCGTCTAAACTACAAGCCCCAAAGGAATGTAGCTCGTATTAAAAGGACCCAGTCAAAACCTAGTCTGTATTAAAAGACGATTCTTTACACTAATAACTTTACCTCTGGATACAGTTACCAGAACGAACTATTTGCCAATAATAAACACATATGAGTCGGGAAACTGACAAAATGAATGAGCTCAAATATTTTTCATGTATTTACTATCAATACTTATTTGTATGCAACTCATTTTATAAACAAATAAATATTCAACAAACAAATTATTACAAAATTTTGTCATTTTGCGAATCACAGGACATGAGATATGAACACAGACCATTTACGTAGCTACCAAAACAACGGGGTCATCATTAGTTATTAATAGCAGGAGTAGATGGTAAATTATCTAATCCCTAACCGCAAAAGGGAAAAGAAAACCCCCTTTTGTTCCTGTTTGTAAATTAGCCGATGATTTAGGAAAATGTGATTGCAAATCATATCTATTATGGAAAATTTAGTTACTTCGTTTACTTACTCTTTTACAAAACATATATTTTAATGTAATAATACTGACATGTCGTTCTGTTTTACAATTTTGTGTCAATGAAACGACAGCTGCACTCAACATCCGCACTCATGCGCATGCACTCTAACACAGGTGATTGTGTACGGAACAATAGTCTGTCACATTGGAACTTTTACGTTGTACCTATAATATTCGTTTAATCTTATATTTTAAATAATATGATGCCATATAAAATTATATATCAACTTAAAAACCTGATCTGCACCCTGGCGGTATTAGTGTCACAAGGAGATTTTTTTTTAATGGTGCTAACGGCAATATTTATTAAAATATAATCTTTGCTAATATCAGGAGAAGACGCATTCGTGCCAGCCACAGGGCAAATCCGGCTAATATTGAGGGCCTCTGCTAGTTAAATTAATACATATTAATCTAAGGGATAGCCCTTCTACGTTCGTCGTAGGACTGACGGGCGTTGGGGCAAACAAGTCCTGGAGTGGAGACCGCGTCTCGGCAAACGTAGTGTAGGACGCCCTCCAGCCCGATGTCCTGCGCAAACTTAGGAAGGCCTAGGTCCAGCCGTGGACTACGACAAAATCTCTATCCCTCGATAAGTAGCCATATAACGTGTTTGTACCTATCCCAACAAATTAATTCTACTACTTGACAATAAAGTGTCAGTTGAATATTTAAAATAAACAATATTATTATCTAAGCGTGAACTGTTTGAGTTATGCGATTAATATAACAATAATATAATATGCATTTAGCTGCACGTGATACCCGTGGTCTCATTTTGTATGACACACAAAAATTCCACATCGATAACTTGTGTTTGTGTAGGAAATTACATTGCGTTTACTAAATAAGTAATTTGGGGATCTATAGATAACACTGTTATACGGACAAAGAAATTAGTATACATTGTAATACATATAAATAAATAATTAAACAGAGGGTCAGTGACCAAAGCGTTAACTCTTACTATTCTATGACGTCCTCTTGGTGTAACGGATAACGCACGTCGGTAAGCTCGCGGAGATCACGGGTTTGATTCCAGTCCAATGTCTGAGTGTTTATATATAACATGTATTTATTTACAAAAGAAAAGTATAGGTGTATATGTAGTATATCAGTTGTCTAGTACCCATATCGTAAGTGCCATGCATAGCGTTGTGAGAAATGTCCCAATATATTTAATATGTATTATTATTCAGTGGTTCCAGGTAGAATTATAATCAAATTCGAAGCCTCTCAGGAAAGCACCAATGCAATAAGTCACAAATTTATTTTGTGACAACAATTAAATGTCAACTATGCCGCCAGCACAGGGATGAAGTGTAGACCTTTATTCAGGGGGAAACTGCACCTTAACAGTCCCGCGTCAGAACTTCAGAGTTCTTCTCCTGCTACTGTGACTCATCTGGCTAGCACACATATTTGACATTTTACCGAATGAGCAAGAAGTACGCTGTGTGGGAGGGGACGCCTTCCACACACCGCTGCCTTCACCGGGTGGACCCCCGGCTCTCGGAGGCGCTAGGAGGTGTAGACCTCTGGATTATTGTGTTGGATTAACGTCATAAATAGATATGCCATCCAGATGGCATATACAGATGGCTTCGTTTGCAACACAGTGATGATAATTATATAATTCTAATGATAAATTTACAGCGATATTAATTCTGTACTTCATAATTCAGTATTAATGCTGAACAATTTTAGCATTGAATGCTTTTATCCTCTATTTAATGATTTCTTCGTAAATGGAAAGCAGTTGTAAAAAGGCAGTAATCAAGGTATGTGATATGCAAAAACTTTCAATCCCTATGCGAACCTGCTCGGTGGACCGGTTCTGTGACGTCTTCGGCGTGCGCGCACCGTTTTTGCAGAGTTTAAGCACTTGGAGGTTATATTCTGATTCTATTCAAATTATCTATCACCTTATTAATTCTGTACTTTTGGAGTAGATGTTTTAACCGATGATGACGTTGATAATTCACTCAGCAAAGAACTTCTAATGTGACTTTATCAATAATTTATCAACATCGCCCTTTTATTTATGAGTGATTTGGGTCCTAGCAGTATATCACACTCATAATGCAGATGAATGATGTCAACAAGTAATTTAAGGTTGAATTAAAAAAAAAACAATGTTTAGGATATATTGACGAGGCCAATGTTTAAAAAAGGTTAATAGACGTCCATTTTTATGGATCATGATTTAGTAGTCGGGCCCCGATGGGGAAGAAACGGGATCGAGATTGCAAAAACTTGGAGCCTACGTCCAACAATGATTGTCTGCCGATGACACTTTTTCATTTATTTAATCGATTTTATTATTGTTGCAATTACAACAATAATTAAAATAATTTATGATGATGATGATTTATAGCATGAAACATGGCAAACTATACAGGAATATTACAATAAATTGAGTATCACATATTTCGCCATATAACATTTTATAATCCTATTCCTTAACATGACAATGTGCAAACGACTTATTAATGAGGTGTCCTCGAAATCAATTCGCTAATTACCTTGACTCGTTTCAACTAGGTCGTGAAATATGAAGCCCTAAAGCATAATAACGGTCACAATCCTATGGGAATTAGCTATTTGAAACAATAATTATTGTTATGAATGCCAATAAAATGTTTACAAAACCAGAAACGTAAAACGGAATCGATCTTGTTTATTATTTATTATCCTACATTGATATTTGATTGCTTTCTTTCTTTCTTCGACTTTAGATCGCTTTATAACCAAATATCGACCTTTTTATCGGTATTTTAATATTAAGAATATTAAAGCCATAATTGTGTAATTCAAGTTTATATTGGAAGAAAATTTTATTTTTTCTTCGATCGCAGTGATTTTTTGCCAGTTGCAATGTATCTAATTTTATTTAGTAGTAACTAAAACCATCACTCACTTAAAAATATTTTTATTTATTATATGTATTTCAATATATCTTTTAATATAATGTTTTTTTATGAAAGTTGAATATTTTATTATATAAAATAAGTATACTTCAACAATAGTCTAAGTAATAAGCAAAATAATTTTGTGTCACCGAAAATATGAAAATTGTATGACTTGTATTTTATTTGTGTGTACTTTTTTTCGTATCACTCTATCCACTTTGCACGTTTGAAAATTTCATTGTTTAAAATCACTAAACATATACTGTAAATAAAAAAACCATGTGCACTAAAGTTTTCTACGATTCCTTTAATTTATGTAAAATTAGCTATACATTGAATTTTATTATTCTAATTAGATACTCGAAAATATTCCAAATAGTGGAACACGCGCGCGCGCAACCTCCGCCGCCATGACACTGAATGAATCGAACTACGAATGTATGCGCGCGCGCATGTATTAATTAAATTTTATATAAAGGACTTTTATGACAGCTTATATAACCTTTAGTTTCATTATTATTCATTAATATCGTGAAAACGAAAGAAAGTTTTAATCGCACATAAAATAATTAGAAAGTTATCTGTAATGAGATGTTATATTTACTTATGATATGATATCCAGTTAAATAAATAAAAAATACCTTTATTTGATCCTGTTACAATGCTTTTTAATTTAGGTACTGTTTATATTATTATATCTATAACACTATGTTTGATTATATTGGCAAGGTCCCCAGGTTGGGTAAAAGTCTCCTCCAACGATGTCCACTTCTGTCTATCCTGATGTTCCTATAACGTCGTATTTTGTTTCTTGTATTGCTTCCTCTAATTCTAATAAGCGTTCATATGACGACAAGGATTTAGTAGCATTGTAAGTTGCTATGTGTAAATATTGTGGTTTTTCTTTGTTTCTGATCTTAATCTTTGTTGTATCTATTTTTGAAGGGTTGTGGTCGTACTCTTCCACGGTGACCGGCCGGATTGGAAGATTATTTTGTTTGTTTCTTGTTTTTAATTGTGTGTTTGTTTGTTCTGTGCCGGAGGGGGAGTTAATGATAGAATAAATTGACTTGTTTTATGACAGCTTATTAATATTGGGCACCTAATGTACCTTTTATTTCAAGGGGTAGGTAGTAAATCATACTTCTTGAGAAGCAAACCCAGACAAATATAAGACATTAGTATTTTGAGCTGAGCCTTTTTGAGTACATTTTCTAATTTACTCGAACTTGTCTGAAATTTCAACTGGGTTATTTCGTAAATTTCAAGTTGTAAGTAAACATATCGCATGCTTAATCATAAACTGACCGATTAAGATTTAGGTCTAAAGTGAGATAATATAACGGGTAGCATTGTATTGACGCCCTCTATCGGCCAAACTAAGATTTATTTCGATATCTCTTTCCCACGCTGAGTTACCGCTATTTAGTTAAAAGTCAATATATGGGATAAGTAGTAAATGACAAAACGTTTTTTGCGATTTCCCAAAAAATAGGTTTTTTGAGTTAGGTCAGTTTATAATTAAGCGTGCGATATTGTTAAAATTACCATCACATCCATATTGCTTAAGACTTAGCCGGTACAAAATCACACATATCTAGATGAATAAGTATTATTTATCATCAAATAAAAAAAAATAACAACGGAAGTACACATTTTTTTGATGGACATAAATCCAGACGAACACAAATGTGAATTTTTTTTTATTATAAATCTAGAAAATTTTATCATAAATAAAGTTAAATAGATATCCGACTATTTAATGCATGTCAAATTCATATCCAATGATCTATATGTCGATCCAAGCCAGATATAAATCATAATAGTAAATGAAACTCATTCTATTTAATGAGAGGAGCCGGCAGTACGCCATTTAATTATGAATTTATGAGCGGGACTGCGAATTGCAAACCTGGACAGGGTGGGGATACATTAATGTGGGGATACAGTGAGCGGGAGCGATTTCGCTAAGTGCAAGCGTATTTCATTTAGAAATACATTCCAAACAATCGATCAATTGATGTTCATAGTAATTTTATTTCTATAATAAATAAATTTAAAAAATATACATGCTTATAAGTTGTTAATATTCATTAAGTAATTACATGATACTTAGCCCTTCCAACATTTATAGGTAACAAAGGTAATTAAGCGATGAACAAGACAACAATACGGAAGGCCTTTCTTTATTATATCTATATTATTATATTATATTTATTTGTTGTAAAAGAACTCGATATTTATTTAGTCTATGGTAGTATTTATGATATAAGGTTGATGTATCTGTAGTTAAAAATATTACTGAAGAACAATAGATAGGCTAAATAGTAAGCATAACTGTTAACGACGGTAACCCGTCTCCGGGTGTCATCCAGAGGGCTTGTGGTCCTACCACGTAGGTAGGGTTGTTTTGTCGCCTTTTACAACAGGCCGACCCCGACCGTAGGAGTTTTAGTATTCTTATGCCCTGGACGGAGAAATAAGAAAATATTTTTGGTGATGTGTTTAGAAAATGCTGGATTCATTTTGTGATTGTATTAATTAAGTGCAACAATGTTTAAGTATAAGATTTGAATGTAATATAGCAGTTTATTTCGCGTTCGTTTATTAATGAAAACGGCACCTTAACCATTGCAGCTTCTCTCGGTTACTGGTTAATTAAGACACTGTTTTGAGTGGCACTTACTGCAAACTAAATAAATAACGCGATTCAGGTTTAAACGTGGCAGTCTGTGCGAACACTGAAAGTTAAAATGATTAACTCTAGAACAAACTAGCATACAGTCATTTTTTGTAAGAGTATAAGTAATCCTAATGAAGGCCTTCGGACGGTTAATATTTCGTTGGTCAGAGATAATGTAGAGTTGAAATTAACTTCAACGCAACAGAGCGAGTTCTCAATAAGTATAAAAAAATCGGTAGTTTGAATAAACTTTAAACGCGTCTAAAATTAAAATATTGTATATTGAATTAAATTGCCTCTATAGACTATTGGCTAAGCCCGAATAAGAAGTCGTGAATTCGATAGGCTTGCGGATGACCGCAACAGTCTCTGTTGCTTTTAAAATTATTTGAACTTACTTTTGACTTTAAATAAATAAAATAAATATACTGAGGCAATTCACACAGTCACATGCCATCTAGTTCCAAAATAAGTAGAATAGCACTTGTGTTATGGGTGCTAAATAACAAGTATAATAGTACATATACACTTTTCTTTCATAAATAAGTACATATTATGCTTATATATTATAAACACCCAGACGCAGGACAGGAATGCAACCCGTGACCTCTGGCTAGAGTACCAAAGTGCACTAGCCGTTTCACTATAGCGGTTGTAAAAAAAAATTGTTTAGATAAATATTTCACATAATGTCTAAGTTTAAACGACTTATTTTTTTTTAAATTTTAATCTATGCACAATTATGATGCAATTTAAAAACATACGTCATTACGTGTTGTCGCAACACGGAAACGAACCCATTACCCGCGGGAGACATTGTGTTTTGCCGATCTATTTAACTGCATCCGGTCTGGCACACCTTCGGTTAATGAACTCACGTTTGCCAGTCAAATGGTATTAGGGCTATTTCAATAGGTTTATTTAAGTAGTTTATGTGAGTAGTGTATTTTTTTCTATTGCTGTAGGATAGCAGACAGACTGACGGGCCACTTAGAATTTAGTACTTACCGTCTCCTATAGGTGTTTGCAACGCCAGTGGCATCGCGATCATCCTGCTGTTCCTTATGGGCACAGGAGCTTGAGTCACTAATGCCGGAACACAACACAAAGTTATTATAGCGAAAAGACCAAAGGTGGTCGCCATCCAGACGGGCTTGGGACCCTACCACATAGCTAGAGTGGGTTGTTTTGTCGTCTTTTATGACAGGCCGAGCCGGCCGCAGAGCTCAGTATTCTTTTCCCCTTATCACGGAGCATATCCGCTCTATTGCTGGAATATTTACGACTCAATATTACCAATGAGGTATCTGGTAGGTCAGTTGAGGTCCAGGCTTCAAATCTCTCGATGACATGCACATAGGTAATTTTGTCTAATGTGTATATTATAGCATTGCCATGTACCGTCGGTGAAGAAAAACATCGCGAGGAAACCTGCTTACCGCGATCACCGGTATGTGCAACCCGCCTAAGCATGACGGGTATACTGCCCATTCCCTCTAGGGTAAGGCCCGAGTTCAGCAGTGGGACGTTTATTTGCTGTTATTATTATATTACCTGTTTATAATTTGAGTAAAATTACAATAAAAATAATAACAATGTTGACATATTATTATAATTTTATCTTGCTGTTATTTTTTTAATAATATTAGCTAAACAAAATAGTTAATGAATTCAAAATAATGATTAATAATAAATATTCGGAAAATAGCTTTAAAATAAAGGACATCGCAATTTTGTCACGGTTTACTAGAACATGGTACTGACTCTACCAAATAACCTTTATAATTAACATTTTAAGTACTTCCGGCGATTGGTTTATTGAACTATTGTTTGAAACATCACATTATAAATTGTTAATATGAAAATGTATTGTCATTTATTTTTTTATATTGATTTTTAAGAGGTATTCAATAAATGGAAAGTACTGACTAAAATTTTTATGTCTGAAACTACATAATAATTCAATAACACTAGCTTTCCAGCAAGTACCAAGTACCAAAGCTCTTGAAGTCCAAGTCATCCTTTCCCATGGTATTGGGTCAGGCTCCAAAACAAAGGTTTCTCTTCGAAGTTGCAAAGTCAGACCGCAGGAAGATGTACAAAAATATCATATGTATTATTTTCCTATACTTATTTGGACACAAATGAAGTGTATTTGCGAATGCAATATTAACCCTCTCTAACTTAATCAAGTCTTAAATTTAAATGTTTCTTTTTTACTTCCTTTTTATTGCGGGCAATTTGGAAAAAAAAACTATATATTTAACTAAAATAAAAGCATAGTTAATAACATATGGTTGCAGTATTTCAAACAGCTATAAAACTATTGTTTAAAATTTCAAACTACCCGCACGTTACTTCGAATTCATGCAACCATTAACAAAGACTAATAACCGATGTCATCAATATGCAAATGGAGACAAATGTTGGCTTAGGGCCAATATGCCAGTGGCGATTCATTTTTTTTATATACTAAATCGAATACAGAACTGAACACATACATTTTGATTATGTTTTTATATGTATTATTTGTGCATTCTCGGCTAAAGAGAAAAATGATTAAATTAATTAAATATATATTATCAACAACTGTATAATATTATTATTTATATATGGTAAGTTTCAAAAATTTTATATTCTAATTTAAGTTGACATCAGATTTATATCATCAATCATTTGAAATAGGGTTTAGCTTAGGCTGGACTTTGTAGGTTCGAACGCACGTATTCCGGAGGCGCATGGCGTAACAGTTGCACTCGATAATACTGACTGTTGTATTAATATGTATTATTTAAATATTTTAGTAATTACTAATGTATATTATGAATTTAATATTATGTAATTTAAATATTATGTATTATATTATTATAAAATTAACCCTAATGGTATTTACGAGGCCATAAACTCTTATAAAAAAATTACAAAAGCGTAAGTAAGGTATGCATGTGTGTGTATGTTGTGTATAATTCTAGCAGTAGTGTGCGTAATGTTTATTTTAATTAATTTAATGTATTTCTAATGGATTTTAGGCTAAAAAACCTTATATTATGTACATAAATTAAGGATAAACGAAAAATCGTGTGCTTGTATATAATAATTATTAAAAACTACCTGATACCCGCGACTTCGTACGCATGCGGCGCTACACTGCTTGCCTCACTTCTCCGAGGCAAGAAAACACACATCAAATCGTTGTTTCTTAAAACTTTAATAACTGTATATTAAATGAAAATATCGTAATCTTTTTTTTAGATAAGGGCCAAGTGCTAAGAAATAAAACTTAGAAAATTTAATTGAAATCTATCCAGTAGTTTTGCCTATGCGCGCACAACTGCAATTTTATTTATATAGTAGATTATTATAACAATGAAACAATTTATATCTAATATATTGTACATTTTAAGAGATCTACAATCAATTTGATGAACTGAAATGCATTATGCCATATATCTGTCATTTAAGGCGCTGGCACATTGCACTCACTTTAAATTGCTACTCATTGAGGGAACGCTCATCTATGACTCAAAGCTTTTGTGACTCGTTCGTTTTTACACTACTTTTGTATTATACCTAAAAATATATCTCCCTGTGATACTGGTTGGTCCGCATTCCAGGGCATATAAACCTGATTCATTGGGAATGGCTACAAGCTGATCTACACAGGTGCACCTGGTGGGGAGAATGGGGTTGCCATAGTGCTCTCGGAGGAGTTCCAGAATGACATTTTGGAAGTGAAACGTCATAGCGACCGACTTATGGTCGTTAGGGTGCTTATCGATGGGATAGTTACCCACTTGATAAGTGCCTATGCGCCACAGGCCGGTTGTGACGACGCCGATAAAATAGCGTTTTGGAATCTACTCGGAGAAGTGCTCCATGGAATCCCATTATCACAGGGGATCGTTTTGGGGGGTGATCTGAACGGTCATGTGGGTGATGAATGTGGGGAATTCGAGCGTGTTCACGGTGGATTTGGGTACGGCAGCCGCAACGCAGAAGGGGAGGACATCCTCAATGCGTGTGCGGCGGCCGACCTTGCCATCGTGAACACGTATTTCAAAAAGAGACCCGAGCATCTCATCACCTACAGGAGCGGGAGGAATGCTACCCAAATCGACTTCCTACTCACTAGGAGACACCACATCAGCAAAGTAGCCAACTGCAAGGTCATACCCGGTGAGAGTCTCACTGCACAACATCGTCTGCTTGTCATGGACCTCTGCGCTAAGCCTAAAGACACGTATACCGAGCGCGTTCAGCGCCGAATCAGGTGGTGGCTGCTTGATGAAGTCACGTCCCAGGAGTTCGCCTTAGCTGTCGGTGACAAGTGCACCGGTGGTATGGGCGAACCAGTTCAGGCTTACTGGGACAAGATTCAGGCGGCTATCCTTGGGTCGGCGAAGGAGGTGCTTGGGGTGTCTAAGGGTGGTCGCAAGTGTGACAAGGAGACATGGTGGTGGAACGACACAGTCCAGAGGGAGACTAGAGCGAAGAAAGCCCTCTTTAAGAAGTGGCAAGCGTCCAGATCTCCTGAAGATCGCGACGCATACCGGGTAGCAAAGCGCGCGACTAAGAGAGCTGTTGCCAGAGCCAGGCGAGACCACTTACAACCACTTTACGATAAGTTGGAATCGTCTGAGGGGCAGAAGCTCATCTATAAGTTGGCGCGCTCCAGGGTCAAAGCGGCACAGGACATTTCCAAGTGCCGCTGTGTAAAAGACCCTGTGGGCAACCTGCTATGCGAGGACCTCGCGGTGAAGGAGAGATGGCGCTCGTATTTCCACGAGCTGCTGAACACGCAGCACAAAGAGGTGCAGCCGCCTGATCTTCCTCCGAATCAAGGACTAGTGCCACTGATAACGCCTGCAGAAGTCCAGAATTGTCTTCGCCGCATGAAGAATCGGAAAGCTGTTGGATCCGATGGAGTCCCCATCGAAGCCTGGAAGGCGATGGGCTCTCGTGGTGTGGGCATCTTAACAGACCTTTTCAACCGGACACTCCTCACCGGTACGATCCCGAGCCAATGGAGACTGAGTATCATTACTCCAGTCTTCAAAGGCAAGGGGTCGGTGCAGGAGTGCGGTAGTTACCGAGGAGTTAAGGTCATGTCCCACACCATGAAGCTCTTCGAAAGGGTTATCGACTCTCGGATTCGACAGGAGTGCACTGTCTCGGATTGTCAATATGGGTTTCGCCCTGGTCACGGGACAATGGACCCTGTTTTTGCCCTAAGGACTGTCGCGGAGAAATACAGGGCGAAGAATACGCCTCTGCATTGCCTGTTTCTCGACTTGCAGAAGGCCTTCGACTGTATTCCTCGCGCGATAATCTGGTGGGCATTGCGGTCCAAAGGGATTCCAGAGGCCTATGTTGACATCATCCGAGACATGTACCGTGACTCCGATTCCGTAGTTCGAACCGCTGTTGGCGACACCAAACCTTTCCCCATCACCGTCGGGGTGCACCAAGGATCCGTCCTTAGTCCGTTTCTGTTTAGCGTGGTATTAGACGTATTGTCAGACAGCATCAGAAACTCACATGAGCAGCCCCCGTGGTTGCTCATGTATGCTGATGATATCGCGCTGGCAGATTCGGACAGGGGTAGGCTGGTGCGACGTGTGAAGGCGTGGAAAGAGTCGCTTGAGAACGGTGGTCTGAAGCTCAATGTGGCGAAGACCGAGTACTTGGCCTGTAACTCCACAGATCCCACACCCGTACGCATAGACGGCAACAAGGTCGAGCGCACGGACTTTGTGAAATACCTGGGATCTGTGTTTCATGCATCCGGTGACATCGATTGCGACGTCAAGGCACGCATTGCTGCCGCGTGGGCCAAATGGCGTGAGGTAACTGGTGTCATTTGTGACCCCAAGATGCCGGTAAAGTTGAAGGGACAGGTTTATAAGACCATCATTAGGCCTGTCCTTTTATACGGCTGTGAAGCGTGGCCGGTGTTAGAGCGACACAAGCAAGAGCTGCGTGTCACGGAGATGAATATGCTGCGGTGGATGTGTGGAGTGACGCGGAAGGACCGCGTTAGGAACTCCCGCATTCGCGGCAGCCTTCATGTCCGTGACATTGCGGATAAATTGCAGGAGTGTCGGCTCCGATGGTATGGCCACGTTTTACGGCAACCGGATGCTTACGTGGGAAACAAATGTCTGGCCATGCCGCTTCCGCCGGGCCCCGGCAGGAGGGGTAGACCCAAAAAGTGCTGGCTTGACGTCGTAAAGGGTGATATGCGTGCCAATGGTCTCACTACCAGGGATGCTGAAGACCGTGCGAAGTGGAGAAGAAAAAGTCGGAAAGCGGACCCCGGGCGCCGAAGCGAGAGTTTGGGCTGCAACTGGGATTCATCGCTGAGATGATGATGATGATGATAAACCTGATTGATGACCAGAAAAATTTGCATGTCATATTGACCACAGGCTTTGGGGCTACCCAACCACTTTCGAAAGAGTAGTAAACGGCAACAAAGGGGGTTTAAAAGGGTTGTAATTTATATTTTAACTAGTTTAGGATGGCTAACATCCTACCTCTTTGGATTTAGGAGGTCAGGTATTGTGAAAACGTATTCATCACATCATCCCATGTATTCTAGTTTATTTTTTTCACAATTCGGATGTATGAAGGAAGAGCAACCAGGTAAGAACGCGCAAAGTTAATTTCGCCCAGAAACTAAACTCGAAAACGAGGAACTAGAAGATGAACAGAATAAAAAACTAAGCCCCAAACTGTTAAGGTCATGACACTACATCGTACATAATAACATATTTTCTTGTAAAGTTGATCTTTATGAGTGCAATAAAGTATATTATTATTATTATAAAAGCACTATACTTTTTATTATCATCATCAACCTATTGAGGTCCACTGCTGGACATAGGTCTCTCCCAAGGCTCGCCACAGAGCGCTATCTTGGGCTTGCTGCCAGCCATACTAAAATTGTAACTGAAATTTTTTAAATGTACAGCTTTATTTAAAGTGCCTTTATTTTATTGTTTACACCATTTTCATCTTTAAATAAATAAAGAAATATTAAGATCTTAGGACAGGAACAGCTGCCCATAGAAATATATCTTTATTGTGTAATTAACAGTGGAGACCGATTCAAAAGATTTCGTAAGATTACAAAGCTATATAAAGTTTGAAGTAAATCTTTAGAACACACAATCAATCCATTAGTGGGACTCGGTGACGTCACTGGTTTGCAAATGGCGAGTCGGCTCGGTTCTGTGGCCACAACTAATGACGTGGCGACAAATTTGCGGGCGACGCACTATTCGTAGTGTTGTTACATGTCGATATTATGAGATATCGATAAAATAATATCAAGTGTAAATGTCTAAAGAATGTACATTTATAAATGTAATGAATGAATGAATGTAACTTTTTATTGTTCACCAACTAAATTAATACATTAGGGTAAAGAAAAAATGTATCCATAACATGAGCAATGGGCAGCATTAGCGTTTGGAGCGGTCTCTTATACTTTATTATATATAAATAAATTGTAATGTAATCGTTTTTTGCATTGCAGAAGAGGATCATGTGATTCAAGTCACAAGGAAATAAGGGAAAGGCTTACTCTATCAAGATTCTAAAGAGTATAAGGCTACAAGTTGATTAGTTAGTTTAAGCTAGTTTACTCTAAGCAAGAGATGTGAATCATTCGGGCTTTCCTTACCTGTCTTTGGTATTCAAAGAGGAAACTACTATTAACTATATATCTTCTTCTTTCTGCCCTCACCACAAAGTATGTGGGATCAGCACAACATATCCTGTCCTTCCACTCTCCTCTATTAGCCGTCATTTGAACAGTCACACTTTTTTAAACCATACTCGTATCATCTTTTACACAATCTATCGATTGCTTTTTTGGTCTACTCTTCCTCTTGTGTCCACACACTCTCATTTCTAGCATCCTCCTTGTTACAAGACGCTCCTCTCTTCGCATTATATCAACCATATATCTAACTTTTTGAAAACTTAGGAATGTAATGAATATAAAATACAATAAAATATTTTGGAAATGTTGTTTCAAATCTTTAAAATCTGAACAACGTTTTTAGAATAGTAGTATTTATAACAATACAAATCTCTATAACGATGAGAAGATTTATAAATATGTTAACTAAAGCAAGCAATTAAATTTTAACTACACGAAATATATAAACCAGGCCATATACAAATAATCAAATACATATGAAAGAGTAACATGCAAAGTTAACTAAAAACAAAATACTAAAACAAAACCTCGTTTCAATTCGCTTCATTAGCCAATTTTCATTACAAACAAAGCAAACGACCTTTATTCATGTAACTAAAAAATGCAAAATCAGGTATACAAACTACCTCCCCCGCGAGTTGAATATATGGAGTGACGGATGAACGTGTGCTCGCATATATTAGTATGAGAACACCGTCACATATAATATGTCTGTGCTCGCTTTATATCCTCTTTTATCCATACTAATATTATAAATGTAAAAGTCTGTCTGTCTCTTACATTTTCACGTAAACCGTTGAACCAATTTTGATGAGTTTCGATACAGAGATAGAATGGGTCTTGTAGGACATATTATACTTTTTGTCTCAAAAATGAAAGTTGAAAGGGGAGAAATAAGGGTGAACGTAATTTTTTTATAATTTATATGGCAGAACAACGTTTACCGGGTCAGCTAGTATATTTATATATTGCCGTTTTGTTACAACCCTATTCCTCGACGGACATGACTCCAAAGTGAATTCGTTTTCATAACAGACTTTTCAATTTCTGTGTTATACTAAAATAAATGCATTATTTATAAGAACGAGAGACAAAACATCACACTGCTTGGGTCAGGTATAGTCCGAGAGTGAACGGAAATTATATTCGCTTTTCCAACGTGGAGAGTTGGATCTCGGTATTAAGGTTTATCCACGATGTGGGAAACGAACCCCTGACTTTTAGATGAGGTCCGAGTGTGATAGCACTAGGCTACCACATATCACCATATTAATGACTAGTAATTTTTATTACAGTGTTCATAAGCTAAAATATTTGTCATTATTTAGCGTGTAAGACACGCCCGAACATCCTTTAAAATACTATATGAAGGATTTATGTAAGTTATAGTCAAAAACTAAAATTATAACTAGAAAAATAACTAAAATAAAAACTATCAAAACCTAAAGTTAGTTAAACAATAGTTAATAAAAAACAAAAGCTTTCAAAGCTAACAAATTGCATTCACAAAATGAATTCTATTGAGTATAAAACCAGTGCTCGGTCAAACCAAACATTTAGAATGTTTGATGTACAATTTAAAAATTTAAAAACAGCGAAATAACATCAAAGAGTGTGTATACAGAGCAATGTCAGTTAGTGGCGTCCACCACAATCAAATGTTGAACACATAACCGTATAAAAGCGAAAAAACTACGTTTGTTATGAGTTTCAACTATGGTAAAAGAATAGATAAAACGTAGAATTTTTAAAATTTAAAGTAGGGATTTCCAAACTATTTTCGGCAAATGACCTCTTTTTCAATATGAACTGATACTACAGACCACCATTACCAAATTACTTTAAATAACCTACCTCAAGCTTTTTCCTCGTACAGTATGTTAAAAGTTTAAAATCAGAATTTGTGCTCATTAATAGGGATCAATTTTTATATCTCGGCGACTTCAAAATTAGTTTTGTTTATGTCAATCTCTAGAAAACAGATTTCAATCCCAAGGGATTGATATCGATCACTTTGAGAATCCCTGATTTAAATAATGTAATAAAAACAACGAATTAATAAAAGTCAAGTTGGTCTTCCTAATAGGACTACTATATATATTATAGTGCATAATAGAAAGCATTGTATTTTCTGATTTAAAACTATAGTCTACACTAACATCTATATATTAACAAATTTATATAGATGTGATTCTTAGAAAATAAGTTAAATTCATATATCAATTCAAAACAGATACTCAAAGCTATATAAAAGAAACCCGGGGCCATAAGGAAAACGAACTATACCAAGCTTTTCTTTTTTTAAATCGTTTAAGAAAGCCGAAATCCAACTCGACCCATTTGCAACCCGACAAATAATATCGATAGAGGTCTCCATTAAATCCGCCCCGCCCCGAATAATGTCGCCAACGAGTGCATAATGCGAAAAAATAAGAAACTGATCACAAACGGTCGTAACTAACGAGGTACATAGTGCGGGGAAACGAGGATCTTTTTAATCAATATACATTGTAATGTATCGACATTTATAGTCATGTGTAGTAGTACTATAATATGGTAATGATATTGAATTGAAAATTTCTTATAATATATAATTTTAAAATCATATATTATATTAGTGTTGGTTTAACAACACCAGTGTCAATAAGTAGTACATGTTACTTATAGTTGGAAATTAGTAAGATTATATACTGACAAAAAACGTAAAAACTAGTTTTTGAAGTGTAGATTTGTAAATAAATAACAATTACATTTTTAGTCCGCCATTTAAAATTAACTCAAACGAATGAAATTTAATTTAAAAACTGATCAGTTGGTAAATCTTCTCCGTACAAGAGTGGAGTAAAAATACTAACAAGATCGGCCGGCGGCGGACTATCGTATAATGCAATTAAACTAAATAAATATGGTAACCATCCCTATCCTCTATAATAACCTTGTGTTGTGTTCTAGAATAAGTAGCCCAGGTTCCAGTTCGTCTACGCGGACGGCTGCGTGTTCGCAAAAATCCATAGGCGACGGTATCTGCTGACTAAATATTAAGTAGACCGTCAGTCAATCTGCTGCTCCATAGCAATAAAAAAAATATTATCGATAAATATCTATCGATTGACACTTAGTATAATTACAGGAACCCATTTTCATCCCTATCCTCTCAACTCATCGCGAGTGGTGTCATAACGAGGTCGATAACGAGCCGCGCAGTGCATTGTTATCGATAAAATGCAAACTAAAATACAGAATTGGGCCCCAAGACGAGCAGGGCGACATATGCTAATATTGGACTTTGTTCAAAATGATTTAGAAATATAACTTGAAATATAAGCTAAAAATTTGTAATAGCATCTTTTTTTTAATTTCTGTAGGACAGCAAACAGACTGGCGGCCCGCTTTGAATTTAGCAGTTACCGTCGTCTATGGGTGTTTGCAACACCAGTGGCATCACGAATACGCTGCTGTCCCATAAGGGTACAGGAACTTGGGTCACTAATACCGGAACACAACATAAGGTTATTATAGCGG
This sequence comes from Malacosoma neustria, assembly GCA_963693495.1. NCBI lineage: Eukaryota > Metazoa > Arthropoda > Insecta > Lepidoptera > Lasiocampidae > Malacosoma > Malacosoma neustria. The sequence goes on from OY856390.1 coordinate 15,881,514, forward strand.
CATACTTAAGACCAAAGGTGGTCGCCATCTAGACGGGCTTGAGGCTCTACCACGTAGCTAGGGTGCGTTGTTTTGTCGCCTTTTACGACAGGCCGACCTCAGCCGCAGAAGTTAGTATTCTTTCTCCGCCCCTGCACGGATAAAATATCTAATCATTGACGCAAAAAATAATAGTCAAATCGAAGCTTGTTGCTAAGCGAATGTTTATTAATTTGAATTAAAAAAAAATCCGTTTTGACCAATTCAAAAATACTTGATAAAACTAGTTTATTTATTTCTATTCGACTTTTATGACGATATTATTCATCTTCATCGTCGTAGTTCGGTCATGGTCGACGTGAGTCTGAGGTATCAGTTCCTTTTGGTCAAAATAGTTTGGGAATTCCTGGTCTACGGATTCAACATACCAAAAGGACCTTGAAAGAGAAGAAAGTAAACGTAATATAACGCGAGTGCCTATACGGACCATGTAGCTTTGTGTGTGTCGGTTACTGTGACCACGGTGTGAACTTCGGAACAACAGAGTCCAGTAATTAAAATAGTTTCAATATTGATTTATTTCGGTATCCACTCAACTGTTAGTAAGGTTTTATATAATTTATTTATCAAATTATATTGATAAAGTGTATGTAACGATTTTATTTTCTTATAAAGTAGGGCATTTCCTCAGTGAATATTATACCATCATCATAACGCTGATTTGTGAGTTGAAGAACTGAGTTTTGAGATGATCATTCTTCACTTTTCAACATCTTTGGTAAGTCTTCATAAGCTAAAACGATGTGCTTTAGTCATGTGACTAATAATGACATGTGCCGTTAAATTGTGAATAGTAAATCTTTTTTACATAAATATTCGGCTACAGAGACCGGCAAACTCTATAAAATGTCCATGTAACATTATCTGATATATTGTTCAATTTATTCAGGCTATATACAAATGATTTAATTAAATTTTGTTATATCGTATACGTTATCTACATATAAGACTGACAAAACTATTTATCTACATCGCCATTGTGAAAATGCATCTAGCGTGACGACTACGAGGCGCCACTGGACAAGGAAGGAGAGGAGTCGCACACGAGCTTGTTTCTTTAACAGCTAATCAGTCCTTAAAAAGCTGGCACAGCCAGGTAAGCAACTAACTGACCTGGGAAACTTTGTTTTGCCAAAAAGAAAACAAGATTTTTGTGACAAAAAGCCTATGTCCTTCTCCAAGGTCCAATCAATTCATCAAAATTCGTTCAGTGGTTTACGCGTAAAAACGTCACAGATAGAGTTACTTTCACATTTATCATATTAGAATGGATTACATAAATGTGGTGTATAAAACTTGTAAAAACACAAAATAAGTTTGTGTGATAAGTCCAAATTGCTGATTGTTAATTTTATTTTATGACGATAAGTAAATACTAAAGTAGCAGTAACATTATGACGACCTCCGTGACGTAACGGCTAAGGCACATCGGTACGTTTGCGCAGGTAACGGGCTCGATTCCCGTATCGCGTCTGGTAGTTTATGTATAATATGACTCATTTCCTTTTTTTATAAAAAAAAGTAAATGTGCAGTAAATTAGTTATCTAGTACCCATAACACAAGCGCTTTTATTTTTATTTACTTTGTGACTAGATGGCGCCGTGTGAATTATGCGAATATATTTACTATAGACGTGAAAATAACGAAAATATTCCAGATTTTAGCAGTAACTCGAGAACATATCACTGTACATTTAAATCCAAATATCATTGAATGGTGAAGTTAAATCCATTATCAATAAATTATTCAATGTTCCATAAAAGAGTATAATTGAATACATGCGTCAGCGCATGATCACGCATAATCTTGACATTTGTAGATCACATCTTTCGTCACCTAAAACCGGATATCCGGATTAACGTCGAACTAAACATAGTTGTTAAATTGAAACGTTTCATCGCAGAGCTTGAAGTTATTTTTAACATGTTAATACGTAATACGTTGCGTAAATTTGCGTAGGCGATGCAATACAGAAAGACTAGGCTTTAAGAATAATACAAATGGGAAATAAATTTTCCATGGACAAGTAGAAGTAAAATCAAAAAATTAATGCTCTTTTTTATGCTTTGTGTTACTTATGGAACGTGTATAGATGGCGTAGGCGTATAAGTCAAACGCCGGCTAGTTGCTAACTTATTTATTATTACAAATTTAAGGAGATGGGCGCAGCCACCCCTTCGCTCATTGGCATACATGCGTAACATTATGGTATTCAAGTCAAGCGTCCTAATATTTCTTAGAGGCCAGAATCTTGATAATAAAGCCCTTAGTATTCTAAAAGAAATTATAATTCTTTTTATTCTTTCAAGGATAAAATTCTGGTTGCGTTCAAAGCATTGAGTTTTGAGCGCGAGGGAAGTTGTATTATATTTGAGGCAACATTTTTACGCGACTCTTTTTTCAGATGAGTACTATATGATCGTTATTCGTTGGAGTTCGTTTTATATATGTCGATTTATTCAGGAAATGCATTTTGTATACTCGAGTAAGTCGGCTATTACTAGCGACATCTGTATGTAATTAATGTAAACAATCAATACCTCAAACACTGCGTAGTTAGCGACTGAATGCATAGATGGCGTTTAAAAATATGTTAATTAATAACTTGAATATTTAAAAAACAATAAAAAATAACAGTGTATGACTTACCTGAACAGCATCGTCTAAGCATCGCCCCCAAACGTCGCTGCGATCGACCAAGTTGTTCCACTTGTCAGCCAATTTGGCGACTTCACGACGGATAGATCTGGCAAGCTCCCTAGCCTGCTCCTCCGCTGATCTGTATCCTCGAGAGTCACCTTCACTCTCACGGCTCGCTATTAATTAAAAAAAAGTTCATATCACATATATTTCTGTAAGAACGTGAATCAGTTTGGGTTTTGGAGAAGACGTACGATTACAATATATTTTACTACCAAGTATACATCGAACATCGAACGAATAAGGTTATGATGAAGAAATCATCTTAATATTAACTGACAGACGAGCTCGACGTTGCTGCTTTCAGTTTTCGAGCTCCACTTTTGCTATAAGCCTCTTTCAGGAGGCGTGAATCACGTGGTAACTGATTGTAAAATCCGACGTCTGCACTAATATTTCCAAGAATATTTAATCACATAATTTTATATTCTTGCTTGAAAAAATAAGCTTGTTTTGCCTACCACTTATGAAAAAACTACAGCAATAATTCGTTCTAGCCATTTGGAGCGTGATCCAGGAGCCGACGCGGGAAAGGCGGGAATTTAATAATTACGTCATTATTTCCACACCGGATAGCAGGAGAGACGCTCTCCACGGATTTCTGCTATTTTGATTAGCTTTTTGTGATTTTTTATTTGCTTTGCTAAGTGGTTTTATTATTTGACGGGACCGAAGTGAAACATTTCTTTCACTCTACTATTTTGGGATCACTTGAAAATAAATTGCTAGTACCATCGCACAGTGAATTGTTTAAAACGAACGTCTTGGTAAAAAAAGAAACTGTAAGCTACAGTATGTGTAGAAAACTTTTACAATAAATAAACAGCCAGAACATTAATTTAAGATACATTTTCTTAAAATATAAAATATATAACGCTCAGTTTCATGTTAGGAATCTTAAATAAGACAACATTTTAGCTAGGCCATGTTTTCTCTTTCTAACATAATACTGATGTAAGGAATTTCATTGTTGTAATGTTAATCAACACGACTGAGGCCGTTCAGTCACGTCGCAGTGTAAGAAAGTCAGTGGTTAAGCATAGTAATCATAAATAATTGAATAACATGCAAAATAAAGAGGAGAAAAGGAAGCGAAAATCAAAATTTTAACAAATAATAATAAAAAAATTAATTTAAACAAAGCCTTAAGGTGAAAAGTAAATCTCATTAAAAAAAATGAAAAATGAATACAATTTTGTTATTCTTTGATAATTTTGAGTTATTTCTGATTCCTGAATAAATAAATAAATAAAGCCTTTATTTTTTCAACTCATACATTGTTTGTTGTGTCTTCAAATGCTAGTAGTGTTAGTATTATTAACTTAGTAATTACTTGTTACTTGTGAGAGCGTGGATCCGTGATCGGGTGAAGACCTCCTCCTTCTCCTTCCATGCTACTTTATTCTTTGCTAGTGTTAACCAGTCATGGCCTAAACTTGCTGATTCATGAATAATGTAAATTAACTAATTTGTTCAGATTATAAAGTTAACTTTAGAATGCATTTACATATTTATAAAAATGCACCTTGTGACGATTCTTGATTGGTGACTACAGTCCCAGGTATAAATTTAAAATTTGCTACATTTTCCACGACTATTTTTGTTTTACTTTAAGAAAAAGAACTATCACATAAGGTAACCAACGTGCAGATACCTGCGTGAGTGTCTGTGACGCAATAATTTGTCTAGAGCTCTGCACTTTAAGTTTCGGGTGTAATCAAGATAATATGTAAAAATAAGATGGGGCGGCTGGATAACGATACAAAGAAGACATCCTGTCTCATCAACCTAAAAGAGATACCGGGGGATTTGGACTTAGTGAGCCCCAAAGCGAGGTCGTATAGTCCATGCCAGTGTGTCTGAGACAGCAGCTCCTGCGAGATATTGATATTTGCTCGACCAATGAATGGGAAAACAACAATTAGCCGTCAAGGCTGGAATCAGGGTAAAATATATTGACTTTGATAGAAAAATTCATCTCACTCATTCAAATTCACAGTTTATTTGTACAACTCAACCACATAAATTTTAATACGTAATGCCCTAACGCTCTAAAAAGGTTTTTAAACGCAGAGAGAACGTTGTTTCAATTTAAATCAAACTTAACCCACTGAAAACAGCTTCTCTGTGTAAGTTACATCGGAATCTGTTTTAATTAAAGATGTTCATTCAAAGAGATTTCATTTCACGCATTTTCAGACCCCGCACCATTCGCCCTTTTCTATATTATCCCTCAGTTCATACATGATACACATTTCGCCATTTTGGAATTGTTTCTTTAATTTTACTACTTTGAATAAAAATGTCGAATCGTGCTTTATTGCACACACAAAATATAAATATCGTGTTTTTTAATTGGCTAGTTTACTAGATGTACTTTCGTCCGACGTCCTAACCTCAAAATGAAAAACCGCTTGGAGCCGCAGGGTATACTTATACGCAGCAAAATAAGCTTTATTATATTGGTATGGTAGCTTTTACGACTTCCTTAGAATATATAAAATAATAATCACACATATAAAAATACTAATCTATGATTGTGTCTATGTCAATGTGTTATTGAAGCAAGATATTTTTTTTTGCGGACTGTAACAGTTGTTGTAAATAAAGAAATGAGAAAAAGCGTGTTTAGTATTAAATAAAGTTAAGGGCACTTCCCGGCGATAAATATAATACGGCCAAAAGAAAACAGTAAATGTGACATTATCTATAAATTCCAGGAGTCACTTTCGCTAATATGACCACGTTTTTCAACAAGCGGCTGCTTATTTGGGACACAAATGTCTAGCTATATCGCCTCCTCCGGACCTTGCCGGGAGTAGAGCTAAAAAAGGATTGACGTCGCAAAGACCATGACTTAAAGTAGATTACCAGGAATGCCAAATACATCGAAATGAAGAAAAAAAAAACTCGAAAGTTGACTCTGGACATCGAAGAAGAAGTGTGTGAAGCAGAGGTGGTTGGATTTAACGCTAGAATAATGATGATTATTATAGTCGTGAAGTCTAAGCAAACTAGTATTTAATAATATAAATATAAAAAAAATACATGGTGCTATAATTTGTTAAAACAACACTTTTTTATCGATACATTTCAGCACTAAATCTCTTTTTTGTCGATGAAAAACGATCAACGCCGAAGTCCGAGAACGTAATGTGTCCGTTATGCCCATTGGTCCGGTCGTAAATTTGAAAATGGAGCCATATGGATTCAAAATGGCGTGCGACAACTTGTGCAATGAGATACGTCGTGCTGGTTTATTAAGTTACGATAGAGTACCCATATAAAGGGAATTTTTTCCCTATCCCAGTTTGAAATAACGGACCCCATCCTCCATAACTGAAGCTTTAGTCTTAACCAGCGTGAATGTGAGGCGATCGATAGTTTTTAGTCCAAGACACAATGACGATGTCCGCGGCGCTTTGGCTTTTCCAATGTTTGAAACGTCACTGCTTACCATCTCGTGCCGGAGTGTTTATGCATATGTATTTACTTTGGTATTTACAAAATTATATAAGTAGTAAATCAAATGTTTATTACCCATAATACAAGCGCTTCGCTGTTTACTTTGGGAAAAGATGACGCTCTGTGAATATTTTTTTGATTACAGTATATTTATTATCTTTTATAAAAAAAAAAAGTTCAATAACAAATCGTGTTTTCAAAACGAGTGGTAAAGAAAACTACAGAACAAACTACTTAATGCTGCCTTCATATTGGTAGTTACAAGTGAAATGTATTCAAAACCAGTTGCAATATGTTCTAAATAGCCTAACAACCGGAAACCAAATGCAGCACTTTAAAAATCTAATCTGCCAATCAGTTGGCGCTTCCACCGATTGATTGTCTGTGGGTGGTGTCATCTAGGGATGCGCTTCATATATTCCTAACTGCGATTGGTGAGGTAGCTATTATGAGTATCATCGTAATAAAGTAAGGAATTATATCTCTATATGGCCCTGGCGGACTGTTGTAGTAGGTGACAAAACACAAGCTACGTGGTAGAGCTCCAAGCTTGTGTGAATGGTAACCATCTCTGGTGTCTAAATACGTGGCTCTAATAACCTTGTGTTGTGTTCTGGCATAGGTGACCCATGTTCCAATACCCGTACGCGGATAGTTGCGGTGCGCCTAGCGTCGCACAAACATCCATAGGCTACGGAAACTGCTTAATAATAAGGTTTTCTCGCTTATGTTAAAAATACCAATAAAGTATTGTAGTAATTAAAAAAAACATACAGAAATCAGGCATTATCAAAATAACAGAAAACGAAGATGTTCCCTCGTTTTATTACCTCGTGAGTTGTATATCAATGAGAACTAATCAAAAATGACATAAAAACAGAAATAACACAGCAATATATAAAATAATGTTTGTAATTTACCACAAGAATATGATAGAGCGATATTCAGCAAACAATTTTGTGTTCAAAACTATAAAGAAATTTTATATAAGACTAGTCGAGTCGTTCCCGCCCGCTTTGCTGGTTGAATAACAGAAAAATTAATGTAATCGAAAAATATGAGAAGTTTTCGTTTTCGATTTAGATAAGGCCCAAGTGCCTAAGAAACAAAAATTTAATTGAAATCTGTCCAGTAGTTTTAACGTGATGTGCGCACAACTGCAGACCTCTAGTTTTTTATTTATATAGATTTAATATATTGTTTGTAGCGTAGAAATTAAATGAGGTGTCGTATACCTCACGATGGGAGTTCCAATAATTTTAAATAGACCCTAGGACCACCCAACCCTAAGATCTATTCGCCTTGAATTTGTACTGTTCCGATTGATTCTCGGACGGCGCTGAATTCGCAATTAGCACGAGCCGAGTGCTCCTAATTGCGTACACCCGGTCGTTCGTTTCGTTCATTTATTCATTTGCTCACTGGGTCATTCGAACGGTGCTTATCTATCGGTCATCCAACTGAACTAGGTTACGGTTAATTTCAGAAATTGATTCTACAGATAGTAATCCTGAAGATGACTAACTAGCCGCGTTAGGTTATATTATGCTAGATCGACTTTTATTCTTTCTTATATTAATGAAGCAAAACAATAGATATAAATTAGCTGTTAATTAAAATGGTGATTGTTCAATTACGTGTCAATTGTCAAAAAGTATAATAACTTGCCCAGTCATCTTTTACATCTACGCTTTTTTTTTATTTCTGGCCGGGATCACAAGAAACTAGTAATATATAATCTTTACAAATAAATAAAATTGGAGTGTCTGTTTGTAGTATTAAAATAACCACTTTTTACTAAGTGCATTCCGACGAATACACGGTACATATACCAAAACAATTTTTTTTTTTAATTTTTGTCTGTCTGTCTGTTTGTTCCGGCTAATCTCTGAAATGGCTGCACCGATTTTGACGGGACTTTCAAAAAATAGTTTTTGTTAAAAATGATAAGTTTAGGAAATTTTAAAGTCCAATTTAAATTGACCTCAGATTTATATCATCAATCATATGAAATATGGTTCAGCTTAGGCTGGACTTTGTAGGTATTATTTAGTTTATTAGTAGGTAGTATTTCTAATTTTTGTTGACCTCACATATCCAAAAAATGCTGTCCAAAGTCACTATTCCACGCGGACGGAGTCGCGAGCACAGCTAGTATAATACATATAAATATTTATTTGTTAACTTTCATAAAAAAATATTTTTATGATGTTGGTATATTTATGCGATCCTACAAGCTATGTATCGAGCTGTCTCGTAATTCAATCGTAGCTGGTAGCTGTCAACCAATCAATTCAAGGTGAGACGTCCTATCAAAAGCAATCTTCCGCTCTAGTTATTATCGAGTAGCTTGATTGGATACTGTATAATTCGGTTATCCGCATTCTCATAGTAAATGATCCGCATTTAGTATTGTATTTAAAATAGTAGATTTTTTTTTCTAAGTCGACTATATGTGGTTTTAATCAGAAGTGGTGGTCCCATTCTCTTCCTTTATAACTATGACGTTATATGCAATGAATTAGTAGCTACTACTACTATAAACTACTATAAAGTCGAGTTCCAAGGGCAGACGGAAGTTATATTTATAAACTACTAGCTGACCCGGCAAACGTTGTTCTGCCATAAAATAAAATAAAATGTCAAAAAATTAAAAAAATTTTTTTGGGGGTGGGTCACCCCTAACATTTAGGGGGATGAAAAATAGATGTTGGCCGATTCTCATAGATACCGGATAAGCACAAAAAATCACTAACTCAATTTAGTTATCTGCCTACTGCCTACCCCCTAAGAACGATGGCGTGATTATTTATAGCCTATGACCATTTCTAGGTTATCATCTATCACCATACCAAATTTCATCAAAACCCGTTCAGCCGTTTAGGCGTGAAAGAGGAACAGACAGACAGACAGACAGACAGACAGAGTTACTTTCGCATTTATAATATTAGTATGGATAAAGCCTAAAAATTGTGAACTCTTTTTCAAGTACTCTTTCAAATATCTTACGAGACATCTTCAAACATAATTTGAAAGGATAGTTGTAAAGAACAGAAGACTTACGTTCGGTATCGCTGGTATCAGAGAGCGGTGGCTCGTTGGCGACGTACTGCTTGCCGCTGAGGAGGTTGCTTTCAACCACAGGCCGCTTGTCTTCGAGCTGTCTCCTGAATGCCCGGTGGTCATCCTGCAATATGACAAAAATGTTAATCAGTAGCAGTAAGCAAAATTATTGGTTGGTGCTTTCCCCCTTGGTAGTGAATTAAATCCTACTGGAGCCTTTTTTAAAAACTGCGCCTGAAGAGTCAGATCTCCGGGGAGTTTGTGAGGGTTCTCCATCTTGATAGTGCGACTAAGCTAGACACTAAAAACTCCGGTCACTACCGAAACCCCCTTTGTAGGGGATCACAGAATCAAAAGACTCCTACTGGCACCTAGTATTAATAATAATTCTAACTGAATAATTTACTTCCCGATTTTTAACTCAACAACCAATTTCCAATTAAGGTGTTCCGATTGTGCTATGACAGTCTTAAGTTCTTTCGTGATAAAGGTCTCTTTTTCCATTAAAATTTGTATAAGTTTAAGTAATATTACCTGCTGCTTTAATAATGCTGGCAAGTCTCCTCTAGCGGGAGCGGATGCATTCAGTTCAGTCTCCTTCCGTATCACCCACTCTGTAAGTTCCCTTAGTGACAGAAGCAATGCTGACCAGTGTTCTGCATTACTCTCCAAACGATTTCTGCAACAAACCACATTTAATATTACTATAATTTTAAATATTTTTATACATAATTAAATAATTATAAACAGATTTCAAATACACTAAATTTTTTAAGTGGATCCGTTATTTTTTATTTTTTTATGAACAGCGGCAAATCGTATTTTTATATCGGGAAATGTAAAAACTAAATTTAATCTTATGTGTTTATTTTTTTAATTCCTTTTAATAAAAATATGGACAACTGTTATAGTTCCCTATAATACAGACAAGGGGTGAAACGCCTTCAAAAGGAGAAAGTGAGATAAAATAAATACACAGACACATAAAATCAGTATGAAAGACCTGTAAAATGTAATTCCCAGGCTCAGCATCAATTATGGTGTCTGAGTGTTTGTAGGTATTGATAGGACTGTCTCAATTATCGATATCGATATTTATCGATTAGATTAAATTTCGATATATAACAAAAACGCTTATAAATTAATATAAATATAAAATCACAAATTTGGCTGGCCTGAAAGCAACTTTAATTATAATAATAGGTATTTCAATTTGAAAGCACCTTCCTTATAATTTTTTTATAAACCATCGTCTATATTATCATTTGTCTATTATTACTAAAAATTATAGAAAAAAACTCTTGAAATTAGTGTATATCACCAAACAATAGAGTTAATACATAGAGTTTTATAATTTATTCATATATGTATATGTATATCATGCAGAGGTATAATAAAAACACTTATAATCTTAATTTTTGCCTTGTGTCAATTTCAGTTTTTTTATTAATTTGTTTTTTTTTATTGCTGAAGGACAACAGACAGGCTGACGGCCCACTTAAAATTATAGTTACCGTCGCCTATGGGTGTGTGCAACGCCAGTGGCATCGCGAACACGCTGCTGCCCCATAAGGGTCTGTACCCTTAGGTACTCAAGACCTATGAACATGGGTTATTAATGTCGGAACATAACACAAAGTTATGGCGGTATACTTAAGACCAAAGGTGGTTGCCATCCAGACGGGCTTAGGATAGGGCCCCCTACCATGTGGCCTAGGGTTGATTCTTTTATCACCTTTCACGACAGGCCGCAGGGGTCAGTATTCTTTCTCCGCCCCTGCACGGATAGATTTACTCAAAATATGGATTAACTGTTAATTTAATTTTCTTATAATTAATTGAATCAATATCAACGTTACGTTGGCCACAGCTGGACATGTACCTCCCCAAAATCACGCCATTATGCTCAATAAGTAATAACACGTAAGGCATAGCTATCTAAAGGTGTGGATAAAATGAAATCAAATGATTCATTTAAATGAAATGATTTAATATTTTACACCGACATCATTTCCCATCACTAAACTGAACTTCATTAATCTTTGGCCGGGTTTTAAGTAATTGCAATAAGTTTTATTCGAACAAATTTTCTTCGAGACTGATGTAATTAAAACCAAGTTGATTAAGGATCGCACTTTGACGGGCTTGGGCTTAAAATGTTTTAAAACAAAAATTTGAAATGTATATCTTACTTACGCTACATTTTCTTTAACATATTTTTATTATTATTTACGTTGTTAATTTTAGTGTGGATAGTTATATTTACTTGAGTTTTAACGGTGGTTTAATTTATAAAGTCTACTTTTTAGAGATTTTGAGCGTATATTTTGATCGCAGTTGTCATTACGGCTTTCAGTAGTCGTTTTTATCGATTGTTTGTTAAATTAAACATTGTATTGTAATTTATCTAGTCTAGTTTTTGTTTATTCTTGATATTTTTGACCTTTGATATTTATTAAATGTTACTTTTAAGTTATTCTAAATAGTTAAGAAAGGCTTGTTAAAAATCTATAGATCATTTTTCAAACTATAAAATCGACGTGTCTTTATTTATGATAGATTTGATGATTAAATATGAGAGATTACATGATAGATTGTACACTTAATTCCTACTAATAAGTTTGAGTACTCACGTACTTAATTGAATTGCATCTAAAAAAAACCTTGGACAAGCGATGCTAGGTTTTTTAGATGCTCTCACTGGTCAGACCAGTCGGAAACCTTATTAATCAAAAGAGTGAAATATGAATATGAAACATTTTACAATGAGCCAATTTTTTACATGTCATTTGTTGTAGTGGGAGCCATTAATACAGAAATCATTTTACATAATAAGTAATATTTCGTGCCTGGACTGAAGATTTCGCGGAAGAGCCGCATCTGAGGAATCAAAGAGCTACACGCGACTCGTGAGCCGCGGGTTGTCGATCATAGACTGATTGTCTCGGTTAGATTGTATATTGTAATACTATTGCTAGGTAAAATTTTCTTCACCGCAAGGTACTCACTTCTCTTGTAACTCACCAATTTATCTCAAATTAGTAGAGCGGGTCCTTTTCTTATATGTATGTTGATAACCTAACTGTAGAACTGCACAGGCGGTCATGCATTGTTACAAAATTGTAAGCCGATTAATCTTTATTCGCTGTAACTCCGACTATACCCTTACCAATAAAATGTGTTCTGCATACGCGGCAGCGATAAAACAAAAATGTTTAGTGATTTCATTGGCATATAAAACCAAAATGGCGAATTTATTGCATCATTTAACGATTTGAAAATATATTAAATTTATTAATACATTCAAAATATATATGAAATTAAATACTATAACAGCTACTTAACAGCTTATAATGTTTCAATATTAGACTCGGACAATCACCTAGAGGCCAGATTGGCCAGTTTCACAAACTGTTGATCTTGGTATGCAGGGTTTTTCACGATGTATTCCTGCACTATCAGTACGTGGCAATTATTCGATAATACCTAGTCAGCGGTCCAAAGGGATTCCAGAGGCCTATATTGACATCATCCGAGACATGTACCGTGACTCCGATTCCGTAGTTCGGACCGCTGTTGGCGACACAAAACCTTTCCCCATCACCGTCGGAGTACACCAGGGATCCGTCCTTAGTCCGTTTCTGTTTAGCGTGGTATTAGACGTATTGTCAAACAGCATCAGAAACTCACATGAGCAGCCCCCGTGGCTGCTCATGTATGCTGACGATATCGCGCTGGCAGATTCGGACAGGGGTAGGTTGGTGCGACGTGTGAAGGCGTGGAAGGAGTCGCTTGAGAACGGTGGTCTGAAGATCAATGTGGCGAAGACCGAGTAACTCCACAGATCCCACACCCGTACGCATAGGTGGCGACACGATCGAGCGCACGGAACAAGTGAAATACCTGGGATCTGTGTTCCATGCGTCTGGTGACATCGATTGCGACGTCAAGGCACGCATTGCTGCCGCGTGGGCCAAATGGCGTGAGGTAACTGGTGTCATTTGTGACCCCAAGATGCCGGTAAAGTTGAAGGGACAGGTCTATAAGACCATCATTAGGCCTGTCCTTTTATACGGCTGTGAAGCGTGGCCGGTGTTAGAGCGACACAAGCAAGAGCTGCGTGTCACGGAGATGAATATGCTGCGGTGGATGTGTGGAGTGACGCGGAAGGACCGCGTCAGGAACTCCCGCATTCGCGGCAGTCTTCATGTCCGTGACATTGCGGACAAATTACAAGAGTGTCGGCTCCGTTGGTACGGCCACGTTTTACGGCAACCGGATGCTTACGTGGGTAACAAATGTCTGGCCATGCCGCCTCCGCCGGGCCCCGGCAGGAGGGGTAGACCCAAAAAGTGCTGGCTTGACGTCGTAAAGGGTGATATGCGTGCCAATGGGCTCACTACCAGGGATGCTGAAGACCGTGCGAAGTGGAGAAGAAAAAGTCGGAAAGCGGACCCCGGGCGCCGAAGCGAGAGTTTGGGCTGCAACCGGGATAGAACGCAAAGATGATGATGACCTAGTCAGGTCAAAAGTATTGTCACACAGTAAAAACTTTTCTTTTAGAATGCTGGCCACAAAAAAGTTTATTGAATTAGAATTTCGAATTGTTCATGAAAATAAAAATGTATAACTTTTAGAATTTTACTCATTTTTAAATATGGAGTGGACGCTTAAAGAAGACCGTGTTGCAGTTATTGCGTTGCATCGTTGCGGTTACGCGCCAATTCAAATTTTTAACATACTGAAAAATTTGAATATTACCAAAAGATTCGTTTATCGTACCATCAAACGATACAATGAAGACTCTAGTGTAGATGACAGGTCAAGAAGTGGTCGCCCTCGATCTGTTAGGACTCCAGCAGTGATAAAAGCTGCGAAGGCACGAATTCAAAGAAATCCCAAACGTAAGCAGAAACTGTTGGCCCTTCAGATGGGGTTAAGCAGAACCACGGTGAAAAGGGTGTTAAATGAAGACTTAGGGCTTCGGGCATATCGAAGAAAAACAGGACATCGTTTGAATGCTCGTCTAATGGACCTGAGACTGAAGAGATGCCGCGCTTTGTTGAAGCGGTACGCGGGAAAAAAATATCGGGAAATTCTTTTTTCGGATGAAAAAATGTTTACCGTAGAAGAGAGCTACAACAAACAAAATGATAAGGTGTACGCACACAGTAGTGAAGAATCGAGCAACCGTATTCCGCGTGTCCAACGAGGTCATTTTCCATCCTCGCTCATGGTATGGTTGGGAGTTTCTTATTGGGGCTTAACAGAGGTACATTTTTGTGAGAAAGGTGTAAAAACGAATGCTGTTGTGTATCAAAATACAGTCCTGACGAACCTTGTGGAACCTGTTTCTCATACCATGTTCAATAACAGGCACTGGGTATTCCAACAAGATTCGGCGCCAGCTCATAGAGCGAAGAGCACACAAGACTGGCTGGCGGCGCGTGAAATCGACTTCATCCGGCACGAAGACTGGCCCTCCTCCAGTCCAGATTTGAATCCGTTAGATTACAAGATATGGCAACACTTGGAGGAAAAGGCGTGCTCAAAGCCTCATCCCAATTTGGAGTCACTCAAGACATCCTTGATTAAGGCAGCCGTCGATATTGACATGGACCTCGTTCGTGCTGCGATAGGCGACTGGCCGCGCAGATTGAAGGCTTGTATTCAAAATCACGGAGGTCATTTTGAATAAACTTTAATGTCATAAGAATCTATGTTTTGTTAAGTTCATTTTGGTATATGAATGGTTACATAATGAATAAACTTGTTACAATTATTTTACATTAAACATGTGACAGAATTTATGACCTGACTAGGTATAGTGGAATTGACCATGACCTCTAAATTGGTTTCCGAGTATGATTAAAACTAAAAATAATTGTGGAAAAAGGATGTGAATTACTTAATGATCGTTCAAATTATTTCTTTTAATAAAATAACGGCCCATAATTTGCTATTACTGGGTTTAAAGCTCCACCTAGAGGGTATGGATGACATGATCATTACGCATATCCAATACTGAGTTGCTGGTTACACTCTGATGGTATCTATGTACTGATTTATTCATGATGTTTAACTGTCACCTTCAGTATGTGGTAAAAATATACACATTAGACGAGAATAATCATTAGAGAGATTAATTGCATATTTGCTTTTTTATTAGTGAGTCATTTCGTAGATGACGAAGAAGAAATAAGACAGAACTCGGGTTGCCAGTAAAAAATGAATTTGAAGAAACCTCGTGCTGCTCTAGCACCACTTGTAAGCGTTTATTCTGGTTCCATTCGAAACATTTTATTTCTCTGTTATTTGAACTACCAGAGGCTTTTTCTTCACTGCTTTTGAAATAACAGAATTTTTTTTTTAGAGTATCCGTATTGATTTGTAATTTAATTATTAAGATTGATAGTCGCTAACACAGGCACCCCACCTAACTTTAATATGCATTCGAAATCCAATGAAATCCGTTTTAACGTCAGTAGTACGCGGTTTATCGGCTGCAAACATAACTTGGCGCTAAAGTTTTATAGCTTAGTTATCGTTTCAAGTGGGCTATAAACATACTTTATATGGTTTACTGCGCGCATTTTATTTTATTGACTATTTGAGGTATACGATATCAATGTAGATATTGGGAACATTAGAAAATACTGTTTTTGATAAAAATCTATAAATAACGATGGAAATATCTAGAACCAAGAGCCAGCTGCTGCGTCATTATAGAGGAACCTTTCGCGTGCTTTAATATTTCCTGTTCTTGGATAGAATATGGAGAACTATGAAGAGCCACGATAAAATAGGTGGAGTCACTCTTACCTAGTTAGGTTTAATTACTGCATTCCTGGTATGTGATAGCTAATGTAATCACTATCAGAGACTAACTTAGAAGTCCTGGGTTTGAATCTCATGGAATGCACCGCTAGGGCTATTATTGCCACGTGCCGATCATGAAGGAAAACATCGTAAGGAAATTTGCATACTGCATTTTTTTAATGCTGTAGGATAGCAGACAGGCTGACGGCCCGCTTAGAATTTAGCAGTTACCATCGCCTATGAATGTTTGCAACGCCAGTGGCATCGCGAACACGCTGCTGTCCCATAAAGGTACAGGAACTTAGGTCACTAATGCCGGATCACAACACAAGGTTATTATGGCGGCATACTTAAGACCAAAGGTGGTCGCCATCCAGACGGGTTTGAGGCCCTACCACGTATAATTTAGGTAGGCTTAAGCTCAGTGGAACGTTATGGAATATTATTTTACAGCCTACATGACTTCGAAAGTCATATATGCAGGAGTGAAAATCACAAAATTTTAAGATATATAAATTGCATTTTGAAGGATGACGAATGTAAAAAAAACACATAAAAGTTGAAAACTGACCTGAATATCCTAGTTTGGCTAATGACAATGAAAGAGCTTTCTGTTATCCTACGGTTGAAGATACTCAGCTTACTAAAGTAAAATACACTAAAGCAATCCACTTATGTAACTTAATTAAAGGGAGTTAGGAATTTATCTGATTAGTTGTTTAGCATCTCATACTTTAAAATTAGGTAAGAGACTACCTAAAGTGGATTTAAATTAACCCTGTATGTTAAAAAATTTATAGCTCAGTTTCGAAATTATTTGAAAAGTAGATTTATGACGTATCGTTAAGTTAAAGTGATTAATTTAATAAGCGAAGTGGCCACTAAAAGAGAGGTATAACGTTTAAAATGAATTCATTCACACATTAATGATAATATTAATTAATTAAAATATTCTTCTTTATATACTGATTTGTCTGTAGACAATATTCCGAACTAAAAGCTAATATTTAATTAGTTCATATGACTCAAGGACGTAAGCTATTCATTCATTTTTGAAAATTATATTTGAATTGGCATTAAATTTGTATAATTACGTTATTTTTTTACGTAGTTAAAAAGAACGAATTTTATTATTATCCTTAAATTAATCTTATTTTAACAAACAGAACCAAGACTCTGGGACGGTTTCATGTAGGAAGATTTGTTCCAGTTTTCCCTTTACTTGATAATAGTTAAGCTATAATGGTGTACTTCACAAATATAGACGTATTACTGCTTTTAAATTTTTTAAAGACACTGATTGCTTCATATTTATCTGGTAACAAATTTTAGACCACTCGGTCTTCTATTTTTATGTATGTGGGTTCAATCATAGATATAATGTGTCTTGGTCTAGGTATTGGTGTCTGTAAATTGTATGTGAAAGATTTTCGCCTAGTAATATCTTATATATCTTTAAAAAAAATTAAACCGCCGAAAAATCTGAAAAAAAATATTAAACCTTTTTTTATTAACCCTAATAGCTACGTTCTTAAACTAATGTAAGTATACCTAAGTAATTTTGAATCGGCGCCAGTGCCCTCACGCGTGTGTCCGTTCGGGTTGCTGTCTCGCTGACATTAACGTCGTAAACGCTTGGCAATGGCATTTTCCGGCGAAGGAACGTGTCACGCTGCGCCGCCGCCGCGCATCACGCTTTAGGTAATTAATTAATTTGCTTGTTTGGCGCCGACTCAAAATTACTTAGGTATACTTACATTAGTTTAATAACTTAGCTATTAAGATTAATAAAAAAGGTTTATTATTTTTTTGCATTTCAGTTTTTTCGCCCTTTTAATTTTTTCGTTAAAAAGTATTTATTTTATAATTTTTTGTGGCTATAATATATTAATTACTACATGCTTAAATAAATCAATTCTGTCAAAGGTTATGCGTGGTCATAGATATAATCAGTGAGTGAATAATCAATCATTCTCTGTTTTCGTAACCTTAGGGTTGGATTTTTTTCCAAAATTTACATGAAACCAACTTCGGGGTATACGCTTCCTAATAAAAAAATATTTTTTAAAATCGGACTACTCTGTAAAAAGTTATGCGTGGTCTTATATAAAATAAGAAAAAATATATACCCGTCGAACTGAGAGCCTCCTCCGTTTTTTTTCGTCGGTTAAAAAAGCTTATTCATTGTATTAAAGTTCTTATTTGATGCATAAGATTTTTAACTGTAGTAACTTTTGAAAAATATACGAGGAATATAGGTATATCGGAGGAAGCTATACTGTTGGTTGGTTGTTATGAACTGTAGTCAAGTTGATAGTTTCTTTGTATGCGTAACTCGTTATATTATTTGTTTAAACTATAATTACTTTTAAAAATCTTAATTTAATTTGATTTGTTACATATTTCTATACTGTAAAATAAACCTTATTAATTTGTTGGAGAAAGCTATGATGAGCAGGACGCTATGTTGAATTAGTTATTTTGAGCTGCTGTCGAGTTCATTCAGTTCAGTTACGCAAAGACTGCCATACCAAGAAAGATTATTTGTTTACATTGAATTTAATATTATTTGATTTGTTACATGTTTTTATAACGTAAAAGTTATGAATACTTTAATTCATTTGATGACCAATCACGGCAGTGGTTGTGTTTAGAATGGGGTCGAGAAGCCATCTTTACTTTACTGACTAGGTTGTTTTTGGTGGTAATATTCGAGTGGTGATAGCTGATAGAGGTGGATCGTTGCCATTAATGACGATGTCGGCGCAAACAAGGTTTCTCCGACATGTATAAAATCGTAAATACGATTTGAAATTGTAAGGAGATCTAAATAAGTCTCTTTTAAGCCGCACTTTTCGTGGCCTCACTCGATGAACATTAAGTATAACTGTGCGAATATTAAATTTCATTCTGTTATTTATGGCCATTTTAAATTAACGTTATTTGTTAAAGTATTGATTTTGTTAGCAGTTGATTAAGCCATTCCAATTATATTGAAAATTATAACTATTGTGTATGTTTGGTATGTGGTATCTTACACGGAGACCGAACATATGAATATTATAACATCATTTTATAATTGTCAGGTATTGAGGGTAAAGGGAATCATTGTGAAAGAACCTATATAGCAAGATCATCGGTATGAGTAACCCGCCAGTTCACCTTAAACAAACGTGTTGGGTATAAATTAGCCTATGTCCTTCTCCAAGGTCCCATCTATCACTATACCTAAATTCATCAAAATTGGTTCAGCGGTCTAGGTGTGAAAGCGTAACAAATTAACAAACTCACTTTCGCATTTATAATATTAGTTAGGAATTAAGGATGAGCTTTTCATCCCAATTTTTGACACATTGACAAATAATCTCGGCCGGTACCGCCGCAACCCCTATGTCCCTGCATTTTAAATCTGTAATACATATATTCGAAAATATTCATTTAAATTACATGCTGTAAAGGGCTATATTGATCTATATTAAATGCACAATGTATTTAAGGTACTTAATTGGATAAGGATTAATGCTGTATTGCTTAAAATCGGTTCGTAAATAAGCCATTATTTCTCGTAAAAAGTAAAGGATAAAAAATGGTTATTGTGCGTTATCCCTAAGAGATAGACTTATACTATTACTTTTTTGTAGACTTTTTTAAGGTATACAGTACTGTAGTACATTATTTTAATCTACCTCGTAGGGTTCAGCCAGCAGCGGTTGCAATGTAAGCGCAAAAATGTGTTTATTTACGAGATCACATTAGAAACCTCTAAAATTATCAGTGTTTCTTTCCTGTTGAATCACTCTATCTATTGAAAAAACCGCATTAAAATCAGTTGCATAGTTTTAAAGATCTAAGCATACACAGAAACATAAAGAGGGACGACTTTGTTTTATACTATGTGCATCCGGTTGCTACTAATGCATATTTGAAGCTTGTAGTCCGCAATTGATTACTGTCACGGGATAAAACTTATCGTCATGATCGTTGAATAATGTCGGTTTTGAAAAAAATACGAATTTCACTTTTTAAAGATTTCTATGTATTTTGGATTTGAAATGAATCAGTCGGTAAAATGATGGATTAGATAGGCGCTCACAGTAAAATGACGCTTGTGTATTATCGAAATGGTGGCACTATAAAGTTTATATGTCCGATCCGTCACTATTCTACGACTGTGACCTTTAGCCCTTTTGTGTCGATGATTCTAGTAAGGCACTAGAAGAAGTATGGAATGTAACTGGATAATTTTTTGCTAAAGCGACTCTCTGAAAAAAATAATCTGTCTGCTGTATTTCCATTAACCTAAAAAAGTATCGAATATTATATAACGGTATCATACTTTGGGACTCTGTAAATTATGAGGTAGCTGTAATCTATTTACTATCTGACATATGGGTAATATCATAATGCGCAATAATCAATATATTGTTTAGATAAGCATGAAGTTAATATCCGAAACTAATTAATAGAACAATAGCCAATGGTGGGTCAAACAACAAGTGAAATACATAGTATATATATCCATAAGTGGTTATTACATGAAACAATTAAATTTAATAATGTAGCAGATACTCCAGGGTGTTGCAGTTGTTGTTCCTGTAAATAAAGATTCGATCAGACGACCAGGGTTTATGTGAGCATGCTGTCACCACCTTGGCTATCTTTTGTTAGTCAGTAGCTAGTTGTTAGCCGTAAGTTTCACTGGAGTTCGAAAGCATCACTGATAACATGCAGTTTTCCCGGGGCAAAAAAGGTTTAATGAACCTAAACCGTCTATACTATTCGAGTGATTAAACTCGGTTGCATCCAGGGTATTGGAAATTGTCTACGATGAAGATACATTGCAGGTGCTAACGAACTTTGTGGCACAAAAGCTTTAGCAAGTCGAAACACACTCGGAATGGATCACGGTTTCCATTCCGAGTATGGGTGTTTACGTATTTATTCACAAATACAAGTATATAAATACTATATCAGTTGTCTAGTATCCATAAAACAAATACTGTGCTACTTATTTTGGGACTAGATGGCGCTGTGTGAATTATCCCAGTATATTTATTTGTTTTTTTTTTTCGTTTCTTATTGTAGCGAGACGATTGGCACAAGAGTTCATGAAATCATGTCAAAAAGATCTCTAAATACAAAAAAAACTTTCTATTAATATTAGGCTCTAGTGTAGCTTGTGGAGAGGAGAGAGGAAAGAAAACAACGAACACAAAACATTTGTAACAGGTGCTAATGCTCAGGTGCATTAGCTTGTTTCAGTACAAAAAAAAAATCCTGTACCTATTGGGAATGTAATTAACCCAATATGTGGCTTTTAAAAAATATTCATTTCCCGGTTCGGTCACAAATTACCGAGGTAAATAAAATTAACGTACGTACGTCGCGCGCAATGGACACGCAAGACGCAAAGATATTTAATTTTGATTAAAAATGATTTAGGACATTTCCTTGCACCTACATCGTAAAGCTTTTGTTAAAAATGTATAATTAATTTACATCCATGGGAATTGAGTAAAACTGGTATATGGCAATAGTACCCTTACATTTTAATTTTTCTTCAGATTGTACAAGTGACTGCTCCTTAACCACATTCAAAAATGCTTTCAGAATAATCTATAAGCGTAATAAGTTGCCTCCCAATGCTGATTCTCATATATATAAATAAAATGATAGAGGTCTGCATAGATTTTAATTAAATTTTCTAAGTTTATTCCTTAGACACTTGGATCTTATTTTAAAAAATATTACGAGATCTTCATTTAGTATAAAGTTAAGTAAGTAAGAAACAACGATTTACAATAAGCATTACGTGTTCAGTGATGTGTTTTCTTGCCGCGGAGAAATGGGGTAAGCAGTGTAAAACTTATCATATTTTTTCGATTTACTTTTTTCTGTTATTCGACCAGCGGGAACGGCTAGTTTTTTTAAAATAAAAACAAACAACAGTGATCAGAAGTATTCAGGTAGTGTTATATACAGGGGTATTCATCACAATATGTCAAAAATTAATTTTTCAAACCAGAACGAAATAGTCTAGCGTAGGTATAATATAGCAGTACAAACATGAATTCAATTTTTACACTTTGAGTTATTTTATGATTAGGGTTGGGACAAAAAAGGCTATTAGGAGATATTTATGAGGTTACAACAACAGGGGCGGACACTGTGATATTGGTTTCAGAAATTTAAGGCTTTATTGGATTTATATTAGTCGGGGAAAAGCGATGAAGACAATCTTATCATTCGTGGATGTAAAATTGATCATCATCATTTTGTTAGGGAGTCGCAAAAGTCGGGAAATAGTTTACTTCTGCTACTGTTTCACAGATAACAAAGAAAGGTCACAAAAGTTTTCCATTTAAGAAAGTTCCACAAAAAGGTACTGACGTGGAATAGTCCTAAACGTGTAGCCTTACACAATATTCAGAGGAAGAATTCGGTGTTTATTGGTGAAATGTGATACAAAACTTTTAGAAGAGAAGAATTTTCAGAATCCTTATTGACTACATTTACGGTCGTACTCGCAGGCACTTGAACACTTATTCCGCACACATTGACGAGGTGGAATAAGCTTTCAGCTAAGAATTTATCACTTCGCTGCGACATGAGGTATTAAAAAAAATCGTCTTAAGTTTATAAGAAAACGACAGCGTGTAGGCGATTCCATTGGTGTAGCAAGAATCCATAAGAAACAGTTACTGCTTTACTAAGTGGGCCTTTATGTTAGAACATTAATTCTATGTCCAGTGGCGATCACAACCCTGTCGAAACCCTGATGGTTGGAATAATTTTGCAAGGAATTAGACTTATTGCTGTTTCATAGTGATAAAAATATGCAAACCATATTTCATGGTATTGTATCTATTATTTAGATATTGTTTAGTCACTCACTTCATACGTGGATTCAAAAAGACTTTAATTAGAGCTAGTAATGGCAGACGTCATTATTATTTTTCCTTTAGACTATCTATTACTACGCAAACAAGCACTAAAATATTACGTTAAATAATATCAGAAAACATGAAATAAAATTCTGTAAAAATCATGAAAATAACAACGAATAACTGAAACGAGAGCATGAATGTAAACACAACACTCGCGACGAGTTAAGAGCTTCTTAATTTGTGTCAAAAAAGTCGTTCCTGACGCGTGCGCTGCGAGTGGCGCCACACGTTTCTGCAAGTCTGCATCCACTTTAAACCTCAGTTTGGTTTCTTAATTATCGTCAATTCACACTATTAATTTAACACTAAAAATATACTTAAGTACATAGTATTTGAGTATTGATACACATGTCCCTTGTTGTTTAATTAGAATCAATATGTTCTATAAATGCTGTGATGATCTACGGGACCGTAACATCGTCACTGATGGTGGTCCACAAATTTCAAGTCACTCAACGAGCTACGGTGCGGGCTATATTGCGTCTTTCTCTTATGGATAAAATTCGAAACAAATCCGTAAGAAAAACTAAAGTCATCTGTCGTTGAACCGGTGGGTGCTGAAGTAAACGAGTCCTGGACTGGAGACCGTGTCTCAACAAACGTTTTGGATGCCTCCAACTCGATGGACCGATGACCTGTGCGAGGTTCCCGGTCAGGCTTGGGTTGGAAAAGCAAGTGACCAGGCGCAAGCTTGGGGAGACCTACCTCCAGCAGTAGACAATCACGACGATATTCTATAAATCTACACGTTTTCACTATCATTTATTCGTAAACCGTTAACGTTCGGTGTAAATATGGGGTTACCCTCTGTAAATAAGGGGAATGAATGCCCTCAGGGTTAACCAAAATTAGACGATCGCCATTGCCTCTACCGATATCCAGCCTAAACCGATTACGTCCACCCGACGCATGTCCCGCCACTAATTGGCATTAAATTCCATAAATAATTGACTAGTCTGCTTCGTACCTAACTGGCTACACGTGTCACTACTTACTTATTGCTGTATTAGTTATTTCTTGATAATTATCAAATATAATGGGCCGGCCAAAAGTCGAGGTAAACCAAAGAAAAAATGGATGGATTGTGTAAAAAATGATATGGGAAAAAGGTGTGAAGGTTGATATGACGACTAATAGAGGAGAATAAAAGAAGAAGAATAGACCGGCAAGAATATTAATAAATATAATTTTCGAATAAGAGAGATGTACCTTGTTCGTTGCGCTACAAATTCGCGAACTATTCAAATTATTATAACAAGTTATAATTATATATATTATTATTATGTATAACATAGAAGAGCATCCCACTGCTGGCCTCAAACATCAATTAAGAAGAAACAGACAGCTTTTTAAAGTAGAGTTGATCTTAGTACAAAGGTCACGGTGCATTTTTTTTCAATATATGCAAATTTTTGTTATAATATGCACAATTGCGAGAGAAACTCACACATGTATGTTGTGGTGGGAAGCACTTGACCTTGGTTGTGCTTCCCATTTGATACTACCTGCCTAATAAATAAATGATATAGGTCTGCAGTTCTGCGCGCATCATGGTAAAACTACTGGATAGGTTACAATTAAATTTTCTAAGTTCATTTCTCAGACAGTTGGCCCGCCCTTATCTAAAAAAATTATTGCGATATCTTCATTTAACATAAAATTATAAAAGTTTAAGAAACATGTGTTTTCTTGCCGCGGAGACTTGTGGCAAGCGGCGTAGCACATATGCGTACGAAGTCGTAGGTATCAGATAGAGAATATAGAATTTAAAAAAATAGCTCACCTAATAGCCATACTCTTGGCTTTAAGATGATGCCATCTTTGGTTCATTTCATCCAGCCGTCTCTGCAGCATGACCGCGTCTTCCTGTGAGGACAGGCTGCCCAGCAGCCGGCGCCCGGTGCCCGTGAGGGACGCGTATACATCGCGGTGGGTCTCGATCTCTGATTGGAGATCCTGAAACAAGAGAAAACAATCGATTAATATTCATAACATATATATGTGCGTGTTGTAATATCGAATAAACAATGTTTTTTTCTTTTCTAATATTTAAACTTTCAAGAAGCAGGTTTTGTTGAGTGTCAGGTTATAGCTGGTAAAACAGTTGTGCTGTGGTTCAATGACGACAAATATACCCCTGAACCTGCAAGACAGGGCGCTAACATGCAATTTTTAACAAGAACGAAATCTTTGTTTATAAATAACAGTCCATAGCGTCCCACTACTGGGCCACTATGGGCTACCTTCTTCTGGAGCGAAGTATATACCCTAGTATACCCGCCACGCTTCTCCAAGGTGAATTGGCAAGGTACGCAGTGATTTCGGTAAGCAAGTTTCCTCAAGATGTTTTCCATCACCGCCTGCAGGTGGCAATTATTTTATAATATGTATATTAAGGGAGAAAAACTACCTAGCAAGCCACTGTGGGATTCAAAACTGGGACCTCTAGATTGTTCACCAAATACCACTGAACTATCTATCTTTGTTTAACAAATAAAAAAAATGTTATTACGATAAAACTATCAGTTTCAAACAAGTATGCTTAGTTATTGAAGATTAACTAAAGTTTTATGTATTTCTAAATAAAAATGTCTTAGAAGTAAATGGTTAAATATGAAATTTTTTATCATAACGTTTCTCTAGAAACAATTTATATGTGTCGCACACGACATGAGTGTGTTAAACTTTATCTACAAACATTATTATAACAAACTTACGACATACATGATTCATGAAAAAAATGGAAGCCAAAATGCGAGAGCACCCTTGTAAACATGTAGTTTAGGGGGCCAAGAAAGCTTTGCAATTTGTTGCACTTGTTTAGAGTTAAGGATTGTCTACACTTTTACGCTTCGGTTAGAAAGTGCTATTAATGAAGGCGCTGTGTTCAGTTTTACAGCAGGTAAGCATGCCAGTACCCATAGTACTAGACTACAACAGACAATACTTGATAACGCCGTTTGGCTATAATGGGTGAGTGACGATGCTATATCCTATCTCTTTTCCTCTTACCTAATATCCGCTCCTAATTCTTGTCAAAACAAGTGCGACCAACTTAAAATTATTTTATCGTCTATGGCCGTACGGTGATCGTTGGTTCCGTCTTACTTAATATAAAAATTGAATAATTTATCGAGAGTTACATAAAGCGTAAATAATATAAACAGCTGTGCGTGTTTTGAATATTCTGAAGAGTATAAATCAGTGGACGCACGCGAAATATGGACGAGTAACGAGTAATGAACGTTGTGAGTACCATTCATATTCATTTACCTTGGCTAGTTCTTCGCCTAGCGAGACTCAACACCCGGGGCGAATAATACTACATACTTATATATTTTATTTGTAAATAAATATAAAATCACTCAGACTGGATAAGAATTGAACCCGTGACCCCTACACACGTTCCGACGTGCAAAAGCCATTGCGCCACGGATGTTGAATGTATTCGAAATTAGTGTACACAACGTTAAAATAACAACCAGTAATTTAAAACACATTTTATTTCAGAATTTAGCAGTTACGATGGTAAGTGCTAAATTCTGAGCGATGATCTATGGGTGCTTGCTACGCCAATGGCATCGCGAACACGCTGCTGTCCCATAAGGGTACAGGAACTTGGGTCACTAATGCCGGAACACAACACAAGGTTATTATAGCGGCATACTTAAGACTAAAAGTGGTCGCCGTCCAGATGAGCTTGGGGCCCTACCACGTAGCTAGGGTTGTTTTGTCGCCTTTTACGACAGGCTGACCCCGGCCGCAGAGGTCAGTATTCTTTCTCCGCCTCTGCACGTATAGAAAGGTGAAAAAATCATCATTATTAAGTGGTTATTCCAGTTGCAATAAACGTTAAAATAGCGTAGTGCTGAATAGAAACTGGCTATTTTTTTGATTCAATAATAAATTAATAAAACAATTGGTATTAATATTTTCTTTGTACTTTCATGACTTTTAAGTATAAAGTAATATTATTATCACTAACACATACATTACTTTTTCTATCTTTTTAACCAGATTTTTTTTTCTTTCAGCTAAAATTTGCACTCATGTTCTAATGTTCAAGTGCTGTCACTGTAAAAAAAAATGTCTGCACGGCTGTTTAAGCCGATGTTATCTATAACTCTTTCTTTTTTTAATAAGAAGGCATAGAGAAATAATAGATGAGGCGAAAGTTGATATTTACAGAGGCAACTGCATTTGATCCCAACCTCAACCCTAAAAAGAAATATCAATTGCATCATATCGATTGAATTTGCATAATAATTTTTAAAAATACCTAGAGATGGCTGAATGAATGTCTTTAAATAATATTATATGTGAGATTAAATGTGAATGGTCCATAACACTACCGCGTTAAATTTATAAGCTAACCACTTTTCTTCCTATATCAGACAAAGCTAATGATATTTACTTAGTGCTTAATTTTAAGGGGAGAAGTTTCGCCGTTTCTTCTCTTCAAGCGAATTTGATAATATACCTCAACGGCTCTATGTTTCTTCCACGCTTCTTCAACCATGCTTAAGATATACCCTACCCGGCGAGGTCGCTAGGCCTAAATTGCCCGGTATTGCTATTACATAGTTGATATAGGACAACAGACTGTATTCCTTCGATATTAAAATATAGATAAAATACATAAATAATTGTATATATGGTAAAATTTCTAATAACGTTAGAGGGCCTAATAACGGGTTGGGGAATTCTATGAATCTCGATTTCAAAGTTTTGTTCCTTGTAATGTTTTCATAATTAAAGACAGCTGTAATTAGAGGCCTTAAAGATTCAAATTCAACAATGAAACAAATCTTATCTATTCCTAAAACTTAGAGACTTATTAGTGATTAAAAACGAAAGTCTTTGAGTAATCCGTCCTACAAGTATTGACCCACGGAGTCGAGACACTGATGGCGGAGCTGGTTTGGACATAACTAACAAAATGTGCAAGGTGAAGTGGCAGACCCGGTCGTGTATGTATGTCGCAGGGTTGATGGGTGCAGGCGAATTCCAGGAGTGAGTGAGTGGATATAGGACGCCCCCCAGTCCGGTGAACTAACGACCTACGTAAGACCCGCCGGGGCTGGATGCGAAAGGCACGAGACCAGGGTCTAGCAGTGGACAACGATTGGTTGACGACTTACTTCAGAAATTGACCAAACAACCCTAACTAGGTACAGCTCGAAGCCTGTCTAGATGGAAACCACCCCTGGTATTTAAATATGGCGTCAAAAAACCTTGTTTTACGTTCCGGCATAAGGGACCTAAGTTTCAGTTCCCCTAAGCGAAGGGCAGCGTTATACCGGTGCCCCTGGCGTCGTAAACATGTGCTGCTCCACAGCAATAAAAAAACTGCTCAGCCTTAAACTAGGGACGATTCGAAATGAAAGCTTCTATTTCACAAGAAGCTTACGATGGTACAAATACGGCAGCTGACAACAAAGACACATTCTAAATGTAAAGTAAATATTTGCTTTATACTTAATCCGCGTCCTAATTTATCTTGAGTACATTGTTTACATCAGCTTAAAAGGGTAAACGAATTATCTTAATTAACAAAACAAAATGTAAATATTAAGTAAATTGCCTAACGTAAACAGTAGGAACTGAAATCATATTTTTTATATATACATACTAGTTGACCCAGCAAATGTTGTTTTACCATATCAAAATTGGTTCGGCGGTTTAGGCGTGAAAGCGTTACAAATAAACTCACTTTCGTATTTTTTTATAGCTAGAGTTCAACAGACAGGCAGACGGCCTACCCTGGCAGGTGGTCATCGTCGCCTATGGACCTTTGCAGCACCAGAGGCAACACCAACGCGCTGCCGGCCTCGAAGTAATTTTATAACGCCTTTTTTGAAGAACCCCATATCGGACCGCGCTGAGAAAACCTAGGATAACATAGCTTTAAGTAACTCTACATAAACCTTTCGGTTGCTATCGTTTGGACCAGCAACTCAGCCCTGAAAACGATGCCCTATTGTAGCCATTTCTTTCAATGTTAGTGGATCAGGTAGCGGCTCGTAAATCTCCATACTCTGGCTTCAAAAAAAGTCGAAACTTTTATATCTATCTATATCTGTTTGTATCCGTCTAAATTATCGTAGTTCTTAAAGAGTTAAGAGATATTTGTAGACTATGATGTACACGTCACTTGGGTGAAAAAAGAATTATAGTATAAAATAACAAAGTAATTGCCTCATTCAAAAATCGGTTCAAAAGTAGTTTAATCAACATCCACACTACGTTTCAATTAAGTAAGACTGATTAAAAATTGCAAACGAATATGGACATTTATTACTTTTCTGTATACGTTTTAATCAAGGTTGGAGTAATATTACCAGAACGTTTATTATTACTAATTGGTGCCTGACATTTGTCTTTTTTGACTTGAGATTTGAGTAATAATAACATTACATAGTTCTTCTCGGAATGGAAGAATGAACCTACCATTGCTAATGCAAAATTAAATCTAGTCAAATGTGATTGATGTACTCGTATTTTTGTGTGCAGCATCATGTGTGTAATTAACAAAACCTTGCTGTCAAAAAATATATATTATAAACTAGCTGATACCCGCGACTTCGTCCGCGTTGCTTTCGTCATGAGGCAGAGGTAAAAGAGACTTCCCTTCTCCTACGCATGTGCGCTACACCGCTTGCCCCCATTCTCCGCGGCAAGAAAACACACGTTTCTTAAAACTGCAATAATTTTTTTAGATAAGGGTATCTCAGAAATAAAACTTAGAAAATTTAATTGAAATCTATCCAGTAGTTGCGTCATGATGCGCGCACAACTACAGACCTCTATCATTTTATTTATATAGAAAATTTAAACCATCGAATTTTCGATGCGATGTAGTCTAGTAGTAGTAATTTGGAGCGTGTATTTACACGCTCGAAATTATATATAGATATTAGTTATATATAGTTGTTTTTAGTATTTTTTTATAGCTAGAGTTCAGCAGACAGGCTAGCGATCCACCCTAAAGCAGGTGGCTACTGCCGCCTATGGACGTTTCCAACCCAGAGGCATTACCAATGCGCTGCCGACCTCTAAGTATTTTGGGTTTTCTCAAGCACAGTAAATCCTCATGGGTTTTGTGGTCTCTCAGCAAAATATCCTGTATTATCCCAAACCTCTTGATGTCAAGAGTTACACACATAAGAAGTATCTGCAAAAATGCTGCATAGATTATTGCCTTTTGCAAATATTTGCGAAAATCCGTATAAATGTACGTATGGGCCGGTAATGAGAAAGGTTAAGGCTTGTGCACACACTGCCGCCGTATTACGGACGCCGCGCGCTGCGACACTAGGTTTGTTTAGTGATAATTGTTTTATCGATAATTTTATCAAAATTGTAATTTATTATTCTTCTTCTTCCTCTTGCTCTTATCCCACATTATATGGGGTCGGCACAACATGTTCTCTCATTCCACTATCCTCTGTTAGCCGTCATTCCAACATTCACACCCTTTTTTGCTGTATCACCTTTTACGCAATCCATCCATCTTTTTTTGTCTACCTTTACTCCTGTATCCATCCACTCTCATTTCTATCATTATATTATTTCCTTGTTATATGTTCATTCTTCCCTACGCATTACATGGCCAAACCACGCTAATTAATTACTTTTAAGTTTTTCAATAACTGGCGCTACTTTCACACTTCCTCTAACATACTCATTTCTAATTTTATCCATTTTCGTAACTTCACACATTCATCTCAACACTCTCCGCAGCATGTGACACCCCTTTGTCCCTCCCCTTGTGGCCCAGCATTCCGATCCATACAATACGACAGGCCCTTATTACGGATTTATAAATTTTACCTTTGAGTTTAAGTGGTATTCTTGGGTCACAAATTGTTCCTGAGGTCGATATTATTATTATTATATTAGTCTCTTCGTACAGGGGCAGAGTAGATACTAACCCTGCGGCCGGGATCGGTCTGTCGTAAAAGGTGACAAAACAACCCTAGCAATGTAGTATGGCACAAGCCCACCTGGATCTCAACCATCCTTGGTCTATAATCATGCCGCCATAATAACCTTGTGTTGTCTTCCGGCCTTAGTGATCCAGGTTCCAGTACACTTATGGGACAGCGTGTTCGCGGTGCCCGTAGCGTCTCAAACATCCATAGGTGACGGTAATTGCTTACTATTAATTGGGCGTCAGCCAGTCTACTGTTCCTTAATAATAAAATAATATATATAAATTATTTTAAAGTTATTACTGTGAAGTACACTTTCAGAAATTATATTTGGACTGTAAAGCATGCGTGTTGCAAATTATTTGTTAATCTTTTTAAATTATGCTGCACTGTACGCAGATAATATTTTAAGAATTTTACAACACTTGATCCTTATCAATATAGTGGTAAAGTTATTTTTATGTCCAAATATTATTGCAATCAACATTAAATGTTTTTTAAAGTTAATAAGATTTGTAAAACAACGTATACGTTTATAATTTTTTCAGCTATTAGTTTTACACGTTCTGGTACAATTTAAATTGGTAACGATCATAAATATACTATATGAAAAAGTAATAGGATTTTTCATAGATAAAAAAGTGTTCACATAAACAAGCTCATTAAAAGTCCATTTTTATTCAGTTAACAGATAGCGCGACGGCAGCGATGGCGTTGTTGACACACGTTATCGATGCTCTGTGATGGACGCTTCGGCGGACAAACTAAGTAAATATCAACACAAAAGTTGATTATAAATATACTCTGCTCCTAATTTCTCTAGAATAATATAAAATAAAATCTAGAATTTATGTTCGAAACAAATCGGGAGTTTTAAGTTTTTACGACGGCAACACTATATACGTTAAAGTCAGGCGTTCAGCTGGACGAACGGACGGTTCCCTCCTCGAAAAATTGTACGGTTAGACTTGGGAAAACTATTACATTCGGCTCCCCAGTTTGCATAGAAGTTTAGAACACATTAAGGACAATTGTGAAGTAAGTGGAGTTGTGGTACGGCTATTTCCACGCGCCAGGAGATAGTTTCGCGTGTCGGCTGCGCCGCCACGCCGTACCTCATCATTCCCTACATTTCCTGCCACATCCTCACCCTGAACCTCCTATCCTAAGATACGATACGACGAGGCCATCGGATTCGTGGTGAGTAATAGGCTAATTGTATTATAATAGTACTAAGAAAATTTACATTACGGCGCCGATATGATAATATGGCGCGATCGCGGCATATGTTCGGCAGGCCCCTCGTTCAGATTTCCGGAGCCCTAGGCTCAACGAGGGGGCTGGATTCGGAACGAACAATTTATATCCACTAATAATTCCGAATTGGTAAGTTATATTGTATTGTACCACTTTGTATAAATTTTTAATGGTAAACCCAAAATATATTTTCAACCAAAGTATACAATAATAATTAAATGTTTTAAATTTAATATAAAATTTAAAACATTTAATTATTATTGTTGTAGATTACTATGTTTTGTTTGTTGAAAAAAGTATACATTACAACAGTATAAAAATAAAGTAATTACTAAATTTTTATTACATATCTTTCTCTGGGGCCGGGGTTGGCCTGTCGTAAAAGGCGACAAAACAACCCACCCTGGTGGTAGTAGCCCTATGTGGTAGGGTCCCAAGTCGGTCTGGATAGCAACCACCTTCGGTCTTAAGTATGCCGCCATAATAACCTTGTGTTGTGTTCCGGCATTAGTGACCCAAGTTCCTGTACCCTTATGGGACAGCAGCGTGCTCGCGATGCCACTGGCATTACAAACACCCGTAGGTGACTGTAGCTGCTAAATTCTAAGTAGTTCGTCAGCCTGTATGCTACAGCAATAAAAACATTAGGCAATACGTCTTGTGACCGAAATTCACCAAAAAATGGATTGAATGTTTATGTATGAAGACAGCACCAATTAAAAATAAACCCCTGATTGTATAATAAGCAAAATAAACTTTACCCTTGTCCTTGAAAGGCAGAGTTTTCTTTCTTTATGTTAATTGTTACGATATTTTATTTGAACATTGAAACCGTTGAAATGTGGCCCTTGCGGAAGACCAGCGCTGACATCTAGCTTGGAAACAATTTAGAGTTTAACAAAACCAGCAACTGTTATATTTAAATTAGTCATATATATATTCTTGTATACTAGCTGTAAATAAACATTTTTTCTATCTGATTTAAATAATACATTTCTTTGTAATAATTTTTTTTCTTTTATAATTTATGTATATAACTTTACATATACCAGCTATTCGAAGAATTTGGGAGATACACAAGGGCATATATCTAATCGATAAAAATGCGCCTCGACAGTAGCAGTGTCCCATCCCTATGCCGTCGACAGGGTAGCTAAGCCCGCGTAATATTGATGTTGTTTGCGTACCATAACAGTATAACGAAAGTAAGCCGCACACGGACGCATTAATAATATTGTTTATTATAATAACCAGAGTAAAGGGACCACTTGGATCAAGAAGCGGGAAAATAAAAGAATAGAATATCAGGAAACTTATTTTTGCCTTATAATGTAGTAGGTCTAAGCAAGGTTGCGTCTAGGCAAACGTAGTATAGAACGCCGCTTCAGCTCGATGGACCGATGACCTGAGCTAGGTTCCGGTTGAGGCTGGATGGGAAAAGCTAACTGGGATCTGTGGCGTACTTGGGGAGGAGGGACGTCCAGCAGTGGACAATTATGTGCTGATGACGATCTATGTAATAACGATAAGCATGATTTTGAAAAAATAAGAAAGGGTCGATGGAATCCAAGCACCATCCACGTCGAATGGTAGTAGTCCCATCCCGACACGTTCAGTAGTTTTGTTGTAATAGTGCGTCAAAGGAACCCCATTTTCCTTATATATATATATATATATATATATATATATATATATATATATATATATATATATATATATATATATATATATATATATATATATATATATATATATATATATATATATGTGTGTGTGTGTGTGTGTGTGTGTATAACATGGTGAAAACTACCTATAGCCATTTGCTGCAACATCCTTTCACTACATACAAATCAGTCCTTAAGGCTGTTAAGTTCCTTAGGCTTAAAACAAAAATAAGTATTAGAAAAAACAGATCATAACTTTTTGAAGTTATATGTAGGTATTAGGTAGTAGGTACTTCTTTCAGCGTATTAGGTAACAATTGTGAGAGTAAAATTGTGACATTCACGCATACCGTCATCCAAATGGCGACATGATGAAGAGAGCTATTAACGACAGTTATTAGATAACTTCATTTGCGAGTCATCTTAAGTTTCCGTGAAAACTCAGAACTTTTCAAAATAGTTTTTTGTAACCTTGACATTTTAATCGTTCTATCATAATTATAATAAACGTCTACCTTAAAGCGCGAAAGTGTTAAAAGAGTTGGGCGTTCAAATGGAAAAAGTTTGAACAGAAAGCGGCGGCACCTAATTGCAACGTAATATTTAACCAACTGTTACAATTCTGAATGAATTCAAAGTTTAAAATTTGTCGTTCTGAACTTTCAAGCCGTTTACGGCTTTTACCCACTTTTATTGGAATACGTGTTAGGCCAGAATGGCGATTTTAGTTAGTTATTTTTTTGGCTCACTGATTGTTCACCAACAATAAAGTTTCATTCATTTAAATTAGCGACAGCAGATTAGTAAAAACCTAAGCTATTTAAAATTATTTGGAGAATATATGGTACTCGTAACCTGAAAAAATTAAACTAGTGCGATTGGGGTGATAGTGATGTGTGGCACCATCTTAATTTAACGCATTTCAATGGAAACTCAAAATTAGAACGTCCTCTTTTCCTCTACCCTCCATAGTTATCATCATCATCATCATCTGAGCGTTAAGCCCCGGTTGGAACCGAAACTTTCCCTTCAGTGCCCGGTATCCATTTTTCAGTTCGCACGATCTTGGGCATTGCTGATAGCGAGTCCATTGGCATGTATGTACCCCTTATAGCGTCAAGCCAGCACTTTTTGGGTCTTACCTCCCCGCCAGGGTCCGGCGGAGGAGGCATGGTTAGACATCTGTTCCCCCCGTAAGTAGCCGGTTGCCGTAAAACGTGGTCATAGCAGCGAAGGCGACACTCCTGTAATTCGGCACAGATACACGTACGTATACGTTTAAAAATTTGTAGAGTCGAGCCACTTAAAACATTCATAAAAATTCAATTGCAATTTATCCAGAAACCGCAACCAGGTTTCAATCATGGAAAATTAATTAAAATCGCAACAATATTTGTCCAATGACTACCATTCGCTATTGAATGATTTTCGTTTCCAAAAAGTTCGTGTATTTGTAAAAATCTGTTGTTTCCATCAATTATTTCAATTGATTGCATTTCAAATGATGGCCTACATTCGATTAAAACTCAATGTTTGGGAGGAATTGTGAATGTAGTTATATTCAGCTTGGTAATATTTTATGATATTTTGTTATTGGACATTATGTGATAGAAAAATACATACATATATTGGGACAATTCACAAAGCGCCATGTATTCCCTAAGTGAGTAGCTTAACACTAGTGATATGGGCACTAGACAACTGTTATTGTTATACTTAACAGATACTACATATATAAGACAATATCTTGAAATTTTTTTTGGAATTGCAAATAAAAAAAATTTCGTTGCTCTGAAAATAAAGTTTAATTTTATAATTTACATAGTACACAATAGTAAAAACAATTTGTTTAAACTT
Organism: Malacosoma neustria; assembly: GCA_963693495.1. Lineage (NCBI taxonomy): Eukaryota > Metazoa > Arthropoda > Insecta > Lepidoptera > Lasiocampidae > Malacosoma > Malacosoma neustria. The sequence continues at coordinate 15,917,260 of OY856390.1, forward strand.
AAATAATATTGCCTACATGAAAATAAAGAAACGACAATTATTTTTTCAACTTGTCAATTCAATCTTACAAAATTTACAATTTTTAATATTAACTAAAATTACAAGCTTAGAATAAAAATCACGCCATTTTTGACAACTGCCAACAAGGCCTGCTTTACCGACAGATGTTAGTCGCCATTAATTTCAGCACTATCTATGAACTACATATGTATACAGGGCACAGCCCAGTAAAGATTAAAAAAAAAACATAGTTTCTTTACATACATATACTTTTCTTTTGTAAATAAATAGGTATTATGAATAAACAGCCAACCGCGAAACGGGAACCTATGAGCTCCGTAAGCTTAGCTGTTACGCTACGGAAGTTGTTCAATTTGTTTCTTCTTTTCTTAGATTCTCTTTGTTAATTTTATTTAGTGTACCAGAAGACTATAATGGCGTCTTATGAAAAATCAAAACCAACATCTTCAGAAATGCTTCCACGTTTCCGCCGAGAATCCTTCAATCTTGTCAAGATTATCATAACAAAGGCCCTCTAAGCTCCTGTCACGTCACCCAGCCCGGTAACCGCATTGTGTGCGGAGGTTCATAGATTTTCTGCACACAGTACATTTACATATTGAAACTAAATTTACTAATTTACAGCACCTCACTTGATACATTATTATTTCAAGATGACACAATGCCATCTATCACCAAAGTAAAAATGAGATAACTAACATATTTCTCTTTTTGTAAATCTTATATCTTTAAACGAGCAATTCTTGTGTGTGTGTATATATATATATATATATATATATATATATATATATATATATATATATATATACGGGGGGTTTCGGGGGCGATAAATCGATCTAGCTAGGAATCATTTCAAGAAAATGTCAAAAAGTGGCGTTTGAGTAGTCCCAATTTAAACTGAAAAATGATTGACTTCGTTTGCGTGTTTGCTTTAAGGTTAAACTAAGAAAATTAATTGTTAATTTCCAAAAAAACACAATTTATAAAAATACCGAGCAAAGCTCGGTCATCCGGATATTACATATTATATACTAACGGCTACCGGTTACTTATAAATGTCTAACCATGCCTACTCCTCCGGGCTCCAGTACGAGTGGTAGACACAAGAAGTGCTGGCTTGACTATACGAAGCGGAGAAGGCGAAGTTTGAAAACTGCATGTACTCGTACTTATATAAACATACATACATATATGAATACGCTTATACATATTATAATTATGTAATGCATATTTAATCAGAAAAACTATCGAAGCGCTGCAAATCATTGTGAGATGGAACCAGACTGTAATATCACTAACCTGACAGACTCCTTTAATATTTATTTTGTAGTAAAAAAGAGGAAATATTACAAACCGTCATCAACTTTTAGTTTGCCTTATGGTGACCTGATAACACATCTTCAAGCAATATTAAGCACATACGTACTCTTGCACGAAACGGTTTTCAAGAGTGTTCATGTTACGTACTCTCCGGATTTGGGATGAACGACTGACGTTATTCCATCGCAGTACGATTTGGGGTTTTTAAAAAAGGCGATAAAGACTTTCTTAGAGGCCGACGGAGTGTCGGCAATGCCTCTGGTGTTGCAGACGTCTATAGATAAACAACTGGCATCGAATGGGCCATTTGCCTGTCTGTTAAACTTCAGCTAAAAATATATAAGCATCAAAAACATGAAGTTTTTTGTGCTTACATATCCCATAATACCTAATTTCTTAAAGAGATACTTCGTAAACTACAGTCAAAACACTTTGTTTTTCAACGAGTTTGTAAAGTGCAAGTGTCTGTTGGCTTAAGAAAACTTAAGACTATCAATTTACTTCATCCAAGGAAGGTGGATTACGCACACCTGTGGCCCACAAACCTCGTATAAATTAAGTAGTCTCGGAGAGCGGTAATATAATATCATTAAAGACTCACATTATTTATTTAGAAAAATAAATCTCATTATACAGAATAAAGTTAATTTTAAGAAGTCATACTCATTGATGTAATTAAACCTGTTCAGACACGCTGGCCCCTTCCCATCTACATGGAACCAACAACAGAGCTGGTGCGGCTTGTGAAGCGGCTGAAAAAGCTAAAGCACGCTAATACAGAGGTCTAGGCTCCGAATATGAATTTGTCCCATTCGGTGTCGAGACCCTTGGTCCGTGGGGTCCTAGCGCTATAAGGCTTTTTAAGGAAATAGCAAATAGGTTAGTCGACATAACAGGAGACCGAAGCGCTGGCAGCTACCTCGGACAAAGAATTAGTCTAGCTATTCAAAGGGGGAACGCTGCCAGTGTCTTCGGAACCTTGCCTAAAGGGACTTCTTTTAATAATATATTTTAGTTATTTTATTATATTTTTTAAGGTTTTTAGTTTTAGGTTCATTGTACTAAATAGTATATATTTCATATTATGTAATTAAATTCAAATATGTTATGAAGTACGTGAAAACGATTTCATTGAATCTTTACTAATATTATAAATGTGAAAGTAACTCTGTATGTCTGTCTGTCTGTTACATTTACACAAATGACACTTTGAAAAGGGAGCAATTTTCTTTTTCAATTAATATGAGAAAACGCGAATTTATTTCCACGTAATTAAACACCTGTGTCGTACAAAGATTTCTCAACGCAGTAGGGAATGCTCTTATTTAACATAATTTTTATAAACTAACTAGCTGTGCCCGCGACTTCGTCCGCGTGGAATAGTGACTTTGGGCAGCATTTTTTGGATATATCTTTTGGTTTATTTTGGATTACAAACCCTATAAACCCTAAAATATAAATAAATGAAATATGCAAACAGTGTTATCGAATGCGACTGCTACGCCATGCGTCTCCGGAATACGTGCGTTCGAATCTACAAAACTAGCCTACGCTAAACCCTATTTCATATGGTTGATAATATAAATCGGAGGTCAAGTTAAATTGGTCATTTAAAATTTCCGAAACTGATCATTTTTAGCTAAAACATTTTATTTTCTAAAATAAAAGTAGCCTAAGTTACTCCTTGTTACATCAGCTATCTGCCAGCCAAAGTTCCGTCAAAATCGGCCCAGCCGTTTCAGAGATTAGCCGGAACAAACAGACAGACAAAAATTGTAAAAAATATTGTTTTGGTATAGGTACCGTGTATACATCCAAATGCACTTAGTAAAAAGCGGTTATTTTAATATTACAAACAGACACTCAAATTTTATTTATTTGTATAGATGTATAGATGTATAGATTTAAAACGAATTAAAAATCGTGCGGATTTTGACATTGGCAGCGGATTCATATTTGTGGCTTTTGGTGTTGAGACTCTGGGGCCGTGGGGTCCACAAGCACATAGACTTTATCGAGACCTGTCAAAACGCTTGATAGAGGTCTCACGGGATCAAAAAGCTGGTTTGTATTTAAGGCAAAGGATAAGTGTTGCCATCCAACGCGGTAATGCAGCCAGCGTTTTGGGAACGTTTCCGGCCGAAAGCGATTTGGAATCAATTTATTATTTATAGTTTTCCAATTTTTGGTTTCTTTCATTATTGAATATTTGATTAATTGATTAAATTTATTTTTAATAAAAATTTAAAATCGTGCGACCAAAACATAGTTATGACACTTAGTGGTTATTAATGTGATTTATGTGCGGCAATTGTAAGATTGAGGTGAAAAGAAAAAAACTATAAGTTAGACTACTTAGAGACGACGACTATTGCAGTAAAATTGTATTATTGTTTTAACAATGAATAAAGATTATTAATAAAAAATTTAAATAATTAAAAAAAAGTTAGTATATGATTATATTGTAGTAATACCAAATAGGTTAGTGATGTGTGTGATTTCAATAAATTAAATCATTAAATCATAAATATCATGTTCTTCAACATCATCAAGGGGTTAATAATACAGGAGATATAATTGAATTCAAAAAGCGACTGATGAAATTTTCTTTTCAATTTCAAGACAGAATTAGGCATTAAAAACACCTTCCTACAGTTATATTCTGCGTAACATAATCTTTGCCATTAACGAGGTGAATAAAAGTGCTTAGGTAAATCTGCTGCGTAATAAATCTCTGTAAAGAACCCCCTTTGGACAGGAGATGAATGCAATCAAAGACCCCCCTTCTAGACTCCATCCCATCTCGCATCATGCAAACAATGTGATATTGTCTCTTTTGGAGATATTTTTATTGACCTTCGTGAATTGTTATATCATATAACGTAAAGTTGTGTCATACGTATATAATATACCTACATATTATCCTTGGAAAGAAAAAAAATACTGACAGGCATAGCCCAGACATTAGATATAATAATAAAGCAATCAATACTCTTTTGTTTAAAAAAAATAGAAGTCGTTTGTTTGCGTCGTATCGGAACATGTTCTTAAAAATGGATAAAATTGAAGTTCGCGCGGTACTAAAATATAATGAAAAATAAAATATATTGAAACATTTTACTACGAAGCTAGTAAATCAAGACTTGAGAGCAACATTAGGGGTTCATGCTCCTCCATATTCTATGGTTGCGCGTTGGGGTGCTGAGTTCAAGCGAGGAAGAACTTCCATTAACGATGGCCCCCGCACGGTACGCCCTACATCAGTAGTGACTGAACAAATGATTAAAAAAGTTAAAAACATTGTCTCGGTGGATCGTCGTGTTACTGTTTGTTTTATATTATTTATATTATCCACAACCATTTGGGTATGAAAAAAACTTATGCAAAAAAATGTGATTAAGTGTAGAAATTCTGACGGAATACACATTAAAAAACACGCTACATTAATTTATGGGATGAAAATTCGAAAATTTAAATTCAAATTTAGAATTCTAGTACACCATTGTGTAGGCTAAACTGCCAGCTATTTATTGGCTATCAATCCTCTTTTTCATTTAAATGCCGCCTGAATAATATACTTACAGTAGAGTTTCGATTTTTTGATAAGAAGTATATTTATAATCAATAATCATTCATAGGGTTCGATCCCCAAAACACCGCTGAGACATATGTATGTATAGCCACTGAACCAATCACGTCTTCTTTCTCGGTTAATAAGAACATAGTTTGAAGGAGCGAAACTAAATTTAAGAGAGAAATAACATAACTAGATATTTGTAGTGAATTCTTTTCTTTGCTTTACTAGGTATCTTGCCAGAAGGCATTTTGCCAACCTACCTTATCTTATCTTTGAATCGTTCACATAACGTCTTCAGCGGCTTGTACAAATACCCTTGATTTTATTAACTTTCAAAAAATCTGCATTAAAACTAAATTACAAAGTAAAAGCAGTTTTAGCCAATTAATTCCAAAACTATGTAAATCCCTGATTCATAAATATGCAAGTCATCTTAAGCTTACTTGGTCTATTAAGTATCTTTTTGTAGAGAGTCGGGCGCGATCATAGCTACGGATTTCGGGGGGTGGCAAGGACCAGTGATCGGGGTGGGGAGCACATTAACATAACTTCTACTCCATGTTAGCAGCCTTTTCTAACTTTATTTACGAAAAACAATAGCGTTCGTATTGTACGACTAACAGAACTAGTTATACAAACAACACAAACAAAGCTTTCTTATCAAGCCTAATCCCCGCCTATCTAATCGAGCTAAAAGGAAACAAATTGATCCGGATTATCCGGAAAAATATCAAAATTGTACAGAAGATTGTTATAACATAAAAACCTCCAGTGAGGAACCGGGCCAACGAGGTGAGTGAATAAATCAAGTCGCAAACGACTGCAGAACCGGATCAAGCGAATAATCCGCGACGCGGTAACCGGTTGTAACCGGATTTAACCGGATATACCAGTACCCGGGCACCTGCGATAACGCCGCAGTGTCGGGGTGGCTACACAAAGGTTAAATTAAGCACGTATTATATTAATTCATTATCAATTACATCGAGGACCTCTATGGTATGGTTTTAATAGCTAACATATGTCAGAACGCCTGCGGAGGGTGTAGGTTTGATTTCTATCCCTGGGTTGACTGGGTATATTATACATATGTATATATATTCATTTACAAAATAAATATATGTTAAGTAGTGTATCACTTGTCTAGTACCCATAACACAAATGCTGTGCTATGGGTACTAGACGTACTAGGTATTTATTTTTGGAATAGATAGCGATGTGTGAATTGTGCCACTATATTTATAAAAAAATACTTTTCTAAATTATATTAACTGTCTCTTTGTTTTAAACGTTTCCTCCTAGTTAAATTCAAAGCTTCATTTTGAACCCTAAGATATGCCGTTGAGTGTTGGCAGAAGCCGAACTTCAGCGCGTTTTTTATCTTCTCATGACTCTTCGTTTTTTATATAAACATGTCATTCCCATTGTTCTATATAAAGTTATTTAGATATTTCACCCTCTATGGAATCGTGATTTTTCAACGCCAGTCACAAATTGGCAATACCCTAATGCTACTTTCAAAGGCAGCTGTTGCCATTTACCATCAAGACTTTCGCCTATTTGTAATCTAAAACCATTCGTTCCATCTCATTTTACGATGAACTGGCAACCCAACAGTGCTCGATTCGAAGCCGGCGGCCATTCGCTCCGCTCGATCGCCCGTTACACTCCTTTGTGGCTTTCATGAACATGTTGCAAGTATTTATGTTCAGTTAAAAATTGAATTTCTTTCAACAGTTTGTTCACTTTATATAAATTGTATTCTTAGAGCTCTCATCTGTAATTTGTATATCTCTTTATATTAATTAAATCGATGTTTAATAAATAAGAGTTATTCCAGGCAAAAGGATATTAAATTTTTTGGATAAGCTGAAAGACAAGATGCGGAGTACGTGTTTTGTATTATTGGTAATATTAATATACCCTGGGCACGCATCATGCATAAGTCATTCCTAGAGCCTAAGAAGCCTCAACCATGGATGATATTTGATTGAAATGTATAGTCGAGGGTCACCAGTGTAAAGGTGGTGGTGGTGTACGGAATACTTCACCTTAGGATGAGTGGCCTACTAATAAATAATACTCGGTACATATTGTATTGTATTTATTTGTGCCAGCGACCGCGACGTGTCACTGCACTGCAAATAGACCACTGACTCACATAATGTAAGGTTGTTTATTCAACAATATCATATCCCTTACAACATCATTTTTGAAGTATTAAAAATACACCTCCATGAATTTCATATAAAGATCGCCACTCAATATTTTGTACTATAAATTTCATTTTTCATAATAACAAAGCCCCAACCATTAATTCTGTACCGTCCACTATAATATCTTCAAGTCCATAATCACCTAGATCTTTATCCTTTAATAACCTCCCAGCGGCGAGCTCCATTTTCTTGATAAATAAAAATCCCCTAATCGCCAAAATAAGGTAGTCGTCGGCCAGTACTACGAGCTTTATTATCTGAAGTTTAAAATTCACAAAAAATATCCAAGAAATAAGGGTAAGTTTAAATATTTTATGCTAATATGGCGTAAAAGGCACGAGTTTGAACCTTTTAAACCTCTTAAATATATAAAGGTTTTCAGTAGAGTGTTTCAGTACAAAAAAGTAAATCAAAGTATGAAACGAAACTACGCAATGTTTAGTTCCATGGAGGATATTAAAAAAGTTTGCGAATGCTAGAACTTGAAATTATGATTTTTTATTGTTCTGCATTTTATCTTCAGCTTTCAGCATCGTTTACGTGGTGAATCTCGATCACATCCAAAGCTTTGCATTTTGGAGGGCAAGATCTAAAAGACACAAGCTGTAATAGATGTCGCCTAATGTGATTTTTACGGGAGCGACTGCTTTTTGACCCTCCATTATCGAAAGGAAAAACTAAACCCCTGACCGTTTCATACAAAATTATTTTGATCATTGTTGGTTATTCATAGGTATGTGTTGAGTTAGATTTGAAGTGGCCGACGGAGTTCCTGGTCGAGCTCTCGTCCTGGCTCTGAAGGAGCTAGAGCCCCAGCTGAGGGGGCTCTTCGCGGCATGTCTCAAGCAGGGTCAGTTTCCCAGTGTGTGGAAGGAGGGGAGGCTGGTCCTGCTCAGGAAGGAGGGGCGCCCCGCGGACTCGCCGTCCGCGTATCGGCCCATAGTGCTGCTCGACGAGGCGGGCAAACTTTTTGAGCGCATTATCGCAGATCGCCTCGTCAGCCACTTGTGCAAAGAGGGGCCGGACCTGGACAACAACCAATTTGGTTTTCGTCGGGGGCGCTCCACCATAGACGCCATCATGCGCGTGAGGGCCCTGGCGGAGGAGACGGTGTCCCGGGGTGGGGTGGTGCTGGCGGTGTCTTTAGACATCTCCAACGCATTCAACACCCTACCCTGGAGTTGTATTCGGGAGGCTCTGAAATACCATCGCGTGCCTCCCTACCTCCGCCGTACGGTAGGGGCTTATCTGGAGGGTAGATGCGTCACCTATCGGGGACGTGACGGTGCCGGTCGGCACCTCATGTCGTGCGGTGTTCCGCAGGGATCGGTTTTGGGACCGCTCCTGTGGAACATCGGCTACGACTGGGTGCTGAGAGGCGAGCTCCCATCGGGCGCCGACTTGACGTGTTACGCGGACGACACGCTTGTCACTGCCCGGGGGAGCTCGCACAGGGAGGCGACGTTGATAGCCACGGCTGCGGTGTCACAGGTGGTGAACCGCATCCGGCGCCTGGGCCTGAAGGTGGCCCTTAACAAGTCGGAGGCCATGGTGTTTCATGGCCCCCGATGTGCGCCGGCGCCGGGATCACACATTGTGGTCAGTGGGGCCCGGATAGCTGTCGAGTCCACCATGAAGTATCTGGGATTGGTGCTCGACAGCCGATGGGAATTTGGGCCCCACTTCCGGCGGCTGGCGCCCAAGCTGATGGGTGCAGCGGGCGCGCTTTCGACGTTGCTTCCCAACTTGGGGGGCCCGAGCGCCGCCTGTAGGCGGTTGTACGTGGGAATCGTGCGGTCCATGGCCCTGTACGGGGCCCCTGTTTGGGCGTTGGACATGACGGCCAGCACTCTCGCCATTCTGCGCAAGCCGCAGAGGGTGATGGCCGTCAGAGTCGTCCGCGGGTATCGCACGATTTCCTACGAGGCGGCTTGCGTCCTGGCCGGATCCCCGCCCTGGGACCTAGAGGCGAAAGTACTCGCGTCATTATATCGATGGCGCGAGGAAGAGCGGGCACGGGGCTCGAGGCCGGTGCAGCGCCAGATCGCGCTGCGCCGAGAGGAGCTCCGTCAGGTCTTGGTGGCGGAATGGCGGCAAAGGCTTCTGCGCCCTACCGCCGGCCTCGCTACCGTCGAGGCGATCCGGCCAGTACTCGACGACTGGCTCGGGAGAAGGCACGGCTCCCTGTCGTTTAGGGTGACGCAGGTGCTGTCGGGGCATGGCTGCTTCGGCAAGTACCTGTGCCGCATAGACAGGGAGCCGGACGCTCGGTGCCATCACTGCGTCCACGGCGGGGAGGACACGGCGCAACACACACTCGCCGAGTGTGTAGCTTGGGAGGAGCAGCGCCGTGTCCTCACAAATGAAGTAGGAGGAGATCTGTCGCTGCCGGCCGTAGTGCGGAGGATGGTCGGTAGCGCAGAGTCGTGGGACGCAGTGGTGTCCTTCTGCGAGGACGTGATGTCGCAGAAGGAAACTGCGGAACGGGAGAGGGAGATCTCGACTCCCTTCCCCGGCCGCAGAAGGCGCACCGGGCGCAGGGGAAGGGCGGATAACGCCCTTTTCCGGCCCCCATGAATGGGTCCAGGGGCGAGGGACTTGGGGAAGTCCCCGCCCCCTATTCGATGGACCCGAGGCGGAGGCGCGTGCGGGTCTCGGCGCGCGCCTCTGAGGCGATGCACGGGGTAGTTAAACACCTCACTACCCCGTGCAGGAGACGAGGCCCGGACAGACCGGGCCAGCACTAGTGTGGGGCTGCGGAAGAATCTGGATTCCCGCGGCCCCGCGCGCACGTGTGAGGAGACACCGGGGTGGTGGTTTTAGCCGGTAGGAGTCCGGCATGCCCCTCCGCCTTTCCCCAGGCGGAGGTAGTCCATGAGGATTTCCCCACCCCGTAAAAAAAAAAAAAAAAAAAAAAAAAAGATTTGAAGTGGGTAGGCGTGGTAAACACATAGATCGTACCTACATATTGATGAGTAGAAAAAGTAAGTTGATTATTAAGTTATAGTTATACGCAATTATTTTTTACTTTTTAGTGCATATTAATTTGTTTTTTATTATATTTAGTTTTATGTAATTATTAATTCACGCCATGTCTTACCTATCCGAGCCAGTTTTAATCGGTTAATTCACAATTTCTTAGTATGTTAAACACTAATTTTATCCGGATTTTAGTGTGACATTAACATAATTTCGTACGGCCCAGATATGTCGCGACGTTTTGCGTCCGGAATAATTTGATAGGACAAGATAACTTTGTCAGTGAATCCGGATAAACGTGTCCGCGCAGACGGTTAGACAAGTTAAATGGGATTATCTTTTGGAATTTGATTTGGGCCGAAATTATACCTGCTCTGTATATTTTATTTCGCTAATATAGGGCCTTCCAACAGGGATTTCCGAACTTTGACAGTTGATAACGGCCATATTGTTGAAGCTACATCTGTCAAATTAGTTGTCATTTATTCAGTCTGTTTTGCCAAATCACCATGGATGAATATAGCATTCAACAATATATGCAAATAATAAAATTGTTTTATCAAAATGAGTGTTCTGTTCGGGCAACGTACCGCGCGCTTCGCCCATTTTACGGTCGCCATAATCATCCTATCGAGAGAACTATTCGCAATGTGGTGGATAAATTTGAGTCCATTGGTTCAGTAAACGATCGACTAACACTCATACGACGACGAAACGCAAGATCTGCTGAAAACATCGCCGCTGTTCGTGAGAGTGTGCAGGAGAATCCGAGGCAGTCGATTTCACGTCGCTGACCACAACTTGGCGAATTGTGCGTCGTGACTTGGGCCTGTACCTGTATGCAAATAAGCCACTAACCACAGCGGTCCTAAAAGCCAACATAACCCATGCCATCGGTTAAAGTCAGCCTGATTTATGCGCCAGAGTCATGGAAAATTTATCATTTTGGATGCGCTCCACCCAGAAAAGCCGTGGCGGACATTTGAACGATGTTATATTCCACATATAATGGAATCAATAGGTCTTTTAAATGAATAAAACGTTACGATGATATCTCACACATACTTAGTTTTATTTAAATTTAAAGATAGAAAGCGCTTAGTGATTATGTTTATAGAACGGTAAATATATTTTTATTAATTTTACGATACGACAATTACTTATTTACTGTTTATCTAAAATTTGCTCTTGAAGTCAAATTGAACCCAATAAATCATCAACACGAGAAAAGTCACGTAAAGTCACGGAAAGTTTACTACTCAAAATATGTACTGTATATTAAAATACCCCAGGACTCCATAATTGAAATAAAAGACAAAGGATATTTTCTTTTATATGCCCGTGTCGTCCCACTACTGGTCTTGGACATTCCTCTAGAAATATATAAAAACATGTGTGCAATTCACACATGATAGAAGTGAAACCTTGAAAAATGTATACTCAATATAACACTGGACAAAGAAGAGACCACAAATATAGGAAAACGTTACGTGTTGGCGTATTACACTTCTATTAAAGTGATGTTTTCCTTCATCTTCACTATAACAAACATTTATATTGTTTATCAAAGTAATAAGAATTATAATTACCTGCATACTGTATACACACTACTGTATACTACATAACATCCGAACCTTACCAACAGAAACCGGTTTAACCGTTTTTTACTGACGATAACTGAATAGGACTGGTCACGTACCATTCCGGTTGAACGTGTTCGTACAGTAATGCAACTGCTCGCGCAATTTGAATGTAAAACCGGGAAATTTTAACTGAAAATTATAGCAGCGTCGTATTTCTAACACTTTAGAACCACATGCGAAACATTATAAAGGAGTGGGCAGTTTTCGTATGAATTTTAAATGCAATTCTACACTTTTGCTTGTTTAAACACTAAAACATTATTTTTAAATTATTTTTTATTAAAATTACACACATAGTCTCAAGCAGTATTAGGATACTTGACGTCGACATCATGAATGATGTGCAGTTTAGAGGGCAATTGGAGGGCAAAGCTGAGCTTGCCTCCAAAAATCTGGGTGTGCTAAACCGCTCCAAGCAGTATATCACTTCAAGACAACGGCTTGTGCTATACAAAGCACAGGCCAGGTCACATTTATGGGCTGGAACATCCGTTTGTCAGCTCAATTTCCGAGACTCCATCTAACGGCGCGCAGTTCGTGTTGTCGACAATCCCATACTCACAGACACGGTCAAGACACGCTTGGACTTCGGAGAGACTTTGCGTCCCTTCGCGTATTCTACATTCTGTATAACGGGGAGTGTTCTGAGGAGCTATTTAGAATGGTGCCCTCGTCGCCTTTCTACCACCGCACTGCCCGCTATCGGCTGGGTGTTCATCCCCATTTCTTGGAGCCCCTTCTTTCTTGTACGAAACGGTTCTCAAGAACGTTCATGTTGTGTACTTTCAGGATCTGGAAAGAGCTTCCGGCTGAGGTTTTCTCAGCACGGTAAGATATGGGGTTCTTAAAAAAAGGCGTTATAAAATTTCTTCCAGGCCGGCAGCGCGTTGGTAATGTCTCTGGTATTGCAAACGTCCATAGGCGACAGTGACCACCTACCGGGTGGGCCGTTTGCCTGTCTGCTGAACTCTAGCTATAAAAAAATATATAGTTTTGATCAAACACACGACAGTGATAAAGTCAAAATATTACTAAAATTAAAGAAAATAAATTTCACTCGTAAAATTCCCTCTCTCTTTTAGACTTGTGTGGTTGGATGATAAAGAATGAGGTATTAATTTATTTACAATTATTATTAAACGTTCTTAAAATGCATCTGAGCTTTGCCGCTAATATGATGAAGAATTAGCGCGTAAGAATGAGTGATTAGCGCACCGAGTTGAAAACCAGAATAGAACCGAATGAAAACTAAATATATTACTATCCGAAATATAATGCAACCAGGACCTGAACATGATCGATTAAAACGTTAAAATATATACATACATGGAAACCGGTCAAAGTGTATAATCGGTTTCTATGTTTCAATAAACAAATTCAAAGGCGGTTCAACCAACAGTTTCGAAGTTACATTGTTAATGTAAGTTACACCGTTCATAAAAATATAAAAACAGACATCGGTTCCACAAAATGCAATTAGTATATCGGTTGGTTTCGACCGGGTAACCGTATTAGGACAATTGAGTTGCGTCGCGTCGGATGACCAACGCAGCCGCCGGCGGACTAATAACTCAACAGAGAAAATATTATTTTCAACATTTTATAAAAGACGACCACATATATTTAGGATGGGATATGAAGTTGTTATGCGGGATCAAGAAGTTAAAATTACTTTAAAAGCTTTTTTATATTGATGAGAAATAACAGACAGGCTGAAGTCCCATTTGACAGTAAGCAGTTACCGTCGCATATGGATGTTTGGGACGCCAGTGTCACCGCGTACATGCTGCTGTTCCATAAGGAAGGAACCTGGATCATTAATGTCGGAACACAACACAAAGTTATAATGGCGGCATAGTAACAGATCAAGGGCGGTTGCCATCCAGAAGGGTTAAGGGCCCTTCCACGTAGCTAGGTTGTTTCGACTCCGGCCGCAGGGGTTGGTATTTTTACTGTGCCCCTGCACGGAGAAGTTAAAATAAATAAGATTTCTCAAAGACGCCTTAAATGCCCACTAGAGTTTTGTAAACATTCATTCAATGTCAGTATATTTAACAATGAATAAATTACGATTGGGTTAAATTGGATTTTCTGATAGCTCCCGTAATTCTATTTGATTCTTCTTAAACTGTTATAAAGCTAGGAAGTACGTGGAAAATGTTTTTATGATCATACGGTAATCAGCTACAGGTAGACTATAAGAAAAAGAGAACACTGTGGATATATTTTTAATGATTATTTGATTACATTTAATAATATAAGTAGATACGTAAATTTATTTAATAAATGTCATACCAAAGTTAATGATATACCAATTTTAATATAGATAATATAAATGTTACGTTCAAAATGTAACACGAACGTGGGATCTTTCATCTCTCGCGTAAGCACAGAGAGGTTTAACTCGATTAATAAGCGCCTTGTGACAAGGACGGAGGCCGCACTTCTATGAATATTAATATATTCCAAACAAACTCCATATTCAGCATCGCACATCTGTTGTTTTTGCTTGATACACTTCACACGACATACAAACAAAATGTTATTTGCCGTTTTAGGTGTTATGATTAGGCTTTTGGTGACCGGGTTCAGTGTTTCAGAGGGTCACCATTTGGGTTATAAATGAAACAACACCAGGAATGGTTTAGCTGAATCAATACGGAAGCCGTATTGAGTACTGATCCCGTACTGAATAATTTATTTAAAATTCGTGCTCTTTATATATGAATTGGCTGGGGATCGTCGACCAATCAGAAGCGTTTAAAAAGTAAACAAATGCAGATGTTTTTACACGACACAAATAATCACAAATTCTTGGAAATTGAATATTTCAACCATGGCTTGACAACAGGATTATCGTTTCCTCGAAATTTGGTCGAGTCCTCGTCCCGCACTCCGCCTCCTCAGGCAACGTTGATACGCGCGTTCGCGGCGTTCGCGGCACTTCGCGGTCATTCCCGGTTGAGACGTTGCGCAGTGAGCGTGTGGTCGCGTTGTCGATTTAATATGTACGTTGTTATTATTATCGCCCGAAGTCTCTTCCGAGAAATGTAATGAAGTTGAGGGCGATGCTTCGTGGATAGTACATATGCGATGTGGCCGACGATTATGTATGATGACTTTTCAGAGCTTCCCTGTTCCTTATTAATATGATATGGTGGCTACAGGCTCTTAAACAATAACCTTGAGTTAGAATTGGTACATATGGTATAAAAATATTATGTACAATGTAATACACACACATATTCACGAACACACACGCACGCGTGCAAATGTTTCCTCGCACTCACTCTTATGGTGAACGCACACTTGTCCGAGCCGAACGCGCCGAACGAGTCGAACGAAACGAATTTTAGAATTCTGTATATGAAATCTCATGAAACCTCGCACACTTGCCCGCGTCGAATCGTCCGAATCATTCATATACAGAATTCTAAAATTCGTTTCGTTCGACTCGTTCGGCGCGTTCGACTCGGACAAGTGTGCGTTCACCATTAATCACTCACATTGAAAAATATATAATAATCATTTTTGCAGTATTAGTTTGACGGCGTGTCTGATTATTTCTCAGAATAGGAGGTCTGGATTATTTAGGGCAAAAGAGCAATGATAAGTGTCAGTTGTCAACGTCACGTAACAAGGGTACTGTCATTGCTGTTTGCTCGGACGTCGGACACAACACCGGGCGCTAGTGCAGCAGCGTGGTGGAATAGCCGTGTGAAGATAAGTTTGGTTCCTATAACCTAAAGTTGCGTTTTCATTCTCCTCGCCCGACTACCTACGCCAGCTTGTAGTCAAATATGGAAGCTTCTGATAATGTGAACGCCTCTCATGTCCCTTTAAGGCCCACTTGCACGCATAGTCGGGTTAAATAAATAAGTGTAGAGTTTGTAAACTCTGGGTTAGTTAATTAAAATCTTAACTCTCATTGTGCCTTGCACCACTAAAAAATATCACCGGGTTAACTAACCTGACATTCCTTTTTTTAACTGGAAACATTGCAATGTCTATACTTTCCTATTGTAACCCAACCAAAGATGAAAAACGAAACTTATAATGTATATCTCTTTTACACTACAGCATACTGTATATAGGCTTCCTTTTTTATCCCACAATGTATGACTTTTGAAGATTTTTGTTTTAACCGTATTGTATCGTGTCATTTATTTTGTTTTGTGAGTTTGTGCCGTATAAGTGATAAAATAAACGAGTTTTTAAAGAATAATGGATAACACACTACAAAATAGTATAGATAGGTATACAATATACAGCGCAACTTAACCTCAATTTATTTTGACAATTAACATTACAGTTCACTAACCCTGTGTTAGCGATTTAATCTGACCACATCGGTGGGTTAAGATATTTAAAAGTTTAACCGTAGGGTTACTCCTAACTCTTGATGGCGCAAGATAAATTATTTATTTAACCCTGTGTTAGCAGTTAACACCGAGTTAATTAAGATAACCCAGGAATGTGCAAGTGGGCCTAAGTTAAATAAAAATGGGTGAGAAAACTTGTTCCAGAGATACAGTTAGATCTAGTTCTGGAGCAAGTGGAATCAATTATTTTATCATTTTTAGTCATTTTATGTAAGCTTGTAATATTTAAGTTTCACCCTTATAATTTTTGGTGCAAAAAAAGCATTTATAAAATGCATTTAATTTAATGTCTTAGAACTTAATGATAACTGAATGAAATATTGTAAATAAAATTCAAATTTACAAAGAAAATATGAAATTAAAAATGATGTAAGACGAGTGCTTTTCCCGCCAACAAATTGCTGTGCAGTTTGGTGCGACTGCTGTAATTTTATTAAAAGTGGTTTGCTCTCTTAAATATTCACTACTATTACTACCGTTGTTTTTTTTCAACTTAGTTATTTGTCAAATTATATGATGTATACAAGTCCAAGTCTTAACATTTGCTATAATAATGCAGTAAATATAATATCGATTTAAGAGACTATTTGTCTATTTTTTTTATTGCTTTGATTTAAATACTAAAATATGGTAAAATTTATTGCAATATCGTTACTGAAGAGTTGTATTTATGTATACTAGTGAACTGACAGTAATAATCACATTTTTATACAAATTATAATATTACAATATTATTAAATTGATAAACGAAAGTTTACGACTGCTTTTGAGCTTCTCAATAGCATCAATGGCTTTGTTGGGTTTTTAGCACCAAGCATACAATTGTATAAATACTTTTAAACATTTTGTAATCTTACACTATTTATTCGTATGTATATGTACTGCTAAGATTATATTATTTTATATTAATGTAACATTGTGATGCGTGTTAAAAAATTACGATAAATCGGAAATCATTTTCTAGGCCAGATATTTTTAATAATATTTCGCCTTCTCCAGTATTTAATTACTCAGATCTGTGTGTTCTAGATATGAAAGATTTTCATATGAAAGTTAGCCATAATACAAAAATTACATTAAGTATTTATTTAGATGTGTTTGTGCCAATTATTATTATAAAGCCTTATTTTATGTACATAAGAGCAAAAGCAATTTGTGCGTCAGTAATCAGAATGCCAGTTAAAACAACAGTTTGATTGATGATGTTTGACTAAATCGATATGTACGCAGATGCAGGGCTGTATGACTGAAAGCAAGTTTAAATTATAAACCATACATTTTCTTTGGCCACGGTTATAAGTTGTCTATATGTTGCAAGTATTATATGCGTTCTGATGCAGAAATAATGATATATAATTTAAAATTTGTTAGTTATCTCGTCTTCAGACTTAAGTCAAATAAGTTGACACAGGCCTCAAAAATTGCGATTAAGATGAAAATATTCATCTTATTGCAATTAAGTTCCTGTAATTTTTTGTCCTTGTGCTTGAACTTGTACCATGTCCGTTTTCAATTTTAGATCTGAGCTTTTTTTAATGGGATGATAATACATAAACGAATATGCTGTGACAATACACATAGCGCCAAAAGCAACGCGCTTATGTTATGGGTACTACACAACTGAAATATTACATGTTATATACTTATACACAAACACTCAGACTCCTGATGGAAATCAAACCAACGACAACCCCCCCCCCCCCCCATACGTATCGACATTAAGCCACTGCGCCACGGAGGTTTTCGACGTCTATAACGATAATATATATGGACACAAACAAACACACGTACGCACACTTATATGTTGAGTTTAAATATATCATATAGCGTTTCAAATGCCTGCTAATTACATACAAGGGATACTTGTCAAACAAGCACCCTGTTTTAGAATACACGGCGAAGTCCACATTTCCGTGAATGGCGTAATTTAGGCTTTGAAGCTCATAAATTGTGAGCCGGTTGTGTTAATATTTAATTATTAAGCTTGTTAAAAATACTGTTTAAGACTGAATTAGGACTATTGCGATTTATGTAGATAAGGCTGTAAGAAACTTGTGCAATCTATAATAATAAATAATAAACAATAACCCCAAATAAGTTAAAGGATTGTGATCGCCGCTGGCCATTACACTTCAGTCAACACCACAAATACGGTGGCCGTAGGGTTACGACGGTGGGGCTAAGTTTCGGAGTACAACGTATTACTGTAAAAAAGGTCTTGTAGAAGCTAGAAACATGTGTCTTCAAAATCTATAAAATACTCTATCATAGATACCACCTTAAAATATGACCTATATTTAGCTTCTTTTCAATACTAGCTGTGCCCGCGACTCCGTCCGTGTGGAATAGTGACTTGGGCAGAATTTCGGTTTATTTTGGATTACAAACCCTATAAACCCTAAAATATAAATGAAATATGCAAACAGTCAGTATCATCGAATGCAACTGTTACGCCATGCGCCTCCGGAATACGTACGTTCGAACCTACAAAGTCCAGCCTAAGCTATAAACCCTATTTCATATGAATGATGACATAAATCTGAGGTTAACTTAAATTGGAAATTCAACCTACTGCGTCCAACCTAAGCTGAACCCTATTTCATATGATTGGTTGATCTGAGGTCAACTTAAATTGGTATATAAAATTTTCGAAACTTATCATTTTTAACAAAAATTATTTTTTTTTCTAAAATAAAAATAACCTAAGTTACTCCTTTATACATCAGTTATCTGCCAGTGAAAGTCCCGTCAAAATCGATGCAGCCATTTCAGAGATTAGCCGGAACAAACAGACAGACAGACAGACGGACAGACAGACGGACAGACAGACGGACAGACAGACAAAAATTGTAAAAAATGTTGTTTTGGTATATGTACCGTGTATACGTCCGAATGCACTTAGTAAAAAGCGGTTATTTTAATATTACAAACAGACTCTCCAATTTTATTTATTAGTATAGATGTAAAATACAATGACAACACTAACCTTCTCAAAATTATTAACTTCAGCCAGCAGCACGAAGTTGATATGCAGGAACCTCGCATCTTCACACGACCGTGACTTAATCCTATAACCTGGTTTCTTAAAGTAATATCTATAACCCGTATATTCCGAACTGTTCAAGTCTACTTTTAGGCCACCAGAGTATTTCCAGTCACCTCCGCAGCCTACACAGATGCCTTTAGTGATGAATTTCTCCCACTGTCGTCTTCCACTTGTTACACCAAAAGTTTGATCTACTTCGTATGTATTTGGTATCAAAAGTCCGAATTTTGGAGTCCGAATATCCAAATTTTGAGTTGAATCTGATATATAGAATCCAAATTTTGGTATATCCTCCAAATTTTGGGTAGAACTTTGCCCAAAATTGTAGGGTGTTCGGAAGTCTGGAGATGTAAAACGCCCCGCCCCCGCAAACCCGCTGCGGGGGCGCGGCCATGTTCCTGATCCCTTTGGAGGCCTGAGGCCGGTTGGGGCCCTTTGCAGCTTCCACTCTTCAAGGTTTCTGCTATCAGCTGCTGGTCGGTATCTCCATTTGGATATCACTCGTAATCTTTATATTTTACTTTTCAACTATTTGTCTTTCGCATTTGAGTACCACACTTTTCGATATCTTTTGTTGTGTTTTGATATTTTAAATTTCATTTGACTGTATTATTTTATTATTTAACGTTTTAAAAATGTGTCAGACACAGTAAAAACTTTTAATTAGTCTACGAACAATAAAAATTAATAATTTAACTCTAAAATTTATTAATATATATAAGCCAAAATACAGTTAATTTTGATTGGAAAAACTAATATAAAATTCTTAAGTACAGGCTTGGGGTGACCACCAATTATTCGAAGTGTCAAAGTGGAAACATAAAAAAACTCTTTTAAGAACTTTCTTCCAATTTGACACCCTGGCATTTATTAATTAGACGTTGAAAACCTAAACCGAAAGGGGTAAAGTTAGGGTTGGCAAAGTGCACAATAATATGCTTTATTACTGAATATTGGCTCGATTAGCCTGAGATGGAGTGACCTAATCTGTGGAAATTATTCTAAATTTAAAGAGACCTAAGTTACGGTCAAACATTAAATAAATATATTAAATAAGACAGTTCATATAAGTTCCTAATTAATCTCTTTGGACACCTTATCAACCTCAGATGGTCTTTGCTAAAAACGAATGAGACTTGGGTGGTAGATTCTTCCTTCTGTAGTTACGGGGCCAGACAAAAGATTTCGTAGATACGTACAAATGTTAGAAGAAATTTGATTTTGGGGAACTTTTCAATTTTAGGTCAATTTTTAACAAATCGGTGTTCACTACCAAATAATAATGACTTAATATAAAGAAAACCTGAAAAATTCCCACGATTTTTCATCTTTGCAAGTTTTAGTTGAAGTTCTCGAAAGAATCTAATGCAAATTGCACTCGTTTATAACTTTGAACATGACTACTAAGATTCTCGCCACTGCTCATATAAATCACAACCCTAATTTTAAGAATATCTTAGTCATCGCCTTCCCTTGCCCTCCTCGTCTTTCTCCCCCCTTCCTTGCTCAGGCCATCGGGGCCTATTAATCAAATAACTCTCTTGTGATTAATTAGAAAATCAGCAATTAGCGGGAAATCGGCGAAATTAAGCGCTACCCTGCAATAATTTCCAAAGAAATTAAAGGTGTGGGGGATTCGAGTACCCACTATATTGTAGCGAATTATATGATAGGTCAAATAATTTTGATTTATTAGAGCCAGCACACGAATAAAAAAGTTAATTTTGTAATTCTTATAATGTTAATATGTATATTGAAAGCATGAAATATTTTTATCAACATTTAAGGATAGTAAGAAAGTAAAAGTGATGTAAAACGAATAACATTAGGAGAAACAATAAAAAGATTGAGAAATAATATATAAACAATCTCCTGAAATATATTTGTACCTATTTTAAATCCCCAAAATTAATCTACAGCATCGCTTTTCCTTCGTGCAGGGGTGGGGTAAGAATACTGACTCTAATAACTAGAGAGAAGAGCCCCAATCTCGTGTGGATTGCAACCACCCCAGGTCTCTAATTATGCCGAAGTAATAAACTTGTGTTCCAGCGTAAGTAATCCAAGTTCCAGTTATCTTACGCGGACAGTTAGCGGTGCTCCTGGCGTCGCAAACATCCATAGGCGACAGTCACCGCTTATAATTAAGGAGGCCGTCAGCGTGACTGCTGTTCCGCCGCAATGAAAAAAATGGATCTCGTATAAAGTATTATATAAATTGGTTTTCTATGATCTTGTCTTTAATTACTATCGAAAGGAATTTATTTTTCTAGGGGAATTCCATGATAACTTTAGTTTCCTTTTTTTATATTAACAATCATATACATTACATTACTATGGTGTCCTCTTAAAATAATTACAATAGGCAAAATGGCCGTGAATTTCTTGCGCCCTCATTGTTATAGAAAAGTAAAGGGTTACTCATTCACTCGAGGAAACTATGAAACTCAACTAACAGATTACTTTTAAAAAGAAAAGGGTGCTCGGTACTTTTTGGGTGTGAAAGGGCCAATCAACCCTTCTTCCTCCTGACCTTATCCCACATTTTAAGGGGTCGGCACAACATGGCCAATCGACTCTATCACAATTAATAATTAATTAAACTGTGTATATCAGTAATATATATATATATATATATATATATATATATATATATATATATATATATATATATATATATATATATATATATATATATATATATATTACTTAATCTATATAGATAGATATCATTTATTTCGTTTTATTATTGTAGGTATTGTAGTAGTTCACCGCCATATTCCTTATTACAATTCCTTACAATTAGGTTATCTGGTTTGTTTTACTGTATTATTGTGTTTTTATTTATGTAGTTTTACTGTGTTCTCCTAGTTACAAGTTTTATTTTAGATGTATAGTAAGCAATAAAGTGTTATCTATCTATATCTATAACAATCTCTATTTATATATCTTTTACGGCGGCTTTCAATATTCGATCTCAATCCAAAAATAGTTTTCAATCCAGATTTTGTGCAATCCATAAATGAATCCAAAATCTTGATGTCAATATGACAATCTCAGTAACAAAATCCGACAAAAAAAGGGATAGGCACCGATCCTTTGTTTTTTTTTGTGTCCTCCCGAACGTTTTGTTTTACGAAGAATCATCTAGAGGACTTTATACTTAATTGTTAATTTTTGGAGTAAATTTAGTACAGTTCATTTTTTTTTATTGCTGTAGAACAGCAGACAGACTGACGGCCCGCTTAGGAAAAATGATCAGACATTGTAATATTACTTTTCTCATAGCATATAGATTAATGTATGGTTTTTAAATAACCTTAATTGACTATAAAAAATATAAGAGTACGTTTCGTTTTCCTCTAACTTAAATATTTTAATAGGAGTAGAAGAACGCCATCTTAAGGAAAGTTTGACATATCATAATTTGTTTGTTGTTTGCAAGTTTCGTGTTTGAACTTAGTAAAGGTTAAGTTCCAATTCCAAATTTCGTGTGTATTGAAGACAATTATAAAATGGAGAATCCGATAATTGCAGTAAAACTTCAATATCACTGTCACAATCACTAGAAAATTCCATTTTATTACAATAAATCTCTCGATATCGGCGGATCGCAAATAAAGATTAAACACGGTTACAAACGGATCTGTCAAAATTAGAGATCGCTTATTGAAATCATGTAGCTGTTACTTTCATACAAATAACCAATCCAAAATCCCGATTTGCCGTCCCAAAGATAGATTCGTAAAAAGGATCAACATAATGATCTTTGGATCGAATATTGAAGTGTTAAAAGTAGGAAATAGATTGAAATATGGATTTTAGATTGAGATTGAATATTGAAAGCCGCCGTTAGTGTCTTTATATGAAAAAGTGCACTAACGCAAAAAGAAGAGAGGAAATTTAGACCTGCAACGATACTCAACAACCTCGGTCTCCAAAGCAAAATTCGTCATCATTTGTTATCGGATGCAATAGGGATGGAACGCTTGTAAGATTAAAAATAAATAACAATTGTCCCAAATATTCCGTGATCCGCCATATAATTCCCAAATATCTTTGCTGATCCCTCTAATATCATTAGTAAAGCATTTAATTTGAAAAGTATATCAAAATGGTTTCCTTTTAAACGGATTTAGAGGATTACAGAAATGGCTGCGGCGGCTTAAGGACAGGCATTAGGTCTGCGCAAGGACCGGAACGTTTCTTTTGGTTCCTTGTTCAAGTGATTTTAATATTAAAACTTAAATCTTTATGGTATTCATTTAATTTAGTTACTTCGATAATTGGTTTAATAGTCTTGTGAGTGATGATACACATCGGAAAGGGGCCCTTAAACCTACACTCGTGTCATTAATCTCGGAAAGTCCTCGGAGTTTCTCTTTCTATTACACGATGGACCCTCATGGTGAATTTGTGGAACGCTAAGAAGTTCTTCTCTCTTTGATATGGGAGTTCTGGGATTATCAGAGGATGACATGAGGGACCGTTTACGAATTTTTATTTATCGTGATAATACTTATTTCTTCGTGGAATTTGTTAATAGTCAACTGATTTCGACAAATAAATTGTATTTGTTAATGTCAGTACAAATGTCCGACTACAACATACATTTTTTTACTAAATTCTCTTTTCTGAAATGCGTTCTATATTATTATTTGATTATAACGACAACAACCATTCTGGTCAAAAAAATACAAAAAAAAAACTGGTATTAAACACGTTTTTATGCTCGACGAATTTGAGATGATCATAAATTTATGATCACCACATATTATGATTAATATCCGGATGACCGAGCTTGGCTCGGTATTTTTTTTTATAAATTGCGTTTTTTGGAAATTAACAATTGATTTTCTTAGTCTAACCTCAAAGCAAACACTCATTGACTTCTTGTTACTTAACAACGCCATCTGCTGGAATAGCTTTAGTGTTGTGTCGTTAAAGCAATTTAAAAAAAATAGTATTATTATTCGCCCATAGATGTCAGGAAGAGTCATTTTTCAGTTTAAATTATTCGCCGATAAATGTCAGGAAGAGTAATAACCCAAACGGTGATTACTAATTATGGTCCGCTTATCCTAATTACTTTATGCATTTAAAATAAATAGAATAGTTTATTTATTCACAAAACCATATCATTATAACTAAGTTAGGCCAATTAAAACATAAAAGACACACATTGAATACAAGCGAGGATGCCGATGCCCGGTTCCGGGTAATTACGGAAGCTGGAAACCAGCCAACTGCTTCCAAGTCTCCAAGTTGGTCTTTGTAAATTTATTATTTACTTAACGTTTATTTATTTACTTGATGCTTGTATTTTAGTTTCTTATACGTGAACTTTTAACTTAAATTGGCAGTGTGTAGGAATAAAATGGAGCATCGGTAGACAATAAGCTGAAAGAAAATGGAAAATCATTTGATGCTTAATTGAACCTCATATTCATAAAGATAGAAAAATACTTCTTCAGACTGCCACATGAATTTAAAGGCCAGGAAGCTAAAAAACCACGAAGTATAAAATAAGGTTTGTTACGAACGTATGAAAGAAAATCATTCATCGAACGGAAATTAATTACAATTACTTGTGTGTACTGATCTTTATGAATGAAATATAACCAGAATACGAAGTGCTTTACCAGTATGTTATATAGGTTAAAATTACCTAGGTATGTGTCTTGGAGAGTATTAACAACAAAACTTTATTTTCATTCTTGCGTTCATTCCTTTAAACCGTATTCTTCCATTCCTGGCTGCTCATATTAAATGGAAACCATCACATTCGTACAACCAGTTGAATAAAAGGGTAGATTTCTTGGAAATTTACCGGTATTATCGGCGCGAAGCAAATTTCCCGAATGGGGTAACTTATTACCGTTTACTTGAGAGGCAGATATTATGGGGGGACGTTGCGGAATGATTTATTGACAATGTAACCGGTTATTCGGTTCAAGATCGATTCTCATCCGCCTGTATTGACGACAAGAGGTTTCGGAGTGATTTGTGTTGAATTTATTGGATTTGGGGAGCTAGCTAAATTTGCGATTTAATGAGATCGGTGAACGCTATGAACTTTGACTTTGCCATTTTTGCAATTTAATAAGGCCTTAACGTTAGATCCCGGTTGAAACCCAAAACTTCCGCTTCGGTGCCCGGGGTCCCCCCAACCTCGAAGGGAAAGCCATCTGAAGATGCCTTGTCTGTTATTCAGCAAGATGCGCCAACTTGTAGGTGAGGCTGACTTGGGTCGCAAAGATGTTGGTGGGGCCCTTTACGGGGTGTAAAGCGATAACGGCATTAACAAGACAATTGTATTAACATGTTATCATTAATGTGAAAAATATCGTGTGTATGTTGTGTAGCACCGTCTGTCACTGTACCAAATATGCATATAATATCAAACACAAATGAAAAGCTATAAAGTTTAATAACAAAATTAAAAACTAGACTTTTTTTAGAAACTATTTAACTAAACATATTGTCCATAAGTTTTAGATAAACTGAAATAAAATAAGAAGTGGCAATTTGCAGACACCGAAAATCTGTTTCTATTTTAGTAACACTAAGATATTACCAAAATCCAATTTCGAGACGAAAAATTACTTACTTTTTAAAATTCTCATCATAATCTACGGCCATTTTATCAACCCCAGTACAAATTTAGACTTGGGGCGAATTCTACCCTAGAAGGTGTTTAGGAAATGAAGAAATCCGGTAGAGGGGGCGGTACAAATGGAATTTCCTTTTACTCCGATCCCCTTGCTTGAGATTGAGTTGCCACACTCATAAAAGAAAATTGTCGGAATTATCAATCTTCGTATATTGAGATATTTAATAAAAAATAGTTGATGATCATGAAAATCATGACGAAAAAGAATATTTGGTGTAAGACTAGTAAATAAAATATTATTTAATTACAATCAGTAAGATTTAAGTAAGAAGTACTTCAATCATAAAGCGTGTAGTCCCAGCTAAAACAATAATTGACTATTATAAAAAAATCTATTAATTCGTTTTGTTCAGCTTAAGTTTTGACCACATTTTACACAAATATATGTAGGTGATACGAAGTTCACCGGGGCATCTAGTAACACTATAAATAAGAGTATTGTTTGCCACAATCCGCCATGTTTGCGGGCAACCCTGCCAGGAAATGCCTGCCGGGTATATCCTGAGTACGTTTTTGGACGAAATAATTTGTGTCAAAGTTAAATTAGTGGAGGTATTACTCAATTTTGTGAAATTCAGTTATATTATTGCTCCAAGGTGTAAGTCTAAATTTGGACCAAGTTTAAATTATCTACTTAAATTTGTCTACATGTTATATAGGAAGTCTGGTATATGGTAATACAATTTCAAAACCGAGCAAATAAATTTGATTGGCACATAGGCTTTCTGTACCTCTAATTGTAAATAGTGCGGTTACTGTGATAAGATTTATATAATATGGCTATAAAATTTTGTTTCAAAAATAATGTATTATAATTTATTCAATGGGCCCTTATTTAAGTGCGTATTGAGTAATAGAACTATGTTTTCCCCTTTATTCCTGGTCAAGATCTGTCTGTATAGGGGAGCATCCAAGTATTAAGTAAAGCATATTTTGGAGATTTTTGACCCCCTCTCCCTCTCCCCCTTAGTAAAGCGTCACGTAACCACCAAGTGACCATTTTTACCTAAAAGTCACAATTTTGTGACTAAGTACCAGAAAATTATTAAAATAAGTCATTAAAACTGAAACGCGTTTTTGGAGATTTTAATAATTGATGTAATTATTTTTAATGTCCTATATATACTCGTAGAATAATATACTATAAATACGTTTATGTACATTAATTTATGTGTATGTACATATGAAATTTCTATAAATATGTAAGTTACATAAAGAGGCGTGTAAGTGTTTTTAAATGACTATGATATAATCGTATGTGAACATATGCGAGTAATACGCATGTTATTTTTCCACCTATAACTTAAAATTTTTATGTACACATTACTTAGTATATATTGTTTTTGAGTCAATCTATTTTAAAACAATAAATTGTTCATAAGGTTTAATTAAAAGATAAATATATCAGTTCCAGACTATTTCTAAACTGTTCCCTTTTAAGCTTGCATATTTATTATTGTATTTTCTTGTTTATTTTAAAATCTGATCTAAAATATTTTTTTTTATATACTATAATAATATACTTTCTTTTTTTATATTAATTTTAAGTGAATCTCTTGTCTTATATAAATATGTGTTTTTTTTCACGCTTTATATTTTAAAGATGTACTAGTTATTTTAGAAATGTTTTTACACGCTTTATATTGGCTTCACTTGTATGTTTGTAATTATTTGTTATAAACCGATTCCTTTGGGGGCGATTTTTAATATATTTTCAAAATAGCAATTGGCACCCCACACTTTTTTACAATAAAATTCATTTTTTTTTGTTAATCCCACTATCCTTAATTTAAATTTATTGATAATTATTTTTTCCTTTTAGTTAGATTTTTTGTAAAAGCATGTTTTTTTTAGTTCTTTATTAACTATAATTTTTCAAGATATAATATGTTTCAATACTTATTTTTGGAGTGAAGTTTAAACTGCAATTAATATCTATAATATTATTTCTGTTTAATCATATGTTATGTTGACTTTTCTATGCCATTTTGTTATTGAACTTTTAAAAGTTTCACGTTTGTTCGTGACATTACTCCACGGGGCTAGCGGAAGACCAGCGCTGATTTTATATCTAAAATCAGCATATGCTGAGCTAGTCCCAATTTAGGACAGTTTTCTAAGTGGATTATTAATGTATGTATGTGTATTATGGTGTCCTAAATAAAATGTTTTCTTTCTTTCTTTCTTTCAAATACCTTCGTGATTGTTTTAATCGCGTAATTTATTAACATTTGAAATGTCTTGTTTTTACAAGCAAGAGATTTCGAATGTTTATTTGTGAAGGTAAAAAAAATTTCACGTGGTCATTTCATTTTAATTATTGTAAAAAAAACCGTTTAAAAATGCATCAGAGAATCTCTCTACGCGACTGTTCTGAAGAGTTAAAAAAAAAACAATGTTACGTAATACGTAGTTCAAAACCCTCCTCCCGCACTTGTAATGCATCGTAATGGTTTACAAGACCTCCCCCCAAATTCTTTATGTAATACTTAAACGCTGCATAGCCTCATAGTAAATTACAAAAAATATTCTACTGAACTGCGAATAATCAAAAATCATATGCGAGATTCATTTCTCCGTACAGGGGCGGAGTAAGGATACTAACACCTGCGGCCGGGGCTGGCCTGTCGTAAAAGGCGACAAAACAACCCTAGCGCCGTGGTAGGATTCCAAGCCCGCCTGAATGCCAACCACCCTCTATAAATATGCCGCCATAATAACCTTGTGTTGTGTTCCGGTATTAGTGACCCAGGTTCCAGTACCCCTATGGAATAGCAGAGTGTTCGCGGTGCCCCTAGTAACTGCTTGTTATTAAGTGGTTAATATTCAGTTACATAAATGATTGTATCTCCCCTTTGCATATTTACGCTAAACCGGTAAAGGTTCCTGATGTCTCGGTCAACGCGACAAGGCGTAGTTTCAAATTAAATCAAGAACAATTTCATTAGCATCACGTAGTTAAGCGAGACAGCCACCAATCAAATTTCCATAATAGATTCAAGACGTTAGTTAGTTCATCTGGCTTGTCTAGGACGTTTAAAGTTGAAAACTAATTGAGATGATGATAGATGACGTACACGTTATAAAATAAGATTAAATCATTCATGTTTAGACTTTCTTCATGTACTTTCAAAGTGTACAACTTTATAAGCAGGGGTATTTCCAAAAGTAAAATTTAAGTTGAGGGTAGTTCAAAATATTTTTAATTCGCAATTTACGGTTGTCATTTTATTTTTAGCTGTTAAATACGGTTGTTGTAAGTAGCCAAAACGTTAACAATGATGACAAAACAACTCAACATCCAGAAATATTCTAGTTTTAGGCATTATAGTTGGCATATTATATAATAATCATTTTAATTTAGTTTATGATAATTGTTACTTATTTAAAGCACCTTCGGTGATTTTATTATTATAATAAATATATTTTACTAGGGGGTAGGGCCCCCTACGCAGGAGGGGAGGACGGCGGACAGGAGGACGCAGATCCTCTCGGGGCACGGTTGCTTTGGGAGGTACTTATATCTTATAGGGCGGGACCACGTCAGGGCCTGGACCACAAGGTAGCCGTCTTCCCTCCGTGGTGCGAGGAGCACCACGCCCTTGTCCACACCGGACGCGACCTATTGCTTCCGACCTTGGTTCTGGCCATGGTCGGGAGCGAACCCAGATAGATCGCCGTCGCCTTCTTCTACGAGGCAGTTACATGACGGGCTTCAAACAACGAAATGCTTCCCACCGAAATAGGAATAAAGTGTATATGTAACAAAAGAATATACAGGTAATTTGTATCAAAAATCTCAACTAGTACTAATATATAAACAATACGGTTAACTTTTACAAAGCAAACGTTAAATCACAAGTAGCAAATATCAAAATCAGCCAAGAACAGAGTTAGTTCTGTCAGTAAACTTAGAACCGTTTATCGGAACAACTGTCGGATTCTGCAGATAGTAGAACTAATGTTAACTTACAAACTGTGAGATTGCAGGAACTTTATACCGTTGTAATTTATCCACCTGTGGATTTAAAGAAAGATTTACGGACTGATTTGAACTGTTATAATGTGGTGGTTTTTGGATGCGAGTCATGTTACGCTCTGTAAATATAAACGACTGCAATGTTAATTGAAAAATTACTGAAGCGTTTCGTAGCTTCAAACTTACAGCATGAAACACGTAGGAACACTCTCGTCAAGATGAATTTCTGTATTTTCAGTACAGTACCCTTTCGTATCACTTTACTCAGGCAAATACCCGAAAACAAAATTATAAATGAATATATTGTGATAATTCACAAAGTGACGTCTAGTTCCAATGTAAGCAGCAGAGCGCTTGTGTTATGGATACTAGGCGACTGAAATACTTACTTTTATACTCCTTCTTTTATAAATTAATACCTTACATATATACTGTAGACACCTTGGTAAACGAAGCGTGGGACGCCCAGCGGCAAGGTGGGGCGACGACTTGTAATAATGGCTGGCAAGGGCTGGGTAAAACAAGCTCAAGATAAAGCACTGTGGCAAGCCTTGAGAGAGGTCTATGTCCAACAGTGGACTTCAATAGGCTGATTTTGATATTCACATAATCATCACATAATCGCTTAGATTCGGAACAGGTACCAGTTAGGCGTTACCACGGAGGTCGTCAAAATTGCGGTAATAATAATAACTTTATTGATCACCAATAACGAACTACAAATAAATAAAATGGCGAGCAAGGGGCAACCTTATCGTTAAAGGGATTTCTTCCAAGTAACCTCAACTTAATAATAAATAATGAATTATTACTTAAGAATATTTAGAATTTAACGGTTACATTTGGTTTTTATGTTTGCGTGTATGTTCTTATGCTTTTATGCAAAAAAAATTAAGTTTTGCAAGTGCGCTAACGCAAAAACACGTGCAGTTGTAGTTTAGTAATATTCAACAGCGCATCTTGTTTAGATATTCATATAAAAAGTGACCAAACTTCAAAGCAGGGGCTTTTCAAGTGTTCAATGTGATATATATTATAAGTAAATCAGCATGATTAATAAATCGAACTGAAGAGTGAAAAATAATTCATAATATAGGAATAAAATAATGAACGAAAAATACTAATAAGTATTATTTTAAACAAAGCATTATATCACACATACAACATTTAACGATAAAACAATATTGAACTTAATAATTTTATTAAAAGTTAAGTTTCCAAGTAAAAAAAAATTTCATCAGGCGTAATTTATAACATGTCACCATTATTTAATCTTGGCAATCTTAATCAGGATAATGCGATAATATTATCGAATTACTGTATTTTCATCGGTTTTTGATAAGTCTACAACGTTTAAATTAAATTTGAGCGTTTAAAGTGGTTGAAAATCAAGTTCATAGGAGTCTGTTACAAAAAAAAACAAAATAACAAACAAACATATAGGTGAGATTAATAAACGCGTGTTAAAATTGCACAATGCTCATTTCCAGACCGGAATAATAACAAAGCAAAACTTTAACAGTTTGCGTCTTAATTCAACGTTTTCACAATTAAAAACTATATTTTCGTTGCCATAAATTGTCCCGTCTTCACTCCAAACTGACTTAAAAATCAATATACGATTGAGTAATAAGAGTCCAAAGCTTATATAATAGAGGCAAAACTTTAAATGCTGTTCCCCGCATATAAGTATTTACGAGCAAAACTAGTTCAAGAAGTTGTTAATTGAAGCTAGTTGATTTATAAAAATATAAATTTTCTTTGACAAGTTTGTCATAAAGCTTTGTGAACGAGCTCCATTGTGTTCGCCTTTGATAAATATAGGTACATAACGCCTGATAGAAATTTACTAGCAAATGTAATTTCGCTGCTATGGCTATGATTGTTATGTCAAGAGTTATTGTATTTTTTTGCGTGATATTATGTACCTTTACGAAACCTTATCATCCGATAATGTACCTGTAACAAAAGATTAATTAATTAGTATTATCATCAACATTTCTTTATTATAGCTGAGATTAAAATTCATTTATTTGTCTGCAATGACTATCATGCAATGAATGCATTGATGTTTTTGGTAAATAAAAATCAGGACATCATATTTAGCCCAAACCGCGCACACATATTTAATACATAATTATTATACATCATTATTAAAAATCACATTTCAGTGTAGTTCACTTTATTGTAAAAAAAGTAGTCAACCGGCGATTTCACACGTGTACTATATACAAACTATTGCTTCAAAAGCAGAAGAGAAAAGGTTTTTGCATTGTATCATGACTGTGAAATAATATGATGAATAGTGGATACGAGTACACTACAATAATCTAAAGCCACCAGTAAAGAAATATTTTTCTTTTATTGCGTAGGACAGCAGACAGGCTGACAGCCCGCTTAGAATTTAGCAGTTACCGTCGCCTATAGGTGTTTGCAACGCCAGTGGCATTTCGAACACGCTGCTGTCCCATAAGGGTACAAGAACTTGGGTCACTAATGCCGGAACACAACACAAGGTTATTATGGCGGCATACTTAAGACCAAAGGTGGTCGCCATCCAGACGGGCTTGAGGCCCTACCACGTAGCTAGGGTGGGTTGTTTTGTCGCCTTTTACGACAGGCCGACCCCGGCCACAGAGGTTAGTATTCTTTCTCCGCCCCTGCACGGATAAGATTAAAATTAAGGCGTGTAACGTATTTATAATAAAATTATACTCGTTATATCAGTTAGTCTAGTACCCATACCAGAAGTGTTATGCTACTTATTAAGGGACTAGATGGCGCTGTGTGAACTGTGTCAGTATATTTATTTATATATTAAATACGATCGGATCCCACCTCAAATATCTACACACTGAAAAGAATAGAGATTATTTACATATCCGTTATGTTTTATGACATTTAAAAAATATTTTTCAATTATATTCAATAATTTATTCTATTAAGAAAGTTACTATGTATATATAATATAAACAGTGTCCATCCCAATACACAAATCGAGTTTTTAATGAATCCTGGGCCTCCCTTAAGACCCAGACAACCCCGTTTCATTTCGGTATGCCTCTGGGACCCTTCAACCTCCGAGGAAATTTAACAATTACTTAGCGTTCGGAGTTTGTTCGAGTGATTTGTCTAGTTTACATAGACGTCAAGGACTTGTTGATTTAAATTAAGCTTTCATTCGCTCTCTTAAATTATTTATAACTTTAAATAATCAAGAAAACACGATTTGAGGGAAATGTTAACAAAATTTCCACATAAAATTAATAATTAATTCCATTTACTATAATATATTTTTAGATAAGGCGGCAGGGCTCCAAACTCTATGTGGTAATCATCCCTGCTCTATAAGTATTTCGCTTTAATAACCTTGTAATGTGTTCTGGCATTAGCGACCCAGGTTCCAGTATCCCTATGGGGCGTGTTCGTGATGGCCCTAGTGTCGCAAACATCCATAGGCAACACTAACTGCTTACAGTAAATGGGATGTCAGCCTATCAAAGAAGCCGGTACATTGGATTTTTAATAAAAAAAGATCACTAAAATATGTTTTATTTTTGAAACCTTATTTCGTTCCTTTCAATGTTATGTAAAATTTCGATAAAGCTATTTCATACTATATTTGATTGGAATTGGAAAGCAATGAAATGGCACTATTATGTATCACTTTCGTGGGACTGTAAAAGTGAAACATATCAGCCATTTTTTATGAGCAAATATTAAAGAAAATATGACCACAATTTTTTTAAAAACAACACTCAAATTTCAAATTAAGATTTTAATTGTAACCAAGTTTTGATGTTATTAACAGTTATGTAATTCAAATATATAATAAAAAATTCTTACACAGAAGTACACATAAAAATGTTAACTCTCAGATGGAAGGTTCTGGTAGGTTACGTGTGAAATAGCTTGGAACGGAATAAGTACGAGCTATTTTCAAACGATTTAGCTTTAAGACCGTCTGATGTACGTAGCATTTATACTTCGAGAGCTGAAATCGGTTTTACATAGTTTTTTTTATAGAAATTTCATGAGAATTTTATTAATAGGTCCCAAATATATATATATATATATATATATATATATATATATATATATATATATATATATATATATATATATATATATATATATATATATATATATATATATATATATATTTTTTTTTTTTTTTAAATAAATATATTACTTAGACTGAATTTAAAATTATAGTTAACTATACCGCTTCCGCCGGGCCCCGGCAGGAGGGGTAGTCCCAAAATGTGCTAGCTTGATGTTGTAAATGGTGACACGAGTACCAGGGATGCCGAAGATCTTGCAAAGTGGAGAAGAAAGTGGGATTTAACGCTAAGATGGTGATGATGATAATGATTAAGCAGCTTTTTCAAATATAACCTGGCTTTCTTACAAGTGTTATATATATTTATTTAAATTCCTCTAAGAATTATTGTTTTAGGAGTGAATTTACGGTAATAGTGCGTTGGACAAAGTTCGAATCTAAAAATCAACTACAAGTTTTTGATACTCAAAGCTCTCTCATCTTCATAGTTTGAAAATGCGTTTATATTTTTAAATTGAATAAAGTAACGACTAGACAAAAGGTCCGTTTCAAACATCTCCAAAGAATCACTCGCGTGGTTCAGCTGAGTCAAGTCTATGTCGTGGTTCAGCGATCGTGTTGTCAGGTTGTCTTGGGAGTGGTCTTGGTGCGGTCTAAGTTATGGGAGTTAGCATAAAAAAATATTTAGGGATATGTTCATATTTATGTACAAAGGAACCAAAGTATACAATACTACAATAATTATAAAATAAATAATATATAAAATTTATTCTATAATACACTAATATCTTATAAAAATAAAAATTTATTCTACTAATATCAATATATTTGATAAGTACGTTTGTTGTACAAAATGATCACTACCCGGGTGATATTTTGCTACTTACGTAGGAGACAAGGATCTAGTCATGCTGCTTCCGGCCCCGGCTGGAGGGATAGACCCAAAAAGTGCTGGCTTGGCGTTGTAAAGGGTGATATGCGAGCCGATGGATTGACCACCAGATATGCCAAAAACCGTGCAAAGTGGAGAAGAAAAGGCGGAAAGTGGACTCCGGACAAAGAAGCGAAAGTTTAGGTTGCAATTAAGATTCAGCGCTAAGATTCATCTTAATGATGATAATGATGAAACAGTTTGCTGCTTGACGTAGGCCTCTCCATATACTCGATTCCTTTCATATTGGTCTCCAATCGGCATCATTATGTATATATTGGTTGAGTATGTTTTAAAGCGCGGTTTCCACTCAAGGACTTGTTTGATCTGTAACTCCGCTCATCCATCTCAACATTCGCATCTCGGCTGCATGCAATAACCTTTCAATATGTAGTATAGTACCTAATATTAGTTACCTAATACCCGTAACACAAGTGCTATGTTACTTACTTTGCGATTAGATGGCTCGGTGTGAATTTTATCAGTACATTTGAAGGGTTATAATTTTAAAAGGTCTAAGTGCCAAAAAATAAAATCTATATTATTACAAAAATACTATCTATGTGCCAAGCTTAATAATATCCAAATGGATCCAAGTGTCTATCTCTTTGAATTTTTCACTCATACACAGATAAGTTGTGGCGCGGTCTAAGTACCAACGCACTTTCGCTCGAAAGGGACTGTGATTGTGTGCGTGTGGGGCAGGTTGGAGCAAGAGGTGTCGGCTGTAAGCAGAACGTTATTGTTTTGTGTTGCTAGTTGACCAAATTACGTGATATAAAATGGACGCTACGTCAAGTCAACTGAAAAACTACATTTTACCAGTGCTAGAAGCTCGAAATCTATTTCACAACCTTTTTTTGTTATATCTCTAAAACATAAAATTGGCACTTAGACCCTTTAGAATTACAACCCTTCATTTATTATTTATTTCTTACAAATTAAACACCCAGATACAAGACGTGAATTGAACCCTCCTCCTCCGTGACTTCCGCAAGCGTACGGAAGTACATTAGCCGTCTTACCACGGAGGTCGTCTACGTATATATGACACTTTCCACATAGGCAGCTAGCATAGCTAGATATTTCAAAATGATTGCGATATTTGCAAAATCAATTAGGTATTACCCGCTTCATCTTAAAACTTGCATCTCTGCAAATAGGAAGTAGCCGTAAAGTGTATGCGATAAGAGCAAAACGCATTTGAGTCGGATTTGTTTTATTCACCACTGAACCATTCGCTGGTTGTATCTTTTTAAATCTCTCAAAGGATATCTAAGTCAATTCTTGCATAGTAAGAAGTGTACTTTTGGAGTATCAAAATGCCAAGAGAAGTGCAATATGAGTAATGTGGTATGTATAAACTAGGCATTGATCCTATATTCACCGTGCAGGGGCTGTCGTAAAAGGCGACAAAACAACCAGCTAGGTGGTAGGGCTGGAAGCTCGCCTGGATAGCAACCACACTGGGTCTATAAATATTTGGCCATAATAAGCCTGTGTTATGTTCCGGCATTAGTGATCCTGTGCCCCTATGGGACAGCAGCCTGTTCGCGGTGCTCCTAGTGTCGCAAGCATCCATAGGCATCCATAGGTAACTGATTACTATTAAGGGGCCGTCAGCCTGCCTGCTGTACCTCAGCAATAAAAATGCATTTTTTCCTATTACATGATTTATTCACTTTGCACGTTATTATTGTACACGTACATCGATATTTTCGAATTGATTTAGCTATAATACAATTTATATGGTGTAGGGATAGACCCAAAAAGTGCTGGCTTGACGTCGTAAAGGGAGATATGCATGCCAATGGGCCCACTACCAGGGATGCTGAAGACCGTGCGAAGTGGAGTAGAAAAAGTCGGAAAGCGGACCCCGGGCGCCGAAATGCAAGTTTGGGTTGCAACTGGGATGAACGCCGAGATGATGATGATAATTTATATGGTGTGTTTGGTAATGTAGGTAATGTCGGTAATACTCTTGGTGTTGCAGACGTCCATAGGCAGCAGTGACCATGTATTTTAGGGTGGGCTGTCTTCCTGTCTATTGATTCAGGTTGAACATTAGATTTGAAAAAAAAAATAGTCACCGATAGTTACCAAGGCAACATCAAGTTGGTCCAATAACTAACCTAGTGGTGCTGGCGGTGTCTTTAGACATCTCCAACGCATTCAACACCCTACCCTGGAGTTGTATTCGGGAGGCTCTGAAATACCATCGCGTGCCTCCCTACCTCCGCCGTATGGTAGGGGCTTATCTGGAGGGTAGATGCGTCACCTATCGGGGACGTGACGGTGCCGGTCGGCACCTCATGTCGTGCGGTGTTCCGCAGGGATCGGTTTTGGGACCGCTCCTGTGGAACATCGGCTACGACTGGGTGCTGAGAGGCGAGCTCCCGTCGGGCGCCGACTTGACGTGTTACGCGGACGACACGCTTGTCACTGCCCGGGGGAGCTCGCACAGGGAGGCGACGTTGATAGCCACGGCTGCGGTGTCACAGGTGGTGAACCGCATCCGGCGCCTGGGCCTGAAGGTGGCCCTTAACAAGTCGGAGGCCATGGTGTTTCATGGCCCCCGACGTGCGCCGGCGCCGGGATCACACATTGTGGTCAGTGGGGCCCGGATAGCTGTCGAGTCCACCATGAAGTATCTGGGATTGGTGCTCGACAGCCGATGGGAATTTGGGCCCCACTTCCGGCGGCTGGCGCCCAAGCTGATGGGTGCAGCGGGCGCGCTTTCGACGTTGCTTCCCAACTTGGGGGGTCCGAGCGCCGCCTGTAGGCGGTTGTACGTGGGAATCGTGCGGTCCATGGCCCTGTACGGGGCCCCTGTTTGGGCGTTGGACATGACGGCCAGCACTCTCGCCATTCTGCGCAAGCCGCAGAGGGTGATGGCCGTCAGAGTCGTCCGCGGGTATCGCACGATTTCCTACGAGGCGGCTTGCGTCCTGGCCGGATCCCCGCCCTGGGACCTAGAGGCGAAAGTACTCGCGTCATTATATCGATGGCGCGAGGAAGAGCGGGCACGGGGCTCGAGGCCGGCGCAGCGCCAGATCGCGCTGCGCCGAGAGGAGCTCCGTCAGGTCTTGGTGGCGGAATGGCGGCAAAGGCTTCTGCGCCCTACCGCCGGCCTCGCTACCGTCGAGGCGATCCGGCCAGTACTCGACGACTGGCTCGGGAGAAGGCACGGCTCCCTGTCGTTTAGGGTGACGCAGGTGCTGTCGGGGCACGGCTGCTTCGGCAAGTACCTGTGCCGCATAGACAGGGAGCCGGACGCTCGGTGCCATCACTGCGTCCACGGCGGGGAGGACACGGCGCAACACACACTCGCCGAGTGTGTAGCTTGGGAGGAGCAGCGCCGTGTCCTCACAAATGAAGTAGGAGGAGATCTGTCGCTGCCGGCCGTAGTGCGGAGGATGGTCGGTAGCGCAGAGTCGTGGGACGCAGTGGTGTCCTTCTGCGAGGACGTGATGTCGCAGAAGGAAACTGCGGAACGGGAGAGGGAGATCTCGACTCCCTTCCCCGGCCGCAGAAGGCGCACCGGGCGCAGGGGAAGGGCGGATAACGCCCTTTTCCGGCCCCCATGAATGGGTCCAGGGGCGAGGGACTTGGGGAAGTCCCCGCCCCCTATTCGATGGACCCGAGGCGGAGGCGCGTGCGGGTGTCGGCGCGCGCCTCTGAGGCGATGCACGGGGTAGTTAAACACCTCGCTACCCCGTGCAGGAGATGAGGCCCGGACAGACCGGGCCAGCACTAGTGTGGGGCTGCGGAAGAATCTGGATTCCCGCGGCCCCGCGCGCACGTGTGAGGAGACACCGGGGTGGTGGTTTTAGCCGGTAGGAGTCCGGCATGCCCCTCCGCCTTTCCCCAGGCGGAGGTAGTCCATGAGGATTTCCCCACCCCGTAAAAAAAAAAAAAAATAAAATAACTAACCTAAACACTACACCTCAAGCTTGCAGCTTAGTGACGTGTGTGTGTTGCTTAAATGAGTATATGGTATAAGTGGTATATCAGTTGTATAGTATCCATACCGACGCTATAGAGCTTACTTTCGGATCAGATGGCGCTTTGTGAACTGTCACAGTAAACACACAATTTCTAATAGAGGTCAAACTGGTAGTAGTTTATTTAAAATCAATTGACACAATCCAAAAAATACTTCATCCCAACCCATCAGTCGTGAATTAACTAGTCGTCGCAGTAAAAAGTTGGGTTTTACGACTCCGTTTTAGGATTCGCGGTTTATAGCTATCTTGCGGTGAACATGTGTTCCATGGGAAATTTATTGGTATTTGCATAATTTGGATGAAGTAATATGGCCTTGTTTTACGGCAACCGACTACTTAAGTAGGGAAAAAATGTCTAGCTATGCCGCTTCCACCGGACACCGACAAGAGAGGTAGACACAAAAAGTGCTGGCTTGACGCCGTAAAGCCTCACTACCATTGATGCCGAAGACCGTGCGAAGTGGAGAAGAAAAAGTCAGAAAGAGGAACCTGGGCACTGAAGCGATAGTTTGGGTTGTAGTCGAGATTTTATGCTAAGATGATGACGCAATTTGGATGAAGATATTCAGGACTGTAAATTGTTCCGCTAGATTTTATAATCACAGAGGTTGAACTTGCTGCAGTAATCTTCCGTTTTTCTTCAGCTCGATGAAGATCAAAAAAGATTTAATCAAGGCAGAACAAAATTTTAAAGCTTTTGCATAACTATTTTAATTGCATATGCAAAATAAAATGTTGTAAACTAAGTAGTTTTTTTTTATTAAATAATAACAATAAAAACATTGAGAGGTAAAATTTTTACTGTCGATATACAGTTAATTATGGATGATATTTTCCTTTTTGAGACACATTTTTTTTGCTGTAGGACAGCAGTCAGGCTGACGGCGCACTTAGATTTAGTAGTTACCGTCACCTATGGGTTTTTGCAACGCCAGTGGTATCGCGAACACGCTGCTCTCCCATAAGGGTATTAGGTCACTAATGCCGGAACACAACACAAAGTTATTATAGTGGCATACTTAAGACTAAAGGTGGTCGCCATCCAGACGGGCTTGGGGCCTTACCACGTAGCTAGGGTGGGTTGTTTTATCTCCTTTTATGACAGGCCGATCCCGGCCGCAGAGGTCTATATTCTTTCTCCGTCCCTGCACGTATAAAATACATATATGTATATATACAACTTAATTAATTTAAGATGTTCGTATTATTTGTTTATTGATTATTTCTTTTGTTTTGCTTCAATCAATGCACGTATCCTGTGAACGATTCAAAATACAGGGCAGTTCTTGGATTGACAGTCAGGGATCATTTATCTTTAGGTATCAATTATAGTCAGCATATTTTTAGTTGTATTAATCATTATTCTAGCATAATTCTATAATAAATATAATTCTATAATAAAAATTGATTATAATAGTAAACGCAACATCGGTGCATTGCCAAAGTAATCAGAATGTTATTCAATGTCATTCAAGAGCATACGTTAAAGAAACTATTCGTCGCATTTCTTATGGACGAATGGAAAACCCGATTCGCGTAGAGCCGACAAGGGTCTGAGACATCAATCACCCCCACCCCCCAGGGTCCGGGCGGTCGTGATTTGTCAAATTGTATGTTTGTCTAATGGCATGTTTTTCAAGCCTGGACACAGCGACAGGTTATTTCTAAGGAATAATAAATAACATCTGCGTTTTTTATAAAGATCATTATTGATATTGAAGACAGCCTTGATCGCTGATGAGCAAACAGCTGTCAAGTAACTTGACCTCAAAATTGCTTACATTAAAAATAACTTTGATGTAACCCACGTACATAATAATAAAAACTTAATGTATTATTTAATGACCTCCGTGGCGTAACGGCTAAAGCACTTCGGTACGCATGCGGAGATTCGATTCCCTTCTTTCTTCTGGGTGTATTAAAAAAAAAGTATCATCATCATCATCTTTGCGTTAAATCCCAGTTGTAGCCCAAACTCTCGCTTCGGCGGCTGGGGTCCACTTTCCGACTGTTTATTCTCCACTTCGCACGGTCTTCAGCATCCCTGGTAGTGAGGCCATTGGCACGCATATTAAAAAATACTTAATTTGGGACTAGATGGCGCTGTATGATTTGTGTCAGTATATTTATTATGATAACACAAAATTTCAAATCAAAACGGTGATAAGGAAATTTCTTTAAAAAATACATTTATACGTATTTTCTTAAGTATTTTTATTTATTTAATTATTTACGAGTTTTATTTATAAAATATCATACAGGTTTAGACTGGCATGCAGGAATGGCAAAGTATTTGAAGCGATCCAACCACTTTTTTATCAAAACACCATAAAAAATATAACCGAACCTCACAAATCAGATAAAAATCCGCTGAAAGCCACCACATTAGCCGTCAGTCAAAGTAAATCCCGGAACGAGAGAGTAAAAGCTGCGGATTGGCCACCGTCGACTGTGGTGAGTTGGAAAAAAACGAATTATTGTGTAGTTTAGAAAAACATGTCAGTTATTAAAGGGGGAATGGAATATGTTTTTTTATTGCTGTAGGACAGCAAGCAGGCTGATGGGACACTTAGAATTTAGCAGTGACCGTCGCCTGTAGGTATTTGCAACGCCACTGGCATTTCGAACACGCTGCTGTCCCATAAGGGTACAGGAAACTGGGTCACTAATGCCGGAACACAGCACTAAGTTGTTATGGCGGCATACTTAAGACGAAAGGTGGTCGCCATTCAGACGGGCTTGGGGCCCTACCACGTAGCTAGGGTGGGTTGTTTTGTCGCCTTTTAAGCCAGGCCAACCCTGGCCGCAGAGGTCAGTATTCTTTCTCCGCCCCTGCATGGATAAAAATGAAGTACATACCATTAAGTATGCACATATACGAGTATATTAACAAAACAAATTGTGTCTAATTAAGTTTTTGGTTCTAACTTTGGTTCTTGAACAACTAGGTTTGAAGGACTTTCAAACCCCGTGAATTGATTGTAAGAATTTGGAGGTGGGTGACTTGAACTCGTCGGTTAATGTCTGAGTAAATGACGACGGGCGGTTGAATTACGTCGGGGTCACAAATTTGGATGTACAGGAGTTCTTGGCCTCCAATAGTTTTGTTGTTGAGTGAAGGCAAAGTTTTCCATCGGAGGTCTTCTTAATGATAGTGTTCCAATAAAAGCCGGATCCAGGATTCCATGTTTTATTCGGGAAAAATGTGCTTATTATATTTACGGAAATGACATGTAAATAGCCACTTACAAAAATAGATAAATGAATGTGAATGAGAAATATATACTTATACATAAGAATAGCTTAGAAAGTTTATAAGAGCTACATAAGGAATATTTTATATGTCTATGTTATATAGTTCTTAGAAAAAATTAGATTGTTGTACAATAGTTGTGCCCTTTATAGAAATTCAGAAGCAGAAGATTATAAAATCACAAATTTGAGAAATACAATACTCGGAGCTGTAATTCAAAAGAGACACGTTGAATAGCACATTGTCTCACCAATCCACTAAGCTGAATGGACTTGAATGTGCCTAGCGTCTCTATCTTAGTGATGCGATGTGCTATCGTACAATATATCGATTAATTTAATCATATTTTATATAAAAATTACAGTAGATATTCAACTTTATTATTATGTTAATCTTGTAACGTTATTTATTATTTAGGTACATAGCATTAGGTACATCTTTAACTAACATGTTTGTGAATAGACAACATATTATGTTGTCTATTCACAAACACTCAGCTAAACAAATTATGAAAATAAAATGACATAACTGACATACCCTAGTGACTTATATGTATGACATATGTAAGCGACCTTTCTTACTTAAAAACAATCCCATGAGATGTAAGTGAGTATTTTAGATACACTGATGATGTAAAATCTGTTAAATGTTAATCGATCCAATAACGTGCAGGTGTGTGTGACACATATTTAAACATGTTATTCTTATTAGAGACCAAAAATTAAATAATTTATCGAAAAATTAAACTTTATTGACATTTTTGCAAACATCACTAGATAGAAACATTTGCAAGTCGGTAGTCGTCCGGACAATTAATCGATACGCTTTGTAGCATACAGTAAGGCCAAAAGCAATTCTGACCATTGTAATGTTACGAGTAATATAACATTACTAAGTGATTTTACAATGATGAGCTACTCATACTTTTTTAGATGATTTAGATTTCAGTATGAGTGATTTTTGTATTCAGTAGAGTACTCACTCTACTCACTCGAGTAGAGTGAGTATGTTTGTTAGAAAATAAAAGCTGAATGCATGTATGGCTCTGTCTGTTATAGGTTTGAAATCAATATTACTGCCGCTGTCGCAGAACATTATCCATTGCCAGCTGTGCTAACTTATGCGCCAATTTCAGTGGCAATAACTTGTTAATGGATAACATAATGAAATGTATTGAATATTTGAGTATTAAGATCTACAAATCTTCTAAAGTAACTGATAAAGGGGCACCAATCAATATTATAGATGGATAATAAAATAAGTATTCACATTAATATTTAATAATAGACTGTGAAAATATGTAGGTATCTTGCGTTATTAATATTATTAAAAGGTAAACATATTAAAAATAAAACAAAAATATATAGCTGAGTGGCTTGATCTCACCCTATCTGGACTACCATCATACTAATGGACCAGTTATTGGTGCTTTTGGTGAGGTCGCCCTATCTTCTTCCCTTTAAGAGCGGAAACAACTTAAGGTCTCAGGTAAATGTAGCAAGGATGGCTTTAATTGTGCAGGTTCTCAGCATCAAAACAGAATATAAATAAATATATTAGCACAATTTACACAGCACCATCTAGTCCCAAAGTAAATAGCATATGTGTTATGGGTACTAGACAACTGATATACTACATATATAATTTTATTTTGTAAATAAATGCATATTATACATAAACACCCAAACTCGAGACGGGAATTGAACTCATGATCTCTGGAAGCGTATCAAAGCGCGTTAGCCGCTACGCTAGGGGGTAATGGTTAACTGGAAACGAACTCGGTACACAATTTTGTTATTGTTGGCAATCCAAGCCAGATTATAATTTAGAATATTTAAATTTTTATAGAACTAAATGTATTAATTATTTTTTCGTGAAGTTTTCCTTTTATGTTCGCGATATCGATTGCCTAACCACTCGTATTTGCATTAAAAATCCATCCATAAAATCCATTAGCAGGCTTACTACATTAAATATTTCCCGTCGTTAAACATATATTTTATGTCAATTTAATATTTTATGATATCTGATAAATACCGAGAAGCCTACGCCACCCACATTCGTAATCATTTCTGTGAAAATTTTTTAAATCCAATCAAGTGGCATTTGACCTCTCCTAAAGTCAGTTTCAAATCTTATTACTACTAGCGATGTGCGTTCTAGCCAAGAGAGGGTTTCGCACAAGCGCATTGTACGAGAATTGTTAAACTATCCTACTGCACATTTCCTAAGCAGAGAAGTGTGCAAAAGGTATACCACCACAACCTCGTTGCAACACAAGGAAACTATCAACATGACTTCGGAATCAATGCAGACGCTTTCGTTTACTTTGTATAAGAAGCTTATTAACCTTGAGAGATAAAACCTAATAATCCTTTGATGCCTGTCAACTAGGAGACTTCCGATAATAATGAGTCGCTTTTATTTTACCCTACAGTACAGGCATATAATAAGAGAAAATAATCACGTATCTAATGACAACTAATAATAACAGAATAGTCAAAGAAACACCAAGAGGTGGAAGATAACACTAGATAAGCCCAATATGGACTCGTACAGCAAAGAACTATAAGTCTTTTAGGAAGGCTTTTGACGAAAAAAAATTGGGCTGATAGAATGACCGTATGCAGATGTTACAGATATATTTTAAATTCAAAATAAAGAGCACCAACAAAGCTATTGTAGACGACGTGCCAAGCCAAGAAACAAAATAAAATATAATAAAAAATGTACATAAGTAATATAAAAAAATTATAATTGAATACCCTATATTTGAAATATATTCGGCTCGGATATTTCCAAAAACTACCGTCAGTGCCAGTTGCCGTCAGTCGG
The DNA here is from genome assembly GCA_963693495.1 of Malacosoma neustria. NCBI lineage: Eukaryota > Metazoa > Arthropoda > Insecta > Lepidoptera > Lasiocampidae > Malacosoma > Malacosoma neustria. The sequence continues at coordinate 15,962,185 of OY856390.1, forward strand.
AACAACCGCGCCGCGAACATTGTATTTGCCCTAATCAGTAAAAAGTGTTAAAAAAATTGTGATAATCACGCCGCGTATTACCAGCATCGTGTACAGCTATGTTATCCTTAGTAGGATGGTTTTATACTTCTTGTAAACTATACGGCCGTTTTGACTTTCAACTTATGCCAAATTAACGCTTTGAGCAAGCTTTAATAATACATGATCTCTTTAAATTATATATAATATAGATATTTTTTACGTTCAAGGCAACCTCCAAAAGCACTAACTGGCTTAGGCCAGAGCCGAGCTGGGAAATGAGGCTTAAGTAGAATTAGCGGGACAACCTCCACTCATCCCCCTATCCCCTTTAACCAGCCTTTTCGCGACTTTATTTCCGGTCCCGATTCCGGTTTCCGGTCTCAGCGACACTTCACAACTTCCTTTTTCCAAGAGGGTCAGAATTTCGGACTTTATTTACAAATTATGACTTCTTAACAATATTATGTAATACTGAAGATTTAGAGGGCGTGTGAGGGTCTATCAAGAACTTTTGGGTTTGAAGCTACCTAACTTGTCAGTTAGCGTATAATGGCAAACAATGAAGGAAGGAAGTGTCACAAATCGCGCTGTGTGGGCTGTCAACACTGATGTTTCAGTTTGAGTATAAACGTAAGTAAATTGTGTTAAAAATCCGTAACACTTTTATATAGGTTTTATTATAATTCAGAGTATTATCGTTAATTTAAAACACATTATATCATAATTATTAGTCCGTCAAAGTGTACCGCTCCATCGCTTGCTTACAAATCACTCCGAATTTTCTGAATATTTATTATAATGAAGAAGACATTGCACTATAGTAAAATCAATTTAAGTATTTTAGTTATTGTATTCATAGAATGATTTAAAAATCGGTAGGGCCATTTGCATGGTGCTTATACGAAATCTATACACGATTTGGGCGGACCGTGGACCTTGTTTTCATAGAATTTAGTGCTTGTTAAAGTTGGATTAATCTAATGGTGACATCCAATGTGTTGAACTTATTGTTTGGTACGTGTGAAATGTAATTATAAGATGTCCCCAAATCTTCTGTAGGGTAAATATAAAATATGGAATTAGTTGCTTGAGGATACTATTAAAATTAAGCGAAATCCAGTAGCGTACTCGTGTAATGCGGGAATGGATACACCTATCTACGATTACAATTATTACATTAAGAATTGATTAGCTATTCTATATCATTAAGCTTGAAGGTTGTCTGGAAGAGATCGCTTTTTAGCGATAAGGCCGCCTATTGTGCACTTCTAGTTATAAGTTTAATATTAAGTTAATTTGTAAATAATATTTGGTGGACAATAAACAATAATCTATCTATGTTAATGTTAACATTAGAAAATGTTAAGGGGATTTAATACGTCACAGGCAGAAAAGGAAAATATTTATTGGAAGGTAGTTATAGTCAAAAGTAAATTTAACTGTGTTATATATTTTTTATATCGTCTGCATTACAAGAAAAGAAAAAGTATTAGTTCGTTACATAACACTGAACAGTGGTATCCTGTTTAGAGGCTATGCATCTGACATCTGAAAAAAATTCCACATTTTTTGGAATATAATATTTTATTTTGTTCATTATTCTATATTTATTTAAACCTTATTGAAATACATGTCCTTTTTGAGTGTAGTATTCTATTAAATATTTTTTATTTTTATCCGTGCAGGGGTGGAGAAAGAATACTGACCTCTGCGGCCGGGGTCGACCTATTGTAAAAGACAACGAAGCAACCCACCCTAGGTACGTGGTAGGGCCCCAAGTCCGTCTGGATGGCGACCACCTATGGTCTTAAGTATGCCTCCATAATAACTCTGTATCGTGTTCCGGCATTAGTGACCCTAGTTCCTGTACCTTTATGGGACAGCAGCGTATTCGCGATGCCACTGGCATTGTAAACACCCATAGGCGACGGTAATTACTAAATACTAATATAGCCGCCAGCCTGTTTGCTGTCCTACAGTAATATAAAAAGCTTTCTTATATTTTATTACAATATTTACCAAATTGTTTATAAAAGAAATTGTTTGGAGTGCATAAGCAAAATAATTATAGTAATATTCCAGAGTAGAACAACCCCATTGTGCGATGATGACAAACTTTGCGCTGTATTGGTCGCTAAAACCAGTTTAAGGATTGGGCCAAGCTATAAGAAATTATAACTTCGTAGGGAATTCATTTTATATTTTTCTAGGAGTTTTATCCTGGTTTCAGTCAATATTAAACAAGTTCTTCTGTTGTCATATGTTGAATTATTTTGGAAATTGTTACACAATTTACTATTGTCAAAACTATTTAAAAAAAACTGTAACCAATTTTTTAAATAAGACGTGCTAGCTGACCTTGACTGAACATCTTTTGTTTAGCGCAGATTATCCAAAGAGACAGATCAAGATTGAATAATTGTTAAATATTCTTCTTCGTCGGTATCACTCTTGACAGAGTGGTCATGGTCATTACTTCAGGTGTTGGTAGCAAGCTTCACAACACGCCGCCACTCCTCTCCGATGGCCGCCTTCCTCGTGCATTTGTGTAGTGATGATGAGCCATTTACTGCCGCTTTTATCTGGTCAGTCCACCTCATAGGCCATCTTCCTCGTAGCCTGGTACCTTCAACCTTTCCCTGGATCACAAGTCGCTCAATAGCCTCCTCGCCTCGGCGACATACGTGACCAAAAAGGTGAGGATACGAGACTGTACCAAAGATGATAAACGCTGCTTGATGCAGAGTTCTCGAAGTATAGAATCGTTGGTACGGAATTCAGTCCACGATAATCCGAGTATTCTCCTCCAGCGCCATATCTCTAGATCGTCTATCTTCTTCTTCTCTTTCTAGTAATAGCTCTTTAAAAATTTATAAAAATTTATTAATAATAAAAAGGTTCCTACTAATCTTCAAAACAAACCTATGTATATACCTATATTTAAGCTTCGTTTCTAGGACATATTTCTATTAAATCGCGTTTGCTAATAACTTATACCCGACCAGAAACCGATACTGTTGGTGTAAGATTAAGAAGTCAGCATGAACATGCTTCCTTACTTCGTGGACTTTGCGTTGTATTAGGGTTGAAATAAAACAACTATTACGGATAGGGATACGGTTTGTAGGAAATCGATTAATCGGATCAATCACTCTTATTTTGAATGAAATATTTCAATTTAAAGGAAAATACCAATTTTGAAATACGTATTGAATTTAAATACACATGACCTTCAGTTGTTCAGTAGCAGAAATAAGAATGGGCGAAACTATTTTTCAAAGGCGAAAAATATATATTCCTTTTCCAGCAAATGGTACCTTCCGGTTGGCTTTTTAGGGTTTGGTTTCTCCATTCCATATCCTGTCTCGTAACTCCGTGAAGAAACAAAAGAGAAGGGTATAGACGGGCGGAAACAAGAAATGTACTGTTATTCAGCGTGTATTGGCTTTCGAAGTAAAAGTTTCAGATGAAACGCTAAAAATTAGAAATAAACATAAATAAAAAGTGAATCCTAACTAATATTATAAATGCGAAAGTGAGTTAGTTTGTTTGTTTGTTACGCTTTCACGCCTAAACCGCTAAACCAATATTGAAGAATTTCTGTATAGTCATGGATTGGACATTGGAGTAGGACATAATATATGCTTTTAATTCATATGGCAGAACGTTTGCCGAGTCAATTAGTACCCAATAAATAAAACTCAGCCAATTAGTATAGCACTCGTGGGTACTTGAAAACAATATGTAAATAGCAGATATACGTTGTGAAGAAACTACCCTTAAAATGCACCCGGCACTTTATTCATTAAGTTAAAAAAAAATAGTTTTTTACCACTTAATGTATATTCTTCACAAAAATGGTTCAATTATTTTTAAATTTACCTCCCGATGAATGTCTGTAGATAGCCGTATTTAAAATATTACCAGTTACCATCACCTATGGGTGTTTGCAACGCCAATGGCATCGCGAACACGCTGCTGTCCCATAAGGGTACAGGAACTTGGATCACTAATGCCGGAACATAACACAAAGTTATTATGGCGGCATAATTAAGACCAAAGGTGATCGTCCCATCCAAACGGGTTTGAGGCCCTACCACGTAGCTAGGGTAGGTTATTTAGTCGTCTTTTACGACAGACCGGCCGCAGAGGAAAAAAACTATTTATTACTGATAAACTCAAAAATTCCAAATCTGATAAATCACTAAAAATAAATATTAATGTATCTTACTCTGTTATAAATAAATTAACATATTGGGACAATTCACACAACGCCATTTAGTCCCAAAGTAGCATAGCACTTGTGTTATGGGCACTAGACAACTGATGTACTATATAATTTATACTTTTTTTGTAAATAAATAAATATTATATGTAAACACCCAGACGTAAGACGGGAATTGAACCCGTGCCCTCCACAAGCGCACCGACATGTGTTAACCACGCCACGAAGGTCTTCTATTATATTTAGGATACAAAATTTGTTAGCAAGATAGTACAAAAGGAAATCTTGTAACTAAATATACAAAATAAACCAATTTGTATTAAAGAAAAATAACATAACAAAAAAGACACGCACACGAAATCTTGCTTAACAAGCATAGTTATCCGACGAACATTTTTTTCAGTATTCGCATAGTACAGAACATTTTCTCCGAAATCAGCAAAAAATATATCAGAACAAGTCGAAGAGACACATTTAAAATACCAACAAAAGCCTTCTACGTAGATTTAACGAAAAGCGAAATTTTCTTTATCCTTTTCAGAACATGTATAACGAAATACTTGGGGACGATTTATTCGTAAATAAAAATCACATCACGTATTTTGTGACAACCCTATGTATCACGCACACAAGTACGTTAAGTGCGTCGATCAATCACAGTCGTCCATTTCACGTACACATATGCAAGACTCGCGTAAGCATTACCGTGATGTAGAGGGTTGCCTCAATGTAACGAACGTGACAAACTATTAATTTTTGTGAAACGAGTGAACATTACGTAAACATTATTGCTGGGAGGAAAATAAAACGTTTACCCTTTCATAATTTTTTGTACAGCACAGAATACTCTGCTATAAACTTTAAACTACCTAGTCTAAGCTACCATATCTCTATGTTTTTAGTTGGTAAGACACCAATTACGTATGTATAATAACAAGAAAATTCCAAACATGGGAGCACCAATACGAATTGTTGTCATTTGTGTACTAAGTTATATATATATATATATATATATATATATATATATATATATATATATATATATATATATATATATATATATATATATATATATATATATATATATATATATATATATATATATATATATATATATATATATATATAGATTGTCGTAAAAGGCGACAGAACAAGCCACCCTAGCTAGGTGGTAGGGCCCCAAGCCCGTCTGGATAGTTACCACCTTTGGTCTTAAGTATGCCGCCATAATAACTATGTGCTGTGTTCCGGCAATAATGACCCAAGTACTCTGTACCCTTATGGGACAGCAGCGTGTTCATCATGCCACTGGCATTGTAAGCACCCATAGGCGACAGTAACTGCTGAATTCAAAGCCAGCCTGCCTGCTGTCTACAGCAATAAAAAAAATATATTTCGTGTAGTGAATTAGTGTTGTCAGCAATTACGGAAATTTAGTTAGTTTTTACGCAACCAGACGATGACTTTTTTACATACAGTTATATTGTTTTTATTATTTTCCTATTAGTAGTATCATGTAGGATACTATATAATTAAAATGAATAATTTTTAATAATTCAATTATATTTTAAGATGCATAGCAATCAAGATACAGTTAGCACTGATATCGTTAGCAACGGTTTCTGGCATTCTGTGAGCTTCATATAACTATAACGATTTAAATGCAAGTGAATTTGTTTCTATATTTACTTAAAAATGTACTAGAAACATTTACGTAAGTACAAAAATAAACAGAAACATAAACTTAGCAGGGAAATAAAATATGGCGGTTATTTTTAAAGCTAGAAAACGCGCTTTTAGGAAAAATGTTGCACATTTTAGTCGGAAAGTGCATTCAGTTTATAAAATACTCCGCATTCGAGATGACTTTATGGTGACACTTTGTATGGATGTGAAACCTTGTGCATTTATTAGATTTTATCGGTTTTATTGCCTCACAGTAAGCAAAGTAGAGTTGACATATATGTAGTTGATGATAGAAGCATATTTCTGGTCACTTAGACCTGGTTAAATCATCTCTTACTTAGAGAGTGAAATGGCAATCAATAGAATAATGCTTTGATTATTGCAAATTCAACCAAAACTGCACCGGAAGGGCTTCGGGGTCAGATTTTAGTTATTCTAACAACTTTTTAAAACTATTTCCTTGTGGATCTTTAACTTGAAAGTGTCACAGAAGCGGAGAAATGCATAAGCACTGAATTTAATAATATACCAGCAGGAGGTGTTGCTTTTCACGGTTATTAAGTTGTCATGAATGTTAAGATACGATGAGAGAACCGCAGGGGAAATGACCTAATGGCAGCCATCAAAAGTGTCATTGGAACTAGTCACGCAGTTGAAGTATAAATATTTTTGTAAGTCATTACCAAAAACACGGAACTTGTTGGTAATTTACCAGATTTACAAAATTTCACTCATATTTCCATAAGAATACAATTTCGTTTCCTTAGTCTTAACAAAACCGTTTTCCTAAAAAGTGTAACGTATAAAATTGAGTAAATACTTTACTTCTTCTAATATAAAGCAAATCTCCGGGGGGGTGGCCGGAAGAAATTTTCGCCACAAATACGTGACCTCCATACCTCCCTCCGTTCCTCCAGCCTCACAGAACATCCCGCCGTTTCCGAGACACATTCCGCGTGATTTAGACATTTAGCCACGATATAGTACAAATGGAAGAGCATTAGGAAGGCCACTAAATACGTCGACTCGATATATCTTCGGGTGCGCAGGCTTTATAGATTGTTCGATGAAAAATAAAGCTCTTTGCCTTAGAGACTTCGTGATTCAGACAGTCTATTGATTCACATCGGCCGAAAATTTTACTTTATTTTTTTAATAATCTTAATCCCAGCAAAACACAACTCTTTATTAGTACTTTGCGTTTTCTTTTTTACGATATTAAATATACAATTATTGTTCTCATAAGACAATAGAAAATCAATTATGATAAATTAGCCTGTAATGACAATACTCTATGGTGAACGTCTATAGACGAAGGTAATTGCTTATCATCATGCAATAAAAAAATCTATTTTATTTGCAAAAGCATTAATTTCATTATAGTCTTTTCGGACCCTATTTCTTAATTCACTTCACACAATGTAAGCCTCATAACAAATATCAACACTTTAATATAAATCAACAATGATAAATAAAATCTCCGAATGCAGGTCAAATGCGCTGTGCCGTGAAACAACGCCGTTAATTTAACTTTGATCTGAACTTAACTGATTCTAACGGAAGATCTCAAGCTTAGTCATAACAATAGAAAGCTGTTTGACTTAAATTATTCTTATAAAATTCTCAAATTAATTTTGAATAGACAAGTGAAATTGTAACAAATATATTTTATTTAATTATAACTATAATATATTTTTTAATAATAAATTAAATTTTGTTTCTGTATATTATAGTTCATAAATTTTAAAGCAGAACAGTCATCATCATCATTTTCCCGGTTGCAGCCCAAACTCTCGATTCGGCGCCTGGGGTCCGCTTTCCGATTTTTTCTTCTCCACTTCGCACGATCTTCGGCATCTCTGGTAATCAGTCCATTGGCACGCATATCAACCCCTACGACGTCAAGCCAGCACTTTTTGGGTCTACCCCTCTTGCCGGGGCCACCGTCACCACCTGCCACCGTTGGGTGGCAGCCTGGCTAGACATTTGTTCCCTACATAAGTGGCCGATTGCCGTAAAACGTGGCCATACCAGCGAAGACGACACTCCTGAAATTTATCCGCTATATCACGGACATGAAGCAGAACAATATATTTGATTAATATCGTCTCAAACGTTGTAACCGTGCTGTTTTGTCATAAGGAAGTCGCAGGACTTCAACAGTCTCAGAGCTGTAAAACTTTTGTATACTTTATTGGTTCGAAGTAAAATTGAAACTTCATCAATCGTGTGGAACCCAAACTTCGAATGTCATACGCTTCTGGTAGAGAAGGTATAGAAGGCATTCCTTCACTTCTTGTACAACAAAAAAATATTATCCTTAGGTACTTGTCTTCTTCTTCTCTTTCGTTGCGCTCTTGTCAGAGCGGTCGTGGTCATCATTTTTCAGTCACACGCCTGACAATCCGTCTCCATTCCTCCCGGACAGCTGCTTTTCGGGAGCACACGTGTACTGGGACGTCCACTGCAGCCTTTACTAGGTCCGTCCATCTCATAGGCGATCTGCCGCGAGGTCTTGTTCCTTCTATCCTCCCTTGGACAACCAGACGTTCGATGGAGACATCGTCACGCCTAGTCACGTGACCAAAGAAAGTGAGAATTCGAGCCTGTACGATGGAAGATAGACGCTGCTTAATGCCGAGTTCTTCTAGAATGGACTTGTTGGTCCGGAATTGATTCCAGGACACTCTCAACATTCTTCTCCAGCACCACATCTCGAGAACGTCTATTTTCTTCTTCTCACTTTCTCGCAGGGTCCACGTTTCCGAAGCATATAGGAAAATGGAGAATACCAGTGCTCTAACTAGCCGGGTCTTAGTGGCTTTCGTTATTTTACGATTTCTCCATATTTTTTGCAGCTTATCCATAGCTGATCTGGATATCGCCATGCGCCGTTTGATTTCGTCTATACAGCCTCCGTTGTTCGAGATCAACGCTCCTAAATAGACATATGATTGCACCACTTCACAGTTCGCTATTTGTGTCACTTCGGGCGAGTTGTTGTTAATTCGGTCAACAATCATAACTTTAGTCTTGCTGCGATTGATCTTGAGGCCGAATTCAAGACTTATGGATTCCATCTTTTGGAGAAGTTCTTCCATATGGCAGATACTAGTAGCGAAGAGGGTGGTATCATCCGCATAACGCAAGTTGGAGATTTTCAAACCTCCAATTGCTGCTCCATCAGTCCAGTTCTCAAGAGTACGTCTCATTATCATTTCTGTGTAGATGTTGAACAGAATCGGAGAAATAATGCACCCTTGCCGAACTCCGGCACTAGGATGAAAATTAGCCGAAAGCTTATCGTCTGTCTTTACTGATGCAGTACCACCTTCGTATAAACGTCGGAGCAAATGAACAAGATGTTTTGGTGTGCCCATGTCCAGTAGATTCCTCCAAAGTACAGGCCATTTGACAGAGTCAAACGCCTTCGAGAAATCCACGAAACAGATATATACCACTTTGTTGAACTCACGATATTTCTCAATAATTTGGCGCACAATAAGTATTTGCTCCCTGGTACCTTTGCCCTTGACGAAGCCTGCTTGCTCAGGTGCAATCTCTTTGGATAAGTAGGACTTGAGACGCTCGTTGATAATGTGCAGTAGAATTTTGCTCGCATGCGGCATGAGTGCAATGAGGCGATAGTTATTGCAAATTTTTGTAGAACCCTTTTTGTGTAGTGGTATGAAGACACTGTGAGCCCATTCCTGCGGCCATGTACCTGTTTGCCACACCTTGTTACACAGTAAATGGAATATCTGGACACCATACTCTCCCGAAGCTTTGATAGTTTCAATGGGGATGGCATCCTTTCCCGTGGCTTTTCCATTCTTCAGATGTTTTATTGCCGCTCTTATTTCATCCTTTAAGATGTTGGGCTCTTTTTCTTTAGGTACTTGTACTCCACTAGATATCTTGTTGGGTCTCTTGGTTATAACTCTCTTGAAATGAGACGGAACTTCGAACTCTTGAAATTGAATGTGTCGAGTCCTCCTGTTGATATTTCACAAGCTCTGCAATTACTACTCCACGTATCTACGAGTAATAGGCGTACATCGTTTCGCAGCCTTCGTTTGTTGCTGTGCCACGATGGTCCACCATTTCCCACTAGAGCTAGCCTTCAGACGATGCCTATGGCATAACGGATAACGCACTTCGGTACGCTTGCGGAGGTCACGGGTTCGATTCCAGTCTCGCATCGGAATATTGATGTATGTATTTATTTACAAAAAAAAAGTATATAAGTAGTATATCATTGTCTGGTACCCATAACACAGAAGCTATGCTACTTAGTTTGGGACTAGATGGCGCTGTGTGAAATGTCACAAATATTTATTATTATTTATTTATTATTATTTAGTGCGAGGTCAAATCAGACTAAATTAAATTTTTAAATCACATCAAGAAATCGATATATTTGCTGATAGGTGGTCTGAAATTTTGACCAAGTGTCTGGAATTCTGTAAGATATGTGAAAAACTGAGTTCTATTGACCATTATAAATATTTTTTTATATTTATAATTTTTGAGATGGCGTTTATAATTATTGATAGTAATAAGTATTGTATAAAAGCTTGTCTGTAATGTTATATTGTAAATTTTGGAATAAATAAATAAAATAGTTTCAAAAGTTAAAAAGATAAACAGAACTGACTTCAAGATATTATAAATTTATTTGGCTTAATGTATATGCTACCTGATCTCAGTATATTATCAACAGTGTGGTTAGTCATAGAACAGTATGATTTTATTATTATGATATTATATTTAAAACGATAAATTAAAGTCTTTAAATGAGATTGATTTCGTTCGCATTGAATGCTTTGCTTTCAAATTACGACAAACACTGCTGGCAAAACTTCTATTCTTTTTTGACTTCATAACACTTCCATCGCTTGCATAGAGACAAATAACACAGATGTGGCAAAATATGATCTCACAAGTATGATGACTCTATGGCAATGTTGGCTGCGACTTTATTGGCTCTTTTTTTATTGGTGTAGGACAGCACACAGGCTGTCGGTCCACTTAGAATTTAGCAGTTACCGTCGCCTATGGATGTTTATAACGCCGGTGGTATCGCGAACACGCTGCTGTCCCATAAGGGTACAAGAACTTAGATCACTAATACCAGCACACAAAGTTATTATGGCGGCATACTTAAGAGAAAAGGTGGTCGCCATCGAGACGGGCTTGGGGCCTTACTACGTAGCCAGGGTGGGTTGTTTTGTCACCTTTTACGACAGGCCGACCCCGGGCGTAGATGTCAGTATTCTTTCTCCGCTCCTGCACGGATAAAGGTTCTGTTTTACTAAAACTATGATTTTAAAATTGAATGCCACATCTATGCTTCCTATATCACTTACTGCATACCGAGATGTCGCAATTTAAGTCATGACAGGTTCTCGTCACAGATGACAATATATGGGTTCGGGGTTCGTTTTCATTCTTCATATTTCACTCACGAATCCCTTTACGATATCGTTTGAATTGAAAATGATATGTGGATGGAATACGTACTAGTTTTTATTAAAAATAGATTCAACAGGTTTTAGTATAGCGTTTTAACTATATAAGGAACTTGCTGACCAGGAAAACGTTGTTCTTTCATATCTATACAAATAAATAAAATTGGAGGGTCTGTTTGAAATATTAAAATAACTGCTTTTTAGTAAGTGCATTTGGATGTATACACGGTACATATACCAAAACAACATTTTTTACAATTTTTGTCTGTCTGCCTGTCTGTCTGTTTGTTCCGGCTCATCTCTGAAACGGTTGGACCGATTTTGACGGGACTTTCACTGGCAGATAGCTGATGTAACAAGGAGTAACATAGGCTATTTTTATTTTAGACAAAAAAAATTGTTTTTGCTAAAAATTATCAGTTTCGGAAATTTTTCATGACCAATTTAACTTGACCTCCAATTTATATCATCAACCATATGAAATAGGGTTCAGCTTAGGCTGGACTTTGTAGGTTGTTATCAATCATATGAGATAGGGTTTAGCTTAGGCTGGTTTTGTAGGTTCGAACGCACGTATTCCGGAGGCGCACGGCGTAACAGTTGCATTCGATAATACTGACTGTTTGCATATTTCATTTATTTATATTTTAGGGTTTATAGGGTTTGCAATTCAAAATAAACCAAAAGATATATCCAAAAAATGCTGCCTAAAGTCACTATTCCACGCGGACGGTGTCGCGGGCACAGCTAGTAAATTAAATAAAAACATAACTTAATTACCTTCACCCCGTTTCACTTTCTTAAGTTTTCATTTTTATCACAAAAAGTACCTTATGTCCTTCTCCAAGGTTCAATCTATCTCTATACCGAAATTCATCAAAATTGGTTTAGCGATTAAGGCGTGAAAACGTAACATACAGACAGAGTTTTACATTTATAATATTAGTATGGATTAAGAAGATATTGCTTATAAGCAAGCTTTACAAATAGGCCTTCGGGTTTTTTGCGTCAATATCATTTCATTATATTTTTTAAATATATAAGCACAAGCACATAAATATACTGGATGTGTTAACTGAATGTTGTTATACTGAATCTACAGGCGTGTCCTTTTAACCCTGAAAAGAAATACAGAAACGAACATTTTTTATTATTTGTGAAGAATATAAAGCCCGATATTTATTTTTTCCTGAGACCAAATCGTAGATACATTCCTTTTTTAATATTGTGAAAGCGAAAATAATTGTGTGTATTTTATGATTAAACTCGATGGATTTTAATGCGTAGAGATTTTTTGAAGCATGAAAAATAAAATGAATAACTTTATCATAAATGCGTAATAGCCTTTTATTTTAAGACCATTTCAAGAGTAGCAGTTAACATATAAATAAGTTCATCGAAAAATAAGATATATAAATATACTGCTTTTGGTTGTAATTTATGCGATTTAGTATATGGTATGCATTCACAGTACATATAACAATGTTGTATCGAATGTCCACATTTGTGAATATGTCACTGTCACTGTCAATACACGAGAGCCACGTGGCTATTTCCGAGAAGCATCCATAGCTTTCAGTCCCTCCCGAAAAAGGTTATGTCCACAATTATACGTCTTCGCCTTGGACAGGTGTATTCCCCCGTCTTTTTAGCTAAAATTAGAATTTGTGATCATTCTCTGTGTGAGTGTGGACTTGATGAAGAAAACCTTGAATACGTTTTTCCATTGTCCAAAGATATCGACCCCTATATATGACCTATTGCAACAGAAAATCCTGCGCCCTATTAATGTAAACTTTCTCTTAACACTTGTGCAGTCTAAGCTAATATATACACTTTCTAACTTTTTAATTACTAACAGTATTTACTTATAAGGCTACATATATGTAAATACTGTTAGTACATACATTTAATACTAACTTGCTTCTTGTGTTGTCCTCAGAATCTTAGAATTAAGTCTACCGACAAGATTTCTCTATTATTGTTATTTAACCTGTCACTTTTATAAATAATAATAATAATGATATTTTGTGACAATTCACACAGCGCCATCTAGTCCCAAACTAAGTAGCATAGCACTTGTGTTATGGATACTAGACAACTGATATACTACTTATATACTTTTTTTTAAATAAATACATATTATACATATACACCCAGACGCGAGACGGGAATCGAACCCGTGTCCTCCGCGAGTGTACCGACGTGCGTTATCCGTTACGCCACCGAGGTCGTCAACAAATAACATATACATTTGTATAATCAAACGCATTGAAGATGAAGAACAATACTATATACTGAGATTAAAAACATCCTTGGATCTAATCCTGGTTAGGTTTAGAACGTATATTTATAAAAATAATTGACTGTAATTGGAATACAAAAAATATCTATCAAAAAAATTACAAATGTAGAAGATTTTTAAATAAAAATAACTTTGAAATTGAAGAAAGCAATCACAGCATTCCGTTACATCAAAGACCGCTTTGCAACATTGAATGTATTTGAACAATGTTGCGACTTTCCTGAAGAATTCGTGTTTGTGTGTAATCTAAATTTTATAACAAAGGAAGAATAAATATTAAAAAGTTACTGAAGGTTTGGTTTACAGTTTAGTATTGCCATTTCTCACAAAAGAGACAAGAATTTTTCTGAAATTATATAAGAGAATATAAATAATAGGATCGCAACTAAGTTAAAATAAAAATTGAGAAACGTACGCTGAGATGGTTTGGCCATGTTGAGAGAATGAATGAAGAACGATTGACGAAAAGAGTGTATAAAGCGAGTGTGAATGGTAGTGTTGGAAGGTGTAGACCTAGGCGGACGTTTCGAGACCAGATCAGGGACGTCTTGAAAAAAGGCCAGGTCAAGAGTACCCTAAACCGAAGGCCATGTATGAAGGGAATAATGAATGAAGTATGTAAGGATCGTAGCAAGTGGAAAGAAGTGGTCTCTGCCTACCCCTACGGGAAAGAGGTGTGATTATATGTATGTATGTATGAAACTAAGTTACATCCTGAGTTAACTTTTTGTCCGAGTTTTTTTTATTGCTGAGGAACAGCCAACAGGCTGAGGGCCCACTTAATAGTAAGCAGTTACCGTCGCCTACGGATGTTAGCGGCGCCAGAACCAGCACTAACAGACTACCACCCGCATAGGGGAACCGGTACTTAGGTCACTAATACCGGAACAACACAAGCACAAGGGTTAGTATTCTTACCTCTGCACAGAAATGACGGAGGTCCATCTTACTATCATCTTTTTTGGATACCACGAAAGATTACGAAATAATGTCACTATCAATTTAATAGGGATTTAGCACTTTCATGATTGAGTGCAAACCTTATGGATTTGGGGAGCCATGAAAAAATATCCATCCATCATTTGAGCCTCTTTTCATTAATATATGAATGTGATGGATGTAGACGCACACGTTAAATGTGCAGAACTTTTGCCATGGGACAACAATCAACAGCATAAACCCCGGACTCTGATTTAAAATACAACCAAATATGGATCGCTTCATATATGAGTTCATTATAAATATTATAATATCCCAAGTGACATCTAGAGGAGTTGCAAATAATTTATTTTTATGTTATCTGCCAAATTGAAGCGTGCCCAAATTACACGGCGTTTACGCCGGACTCGTTACGTTTTACATTTTGCATTGTTAGTTTAGGTCTAGTATGAAATTAAATATAATGCTATCATTAAATATGATGGGAAGTAATATTTGGAATGGGGTAACCGTGTTTTATCAACATAAGATCTAAAAAGATGTTTTGCTTAAATTAATAATATTAATAGTAACTGCGAGACTTTACTAAGATACAACAAAGAGGTAATTTTGTTAAAAAATTCCTTGTAAAAATGTACGAGGTTGCCAAACGAAAACGCTTTCCATATGCTGTCATGAAAGACTTTTCATTCCAAATCATTATCATATCATGTTACCGTGTAGCGTATCATATATGTTAAATTCTCAGTCGCTATAATGGCTGAACTCCAAGTCGTTTTAGAAACCACGTACCTATTCGACCGTTAAAATTGCGTCATAGATCAAGATTATCGCTGGTCACCTTACCAGTTGTTATTCAGCTTTGACTGATGATCCGAGTAACATATATCCCAACTCATGGACCAATGACACATAATTTTTAGTTATGTGCTAACTGTGCCAGCCCTTAGACGTAGTTTTTAATTAATTGGAGTTTACTCCTTAAGAATCTATTTTCATATATAAGGCGCCCGGTATGAGAAAAATGTGAGAGTAAAATCTACTAATGAATGACCTCGTTACGTTTTTGGTGCGCGTGCACCAAACACACTAAACAAAACAAAACGATGCATCTCTCAAGGCAAAAATTACTTTATTTGTTACAACTTAAGGTTGATTTTTTTTTGCTGAGGAAGAGCATACAGACTGACGGCTCACTTAATAGTAAGCAGGATTTATCCGTGCAGGGGCGGAGAAAGAACACTGACCTCAGCGGCCGGGGTTGGCCTGTCGTAAAAGGCGACAACAACTCACCCTAGCTAGGTGGTAGGGCCCCAAGCCCGTCTGGATGTTGACCACCTTTGGTCTTAAGTATGCCGCCATAATAACTTTGTGTTGTATTCCGACATTAGTGACCCAAATTCCTGTACCCTTATGGGACAGCAGCGTGTTATTATGGCAGCAAACTTACAGACTAAAGATGGTTGCCGTCCAGACGGGCTTGGGGCCCTACCACGCAGAAAATAATGTAATTTATAGCCATAACTAATACTAAACCTTTCTTAATTAACTTTTTTTAATATTCCTATATAACAAAGGTTTTTACGGCTGTCATCCATCGAATAAAGATATTAGCGAGTTTTATTTCGGTTACGTCCAAAAAACATATTTAATATAATAAGTATAACATTATCAGATGGTAATAAAACTGTATATAAGTTGTAATTTAGATCATAAACTAGTCGCAGTAGCCGGCTGTAATAACTCAGCATATTCATATCATTTACCTTACAGTGAAGGGAGGAGGGGGGGGGGGGGTACGGGGTGGAACGTAAAATAAATGTTACTGCTTCTTATAAGAAGCACTCTATAGAGTTAAACATATCTTGGATTGAATAACTACTGCAATTGATATCAAAGTATTTGGGTGTCTTGAGCGTTTAGTAAAAAAGCTCTTATATTTTTTGGGACTTAAGAGCGCTGCGTAAATTGTCTTGGCTTATTTATTTATTTTATGCGAATTTTTCCATGTTTACAAACTTACCATTCAATTTCACGAACCTAAAATGAAATGTATGCACTTAGCCTTGATGAGAATTTAAAAGGGCGCACAAGGTGGTGAGATTAATTTCCGAAGATCTTGTCCGTCATTTCATGCTTATATCGTGATAATGATAATAATGCAGCGTATAATTAACTCATCAAGTAACATGCGAGTTATGCATTATAAATCCCAGTTAGAGATCGTTGTATTTTACTAAAAGGAAATAAGTATATTTATAATTAATACCTTTTTTTTATTGCTATAGAACAGCAGACAGGCTGACGGCCCGCTTAGGATTTAGCAGTTACCGTCGCCTATAGGTGTATGCAACGCTAGTGGCATCGCGAACACGCTGCTGTCCCATAAAGGTACAGGAACTTGAGTCACTAATACCGGAACACAACACAAGGTTATTATGGCGACATACTTAAGACCAAAGGTGGTGGCCATCCAGACGAGCTTGAGGCCCTACCACCTAGCTAGGGTGGGTTGTTTTGTCGCCTTTTACGACAGCCCGACCCCGGCCACAGAGGTTAGTATTCTTTCTCCGCCCCTACACGGATAAAAACCTACCGGATAGATACCTACTCCCATTTCGACTGCAATCAAAGTACACGTCTGCAATTTTTTTATAGCTGGATTTCAGCAGACAGGAAAATGGCCCAACGGATAGTAGGTGGTGTTAATAAATGTTTACAACACCAAGGGTACTTTTAATGTACTGCCAGTCTCGAATAAATTTTGTAATGCTTGTTTTGAACATCCCCATATCTTAGTGCAATGGGAAAACTTAACGTGTAATATTTTGTCTACAAGTGCAATTTAGATAACAGTTGATAATTGATATTCAACATTTACAATTCATAACAATATCTGAATTTCCATTAATTTTTAGTTATAAGGTCGACTTCTAGCTTCTTCTAGTATATTATCGTGTTCAAGTTCTATGTGAGAACTTGCAATATAAATGTTTTCATAAGATGTCTAACTATCCCCCTCTCCCCATTGGTCCCCACTATGACCATTATTGCGTTTCCCGCTGCGACGACGTTTATCACCGTCTGAACGCCACTTGATGAGATTAATTGGTAATAGGAATTTGCCATGAGATTTTTAGGGTAGCCTTGTTATGGCCTATTTACTAAAGGAATAAACACGCATGGTTTATTTATCCATATACATACAGTAGAACTTGAAGGACAACAAAAATTTCAGACTTATGGAGGATTTTGATTTAGTGAATTTTGTAAGGAAACATTTGACTTGTAGATATTAAAATTTATTCAAACTAAATTTGAGTTAGAGAGTTGAAATAAAAATCATAGTTATAGAGGTAAAAAAAATTCATTCACTGATACGTAACATTTTGTATTTTCTGTTCTAGGTACAGAGGTCCGTTTTTTCGAGTTATAGAGAGAAAAGAGGTACTTAATTTGCTTATAGGGGGCTCACAAACTATTACCACTTATAAAGGATTCAGATTTCGAGTAACAGAGGTTTTCGATTTATCGAGTTTCGCAATTTAAGAGGTTCTATTGTACTATCTACCACGTCCTAACACAAAAAAGAGTTTGTATAGATATTAAAATAAATAAATAAAAATGTATGGATATCAAAATGCCGAGCAGGCTTTATCAGCATTTTAATATAAAGCATGTAAAATAAAAATAACAGCCCATACTCCACTCCTGAGCTCGAATCTCCCCCTGGAGGGACGAAGAGTATACCCATCACATTTTTACAAGACGGGCTTAGATGCTGATGATATATCTAAGGTGAAAAAATCTGTCGTGATCTGTTGTCCTCCGAATATATCACTTAGCTATACACCAAGCTATCCATCTAAAATGGTATATTATTTTGGGGTAATTCAACAGATAAAAATATGTAAGTCACAAAAAAGGTGTATAAGGTGCGGTGCACATTTAATCGAAAGCAAATTGAAAGTTGTAAGCCTTGCTTTCCTAAAATAAATGCTTTTACTTTACCATGTTTATATAGTATCTATAAAGTAATAATGTTTGTAAGAAATACCTAATATGCATCTTTTTAATAAATTTATGACGTATCGCCATCAAAACAAAATTTGTTGCCCATCTAGTAACGTATTACGTATTACTTCTCAGTTAACATATTTTGTTTCAATTTTAAAAGAATGTTCAGAAGTATCTTGTAGCAATTTGGGCAAGTGATTATATATTCTGGGGGCCACACAAAATAAGCTTTTCAGGTAAGGCCCCCAGAATATATAATCACTTGCCCAAATTGCTACAAGATACTAATTCTGAACATTCTTTTAAAATTGAAACAAATGTTAACTGAGAGGTCGTATTATAACTTAGATGAATATCTGAAGGACAAGTTTCTCAATTAAGGGCAAACTATTATGGAAATGACATAAAAAAAATGATACATATTATTTTATTAATTTGATAAATGACTTCTAAATTATTTTTAAATATTTGTTAAAATTAATTTAATTCTATATTCTTTTTGTTTCAAATTAATAAAAAAATTAGATATAATAAAATTATAATTGCAAAAAAATTATTAAGTTGCTATTATTTTCTAATAATTTGAAGCATAAAAATACCTTTATAAAATTGTACGCCTTAAAAAGGCAAACTGTTGATACAAAATGTACTTACCAACATAATAATGTACACAGTTCTAACAATAAATAAATAAATAAAAGTAAACTCATGTATCTGTAAACAACTTGAATGAAACTGCAAATGGTTGAATTCAAAATTGAATTCAGATACGTCCATTGTTTGCATCGAAATGCGGGTACGAACAAACTCATTGTGCATTTATTGTTCCAAAATAGGCTAATAATTTTCAAAATGTATCAGTGGCGTTCCTCGGGCAACCCATAATAGTTTTTGAAGAGTACTTTTATTGGTAAACCAAAATGCTAGGTTTTTATTCTATACGCATTATACTCATCATCAGCTTAGCCTTAAATCCCGGTTGAAACCCAGCCTTCCGCATTAGTGCCTAGGATCCGCTTTCAGACTTTTTCTTCTCTACTTCGCACGATCTTCGGCATCCTGGTTCTGCGCCTCCTGCTGAGCTCTGGCGGAGGCGGCATGGCTAGACATTTGTTCCTCGCGTAAGTAGCCAATTGTCGTAAAACTTGACCATACCAGCGAAGGAGACACTCCAGCAACTTATCCGCAGTGTCACGGACATAAGAGCTGTCGCGAATGCGAGAGTTCCTAAGGCGATCCTTTCGCGCTATTTCACATATATAGTATACTACTAGCTGTACCCTGCCACGCTTCGCTGTGGTACATTGTGACTGTACCCTGCCACGCTTCGCTGTGGTACATTGTGACTGTACCCTGCCACGCTTCGCTGTGGCACATTGTGATTGAATGGTTGACAAATGAGAAACTAAAAAATAGATAAAAACAATCCTTGTTGCGGATTATATATCATGCTAAAATTTCAGCTCGATTGGTGCAGAACTTTTTGAGTTTTTGAAGCGTACACAAACCAACATAACATTTATATATATATATATATATATATATATATATATATATATATATATATATATATATATATATATATATATATATATATATATATATATATATATATATATATATATATATATATATATATATATATATATATATAGATTTTCCCTTATCGTATATTTGTTTTTTACGGTTATCAAATAACTAATCCTGATTGAGTTGCCTGGAAGAGATCGCCTTTAATGATAAGGCTGTTTATATTTGCATTATCATTTTTTTCTGTTAGCAATAAAATTATCTTTTTTTTTCGCTGTGGAACAGCAGACAGGCTGACGGCCTACTTAATAGCAAGCAGTTATTATAGCCTATGGATGTTTGCGCCAGAAGCACCGCCAATTTGCTGCCATCCGGGTACGGGGACTGAAACCTGGGTTACTTATGGTTACTAACACAAGGTTTTTATAGCGGCATATTTAAGACCAAAGGATGGCTGCCATCCAGACGGGCTTGTAGCCTTACCAACTACCTAGGATTGTTTTGTCGCCTTCTACGACAGGCCACCGCCGGCCGCAGGGGTCACTATTCTGACTTCGCCCCTGCTCGGAGAAGATCTATCAATACTAATTATCGTCACAGAAAAATGTGCCAGAGAATGTTAAGGGTTGTCTTTAACAGACTTGAGATTTCGAGCCTAGAATTACGCAATTTTACTGATTTTCACACGAAAATCAGTGAAATTTGAAACTCCAAATTTGCAAATCATAATAAACAGTAAACAGGCTGTCGCGAAGGTTTAATGTAAACATACACGCGTGCAAACGGGATTTATAATCGAAGGCGGATTAGCTTACTGTATGTATGGTACAAATAATAAGAGGCTCCTGCCTCTAGTTATAAAACATATTTGTGGAGTTAAGAGTAAAAGACGCGCTCACTGTTGTGAAAATGATTGGATTTATTTCATCCTATCGTGTTTTACTTGTTGCAAATATTTCTAAAAATCACAAAGAAATAAATCGCATAATGAATAGTATATTTTCATATTGTGTTATTGACTTTTAACGTAGCTTTCATAATTTTGTATGTAATAATTTAATTTCAAGAACATAAAATTAATCAATAATATAGGAGTAGTATAATAGTTAAGAAATCGGACTTATAAAAGATATAAAAGAAGATATAAATTTTTGCAGCTGACTTAAATAAGTTATCGGTGTTTAATCACAATTATTAAATAATTGTATAACAAACTACAATAGATAAATCAATCTTTCAAAGTATACTTTTCTGTACTAGGTAAAACGTGGTATCGGAGGACTTTTTTTACAATAATACTCGATCAAGTGATGGAAACGTAAGCCTAGATAAAATATTTACATATATATTTATATATAAATACCTGCGTCAAAATAAAATTCACTTACGACTGTTCAAGTCCACTTAAGAAAACATCGAACCTGTCATGTCATCAATTACGTGCAGATTAATCGCTGTAATCATACACCTTGGCCCACACACCCTCTTAATTGGGGCGGTGTGAACTACCATCGTAACTAATCGAATTAATTCAAGTACGAAACAAGAACACCGTTCTTGGAGGTGTATTGATATTACTCGCATGTGGGAATCTTTGACGATTCAATTTGTGTGCTAATTGTATATTCGATTCTGTTGTTCATTAAAATAAATTTTAAGTTATATCTGTACAAACATATTAAATTTTAAAATGGTGATTTTTTTGGTGAAAACTTTTTTATACCGTTCTCTTGTACTTAGATCTGTCTGGATGTTTATGTATGTATACAAGTATGTGTAAATTTATACTTTAATTTGCAAGTATATGGCAATGTGCGAATTATAACAGTATACCTTGTAAGTTTATTATAGTGTTATATTTATATCGCATTTCGACTTCTTTTTAGCAAGTTAGTCAAATATAAAACTTCTATAAAGTATTCGGCAGATGTATAAACAAGATAACGTTGAATCAACTTCGAGTTTTAGATTAGTTAATAAAGAAAAATAAAAAAAGTCTGCATTAAATAGTCACAAATTCCAAATATTTAACAAATTAGATAGTTTTTGTGAATTTTATAGAACATACAAGCTTACCAATGTATTATCATATGTATATGAAGTTAGCAACACATACCTGAAACAAACAATAATAAATTTTAAGTTTAATTATTAAGGTACTTATTAATATAAAGGAAAACGAAAGAATCCGGATTAAATTTTACATGTCATTTGTAGGGTTTTGTGCCATTGTAACTTTTGGACTTACTACTACTACTAAAATCGAGAGTTTGTTTTCACAGTTACATCTTTTGACGAACATTTTGGTAAGAATCGGTAGTAGTTGACGATTAATAAGTAATCCTAATTTAAGTTGAAATAAACATTTTTGATGTGATTTCTTACTAAGTAGTCTTTGAAAGGAAACGTTGCCACCAAAATTTCATAATGAGATCTCGTGTATAAATACCACACGGTTGTTGTTTTGTTTAAGCGTTTATTTTATATGTTTCATGTACAGGAAGGAAGGTTTAGATGATGGTGATGATTATTATTTAAGTTATTATTTATTTTAGCGCATTCAAAAAACAATATGAGAGTAAAATTTTTACAATACACTCGCACACCGACAGCTAAAAAGGGAGACGATGAAGTTAGCTGATAACTGTATTTCAAGTTTCAGTGAAAACTTGTAACTATATTCAAAGTAATTTCACAAATATTCATAAATATACATGTGTGTATTTGTTTTTAAATTATTTATGGTGGTAAATGGTAGGCCATTGTAAAAAAATTATGATAAAAGCGACTTTTACCTTAAAAAAAATCTTTTATATGTATTTATACATTAGATATTAATTTTCGGTATGTGTTTTTATTATTTTATTAATTGATCTTTCCTTATAGAAACAAAAGGTTGTGGTATACGGGTGAAGAATCCGTTGTGCCAAAGAAGTATAACTTCTTACGTGTGTATTTTTTTTTTATAAATATTTATTGAACAAGTACCGACTAAAAGGAATGTTTTCTAAATGTAGTTTAAATGGCAATGTTGTCTGTCTATGTCAGGGTTAGCGTGCGGCTGCCACTTGCCACTTCAATTTAGATAAATTTAGAGACCGGAAGAGAAGAGTTGCTTGCTTGCAATCCCACAGTATTTTTAGGAATTCATTCTATAGTTTAGTAATATCCTGGAACGATTGTATGGCTATTAAATCAAAGGAAAAAGGCATGAGGATTGTACCAGCTTTATATGGAGTTTGAGCATCCATATAGCTAGGCAAGGAAGCCCCAGAACATACAACCTATCATACTGGAAATGGGTAAAGCCGGAGATCAAATAAAATTATTATAATAAAAGTGTAGATTGGCAGCAATTAAACGCCTAAGTAGTTCGATATATTTGGGTGAGAAACATATTTATTTAAATAATTAAAGCATTAAAATTTTTAACTTGTAGATGACAATGTACGTCAAATCTGACGAGTAATATTTATCTTGTCATAATATCGAAAAGCATTTGGTAAAACCTTTTTGTAAAATATAATTAACATGCATTAATGTTACACTACAAAAGCATTATGTATAATAAAAGTAATATAAGTAAAGGTTGGTCCAAGACGTTGCATCGTATATGCACTAGTCAGAATTTGAGTGAGAATACTGACCCCTGCAGCCGGTGCTGGCCTGTGGTAAGAGGCGACAGAACAACCCTAGCTAGGTGGTAGAACTCTAGGCCCAGAAGGCAACCACCATAATCTGGCACTATTAAACCAGGTTCCAATTCAATCCAACGTTTAAATATGGCAGTGCGTTGACAATACTTCTGGTAGTATAAACGTACCTATAGGCGACGGTGACGACCTACTATCGAGTAGGCTGTTTCCCTGTATGCCAACCTCAGCAATAAAAAAAACAATGATCTCCTATCGGAAGTCAGATAGATAGCCATTATAATCACACATAGTAGATTACTCTTTATTATCCACCGAAATGAATTTACAAAATAATGACTAACAGTTAATCTTGTAACTATGCTACCGGCACGCTATGATGACCGTTTTGACGCTTGTCTACTCCACGAAGTTTCGTATTAATTAGTAATTACATTTGAAGGAGCAAATTGCTGTTCTTAATTGTCAATAACTGCACGTCGCTATTGACAATAAAAAACAGCAATGTTCTCCTTCAAATGTAATTACTAATTAATACAAAACTTCATGAGTGGACAAACGTCAAAACGGCCATCATAGCGTGCCGGTATAGTAGAAGTATACAATAGGCGGTATTATAACGATAATAAAAAAACGGTCTCTATTAGACAACCTAAGGTCGGATTACATTTAAGAGTTTGGTGATAAATAGAGATTTTTAAATATCATAATATTATCTTCCTAAAGTACTATTTTTATTGTCTTTTTTTATTGCTGTAGGACAGCAGACAGGCTGACGGCCCGCTTAAGATTTAGCAGTAACCGCCTATGGGTGGCAACACCAGTGGCATCACGAACACGCTACTGTCTCATAAGGGTACAGGAACTTAGGTCACTAATGCCGGAACACAACACAAGGTTATTATGGCGGCATACTTAAGACTAAAAGTGGTCGCCACCCAAACGGGCTTGAGGCCCTGCCACGGAGCTAGGATGGGTTGTTTTGTCGCCTTTTACGACAGGCCGACCCCAGCCACAGAGTTCTCCGTCCCTACGCGGATAAAGTCTTGAATTTTCTTATTAGCCTTGTATAAAACCCTGTAATCCGGCTCTCTCCCGAAGGACGCAATAAACAATGGCACGGATATCGCGTGATTGCTTGAGATTCGAGGCTTATACCTAGTCAGGTCATAAATTCTGTCACATGTTTAATGTAAAATAATTGTAACAAGTTTATTAATTATGTAACCATTCATATACCAAAATGAACTTAACAAAACATAGATTATTATGACATTAAAGTTTATTCAAAATGACCTCCGTGATTTTGAATACAAGCCTTCAATCTGCGCGGCCAGTTGTCTATCGCAGCACGAACGAGGTCCATGTCAATATCGGCGGCTGCCTTAATCAAGGATGTCTTGAGTGACTCCAAATTGGGATGAGGCTTTGAACACGCCTTTTCCTCCAAGTGTTGCCATATCTTGTAATCTAACGGATTCAAATCTGGACTGGAGGAGGGCCAGTCTTCGTGCCGGATGAAGTCGATTTCACGCGCCGCCAGCCAGTCTTGTGTGCTCTTCGCTCTATGAGCTGGCGCCGAATCTTGTTGGAATACCCAGTGCCTGTTATTGAACATGGTATGAGAAACAGGTTCCATAAGGTTCGTCAGGACTGTATTTTGATACACAACAGCATTCGTTTTTACACCTTTCTCACAAAAATGTACCTCTGTTAAGCCCCAATAAGAAACTCCCAACCATACCATGAGCGAGGATGGAAAATGACCTCGTTGGACACGCGGAATACGGTTGCTCGCTTCTTCACTACTGTGTGCGTACACCTTATCATTTTGTTTGTTGTAGCTCTCTTCTACGGTAAACATTTTTTCATCCGAAAAAAGAATTTCCCGATATTTTTTTCCCGCGTACCGCTTCAACAAAGCGCGGCATCTCTTCAGTCTCAGGTCCATTAGACGAGCATTCAAACGATGTCCTGTTTTTCTTCGATATGCCCGAAGCCCTAAGTCTTCATTTAACACCCTTTTCACCGTGGTTCTGCTTAACCCCATCTGAAGGGCCAACAGTTTCTGCTTACGTTTGGGATTTCTTTGAATTCGTGCCTTCACAGCTTTTATCACTGCTGGAGTCCTAACAGACCGAGGGCGACCACTTCTTGACCTGTCATCTACACTAGAGTCTTCATTGTATCGTTTGATGGTACGATAAACGAATCTTTTGGTAATATTCAAATTTTTCAGTATGTTAAAAATTTGAATTGGCGCGTGACCGCAACGATGCAACGCAGTAACTGCAACACGGTCTTCTTTAAGCGTCCACTCCATATTTAAAAATGAGTAAAATTCTAAAAGTTATACATTTTTATTTTCATGAACAATTCGAAATTCGAATTCAATAAACTTTTTTGTGGCCAGCATTCTAAAAGAAAAGTTTTTACTGTGTGACAATACTTATGACCTGACTAGGTATGTGATAATTGTAACTGCGAGCTTTATTTTTCTACATTTAGGTTTTCCAGGAACAATATAAAATAATATTTCTCAGCACTTTAGGCAAGAAGAATACTTCCAATTTATCCTCGTCTTATGAAATGTCGTAAATAGATACATTTTGTTCAATGTTCGAAGTGTTGGAAATAAAAACCTGGTATACAGGAACTTAAGAGATAATGTACAATGGAACTGAGATTTGCCATAAAAACGATGATTTGTGACTATCGTTATCTGTATGCGATCATTGACTCAAAGGATAATAGATCATCAGAGTATCTCTGCATGAGTAGTCCAAGAGTCTACTGGCTCTCATTGGAGGGGAAGGAATTAGACGGCAAACATTTCCTATCAATTTGCTGAAATCAGTTTTTCCTTGTATAGGTCGGACGACATTCAGGACAACCTCCGTGGTGCAATAGATATCACACCTCGATACGCCTGTGGGGTATTACGGGTTCAATTGCCTTTCGAAGTCTGGGTAATGTAAGATATATATTTATTTCCAAAAGAAAGGTGTATGAGTAGTGTTTTACTTGTTCCCATAACCCAAACGTTGCTTACTTTGGGACAAGATGACCCTGTGTGAATCGTCCTTATTCGTATATTTATTATTATCGTATATTTATCCGTGCAGGGGCGGAGAAAGAATACTATCCTCTGCGGCCGGGGTCGGCCTGTCGTAAAAGGCGACTAAGCAACCCACCTTAGCTACGTTGTCTTAAGTATGCCGCCATAATAACCTTGTGTTGTGTTCCGGCATTAGTGACCTAAGTTCCTGTACCTTTATGGGACAGCAGCGTGTTCACGATGCCACTGGTATTGTAAACATCCATAGGCGATGGTAACTGCTAAATTCTAAGCGGGCCGTTAGCCTGTCTGCTGTCCTACAGCATTAAAAAATATATATTATTATTTATCTTGTTAACGGCTTAACATACTTTGAGTTCTATTTAAAAACGACATTAATAAACAAAATAGAATCGATATAAAACCACATGAGAATGTGATCTAATTTAATATGTACGAACAATTTAGTTATGGATACAAAAAAAAAAGAAAATCAATAGTTTCCAGTGTGGTCGTAACTAAACTGGTAAAATCTCGTACGAAATTCAACCACCCTGTATTCTAAGGATAGAGTTGATAATGGAATGGTTCGTGGGTGTTCCCGAATAGAATTTTATGCAAATTCCATACAGAAATATCTGATATGAGAATTTATTGTCGCTCTGGAGGCATCCCGTTCACATTTTTTATTTGTTATTTTTTTACAAAAGCATTTTCAGTGGTAAAGGTAATGCTATTCTTATTCAATGGAAATTCGATTTGAAACATAATGCACTGAGAGTATATTTTTGAATAGGGATTTGTACAATGAAATAAATAATAATTTTAAAGGGCATATTAGTACCCATTGCGAACCCACAGAGTTGTTATAATGCTTTATTGATAATACAATAAAGTAGAAAATCCAAATGTATCTTAAAATCTGGAAAGATTAAAGTTTTAATTATGGAAACTTTTTCTAAACTTACCCGAAATTAAATACTTAAAAACAACGTTTGTTTCTTTTTTTGATAATGTTAGAGTAACAACTCATAATTCTGGACTCGGGCTTGCCCCTAGAGGGAATACCAGTGTACTCGCCATGGTTGACAAAGGTGGATTGCTGACTGCACATTAGGCGAGAACAACTGCCTAAGTGGTGCACGCCATCGTGAGAATCGAACCCACGATCTGTAAGTTGCGTCCGATTGTAATACTTGAATGTAAGTTAGTAGGTACCTCCTACCTAGAGAATGTTACAGCTGTATATTTTTGAACATTGAAAAATAGGTTATTTGATTAAATAATATTGTACACCCTAAGGGGTAAAACGTTGAAACACTACACGTACATAGTTCGGACAACAAAGTATCTTGTATTTTGACATGTAGTATTGGATAGTTCATTGACATCATTTTGTAACTTGTGACGTATTAATTTGTAATCTCTTTAAATATGTTAGGGCCATCAGCATATATAAAAAGTAGGGTATTTTTCAATCAGACAATAATTGAATCTGTAAAAACTTCAGTTACGTATATGAGATTAATAACAACATGAATGATCACCAAGGCAGATAATTCAAGTAAATAGCTAAAAATGTTGGCCTGACAACTCGGGTTATAGTTTTCTGAAATCTATTGATAGTAAGAATACAGCTATATATTTTAATAAACATATTTCTAACACATGTATATAACTAAAGCTCTCGGTAATAGAATCTGACCCTCTGTCATTATCCGGGAAATGTAAATAATGGGACACGAGACACGGAAGCTTGTTATCTTCAGGCACGGGTATTTGGGTCTCAGTGACGTGTGATGACAAATCGGAAGCGTTAATAGACTCCTAAATGACTAATATTAATTAAATCTGAAGAAACGTAATGCTTTCGCTCCGTTCAAGGACGTTCACCTCTGCGGCCGGGATGGGCCTGTCATAAAAGGTGACAAAAAATCTAGCTAAGAGCTAGGGTTCTAAGGATTTCTGGAAGGCAACCTCTCCTGGTCACTTAATACATACATACATATAATCACGCCTCTTTCCCGTAGGGCTAGGCAGAGACCACTTCTTTCCACTTGCTACGATCCTTACATACTTGTTTCGCTTCGTCCACTTTCATTATTCCCTTCATACATGCCCTTCGGTTTAGGGTACTCTTGACCTGGCCTTTTTTCAAGACGTCCCTGATTTGGTCTCGAAACGTCCGCCTAGGTCTACCCCTTCCAACACTTCCATTCACACTCGCCTTATACACTTTTTTCGTCAATCGTTCTTCATTCATTCTCTCGACATGGCCAAACCATCTCAGCATACCTTTCTCAATTTTTGTCACTACATCTTCTTTCAGACCTTTTTCCTTATCTCACTATTTCTTATCCTGTCACTGAGTTTAACTCCTATCATACTTCTTAACGCTCTCATCTCAACTGCATTTATTCTGCTTTCATGTTTCTTCTGCCATACCCAACTTTCACTTCCGTACATGATTATCGGAACCAACACCCCCTCATGCACAGCCCGACGAACCTTGTTAGACACCTTCCGACTGTTCATAAAGGAGTGCAAAGCTCCATTCACCATGTTTCCTGCATTCACTCTTCTTTCAATATCACTCTCATATACTCAATATACCACTATAATATAAGAATAGGCTATAATAAGCTTGTGTCGTGTTCCGGCATAAGTGACCCCGGTTCCCCCTACGGGGAAGGTAGTGTGTTATCGATTCCTTTTAGCACCGAAAGCATCCATAGGCAACGGTACTATTACGTAAGCACAGTTTTTCTGCTGTTCCACAGCAATAAAAATGCCGTACTAAGTGCCAACCAGAGCCACACCAGCGACACTTACACCTACAATTTATTTCACATGCCACAGACATGAAAGTTGCCGCAAAGCAGGAGTTCCTAACGGTGCCCTCCCGCATCACTCCACACATCCACAACAACATGTTCATCCATGCAGTTTCTCCTTGCTGCTCTAGTACTGGTCTGGTTTCTCAGCCATATATAAGGACCGGCATAATAATGGCTTTATAGACCTGTCCCTTCAACTTAACCGGCATCTTGGGGTAATAAACGATACAAGTCACCACACACTTCACAAAGGAAGAATTGGAATATAATTAAATGGTGAATCCATCATAATAACATAGGTCTTTGCTATACACCTCGACTCAATGACGTAATTCAATCCGCAACTATTCAATATAAATCAGTTTCGTTGATATTAATCAAATTGTAAGACAGTGGGACGTTCATGGGATTCCAAGACGCCGTCGCACCGATCATTCCTGGTGACAATGATATATGGGGCACCGAGCATCACACACATATGAAAGTTATAATTGAAAACGTGTTTACGCCTAAATAAAGGATACTTCCATCCTTTATCAGTTGGACCATTTTACTTCTTATACGTTTATTTTTTTAATTTAAAGTGCTCATAGTTAACTTAATGAACTTAATGAAATATAAAAGATAGATCTAAAATTCTTTTATCTAAAATCTGATCTAAAATTCAATTAATTATATTTAATTACGTTACGACCTCAGTGGCGTAGCGGCAAACGAACTTCGGTACGCTTGCGGAGGTCACGTGTTCAATTCCCGTCTCGCGTCTGAGTGTTTATGTATAACATGTATTTATTTACAAAAGAAAAGTATATATATATATATATATATATATATATATATATATATATATATATATATATATATATATATATATATATATATATATATGAGTTGTCTAATACCCATAATACAAGTGCTCTGCTACTTACTTTGGGACTAGCAATTCACACTCCTTCATCTAGATGAAGGAGTGTGAATTGCTCCGAAATATTTATAGTTATTTATTTAATTAATTAATTATTAAAATCAAGAAAATATATTTTAAAGAGAAATCTAAACAATACTTCAATATTTTAACTGTAGAAATCCAATAAAAAAATGATACTCAAGGAAAACATTTTTAATAAAAAATACAAACTAAAATGAAGCACGCTGTACTATATATACTAGGGCTGCTCTAAACCGGTTACTAGCGGCGCGAAGAATATGTACGGCAAGCGCACATACCCTACTTAGTTCCAAGATTATTAAACGATTTATCAAGAAATATAAGATATAATATAACCCAAAAAATATTAAAACCTCACTTAAAAATACTTTTTAGAGAATTTGTAACCTAATTTTAATTATTCATTTGAACGTGCGTAGACTTAAGTTTCGATGGCATTGTACAAACCTTAGTGGTTTTTTGTGCTATTTTTATTAAGTCGATGTAATAACTGTGAATTTGATAAATAAATAAAATAAAATAAATAAATAAACAATAATTTAATCACATTTAATTACTAAAATGTACTTCAATGTTAAATTTTTACAGAATGTGGTACACCTATATGCCATATATCTTTATCTAACAAAATTTAGTAACTTAACCCTAGTAACCTTTAAATATATAATCTTAACAACAATAAAAACTTTCAAAAATACACATTTTTCTCGGCAAAACAACATGGCGGCGAACACTGAAAAAACTTTTTATAAACATTTTGAACGAGCCGTTATCAACCAACATTTCATATATATAATATTTGCAAAAGTGAAAATTGAGTAGGTTGCACGTTTCAAAATATTGAGTGATTTAATGATCCATTAATAATTCAGTGAAGCCCATAAGATACCCGCTATAAGGGCAATAAAAGCCTTCTAAGGGATTATTATTGGCACCCCAAACTAAGCAGGGGTGGGAAATATAAACGGTCGTAAACCCTGGTCTGTGCCTAGAATATGCCCGCAGGTCGCTTCTCGTAAAGGTCTATCATAAAACTGCAGATTCAATACGGTCTTAGACTATCAACTATAGTTACTATTGACCGTTGATTTGTTCAGTTACATACACATCAAGATACAGCTAATTTTAAGAAGAGATATACTATAATACAGTTATTAATTTAAAATAGTTATAATAGTTATCCGTGCAGGGGTGGAGAAAGAATACTGACCTCTGTGGCCGGGGTCGGCCTGTCGTAAAAGCCAACAAAACAACCCACCCTAGCTACGTGGTAGGGCCTCAAGCCTGTCTGGATGGCGACCACCTTCGGTCTTAAGTATGCCGCCATAATAACCTTGTGTTGTGTGACCGGCATTAGTGACCAAAGTTCCTGTACTCTTATGGGACAGCAGCGTGTTCGCGATGCCACTGGCGTTGCAAACACCCATAGGCGACAGTAACTGCTAAATTCTAAGCGGGCCGTCAGCCTGTCTACTGTTTTACAGCAATAAAAAATAATTGTTGATAGTTAATTAAAATTTCGCTTCAATGCATTGCTTTAGTTTTCTTCAATTGAAGAAAATAAACATTTAATATAAAGCCATAGGCAAGTAGTTTATTTTTTCTTTGAATAGCTCGATATCTGTCGGCTACACTAAAAATACTATTTGTTTTTCCATTTTTTTCGTGAGATCACAAGGTTTAAAAGAGATATTTAAAGTCAAAGATAGCTTAACTGAGCGTTAGTTATAAGTACTAAAATTAAGTTAGCAACTAAAACGTATTTTAAATATGTGTTGACTGACGCTCCATGGTCTAATTTGAACTAAGACCCTTTTCACGTACTCTTGTTGAAAATAAATAGATTGAGATTACTAGAGTGCGTAGTCCTCTATCAAGAGGAAACAGCTATCTGTTTCCTCTTGACCCCCCAAACCAAGCAGTAGACTTTGCCGTTATTAATGTTTATTTATATTATAAACTCTACTAGGTCATGATATTGCACATCATTATATATCTAAACTTCATAGAAATAAGGCTTAAAATAAGTCATCTAAACTTTAAATAGAATGCGGTGAATAGAAAACTAAATATGGCGACACGTGTGTTCTTAATTCTATCATTATGTCGTATTCTATTAATAAAGATTAGCATTTCAAAGCGGCTTCAACACGTTTAATTATCACGAGGAATATTGGGGCAAGGGCCTCGGGGCCCAGCACACTTTGCATAAAGCATTCTGCCATAAATATATAAATTGCAATACTTTGCCTTTGGTAAGTTCGACGGGGAAGCCAATAGGCGGATTCAGCTAGGGCGTTTTCAGCAAGTTTCGTCAGGTCTTTTCGTCGACCATCCCTCAGTGCTTGAATATAAAAGTTTTCGAGCTGTACGTACTACCAGTATTATTGACCTACGGAACCATGAAGTGGACGCTGACGGAGAACCTGATTCACAAATTTCAAGTCACTCAGCGGGCAATGGAGCGAACTTAGGCTTTTTTCTTCTGGACAAAATGAGCCGAAATGTGGAAATTCGTAAGAGAACCAAACTAACCGATATAGGTCAAAAATATGCAAGTTTGTCGTAGGAGCGATGGGCGTTGGAGCAAACGAGTCCTGGAGTGGAGTCCGCGTCTCGACAAACATAGTGTAGGACGTCCCCAGCCCGATAGCCTTCGTCCAGACAACGAACGGCTGGCGACGAGCCTTTGGTATAGGCACATTTACCAACAACTAGCTACAAAAGCCACCGTCACTCTGCACCGACGACGGGTAGACATACTTGGTTGACTTCATAAAGATACTAGACCAGCAATGCTAATATTTTTTCTTAAAGCAAAAAAGAAAAGTAGAAAACTGCCTTTGTTAATGTCAGTATAATAACTTTGGAAGAGAACGAAACCTCTATGGCACAGCAGATGACATGATGAAACGAAGGACTAGATAAACGTCTCCACTACTTAAATTAGTTTATATTGTATTGTATTTATTTATGAAATTATTAACAGTCTCAGAGATACGATACAAGGTGTCATATTGCCTGACTGGGATTCGAACCGTATACCGCAGTCACATTACACTTTGTTACTTCCAGGCACGCCCTAGTATTTAATGTCGCCAACTATTTGAGGCCAACTATAACATTTGGTTTCTCCTATGAATTTTTAAGCCTTATTAATTTAAATAATAAAATATACGCGTCGAATTGAGAACCTCCTCCGTTTTTTTCGTCGGTTAAAAATCGATCGCATGCAGGATTATTGTATTACATTCAAATATATAAATATCCATCAATATACATAATAATAAAATACATAACACATGAAACAATAACAATTTATGTAATTAATTATTTTTATTAAAATATAAAATAACAAATATATAACTTACACAAATACATTCATAATTACATAAATATATAACATAAATAAATAAATTTTCAGTAAAAATCATAATTCAAAATACGATTACCTCTTAAATTTATAAAAATTATAATCACTTTTATTTATTTTAAGCATAATCTTAATTGTATATTAAATTTATTAAATAATTATTATTACTGCTATGGGAAATAATTTAGGTAAATATAAAAGAATAAATGTATTTTAAGTGAAAGATGCGAATATTTTGAAAACAGGGTTTGATAGCCTAATTACCCCATGAAACCTTATAAATTCGATTAATATAGGAAGAAAAACGTTGCCAATTATTTTTATTAATATGGAATTTAAAAGTTTATTAATATATTCTTTAAGTTGACTTCGTAAATATATATCTTTGGAGCTCGTGAATGGGCTATAAACTCGTCCCAATATGGCATCATTACTGTCCGTAATAGGTTAAAAGTATTTCTCGCAATCCGTTATTCGAGTCCCGTACAGTACAGTGTGGGAATCGTCCAACATGCGCGTACGCATCCACTTCACAAGACACCGACTAGAATTGTTGACTATCAATTGCTGTTGACACATAATAACATCCCATAAATGTCCCACTGTTGGAATCGACCTCCCCTTAAGGGGACGTAGCCACGCTAGTTTGTACCGGCGATCTCGGTAAGTAAGTTTCCCCACTGCGTTATTTTTCGCCATCAGTACATGGCAATTATCAGTACATTAGGAGAAAACCTGCCTAAGCAGTGCATGCCATCGCGGGATTCGAACCTGGACTTCTAGATTGGTTTTCGAGTTTAATATCACTGAATTGTATTTAGTACCTATTGAATCTTGGAATACGATGACTTAATGATAGAATTTTAATCCATACTAATACTATAC
The DNA here is from genome assembly GCA_963693495.1 of Malacosoma neustria. Taxonomy (NCBI): domain Eukaryota; kingdom Metazoa; phylum Arthropoda; class Insecta; order Lepidoptera; family Lasiocampidae; genus Malacosoma; species Malacosoma neustria. Next base: position 15,997,134 of record OY856390.1, read on the forward strand.
ATCTGAACGTAACTCTGTTTGTTACATTTTCACGCGTCAACCTAATTCTGATGAATTTCGGTAAAGAAATAGATAAGAACTTGGAAAAGGATATAGGTCACTTTTTGTCGTGAAAATCTATATGACAGAACAACGTTTGCTTTGTCAGTTAGTTGCTTAATAAATTCAGGGACATTAAAAGTTAGGAGAACTTATCATGATTGTCATAAGTCTAACAATGACTTCTGCAGTTCAAAAATAGACACATATGCTATATTGCACTTTTCATTCTCCAAGCGTTTCATCGTCATTGCACCCAAATATTAAGATTTTGACGACCCGTAGGCTCTGCATATCTTTTTTTATTAAATTTATTTATTTTATTATTATATTATTGTCTAATGCATATTTTGCACGAGTGCACCCGGCGGACAAATACAGCTCGAGAAATGTACACCCGGCGAGACAAGTTTCGATTTCTATTAATATATAGTGCTTACGGATCAATTTAACTGTAGATAATGCCCGCGGAGATTGCAGGTTCGATTCTCGTTTCAAGTCGAATATTTATGTATATTTATTGACAAAATAAAAGTATATCATTACTCTAGTATCCATGACATAACTTCTGCTTACTTTGGTAGTATCTAATGTCTGTTTGCCATCTACTGTGTGAATTGTCACAAGTATAATATATGTTAATTTAATATATATTATATGTTTGCTTATTTATTATAAATAATAATAATATTATTATATATAATATTCTCATGGAGCCAGATCTTGTTAAGGTAAAAACGTTTGTACGCCTCTTTGCGTTGGTGAGTTTTCTTTGTTAGAGTTTTTATGTTTAGTTCTAGTAATATGAGAATAAAAAATGAATTGTAATTGAAAATTAAGAACATTTCGGGATTTAAATATTGTCGCACTCTGCTAATATAATTATTATACAAATCATTATTATTATATAGAGAAAAGTCGTTTTTATTGCTTCTTTTTTTCTTTTCTTTTCTGAGTAAATAGCTGAAATCATCCAATTGTCACTATTCATAAGGTCCTTGGATAGAGACTAGAGTGTTATGTAAATGTATCTCCTCGTAGCTGGACCAAAGGATAAACTAGTTAAGGGCTCCATTAAACAAACATAGAAGTGGGCCCTCAAAGGGTACAAACAAACATCTTAAGTGGCGGGCCCTTATGGACGATCACTTTAGTACTGTTAGCTTTTAATTTGCGTCTAACATATGGCTTGTTTTACTTTTTGTTACCAAAGCGGATCTTTGTTGTTAATAATAATAATATTTTTTTTTATTATTTAAATAATTCACACAGCGCACCTAGTTCCAAACTAAGTAGCGTAGCACTAGTGTTATATGTACTAGACAACTGATATCCTACTTATATACTTTAATTTTTTTGTAAATAAATACATATTATACACAAACACCCAGACGCGAGACGAAAATCGAACCCGTGACCTCCGCAAGCGTACCGAAGTGCGTTTCCGTTACGCCACAGAGGTCGTCAAGTACTAGTACTAGTTACTTATTATTCTATAAAAATATTAAATTAATTAATATGCAATTCACACAGCGTCATCTACTGCCGAAAAAGCAGTAGAGTGCGCATCTTACAGGAATGTATACTGAACTTGATTGTGATACACTAGACAGCTGATATATGTATTACTACTTATAATATTTTGGAAGTAAATAATATAATAGTAGTAATATATTGGGACAATTCACACAACGCCATCTAGTCCCAAATTAAGTAGCATAGCACTTGTGTTATGGGTACTAGACAACTAATATACTACACATATACTTTTTTGTAAATAAATATTATACCTAAACAATACCCAGACGCGGGACGGAAATAGAACACATGCTTTTCACAGGTGTTTCGACATGCTAAAGCCGTTGTGGCACGGAGGTCGTCTTTAGTATTTATTTTTCTTTAGTGGCTTTTATTACAAGTGTTACATCCTGGTTGAACTTAAAGCTTTCATTTGGGTCCTAGAGGTCTATTGTCGCAAGACTCAAATTCTGCGTAGTTTGACATTTCATAAATCATTCTTTTTCTATGCAACGATGGTGTTAATTATATTTATCGCAATCGATTTAGCGCAAATATTTGTTAGTATCGTGTTAATCGTATTTAAGCGAACGCATTGCGGCCTCTCCTCGCCAACCAAGATGCCATGACGCTTCCAGTTCCGAAGCAGCAATAGAGGAAGCGTACAGCGCGTGACCCCAAAGAAATCAAAATGTTGTCCAAAACTTTAATGAGGAGCCTCGATATGAATGAAAATTGACACTCAAAATATATGTACATGTTACTCAACATTTACATCGTCATCAGTTCAAGGCTTCGCTATAACATTGTGCGATAGCTAATTGTGCTAATTGGCCTACATTTAGCAGCTTCAGTCGAGATTTATCATCTAACTCTATTCGCATAGCAAAATTAATTTTCCTTTTTATAACATTACTTACAATTTTAGTAATCAAAATTGTAAGTACTTAATGATGATTCACTACATACACGTACATTTGTAGAACCTGATTCTACGTAGGTCGGATCTTAAAGTATTCACGTAGGTAGGATCTCAATAGAATCACGTAGGTAGGATCTCGATAGTATCACGTAAGTAGGATCTCAATAATGCTCACGTAAGTAGGATCTCAGTAGTAATTACATAGGTAGGGTCTCAGTAGTATTTACATAAGTAGGATCTTACGAGAGTCTAAATAGGTAGGGTGATTCTGAAGGTAAGCCTTCTGATTTACTACATATAATATGGAAAAAATTAATGGATAAAAAAATCCAAATTTTTAGCGATTTTTGGATCTTCGTTAAAATGGTCCAGAAAATAACAAATAAATTTTTTTAACATTTAATTTTTCCGAATCCGTGACCTTCGCGAGCGTACTGAAGTGCGTTAGCTGCTACGCCACGGGGGCCGTCAATAAGACAATATTGTAAGATATATATGTATAATATGTATTCATTTACAAAAAAATATATATGTTGTTTATCAGTTGACTAGTACCCAAAACATAAGTGCTATGCTATTTACTTTGGGACTAGATGGCGCTGTATGAACTGTCCCAGGATATTTATTTCTTTATTTATTTATTCAAAACAAAAAAAAATTTACGGTCCAAATGAACTTGATTGAGAAGTTTAATATATTACTAATAAAACAAGTATTATTTATGTACAACAATCATTACTCGTAAATGACTCGAACGAATGGTGAAGTGATAAATACAAGTTATAATATTCGTTAATGATTATTTTATGAGCTCAGAAACGTTTACTACTTAAGCGAATAAGGCAACATTATTTATTGGTTAATAGCTTCTTTTGTTTCTAATTATTTACTACAGTTCATCTGTTATTATTTAATATAGTATTATTTTCATAATTACCTTTGATCTCAGAAAAAAGTAATGCAAAATAGTGAGATGTTTAAATGTTATTTAATTAAAATTTTGTTACAAACTTTTTATTAAATTTATTCGCTCTAATACGATGATATTTCTAAAATGTTTATATTATACTTGCTGAATATTTTTATTTATGGCGGTAGTTGTGTTAAATCTTGCTCTTCAACAATAAATATGAAATATAAGAAAGCTAATTATTTATATTTGAAAACTATGAACGGATAAATGTACGTAATATGCAGAACAATCTAAATAAACTGGCCAAATATACAAGTATGTAATTAACCAAGAAGCCCATACAATTTTTAATTTACAATTATCCCATTTACGCTTTCCACGGTTACACGGACAATGTGCGGCGCCATTAATGGCCACTTTACGGCTGTCCCGGCTCTATTACAGCGATTGTAACTCTACATTGTTTTAAAAGCAGGTCTTTGGTAGCGAGTCATTTTAATTCTACACAACTATTAACGGTATAGATTAAAAAACGTATAGTAAAAAATTGTTTAAAACTAACTGCTTATCTTTAGTGTAACAACAAAACATACCTAGTCAGGTCATAAGTATTGTCACACAGTAAAAACTTTTCTTTTAGAATACTGGCCACAAAAAAGTTTATTGAATTCGAATTTCGAATTGTTCATGAAAATAAAAATGTATAACTTTTAGAATTTTACTCATTTTTAAATATGGAGTGGACGCTTAAAGAAGACCGTGTTGTAGTTATTGCGTTGCATCGTTACAGTTACGCGCCAATTCAAATTTTTAACATACTGAAAAATTTGAATATAACCAAAAGATTCGTTTATCGTACCATCAAACAATACAATGAAGACTCTAGTGTAGATGACAGGTCAAGAAGTGGTCGCCCTCGGTCTGTTAGGACTCCAGCAGTGATAAAAGCTGTGAAGGCACGAATTCAAAGAAATCCCAAACGTAAGCAGAAACTGTTGGCCCTTCAGATGGGGTTAAGCAGAACCACGGTGAAAAGGGTGTTAAATGAAGACTTAGGGCTTCGGGCATATCGAAGAAAAACAGGACATCGTTTGAATGCTCGTCTAATGGACCTGAGACTGAAGAGATGCCGCGCTTTGTTGAAGCGGTACGCGGGAAAAAAATATCGGGAAATTCTTTTTTCGGATGAAAAAATGTTTACCGTAGAAGAGAGCTACAACAAAAAAAATGATAAGGTGTACGCACACAGTAGTGAAGAAGCGAGCAACCGTATTCCGCGTGTCCAACGAGGTCATTTTCCATCCTCGCTCATGGTATGGTTGGGAGTTTCTTATTGGGGCTTAACAGAGGTACATTTTTGTGAGAAAGGTGTAAAAACGAATGCTGTTGTGTATCAAAATACAGTCCTGACGAACCTTGTGGAACCTGTTTCTCATACCATGTTCAATAACAGGCACTGGTTATTCCAACAAGATTCGGCGCCAGCTCATAGAGCGAAGAGCACACAAGACTGGCTGGCGGCGCGTGAAATCGACTTCATCCGGTACGAAGACTGGCCCTCCTCCAGTCCAGATTTGAATCCGTTAGATTACAAGATATGGCAACACTTGGAGGAAAAGGCGTGCTCAAAGCCTCATCCCAATTTGGAGTCACTCAAGACATCCTTGATTAAGGCAGCCGCCGATATTGACATGGACCTCGTTCGTGCTGCGATAGAGGACTGGCCGCGCAGATTGAAGGCTTGTATTCAAAATCACGGAGGTCATTTTGAATAAACTTTAATGTCATAAGAATCTATGTTTTGTTAAGTTCATTTTGGTATATGAATGGTTACATAATTAATGAACTTGTTACAATTATTTTACATTAAACATGTGACAGAATTTATGACCTGACTAGGTATATTTATTTATGTATTCTACAAATATAGATATTTAAATATGTTTATTTATTTATTTATTATATTTTATATGCATTATTAAATTTTATGTATATTATCTATTTATTATGTAAATAAAATGTAATTATTATTTATTGCCATACCTCCCTTCCACATTAATATAACACCTATAATGTTCTATAGCCCGGGTTGCCTGGAAGAGATCGTTCTGTAGCGATAAGGCCGCCCATTGTAAGTCAAGTACATATTGATTGTGTAAATAAGTTTCATTGTTTTTGTAATATTGGTTTACAATAAAGTATTATCTATCTATCTAACTATTAACGGTATATATCTGAATTGCTTTACCTAGTTTTACTTTAAACTATTTATAACTACTCGTACTATGATTGGTATACAATAATAGCCCATATCGCCCCACAGCTGGGTTCGGGCCTGCCCTAGGACAGTATACCCACCACGCTTGTCCAAGGTGGATCAGCAAGTTAAATATGCCGGTGATTTCGGTATGCAGGTTTCCTCGCGATGTATTATTTCACCGTCGATGTATGGTAACTATGCTATAATACGCACATTAGGTGATAAAAACTGCCTAAGCCGGGCATGCCACTTATGTAGGATTAGAATCCAAGACCTTCTAGATTATCTACTTTAATCTTGACTTGTGCCGAAAGGTACATGCAAGTTTAAGTGGCAGTGGACGGATCACATCTGTCGCTGGATGCATGAGTGACGGAGCAAGCGTCCTGAAGTGGCCTCGGACGACACCCAGTCCGATGAACTGAAGGTGGGCCATGATCAGGATGTGCGGCGCAAACTTAAAAAGGTCTATGTCACGTATCAGAACATGATTAGCTTGCGACTACCCCTCCTGCATCCTAATCTGGTGTGCAATCTGATTTTCAAAGCCGGAGGTACGTTGAAAAATAAAAAATCCTTCACGAATGAACCAATAATCATCGAATGACATGCATCGCATGTCAACCCACTGCGCACTTGTAGACCAACAAGTCGCATTAAAATAAATTCAATGAGACAGTATCAATGAAACGTACAGGATGTTGTCCCAAATGTCACTCAATTGATACAGGATGTTTGCATGTGCGTTGATAGACGGATGGAAGTATTTTACTATTTATGGTTAAATGATAGATGTGCGTAACATGGTTTAAGACACCATGATTGGTGAATTCGTAAGTCTCGTCGACCATGTTTCAGTGCTTTATGACAAAAGTCTTTGAGCATGTACCAGCGGTGATCTACGGGACCGAGACACGCGCACTAACGGCGGGGCTAGTCCCCAAATTTCAAGTCACTCAGCGGACTATATAAGGCGTTTCTCTTATTGAATAAATTCTGAACAAAGATATCCGTTACCACATAGCGTCGCAAAATATGCACGCTGAAGTGGCAGTGGTCATGGTTGTCGCAGGCCCGATGGGCGTTGGAGCAAACGAGCCCTAGAGTGGAAACCCCGTCTCAGCAAAGGTTGAGGACGCCTTCTACTCGATCGGCTGATGACCTGGCAAGTTTACCGGTCCAAGCTGGATAGGAAGAGCGTGATTTGTGGCGTAAGCTTCAATGGACAAGCGGCGACGACGGATTGATGTACCGCACCGTTGATTTGAAGAGATGCGGGTGCAAGTGGAATCGAATCTGTGGCTTTTAGTATTCATCTACAGTATAACACTGCGTGGCTGCCATGAATCCACTCTGCACTTGGACCTATCAATCTCACCCTTATATTTCACCTATTTACATTATTATTTCACCAGCAATAAAATGCTTATTTTGTTGTTTTAATCTTCCACCATAAACTTTATCTTAACGAGTTGAAGTTGAAATTTGTTTGTTTCATTTCAGATTTTAGTAACTGTACCATTCGAACTATTATAGACTTTATTGCTCCCTGTATAAAACTTGAAATTTAAAGTCGTCCTGTCAAGCCAACGAGTGCCACCGATAGTAAACTAGCCATGTATATTGTTTTGGAAGGGATTTTTTTGCTGTAAAGTGAACTGTACCACTATCAACCTTGAGTCGATTTTTTTGTATATATTGAGAGATTTAATAAAGCGCAACGCAGTTTATGCGATCGCATACCGCATAAACATAACACAACCAAGTTTATGTGATATGATGCGTTGTTTAATACAAAATATTCTATATTAATGTATTTTCCCACATTATAAAACAAATTCGCAACCATTTCCATAATTTAAAAAGAAATGGAGATGTAATAAAAATTAAGGAGGTCTTTTACATATTTATTTTCAATTGTATTATTGATTGAAAACATATGTACGTCTTTCTAAACATAATAATAAATAAATGTTTTTGAATTGAGAAACGATCCTAAAGGCTTATCATGAAACAAATAATTTATCTTTATGCATTCAAGGATGTCATAGGCTTTCTGAATTGTAATTTATTTTTGCAAATCATCAGTAAGTAAATAAAATTTATATTATTTACAAAATTTTTTCATAGCGAGGTTGGGGTAAATATATTATAAGTTACTAGCTGACCCGGCAAACGTTGTTCTGCCATATAAATAATAAAATGTCAAAAAATTAAAAAAAAAAATTTGGGGGTGGGTCACCCCTAACATTTAGGGGGATGAAAAATAGATGTTGGCCGATTCTCAGACCTACTCAATATGCTCACAAAATTTCATGAGAATCGGTCAAGCCGTTTCGGAGGAGTATGGCAACGAAAACTGTGACACGAGAATTTTATATATTAGATATTTTTTAGTCTTTAAATCTTTGGCGGTAGGATGCAAATATCCAAACAACTTGCATCAGGTGAAATCCTTTATATAATGTAGCCGTATTTTTTTTTATAAAATGAGGATTATAATTAAAAACAGACTCTTCTTAAGAGGGAAAATATAAAATATTTTCTGAGATACCTTTATGTATATTAAACACGAAAGAACAATTTTTAATAAATAAAAAGCCTGCAAATAAAAAAGCTTGATATAAAAAAAATATTACATATTATAAATATGAAAATAACTATTAAGATATTAATCAATTGACTTCTTATTTAGTAGATTATAAAAATTGCTTAAATAATAAAAGTAACATAATCTACGCGTGGGCAGGGCAACCTTGATTTGAACCCGGGCTAGTTTGTCTCGTTCCACAACAAAAACTCCGAACAATTGGGGTCAATGTACTCGCGAGCAAACCGTACTTATATAACTAATAAGGATTCTATTACCCAGATTTATATAGTACTTTTGAACTTTTTTTATAGCTGAGATCGGCTGACAGGCAAACGAACTACCCGATAGTGGGTGGTTAGCGTCGCTTATAGACATTTGCAACACTAGGGACATTGCCAACGCGCTGCCGGTCTCGAAAACTCACAATTTTTTTTTATTCAAATAATTTCCAAACTAGAACATTTCTTGAAAGTCAAAAATGTATAAATATCAAAAATCCCATAATCACATAGACCAATTAGCTTGTTACCCATATCCATAATATCGCACCGATTGGCACCATGATAGAACAGCGCAAATTGATTCCTAAACACCAATTTGGATTTCGTCGTAAGCACGCCACCATCGAACAGGTTCACAGGCTAATAACCGAAATTGACAAGGCCCTTGAAACTAAAAAGTATTGTGCAAGTGCTTTTTTAGACATATCACAAGCTTTTGATATGGTATAGCATGAGAGCCTGTTATTTAAAATAAAATCTCTACTTCCTACCTACGTGTACATAATTATAAAATCTTTTTTTTTGGCAAACAGACACTTCCTGGGCCAACACGGCGAAGCGCTCTCAAGTATCTGCCCTGTTAAAGTAGGAGTTCCACAACGCAGCATGCTGGGCCCGACGTTCTACCTTATCTACACATTTGATCTATCAACTTCAGAGAGTATCACCACCGGTACTTTTGCTGACGACGCCGCGATCTTAGCAGTTCACCCAGATCCAGTTGAGGCAGCGGAACTCTTACAGTGTGGGCTTAATGATATATCTACCTGGTTAAATGAATGGAGAATCAAGGCTAACGAAATTAAATATGTTAATGTTACCTTTACTTTACGGAGAGGCACTTGTCCACCCGTCAAACTTAATAACGTAGAAGTCCCTTAATCAGACCATGTCAGGTATTTAGGTTTACACCTTGATAAGCAACTCACTTGGCAAAAACATATTTTCACAAAAAGGAAACAATTGAGTTATATATACAATAATACAAACCTAGAACTACGAAAGCTGTGTTGGTTAATAGGTCGCCGGTCACGACTGTCGCTGAGTAGCAAGCTTTTGCTCTACAAAATGATCCTTAAAGCAATTTGGACATACGGTATACAACTCTGAGGGACATTTTCCCATTCCAATATCGAAAGCATACAAAGATTTCAAAGCAAAATCTTGAGGACGATAACCGGTGCTCCCTGGTTCGTCACAAATGAACAACTACATTACAACTTGAACATGACCACAGACAAACAGGATATTCTCTTCCATACAAACACCTACAAGGAAATAATTAAATACCATCCGAATATTCTAGCCAATGTCTTGATGGAAGACAGCAATATAATTCGCAGATTGAAACGAAATATGCTCCAAGACACACTTAAATTGCAACAGTGAAGTAAAGATACGACACAGGTCGTCTACAGAGTATGCCAATCAGAAACCCAACCAACCCACTGATAAATGTGCCTGTGGTGACAGATCGCTGTGTAACGGGAGACAAACAAAAAAAAGTATCAATGACTATTATTTATAATGAAGCTAAAGTTGTCATCGCTTCAAAACGTGTTTGAATGTTCTAAGAAGAAGAAGCGGCAAGAAAATTCCCAGCTGGAACCTGAAAGAACCTCACTTACTAGTGCCGGAACACAAAAGAAAGGCATTATGGCGGCATGCTTTAAAACCACGCGAAAATCTAAAATTTTCATCTTCAATTATTTATATATCCTGGGGCCTGATTATTGCGAGATAAAAGTTTAGATTATTAATGATTCAACACAGTAAACGGAATGTGTAAATGAAATCCTATTAATCGATTCATCTGCTGGCGTAAGCGTGGAGACGACTGCAAATGTGCAATTCCTTGCTATAAAATATTTTAATAAATTCAAATGGTATGTACCACATGTGATCTGTCGTCTCCCATCTACGTGAAACAATGTGATATGTGTTTTAATGGAGGAATTCTTTTATTAGGAACAGCAGACAGGCTTACTTCCGCCTATAGCATTTACTGCCGCCTATAAATGTTTGCGACGCTAGGGGCACCGCGAACACGCTCCTGTCCCATAGCAGTACAGGAACCTGGGTCACTAATGCAGAAACACAACACAAGGTTATTAGTCAAAGTATAAGGCCGCATACTTAAGACCAAGGGTGATTGCCATCCAGACGGGCTTGGGGCTCGGCCACGTGGATAGGAATGTTTTTTCGCCTTTTACCTGTGTGTGTATCCTTACTCTACTTACTTTTACGCCTTACTAATGTTATTTAAATTCTGGAAAAAAATGTAGTAAATTCAAAACTTCATACAATTATCATAATATATGACTTTATTCAATAAGATATTTTGATTTATATATAGTATAGTTTTATTTGGTAATCGTATATCAACAGCTTTGGAACACCCGAGTCTCAGTAGTTATGTTATACATATTTATTTAAAAAAAAGTATATTAGTATAACCGTTGTCTAGTATCTATTGCACAAGTGCATAGCTATTTACTTTGGGATTAGGTTTAGAATGATTTAGGATTAGGTCACATTGTATAATATTATTCTTGCTTCTAATTCATCCAAGTATTGACGGATTCAGATTCATTTATTTGTTCAAATCATTTCGTACTAATATTTTTCAAATAAATATAATCAATAATCATTCATGAGTAAAAAAATTAAAATTATATAAAAATGTCCAGTCACATTACCAACAAATACAAATAATAATAATCAAATAAAACAATCATCCATTAAATACAATATTATGGTATACAGTAATAAAGAAAACATATTCCCACCACGCTTGTCCAAGGCGGACTGGTGGATTACACCATAGATCTTAGTGTATGATGTCCTTCATCGACAGCACTTGGCTACATAGAAGTGGACTTCTATTCCATTGTTGCTCTACCCCTATGATGGCATGAACCACGATGCAACCATGAGCGAAGATGGGACATCAAGTGTGATGTCACTATAACTAGTGCCACGAACATATATACATATAGGTATATTTTTACCTACAAGGTTCAGTCAACACGTGGCCATATTTTTTATATACGCACTGTCATCTCAAAGTTGCAAACTAAGTTCAATAACGGGGTAAACACCAGAAGCCGTTCTGTACTGTTTTCTACAAAAATAATTTGTTTTGTACTTAAAACAAGAACTAAATCCGGATGTTAAATGGATTATAATTTTATATTATACTAGCTCGGGTCAGCAAACGTTGTTCTGCCATATAAATAAAAAAACAATAAAAGTAGCCTATTGCTTTCTTCAAGGTTCACTCTATCTCTATACCAAAATTCATCAAAATTGGTTCAGCCATCGCGATTTTTTTATCGATCTTTTTAAGATGTACAATTCCGTAGTACATTAATTTGATCTATCTCGTAAGATTTAGCCAGCGTTTGCGCTTTAAGCGCACAAAAAAATATATTTGTTACGACATCACATTACAAACCTTTGAATTTTTGGGCTTTTTTGTTCTATAATATGTATGTATAATACATATAAACCTTCATCTTGAATCACTCTATCTATTACTAAAAACTGCATTAAAATCCGTGGAATAGTTTAAAGCAGGGGTGAGCAACCTTTTTAATCAATGGTCCAATTTAAATTTTTATTCTTTTTGTCGGGCCGCACTACATTTACTTACTCTTATTAAGAATTTACGAAACTTTATTTATAATAAATATTAGAATAAAAAAATTAAAACTAAAAAAAGTAAAGATTTCATATACAAATTTTAATGCACGATAAAAACAAACAAGAATAGAACATAAAAACGAATTTACTTGAAATTTTTAATGAGAAATTTGGCATTGTTTTTTTCGACACAAGCTGATCAATATCAGCTGGAATGGATGAGCTAGCTAGACGTACGCAGTTTTCTAACCATCCAACACTCAGTATTGATCGGTGGTCATTTTTGATTATTATAATTTCATGGTTGAAAATAATTATTCGCAAACATACGTACTTCCGAACAGAGACACCATTTGCTTTGCATTTTTCATCAAAAGCGAAAATATTTCAGGGCTCACATAAGATTTATAAGAATTTTCGATGGTTACTGAGAAAAATACATTTTTAAATCGGTATTATTCTTCATGTCAATCACTTCCATTTGAAAGTCTTCGGGAACTGTATCCACATCGATATTAAATGGTGAGGAAAACATTTTCATAGAAACCGCTGTCTTCTCAGCTTTGAACATTTGGAATCGTAATGTAGTCCGTATTGCATGTTTGAACAAGTCACCGACAAGTGTGTATCTCGTCATAAAAAAATCGCGCAGACGCGGCGCGTTCGTATTGCATGTTTAAAAACGTCATCGACAAGTAACTCGCCATAAAAATATTTCGGTTTTGTATGTACTACCATTTTATTATAATTAATTTTATAACAATATTGATGAGAGAAAGTAGACAAAATAAATTCAATTTTAGAAATGCTTGGCGGGCCGCATAAACATGTTTTACGGGCCGCGTGTTGCTCATCCTTGGTTTAAAGCTTTCTAAGCGCAAAAAGTTCTAACAGACAACGGAAGCGACTTACTTTTATACTATGTAAAAAAGATATAAAATTACCATAACAATAAAATGAAAATGCGTTTTAAAAATAAACTTGATTTTATTATTATATTGGGAGTTAAAGGTTAGTTTGATGAACATTACTAGTTTGTGTAGTTTATAGTCAGTAAATAAAAGGCCCGGTTTGATATTTCATTTTAAAAGCCTCTATAAAATGTAAATGTAGTTACTTATTTGATGTTTCTAGTGATTTTTAGCACAAAAAGTATTAGGCTGATTGTGAATGAAAAAGGCATCCCGAAGTTGAGCCTTCTACAATCCCTTTAAAGGCATTGCGGGCTTTGAAAACCTGATGTCACAATACGATCATAATAAAAAGAACATTAAAAGAAGCTACGGAAACTTTTAATGGGGCAAATTTCTTACTATCGTTTTTATAAACATTATTGATAAGTGGTGTTGCAATGCCAGCGGGCCGACGTACCCGTAGTAAAGAACTTGTCATTGTTCGAGATTACAGTTAAATTATGCGTAACCTAATTAGAAAGGTTAATGACATCTGTATCATTTAAATGACGTACAAATAGCGCCACGTAGTAAATTCACTTGATTGAGGAAAGCCAGGAAACGATACAAATTTAATATTAGTGGTTTATATATGAGGAAAATGGAACCACAACTCTAAACAGACTTTCGGAATCAATGGCTTCAATCCAATGGCGATCTCCTGGATTAACGGCTTGCGGAGGCACAGGTTCGATTCCCGTCTCGCATCTGGGTTTATGTATAATATGTATTTATCTACAAAAGAAAAGTACATACTATATGTACTATATCAGTTGTCTAGTACCTATAACAGAAGTGCTATGGTATTTGTAGCATTATAGTATATTTATATATTTATGATTATTATATTATTATTAAAAAAAGTTTTTTTTTGGTGAAACATTTTAGTCCGATATTATAAAATATAAAAACATGTTTTATAAGGCTTATTGAGATTATATCTAATGATTAAATACATTATTTTAAGATACATATAAATTGTGTAAGAACCAAAAAGAATATTTTTGTCTATAAATAGAAAGCTGGCCTATTATAATTAACAAAATAAAAATACTATGGTATGTTATTTTTAATGGTTTAATTGCTTATTTTTTTTATTGCTGAGGGACAGCAGACAGGCTGACGGCGACTTATGCGATGCTAGGACACCGACAAGACGCTGCTGTCCATAGGCGTACAGGATCCTGGATCACTATTGCCGGGACACAACACAAGGTTATTATGGCGGCATACTTAAGACCAAGGGTAAGTTGCCTACCAGACGGGCTTGGGACATCCTACCACGTAGTTAGGATTGTTTGTCGACAGGCCAATCCGGCCGCAGGGGTTAGTATTCTTACTCCGCCCATGCACGGAGAAAATTTGTTGGGTACGAATCTGTTTCATTAAGATATAAAAAAATTGTGCTTCAAATAGTAAAAATTATCAAGCACATGACCAAACATTATTCGTTTCTAAAAAATAATAATTGTTGAATACTTTTTCAATAGGTAAGAACAGTTTCTTCCTCCGCAGATCTATGTACATCTATACAAATAAATAAAATTGGAGGGTCTGTTTGTAATATTAAAATAACCGCTTTTTACTAAGTGCATTTGGATGTATACACGGTACATATATCAAAACAACATTTTTCACAATTTTTGTCAGTCTGTCTGTCTGTCTGTTTGTTCCGGCTAATCTCTGAAACGGCTGGACCGATTTTAACGGGACTTTCACTGGCAGATAGCTGATGTAACAATGAGTAACTTAGGCTACTTTTATTTTAGAAAAAAAAATGGTTTTAGTTAAAAGTGATCAGTTTCGGATTTTTATCAATCCAATTAAGTTGACCTCAGATTTATATCATCAATCATATAAAATAGGGTTCAGCTTAGGCTGGAATTTGTAGATTAGAACGCAGTTTGTATATTTCATTTATTTATATTTTAGGGTTCATAGGGTTTGTAATCCAAAATAAACCATAAGATATATCCAAAAAATGCTGCCCAGTCACTATTCCACGCGGACGGAGTCGCGGGCACAGCTAGTTATGAATATAGCACGGTTATCTTTTAGAGTCGGGGTTCATACTAATTACGATAAAAAACGAATCTATTAAACTTTCACTTGTGTTATATTAGAATACGTATGCAATAAAAGAAACACAATTACACAAACATGTAAAAACCGGAAAAATTTATTCACATAATTATTTAAATTGTACTGGCAAACGATTTAATTGTAATTGCAAATATTGCGCTGCTTAAAGCAATTATGAATACTATTTTGGTTTAATTTGTCCATCAAGTTGTAAATAGAACACATTCCAGGTTTATGTATTTTTTTATTGCTGAAGAACAGCAGACAGGCTGACGGCCCTCTTAATAGCAGTTACCGTCGCCTATTGATATTTGCGACGCTAAGGCCACCGCGAACACGATGTTGTCCCATAGGATTAGATTAGATTATACATATACAATACATAGTAATATGTCTAAATAATATGTAAAATTTTAGAGAATTTTATCCATAGGCGTTAGGCGTTTAGCTGAAAAACTGGGCGAATCCCACTTGAAACACGACTCGCACCAGATATAAATAAATATACTGGCATGATCCACACGGCGCCATCTAGTTCTAAAGTAAGTAGCATAGCACTTGTGTAATGGGTGCTAGATTGATATACTACTTAAATAATTTTTTTGTCTTAAATAAATATATATCACATCCAGACGTGAAACGGGCATCGATCCTGTGACCTGCGCAAGTGTTAGCCGTTACGCTACGGAGATCGTTAAAAGAAGATGTTAAAAGAAGGATCGAATGATGTCGTTCTTTTGCTGTCTGTCAACTACCAGGCATATTACGCATTTATCGCCTTTTAAACGCCCAAAAATCAAAATGGTGTGATCATATTCTTTTCATAAATCAAAAACGATCACAACATATTTTAAATTATGAATCTATTACTGTAAAGTTGGCTAATTTTTTAATTAATTTCTCTTAACGAAATATCTAATTATATCTTTATATAATAAATAAGTATATCTTTTATATAATTAAATAAGGGACAATAGGTCTTTAATATTGCGTAAAACAGTTCTCCGAATACCATGAACATTTCCGTCTTTGTACTGTAATTGGGGGGCCGACGGTGGCCTAATATGGCAACTACTTACACAGTTAAGTACCATCATCGAGCTTTATTGAAACGGTTTAAAACTTTTAAGTATCGCTTAAAAATGTGAACCAATTAAAACTGTTTTAAAGATTGCGTTGCTAACTAACTGCCCAATTTGTGTTTTCCTGCTTGCGTCATTTTTAAGACATTGATAAAAAATATTCTTGAAACGTATTAGTCGGCTTACCCCGATGAAAACTTATTTATTATTCTTAATGATAGTTTCCTTAGTGAAAACCTGTATCAGAGAGCCTTTTACAAAAATACAGACCAGAATAGATTACATATTTACATTATTACTATATTTTTCTTTCGTGGGAAACAAATCCACACAACCGTACCAGAACAAATTCCGTACCCACTAAGACTAACATGACTTCAATATTTACACATAATGAGGGTTGTTATCTTTAATTTAACGATAACTTAAAATACAATACTAGCCTCACTCAGCTGTGTAAAAGAACAAAAAAGTGCTAAAAAGCGTTACAATATTTTGATTGTAAGCAGAAGCAATAGTCCTTATTTCACAAACTGTGGAAAAATTGATGATATACACCATTTCTTGATGGAATGTGTCCGAACAAAGACAGTAGGGAGCACTAGCTGCGACTAGTCTCGGTCTCTGCGAGTCAACTCGTGGGAAGTGGGTGTTTTCCAGAGCATGCTTACGAGGCCCCCTCCGCTGCCGCTGTTTTATTTTAAGATTTAGAAATTGTTTACCAACAATTTCTAAATCTTAAAATAAAACACTAATTACATATTACTATATGTAATTAGGATAAAATGGGGTTGACATTATATTTTTATCAAAAGCCCCTAAATAAATTAGATAATAAATAAAAATTATGATTAACTTAATCAGAGCTGTAGATTATTCTACACAAATAAATAAAATTGGAGGGTTTGTTTTTAATATTAAAATAACCGCTTTTTATTAAGTTCATTCGGACGTATACACGGTACATATACCAAAACAACATTTTTTACAATCTTTGTCTGTCTGTCTGTTTGTCCCGGCTAATCTCCGAAGCTGATGTATCAAGGAGTAACATAGGCTATTTTTATTTAAAAAAAAATAAAATAGTTTTTGTTAAAAATGATAAGTTTCGGAAATTTTATAATCCAATTTAAGTTGATCTCATATATCCAAAAAATGCTGCCTAAAGTCACTATTCCACGCGGACGGAGTCGCGGGCACAGCTAGTAATAAATAAAAATTATGATTAACTTAATCAGAGCTGTAGATTATATAATATACCTAGTCAGGTCATAAGTATTGTCACACAGTAAAAACTTTTCTTTTAGAATGCTGGCCACAAAAAAGTTTATTGAATTCGAATTTCGAATTGTTCATGAAAATAAAAATGTATAACTTTTAGAATTTTACTCATTTTTAAATATGGAGTGGACGCTTAAAGAAGACCGTGTTGCAGTTATTGCGTTGCATCGTTGCGGTTACGCGCCAATTCAAATTTTTAACATACTGAAAAATTTGAATATTACCAAAAGATTCGTTTATCGTACCATCAAACGATACAATGAAGACTCTAGTGTAGATGACAGGTCAAGAAGTGGTCGCCCTCGGTCTGTTAGGACTCCAGCAGTGATAAAAGCTGTGAAGGCACGGATTCAAAGAAATCCCAAACGTAAGCAGAAACTGTTGGCCCTTCAGATGGGGTTAAGCAGAACCACGGTGAAAAGGGTGTTAAATGAAGACTTAGGGCTTCGGGCATATCGAAGAAAAACAGGACATCGTTTGAATGCTCGTCTAATGGACCTGAGACTGAAGAGATGCCGCGCTTTGTTGAAGCGGTACGCGGGAAAAAAATATCGGGAAATTCTTTTTTCGGATGAAAAAATGTTTACCGTAGAAGAGAGCTACAACAAACAAAATGATAAGGTGTACGCACACAGTAGTGAAGAAGCGAGCAACCGTATTCCGCGTGTCCAACGAGGTCATTTTCCATCCTCGCTCATGGTTTGGTTGGGAGTTTCTTATTGGGGCTTAACAGAGGTACATTTTTGTGAGAAAGGTGTAAAAACGAATGCTGTTGTGTATCAAAATACAGTCCTGACGAACCTTGTGGAACCTGTTTCTCATACCATGTTCAATAACAGGCACTGGGTATTCCAACAAGATTCGGCGCCAGCTCATAGAGCGAAGAGCACACAAGACTGGCTGGCGGCGCGTGAAATCGACTTCATCCGGCACGAAGACTGGCCCTCCTCCAGTCCAGATTTGAATCCGTTAGATTACAAGATATGGCAACACTTGGAGGAAAAGGCGTGCTCAAAGCCTCATCCCAATTTGGAGTCACTCAAGACATCCTTGATTAAGGCAGCCGCCGATATTGACATGGACCTCGTTCGTGCTGCGATAGACGACTGGCCGCGCAGATTGAAGGCTTGTATTCAAAATCACGGAGGTCATTTTGAATAAACTTTAATGTCATAAGAACCTATGTTTTGTTAAGTTCATTTTAGTATATGAATGGTTACATAATTAATAAACTTGTTACAATTATTTTACATTAAACATGTGACAGAATTTATGACCTGACTAGGTATATTCTTCTTCCTGCCCTTATCCCAGCTATGTGGGGTCTGCACAACACGTTCTCACCTTACACCTTTCTCTATTAGTCGTCATCTGAACATTCACACATATTTGGCATAGCTCAAATGAGCTAACACATGAGCATAACTCTCATTTCTAGCATTTTCTCTGTTATATGGCATTCTTCTCTTCGCATTTATGGTCATACCAGGCTGTTACTTTTCAGAAATATAAGAATCTTCACTTCATTACGAACAGTTTTTTTTATTGCAATAGGTCAACAGACAGGCTGAGGGCCCGCTTAGAATTTAGCAGTTACCATCGCCTATGGATGTTTGCAACGCCAGTGGCATCGCGAACACGCTGCTGTCCCATAAAGGTACAGGAACTTGGGTCACTAATGCCGGAACACAACACAAGGTTATTATGGCGGCATACTTAAGACCAAAGGTGGTCGCCATCCAGACGGGCTGGAGGCCCTACCACGTAGGAATAATACCAGGAGAACATAAGCAGTGGCATGTAACTAGCAATTGAGATCAAAGAATAACTATTCTAATAATAAAATAATAGTCGTTACTCACCTATCAAGCTACAGTTGAACGGCCTTAAATAAAAGTTGCACGCTACAACGACGTTGACGCGATTTAAGAAATCTTGATTCACACGTGATTTTTTTAATGCTTGGACTATGTTTCCGGACAGAAACACAATTAAAACAGAAAAATATTAATCTCCAAGAGCAATCTGGAATTTTAGTTTTATGTTTAAATTAAGTTTATATTTTTAATTATTTACTAAATGTAGATTAAATTGGTTTACTTCTTTTAAATTAAATAGGAACAGTATAGGAATATCTAAGTATAATACTAAGGCGGGTAAATATTACACGAATAACAATGAACCTCCCCCATCTCCCCTTTTAATAACTAGATTGACTATGGTAATGAATAATAAGAAGAAACAAATCATGGAATGATCCAAGTAAATATTGCCGTCACAAAATGATACAATAAATATGTGTAGGTATTATAAAAAGTAAA
This sequence comes from Malacosoma neustria, assembly GCA_963693495.1. Lineage (NCBI taxonomy): Eukaryota > Metazoa > Arthropoda > Insecta > Lepidoptera > Lasiocampidae > Malacosoma > Malacosoma neustria. The sequence continues at coordinate 16,017,024 of OY856390.1, forward strand.
TTTATTAATAGTAAAATCACTGTTTCATCTGACACATCCTTAAAATGATTTAATTTTATAAACCACTGATGTTGTAGTGGAATGATTCCATTAATTTTGAACTTACACTACACTTGACACTATAATTCACTGCCACTTCAATATCCAAAAAACACTGCACTCCAATGAATCTCTGGTGAAATATATCGCCAACACTTGAGAAATTAAGAAAAGCACTTTCTCGCGGGAATATTAATACTTGAAAAAAATTAAATTTAGTTTAAAAAGTTTAAAAGGCAATAATCCTTCATATATGGCTTTGTACAATTTACACATATAGTATATCGTCAACTTATTGCAAAAAGTCATTATGTGACATTTCATTATTTTGGGAAAACAGCATTTTAGTTGGAATTCTTCTTCTTCTTTCTTTTTAGCCTCCTTCAACCATTTTGGTGTAGGCCTCCTTCAACCATTTTGGTGTAGGCCTCCTCCAAATTTTAGTTGGAATTAGTATGTTGATTAGCCAAAGAGATAACGGTTAAAATTGGCCAGCTAGAAATTAGTGTTTTTGCATTTTGTAGAATATGTAAAAATGAGCCCATTATAGATAAAAACGTATTTAGTAATTTATGCAGTTAATGAGTTCTAGCAATAAGCCGACGATATATCAATACAGAGAAAGGAAATTCAAAAGTATAAAATTTGCATCACCATATGTTGCACGAAATCTGCTAAGAAGGAAAATAAGATAATATTTAGTTTAATCCTCGTTCTAATTCGTACTCAGGAGTCATATCATTTGACATATACTTTAAAAACTGATTGTACATAATCAATAGTTAATTACTGCTGATATTTAGGTGATTCGTTGTTTTAATAAACATTCACTCGAAACCAAGAATCTGAGACGAGTCTTTATAAAGACTAAAGGCTAATATGATGTTTAGTGATCATAATTGTGACGTAGGTGTTGTATTTTAACAGCTGAAATATTGTAAAAATAAATTATAGATGTAAATTTTATTATTTCATAAAGGTATTCTTGGACTGCTATAAACTGTGAGGAAGCACAGACTGATTTCATAAAATTATCTTATTCCCCTGCCCTTTTCTCACATTCTATGGGTCGGCACAACATGGTCTCACCCTTCACTCTTCTCTGTTAGCCATCATTTCAATATTTACACCTTTTTTCACTAGTGATGGGGAAAATCTGTCTTGTTCTTGCAGTTTTGGTCTTGGTCTTGCAATTTAGCAAGACCAACACCAAGACTGAATACGCAAGACCAAGACTACAAGTATTTAAGCAAGACCAAGACCGGAGAAGCAAGATCAAGACCGTTACCAAGACTGTCTTGATCTTGGTCTTGGTCTTGCTTTGCTCATCACTAATTCTTGGTCATCAAATAAAAGATAATAAATATATGCGTATAAGTAATGCATAATAATATATAAGTATTTAAAATAAAACTTAAAAATAAAAACGTAAAATAAAACTTAATTAATTACAGAGATTGATTGTTGATCATTTATAACTTAAAGCCTTGAAATTTTTTCAAAACGAAGTAAGTAATAAATAACAGACTATTTGAGCAAGACCAAGACTGAATACGCAAGACCAAGATCAAGACCGGAGAAGCAAGACCAAGACCGTTACCAAGACTGTCTTGGTCGTGGTCTTGCTTTGCTCATCACTATTTTTCACCATATCATGTTGTATAAAACTATCAAGTGAAAGTGGACGAAGCGAAACAAGTATGTAAGGATCGTAGCAAGTGGAAAGAAGTGTTCTCTGCCTACCCATACGGGAAAGAGGCGTGAATATGTATGTATGTATGTATGTATAAAACTATCATAAAATGAAATTCAAACAAATTATTTAGTAACTCGAAATTAGTGAAAGTAGCCTGAGTACTCGTATATGTTATTATTTTTATTGTAAGAATATATTATTATATTACGTATGCTGCGGGGATGAGAATGTTGAGATGGATGTGTGGAGTTATAAAAATGGATAAAATTAGAAATGAGTATGTTAGAGGAAGTGTGAAAGTAGCGCCAGTTATTGAAAAACTTATAAGTAATTAATTAGCGTGGTTTGGCCATGTAATGCGTAGGGAAGAATGAACATATAACAAGAAAATAATATAATGATAGACATGAGAGCGGATGGATACAGGAGTAGAGGTAGACCAAAAAAAGATGGATGGATTGCGTAAAAGGTGATACGGCAAAAAAAGGGTGTGAAAGTTGTGATGACTGCTAACAGAGCTAATAGACCCCATATAATGTGGGATAAGGGCAGGAAGACGAAGACATTATATTACGTAATTTAATAAATAATTTAGGAGCCTTCACGGTAAGTAAGGCTTTGACCGTATTTAGAGTTTTTTTTCTAATTCTTTTTTCCCTAAATTGTATAATTTTGGGAGTCATCGTAATGAGTCAAAACTTGTGTAAGTCTACGAGTTATTATTAAACGGTTACGACATAAATCCAAATCGTGACTCAGTCGTCACCATAATCATTACAGATCTTAACTATAAGTTATTTCTGTTTGAAAAATAATGGCTTCAAAGTTGAGTTTAATAACGATTTACGAACAATTATGCGACCAAAAACATCTCCGATATAAGCAGATTATCTTAGTTTTCAATAAAACTCGGGCCAATTAAAACAGTAGCGTTTCTCATTTTTGGATTACACCAACAATACTGCAAAAGTTTATTAAGTATATAGTAAAATATGAAACACTTGTAAAAAGTTCTATCATTGATAGCTTTTATAATATTATTAACTTCCCAGTTTTAAATTCTCATTCATCATCTACAAAGTTTTGTTTATAAAACACAAGTTAAATGACATATCTAAGCAAGTCACAGATAACTTGACTGATAAGACAAAGTTCAACGGAGCGCATTTTCCTTACTCTTTAATATTTACTTTTAAACAAATAACTAACACCAATACTCTTATAGTTTCCTAGGGCAAATAAAACAGGACCGTCTCTACAAACTGCAAATCCAAAGTCATATGTGAAAGAAGACCAAATTTGTATGAACCTTTAACTGAGTATAAACTGAAAACTAAGTACAATAAATGTTATATGTCCGCGATTTATAGTACGCGTGCGCGTTTTCTGTGACAGCGCGAACGGGGATTAATGCGCGCGAGTGTACAAAGACTGACTGCTAACGGACCGGTCTCGAGGTACGCGGTAAGCGGTTACATAATCTAACGGGCCGTAGAGCAATCCGAACAGAGGTGTTATTTGTTTTGTGAAATTTAATATTTACCTACGTGGGCTACTGTTTGCGCAGTAGAAAACTGAATTTAACACTTAACCCGGTGATCTAATGTGGGATGTGGCTGGATCGAAAGTCTTCTCATAGCTTATGAGATACATGCTTAAGGACCCGTTCTCAAAGTTTCATCTTTGATGATCTGGTGCGGTACAGCAATAATAAAAAGCCTACAATCACGCAACATCATATATCCCTAAGCAAATTATGATTAGTTTACAGATAACATTCAACTGAACACCAGACCAATTAAAACACTAGAAGGATTGTTCCTACAATAGACCAAAACTGTGGAAATTGAACTTAAAACGTTGAGGTTCTGTATTCAAAGTAGGCAAAAGTAACAACTGTAGGGTAATTAATTATTCTTAAAATATTTTAGGCATCTGATATATTCCTAAATATTTTAAGATAATAAGATATATAGGACTAATATCGGGCAGTATAGTGAATTAGAGGCACTGACCTTTAACACAGGCCTTGTTCTACTTGGGGGGTAAAATAATTTTATGTATTATATGTTTACATAAAATTACTAACAAGTATAAACATTTTAATAGCAGAAGTAGGACAGTGAAAAAAATATTTTACAATATCGATTTAAACACGAATCTAACAAATTATCGTTATCATTAGACGTAATAACCCTAATTCACTTTTTATTACCGTCTAATTGAAATGTAGTTATATCGAGGTATTGAAATTTTCCACTTTATAACTTTTAATAACTTGAACTTAATTTGCAATTGTATTCATATTTTTAAATATTATATTACCTTCATTCAAATCAATTAACAATTGTGATTTTTTTAAATCCTATAACTATTATAATTTTGTAATAGTGTCATTATTGGCATGCCCTGTTTGGATTCGCATTTTGTAACGTAAGATAATACTCGAAAAAAATCCAGTGTTAAAACACTGGACTTTCATTCATCTCTTTATTTCATCATTAAAATGAACATCATTATTAAAAACTGTTTTCGTGTTTGATAAATATTCCCGTACTTGAATGATCTGTGATTTTTTTAAAACCCGCATTTATTGAGAACACGTATCGTAGGGTTTTTTCGGAAATATACAATTAACGGACATACATAAGAATAAATTTTTTCATATGTAGACCGAACCGAAGAGACAAGACCGGCCACTGAGCCATCCGTGTCGTCAAAATATATGTAGTAACCATAGATATAGAATAGATGTATTCTATATCTATGGTAGTAACAGACATGTGTGGCAATATTGTCACATTTAGAGAAAAATCAGAAAGCATGATCATGATTTACTTGGGGAGCGTAGGTGCAAGATTACAGCTTGGATAAGAACTGGGATCACGTAATGTGACAGAACTAAAATTACCCTCTATAGTACATAGTCTATATTTTTTGCGACCATGTAGATGTGTTGGCAAACATTTTTTACTTATCATTGTGCTAGGTAAGTCAGTAAAATAATGAAACAGTAGTTTTTACAATAGGTAACTTACTGGTAAGTTCATTGAACCTTGAACAATAATCGCAACATGTTTTTATAATTGTCGTTCGATTTATTCACTTGAAATTATAATTTGACATTTTAAATGGAACGTTAACTATTGCATATTAGCGCTTTAGACGTCATATAGATAATGTTATTTAGATGTACGAAATATAACCAAATTTGATGTAATTAATCACTGGCAAGGCAAACAAACCATAAAATATGTGTGCGTTCAATTCACACACGGCAGAAGTGAAACAACAGAAAAGTAAGTAATACGAGAGCCACAACTATCCGTGCAGGGGCGGAGAAAGAATACTAACCCCTGCGGCCGGGGTCGGCCTGTCGTAAAAGCTACGTGTTAGGGTCCCAAGCCCGTCTGGATGGCGAGCACCTTTGGTCTTAAGTATGCCGCCATAATAACCTTGTGTTGTGTTCTGGCATTAGTGACCCAAGTTCCTGTACCCTTATGGGTCAGCAGCGTGTTCGCGATGCCACTGGCGTTGCAAACACCCATAGGCGATGGTAACTGCTAAATTCTAAGCGGGCCGTCAGCCTGTCTGCTGTCCCACAGCAATAAAAAAAAACAACACACCAAACACGAAAGCCCGAACAAAAAAGGAGACGAAGATTATAAGAAATACTGTATACTTGTATTCTATCTCATTCCTTCGCAGGCTAAATCCTATTTATGAATATTTTTATCTCTGGGTTTTTTTATTGCTGTAGGACATCAGACAGGCTGACGGCCCGCTTAGAATTTAGCAGATATGGGTGCAGCCTATGGGTGCATGGACATGCTGCCCATAAAGTTACAGGAACTTTGGTCACTAATGCCGGAACACAATACAAGATTATTATGACGACATACTTAAGACCAAAGGTGGTCGCCATCCAGACAGGCTTGAAGCCCTACCACGTACCAAGGGTTGTATTGTCGCCTTTTATGACAGGCCGACCCCGACCGCAGAGGTCAGTATTCTTTCTCCGCCCCTGCACGGTGTCACTTTTTCATCGAATTTTCAATTCACAACGGTGCTAAAGAACACTTCAAAAATCCATGGTTGGAGGACATTACAAATGTTTCATGAGTTTAGTTTAAGTTCAAGATATTATAAACACACGCACATAGCATGAGGGTAAACAAGCAACGTGCCGGAAACACATCTCTGTCCACTGAAATCATTTCTCATTCCTCTTTGTGCCTTAAGTTAGAGGATCTAAGGATATAACCCTAACACCTCAACTAGTTCTTCCTCCTTATTTTTCATTTCGGAATGACTACGTTCGAACGTTCATAAATTCATTGGCGTTGCAAACGATGTCTTGACCACTACACAAACATTCATGTATCCATATGACGTCCAAAACGTAGTGTAAGACGCCTACCAGCTTAATGAGCTGCGCTTGGTTGGTTGGGGCTGGATAGGAAAGGTAGCATGAGAATGAGTGGTACATACTTGGGGCGTCCTACAATTGAATGACAACAACTACAGAACTTACAATCAACAGAAAAACAGATCGGAAATCGACTTAATATTCAACCGGAATTTATGTTAGGACTGGGATGTTGATATAATCATATTCTAAAAACACCAAACGTTTAAATTTGACGATGATTAATGATCAAAAAACTGATGTTTCAAGTTATCTGATCTTTGACGTCTCGGTTCAGCGCCCACGTGCTCGAGTCAAAGAGAAAAACAATGCACCATACCACATCGGTTTACCGCTCATTAAGTACCGATCGGAACAGCGGAGTTGTTACAAAAGGTAATATAGGCCTAGCGGTAAATGAGAGCCAAACAACGAAGGCTGTAACTTGACGATCTTCAAACGATTCGGCCGATTGATTAAAGATTTAAATCAAATATTAAACAAGTAGTTTTGTGCAGTTTTAATCTTCATCTTATACGTGCAGGGGCCGATGGCTGGTCTGGAAGTTGGCCCGTCTGGATGACTGGTTGCCATCCAGACGGGCTTTGACGGCCCTTGGTTTATAAATATGCCGTCATAACAACCTTGTGTTGTGTCCCGGCATTAGTGACCCAGGTTTCTGTACCCTATGAACAGAAGCGTCTTCGCGGGGCTCTTAGCGTCGCAAACATCCATAGGAGACGGTAACTGCTTACTACTAAGTGGTCCGTTAGCCTTTTAGCTCATAAATGAAAAAAATTGAGGACATAATATTGCATGTTAATAAATACCTTCACATACTGTTGTACTGTTTTTATGAGAAAAAATTAAATTTTATGAAGATGCATGTACGCATCCTTGCACTGACTTGCCTATCATAGAGGTGTTGGTATCTCATATTTGGATCTCGATCAGCTGGTCTTATTTCTGTATGTAGTATGTCTCATTATCTTATAGTAATATTTAAAGATGATTTTCATGTAATTTAGATTCAACGGCGAAAAGTAAAAAATTAAGGCGTGCTTAGTTAAAAAAGACACTCAGTATGATATAATAACTCTCAGGTCCAACGCGAGAGCTATTGCCACAACTCTGTAGAAATATCAATAAATTTATTAAAAATATTTGGAACGCAACCCGCACGTTACCGCCCAGCGTGATGGTTCGTTAAACAACCGAAACCTAATTGCAGATAACATGAAAATACAATTAACTCCGGCGGAACCCACATTTAAAAATTAATTTTTAATTCAGATAATAATTGCATCAAAATTAACTGTACTATAATTATTAGCGTTGTATCGGTATTTTTTTATTATTAGTCGTCAAAAAAGGAAAATATGACAGTGTTTCGAATAGCGCAATAGTTTCGCCCTATGAAGATACTCAAAAGCTAAAAATACACCGAACTTCGAAACGACAATTTAGGATGCAACCAGGTTTACTTGTTTAGACATAGCCCAGACATTAGATATAATAATAAGAAAAAAAGCAATCAATTCTCTTTTTTTATTTTTAAAATAAAAGTCATTTGTTTGCGTCGTGTCGGAACGCGTTCTTAAAAATGGATAAAATTTAAGTTTGCGCAATAATAAAATATCTCTGCTTGAAAAATTTGACTACGGAGCTGGTAAATCTAGACTTGAGAATAACATTAGGGGTTCATGCTCCTCCATATTCTACAGTTGCGCGTTGGGGTGCTGAGTCAAGCGAGGAAGAACTTCCATTAACGACGACCCCCGCACGAGACATCCTACATCGGTAGTGACTGGACAAATGATTAAATAGTTGAAAACATTGTCTTGGCGGATCGTCGTGTTTCTGCTTTTTTATAGAAGAATAAATGAAGATTTTTATAGGAAGTGTCCATAATATTATACATAACAATTTGAGTATGAAAAAAGTGTCAGCGCGCTGGTTGCCCAGAATGCTTTCTGACACGCAGAAGCAAACGAGACTGAAAATTTCACAAAGCTGTTTGGGTTTGTTAGAACAAGATCTTGACCGATTTTTGGCTCGATTCATAAATATGGACAAAACATGGCTTCACCATTATGACCCCGAAACGAAAAAACAGTCCATGACTTGGAAGAGACCGTCATCTCCAACTCCGAAGAAATTTAAGGCGATTCCATCCGCCGGTAAGATCATGGGCTGTCTTTTCTGGAACAACTAAAGGGTGGTAATGATCGAATATCTTAATCATGGAGCCACTATTACGGGGAACTAGTGCGCAGGACAAATAAAAAAGTTGCGTGAGGAAATACGCAAGCAACGGCGTGGCAAACTCGCTAAAGTTGTTTTGTTTCACCAAGATAACGCCCCCGCGCACAAGTCCAGAGTTGCGATGGCTGCCATTCAAGAAGCTGGCTTCAAATTGATGAAACATCCTCCATATTCTAACTACTACTCCATATTCTAACTATTCTAACTGCTAGTGATTTCTACCTATTTCCGCGGTCAAAGGAACATCTCAGGGGCCATAAATTTGAAGATGATGACGTAGTAGTCGCCGCAGTACACGATTATATTATATATCTAATAAAAGATAATTGCGTCATACTCATTATCACGTTTTATTGAACACCCCTAACTCATAAGCTTTGTCTAATTTGCATATTGGGCTAAAGAATAATGATATAATGTAAGGTACTACAAAGTCCAGCGTGTGTTTAGGTTAAAATTATTTCAATTGTCCAACATCTTGCAGTTAATGATTTGTACGTGACGTAAATATCACGTTACAATGTATTTTCGCACATTTTTAAGACTCATAATAGTGTGAGCTAGATGACAAACAAAGCAACAAAAGTAATAGAGATATAATTATAATAATAATAATAATTTATTTATTTGTCGAACAACATGGTCCATTATTTACATTACAAAAATCAATCAATAACAAAAATTATAAATTAATGAATAAAGTAAAATAGTTAAATAATAAAAATCAAAATTACAAATGTCAAAAAATAATAATAATAATAATACAATAAAATAACATACAAGTAGACATACCACAAAAATCATGCAAATGGATTGTGCAACCTGCAGCAGCGGTTAATGTAGGCTACATCAAGTCTGCAAGCAAACATTTTCAGGATGCTGTTGGTGCTGGCCCGCACGCAAAAAGCAAAAAGCAAAAAGTCTTCAGAAAATTATTTAATAGCATAATATTTTCATAGCTACAACTTAAAATACATACGTTTAACGTACTGCGACTGACATTATTTAAAGAGGTGGTTTAACTGTCGTTACAAGTAACGTTTGTTAACGACTCAAATTAATAACTGAATAATAAATATATAAATATGAACTATGCAAAATCTAGGCAGGTAACTAGTAAGTAAAGAAGTAGAAAGAGTAGTTAACTTTTTAGAACCAAGTTTTTTTTTATTAAAGGTTCCTTTATCAAACGCCTTCGTGGCGCAATCGGCTACAGCGTTCACCTGTTAAATGAAAGGTTGGCAAGTATTATTACTGATTTCTGCGGAATACCATAAAAGGAACTGTCTTTGTTTATTCATACTAATATTATTAATATGAAAGTAGTTGTGTATCACGTTTTCACGCTAAAACCGCTGAATCAATTTTGATAAATTTCGGTATAGATAGATTAGACATTGGAAAAGGACAAATGCTACTTTCTGCCGTAAAAATGAAACTTGAAGGGGGTAAAATAGAGGTGAAGGTAATTAAGAAGTTTTTGGAGTTTAGTCCTTAAGAATCAATTTTCATATATAAGGCGCCCGGTATGAGAAAAATGTGAGAGTAAAATCTACTAATGAATGACCTCGTTACGTTTTTGGTGCGCAAGGCAAAAATTACTTTATTTGTTACAACTTAAGGTTGATTTCACATTAAATGCTGTTTAACATAATGTCTTTTCATTTGTAAGTGACAAGAGTAATTTATTGCTTTGCTCATTTTATATGACGAATGATCGTAAGTATGTATTAGATAATGTTTTGGAGATTTGTGACTTTATTACTAGGTGCCATAGTTGTAATTAGGTTGAACTTAAAACTGTTTTAAAACTTTTTTTATATATGTATATTATTTTCATTAATTCGTTAAGTTACCCTTTCATATGGTATTAATCTTTTTTCAGTTAAATAAACTCTTTTTGCGTATGTTTAGACAATCGTACTTGAGTAGTAAACTCCAGTCGTGCGTTCCGACGCACACAGTTGACACACACAGTAGCTGACACACACAGTTTTTTTTTTCATTTATATGGCAGAAAATCATCTGCCAGTCTAGTTAGTTTTGTTTTTATAAATTTTTGTACATGAATTCAAAATTATACCAGTCTAAAATATTCAAATGCGCATTAAATAGTATATTGAATCGAGGTTATGCGGAATACGCTGATGTATACCTCACCAGGGATTCAATATATCTGTAATCTAAAATCTAATTAATTAACACTCCGCTCTTGCGTAACAAATTAGAACACAATAACAGAAATACCAGCAGCTATTTAGATTTGAGTGTGAACCAAATAGTGACGGTATGTAGAGGTATTTCATAATCGTATTGGTTTTATTACTAACATTGTTTGTGTTGACCTATATTACAGAAATATGCGGTTATAAGCTTACGTGAATAGTGTGCAATGGTGTCTTGAAAGTAAATACCTGAAACAAAAGAAATAAAATGTTTAGTTTCGTATTAGTATAATAAGAGCACCTGATGGCAAGTCATCCATAATCATGACAAGTGTATCCAATGACTTAAATAACAATAGAATATGAAAGTGAAAACATCCTAAAAGTGTCGGTAGACCAATCAAGATAGTTGTATTTTAAAGTTAACTTACATTTATAATATTTTTTTAATCTACCCGCTGGTGGGCTTCTTTCGAATATATACTATATCTTTTATCAAACTTCCATAAACATAATACTATCATGCTTGTCCAAAGTTTAATATAGTTTTTAAGTATATTTCAAAGTATATAAGTTTGAGACTAGATAGCGCTGTGTGAATTGTCACAAAATAGTTATTACTTATTATAATAGCATTATTATTCCCGCAGGAGCGGAGTAAGAAGACCAACCCTTGCGCCCAAGATCGGCCTGTCCTAAATTACATCAAAACAACTGAGTGGGCCCCAAGCCCGTCTGGATGACAACCAACCTTGGGCTATAAGTATACCGCCATAATAACTTTGAGTTGTGTTCCGGCATTAGTGACCCAGGTTAATATCCCTATGCGTAGAGCAAGTGTTCGCGATGCATCTTCGCAAACAGTATTAAGTGGGCCATCAGCCTATTTACTGTTTTACAACAATAAAAAACCCGTACCGTAGTTATTCCATTTACTCGGATTCATTAATAAGGTAAAATTTACTATCAGTAATAACTCACAAAAAGTAAGAAACATGCCTGAAAGATGCATGCTTGACTGCAAATTTAATTCTCGTCCTTCTTTCTGACTTTGATTTGTATTGATATTAACCAAGGTTCCTTTATCAAACACATCATCATAGCCGTAGAATAGTGACGGATGTGACATACATAAAATTTTATAGGACAGCCATTTGAAAAATACACAAGCGTCATTACAATTTGCGCTTATCAAATCCCTCATTTTACCAACTGATTCATTTCAAATCCAAAATATTTAGACGATGTAGTGTCCAAGTATGGTAAAAAAGTGTTTTTTTATTTTTCAAAACCGAATTTATTCTACGATCATATAACGATATATACCAAATTCTACTAGTATCTTTTTTATTGTAAATACTATATCATAGTTCAATTACCAGTTAAATGTTTTTAAACCCCATTTTTTTTTACCATAGAATCTCACATAAAGATACACGTCGACACCGTGACAAGTGTCAAACAAGTCGTGCCTCCAAACCCTGTATTATCCACGCTCTCTAATAATTAGCCATGGTTGTCCGTACGTAATGGTGATTTATTGTATTTAATTCACGGTTTTTATCCATGTTACGCACAACGGTATTCTTTTTGGTTCGTATTTACTTGTTTTGTAATTATTATACTTTGGGCTCTCTATTGTGTTGGTCTCGTTGTGTTAATATGAATCATCTGTTAATTTATTTATAGAATAACGAATTCATTATATGTTTGTAAAAAGATCTTCGATAGTATACTAAAAAGGCTCTTATTAAGTGCAAGGAGGTGTCTTTTAAAAAGTACACAATTAAAATAAAGAAAGAAAGCTCCGTTCATCACTAGAACCGTTACCAGTGTTAATTCAAGGCTGAAATTTTCATTTACTTCACACGATCTTCAATATATTTAATCCTTATATGAGCTTAAGGTTGCCTATATTTCTTCCTCGTTGGCGGTGATCGGTGGAAGCGAAATACGTACTCGGAGCTAGATTTTTTTACCATAGCTGTTAGAACTTTTTTCTCTTACTTTATGCTTGTTTATTGAAATGTCATATTATAAATTTAGAATTTAAGTAACAATGGAAAGTTTATGACAGAATAGCAAATATGTCTTTTCTTTTTAGAATGATACCAAAATATGTTTTTTTGTCTAGAATAATAGTTCATATAATTGTATAAAAAGTAAATGTGTTATTTTCAGTGTCTTTATTCTTTATTTTTAACAATAGCTGAATCAGCACAGCCATTGTATTATTTCGATATTTCTGTTAATGCAATGGAGATTGTTATGGGATTGTTTTGAGTTGCCACTCAGAATGTTTCTACGATTTAAATATGTGATTTTAATGATTTGTACATAATTTGCAACTAGAGAGCTAAGAGTTTTCTTCCGTCTCATTGTCTTTCTCTACAGTACATCGTAATGTGATCTCATAATGTGTTTATGCCAAAACGTCAATAATAAAATCAAAATAAACATGCCCTAAAAAAGGCGAAAATTACAATTTTGGTAGTAATAATATAGAAGTCTGCTATGGTTCTTTTAACTCAATTCGTTACAAACTGAATTAAGTGTAGGACAAGAAACAAAACTCCAATGTAATAAAGATTTCATCAAAAATTCATTTGATATTCCACTGGATAACATAACATCATTGAAAATGATTTTCTATTATGTCAGGAATTAATTTATTCAAAGTCTTATAGAACATTTGTTTTACAAAAATAATATGGATGGATTGCGTAAAAGATGATATGGCAAAAAAGGGTGTGAATGTTGGGATGACGGCTAATAGAGGCGAGTGGAAAGAGAGAACACGGTGTGCGGACCCCATATAATGTGGGATAAGGGAATGAGGAAGATTTGTTTTAAATAAAAATACGTGGTAATATAAAAAAATGTAGCTATGGGTGTAATACAAGGGCCGTGAGGTCTACCACGACCTTAAAGAGTAGGCGTAGAGTAGATTACCGTTATCGGATTCAGTTTCTCAATGGTTGCGGCATTATCTGGTCTGCCCACGTTTTTACAAGTGGATAAGTTGATGTGTATGGGAATCAGGTGTGAATATCGGATCTATAATGGCTAAGATATTTTATAATAAACTAGTAACAGTTCAAAATAAATATAAAATGATTTATTATCTTTACAGAATTTTTGTTTAAGTGATTCTATGTCAGATACAACTTAATAGAAACTGCTATGCTAGTATTATAGATTGTTATTATTACAGGCACTGAGGAAATGCCTTAGCTAAAATAAAAGCTAAAATCCCATCACGTGTCTAGTAAAAAGAAAAATCCGATTACTCCATTTGCTAGCTTAGATAGGTAGATAGGGAATGGTTGGTGTAGAACAATATTTTCACCAACAAGAATACAAGCCATTCTTGTTGGTGCAAATTGGTGGAGTCCTCACGTCTTTTTCCTTCGCCGTAGAAATTATAATTATGCAATGTACACAACAATATGCACATTAATAGAGTCAAACTACGAAGCGGTGGTTGCCTTCTTGGGAGCCGTGACCCAAGGTTTAGTCTGAGGGAAATACAACTGTCACCGCGAACAATTTTTAATAGGATTTATTACATATATCTTATTTTAATTTCGAATACGATATAATGAAAGTACACCTGCAGCGTTTTATCGCTTTATTTATAACTAGTTGACCCGGCAAACGTTGTTCTGCCATATGAATTAAAAAAGTAGCCAATGTCCTTCTCCAAGGTCCAATCTATGACTACCGAAATTTATCAAAATTGGTTTAGGTAGTATTGGTTTAGGCGTAAAAGTGTTACAAACAAACTCACTTTCGCATTTATACTATTAGTTACAATGCTTTCTAAACAAAATAAGATTAAGAATGTGATGATACATAACTATATTTATATACTAGCAGCCCGTCCCAGCTTCGCACGGGTATTTAACAAAAAATTAAAAATTAAACCCTTCTATTTTTTTCGGTCTCGGGGAAAAACCTCTCTTGACGGGGGGACCGAGGGATATAAGGGACTCCGGAAAATATGTTCGACCATCCGACTACCCACTAAAAAACACCGTTGTTCTCCTATCGCCTACGCCCGGGCCCACGGATATATGGCCTGCCGATCTCGTGGCCCGGGCCGGCGCCGGCCCACGCTTTATCTTAAAGCGGGCCCCTTCTAAAGTGCTGGCGCCAGGGGGTCAGGGTTTCGTCCCCCCAGCGCTCTCTTGTAACAACTCTAGGAGTTGAGGGGGGCTGCGGAACAGCACGCGGCCTTCTCCCTCGCGGCAATAGTGCGGGCGGTGGATCCTGCCCCGAGGGGTCGCCCGCGGCCGCTTTCTACGGCGGCCGGAGATCGTTGCCCGCCCTCCGGCGCCGACGACGCGGTCTACGTTGGCGGGAGGGGAGTGCGGTGGCGGACTCCCGCTCCCGTTCCGCCGCCTCCCTTGCAGACACTACTGCCTCGCAAAAGGAGGCAACGGCCGTCCATCCAGGATCGCCCCCGACCATGGACAGAACCAGGGCCGGGAGCGACAGGTCCGCGGCCAATTCCGGACGGGACTCACGTCCCCGTCGCGGGCTAGTCAGGCGTGGGTACGACTACCAGACGATACTCCAGAAAAAGCAGAGTCGCCTGACGTCGTAGTCGGTCCAGCAAGACCAACCGACAGCGAGGATGGAATTCCCGCCCCGGGAACACTCTCTGTGCAGGCGCAGTCGAAATAGGCATGGTTTCGACTACCAAATCAGGTCCGAGGGTAGAACCCGGGACCCCAATCAGTATTCGCAACCATCCCACCGGGGACCACGCCACGAACAGAGAACTAAGTTGGAAAGGATGTAAGAGGTAGACGGAAAGAAAGGTAGGACTCTGTCGCCTCGAACGGAGAGGGGAGTGAAGCGACGGATGCTCGGGCACCTCGGGTACGCACACCCGTGCACTCCTCGGACAGAGGAGCGCCCCTGAGGGCAAACCCTTCTATTTGCGTCAGGTTACTAAAAAAATAAAATTATAAAGAAAGTTTGAATATTATTATTTCTATGAGTTTTTATTTTAATGATTTTTTTATTATTACTGTTTAATTAATAATAGAAATAAGAATTTTAGTTCACAATTTTCCGATAGATGTCGTTAGCAGTTCTGAAGTTATATTGAACAGTTGTAGTGTTTGTGATTTAATATTATACTACCCACATTTTACTTAGTACCATAACTTGATTTGTGATTGGAATCAAGATGACTGTTTTTTAATTCTATCGGTGTGCTTTGGTCATTTGTATAAGATGTTTATATTTTTTGATACTCCCGAGTGTTCTTCCACAGTGATAAATAAAAGGTATAAATGAGTGTGAGTGTTTAATTGACCAAATGGTCCAACGAACCGGATAATAATGAGTAAACTGTAAAGTGCAAACATTAACTTAGTAAATTCAGTGAAGTGTTCGACTTATATTTCCCATCAAAAAAGACTTAGAATATTTGTGTTGAAAAACACTTATAAATTTTTTGTGAAAAAGGACTTAGGAATATCTTAACGATTAGTAACTTAGTTTCTGGCAGTGAATTTGGACTTGTGTTTTTACATATAAAATTTAACATGGCGGATAAAAAGATGAAACAATATATTGCACAATTAAAGACGAATTCAACTAAAATTGAGAAGTTATTTACAGGCGCAAGAAAATGTGCTAAGGATAAACGAACGAGAGGGTTTTTGGATTCACGTCTGGAAATTTTACAGGAATATTGGGCTAATTATACAAAGACTTATGATGTTATTTCTGGATTATTAGATACTGAAACATGCGATGTTGACTTAGAGAAACATTTTGAACAAACTGAAGAATATTATTTAGAGTTTAGGGCTTGGCTTAAGGACAAGTTATATGAATTTAAACAAGATCTAGGTGAAACTTCAAAGTCTGAAATTCATGTATCTGATAGTCAGGCAGAAATATCGAGGATGAGACCCAAACTCCCACCAATATCCATACCACAGTTTTCGGGCGATTACAGTCAATGGATGAGTTTTCGAGATTTATTTCGCTCTTTGATACATAATGATGATCGCTTGACTAAAATTGAAAAACATCACTATCTAAAGACCAGTTTATCTGGAGAAGCTGAACAACTATTGAGGAATTATTCACTTACTGAAGCTAACTATGATGACGCCTGGAAAAAACTAAATGAGAGGTATGATAACAAGAGAATGATCGTTAATAATATACTTACCCGATTTTTAACCCAAAAGACCTTAACCACAGAATCGGCTAAAGGTATAAAGGATCTTATTGATACCTCAAGTCAATGCCTAACGTCCTTTACAAATTTAAAGATCTGTGCATGGAATGCCATTGTAGTGCATATCCTTGTCTCCAAGTTGGATATTGAGACTCGAAAACTTTGGGAGCAATCTTTAGAAGATTTCACTAGTATTCCTACATATGAGGATCTCCAGAGTTTCCTTGAGAAGCAATTCCGAGCCATGGAAATGTATGCACCAAAAGGAAAAACTATTCCACAAACACCTAAAGTAACTAATATCAAAAGCTTCGCTACTAAAATTGACAACATTTGTACTTATTGCACACAGAATCATTATATTTGCCACTGTAAAGAATTTGCCTCTCGCTCCATACCTGAACGTCAAGATTTTGTAAAAAGAAACAACATTTGTTTTAACTGCCTCGTAAAAGGTCACACAGTTTCAAAGTGTAGACAGAGTACAGTCTGCAAGAAGTGCGGACGTCGTCATCATACATTGCTGCATTTTACCGCTTCTAAGGACGACAAATTAAACGAAACTGATAAGGAGAAAGATGACCCAACTAGCAATGCATCCAAAACTTCCTGTAACTTGAGTGTTAACCTAAAAGCTGAAACAAAAGATGATCTTGTTATTTTAGCCACTGCTGTGATTAAAGTAGAGTCAAAGAACAGTGGTACTTACGCATTAAGAGCTCTTGTTGATCAGGGTTCTCAGGGATCTTTTATCTCCGAAGCAGCTGCGCAGTTATTGAATCTTGATCGCACTCCAATTACTGGCAAAATCTCTGGAATTTCTAATACATCAGTGGTCACTACAAAATCTATGGTCACACTTACAGTCCACTCTACAAAACACAATGCATCAACCTTCCAGGTAAATGCATACGTTTTAAAGAAACTAACTTCATTGTTGCCTTCACGTGAGTTCTCACAAGATACTTGGCCTTCATCTATGCAGTTGGATCTGGCTGATCCCAACTATCACAAGCCAGGGTCTATTGAAGTTCTGCTTGGTGCCGACGTGCATGCATACATACTGCTTGAAGGCTTACACAAGTGTAACTCTCTTATTGCACTCAACTCTCGCCTAGGTTGGCTAATCTCAGGTAGAGTTTCACAAACTGGATCGACAATAAACGAACATAATACAGTTGTTATGCAAACCAAGATTGAGGTCGATCAGTTACTAAGACGATTTTGGGAGATTGAAGAGAGTTTACCCCACAAAAAACCTATGACCGAGTTAGAAATACAATGTGAAGAGCACTTCAAACTTACTCACACTCGCAATGCTGTTGGTCGGTACATTGTCCGTCTACCATTTAAAGATAATCCACCCACAAACCTTGGAAATACAAAACTCCTAGCAATCAGCCGCTTACAGCACATCGAAAAACGTTTTACACATAAGCCTGAATTCAAGGAAGAATATCACAAATTTATGGAGCAGTATGAATCCCAAGGTCATATGATGATGATACCTGAAAAGGAAATAGTTACACCTGAAGTTTATTATTTACCTCATCACGCTGTTCTTAGACCGACGAGTCTAAGCACGAAGTTGCGTGTAGTCTTCGACGGGAGTGCTGCACCTGTAAATGGAAAATCATTAAACGATGAACTACTTATTGGCTGTCCTCTTCAACAAGATGTCAGAGATCTCATAACTCGATGGAGACAACACCAGATTTGTTTAGTCGCAGATATTCGTCAGATGTATCGTCAGATTCTAATATGTAAAGATGACGCTGACTATCAAAGAATTTTATGGCGAAAATCTCCAACACAACCAATAAAAGAATATAGACTACTTACAGTTACTTATGGAACATCTTGTGCACCCTTTTTGGCCATACGCACTCTTCACCAATTGGCTGAGGACGAGAAGAATGATTTCTCAACTGAAGCTGAAATCCTGAAAAGCGACTTATATATGGATGATCTGCTTACTGGTGTCTCCACAACGGAAGACGCTGTGATGCTACAACAAAGGTTGACTGAACTTTTAGCTCGTGGTGGGTTCCCTTTACACAAATGGTCATCTAATAGTAAGTTAGTGTTGTCCCAAATCCCCAGTGTTGATAAAGACTCGCAAAGTGCGGTTAATATAAAACTTCAAGATACAATTAAAACTTTAGGTATTACATGGAACTCGGACTCTGATAACTTTGAACTTAATTGTAATTTAAATCACGATAATAACACAATTACCAAAAGAAATGTATTGTCCACAATTGCTAAATCTTTCGACCCTCTAGGTTGGCTAACACCTGCGATTATAAAACTTAAAATCTTTATGCAAAAACTCTGGTCGGCCGGCTTGGATTGGGACGAAGAGTTGACTCCTGATCTTAAAGAGGAATGGGTTACTTACCTTGATCGTTTCACGCACATTGAAAACATTCAGTTCCCTAGATGGCTTGGTGTATCTAATGACACCATTAAGCGGGAGCTGCATGGATTTAGTGATGCCTCTTGTGCTGCATACTCTGGAGTAGTGTACCTTAGAGTTTTGAGAAATGGTGGCAACATTAACGTTTACCTGGTTCTTGCCAAATCCAAGGTTGCCCCAGTAAAGCAAGTATCTCTCCCACGTCTGGAACTCTGTGGTGCATTACTAGTAGCCAAAATGATAAATCATGTTAAAACCGTTTTAAAAATACCTGACAATAATATTTACACTTGGACAGACTCCACGATAGTTTTGGCTTGGTTGCGTAAGATACCAAATACTTGGACTACATTTGTTGCAAATCGCACTTCAGAAATTTTGACACTCACAAATAGTAACCAATGGCATCATGTTAGTTCTGCAAATAATCCCGCTGATTTAGCATCACGTGGATGTTATCCTTATGATCTACAGCAGTCAAAACTATGGTGGAACGGACCTCAGTTTTTATACAAGGCACATGAAATTGAATATTCTTTATTTGAGATTTCTCAAACCGATTTAGAAATGAAACCCACCCCAAAAATATTATGCAATGTAAATGTTACCGAAAATAATGATGCTATTGCAATTTTAACTCGATTCTCCTCGCTGTCGAAATTGATTCGAGTCATTGCTTATTGTTGTCGTTATTATAATTTATGTAAAGTTAGAGTGCTTAAGAAAATGTTTACTGAACCTGCTTATTTGAGCGCTAATGAGCTTGATGATGCTTTTAATCGATGTATTAAACTATCACAATTGATGTCATTCCGCGACGAGATCTCTCGCTTAACGCTAGGTAAACAGGTTGCCAAATCAAGTAAGATTTATGTACTAGACCCTTTTATCGACGATAAAGGCATTATTCGTGTTGGTGGTAGACTCGCGAATGCAGAGATTCCAGGCGACATGAAACACCCGATTCTGTTAAGTGGCACTTGTGCCTTATCTAAACTTATTGTTGTAAATGCGCATTTGAAATCCCTGCACGGAGGCAATCAACTTACTTTAAATATTGTAAGACAAAGGTTTTGGATCACTCGAATTAAAAGTCTTGTCAAAACTGTAATCCACAAATGTGTCCCTTGTTTTAAACAGAAGGCTAATCCACTCCCTCCTTTTATGTCAGATTTACCTAAATTCAGGATTAAACCTAGCCGACCCTTTCTTACGAGTGGAGTAGACTTTTGTGGACCCTTTACAATGAAATTGTATCCTGGTAGATGTAAGAAAACCAGTAAAGTTTATATTAGTCTATTTGTCTGTGCCGTAACAAAAGCCATTCACTTGGAACTTGTCACTGACCTCACTTCTGCTGCATTTATTGCCACTTTTCGGCGTTTCACCGCTCGACGTGGTCACTGCAAGGAGATTTGGAGTGATCACGGAACTAATTTTGTAGGCGCGTCCCGTGAACTAGATCTCGCATTCAATAATTCACAATCTCAACTTGTGGCTGAGATTTCTGAACTTCTCGCTAATGATTTCACGCAATGGAGATTCATACCTCCTCGAGCTCCACACTTTGGTGGAATTTGGGAGTCAGGAGTGAAAAGTATTAAAGGACACTTAAAACGGGTTATCGGCCAAGCCTTCCTCACATACGAAGAGCTCGCTACTTTATCAGCCCAAGTCGAAGCTTGTGTAAATTCTCGTCCCCTCACTCTTATCAATTCTACTCTTGACGAACCCCCATTAACACCAAGTCACTTTCTTGTCGGAGAGCCCTTAATTGGGGTTCCTAAGCCGTCTTTGATTGATGTTAACTTAAGTCCGTTGAATCGATGGCACATAATTCAACGTATGGTGCACTGTTTGTGGCGTCGCTGGCAAAACGAATATTTAACTACGTTACAGCATCGT
Source organism: Malacosoma neustria (assembly GCA_963693495.1). Taxonomy (NCBI): domain Eukaryota; kingdom Metazoa; phylum Arthropoda; class Insecta; order Lepidoptera; family Lasiocampidae; genus Malacosoma; species Malacosoma neustria. Next base: position 16,038,129 of record OY856390.1, read on the forward strand.
TACAAATGGAACATAAAGCGACCTGATCTTCCCCTCGGCACTGTCGTTCTCGTCAAGGATGACACACTTCCCCCTGGAAAATGGCTTTTGGGACGTATTATGCAGAAACACCCAGGTGCTGATGGTGTTACAAGAGTTGTAACTTTACAGTACAAGGACAATATTTTTAAGCGACCTATGGTGAAAATATGTCCTTTGCCCCTGGATGAGTCTGACTCCTAGTAACCAGAAATTTGTTTTACTTTGCTTTGGTTTATATCTTGTCGTCAGGTCTTAAGGACTTGAGTCGTCCTTGGCCGGCGGAATGTTTAATTAATAATAGAAATAAGAATTTTAGTTCACAATTTTCCGATAGATGTCGTTAGCAGTTCTGAAGTTATATTGAACAGTTGTAGTGTTTGTGATTTAATATTATACTACCCACATTTTACTTAGTACCATAACTTGATTTGTGATTGGAATCAAGATGACTGTTTTTTAATTCTATCGGTGTGCTTTGGTCATTTGTATAAGATGTTTATATTTTTTGATACTCCCGAGTGTTCTTCCACAGTGATAAATAAAAGGTATAAATGAGTGTGAGTGTTTAATTGACCAATTACTTTTTATTTATTTTCGTTATTTTTTAATAAGTATTCTAATTTTTGTAAAAACCCCAGTGACGCACGCCTACATTGCATAAGGTGATGCCTAGCTAGCCGAACAGGGTGAGCGGCTACCACGCAACATTTTTCTAATACTTACATTTTTAAACTCGTGATATCTTTCGAATGGAATATCCGAATTGAATAAATCAAAAAGTTATATAAAGGTATTGAAACAGTTTTGAATATGAAGTAATTTATTTTGATAAGGATTAATACCAAGATCCAATTAAAGAGCCTTTTCTAGGGGCGGCATTTTAATTAAATTTTTAAAATAAAAGAATACTTATTGTGGCATAACTATAATAGTTAGACATATGCTGTCGCGACACTTTTTGTAAATAATGATGTGTTCTGCAAAGTTGTAGTACATTATTTTATTCTATCATCAATAGTTTTCGCAACGCACGCGATTTAAATAATATTTTAGGTAATTTTTTTACACTTTGAGTTACATTATTGGAGTTTTAGTAAGGATCCCTAATTTTTTTGAAAATATAATATAGCCTATGTCACCCGGGGATAGTGTAGCTTCCCAACAATGAAAGAATTTTTTAAATCGGGTCAGTAGTTTCGGAGCCTATTCAAAGCAAACAAACAAACAAACAAACAAACAAACAAACAAACAAACAAACAAACAAACAAACAAACAAACAATCAAATCTTTCCTCTTTATAATAGTAGTATAGATTATAGTAGATTAGTTAAGTTTTAATAACAGTTTTAAAGCTTCACAGTTTATTGCGCCCAGTGGCGATGTTTTAAATCGAAATTGATGTGACGCCTACGTTTTAATTTTAATTTTTTTCTGCTAGACCGGGTAAGGTTAAGTTTAGTTTATAAAGAAAACTACCACCTAAGTCTTCTTCTTTCTACCCTTACCCCCAACTATGTGGGGTCGGCACGACATGTTCTCTCCTTCTACTCTCCTCTATTAGCCGTTACCTGAACTTTCACACCTTTTTTAACCATATCATCTTTTACACAATCCATCCATCTTTAACCACCACCTAATTGTCCAATCAAATTGGCTACAGGTGTTCTAGGACACTAATTCGACATGTTAGGAATAGGCTGGAGAGACTCCGTTCTACAGTATCACATTATTCATTTGTGTTTTCATAGTAAAACTACCCACGTTAACTATTGGAACGTGGCTCATTTTGGCTAGTAATTTATATTCATTAACCTGCATACAATTTCTTATAATAAACGAGATAGGCTCGGCGCCTCATTAGAATAAAACAAATATTGGTTGCAACAGCATCTTCATTCATTGCTAGAATGCGTGGGAGCCGCTATCACATGTATTTTGTTGGCTTGTTTAAAATTACCAATCTTGACACAAACTGATCATGTTTGGATGTGTTTGTAGTCATTGCGGTCTATAGTACTTTTGAGTGATTTATTAGCAGCGTTATGAGATGTCGTAAGATGAAAATACTGACTATTAAATTCAATATACTACGAATTTGAATAAACGCAAACGTTTGACTGTTAGGAAACTTTAGCTAGATTTATATCTATAGTTATAACTTCGATATTAAGGTTTCAGCTTCTAGAGTAAGCTATCGGCTTACTATATACACCACAGATGTTTTTCAAGGCGGAGGAATGTGGATGTTTTTCTTCACCGCGTAGAAATTTTGTTCTAATATGTACATTAGCCAAGAATAACTGCCTGAACTGCTGATTGTGTAATTCAAAATCGAAACCTATAATTACGATCTGTCATTGAATATTACATATAGGTATTACGTACATACTATTATAGATGCATTTCATAATGGAAATGGAGCAAAAGCCTTTTTAGTTTTTAGCATTTTGATACATATTAGTCGAATATCCGTATGTTGATCCGTACAGGGGCGGAGAAAGAATACTAACCTCTGTGGCCGGGGTCGGCCTGTCGTAAAAGGCGACAAAACAACCCAAACTAGCTACGTGGTAGGGCCTCAAGCCTGTCTACATGGCGACCACCTTTGGTCTTAAGTATGCCGCCATAATAACCTTGTGTTGTGTTCCGGCATTAGTGACCAAAGTTCCTGTACCCTTATGGGACAGCAGCGTGTTTGCGATGCCACTGGCATTGCAAACACCTATACGCGATGGTAACTGCTAAATTCTAAGCGGGCTGTCAGCCTGTCTGCTGTCCTACGCAAAAAAAAAGAATAACAAAATACATTGTAAAACGTTACGATGCGTTACAGGGGCGGGAGGGGGGGTTTTGAACTACGCTTTACGTAACATTGTTTTTTTAATCCTTCATAACGGTCGCGTAGAGAGAAGAAAAACAATACATTTCACATGTTAATAAATAATATTAACACGATTAAAACAATAACAAAGGTATATTAGAGACTTTCCGGTACTTTACGCCACGTAATTGTAACTTTTAGGTAAAAGTGGTCACTTTGTGTTGGTTTTACTAGCGGGGAAAAACGTTACGGGGCGTTACATGGGGGGGAAAGGGGGTCGAAAATCTCAGAAAATGTCATTACATAATACTTGAATGCTCCCTATGATAGTATCCTATGTTTTACTTCACTATGTGGCAATTATGGTACCATATACAGGGTGACTTTGACAAATCCGTCCAAATTTTTTGTACGCACTAAACATCATTTAAGGAACCCATTTTTGCATTAAAAATTGTATGTAAAATTTTCAAAATAAAATATTTCATATATGATCATTAATTCAATCGTACAGAATAGTCCTATGGTGCAACCTTCGTACGTTAACCTGTTATTGCCTGTCTCTCCCGCGTAAATGAGTAGTGCGTATTTGCTCACCCGGCGCAATGCCGCCGTCCTCAGCCTTTTACTAGGTCAGATGGAGAGGTCATTAACACTCTCGCGCCGTATTATGTAAATTGCGAGTTCTTTGAATGACTTTATGATGCTGATTACTCAACATTTTTGTACTATGTGATACGAAACTAAAATACATGTTTCTCATAACTTTTACTAAATATTCTTCTGTGTGAATTTGGACGGGTTTGTCAAAGTCATCCTGTATATATTATACACATTAGGCGAGAAAATTTGTTATAGTGAGTCATGCCATCGTAGGAATCAAATCCTGACTTCGTAACGATGTGCGAACTTCATATTTAACTGGTCTGTAAGTTTAGTTGGTGTCAGACCTTCTTAAAAATATTAAAACAAGTAGTTCTTCAATTCTGACAATGATCTATTATTTTTAAAAGAAAGAAATTTTGGACCTTTGCCTCAAAACAACAGTGGAAACTGCTAAGCTATTAAAAAAAACTAAGTTCAATTTATAGAATTTCGAAACTACGATAAACGCGATAAAGTTTGCCAAGGCTACAAAATTCAAACAACTACAAGGTCGATAAAACTGTAATAATTCAAACATTACATCATAATCGTGTTAATCTTTTGTATGAAGCAACTTCATTTAACAAGTTAAACATACCTCCTTATCTTGAACATGAATCAAAATTACAACCTTAAGGCATGTCGGCATTTTTAACGTCTTATATACAATTGTACAGTGCAACTAGTTTGATAATATCTTACTTATTTTATTTGATTTTTTATAACTAATAATTCAAACAGAACTCGATAGTTTTTTTAATTACGTTTCTAAAGGTTATAAAATTCTACAGGTTATATTAACGAGAGTAGACATGTACCCATCTTAGAATTCAATTAAACACATACGTAATTAACTATAACTAGTGGTCGCCCAGAGGTCGAAATTCGACCCCAATTCATTTAATTTTTAAGTTTGGACTTTATTAGCGTTCTTTTGTCAAAGGTCTACAATCTACAATCCAAGGCCTCTACAATCCAAGGTTTTATTATAACTATTCAGTTAATTTGCATCACTGTAAAACTTCAAAATGTTTCGCATTGCAAAATCTGTATAGTAAATCCGTTTCATAACTATATACTCACATTTTCTAAACACTACTCTCACAAATAAGCAACAGTAAATCCATTCAGATTATTTATCCACAAATTATAAATAACCTATTCAAATAAGTAAAAACAATACCAAAGTATCATTCCTTGTTATTGTCAATTATGACATTTAATTTTTTTTTATAGCTAAAGATCAGCAGACAGGCAGACGGCCCACCCTGGCAGGTGGTCACCGTCGCCTATGGACGTTTGCAGCACCAGAGGCAATACTGACGCGCTGCTGGCCTCGAAGAAATTTTATAACGCCTTTTTTGAAGAACCCCATATCGTACCGCGCTGAGAAAACCTCAGCCGGAAGCTCATTCCAGATCCTGAGAGTACGCAGCATGAACGTTCTAGAGAAACGTTTCGTACAAGAAAGAAGAGGCTCCAAGAAATGGGGATGAACACCCAGCCGATGGCGTAGATAATAAGACCAAAGAGAATTTAAGCCTATAGAAAATTAATGTTAATTTATTAAACATATATTATTAGTAACTGTATAAGATTATTATTTGTATATTATTATTATGTATTGATTATTTAAGTATTTACTAATGTATATTATAAATTTCATTATTATATTATTATAAAATTGACCTTTAATGGTCTTTACCAAGCATGTGTGTATGTTGTGTATAATTTGAGCAGTAGTGTGTGTAATGTTCATTTTAATTTATTTAATGTATTTCTAATGGATTTTAGGCAAAAAAAAAAATAGCTCTCTGCACTTCTCCTCCATGTAAGCTTTAATTTTGCCAAATTTCGCACTCCTCCGTCCGTGCAATTTTCATAAAAAAGGATACAAAGTTTTCGCTTTATTAGTATTAGTATTAATATATTATATGGACATCGTAAAATATTTTACAAACTAATATATCAGAATGAAAATTACGCAATGACAATTAAACAGTACGATAGACTATATAACTTACGGTTACAATAATAATTTATGATTATTATCAATATAGTCGGACCGTACTTCTTTGAACTGTTCTTTTTCTCTGTCCATAACCGGTTATTACCTTATAATGTGAAAATTGATTATTTAAAATTTTGACAACTTTCTACATTATGATGATTGATTGATTAGATGACGTGTTAATGATAATAATATTTCTTTGATTACTTTTTAAGCATACATTATGATAGAAGCAGGCACATAATTGAATACCCTGTCAAGTGTATCAATTTTAAATCCATATTAATATTATAAATGAGAGTAAATTTGTTAGTCTGTTACGTTTTCACGCTTAAGCCGCTGAACCAATTCTGACCAATTACCATATAGAGATAGATTCGACCTTGGAGAACGACATAGGCTACTTCTGAAACTTGTAAAGGGTGAAATAGGATGAACCTAATTTAACTGTTTTGTTTTAAATTTACATGGCGAACAACCTTTACCGGGTCAGCTAGTGTTTTATAAGTCTAATGCAAAACCAACCATAGCCTTTCTCATTATTTTAGCCTTTTTTTCATTTATTGGATAAACAAACAGTATTTATATGAGAATTAGTAAATTGTCTTATTTAATATGTTAGTACTAATATAAACCCAACAACATTTGTCACAGGTTACACAAAAAAAAGTTTAACATGACTAAGAACTAGCAACAAAAAATAAATATTTAGATGGAAATAGAATACTATATATTACACATTATATTTATACATTAATCCTGCCTATAACCGTGTAACGTTGTATAAACACGCACACGGTTATACAACGGATATGTTCACTTTACTAAAAGGGGGTGAATTAGGGGTGAATAAAATATAAATAAACAAAGCGCCTGTTACAATATTGGGAGCAATGCAATTATAGATATGCGATGCCACAACGGTTTAGAATATGATCCACAGTCCACTACATCATGTTTTTTTTTTATTTATGGCGAAACAACCTTTGCCGGCTCAGCTAGTAATAATATACTGTGCCATTTATACAACGCCTTCTAATTCTGTAGTAAGCAGCAGAGATCTTATGGGTACTAGACATCTAATTATGTCTTTAGTCAAAAAGAGAAAATTAAAATCAGATAAAATATTGATTATGTAGTTTACACTACGCGAAATGTTATGACTACTTTACTAATTTTAATATTTATAATATCAACCATAAACTGTCCATGATAAAGTTTTTGCCATCTATAAAGCAGTCTTATCCCATGAAAAGCTCGGTCGAGTTGAGTCAGTATAGTTTTATTAGTGACCGGCGTAAGTGGAGAGCACTTTGCTTTAGTGGCGCCCTCTTGACAATGGCTCCGTGATCGTATTTTCTGATGCGACAACGAATTTGCTTTGATGTTACCTTGTTTTTATAACAATGATAATTTATGAAACAGACTCACATAAGAACAAAATAGGTTGGTTTAGGTTGTATAAATTAGTTTGCCCTCAGGGGCGCTCCTCTGTCCGAGGAGTGCACGGGTGTGCGTACCCGAGGTGCCCGAGCATCCGTCGCCTCACTCCCCTTCCCTTCCGAGGCGACGGAGTCCTACCTTTCTTCCCGTCTACCTCCCACATCCTTTCCCCAACTCCCGCATCTTGGGTCGGGTCGGTTGTGTGTCGGTGTGGCTGGGGGTGCTTGGGGCCGCTCTATGCCCTAGATTGGCGCTCGACGCTCACGGCCATTCTCTCACTGCAACCACTTCCGACCGAAGATGTAACGCATTGCCCTAGACTTCGTGGTTGGGTCTGGGGTGGCGTGTCACAGCCACCTGCGTTACGGCCTACGCAGCGGAGCCGTACGTCGGGATGATGGGATCCTGCGAGGCTGAGCCGGTGTAGATGGGCAACCTGTCATCGGCAACACGCCCGTTTGGCCCGGATTTCTGACCAGACGGCTGCCTTGTAGCTTAGCCAGCTGCAGGGAAATGGTCATGGGTGGTAGTGTCAAACACACCTGGCTAGGGAAGGTCGTCAGGTAGGAGGTCATGGTGATGGAGCAAGAGTTTCGTGGCCTAACCATCTGCGTCTCTCATGCTTCGGATACCGCACCCACCGCCTCCGACTACCCCTATATCCCGTTGGTAGCCCTGGCGGCCCTTGCGTAGAGCTCTGCTCCGCTGGGTCGTCCCCACTTGCGGACTCCATGGAGGGTGGGGAGCCAACGGGATGAAAATTATATTTCCATGAGCATGGATTATCAGGTTAAAACAAATTTTAGTAATAAGGAAAGCACTACTAGAGAGGAGGAAGAAGATAGGGAGAGAGACAGCAGTGAAAAGAGTAGACCACTAAGGAGGTCTCTCAGGACAAGGAGGAAAGAGGTGGACAGGGAGTCGGACTCCTCCGTCTCGTGTGCTGATCTTCCTCCGATCTCCGCCAAAAGGATGTCCCACGAGGATGGAACCGAGGAGATCAGGATCAGCAACGAGATGGGGGATAAAAGGTTCAAAGTCAAGGATGGAGCCGAGACTGCTGCGAGAGCGGTGGTCTCAGACACCGACACAAGGACGATAAGTACCTCCAGAGCGCGTAGGGGTAAAGGGGGTAAATTAGTGATTTCCCCGCGTTCCAGCACCGCTCCCGGCCCTGACAGTGAGTTGAGTGGACTTCACCGCTGGGGAACCGGTTGAAATAATGGTGGAGCGGATGCTGGAGCGCATATATGATAAGTCCGGGTGCGTTTATGTGCCCACAGATGACATTGAATTTGAGTCGAACGAGGAGACCCCAGAAAATCTGGAGTCCATGGACCTCGTTCGGCTCAGGGCCGCTGCGGGCCATGAAGTGTCCCAAATCCAGCTCGTTGCTGCCCGTTCGGGCAACCTGAAAGGGACCTTCATTAAACAGTTGAAGGCATCGGCCGCCAGGATCACGGACATCGTGGAGATCCTGGCGGAGAAATCGGAGAGCGGAGAAAACCGTCGTCTCCGCATTAAAAACGATCGCCTCAGACGCGAGCTCGCAGCTGTGAAGGGCGAGCTCAAGGCGCAAAGGCGGGCGTACGCGGAGGCGACGGCCAATAGGCGCTCTTCCCCTCCTCCTGCCGTCTCCCCGGCCGCAGCAACAACATCTGTGGCGGCCGGGTTTGATATTGACGACCTAAAGAGGTCGGTTTTAGAGACGGTAGGGAGGTTAATCGAGGCCCGTTTTGAGGGCCTCGAGGAGCGCCTGTTACCGGCAGTTAGGAGAAGGCCCCCCCTTGCGGCAGACGCCAGGCGAGAAAATGGGGCCCCAGCGTCCCAGAGGTTGTTGGGGGCGATTGGGCCTCCGACGCCGCCTGCTGGGAGCGCTATGGTAGTGGCGACTGGGGGACCGCAGGACTCCCTGGCGGGCGTGACTGGGGGGAGGCGCCTGGCAACCCGGGCTCAGGAACCCCGGACTGGTGAGACCCCGGGGCCTGGGAGACTGGGCAAGAAGAGGAAGAAGAAGAAGAAAAAGAAGGAAGCCCAGACTCCCGGGCCCTCTACTGGGCCAGAGGGTACCCATGCTCCGGCGCCCATGCGTCCCGGGACGTTGGGAGCCCGGAGACCAGTGGAAGTGTGTGAGGCCGGTCCACCGGGTGTGCGACCTCCTGTCCGGCCCGCTATACCGCCACCACCACCCCCCATGTTTGGGGGGGCGGGTCCGTCGTACCTGCCGACGCCGTGGCCCGCCTACCACCCTCCAATATATCATACGGGGTGGAATTCGAAGGATTTCCCCCAGCTGCCACCCGGGAGGGGGCAGTCGGCCATGGAGCCTCGGCCTCCCCTACAGCCTTTCGAGGAGGCATGGACGGTGGTTGCCCGTAAAAAAGGTCTCAAAAAGAAGAGCAGTACTGCCACGGCGCCTCCGGCGTCCGCTGCTTCTCCTCCCAAAACCCAGCAGGGGGGAAAAAAGAGAAAAGAGAGGCGGGTGAAGGTGGATCCCCCTAAGGTGGCAGTCATCCAACTATCACTGCCACCGGGTGCCTCGGAAAGGGGAATTACCCTCCCACAACTGGCCCTAATGGCGGAGACCCAGGTGGATATTAAGGACCTGGGTTTCCAAAGGGGGCTCAGGAGTCGCCGAGCTGCCGACGGCAGCATCCTCTATGAAATTGAGGGGGAGGGCAAGGAGGGAAAGGCGGACCTCCTTGCTTCCCGGATAAAGATGGTCCTGGGGGACAGAGGGCTCGTGTCGAGGCCAGCCAAAAGAACTGGCCTCTACATACACGGGCTATCTGTCTCCGTCACCAAGGAGCGACTTCTGTCGGCGTTGGCGGAGGCGGCGCAGGTCCCTGCTGATTCTCTTAAGGTCTCGGAGATCAGGCAGGGACCAGGGGGCTTGGGCTCATCTATTGCCCAGTGCCCCATCGAGGGAGCCCTTCGGCTCACACGCACCGGAGAGTTTAGCATCGGCTGGGGGGCGGCCCAAGTGAGGCTCCTCGAGCCGCTCCCCAGGCGGTGCTATAAGTGTTTCTCGATGGGGCACACCAAAGCGATGTGCCCCTCGCAAGTGGATAGGTCGGACCTATGTTTCCGGTGTGGGAAGCCGGGACATGGGTCCAACAAATGCAACGAGCCCCCGCGGTGCGCCGTCTGCGTCGATGCGGGAAAAACGGCGACTCACGTGATGGGGGGTAAAGAATGCCGCCCCCCCAACGTTAAGGGTATCTGGCGCTCCCTGCCACGACAGGGAACGTCAGAACCGACGGTTATGGAGGTTGTGGATGCCCCTGTCAATGGATAGTGTCGGGGGCGTGCGCATCCTCCAGGGGAACGCTAACCACTCCGCGGGGGCGCAGGACCTCTTCCTGCAGTCCCTCGCGGAGTGGGGTGGTGACGTCGGAGTTATCGCAGAGCCCTACCTCGTCCCGGTCCGTGACAATTGGATCGGTGACTGGGACGGCACGGTGGCAGTGACCGCCCGGGCAGGTGAAAGCCCCCCTCTCCAACTCCTGGAGCATGGGTCGGGATATGCGGCGGCAGGTTGGGGTGATTTCGCCATTATTGGCGTGTACTTCTCCCCCAACCGCCCCCTGGTGGAGTTCGAGTCATTTCTCGACTCCGTCGGGGCCGCCGTCGGCCGGATGTCGCCGAGGAAGACCTTGGTCCTCGGTGACTTCAATGCCAAATCCCGAGCCTGGGGCGGTCCTACCACCAATGCAAGAGGTAGGGCCGTAGAAGAGTGGGCGCTGCGGAGTGGCCTCGTCCTCCTGAACAGGGGGGCGGTTCCCACCTGCGTGCGACCACAGGGCAGTTCAATTGTGGATCTCTCGTTCGCCACTCCTGTGGTCGCATGCAGGGTGATGGACTGGCACGTCGAGGAGGAGGTAGAGACGCTATCTGACCATCTGTACACCAGATTTAGCGTCTCCCCCCTCCGCAGCACTCCGCAGCCGCAAAGAGTTGAAAATTTCCCTCGCTGGGCACTCGGCCGTCTCGACAAAGAGATGGCTGAGGTCCAGGCGATCGCCGAGCGCTGGGTTTACAACGCATACCCAGCGCCCGCGGGGGAAACAGCAGAGGAGGCGGCCGGTCGCCTTCGCACGGCCCTCACAAGGGTCTGCGAGGCGGCTATGCCACGGGTCCGGCGGCGTCCGGCTCGGAGGCAGGTGTACTGGTGGTCAGCCGAAATAGCGGAGCTGCGCAACGCTGCGCAGCGCGCCCGCAGAGCCGTCCACCGGTACCGACACCGGAATCCGCAGCCGGACGAGGAAGAACTCCGGAGGATTAAGGGGGAGCAGAATGCTGCCAAGAAAGCCCTTCAGCGGGCAATTAGCCAAGCGAAGGCCCGGGCTTACGAGGAGCTCCTCGAGGGCCTTGACAGGGATCCTTGGGGGCGTCCGTTCAAGTCAGCGCGCAAGAAGATGCGTGCTGCGGGCGCCCCGGTAACGGCGACCCTGTCGGAGGAGGCCCTCAATCGCATAATTGAGGGGCTCTTCCCGAGCCCGGGAGCATTCACTCCCCCGTCTATGGCCGTCCCTCTGCTTAGAGTGGCGAGCGTTGATCCTCCCCCCACAACAGAGGAAGAAATAGAAGATGCCCTGCGACACCTTCAGGGCACCAAAAAGGCACCTGGACCCGACGGGATTCCGGGCAGAGTGCTCCTCCAAGCCGCCACTCACCTTGGCGGCTGGCTTCGGGAGCTGTTCGATAAGTGCTTCAGCACTGGACAGTTCCCGGCCCAGTGGAGGGAGGGCAGGCTTTGCCTGATTCCTAAAGAGGGCCGTTCCCCAGATGATCCCTCCGGCTACCGCCCGATCGTCCTATTGGACGAGACGGCGAAGACCTTTGAGAGGGTAGTTGCGAGCCGTCTCGTCCAGCACCTGGACACGGCAGAGCCGGGACTCTCCGCCGCCCAGTACGGATTCAGGGCGGGGCGCTCCACGTTGGATGCGCTAACCGCTCTGAAGGGCATATCACAAGAGGCGGAGAGTCAGAGAGAAGTGGTCCTGGCGGTATCGCTTGATATAGCGAACGCCTTTAACAGCCTTCCGTTCGAGACGATACTGGAGGCGCTCCGGTTCCATGGAGTGCCTCTGTATCTGCGGAGGCTGTTGGAGGCATATCTCCGGGACCGTTTCATAGTCTGGGAGGATGGCCACGGTCGGGTCCGAAGGAGGCGCGTTGCGTGCGGCGTTCCGCAGGGGTCGGTACTGGGACCACTTCTGTGGAATATCGGGTATGACTGGGTCCTACGATGCCCAGTCCCGCCCGATACGAGGGTGTTGTGTTATGCGGATGACACCCTCGTCGCAACTCGGGGTGAGTCTTACGAAGATGCAGTCCGGAGGGCCACCATCAGCACTTCGTTGGTGGTGGACCGAATCGAGTCGTGCGGTCTGAGGGTCTCCGTAGAAAAGACGGAGGCCCTCTTTATGCATAGGCGAAGAAGAAGACCACCCCGAGACGCACGCATTGTGCTCCGGGGCGCAGCGGTCGAAGTGAAGCCCCAGATGAAATACCTGGGGCTCACACTAGACCCTAGGTGGAGCTTCGGGCCACATCTTGCCCAATTGTGCCCGAGGCTGGTCTCGGCCGCTGCCGCCCTGGGCAGACTCCTGCCCAATGTGGGGGGGCCGGGCACAGCCGTGAGAAGATTGTACACTGGCGTCGTGCGGAGCATGGCAATGTATGGTGCGCCTATCTGGGCAGACCACCTCACGTCTCGTAGCAGGGCCCTCTTGAGAAGGTCTCAGAGGGTCATAGACGTGAGAGCCATTCGGGCGTACCGTACAGTGTCCTGGCGGGCGGCTGCACTCCTGGCAGCCGACCCGCCCTGGGAGCTGCAGGCGGTTGTCCTCTCAGAGACGTACCGCCTGCGCCGCGACGCCAGGGAGAGGGGACTCCGGCTGTGCCCGGAAGAGTCGCGACGGGTCAGGGATCTCGCCCAGGAGGCCTTGACCCAGTCTTGGTTAAGGATCCTGGGGCCTCCCGAGCCGGGCCGGGTTACTGTTGAGGCAATCCGCCCCTACTTGTCGGAATGGGTCTCGCGATCAAGCGGGACCCTGACATACAGACTGGTGCAGGTGCTGACCGGCCATGGCTGTTTCGGCAAGTACCTGCACCAGATTGCGGGGCGGGAGCCGAACCCGGCCTGTTGGGAATGCGGCGCGCCAGTAGACACCGTAGAACATACGGTGTCCGAGTGCGCCGCTTGGGGGCCCCAGCGGTTTAATTTGCAGGGTGTGGTGGGGGGTGACCTCTCGCTGCGGGCAATCGTAGGTCAAATGCTCCGCAGCGAGAGGAACTGGAACGCGGTGGTCTCCTTCGCTGAAAGTGTCATGCGGCAGAAGGAGGCCATCGAGCGTGCGAGGGAGGAGGACGCGGCGGCTCCACCGATTCGTCGGCGTAGGACGAATCGGGGAAGGAGACGCTATGCGCACCTCATCCCACCCTGAGAAGGGGTTGCCGGTCGCTCTCTTGTAAGAGCGGCCAGCCGGGAGTTCCGGGGGAAGCTCCCGGCGAAGGCAATGAGACGGAGGGTGCCCTACCCCGACTGGACACTCTGTGTCTGGTCACCGGCAGGTCTAGTGTGACCGCCGGCAGCGGGAACTGTCACTCGGGGTACCCTCATTGGAGACGTCTGGCTGGGGGCCTAGCAGAGTAATGCCAAAAGGCGATCCTGCGAAGCCCCCTCTAAGGCCAAGAGTGGCGACCGGGGTTTTTAGTGGGTAGGACCGGCGGCCTTGGCCCCCGGTCCGCCCGAGGGGAGTAGGCAGCCCCCTCGGGAGGTAATCCCACATACCCCACCGGCCTTCCCCCGGAGGCTGGTGGAAACTGTAACAGTTTTCCTCGGTATAAAAAAAAAAAAAAAAAAAAAAAGGTTGTATAAATTAGACAGTATAAATTTTTAAAATGTAGCTCTTTTTCAGCGGAAAGTCTATTTCCTATTCCTCTTTCCTATTTCATTAAATTATAAAAATAACACTATTTATACTAATAAGGAGGAAAATTTTTGTATGTTTGTAACGAATAAACTCAAAAGTTACTGGAACGGCTCCAAACATTATTTCTTTCACTATTAGAATGCTTTTTTGGGAGGTGGAAATGCATGAGGCACACCCCGCTGCGTGGGAATGGGCGGCGGGTGGGGGGGGGGGGTAGTGCAATGCGCCCGTACGTCCCCTTCTCTAGGCTGGGGAACGCACGTCGCTGGTATACCCACTAAAACCACCCCGGTGTACCTTCACACGCCTTGGCACGCTCTCCGCCGCCTCCTTCGCGGACATGACTGCCTAGCATAAGGAGGCAACAGCGTCACATCCCGCTTGGCCCCCGATTATCGCTAGGGCCGGGAATGAGAGGTCAAGACCGATGGTGGCAACGAGGCCTCGGCACTCTAATGCCCATGCAGGATACATTTCGAGGGTGTGGAGTGCCATATCCTCGTCGCCGGCGTCACATTTGTGGCACTCTGTTGTTTGCTCCTCGAGCGATGCGACACAGGTATCGCCCGAAGCAGCCGTGGCCTGAGAGTACCTGTGTCACGTGAAACGACAGAGTGCCATGACGTCTGTCAAACCAGTCTTGCCCCTGCACCGCTGTGATAGTGCTTTGACCCGCAATAGGTTACGTAATCCTTTCCTTCAAAACTGCTGTGATATTTTTCCGGAGCTCCACCCGCTTAATCTTGATTTAACGAGGCGTGGAGCAAGAACCCCGGTCCGGGAGTCGAGCTTCCGGATCCCACGGCATGGATCCAGCGAGGAGGGAGGCCGCCTCGAAGGACAAACGGAGGCCCCGTAAAGGGCCATTGACCGTATGGTTCCTTCGTATAATTTCCGGAACACTGAGTTCGGTCCCCCGATGTTGAGGAGCAGTCCGGCGAGTGCCGCGTCCGCTTTCGTGAGCCGAGGGGCCAGCCGCTCAAAGTGTGCCGAAAAGTCCCATCGGCAGTCGAGGACATAGCCCAGATACTTGAGCGTTGTCCCGACGCCGATGCGGACGCCTCCTACAATGATGCGCAAGCCCTGAGGCGCCCCACGTTGTCGACGTGGTGCAAAAACTATATACAATAGAATACGAAAATAAATTGTCTATTACAAAATATATTAAACGCTACATTTTCTAACACGAATAAAATCTGAGTCAATCAATTGAAAGAAATCCTCCCAAGGCGATTAAACTATTCGTCATAACTAAATTGGAATCGGAGTCAGTACTTTACAGCAAATCCTATAACTTAGTATCCACTTAGCTGATTGGGCTGGACCTGTCTGCCTTCTAACAACCACCCAAGTAGTGTCACCTTCAAATAATCTAAAAGACGATACTTACAATCGAATTCAATTTAAAATCATGATTAATATTACGTGAGCGTAATTTCATTAATGGTCATTCGTCTCCATTTCTATAATAATCAAAAGAAACTACCATTCCTATACAACCTCAAAACGCATGGCAAAGTTTCTTTAGTGGTAATTGATAGCTACACATGGAGGCAATATGAAACCTTGTAAAGAGCCAGTGAATAGAAGATTAGGATACAACGTACGCCGATGTACGCTTATTTTTACGAGAACCATTGTCTGGGGAAAGGGCGAGACATCAGAAAAATAGTAATACAATGGCGAAAAATAATTCACCGTTCCGAAAACTGATTCAGTCGTGATCACAATGAGAATACCCTTTTAATTACTTCCCGCCAAGTGAACGCACAATTAATATCGTATGGGCTCCGAAAAGTTGGGCCTCCCACACTCCCACGGGACCTCTGCCAATCAGTGCGTTCGCCAAATTGTTTTGATCGGGACTAATCAGCCCGGGGTAAACCTCGTTTATTATTTACCATTGTTTTGCCACAAGTTAACACAAAAAGTTATAAATAGAAAATAACGAAACGTATTTACTTCATACATATCGAGCATTTATCACTGAATGAACATAAACTGTTTATCTTGGTATGCAGGTTTTCACTCGATGTGTTTCACTCCCTTCACTATGTTGCGACTGCGTAAATAACAGTAAATAAGATCAAAATAAGTTAAGTGATGTTAAGGGCAACATACAACATTGTTTAGCAGTTGCTGCTAGCTAAACAATAGATGAACGAGATTGTAGCGAGAGAAATTAGACAAATTATCCGTGTAAATAACAAGCCTGGTTCAAGTTAAATAAAGTATATAGTATACTAATCTTCACCGGTAAGAACTAGAATTTATTGACGCACTACTTGAAGTGGTACAAGTACCACTGTACCATTTTTTACCACGATGCTTGCATCTGCTTGCAAAAAATTATGAATCAGTTGCAGCCTACACTATAGTGTATATAGCATAATGCTATATATAGCATTGTACTAAAAAGATATAAAGTGCTTAATAGAAGTAAAAAGCAAATTCTTCAGGAAGCGTTACAGTATACTGGTACAATAGCATGCCCGTCACTATGTATAATTTTTTTCGTTTAATTTCTTTTCCTTTTGACACAAATTAGTCAGAATTTTCTATATTTTTTTATCTATATATTCTATCTTTTTTTTATACTTATACATACTTAGTTTTACAAGCCTTACTTAAATTTAAATACCTATAATTATTTCAACAATAACGTTGTTACTAATTATATACACACAATCAATTAAGGTTACAACTGACTTAAATATATATACTAAACATATATAGATAACATTATATAGATGTTCAACATTACTTACATAACTATTTGTTTTTTTTACTACGTTACTTGTCACACCTGTTACAGTACTCCATGAATGCCTCATATTGTGTTTTTGTCATCAGTTGTTTAATATTTTCTACCTTTATGTCTATTGCTGCTTTGTTAGTCTGCTTCCATCTCTCCCTTTCAAAAATTGGACAATCAAATAAGATATAATATTAAGATTATGAACTAATTTCAGCTATAAAGTGTAATACCGACGACTAAGTGTTACCTTTTACTTTCATGATCACATAACTTCTCACACTATGTCCTCAAATCTTGGCAAATTTACAGCAAAAGAGAAAAAAATACTTCTTTTTTTAAATAACATGGAAGATTCCTTCCATTTAAAATTAGATTATCTAGTTAAATGAAAGTATAGTAATACAATTGGAAATAGTATAAATGAGATGCGATGAAAATCTTCTAAGGCGCCGGGCTCCGCACACCTGTGCGTCGAGTTGTCAGTGGCGCAGGTGAAGCCGACAAGCTCAGGGAAACTTGTCGCCCAAATCCCGTATTGTTACGAAGTTATATGAATATATTTAAGTTAGCATTTCGAGATTTGCAGTGCGTATTAACAATATTATCACGTTGATACAATGTTTTGCCTTCTGGATCTTTAGCATGGTTTGTACGAGCATAATTTATCAAAATAAAAGACAAATAAATGGTGTTTTAAAATTAAGCGATCTGAAGTGGTCTAATTTCAGCCTATTGTGTTGTCTCGTCTTCTGTGATACCAATTCACAGAATATCTGCAAATGGTCAACCTTACACGTAATGTGTGGGTAAACGTAGTGTAGGAGGCCCCCCAGCCTGATGGAGTGATGACCTGCGTAAAGTTTCCAGTCGGGGCTGAATTAAAAAGCAAACCGGGATTTGTAGCGCAAACTTGGGAAGGCCTACGTCTAGCAGTGGACATTGAACAGTTCAAGGTGACGACGAAGAACGTATTTCTTGCAGTGATTATAAGTTCCGGTGACCCGCTTTCTCTCTTCTCTTTTCCAGATTTATTTACTCTTTTTCCTTTTCATCTAGTCCACATTTTTGCAATGAATAAAAATAGTGTAATTACACTTGGTTAACAGCTTGCTTAATGGAAACCAATTGGTTTCCATTAAGCAAGCTGTTCATCTGTCCACTTAATCGATACAAATAAATAAAATTGAAGGGTCTGTTAGTAATATTAAAATAACCACTTTTTACTAAGTGCATTCGAACGTATACACGGTGTACACATACCAAAACAACATTTTTTAAATTTTTGTCTGTCTGTCTGTTTGTTCCGGCTAATCTCTGAAATGGCAGCACCGATTTTGACGGGACTTTCATGACAGATAGCTGATGTAACAAGGAGTAACTTAGGCTATTTTTATTATAGAAAAAGAAAATAATTTTGGTTAAAAATGATAAGTTTCGGACATTTTGTATTCCAATTTAAGTTGACCTCAGATTTAAATCATCAATCATATGAAATAGGGTTTAGCTTAGGCTGAACTTGTAGGTTCGAACGCACGTATTTCGGAGGCGCAATGCGTAACAGTTGCATATTTCCTTTATTTATATTTTAGGGTTTATAGGGCTTGTAATCCAAAATGAATCATAAGATTTATCCAAAAAATGCTGCCCAAAATGACGCTGCATGATGATATTCCACGCGGACGGAGTCGCGGGCACAGCTAGTATCTGGTATAAAGCACATAGTGTGCTGTGTGTACTTTATTAAATCGGACCTTAAAATACAAATGGAATTCATTAGGCTAAGGTACGTGGTAGCCAAGTGGCATCACTCTCGGAAACCTACCTAGAAGTCACCGGTTCAAATCTCATGACGACATGCTCCGTTTTGACAGTTTTTCTCCCCTACTGTGCATATTATAAACTACCACATACTAACAGTGAAAGGAAAACATGGTGAAGAAACCTGTATACTGAGATGAAGCCTACCCATACGCCCTGGACAAATGTGGTAGGCAAATTGTTTGTTCTTGGGGAAACCCATCAGTGAGGATTTTATGATCTGTCATTATACATATAAATAAAGTTACATAGCAGCTAACATAAGTTATAGGGCAGTTATTAATAATAAAACATTAATTTTTTTCTATTGAATGTCAACGAGAGATGCAATTTCCGAAGGTTTCTCGCGCACCATGATATTGTCTCGTTTATTCAAGAACCACCATTCAATAGCGCAGATAAGATATCTAACAACCCATGTCATAACTTCGAGAGTTGCCTACTCTTTATTCTGATTCTCGCACTGGGAATCAGGGTTGTCACGCGAACGAATTGGAAAATCTGTATTTAATTTAAAAGCATTAAATGGATACGATGGACTACTCAGTACTGAGTAACAACATCTATTCTAAAAATTATTTTTCATTTATTAAATCATTGTACCTCAAACTAGTTTTGTATGTTTTTGGCTTAGCGGGCTGTAAGCCGTCTTATACTGTTTGCCAAGATGCGATCTCCATTCCATAATAACTTTGGTCCAGCTCCCGTCATAACGGATCTTGCTAGATCACTACCACTTCAGCTTAAATGCAATTTGCAGCTTATTTTCTATTTATACATATATGTCATTTTTGATATTCATATTTGGGATCATATTTTTAGGAGAAAACACATATTTAGCTCTCAGAACGACATAAAATATATGAACCAGTTCAGTCATCACACTCTTCTCATTACTCGATTCTGGAGGTTATCATTAGTTGGTCACATTACTCGAAAACCGTATTCAAGTACACAAAGATGACGTACAGATCATTTAAATGTAACAAAATTTTAATAATCGCTACGCTACAATACAGGAACCAAAGAGGAAGTGCTGAACATGACAAAAGAGAAAAGGAACATCTTAAGAATTATTGAGAACAGACGAGAACAGATTCTGGGACACTTAATACGACACGACGATCTAATCAAAACCATCATGGAAGGGAGAATTTAAGGAAAGCGGAAGAGAGGAAGACCAAGAAGTACATTTATGGAGCAAGTAAAGGGATGATTGGATGTCGGATTGTATAAAAAAATCAAGGATAAGAGAGGGGTGGAAATTGCTCCCCCGACGTGAGCGATGGCTCTTAAATATTAAATAGTTGTTATATTAGCGTTTGTTATACGAGGTAGCAGCCCTACACAAAGGGCTCTGGAAAACATCTTTTGTTTGTGAAAAAATATTTCGCCTCTCCAACGTTTATTTATTGAAGATTCGATAAAAGTAACTCGATGAAAAACGTCACCAACTACCGGTACTGCCATAACACTGACTTAAATTGCGGTTATCTTTGTTGATGGTCCTTTCCCAAATAGAAAATATTTTTATGTTTTTATTATTGTTGCAAAAAGGTTTTATTCAACATGTTTCAATAAAATATTGTGCGTTGCTTTACTGTTTTATATTGAAATATTTTTCCCAAAAGTATATTACCCGAATCGATGTCTCATTGTCATCTATATACAGCTATCTCTTGTAACTGAGTGTAATAAATTAAAGAAGTTGAATTAGGATAGAGAAGATAGTTACTAAATTGAATTGTTACTAAAGACTACCTACGCATTAGTATTCCTTTGTGACACTACGAAAAACTGGAGCCTAAGTGCCTATGTGAGTGCATTAGATGTTCAGCTCTTCAATTGCATAGGTATACCTATTTTTTCCCTGATGGCGCATGCGTAGCTGCATTTCGGAGTATAAGCAGCAAGTAAGTCTATTTATTTACATAAATATTGATAACTCATAAAATACTAATAAAATATTAATATAAATTACATATAAATTCGGGTATAACAACGTAAATCAAAAAAACAGCCACCGAATCGACCATTTTATCGCTTCCGTGGTGCAACGGGTTTCGCAAGTCGGAACGTCTACATGAGTCCAGCGTCTGGGTTTTTATACGAGCAATATACATACATTTATTTACACAAAAATATATGTACAATAAATATATGTATAATGTATTTCAGTAGTCTGTTACCCATAACATAAGCGCCGTGCGTTAATTTAAGACGACGCTGAATTGTCCCCATACAATTATTTACATGGCTGATTCAGTTAAGTTCACCGCCTTAATAATAACAGATTATTAAATCTATCAAAAGTGCAATCCGTTTTAGATCACAGGCACCGGACATTAATTCACAATTAGCAAAGTTTAACAGGATTAGTTTCAGTAAATTTCCAGTTCCCTTTCCAGAACTGAATACTCTGGCAAGTCTGGGGCGGTCTGGATTGTGTCGGGACAAGTATAAACTATTAAAAGAGATGTTATACAGCTTTTAAGCTGAAAGTGGTTTTGAAATTTTAAAATTATAGCTTTTACTTTGTAATTTTTTTTACTTTAACATGTTGGTTTATTTTCCGCTATTATATGGAAGTTAGTCTCGTCTCTCATTGATATTAAGCAACGTGTATGGAATAGAATACTTCTATGCCATTCCGAACATAAATTAACCTTCAACATGTTCGACCAGGTGTGACAGCCTGAACGCCTACGGGAGCGTAGCAGAGCAATGACCAAAAGCCGATCCTCGACCTGCCACAAAGGATTTAGGTGGCGGCCACAGTTTTTAGTGGGTATACCGCCGCGGCCACCTTGGCTATATTTGGATAGCCAGTTGAGTGGTCGCAGCACCAGGGCGGTGAATCCCACGTACCCGCGTCGACTTCCCCCCGGAGTTTCGACGCGGCACTTATAGGATGTACCCTATAAGTGCCGGGGACATCTACAGACTTCCCCGGCAAAAAAAGTGTGATAAGCTTGACCTATAGATTCACGTTCGTATCCCAGCACGTGTGAATTTATATCCATATAAACAAAATACTTTTTTATTTTGGTATTAAATATGTAAAATTATTTTTCGTACATAACATTAATAATAGAAGAGAACAGAAAGGCATAGATGAAATGAATAAAATGGCTTGCCCTCAACAGCAGATTTATCATACACATTCTGTCCGTACGATATCTAGATCATTTCACGAGGTTCAGTTCTTCTTTTACACATAAATAAATATCGATGTTTAGTGTTTTTTGCTTACTTAATGTAAAAAATGATAAAACTTTATTCTTATGGAGGTAGATCAAAAAGTTGTACTTGTTAGAATTCATTCGAAAACATTAATAAATGAAACATTATCCAAGTTCTAAATTGATAGCTTGGGAGTGCAGCCAAAAATCACCTAGAAGAATTTACATGTCCCTTTTTTCTCCGTGTAGAGGTAGAATAAGAATACTGACCTTTGCGGCCTGTCGTAAAAAGCAATTAAACAATCCAAGCTAGGTGGTAGGGTTACAATCCCGTCTGGATAGCAACCAACTGTGTTATTTTAAATATGCCGCCATAATAACCTCGTGTTTTATTCCAGCAGACCAGTTTGTAGTACATCTACGCACGGTAACTGCTAATACTGAATTGGCCAGCCTGTTTGCTATCCTACAGGAATAAAAAAATCTTTATGTAATTGTATATTATGTTAGATAATGTTGCCAGAGCACAATAAACTTCCAATTCAGCATCACAAAGTTGAATAACAATCAAATATTCAATGTAAGGCCACGGAGGGAGCGTCCCTTCCGTTCGGGCAACTCTCTAATGAGGCCCGCACCGGACTGATTGCCGGTTGCCTGATTACTTTGAGATCCCGAAAATATGTCAAATACATTCGGGAGAGATTCAACTTTGAAAGGTTTCTGAAAATGCAAACGAGTCGCATGGACGTTTAAGATTGATACGACGAGGTAATATTTGAATTTCATTGCTGTTTTTACTATAATATTTTTTACCGTGAGGGGCGGAGAAAGAATACAGACCTCTGCGGCCGGTGTCGGCCTGTCGTAAAAGGCGACAAAACAACCCACCCTAGTTACGTGGTTGGGCCCCAAGCCCGTCTGGACAGTGACCACCTTTAGTCTTAAGTATGCCGCCATAGTAACTTTGTGTTGTGTTCCGGCATTAGTGACCCAAGTTCCTGTACCCTTATGAGACAACAGCGTGTTGGCGATGCCACTGGCGTTGCAAATACCCATAGGCGGCGGTAACTGCTAATTTCTAAGCGGTCCGTCTGCCGTCTTACAGCAATAAAAAATGTTTATTTTATATCAATTTATACATTTATATGCATGTTAAATAATTTATTACTAAATAATTTGTTTAAAAATCAGGTATATTCCGATACAGGCGATGCATTAATTGGTAATTTGGTAAAATCTGGCGCTGGCAGGTTAACATAGTGGCTGAAATTATTTTACGAATAGCGGTTTCAACATTTGCTGTAATGGCTTTTACTAATGTGAACATTATTTTTCATTTGGTTCAGACAAAAAGAATTCCAAGGGTGATCTTTGATTAGTTAAAATTTGTGGTTTAATATCAATTAACTAATAACCATAAATTTTAGCTATTCTAACCGACGTGAAAATGTTAAGTAACATTTCAGAATTGCCCAAGTGCTCTGGTAAGATCATTTTCTCTAATCTATTGACACACATATAGGCATTGCTATATACACCGGGTATTGTTCATAAATTGAGGTGTTTATTGAATAACTTTCATCCCTATAATGGCGTATTTTAAATATTACGCATTAAGTTACATGAACCCGAATTAAAAGATAGAAATTATCCTTCTAATAGTAATGGAATAGTTTTGTATATTTTTACAAATAAATGTACCTATAGATTCGGTTGTAGCGGTATATATGCTAACTGACCCGTCAAACTTAGTTCTGCCATATATAAAAAAATAATAATATAAGAACAAAATGTGTCGAATTAACTCTTTCAAATTATTTATTATTATATGAATCTCAAGCACACAAGCATGAGAGTGCACACAAGTTTGAGTTTGATATCCGCACAGGACAAAATATTTTACCGTTACGTATACATTGACGTATGTATATGGTAAGTTCACAAAAAGACCTGCAACCAGGCCCAATTGGTACTTAATTACACTTTTACAGAACTATTACATATATTTTTATAACATACCTATAGTAAGTTCGGTGTTATACTTCCGTATAACTACGAATTACCTGTAATCAAAAAATATTTTGTCTTATATTTAATTATATTAAAAATACACGACTAAGTGGAAATAAAATTCGGAGTTTGTATGTTACTACTTCTATTTCAATTCCGCATAATTTCACATGTTTAAAAGGTCTCAATATCGTAATGAAAAATCAACGAAGAAACCATGCAACTTATTACGTAAAGCCATATAAGAACTGCGTAGTAAGTAAGGGACATTGTAGTTTCGTGTAGATAAGCATAAATACATATGGTTTACGCACAAACTCCTAGCTAACAAAGCGTCCCCTTCATAAGGCTTGCTGCTTATAAATTTATAGTCAGAGAGGCAGAGAAATAATAATATTGGTTTTATAGGTTAAAATGAAAATTTTTAATATTGACGTTGTTGGTGCTGGATCCGGCTCGAAGCAGACCAAATGATGTTGGTGCTGGATCCGGCTCGAAGCATACCAAATGATGTTGCCGATGGGAGAGCAGTGGACTGTATGGTTGAATTTAGGCGGGAAGGGTGCCAATAAAACGACGTTTCATGATCAGCAGGCGGATGCGGGCCGGCGGCGGTCCCAGAGGGGGGTTTTTCGTGGCGACGAGTACGACCTGTTTGCCTACGAGTGCTACCGACCTGTATGACCGACCTGTCCTGACTGTATAACCGCGTACGCCCTGTTCAGCCTGTATACCCGAGTACGCCCTGTTCAGTTCTGGTAATCTCCACAAGTGCCCTTTTTCCCCATTTCGACCCGCTTTTTATCCTAATTATCCCCACTCTGTTACCGCGCCTGACCGGCCTCACCCCCTTAACTTTATTTTTCTTATATAATATACTTATCGCTATTTACATAAATTATTCGTATTTCATTATATTGCTCCCTTCCAGCAGCCTATCCTCTCAATAGTATCTGTAAACACCGAATTATATTAATGGCTTTTCGCCGCGCGTAATGTTTGCCCTACCTCGCCCCGCACCGCCGTCATATAAAAGGCGCGCGGACGAGGGGGGCCTTATTCATTTACACCCGCATTGTCGTGGAGCACACACCTACCTGCAATTTTGCATATTTGCGGGAGCGTGTGCCCCGGTTGAACTACCCGGACCTTACCTGACCCATAATAATGCCAGGGATCGGTCCGGGACTTACTGCTGGGAGGGAACAACTATTACAAAGTAATTAAATCTAATATAATCTATCCACTATATCTTCTAAGGGACGTGCCAGCCATAATATTCCCCTACGCACCCATAATATTGTACATAGGTCTAACACGTCCCCGAATAAAACACATAAAAAATACATAGTTTATTCTACAACATTATGTAAACAGCAATAATTCACTTAATTCTAAATATTTACACGTTTGGTTGTCGATTCGGTATTGCCGCCGCATAGCTAATACGGCCGTCGATGCGGTATTGCCGTCGTCTAGCACATACCTTTATGTTTGTTTACGTTCGTCGTGAACATTTCTCCCGCCGTCGCACTGCGATTCCTTCACGGGTATCACGACGACTTTCTTCGTAGGGCGCCTCAGGACTCTTCCGTTGCTGGTCACCACGTCCACGACACGAACTTCGCCGTCCTTCCCGGGGTAGACCGCCGTCACTCGTCCTCGGGGCCATGTGTTGCGTGGTAGGTTCGGGTCGCAGATTACGACCAGATCGTTGACTGCAGGGCTGTCCCCGCTAGCGTAGGGCTCCCGCCGGTGTTGCAGCAGCGGCAGGTACTCCCGCACCCAGCGTCGCCAGAAGACGTCTGCCAGGTACTGTGCGCGCCTCCATTGCGCGCGTGCCGTCGCGTCGCTTGTTTCGAAGCTGCCGGGGGCTGGCATGAAGCAATTTGGCCCCAGCAGCACCAGGTTCGGCGTGATGGCGGGCGGCTCATCGGGACCCACGGCCACATGGGTTAGGGGCCGCGAGTTGACGGTGGCTTCGACTTCGGCGAGTAGCGTGACGAGCGTCTCGTCACTCGGGTGTTGTTCGTGGAGTGTCACGCTCAGGGCTTCTTTCACTGAGCGCACCATGCGCTCCCAAGCGCCTGCCATGAAGGGAGCCGCCGGCGGTAAGAACCGCCAGGCGATCTGACGGCTGGTTGCCGCCTCCTCCAAGGTCCGCCAGGCCTCCGCGAGCTCGCGGTCGGCCGAACGGAAACACGTCGCGTTGTCACTCCATATTTCTGTGGGGCAGCCTCGCCTCGCAATAAATCTGCGAAGCGCGTTTATAGCGGAGTCCGTGCTCAAGGACGCCACGAGCTCCAGGTGTATGGCCCGTGACGTCATACACGTAAACAGCGCCACATACCTTTTCTCTCGATGTCCTCCCACGGTTACCTCCATCGGGCCGAAATAGTCGAGCCCAGTAAAGGTGAAGGGGCGCGCATGGTGAGCCAGGCGCGCCTGCGGTAGGCTCCCAGTGGATGGCTGGGCCGGCTTCGCCTTCCTAAGCCGGCAGCGAAGGCACCTCTTCAACACTGCCTTGACTGAGGGTCGTATCCTCGTTATCCATATTCGCTGCCGAAGCTCGTTGACTACCGTTTCTACTCCTCCGTGGTGAAGGTTTTCATGTACACGTTGTATGTACAAAGTTGTGTACGGGTGCTTACCCTGTAGGATAATAGGGTTCGCCATGTCGAAACTAATATCCTGGGCCTCACTTATCCTGCTCTTCAATCGCAGGATTCCATTTTCATCTTTGAACAGGGCTAAATTATTTAAGCCCCTGTCCTTAGACATAGTTTCATTTGTAAACATGTCTTTTTGTGCTAATAATATTAGTAGGCGCTCTGCGCGCATAAGTAAATTTCCGTCCATTATCTTGTACTTCTTATCTTCATTCGTGCCCGTTTTTTCAATTGTTTTACGTTGTTTCCATCTTTTCTGCGTTAATTTCCAATCTTCATCTTTTAAAATGTTTTTCTTACTTCTTTTTCGTGCCGCCGCCGCCACTGTTTGTGTTCTTTGTTTACATATTTCGATGAATTGTAACACTCTGCCCATAACTCGCAGTAATTTTTCAAATTTAGAATATCTTGTGAAGTCGATGATTAATGTCGGTTGCATCCCCACAATTTGACACACATTTTCTATTTCTTTCTCCTCCCCTGTCTTGAGGATCTCGGTTCTCCCTTCTGTCGGCCACCTGTCCTCCTCTTCGTATAAAAAGGCCGGGCCGGTGAACCATCTGTGCGTAGGGCCGAAATCCCGGGGGGTTTTCCTTGTAGTATCATCCGCTGTGTTCAATGCAGTGGGGACCCAATGCCATTCATTCTTTTTCGTTATATCTTCGATCTCCGCCACACGATGCGCCACAAACGTCTTGAAAGTGCGCGGCTCCGCCCGAATCCACGCTAAGGCGGTGCGCGAATCACTCCAAAAGTATCGGCACGTTAGCTCCCAGTCGTGTCCCTGTTGTACCGACTTGGCTAATCGCGCGCCCAACACAGCTGCCTGCAGTTCCAGCCGTGGGATGGATACAGATTTCGTCGGTGTCACGCGGCTTTTCGCCGCCGCCAGCGCGACACTTACGGCGCCACACGTCGTCTTGATGCGTATGTATACTGCTGCTGCGTAGGCTTCTTCGCTGGCGTCCACAAAGGTGTGTAACTCCCTCTGCAGCGCGGGTCTGTGCTCGTAACATCGTGGGACACGGAGTTGCGACAGTGATTTAACTTCACTCAACCAATTCGCCCATCTTGTTTGTAATTCATCCGGTATAACGTCATCCCATTCTGTTTTATATTTCCATGTATCTTGCATGATGCGTTTAGCCGGTGTTATCAGCGGCGATATGAGTCCCAGGGGGTCAAAAATCCCCATTATGAACCCCAAGGCTTCCCTCTTCGTGGGTGGGCGTCTTCCTTCGAACACTTCTATTGGAACCCTCTTGTTGTTCATCCGGAAACCAATGGTGTCTTCCTTAACGTGCCATAACAGGCCTAAGGTTTTCTCCGTATCGCTCCCGCCGATGACCACCGTGTTCGATGCCGGCGAGGCGAATTGTTCGACAGCCTCTGGTTTATTTGAGGTCCAACCGCGTAACTCGAAGCCCGCTCGACGTTGTATTGCGTCGACAGCCGTTGTTATCTGCTTCGCTTTCTTTACCGAGGGAAGGCTATGTAAATAATCGTCCATATAGTGGTTGACCTCAATGGCGCGCGCTGCTTCTGCGTTTTCCGTGGCGAATTCTTGAGCGTTCTTATTCTTCACATATAGGGCGACACAGGGTGAAGACGTGGCCCCAAAAATCAGTGACGTCATTCGGTATTCCGCGGGGGGTTCGTTATCGCGGCGATCACCCCGCCAGAGATAACGCAGTGCATCTCTGTCTTCTTTTTTGATCTTCACCTGCATGAACATTTCCTTTATATCGGCAGACACGGCGACTGGGTATTGCCTGTACTTCATTATTACTCCTGGCAGCGACTGAAGAAGGTCGGGTCCCGACAACAGCATGTCGTTTAGACTGCGTCCCTGATACTTGGCGGCGGCGTCGTGTACCACCCGTATCTTTTCCTTGTCGGGATTTACTACGGCGAAGTGGGGGAGGTACCATGTTCTCCCGCCGGTAGGGGGCTCCAGTGCGAGCTCCGCGTACCCAGACTTCGTTAAATTTTCCATTCTTTCTTCGTACTTTTTCTTCAAATCTTCGTCGCGGTCCAATTTTCTTTCCAAGTTTCGGAGCCTTTTTAATGTATTTTCATAATTATTCTGGAATAGTTCATTTTTATTCTTCCATAATAACCCCGTCTCATAGTGTCCGTTTTCTTGGCGGCGGCACGTTTCATCCAATATTTGTAATGCGCGACGATCGGGGTCGCTTTTCTGGGTCCTGGGTTCGATTCCCAGCGCCTCTAAGGCGAAATATTTTTTCATCAGCTTTTCCAGGGGATCGCCCTCCTCACTTCCTGCGCTTAAGTGGGAACAAAAGGCGACTGGCTTCGTAGACGAGGTGCGGCAACCGTGTAGCACCCAGCCCAGCTCGGTACGGGAGGCGACCGGCTTGTCGCGGGGTCCTCTTCGTACCTCCTTTGAGATTATCAACTCCCAGTTGTCTTGACCAATTAATATTTTCGGCGTAGCTTCCTGGTAAATCAACTCATTCTCAATATCCTTGAGATATGCACAGCCCTGCACATCTCTCCGGGTTATCGTTTGCGTGAAGAAGCTCATATTCTGCACGGTGCGGGCGTCTCTTAAGGTGTGTTCTTCCCTCTCGTAAGAGCCCCTTATCTTCGCTGTGACTCGTCGACTGTAGTCGTGTGACGACTCACTTCCTTGCACCCCTTGCATCTTCATAGGGTCCCGCCGACCTTCGAGTCCAAGTTCCTCAGCTAACTTGGCGTCGATTATGGTCACTGTGCTTCCTTCGTCTAACAATGCATAGGTGTGGCGTCGCCCTTTTGGGCCGGACACACACACTGGTGCCACCTTTAGATATGCGCGGCGGGTCCCGTTGTTTTCGCTGCGAGCCATCGCGGATGCTAATACTTCCCCTGAGGGTGTCGGGGTCCTCTCGGGTTCTTCGACAGTTGATGCTTTCTTGAAGTGTTTTCTCGTGGTGCAGGAGCCGGTGGTGGCGTAGCGAGCACCTTCCTTTGCCACACGGGGCGGCGCGGCAATCTGTGCGTCGGTGTTTGTTTTTCAGGCATAAAAAACACAGACCACTTTTCTTCACAATTTCCCAACGCTTATTCACATCACTGTTGTGAAACTGTTTGCAGTCAGGTAGGGCGTGTGCTAATTTGCATATAGCACACCCATTTTTCTTCTCGCATCTTCTGTCCTTTTCACTCTTATTGAGTACATTAATATATTCTGCCCTTTTCTTCGGGCGATATTTTTCTGTTTTTTCTTCGACTGGGGCGTAGGCGATGCACTTGTCGGCTTCTTCATTAATGAATGTGGCGAATTTTTTCAATTCTGGCACATCTTCTTTTCGTAGCGTGGCATAATCGTACCACTTATTTTTCAAAAGCGGCGTTAACTTTTCTACTGCAGATCGCAACATCTCCGGGCTGTGTAGATACTGCGGTTTTTTCAACACGTCGACTGTGGCCACTATGTTTGCTATTTTGTTGGCGAAAACACAAAGATCCCGCGGGCTGTCGGTGATCCTTGGTAGTGCCTTGATTTTTCCCATTTCTTCTAGCACGAGCGCGTCCGGTCTGCCGAACCGTCTTTCTAGTGCTTTTATAATTTCGTCGGGCCCTGTTTGTGCGATTAACAGGGCATTTACGGCCTCCAAGGCGGTCCCTTTGAGGCTTCTACGCAGGCGTGCAGTGTTTTCCATTGGCGAAAACCACCCCCGGGACTCCTGGAATGCTGCCCGGAAGGTGAGCCATTCGCCGCTCTGTCCGTTGAAGTATGGTAGCTCGTTTGCGAAGCGCGCATGCCTTGATCCATTTCTTGCCACCTCCGTTATTGCTTCCGCCAACGCAGCGACATCCATGCCGCTAGAACGCGCAGGTGGGCCCTCCATGTGGGTCCGTTGTCCGTGTGCCATATTGTCGACACGGGCAGCCTGTCCTCGTCCTTCCATAATAATTTCTTCATTCTTGGCGGTTACTTCGGCGGCAGAAGGTTGTGGGTGTTCTTGAGATTTCGGTATTCTCTCGAACCACATATCTACCCTCCTTTTGGGTGCTTCCACATCCTCCTCTATTTCTTCGTCATCTGAGGATTCAACTCGGATCCTTTCCAGCCGGGCTTGTTCAAGCTCGACCGCGGCCTCGATTTGCTTCAATTTTAGCGCAGCCAATTTTTCCCGAATCTCCAGCTCGGCGATACGTCTACGGGACGCCGAGGATTTTCTTGACTGTGCCCTAGTTGCCGGCGCAGATGTAGGCGGTTCCTGTACGCCTTCCCGACGGAAGAGCTCGCGCAAGACCGGCGGCGGCTTTGTCCGAGTCTGGGACACGGAGGGCGGTATGCATTTTATGGTTTCGGTTGCTGTGGTTGCCGTCTCCGTACCCGACTCGGACGCCCCCCCGCTGGTCTCCTCCGTGGCGCTCTCCATGGCTTTGCTGATATGGCTTTCCTTCCCGCTGCGGCTCCTAGTAATCGGCATTTTCCAGTTCTTGAATCCGGCTCGAAGCTGACCAAATGATGTTGGTGCTGGATCCGGCTCGAAGCAGACCAAATGATGTTGGTGCTGGATCCGGCTCGAAGCATACCAAATGATGTTGCCGATGGGAGAGCAGTGGACTGTATGGTTGAATTTAGGCGGGAAGGGTGCCAATAAAACGACGTTTCATGATCAGCAGGCGGATGCGGGCCGGCGGCGGTCCCAGAGGGGGGTTTTTCGTGGCGACGAGTACGACCTGTTTGCCTACGAGTGCTACCGACCTGTATGACCGACCTGTCCTGACTGTATAACCGCGTACGCCCTGTTCAGCCTGTATACCCGAGTACGCCCTGTTCAGTTCTGGTAATCTCCACAAGTGCCCTTTTTCTTTTTTTTTTTTTTTTTTTTTTCTTAAAGCTAAGGCTGTCATAGTCTCAGACGACCAACGACAGCGACACCGGGCGGAAAAGGCATTCCGACCCCGTGGGAGCGGGGTCGATCAGCCGTGGCAGCGTGCTCGGGGCGCGTCTCCTGTGAGGCGCGCTCCCGGCTCGAACGCTGCATGGGGATAATTGATAGCAGCCACGAATAGCAAGAATACTATTGATTGGGGACTATCGGCTCCACCGGTGAAGCCGATCCTATTCTAATCTACTACCGTTTCGGAGTGCTTATAGCTGGGGGAGAAGAAACGGCGAAAGAAACTCCCCCGCAACACATCTATTCTACGTGTATTTCTGTAATGTGTGGTTGTGTATGGCTACAGGCTATGGGGGGCGGAAGGCGTCCCTAAACCTATTGCGTCGGGCTGGTCCATGCCGGACTGGGGGGGATTGCGTCCGCGAGAGCATTCGCTTCAGCGTCCTAGAGATGGGGTCGCGTCTATCCGTGAGCACGTTTCGCGGTCGGCGACGCGCGGGGGGTGCTCGGCGGTTGGGCGTGTAGTTGACTGTCTCCACCACCAGTGGATTGGGATGGTGGGGAGCGAGATCGAAGAAGGATCGCGAGAGGGATACCATGTACTCCTTCACGGGAAGGAGCTCCAGGTCGCGGTGTAGGTCCGCGTTGCGCATGTAACGTGGCGCTTGGACTGCCATGCGCAAGAACTTATTCTGCAGCCGCTGCATCGAAGTGATGTAGCATTTGCCGGCATGGGCGAAGACTACGCTCGAGTACGTCATAATCGGTCGGATGCAGGTTTTGTAAAGTGTCACCTTATTTCTAAGGGACATCTTACTCTTCCCGCATATCATTGGGTAGAGGCGACCGAGCACAAAGTGTGCTCTGTTCTTTACCGTCCTGATGTGTTTGCTGAAGTACAGGCCTCTATCTAGAGTGACTCCTAGATATTTGACCTCATCAACCCAGGGGATGACGCGGTCAAATAGCTTTATGGGGAAAAGAGAGTGCCGACTCGTGCGAGTCGGCCGACTCTCATTTTGAGTGCGGGGACCGCGAGCGAACATGATCGCTGCGCTCTTGTCCGGATTCAACTCGATCCGCCAAGTGCGGAACCAGTTGCCCAGCGTCTCAACCGCCGTGTTGAGACGACTGCAGATCCGATATTGATTGATATCGGATGTGAAGAGGGCGGTATCATCTGCGTATAAGGCGAGATGTACCTGTGGGGTACGGGGCATGTCGCTGGTGTACAGCGTGAAAAGTAGGGGGGACAGAGCCGAGCCCTGGGGGACTCCGGCTCTGATGGGCTGGAGAGATGAGCGCGTGCCCTCCACTCTGAAGCGGAAGCTCCGATCAAGGAGAAAGTCTCGTAAGATGAGCACGAGTCTATCTGGCACTCCCAGTTTGTACAGCTTGTAAATCAAGCCGTTGTGCCAGACCTTGTCGAAGGCTTTCGCCACATCGAAGAAGACAGCACCCGTCTTCCAGGGTTTGGGGGCGCGATTGAAGTTCGCGAGCACGTGCTCCGTGATGCGGAGCACTTGCTGGGGGCACGAGTGTCGGGCTCGAAAGCCGAACTGCTCGTCGGGGATCAGCTTATTTTCATAAGCGAAGTCTCTGAGTCTGCTCAAGAGGAGGCGTTCGTACAGCTTGCCCAGCGCGCTGAGCAAGCTGATCGGACGGTAGCTGCTAGGTTTCGCAGCGGGCTTTCCTGGTTTCCGGATGCCGATGACGTCGGCTTCCTTCCAGGCGGAGGGAAAGGAGCAGTTATCTATGGCGGCATTGAAGATGCCTACCAGAATCATCAACAGATGTATCGGGAGTAGCTTGAGCAGCTTGTTGGGGATGCCGTCGGCCCCGGGAGCTTTCCGGGGCTTGAGGCCTTTTATTAGGTCCTGTACCTCTTTTACCGTGACAGGCTCGAGTGAGTCTTCCGCGGGAAGAGAGGATCTCCGTTCGACCTCGGCGTCCACCTCGCGCAGGTGGGCCGGGTCGACGTGCGCGGTATTGGGGGAGCATTGCTCCTTGAGGCTCTCGGCGAGACACTCAGCCTTTTCGTCGTCGTCAAACGCGACAGTGTTGTCGGGTTTTTCGAGAGGCGGCATGGTCGAGAGGGATTCCGCTCTCAGTGACCTCGCCAACCTCCAGTATGCCTGGTGCGTTGGGGAGATCTCCGAGAGCAGGCTCTCCCAGCGTTGGTTCCTGAGTTCCTGAATGCGGGCTTTCACTTCCCGATGAAGTGAACGAAAGGCGACTCGGTTCTCTTCTGATGGGAAGCTGTCGTAGGCTCGGGCGGCGGCTCTCTTCCTCCTCAGCAGCTCTCTCGCGTCCCTCGGGAGTGCCAATCGGCCGTCCTCGTACGGAACTTGCCGAGTGGACTCCCGAACGACGGTTTGGAGGTGGCCGGTGAGGGTTTCGATCGCCCCTTCCGTGTCCTGAAGGGTCCTAATAGGGGCTGGAGCCTGCTCAGGGTCATCGAATCCTCCATGTTGGAGTAAGTCCCTGACCTTGGACCAGTCGGTGATTGACTTGGTCTGAGGCGTCTGGTCGGGTGGAGGGCCTAGTTTAAGGACGACCGGGCGGTGATCCGAGTCGATGTCATCTAGGGACTCGATTGAGCGGAACTGGAGGGAAACGCCCTTCAGTAGCGCCAGATCGAGAACGTTGGGGGTGCCTCCGGTGGCACGATTATACGGGTACCGGGTGGGCGTAATGGGGGCTAGGATGCCGAAAAGCAATTCGTCAGAGTGACGGAGTAGAGCTCTTCCGTTAGTGTTGGATGTGGAACAGTTCCAGCTGGTGTGTTTACAGTTTAGGTCACCCGCGATGATAACCGAAGGGCCTAGACTGAAGAGGGATGCAAGCTCTGCTTGAGGTAGCGGGCGGTTGCAGGAGAGATATGCGCAGACGATGACTATGGGCTGATGGCCTGTCATCGCTAATCTGCAGGCAGAAAATTCGAGATTTTCTAACGGAGGCGTATTTACTGGGGTGCAGTGCAGCGACCTCTTGTAGTAGATAAGCGTGCCGCCCCCAGGGGCGGATCGCCTGTCATTACGGATGATGTTGTAGTTGGCGATCCTAGGATCGCCAGTACTGGGCTTGAGAAGGGTCTCCTGCACGAGAAGAATATCTATTTTTTCTTCCTTCAGGAACTCGTGAACCAACTCTCGTTGGCCACGTAGGCCGTTGGCGTTGTAAGTCGCCAGAGTCAGAGAGCGGGGTTTTTCCCTACGTGTGCAATCCATTTGTGATTAATGGGTTGCCCTATGGCTCAGGATTTCCAGCAACTCGCCATGTTCCATGGCTAAGATTAGCTGGTCCTTTAGCGACGACGCTTGCCTTAGCTTTTGCGCTAAGGTGCGTACCTCTTGAAGGTCAAATGGGAGGGACGTCGCGAACTTGGTCGCAAGCGCGATGTCCTCCGCCACGGAAGGGGACGTGGTGACCGGTGCTGCGGCGGGTGCAGATGGGGCCGGTTTAGGGGCAGGCTTCTCTGAGAAGCCTGCGACGGGCTGCCGGGGGTTCCGGAGAGCCGGGAACCCTGTCCAGGCGTTGAAAGCCGGAGCAGGTGCCGGCACATAGACCGGTTTGGGGGCGGCCGCTTTGACGGCGGCTGGGCGTTTGCCCTTTATGGGTTTGCCCTTGGGCTTGGTTTTTGGGGCGGCCGAGCACCCGCGGTAGTTCGCGGGATGCCCAGTCTTCCCGCATAGGACGCAGGCCGGTGGGTCGGAGGATTCTCGGGTGCGGTTGCACTCCGAGGTTCCGTGGTCACCGAGGCACTTGACGCACCTCGGCCGGGACTGGCAGTTGCGTGCCGAGTGCCCGTATAATTGGCAGCGATGGCACTGCCTTTGGGATGATTTGTTATGTGGGTTCTCGAAGATAAGCTTCGAGAGCCCGCACACCGATTTGACATTAAAAATTTCCTTGCCCTCTTTGGAGAGGTCAAGGACCGCGAGTACCATGTTGTATGGTTCCCGTGTCTTGCCGCGGTGCATTCGGTGCACCTCGTGGATCGGCAGGCCTTGTGCGCGGAGATCCTCCAGGATCTCGGAGGTTTCGACCTCCTTGGGGAGTCCGCGGATGACTACGCGGAGTCGTTTCTCTTCTTCTAGAGCATACGTATAGTACCCTATACGGTGCTCCAGTAGGTATCGCGAGAGAGCGCGGTGGTCCTCAGGTGACTTCACGGTCACCCTGATACCGTGGTGAATGTCTCGTGCTTCCACGAGATGGATAGAATTACGCGGGAGGGCCGCATGAACATCCCTCCAGAGATATTTATCTCTGATAATGAGGGGAGGAGGGGGGCGTACGCGACGCGGTAACGGGGCCGTCGGCTCCGCTTGACGCGGCTCCTTGCTGGCCGGCGCAGCATCGGAGCCTGAGGTTGATGAGGGGGCCTTGCGCCTCCTTTTGTTGGTGTGGACTCGGAAGCCCTCCGAGTCCACTTTCGGGTCGACCTCCATGTCGGAGGACGACTCGGACGAGTCCGTGTCACTCTCCAACCGGGATGGTGACGACTTAAGTGCACGCGTGACCTTGGGGCCTTTTTCGGTCGCGGAAGGGGCCGCTGGGGGACCCGACGCAGGCGCGAATGGGCTCACGAGAGCCGCGAGGGAGTGGGCCGTTCCGTTGAGGGCGGGTGCGGCGGGGGGAGCGGACGCGGTGGGTGTGGACGCGGTGGGCCTTGCCGGGCCACGGGTAGCGGAGGCGGCAGCAGGTGACGCGGTAGGTCCCGCTGGGTTGCGGCTCGCGGGTGCGGCGGGGGTTGGCGGCGCGGTTGGTGGAGTGGGCGCTCTAGCCGGCATGCGGGGTGCGGGTGCGGCGGAGGCGGGCTTCGGTTGCGGCCGAAGGTGCTTTCCATAGAAAGCCGCGATGTGGCCGTTCAGGCCCTTTAAAGTTTCAGGGCTGGTTCCCTGGACGAATTTTAGGAACTCGGCCAGGGTCGGGATGAAGGGGGTGTCCCTACTCGTGTCCATGTCCGGGGACTGTCCGGGGACAGCCCGGGGATGTGTCCGAGTGTGTATTGGTCCCTCTGCCGGGGTAGGCAGGGGGGTGCGTCCTATGGTGTGCCCTAAGCTGTGTAGACCTTCGCCAATCTTAATGTGCGAAGGGTCCCTATCTGCTTTGGGGGAAATTCAGCCCCAAAGAATGGAAGGGGGGACGGGAAGGGTGGAAAATAGGCGATATCTGGGCCCGACTAGGGGGCCCCCCAAGGCCGGGTGGTCCAGACCCGTCCGAGATTGCCTTTCCCTG
Source organism: Malacosoma neustria (assembly GCA_963693495.1). Taxonomy (NCBI): domain Eukaryota; kingdom Metazoa; phylum Arthropoda; class Insecta; order Lepidoptera; family Lasiocampidae; genus Malacosoma; species Malacosoma neustria. The sequence goes on from OY856390.1 coordinate 16,074,557, forward strand.
AAGGGGAACGGCAGGCGCTCGGGGCACGCCTCAGCCAAGTGCGTTAACACCGCTGGGTATCCCTTGGCTGACCACTCGCGTGGATTTACAAACTGTATGACCAAAAGCAACCTTTAAGGCAGATCGCAATTAGGTTGCAATTTAAACTCGCAACGTAATTGTGTCCACCCGTTCGGCGAAACAATGCACTGTAGCGTGGGAACGCGCCGGCACTGTGCGTAACTGAGCAATGAGTCACAATGACTCACTGAACAATAGGCCCAGGTGCGGCGGCTGTCCGTTCGATGCGGCGAGTGCGGCGAGGTGCGGTGTGGGGGGCTCGGTAGCGTGCGTAGCGTGCGCGGGCGTGTACACGTCCGTGCGGTGCGGGCGCTGGAGCCGGAATGAGTGCCCTTTTTCCCCATTTCGACCCGCTTTTTATCCTAATTATCCCCACTCTGTTACCGCGCCTGACCGGCCTCACCCCCTTAACTTTATTTTTCTTATATAATATACTTATCGCTATTTACATAAATTATTCGTATTTCATTATATTGCTCCCTTCCAGCAGCCTATCCTCTCAATAGTATCTGTAAACACCGAATTATATTAATGGCTTTTCGCCGCGCGTAATGTTTGCCCTACCTCGCCCCGCACCGCCGTCATATAAAAGGCGCGCGGACGAGGGGGGCCTTATTCATTTACACCCGCATTGTCGTGGAGCACACACCTACCTGCAATTTTGCATATTTGCGGGAGCGTGTGCCCCGGTTGAACTACCCGGACCTTACCTGACCCATAATAATGCCAGGGATCGGTCCGGGACTTACTGCTGGGAGGGAACAACTATTACAAAGTAATTAAATCTAATATAATCTATCCACTATATCTTCTAAGGGACGTGCCAGCCATAATATTCCCCTACGCACCCATAATATTGTACATAGGTCTAACACGTCCCCGAATAAAACACATAAAAAATACATAGTTTATTCTACAACATTATGTAAACAGCAATAATTCACTAATTCTAAATATTTACACGTTTGGTTGTCGATTCGGTATTGCCGCCGCATAGCTAATACGGCCGTCGATGCGGTATTGCCGTCGTCTAGCACATACCTTTATGTTTGTTTACGTTCGTCGTGAACAGACGTATTGTTTAAATGACGCCATGTGTTTAGATTTCAAGAAAATAACAGGGCATGCTTTTAAGAAATTCCACGGGTGATGTTACTATATTATTACAATTTTTTAATAGTTTCGAGTTCAAGCAGATAGGCTGACAATCTACTTAATAGTAAATACAATAATTACCATCACCTATATACTATGAATACGCCACCGTCGCAAACACGACACGAAGTCATTATAGATATTTAGAGACAAGAGGTGCTTGCTATCCAGCAAGCTTGGAGCCCTACCAGATGGTACCTAGTTAGGTACGTAGGATTATTTTGCCGCTTTTTATACAAGGCTGCTCTCATCCACAGAGGACATTATTAGTACTCCACCCTTCCAGAGGGCATCGTTCTTCCTTGATCTTCGTTTTCTCGTGCTGACTTAGTCTACATCACAGAATAGATGGATTGAATTAGGTGAATTTAAGTTTTACTTCAAAGTACGAAAGGGAAACCATTCATCAAGCTATTTTGTTGTTTAGCAAATTCAACCACCTAGTAAGTAAAGTTTACTGGGACCTCAAAGTTCTTGTTGGAGCATTTTTAAAATTTTTATTACCATCAATATTACTGATTCTCTAATTTATTTGATAAAAACTATGGTAATATAAATGACATCAACTATTAGAGACTACTATTAGAGATACAAAAAATTTAGAATTTCTAGCATATGGTATTATATAAAAAGTTTTCTAGACTATAGAAATCGGACAAGTGACTGGTAATACTGCTAAACATGGAACGAAGCTCACATATAAACGTTCAGTTTTAAAAATTATAAAGCTCAGTTTCAGTTAGACTGAACATTTAAGATAACATGTTTGTTTGACAATATTTTTTCTAATAGTAGTAAAGTAAGCGAAGCTCTTATACTATTGCAAATACACAGGAAAACAGAGCGTATCTGTCTGGGACAGGCTTTTAAGGTATGTGAATTAATATTTCATAGAAGGGACCAGCATAACACTACGTCACAAATAATGTTGATCTCGAATACAAAAGGGTATATGATCGTTAAATGTCGAATTATTTTTGAGAATGAATGGACTTTAATTAGGTGTTAAATATATACTGGTTTCTATTCAGAACCATCTTTAGTCTCCACTGGAATTGAAAATATTAATATTTCTTGAATATCTTCCCAAAAGTTTCACAATATTAATATTTTTTTGGAGATAAATAATAAAACGCAATAGAAAAGCCGTATCGGCGTTGCTGTCAATAACACCGTTGTCCGCCACGCTGGTTATCTTTGCCAACCGAAATATATATTGACACTACTATTTACTGAATATACTCTATTTGACTCAAATTAACAATCTTTCTCTTCCAATTAAATTACATTTTATTGCTGGAAATTATATCGAGTAAAACACCGGAACTATGAAATAAAACTTCTAAATATTGAACTTCTTTTATTGCTGTAGGACAGCAGACAGGCTAACGGCCCGCTTAGAATTTAGCAGTTACCGTTGCCTATATGTTGATGCAACGCCAGTGGCATCGCGAACACGCTGCTGTCCCATAAGGGTACAGGAACTTGGGTCACTAATGCCGGAACACAACACAAGGTTATTATGGCGGCATACTTAAGGCCAAAGGTGGTCGCCATCCAGACAGGCTTGAGGCCCTAACACGTAGCTAGGGTGGGTTGTTTTGTCGCCTTTTACGACAGCCAACCCCGGCCACAGAGGTTAGTATTCTTTATCCGCCCCTGCACGGAACTATTGTCATTGGCGCATTATTAAAGCAATTGATTTGATTTTGCATTATTTTATTTACATTTACCAACAATATATCCATTTCAGATACTTTCATCGACAAATGCAATTATTTACAATTTAACAGTGCTCAACAACTCGCATTCCCAGTGGAATGGGAAAAGCAGACCGGAAGTGGTGAGGGGCTCCGCAGAACCGGAAGTACGGCCCACTAATGACGCACAGTGGCGCCATCTACGCGCAGTCGTGACCAGTTTTAACGATATTTACCTTTCGTTAAGACTCGAGATTTTACCAAGTTACGCTTGGAAAATGAAAAATATTTTTCTTATAATTGAGTAAATTATAGAAGTTGTCTTTGTTTGAATTTTTATTACCTTTAAAATATTCTCTTATGTTTACCCTAATAAAGTTTCTTACAAATAATACTGACTTTAGGAGAGTAGTAAGAAATTCTAATAATTTACTTTAATTTGTATTTAAATAATAGAATAAAAAGACTTTGTACATTAGGCTAGTAAAATTGCCTAAACAAAGGATGTCATCGCAGAAATCGAACTCCCAACGAGTTCCTCCGAGTATCATATTAATTGGCTGCCATTTACTACTAGACTATCAATTCTAAATAGCAAAAGTTTCTCTAGTTAAACTTGATCGTAATGTTTTAGTAGACTCCCGAACATATTTGCTGTCATAATTTTGAGTAATAATTTATAATTTCAGTACCCACTGGAGGAGTACCTATACGTAAGTACTATTTTATATTAATTTAATATTTTATTTAAAAAATCAGTCAACAATGAGACCTCAATCAACCTAAAAACTCTTGTTACCCAGTAGATACAATTGGAAAAACCTATATGTACCAGTACCAGAAAAAAACAGAAAATACATTTCAAAGTTTATTATGTTGTGTCGGAAGCCACTTGCGTATGGTAAATTAGCCAAAATAGTTCTCGACAAGAAAAATATTAGTATAAATGTTCAATATGAATACATGTAATTATATTGGTTAGAGAATAGGTACTGCGGCTTTAGCCGTGTGAGGCAAGTTAGGTAAAATAGGCCGTCAGAAGAATAGGTCAAGGCGTTGTCACAGTGTCGTAGGAGCAAGCTCTCTGACAGCTAATAGAAGAAAGATTAGATTAGAAAATATATATTTATATTAGGTGTGGGGTGCTGTGTACCATCATGACCACATAGGAAATATTTAATCTAAGGATTAAATATAATATTTAATCGTTTGAAATGATAGGAAATGGTGATTTTTCAGCATTTGGAGGCGGCTCTTCAGCGTTCGCTAACGCTGATGCCAACGTTAATCCATTTAGGGGTGGACACAGCTCTGCCTCGTCTAATGCTCAAGCTGGCGTAGGTACATTTGGATTAGACGGCATTGGTGGTGGTGGTTTCTTCCCAGGAAGCGGTGGTAACATCCCAGGAAACGGTGGTAGCATCCCAGGAAGCAATGTCAACTTCCCAGGTATCGGAGGTAGCTATCAAGGAAGCGGTGTTGGATTTCCGGGAAATGGTGTTGGCTTCCCAGGGAGTGGTTTCGGCTTTCCAGGAAGCGGTGTTGGCTTCCCAGGAGGCGGTGTTGGTTTCCCGGGAAGCGATGGTGGCTTCCTAGGAAGTGTTGGCTTTAACCCAAAAGGCATTGTGCTCTTGGATCTTCTTTCGGATATGGTTCATCTTCAGAGAGTTCAGCCGAATCCAGCGCTAATAGTGTGGTTCTGGAGGATTTGGTGGTATGCTACCTGGCGGGGCTGGTTCATTACCAGGAGGCGCAGGAGGGATGTGACCACCTAGCGGAGATGTCGGAAGTGCTCAAAGCAGTGCTGCCGGTGATGCTATGTCAAGCAGCAATGGCTACTCCGCCGCCAATGGTTCAGCCAATGCCAACTCTGGTTATGGCGGATTGTTTAGCGGTGGTCTGTTAAGTGATGATTATGGCTCATGAAGTATGGCAGGTTCACAAGCTCAATCCATGGGTTTCAACCGTCTTGCATTATTACAATCCCAAGCAAATAGCATGGCTCACCAGTTAACCAGAGACGGTGAGGAAGAAGTGCGCAGCGACAATCCTGAGGAAGGCAGACAAAAGAGAAGTTTGGGATTCAAGAAATCATCCTTAAGTCCTTTAGAAAGTGGACATCAGGAGGCTTAATGTAGTGAATTAAAACTTATACCTAGTTCATAATCAAAGAAGTAATACGAATTTATGACATATTTAAAAGTACTCAAACTTTTATTTTCTAAGTTAAAATTCATGTACGTTACTTTTGTCATATGATTTCAGCCAGTAATGAGAATACTAATTCCACTTTAACCCAAGTGAGTCGTAAAAAGCTTTTATTGTAATGGATACTTACATTTTAGAAGAGCACGGGTGCAAATACATACCTAAGTTTACTCAGAGGCACCTCGGACTTTGAAGTTTTTGTGGCAGTTGGAATGAAAGTATTGTTTAAAGGAGAATTATCCCACCTCAAATGAAGTTTATTAAAATACTAGAACTGCAATAGAAATTTATTAGCTACAAGTGAAATACGGCGTTATAAATAAATATACTTTTATATTTACAGATAAAGTGACCAACCCACAATAATGATCTCCCAACGAGAAAGCGAGCAAGAAATGGACTGAAATAACATTATTTCTAAGAAAATATTTGCTATCGTATGTAAACTTTTTATTTATAGATTTATGACTTTTTATTATTATTTAATGAAAGTATTAAGCCCTAAGGTTTTTTATTTGTACAAGCAGGTGCTGAATTAATAAAATGAACACGCGTTTTAAATCCACGTGAAAAGTAGTTTCCAAGATGTACAATCTACTTATGTATGTCATGAAATAAATAATTTGTTTGATTTTTTTTTATTTGCCATAATACAATGTGAAGGTGTGATATCCTGAAATTACTGGTGACCGAGTTCGAGTAGCATAGCAGCGTGTTAGCGACCCATAGGCAACGGTAACCGCTAAATTCTAAGTGGTCCTACAGCAATAAAAAAATAAAACCGGTCTAAATTCTAAGTGGGCCGACAGCCTGTCTGTTGCCCTACAGCAATAAAAACTAAAAATAGGTCGGTCTGCTGGGGATCTATGCCGAAATCTGTATTGGCGATCATTTAGCAGCAGGGAATCCTCCAGGTGACTCAAGAGTTGTGTGTTGATAATCCGCTCCATCAACTTTGAGAGTAAAGAAGTTATCGCTATAGGTCTGTAGTTGGAGGGGTCCGTCCGGTCACCCTTTTTGGGAATAGGGTGAACATGGGCCACCTTCCACGAAGCTGGGACACAACCTTTGCAGTAGAATAAGGTAAAAAATCAGTAAAGGACTGGAGATAGCTCAGCCGAGCACATGTCGCAGCACAATAGAGGGAATACCGTCTGGCCCGGTAGACTTCTTGACGTCGAGGGATCAGAGGACACGTTGCACGGCTTTTTGTGAAAACCGTACCTCAGACATTGTGGAGTCTCCACATCTTGTAATAGAAGGTGGAGATTGTCCCCCGTCATCAAGAGCCAAATTGGCTGCAAAGATTTCACCCAGAAGATCGGCTTTATCTTTGGTAGCATGAGCCAGGCAGTCATCAGCTATACGTAAAGAAGGTATGTACGTCCAACAAAAGTTTCCTTCGATAGCTTTGACAAGGAAACCCTAGTCCCAGAGGGATAGCTAGAGATACGCTTGCCAATCCTGCTGATGTGCTAAAATTTTGCCCTCGCAATCCGATTTTTGAGGGTCCTGGAGGCAAAGTTATATTTTTTCTTCAAATCAGAAGTGTTAGGATCCTGACAAACCCTTGCTGTAGTCCAGGCTCGATAGGCCTCTTCCTTTAGCTTAACAGCCTCAGCACTAAGTCTATCGAACCAGCCCAAACCACCAACGGGTACTACAGAGATAGGAATAAAACATTTCATTCCCTGCAGCACCACGTCAGCAATCGAGTTCGCACAGATTTCAGGATCACTCGACGAAAAACACAGCGGCCCCCATAGGTAGGACGCATAGAATTCGCGCAATCTATCCTAATCTGCTGACCGATAGCGCTACACTCTCCGCTTCGCGGCGGGGCGAGCCCATTCGGTAATCGGAGGGCGCATCACGGAAGATATCAAGCAATGGTCAGAAGTTCCTAATGGAGTCTGGATAATCTCCCAGATGTGTGGTCAACAGAAGGTCCAACAAAGACGTCGCATGGTCCACTTTATCTGGTATGCGGGTGAACTTTGTCGGTTGTCTTTTCCTACAGAGATGCGACTATCATCCTCCAAATTTACTAACAGAAACAGAGCAAAATTTCAGTGTGCCGTTTTGCGCCTATGCCTCTTTGTGACTTATTATTTTCTTGACCAAGATGTCACAAGAAAAGAGCAGGATATATGTTGTTAGATTTGTTTTTACTGGAGCTACTTCCGCTTGACTACCCAACTCCAAAAAAAGAACTCCTTTTTGTAAGCAAGTGAGGGGAAATGGTATTTTTATACCCGGCCACGTCTAATAATCATTGGGTTATTATAAAAGATAATCGTACATAGAGCTATTATTGTTAGGAATATCGAACTCAAAATTATCTTATTGGCAACACTGACTAATATTTAAAACAACCAAAGAGAGTTTCCGTTACTTCCGGAGTGTAACACTTTCGGAGTATAAACGACCAATAAGAATCTAATGTTTGGACAACTAATGAGAATCACTTCCGGGATATAAGCAACCAATGAGAGCCGCTTCCGGAATGTGGAGTGCAGACGAGTGAGGAACAGGCCAACCGCTTCTATATAAAGAGCCGCAAGTAGGTTCCAGAGGGACTTTTTGGTTCGGTCGTCGTCGCGTGCGGAATCTATCGGTCTGCCTGCCATTTTTTTTAAATCAGCCACCACTGGTTCATAAAATTATTATAATTATACGAATAGATAGAGCTATATAACAATTCATCACGGGCTGAAAGAGCACTTACATTTATAATATTAGTACATGTAACATCACTTTACGTCCTTCATCCCCCCTTTTAACGGCACCTGGTGTCGAAAACACGTATTTACACGTCACACTTCAATTCTGACGCCTCCCTGTCGTTTGAGTCGTAAATTTTAACAACATTCGTTGTTTTAACTGTACTGCGTTTGTTATTGTACATTGCGTATTATTTAATGGATTTGTCATTTGTTTTGGTGGTCTTATTATTTATAACCGACATGTTGTCGACGTAGTAAACGGTGACACGTTACTACGGTAATTATAACATAATAAAAATGTTTAAAAAATTGGTTAGAAATAAATAAATGAAATAAAAACCCAAAGGACTAAACTTCAACTTGTAGTTAGCCAAATTTATGGCATAACTTAAGCTGTTTTATAGAAATAATAACAGTGTCTTTAAAAATTTATTCTTTATGATAGTTCATGTTCTCCTACTGTATATGTGTTTTTGTTTTCATTTAAGCCAAATTCGATCACAGTTATTTCATAACTTTCTTGAGCCACGGTGCTATAAAAAAATAACTAATATGAATGGGCAATAAAATACAATGATTAAAAGTGCACATGTATATATATATATATATATGCCCTGCGATAATAGAGAACAGCGAATTTCAGATTTCAATTTGCCAACAATGTATCAATATCCATTGTCGGCGTTGAACGTAAATCCGTTCATTCAAGTCTCAATTCATAAGAAACATTTTGGAAAGTTAAATTTTTTCAAAAAGTATTATTGTTTAAATTTCAAACCCGTTCCTGTGAAAATGACAATTGATAGCAGTGTTATTACACTTGGGAACTCCACTCCGTGAGCATTAATGGAGTTGGGCGATAAACGTTTTTTATTTTACACGCAGGTGACATTTCCGAAGTGGTTTTTTTTTATTCACTGCCCCGTTTATGGGCAACCGAATGGGATTGGTTATTAAAATGCACAGCGATTATTTCGCGTTTGTTTCGATTTTGTATTTGAAACAGTCCATGTTATGTATATCGTAAAGCATGTTTGAAAGGCGTAAGAGCCCCATGGGTGATATCAAAAATATGTGTAATGATATGAAATAAATTCGGTACACATACCATAATTATCATTTAATATCATTAGCTTTGAATTTCTAGTTAAAAATTTTAACAAATCACTTTATACTATTAAAAAAATAAAGAGCACATTTTACTTTTTAATAAAAAACCGGACAGCCGCGCAGACGAAATCCGGAGTAAACGTTAGTAATATATTATACCAGTTGGGTGAGCAATGGGGATTACCTTGAACAAGAGAAACAACTATCGAAAAAGAAACAGACCTGAAGTAAGAAGATATAGAAGAAAGCATAAGGGCTAGTTAAGAGGTGATCAATTGATGCCATTTTTCTATAATGCAACGATGAAGTCTCATCATTGATTATACTTATTTTAAAATAACCTGACGTTAGAGTAGCTCTAACTGGCTCTATTTTCAATCTCCGTTTTATATACTTATGTTCAAAGATATCCTAATAAACCCATTTGTGCATAAATATACATGTGATACATGCCAATGCATGTATTTAAAAGTATGCGACATTCAGTTTGAATATCGACAGGTGACGTCACAGTACTCGTACAAATAACGGTCCGGGATAGCAATAAGGGAAACTTCAATAAAGAACAATGACGTACCGAGTTTGCGGACCCATTGATCATTGTACGACCTGGGACAGCAGATTGCTTGACAAAATTAAATATTGGTTTATTTTCTCATGTCGTGAACGGCTTAAATATAAACTTTATTATACAAGGACACTAGTTAATTTTATACACTAAATACGGTTAGGTGTTAGAAATATCTGTAATAATAGATAAATAGCCTGCAATGCGTAAAACTATATTTTTTAAAATCTCAATATGGAATAAAATTATCTCATATGAGTGTTTATTGTGATTTATGGACATTTCTAACACTAGAGGCATTATTGTCAGCCTGCATGCCTCAAAGAGATTTAAAGAATTCTTTATTGAAAACTGACTGTGTTGCCATCAAATTTTTTTGACTGGTATTGGAAATGGTAAAATTTCAAATGTTCAATTACAGGTCGGTTCCAACTTGCTATTCATGGAGGAATGAGTAGTTCTGAATCACGTGCACGTGCCAGCAGTAGCAGCTCTGCAAGAGCCGGCACTAGCATTAGCAACGCCGAAGCTGCAGCCGAATCACATACCCACGGCAGGAACAAAACATTAATCACCCTCTCCCTGGGCACGGCGTTCCTGGAATGGTTCACCAGAAACAAAAAGACAATTTTGGTATCCCCCCCTACCCAGGCTCTTATATATGGTCTCAACAATTTGGATATGAAAATCAAGAGTCATCAGCATTTACGCAATCTAATGCCCAATCATCGCAAAACAGCTTTGCATACCCAATTTATTACCCACAATATAATAAAATGAAGATAAAATCTGGGAATTCTTTAGAAGGCATGGAGAGATCAGCTGAGCTAGAAACTGGAGACGGTTGGCACGTTAAAAAATCTGGATATCACTTTCCATCAGGCAGCATGATTGCAGAGAAAGGAGGTGTTGTTAATGAAGCATTAGCAAATGCAAACGTAAAATTAAATTCTAAAAATAAACAATATATTTATCCAATGTATCCTATGACTAAATAAAGGCAGACATAAAAATATAATACCACTACATACTGGCGGTGGATCGGGAGGGCATGCTCAAGTTCAGACTTATTCATTCAGCCAGGGTTCAGGCAGTGAACAAATCAGTTGCATATATACAAATATTTGTCGAGTCTGGGAACAACATCTAGTTTCAGAAGTAGTGTGTGTCGTTCAAGTCTGTGATCATCTATAATGTCTCCTTTTTTGGAGACATTCATCATCATCATCATCTCAGCCGGAAGACGCCCACTGCTGGACAAAGGCCTCCCCTAAAGATCTCCACGACGATCGGTCCTGAGCTGGCCTCATCCAACCTATTCCGGCGATCTTGATCAGATCATCGGTCCATCTTGTGGGGGCCTACCAACATTGCGTCTTCCAGTACGCGGTCGCCATTCGAGGACTTTTCTGCCCCAACGGCTATCTATCCTTCACGCTATGTGCCCAGCCCACTGTCACTTCAGTTTTGCAATCATCATCAATCAATCAATATATTATATTATATTTCATCAATAATCATTGGAGACATTAGAAACAAATATTTGCACAAAGATATAGTTGGAATTAAATTAGCTAATGTAGTCATTCCATTGGCGACCCGAAACATTGAATGGGAAACCATTCAGAATCTCGTTATTTTTTAGCAGAGTGCGATTTTCTTTCTTCATTCAGAGGTTTTGGTCACTCTCGCACAAATAATATGAAAAAAATTGCATTATAATTTGAAAATTCAATGTTCAAATTCAATTGGATTGCAAACGTGATGTCAAATGACATCACATTTGCAATCCAATATTTCTACGAGTTTAGACTTTTTTGACTGATCTATTCAAGTTTATTTTTATATTTCAACTACAAAACAATGATATAAATAATTATTCTCTACAAACATTTAAATTCACAAAAAGGATTTTAACTAAAGACAAATATATTAAAACTGTGCAAATAACATTATTGTCACTTTTATATCTAAAATACTCGTATTAATTCCTGAGTAGTATAAAGACGTACTTGTGCTTGAAACGAATGACTAATTCCAAAGAAATCCCTAACAAATACAACCTTATATTAACGAAAGTTTTATCAGGATCATAATAATTTAATTATACATACGTATCCATGTATTTTAAACGTATTCTCCGTTTCTCAGAGGTGTAAGCAGTCAAGCGGGTGCGAGCTTTGGTCTGGATAAATCGGGTAAGTCAAATCTAGCAAATGTCAGAAGTCAACAGTAGTCCCTTGCCAAAAGATAAGTCACCTACCTATCTTCTAAGCTCCAGCGATAAAACAAAGTTGTTTAACTAACCTACTCCCAGAACCCCAAAAAATAAATAATTTGTCCGTTTAAAAAGTTTTCTGTACTTTAACAAGGCTCAGAAGACGGGCTCGGAAGAAGCTTGCAAAATTCAAGACAAATTAAAAATATATTGCGAGGCCAGATGCTGGCATCCTCATATTAATTCATTTTAATCAAAGTTTGCCTTGTAACGTTTAATACTATCTCGTACTCCGCTCAGAGAGATAAAAACAGTTTTTGTCAATGGAAATTAAATTGACAAAACTTTATCTAAACAATTTATATGTAGACTATGGGAAAAATTATTAACCAATAATGTGTGAGAAAATGCGTGTAGTAGTTTTACTTGGTGGAAATACAGTCAATTCCAGGATTTGGAGTATACACACATTATATCACTTTGGATTAGAAGAATATATATAATATGAAGTTTATAATTTTATATATGCGTTAGATTAAATTTTGAAAGATATAGATAATTTATAATTCGTGACAAGATCAAATTAAACTCTCTACCTTTTCTTGTCCTCGAAAGTTATTCAGGGGAAATGTTTTCCTCGTTGCAGAACAATTTATTGATTCCCTATCTGATATCAGATTCATAAAAAACTTCTAAAGAATCCTTATTTATTGAGTTAAACGTATTCTATATAAACTCTATAAATATAAATATAAACTCTATTAAAAAGATACGAATAGTCCTATCAATGTTGTTATTTTTATTTATTATGTAATATTTTCTCTGTGCAGGGGTGGAGTAAGAATACTAACCCCTGCGGACGGGGTTGGCCTGTAAAAGGCGACCAAACCACCCTAACTACGTATTACGGCTCTAAGGTCATCTGGATGGCACCTACCCTTGGTGTACGATATAAAGAGTTGCTAAATGAATACCACGATAATCAATCGATTACCACCAATTTCGTAATTTAACATCAAAATTCAAATAATAAACAGTTCATTCAAATAAAGATACTTTACCAAAAAATATGAAGACAACCATGCGCCGTTTGAAAATTTTTCCAAACCTACGAATTTTATCTTATATCTTTAAACGAGCAATTCTTGTATATATATACCTACATAATTGGAATCTCGGAATCGGCTCCAACAATTTTCATGAAATTTAGTATACGGGGGGTTTCGGGGGCGATAAATCGATCTAGCTAGGAATCATTTCTAGAAAATGTCATTTTATTCGCTTTTTTTATTGGAAGAAAAATAACAAAAAGGTGGCGTTTGAGTAGTCCCAATTTAAACTGAAAAATGACTGTTCCTGACATCTATCGGCGAATAATAATACTATTTTACAAAAAGGTGGCGTTTGAGTAGTCCCAATTTAATCTGAAAAATGACTCTTCCTGACATCTATCGACGAATAATAATACTATTTTTTTTAAATTGCTTTATGACACAACAACACTAAAGCTATTCCAGCAGATGGCGTTGTTATGTAACACGAAGTCAATGAGTATTTGCTTTGAGGTTAGACTAAGAAAATCAATTGTTAATTTCCAAAAAACACAATTTATAAAAAAATACCGAGCAAGCTGGGTCATCCAGCTGGTTGACATCATTAACTAGAACCAGCTATTTGCGGATAATAGGTGGTAGTTCAGTGGTATTAATTCGAAGACCAATCTAAAGGTTCCGGATTGAAATACAACGGTAGCATACACCGTTCAGAGTTTTTCTCGCCTAATGTGCACATTATAGAATAATTGTCATGTGCCGATGGCGAAGAAAAACATCGTGAGGAAATCTGCATACCGAGATCACCGGTGCGTGTAATCCGCCGATCCACCTTGCACAAGCGTGGCAAGTACTGCCCGTTCCCTCTAGGAGAAGGCCCGACCCCAGCGGTATGCGGATCTACTACCTATGTTGTCAAAATTTACGTAGTATTTACCCCATTCTCTTTGTGCTTAACATGAATATCTTTTATAATATTATTTTTATTTGCAGAATCTTTTAACGAGGAAACGCGCAATGGACACAGACATATTTTAAGCAAATAAGGATACTTCGATATTGATTATACAAAAATAAACAAATGAAGTGTCATTGTATGTTTCATTTAATTATGAGACTGACGTTCATATTGTTATCTAAACATATTGTTGGTGCTGGATCCGGCTCGAAGCAGACCAAATGATGTTGGTGCTGGATCCGGCTCGAAGCATACCAAATGATGTTGCCGATGGGAGAGCAGTGGACTGTATGGTTGAATTTAGGCGGGAAGGGTGCCAATAAAACGACGTTTCATGATCAGCAGGCGGATGCGGGCCGGCGGCGGTCCCAGAGGGGGGTTTTTCTTGGCGGCGAGTACGACCTGTTTTGCCTACGAGTGCTACCGACCTGTATGACCGACCTGTCCTGACTGTATAACCGCGTACGCCCTGTTCAGCCTGTATACCCGAGTACGACCTGTTCTGATAATCTCCACAAGTGCCCTTTTTCCCCATTTCGACCCGCTTTTTATCCTAATTATCCCCACTCTGTTACCGCGCCTGACCGACCTCACCCCCTTAACTTTATTTTCCTTATATACTATACTTATCGCTATTTACATTATTCATCCGTATTTCATTATATTGCTCCCTTCCAGCAGCCTATCCTCTCAATAGTGTCTGTAAACACCGAACTATATTAATGGCTTTTCGCCGCGCGTAATTCTCTCCCTACCTCGCCCCGCACCGCCGTCATATAAAAGGCGCGCGGACGAGGGGGGCCTTATTCATTTACACCCGCATTGTCATGGAGCGCACACCTACCTGCAATTTTGCATATTCGCGGGAGCGTGTGCCTCGGTTGAACTACCCGGACCTTACCTGACCCATGATAATGCCAGGGATCGGTCCGGGACTTACTGCTGGGAGGGAACAACTATTACAAAGTAATTAAATCTAATACAATCTATCCATTATATCTTCTAAGGGACGTGCCAGCCATAATATTCCCCTACGCACCCATAATATTGTACATAGGTCTAACACGTCCCCGAATAAAACACATAAAAAATACATAGTTTATTCTACAACATTATGTAAACAGCAATAATTTACTTAATTCTAAATATTTACACGTTTGGTTGTCGATTCGGTATTGCCGCCGCATAGCTAATACGGCCGTCGATGCGGTATTGCCGTCGTCTAGCACATACCTTTATGTTTGTTTACGTTCATCGTGAACATTTCTCCCGCCGTCGCACTGCGATTCCTTCACGGGTATCACGACGACTTAATTCGTAGGGCGCCTCAGGACTCTTCCGTTGCTGGTCACCACGTCCACGACACGAACTTCGCCGTCCTTCCCGGGGTAGACCGCCGTCACTCGTCCTCGGGGCCATGTGTTGCGTGGTAGGTTCGGGTCGCAGATTACGACCAGATCGTTGACTGCAGGGCTGTCCCCGCTCGCGTAGGGCTCCCGCCGGTGTTGCAGCAGCGGCAGGTACTCCCGCACCCAGCGTCGCCAGAAGACGTCTGCCAGGTACTGTGCGCGCCTCCATTGCGCGCGTGCCGTCGCGTCGCTTGTTTCGAAGCTGCCGGGGGCTGGCATGAAGCAATTTGGCCCCAGCAGCACCAGGTTCGGCGTGATGGCGGGCGGCTCATCGGAACCCACGGCCACATGGGTTAGGGGCCGCGAGTTGACGGTGGCTTCGACTTCGGCGAGTAGCGTGACGAGCGTCTCGTCACTCGGGTGTTGTTCGTGGAGTGTCACGCTCAGGGCTTCTTTCACTGAGCGCACCATGCGCTCCCAAGCGCCTGCCATGAAGGGGGCCGCCGGCGGTAAGAACCGCCAGGCGATCTGACGGCTGGTTGCCGCCTCCTCCAAGGTCCGCCAGGCCTCCGCGAGCTCGCGGTCGGCCGAACGGAAACACGTCGCGTTGTCACTCCATATTTCTGTGGGGCAGCCTCGCCTCGCAATAAATCTGCGAAGCGCGTTTATAGCGGAGTCCGTGCTCAAGGACGCCACGAGCTCCAGGTGTATGGCCCGTGACGTCATACACGTAAACAGCGCCACATACCTTTTCTCTCGATGTCTTCCCACGGTTACCTCCATCGGGCCGAAATAGTCGAGCCCAGTAAAGGTGAAGGGGCGCGCATGGTGAGCCAGGCGCGCCTGCGGTAGGCTCCCAGTGGATGGCTGGGCCGGCTTCGCCTTCCTAAGCCGGCAGCGAAGACACCTCTTCAACACTGCCTTGACTGAGGGTCGTATCCTCGTTATCCATATTCGCTGCCGAAGCTCGTTGACTACCGTTTCTACTCCTCCGTGGTGAAGGTTTTCATGTACACGTTGTATGTACAAAGTTGTGTACGGGTGCTTACCCTGTAGGATAATAGGGTTCGCCATGTCGAAACTAATATCCTGGGCCTCACTTATCCTGCTCTTCAATCGCAGGATTCCATTTTCATCTTTGAACAGGGCTAAATTATTTAAGCCCCTGTCCTTAGACATAGTTTCATTTGTAAACATGTCCTTTTGCGCTAATAATATTAGTAGGCGCTCTGCGCGCATAAGTAAATTTCCGTCCATTATCTTGTACTTCTTATCTTCATTCGTGCCCGTTTTTTCAATTGTTTTACGTTGTTTCCATCTTCTCTGCGTTAATTTCCAATCTTCATCTTTTAAAATGTTTTTCTTACTTCTTTTTCGTGCCGCCGCCGCCACTGTTTGTGTTCTTTGTTTACATATTTCGATGAATTGTAACACTCTGCCCATAACTCGCAGTAATTTTTCAAATTTAGAATATCTTGTGAAGTCGATGATTAATGTCGGTTGCATCCCCACAATTTGACACACATTTTCTATTTCTTTTTCCTCCCCTGTCTTGAGGATCTCGGTTCTCCCTTCTGTCGGCCACCTGTCTTCCTCTTCGTATAAAAAGGCCGGGCCGGTGAACCATCTGTGCGTAGGGCCGAAATCCCGGGGGGTTTTCCTAGCAGCATCATCCGCTGTGTTCGATGCAGTGGGGACCCAATGCCATTCATTCTTTTTCGTTATATCTTCGATCTCCGCCACACGATGCGCCACAAACGTCTTGAAAGTGCGCGGCTCCGCCCGAATCCACGCTAAGGCGGTGCGCGAATCACTCCAAAAGTATCGGCGCGTTAGCTCCCAGTCGTGTCCCTCTTGCACCGACTTGGCTAGTCGCGCGCCCAACACAGCTGCCTGCAGTTCCAGCCGTGGGATGGATACAGGTTTCGTCGGTGTCACGCGGCTTTTCGCCGCCGCCAGCGCGACACTTACGGCACCACACGTCGTCTTGATGCGTATGTATACTGCTGCTGCGTAGGCTTCTTCGCTGGCGTCCACAAAGGTGTGTAACTCCCTCTGCAGCGCGGGTCTGTGCTCGTAACATCGTGGGACACGGAGTTGCGACAGTGATTTAACTTCACTCAACCAATTCGCCCATCTTGTTTGCAATTCATCCGGTATAACGTCATCCCATTCTGTTTTATATTTCCATGTATCTTGCATGATGCGTTTAGCCGGTGTTATCAGCGGCAACGGCGACTGGGCATTGCCTATATTATATTATTACTCCCGGCAGCGACTGAAGAAGGTCGGGTCCCGACAACAGCATGTTGTTTAGACTGCGTCCCTGATACTTGGCGGCGGCGACGTGTGCCACCCGTATCTTTTCCTTGTCGGGATTTACTACGGCGAAGTGGGGGAGGTACCATGTTCTCCCGCCGGTAGGGGGCTCCAGTGCGAGCTCCGCTTACCCAGACTTCGTTAAATTTTCCATTCTTTCTTCTTACATTTTCTTCAATTCTTCGTCGCAGTCCAATTTTCTTTCCAAGTTTTTCCAGGGGATCGCCCTCCTCACTTATGCTTAAGTGGGAACATAAGGCGACCGGCTTTGTAGACGGGGTGCGGCATCCGTGTAGCACCCAGCCCAGCTCGGTACGGGAGGCGACTGGCTTGTCGCGTGGTCCTCTTCGTACCTCCTTCGAGATTATCAGGTCCCAGTTGTCTTGACCAATTAATATTTTCGGCGTAGCTTCCTGGTAAATTAACTCATTCTCAATATCCTTGAGATATGCACAGCCCTGCACATCTCTCCGGGATATCGTTTGCGTGAAGAAGCTCATATTCTGCACGGTGCGGGCGTCTCTTAAGGTGTGTTCTTCCCTCTCGTAAGAGCCCCTTATCGTCGCTGTGACTCGTCGACTGTAGTCGTGTGACGACTCACTTCCTTGCACCCCTTGCATCTTCATAGGGTCCCGCCGACCTTCGAGTCCAAGTTCCTCAGCTAACTTGGCGTCGATTATGGTCACTGTGCTTCCTTCGTCTAACAATGCATAGGTGTGGCGTCGCCCTTTTGGGCCGGACACACACACTGGTGCCACCTTTAGATATGCGCGGCGGGTCCCGTTGTTTTCGCTGCGAGCCATCGCGGACGCCAATACTTCCCCTGAGGGTGTCGGGGTCCTCTCGGGTTCTTCGACAGTTGATGCTTTCTTGAAGAGTGTTTTCTCGTGGTGCAGGAGCCGGTGGTGGCGTAGCGAGCACCTTCCTTTGCCACACGGGGCGGCGCGGCAATCTGTGCGTCGGTGTTTGTTTTTCAGGCATAAAAAACACAGACCACTTTTCTTCACAATTTCCCAACGCTTATTCACATCACTGTTGTGAAACTGTTTGCAGTCAGGTAAGGCGTGTGCTAATTTGCATATAGCACACCCATTTTTCTTCTCGCATCTTCTGTCCTTTTCACTCTTATTGAGTACATTAATATATTCTGCCCTTTTCTTCGGGAGATATTTTTCTGTTTTTTCTTCGACTGGGGCGTAGGCGATGCACTTGTCGGCTTCTTCATTAATGAATGTGGCGAATTTTTTCAATTCTGGCACATCTTCTTTTCGTAACGTGGCATAATCGTACCACTTATTTTTCAAAAGCGGCGTTAACTTTTCTACTGCAGATCGCAACATCTCCGGGCTGTGTAGATACTGCGGTTTTTTCAACACGTCGACTGTGGCCACTATGTTTGCTATTTTGTTGGCGAAAACACAAAGATCCCGCGGGCTGTCGGTGATCCTTGGTAGTGCCTTGATTTTTCCCATTTCTTCTAGCACGAGCGCGTCCGGTCTGCCGAACCGTCTTTCTAGTGCTTTTATAATTTCGTCGGGCCCTGTTTGTGCGATTAACAGGGCATTTACGGCCTCCAAGGCGGTCCCTTTGAGGCTTCTACGCAGGCGTGCAGTGTTTTCCATTGGCGAAAACCACCCCCGGGACTCCTGGAATGCTGCCCGGAAGGTGAGCCATTCGCCGCTCTGTCCGTTGAAGTATGGTAGCTCGTTTGCGAAGCGCGCATGCCTTGATCCATTTCTTGCCACCTCCGTTATTGCTTCCGCCAACGCAGCGACATCCATGCCGCTAGAACGCGCAGGTGGGCCCTCCATGTGGGTCCGTTGTCCGTGTGCCATATTGTCGACACGGGCAGCCTGTCCTCGTCCTTCCATAATAATTTCTTCATTCTTGGCGGTTACTTCGGCGGCAGAAGGTTGTGGGTGTTCATGAGATTTCGGTATTCTCTCGAACCACATATCTACCCTCCTTTTGGGTGCTTCCACATCCTCCTCTATTTCTTCGTCATCTGAGGATTCAACTCGGATCCTTTCCAGCCGGGCTTGTTCAAGCTCGACCGCGGCCTCGATTTGCTTCAATTTTAGCGCAGCCAATTTTTCCCGAATCTCCAGCTCGGCGATACGTCTACGGGACGCCGAGGATTTTCTTGACTGTGCCCTAGTTGCCGGCGCAGATGTGGGCGGTTCCTGTACGCCTTCCCGACGGAAGAGCTCGCGCAAGACCGGCGGCGGCTTTGTCCGAGTCTGGGACACGGAGGGCGGTATGCATTTTATGGTTTCGGTTGCTGTGGTTGCCGTCTCCGTACCCGACTCGGACGCCCCCCCGCTGGTCTCCTCCGTGGCGCTCTCCATGGCTTTGCTGATATGGCTTTCCTTCCCGCTGCGGCTCCTAGTAATCGGCATTTTCCAGTTCTTGAATCCGGCTCGAAGCTGACCAAATGATGTTGGTGCTGGATCCGGCTCGAAGCAGACCAAATGATGTTGGTGCTGGATCCGGCTCGAAGCATACCAAATGATGTTGCCGATGGGAGAGCAGTGGACTGTATGGTTGAATTTAGGCGGGAAGGGTGCCAATAAAACGACGTTTCATGATCAGCAGGCGGATGCGGGCCGGCGGCGGTCCCAGAGGGGGGTTTTTCTTGGCGGCGAGTACGACCTGTTTTGCCTACGAGTGCTACCGACCTGTATGACCGACCTGTCCTGACTGTATAACCGCGTACGCCCTGTTCAGCCTGTATACCCGAGTACGACCTGTTCTGATAATCTCCACAAGTGCCCTTTTTCCC
Organism: Malacosoma neustria; assembly: GCA_963693495.1. Classification (NCBI taxonomy): domain Eukaryota; kingdom Metazoa; phylum Arthropoda; class Insecta; order Lepidoptera; family Lasiocampidae; genus Malacosoma; species Malacosoma neustria. The sequence goes on from OY856390.1 coordinate 16,094,762, forward strand.
CATTTCGACCCGCTTTTTATCCTAATTATCCCCACTCTGTTACCGCGCCTGACCGACCTCACCCCCTTAACTTTATTTTCCTTATATACTATACTTATCGCTATTTACATTATTCATCCGTATTTCATTATATTGCTCCCTTCCAGCAGCCTATCCTCTCAATAGTGTCTGTAAACACCGAACTATATTAATGGCTTTTCGCCGCGCGTAATTCTCTCCCTACCTCGCCCCGCACCGCCGTCATATAAAAGGCGCGCGGACGAGGGGGGCCTTATTCATTTACACCCGCATTGTCATGGAGCGCACACCTACCTGCAATTTTGCATATTCGCGGGAGCGTGTGCCTCGGTTGAACTACCCGGACCTTACCTGACCCATGATAATGCCAGGGATCGGTCCGGGACTTACTGCTGGGAGGGAACAACTATTACAAAGTAATTAAATCTAATACAATCTATCCATTATATCTTCTAAGGGACGTGCCAGCCATAATATTCCCCTACGCACCCATAATATTGTACATAGGTCTAACACGTCCCCGAATAAAACACATAAAAAATACATAGTTTATTCTACAACATTATGTAAACAGCAATAATTTACTTAATTCTAAATATTTACACGTTTGGTTGTCGATTCGGTATTGCCGCCGCATAGCTAATACGGCCGTCGATGCGGTATTGCCGTCGTCTAGCACATACCTTTATGTTTGTTTACGTTCATCGTGAACACATATCAACATCGAAATGCATCCCGATCGAAGTGAAATCTGTCAGACTTGGAGCTCAGGGTTCGTGCAGTACTCTAACACTGCTAATGCAAGATATTTCCTTTTTTGTGCTTTGATAATCATAACTAGGAAATAGATCAGATTTAGCTACATTTTATTTAAACATCGTTCCCTCAAATCTTGATTTAAAAAAAATTGGTTAGGATTCTTTTCCGTTAATTAGCAGGCTTCAGAAGTAAAGTAGCTTTAGTCTTGTGAGTCTTAATTCAACATTCTACTTCAGCGTCGGCATAAATGTTATAATCTAAAAAATATAGAATGCAAGGAACCTGTAATCACTACGAAAAACATTTTATCTATGCCATATTTGAGAAGTTTGAATTTTTGATGTTAAAATGCCATATTATTTGTCTTTAATGAAAATTTACATCAAGTGAAATGTACATAAGTAAAAAGAAAACTTAAGTACGCCCCGCAAGATTGACACATCATGAAAATAACAAATCTATTCGAAAACATTGAAGATTAAAATAGCTTTTCTATAATTTTTCTCTGCATGTCCTTCGACAAGTGTCATTGAATAATTGTAACATTTTTGATTATACTCGTATAAGCCTTTTGAAACGTGTCTCTTTAACTTTGTAATCTGAATTTCTTCACCTCATTCAATATTTAGCAAACTAGATTGAAGCTATTCAGTGTTTTTGGTTGTGCCCTATAACAATCTATAAGAACTTCGGTTTATCAAAATATACGGAAATGTGCGAACAGTTAAAACCGAAGCTGATATCCATTTTAATATAATAACACAAAGCGATATTACCCAGGACGCTAGTTATTATGCGAATATTCCAAGTACAGATTTATGCTAATTAATTTCTATGAATTTACACATATAAATACATTTGGAGGGTAATAAATTTTCATTTTTATTCATTGTTATTATAATATTATATTTTAGATGTTATTATGATTTATCAAAGTGAAAACATAGAAGAATTTGTATAGTTAATAATAAAGTGAGAATAAATATGAGAGTGATAGTGAAAGAAGAGTGAATGCAGGAAACAACTCCTATAAGAACAGTCGGAAGGTGTCTAACAAGGCTCGTCTGGCTGTGCGTGAGGGGGTGTTGGTTCCGACACTCATGTACGGAAGTGAAAGTTGGGTATGACAGAAGAAACGTGAAAGCAGAATAAATGCAGTTGAGATGAGAGCGGTAAGAAGTATGATAGGAGTCAAACTGAGTGACAGGATAAGAAATAGTGAGATAAGGAAACGTTGTGGTCTGAAAGAAGATGTAGTGACAAAAATTGAGAAAGGTATGCTGAGATGGTTTGGCCATGTCGAGAGAATGAATGAAGAACGATTGACGAAAAAAGTGTATAAGGCGAGTGTGAATGGAAGTGTTGGAAGGGGTAGACCTAGGCGGACGTTTCGAGACCAGATCAGGGACGTCTTGAAAAAAGGCCAGGTAGTAAGAGTACCCTAAACCGAAGGGCATGTATGAAGGGAATAATGAAAGTGGACGAAGCGAAACAAGTATGTAAGGATCGTAGCAAGTGGAAAGAAGTGGTCTCTGCCTACCCCTACGGGAAAGAGGCGTGATTATATGTATGTATGTAAATAAAATGCTTGATCAACACACTGAATTCTTTCTTATCAATCTTTTGACAAAGACACCGAAATGGCTTGACACAAATAACAATAACTTGAGAACACGTGGTCCAATTATCATGAAATTTTGAAATATACCTTATAAAGGATGGCGCCATCGAATGCTATATGTCACCATCTATATGTCAGACCGGGAACTTTTTGATCAATGTAGTATATTTAAATCCGTTAGGTGATCCATGAGAAAGGTGGCGACATATGTTATAATCACTATATACGGCCTTACAGAAAATAAAAAAGTATTATAGGTTTACTTGATCGATATTTTTATGTTTATGAACGTAAAAATATCGATTTGACAATAAAATTGTAATAAAATAAATTTTTTTATCGTGAATAAGCCCTTGGAAATGTTTTATACAAGAGGATAAAATGCATTTTAGTTTAATTAAAGTTATAATTATCTTGTTTGCAAGTAAGTACGAAGTTTCTAATAATTGGGAAAGATTAAAAACTATTCATACAATAGATATCAATGCAATTTAAATAACAAATATATTATTTAAAAAATAAGTATATAAGTATATGAAATAAGAAATTCTGTTTATAATTTCAGTAGAACTTGTGTTATCGGATCCTGAAAATGTCCAAGAAAAGGTAAAACTAAAAACGGTTAAAAAAACAAAGAAACATAAATCTACATCTTCTTCTGATAGTCGAACAGGTAAACGAGTTATAAATATTTTAAAATGACTGTTTGCTTTTAACCCTTTCGTGATCAAGGGAATTATTTTCCCTTCCTGAAAATTTGTAATTTATTATTCAATGATTACCTAGTCAATTTTTTTGCTGGATATTGTGATACAATATACGTCTAAGACAACTAATATATCCTTGGACGTTAAAATAAAGAACTCAAATTTTCTTTGCGATAAATTCAAAAAAATTGCATACATGTACAGAAAAAGAATACCCCTCGGTATTCGTAACACGGGGATAATTAGGGTGACTAAAATGACACCAATGATCCAAATATATCTAGTAATTGGCGAAGCACGCATTCTGTCCGAGTATATTAATTTTAAGAACTTTTTTGATAGCGCAAAGTTATACTTATTTTATATTATACGTATTTGCACATGTTACTAACTTATCTTAAAGGGCATATAGGTAAAAATGCAATCAGAAATAAATCTAATTTTAGTATTATTGGGTTTTCACTATGGCATTGTATATTTAGGGGTTTTTTAACTGAAAACGCAAAACAGCTAAGTTTTGATTAGGTAGGAATATTTGTTGGTGCTTAACCCGCCAATCTTAGTTTTAGGTACCTCATAGATCAGTTTCTTTTATTGCTGAGGTACAGCGGACAGACTGACGGCCCACTTAACACGCAGTTACTGTTATACCACCGTCGCCTATGGATTTTTGACGCTAGGGCGGTAAAGGAACCTAGGTCACTAATGCCGGAATACAACACAAGGTTATTATGGCCACATACTTAAGGCCAAGGGCCCTACCACGTAGTTAGGGTGGGTTGTTTTGTCGCCTTTTACGAGAGGCCAACCCCGGCCGCAGGGGTTAGTATTCTTACTCCACCCCTGCAATGAGAGACCAATCTAGACATATGAGGCAGTTTTTATCGCCTAATGTACATATATTGGTAGCACAGTTGCCACGTAATGAAGGAAAACATGATAACTTGCTTACTGAGATCACTAGCGCGTGTAATCCGTCAATCCGCTTTGGACAACCGAGACGGATATACTGTCCAGCAGTGGGAAACTATGGGTTGTTATTATTATTTAAACTCTCCAATCTATCTTGAACGAGCGTTGCAGAAGTGTTCCGTTATTTAAATTGACAATACAATAATGAGAGACACTCATAACGAATTTTAAATCATAAATAATGCAAAAAGTAGGCGAAAGATAAGATATAAAATTAAAGTTGACATTTTTGCCCGTTAATGGGGGAAGCTGGTTTTATAATGGCAAAAATATAAATAATTAAGGTTCGAGCAAAAGTGAAATAATGAAAGTGGACGAAGCGAAACAAGTATGTAAGGATCGTAGCAAGTGGAAAGAAGTGGTCTCTGCCTACCCCTACGGGAAAGAGGCGTGATTATATGTATGTACGAGCAAAAGTGACTTCAGCAAAGACTCCCCGGTTGTGTGTATAGAGATATCGTCGACTAAAATTTATATGTATAAAAATATATTACTAAACTTAGTATAGACTCCATCCAGATTCCTATTTAATAAAATAAATATATTTTTATATTGACAACTTCCATGGTAGCGGCTTCCGCAGGCTTAAGATGGCTCACGGGTAATGCAAGTAATATGCAAAAAAAAAGTATATCAGTTGTCTGGTATCCGTAAAAGAAGAGGGAGCGATGGCGTTGTGTGAATTATTGCAGGAAGGAAGAACTCCCGCATTCGCGACAGTCTTTATGTCCGTGACATTGCAGATAAATTGCAGGAGTGTCGGCTCCGATGGTACGGCCACGTTTTACGGCAACCGGATGCTTACGTGGGAAACAAATGTCTGGCCATTTCTCCTCCGCCGGGCCCCGGAAGGAGGGGTAGACCCAAAAAGTACTGGATTGACGTCGTAAGGGATGATATGCGTGCCAATGGGCTCACTACCAGGGATGCTGAAGACCGTGCGAAGTGGAGTAGAAAAAGTCGTAAAGCAGACCCCGGGCACCGAAATGAAAGTTTGGGTTGCAACCGGGATATAACGCTGGGATGATGATGATTTTTTATTATTATTTTATTTATACTATAGCTGTGGTACAGAATCATGTTTGAGAGAAATTCTACTAGAAAAGAAATATGGTATAAAAGCAAGTAATTTCTATACTTGTTTTTTATTGTGGAATACTGTGGAACAGCTGACAGGCTGGCGGGCCTCATAACAGCAAGCAGTTACCGTCGCCTATGGGGCCTTAGCCAGAGCCATCGCTTGCATGCTGCGGTTCGCATAACAGAACTGCAACCTGTCACTTGCGAGTTTGCCGAAACACAACACAAGGTTATTATGGCGGCATACTTACAGACCCGGGGTGGTGGCCATCCTGACGGACTTGGGGCCCTACCACGTAGTTACGGTTGTTTAATCACCTTTTAAGACAGGCCGTCCCCGATCGCAGGGGTTGGTATTCTTACTCCACCTCTGCTCAAAGAAGATTGGTTTAAAGATAGACTAATAATCCGTAAACATGTAAAAATATATAAATTACCATAAGTACCACAAAGGCAAATACAATTGAAACAGTTTAATTAAACCTCTTTGTTTCTAAGCACAGAGTAAATATTTATTCCATTTAGTTGTTTGGATACCTTTAAGATACATGGAATAACAAAAATATTGTTATTCCTCATCGTTATCAAAAAAATCCCAGTTGCATCCAAAACTTGCATTTAGGAGTCCTGATTTCGCTATTGACTTCCATACAGTATGAATTATAGTCTATGCGCCGGCACCCACGAGCCGAGATTTCTACCAGAAAAGGAGGACATTTGTGCGTATATTAAGTCTAACGCTCTATGATACAGATTTCTAATAAGTGATGTGAACAATATTTTGGCCAATAGGCTCACTACCAGGGATGCCGAAGACCGTGCGTAGTGGAGTAGAAAAAGTCGGAAAGCGGACCCCGGACACCGAAACGGAAGTTTGCAACCGGGATACTACGCTTAGATGATGCTGATGATGTGAACATTATTTTATATAAAATATCCGTGCAGATGCGACGTAAGAACATTGACCCCTGTTTCCGGGGTCAGCTTCTCGTAAGAGGTGATAAAATAACTCTAGCTAGGTTGTAAGGCTCCAAGCCCGCCTGGATAGCAACTACCTCTTGTCTATAAGTATGCTGCCATAATAACCCATATTCAAACAGCAGCGTTGTTCCGTAACTGTATAGTATTAAGTGGGTCGTCAGGCTGTCAGCTGCAGCAGTAGTTCAGCAATAAAACAAAAAAAAAGTTTTTCAAATTTCTAGAATATTTTAATTGATGTTAAATTCACGAGACTTAACAAGATAGAGTACTAAGTTTGTTTATCTAAGTACTAATCCGTACACCTGTAACAACACTTTCGTTACACAGTGTATAAAACGTTTCGTAATTCAAGTAAATATTTTTAGAGTGTACGTTTTGTTTGTAAAAGGGGATCACAGGTAGAAAGCCCTCCCCCCACTCAGCTGCTGTTACCTAATTTCATGACGTGTAGACATTGTAATCGAAATGTAATTTAAACACAATATATGTAATTAACGTTAGTATGGTCCCGGTTGAAAATAAGGTTAGAGTTATTTTTTTAATTATTATTCTTAAAAATATAAAATAAATACTTTTTTGATTATAATTAAAAAAGTATTTATTATTTTATTTTTTTATTGCTGTAAGATAGCAGACAGGCTGACGGCCCTCTTAGAATTTAGCAGTTATCGTCGCCTATGGGTATTTGCAACGCCAGTAGCATCGGGAACACGCTGCTGTCCCATAAGGGTACAGGAACTTGGGTCACTAATGCCGGAACACAACACAAGGTTATTATGGCGGTATACTTAAGACCAAAGGAGGTCGCCATCCAGACGGGCTTGAGCCCCTATTACATAGTCAAGGTGGGTTGTTTTGTCGCCTTTTACGACAGGCCGACCCGGGCCGCAGAGGTTAGTATTTTTTCTCCGCCCCTGCACGGTTTATATAAAAGTACTAACTGACCCAGGACACGTTTTTCAGCTATAAACATTTTAAAAGTGTCTTGTATGCTTCAGCAGAATTGGTTCCGTGGTCTAGGCCTGAAAATGTAACAGGCAGACAGATTGACAGAGTTACTCGTACTTTCACATTTATAATATTAGTATGGATATTTCAGTTCTTATATTCGCCATGAACATGCAACTACAATTCTAGCTATATAACAAATTTAGTTTGTCATTCGTTTTTTCATTGTACAAAAATGCTTTAAGTATATGATGTATGATATTTTTACTTAAATAAACAACATATTTTGTGATTAACTCATTCAAAGTATCACTTGATTTGTTTTAGGAAGTAGTAGTGCAGACGACTCTTTAGACATGTCAACATCAAGCTTATCATCTACTTCTTCAAAAGATATTAAATCGAATGAAACGAATGCATATAGACCAAGGTCTAGCGCAGAACGTTCTGGATGGTGAGCCCGATTATTATAAAATACATTTATAAATTAAAGATAACATCTAATTTATAAGAATGTAATTTTTTTTATATAAGTATCACAAATTGCATTATGTAACGTAATTATTGACTGTGTTGCCGCAGAGCAAAGGTATAAAGGTAGATCTTTTGACAACTTACAGATGCAAACAATCGAAGATGTAGTGTCAGAGCGATATCGGTCTAAAAACTAATTTTTGCTACATAATAATAATAAAGTATCGTTTTATAAAATAAAGTACTTTTTTAATATTAATATTTTATAAAATGAAATGTAAATTATTTTGAAAAATGTAAATAACTAGAAAAGAAAATAAATAAAAAGATAATAATAATATATTTTGTGACAATTCACACAGCGCCATCTAGTCCCAAACTAAGTAGCATAGCACTTGTGTTATGGGTACTAGACAACTGATATACTACTTATATACTTTTTTTTTGTAAATAAATACATATTATACATAAACACCCAGACGCGAGACGGGAATCGAACCCGTGACCTCCGCAAGCGTACCGAAGTGCGTTATCCGTTACGCCACCGAGGTCGTCGTTTCGTTATGTGTCAATATCAAAGAAAATCCGTATAAAAACAGACAATCAATTAAGTTTTATCTATATATTAATACGTAAAGCATAAACTTTGTCTCCTTTGCGCAATTCAATCAAGCGAAAGAGGATGAGTTTTGGCACTTAAAGTTATATCGAGAAGGAGTGTAGTTAAAAAGCTAACATTTTTTACATCAACGCTTAAAAAATTTAATTAAAAATCATTAGACATTCTACCACGAGCATACCATATAAAAATATACTATTTTGTCTATGGTTAGGCATGTGATCAAACTGTGAAGTGATTTATATTATTAGTTTATAATATTGTATGAATTATGCTCCAATTTTGCCAACGACGCTCGAATGTTCACTCGAATACTAAGAATCATTGTACCAAATCATCAAAAACAAATAACTAAAATTTATATTTTATCTATTATTGGTTACTGGTTTTATTTTCAAAATTGATAAATAATCCGAAATATATTCTCATAATTGTCAAAAAAGTCTTGTCATTATCAAACTATGACCCAAGGTCCTGTACCCTTATGGAACAGCAGCGTGTTCGCGATACCATTGGCGTTGCAAACACCCATAGGCGACGGTAACTGCTAAATTCTAAGCCGGCCGTCAGCTTGACTCCTGTCCTACAGTATTAAAAAAAAACTATTAACTATTTTGAGTCAAATGTCGTTTGGGGTCAATTTTAAAATAAATGAGTAAATAAAATATTATTCTTTATAAGGAAAAAATGGCGTAGAAAATGTTCACCCTGTCCGGAAGTTATGCGGAAGAAGTGGCGAGATCCGTCCATTCAATGGATATGCGGAGCTTATCAGCGCGCAAGGAGGTCTTTCAAGGACTCTTGTATGATGAGTTACAGAAACTGCCAAGATGGAACCAGTATGTGCATTTATCTAGAGGGGGACAGCAATTGTGTTGGCAGCAAGCGATTGGTCTTAGGTTAATCCAAATCTTGCACTTCAGTCGCCAGAGTACTCCGATCATTGGTTATTTTTATTAAAAGAAGAGATTTTCCCTTTGGGGTAGTGAGTCAGGTGACATTTCTTTTTTGTATCGTTATGAACAAAAAAAGGAAGAGTCACAAAGAGACATCACCCTAAAAAGCGCGTTGGTGTTTCAATCCTGTGATACAGTAGACTCCGCCCTCTAAAATACAACTTTCGATGCAACCATGTCTAAATATAGTTTTCAGCATTACATATTGTTAAAAGAACAAATGGTATTCCAACATTACTTTTTTTATTACTGCTGTAGGACAGCAGACAGGCTGACGGCCCGCTTAGAATTTAGCAGTTACCGTCGTCTACGGGTATTTGCAACGCCAGTACCATTGCAAACACACTGCTGTCCTATAAGGGTACAGGAACTTGGGTCACTAATGCTGGAACAAAACACAAGGTTATTATGGCGGCATACTTAAGACCAAAGATAGTCACCATCCAGACGGGTTTGAGCCCACCTAGGGTGGGTTTTTTGTCGCCTTTTACGACAGGCCGGCCCCGGTCGCAGAGGTCTGTATTCTTTCTCCGCCCCTGCACGGATAAAAAGCCAGCCTGCTTTGCTATTAGAATACCTAGTCCGGTATGGTTTTCATGGTTACAAGTTTACAATAAAAAAAATTCTTTAGAATTAAAACTTCAAACGATTTAACGGTATGCTATATAAACTTGTTTCCGTGCACGGACGAAGTAGGAATACTAATCCCTGCGACTGAGAGCGGTCTGATGTGAAAGGCGACAAAATAACCGCAGCTAGGTGAACGCGCTCCAATTCCGACTGAATGGTAGTAATCCCCTGCTAATTATGCCGCCAAAATAACTTTGTATTATATTCCGGCATAAGTAACCCAGGTTCGTGTTCCCACGCGTGGATGACAGCGTGGTCGCGGTGCCCTTGGTGTCGCAATCATCTATAGGCGATAGTAACTGCTTACTATCAAATCACCAGCCTTCTGTTAAAAAGCATAAAAAATGCTGTGGTTAATAATAATATACAATATATTACAGAATGGGGTGAAAAGTAAAATAGGATGAAGGTATACCCTTCGTTAATCTAGTAGTAATTGTATTGAACATTAAAATAGATTTTAGACATTATATGCTGACAACAAAGATAAAGTAAACAATAACAGGCTAGAGGGTTCCTATGGCCCACTACTGCTCGCGCCTCCTAGAAGGAACGGATGGTATACCAGCCACACATACTGGTGTCGGTATGCAGGTTTACTCACGATGTTTACTTCGCCGTTGGCACATGAAAATTGTTCTATAATATGCACATTAGGTGAAAAAAACTGCCTAAGCGGTGTATGCCATCGTGGGATTCGAACCCGGGACCTTTAGATTGGTCCGATTGTAACTACGCTACCAAATACATATAAAATATAATACTGTGTTAACTTTTTTTCAGTGTTTATTAAAATTCACGAAGGTAGATGCAAAAATGATACAAAAAAAGATCCAATAAAACATGGCGAACACTTTTTTTACGACTATAAGGCAAAACTAAGCGACGATTCTACTTCCTCCAATTCTAAATCTTCTAGCAGTAGTAGTACTAGCGATGAGGCATGGAAGAAGAATTGGCATCTGAATTATGATGATTATTAAAGATTATGAGAATTCACCTTTGTTGTTTTATCGGATTTCAGTCAGGGGCAGCGCAAGAGGATTTGAGCACGAAAAAAAGGTTTCTATAACTATTCACGAATAGTGCACAATTATGAAAAAATTAAATAATATAAAATGCTACAAAAAAGTCTTTAATACTCAATTTCGTGCCACAAATTTTATATCGTATATACAAATTATGCTATCAAATTATATAAGTAGGAAGAAAATATATTCTTAAAGACCAGAAGTTTATTAAATTTTTAAAACAAAATACAAAACGACCAAGATAGTTATTAACATGTAATTATTAATTAAATTAAACGATACAACACAACATCGCGAAACACGAAAACAACTAGTGTTTATAAGACACTTCCGTCGTATCCAAGCCCTCGAGCAAGAAGAAAGAGTCATGGTAGCGAACCGCGCCGCTTACGCAACGTCGTCCCTTCTGGATACTATACGTTACTGTATTAAGTGTATAGGATAATGCTGCCCCCATCTATCAATTCGGTGAACCTTCAACACCCACTTAATTGAAATTCGAACACTAATTACAAACCGTCCAAATTCGAAAGCACACACACGTTCCCTTATTTCCTTGTTCCAACCATAAATCAACTCTGATTATCTTCCATACATCATAAATCCGCACGTCCATTAATCGTCGCTCTTTGTAATTTGTCATACAGACAGACAGACAGACGGGATGTGTATAGACTGTATAGTAATGTTGAGTGCACTCTGATGTAACCTTAATTGTTGTTCTAATGTCAACACTCCTTATTCAATGATAAGCACTATTTTCAAATAGACGTCTGATTAAATTTAATAATGAATGATAAAACAATATTTAACGTAACCACGCCATACGAAATAACGTTGTCAATCAATTGTTGTCCACTAATGAACGTAGGCTCCCTAAGTTTGCGCCACAATCCTTGATCCCTTGTTTAACTCCTACGAAATATTATAGTGCATTTTTTACATGTTACATTATCTCTAGTTTTAGTTTGGATGAGACCGTAATGGATCAAATTGAATAAATAACAAATATCACACTTTACTAAAATAACCTGTTTCTTTGGCTTCTAAATCTGAGATTAAAAAAACAAACTGCATACATGTATAACTAAATATGACACTTCAGGCTGCCGACAAAAGCTCTTTGCTTAAAAGTAACAACTCGACGCACGGTGTATTTTAAACCTCAACAGCAAGGGACTGGGTATATTTTTGCATAAATTCGGTTTAAAGAGGAGAGTAGGTGCAAATGCATCGCTAATGGACAGATTTAAACTTGAAACGTCATCGCTTAAGCGAGTTGTTTTACAGTCAGTTTAACAGTGAGAAATGCATCTTACTACTCAGGAGGGGTTAGGAGGGAGACGTATTCTACTGATAATTACACATGGTTAATTGCATTGATACAAATAATTTAGCCCTTTAGAGGGCTCCATCTAGCACATTAGGCTAGAAAAAATACCTCTAAGCCATGCTATTGTGGAGAACGAACCTATAGCCTGTAGGTATCAGTGCGACGTCACTCGAATACTACGCTCTACGATGCCAATAATAACAAGATAATACTTTTTCTTCTCTTAAAACCTGCGATCAGTCGTCTTGACTTCGCTAGTGAGTTGTATGAAAATATACTTCGGTGAGGCAGTTGCAGCTTAATCTCCCCTTATTAAGGCAGCACATCTGCTCTCTAGAGAATCTAATTTAGCTGCAAAAGCAAACCGAGTTTGAGTGAGTCATCAAACAATCTATAAAGTTGGCTATTTTTTTATGGATGCCTTCCGACTGTTCCTTCAAAAAAACTAAATGATGCCTTTCTTTTGCTGCTCGTACCTCACAAGAAATCAAATCATATTCAGAAAAATATAATTTATTTATCTTTTATGACGCATTAAATCTATATCTATATCTATACTACTATTATAAAGAGGAAAGATTTGATTGTTTGTTTGTTTGTTTGTTTGTTTGCTTTGAATAGGCTCCGAAACTACTGACCCGATTTAAAAAATTCTTTCATTGTTGGGAAGCTACACTATCCCCGGGTGACATAGGCTATAATATATTTTCAAAAAAATTAGGGATCCTTACTAAAACTCCAATAATGTAACCCAAAGTGTAAAAAAATTACCTAAAATATTATTTAAATCGCGTGCGTTGCGAAAACTATTGATGATAGAATAAAATAATGTACTACAACTTTGCAGAACACATCATTATTTACAAAAAGTGTCGCGACAGCATATGTCTAACTATTATAGTTATGCCACAATAAGTGTTTTTTTATTTTAAAAATTTAATTGAAATGCCGCCCCTAGAAAAGGCTCTTTATTTGGATCTTGGTATTAATCCTTATCAAAATAAATTACTTCATATTCAAAACGGCTTCACTACCTTCATATAACTTTTTGAATTATTCAATTCGGATATTCCATTCGAAAGATATCACGAGTTTAAAAATGTAAGTATTAGAAAAATGTTGCGTGGTAGCCGCTAACCCTGTACGGCTAGCTAGACAGCACCTTATGCAATGTAGGCGTGCGTCACTGGGGTTTTTACAAAAATTAGAATACATATTAAAAAATAACGAAAAATAAATAAAAAGTAATAACAAAAAAATCATTAAAATAAAAGCTCATAGAAATAATAATATTCAAATTTTCTTTATAATTTTATTTTTTTTAGTAACCTGACGCAAATAGAAGGGTTTGCCCTCAGGGGCGCTCCTCTGTCCGAGGAGTGCACGGGAGTGCGTATCCGAGGTGCCCGAGCATCCGTCGCTTCACTCCCCTCTCCGTTCGAGGCGACAGAGTCCTCCTACCTTTCTTTCCGTCTACCTCTTACACCCTTTCCAACTTAGCTCTCTGTTCGTGGCGTGGTCCCCGGTGGGATGGTTGCGAATACTGATTGGGGTCCCGGGTTCTACCCTGGGACTTGATTTGGTAGTTGAAACCATTCATATTTCGACTGCGCCTGCACAGAGAGTGTTCCCGGGGCGGGAATTGCATCCTCGCTGTCGGTTGGTCTTGCTGGGCCGGCTACGACGTCAGGCGACTCTGCTTTTTCTGGAGTGTCGTCTGGTAGTCGTACCCACGCCTGACTAGCACGCGACGGGGATGTGAGTCCCGTCCGGAATTGGCCGCGGACCTGTCGCTCCCGGCCCTGGTTCTGTCCATGGTCGGGGGCGATCCTGGATGGACGGCCGTCGCCTCCTTTTGCGAGGCAGTAGTGTCTGCAAGAGAGGCGGCAGAACGGGAGCGAGAGTCCGCCAACGCACTCCCCTCCCGCCAACGTAGGCCGAGTCGTCGGCGCCGGAGGGCGGGCAACGATCTCCGGCCGCCGTAGAAAGCGGCCGCGGGCGGCACCTCGGGGGAGGATCCGCCGCCCGCACTATTGCCGCGAGGGAGAAGGCCGCGTGCTGTTCTGCAGCCCCCCTCAACTCCTAGAGTTGTTACAAGAGAGCGCCGGGGGGACGAAACCCTGACCCCTTGGCGCCAGCACTTTAGAAGGGGCCCGCTTTAAGACAAAGCGTGGGCCGGCGCCGGCCCGGGCCACGAGATCGGCAGGCCATATATCCGTGGGCCCGGGCGTAGGCGATAGGAGAACAGCGGGGTTTTTTAGTGGGTAGTTGGATGGTCGAACATCTTTTCCGCAGTCCCTTATATCCCTCGATCCCCCCGGGCCGGGGGAACCCGTCAAGAGAGGTTTTTCCCCGAGACCGAAAAAAATAGAAGGGTTTAATTTTTAATTTTTTGTTAAATACCCGTGCGAAGCTGGGACGGGCTGCTAGTAAAGAATAAAGTAAGCCTGTCGATATGATGGCGCTGTCAATCATTACGAGTATATAAAATTATATATATTTTTACACATAATTTTTTACTGAGACTTCATCTGAATATTACAAACGCTTCCGTATTTCACGTTAAAAATGCTCCCCAAAATATAAAAGCCAATTCACGCCAATATTATTTCCTTCTACTAAAAATAGATAGAATGTAAATTACCAATTTGCTCCTATTTCTGAGCGGTACTATCGTTTACCAGATATAATTTGACACGTATTACCGTTTCAATGGGAGGGATTTGCGTGATCTTTGTAACGGAACCTGTGATGGAGGCGTTACATTATGCAAATGGTCGTGTTAGCGTCTAGCGTTTGCTCGTAGGATGCGTCCGGTATGCAATACACATAAGAAATTAAAACCAAATCGAAAAGCAACATATCATTTAATATTTTTACAACTGGTTCATTCATATAGCTTCAATTGCTATAAAATATACAATATAACTATTTTTATAGCCTTTACTAGCGTTGCATCCAAAACAAACAACAAGGTTCTTTGTTTTGGATGCAATGGTAACTGATATAATCCTGGTATCGAAGATTTCTCGAGTAACATAATGTCCTCGTATAAAATAAAAATGGTTAAATTTAGTTTCTACTTCAACAACTGCAGTCCAACCCCGAAAATTGAACGATTAACTTTTTTTTAATGCTCAGGAACAGCAGATAGGCTGACAGCCCACTTCATCGTAAGCAGTTACCGTCGCCTATGGATGTTTGCGACGCTGGAAGCACCGTGAACACGCTGCTGGCCCATAGGGGTACAGGAACCTAGGTAACTAATGCCGAAACACAACACAAGGTTATTATGGCGGCATACTTATGCATCAGGGATGGTTGCGGATGGTCACGAGTATGCCGGCGGATTTATCTAGAGTGGCCCAGCGCCACAGCTCCTGCAACATCGATGTTGAGAATATAAGGTTGCATGCGCTTCAAGCGTGCACGACGTGAGACGAGGCCGAAAGTAGCTTCTTCTTCCATGGCGTTAGGCAATATAAGAACACTGGAGTAGTTTCAGTGAGTATCAGCGACGTGCGTTCCCTCGGCAACCGTGGGGGCGAATTGAACGAGAGTCCCTCGAGTATTAAGGTGTTCATCAAGCATATCCGTGTAATGAAAAAAGGGCATCCCCACATATTAAACTGACAAGAATAAATTATAAGTAATATAGAAGAACTTTGAATTTAAATATTTCATTATGGAAAATCAAAAGTTAATTTCAAAAATCGAACCATGATATGAAGTTATAAAGTTTTGCTAAGAGTTGACAATATTATGTGTATAACAAAAGTTGGTCTCGACACGACTTTTGTCGTCTGTGACAAACTAAATAATATATGACCCCTGGGGTCTGGGGGATACGGAACTTTGACTTCTAAAGACATGTGAGAAGGGTGAGGATATCTTCAAAAATATAGGTTCGACATTAACATTTTGCTTAACAAATATTTGGATTAAACTACATTACCAAGATGCTTTAAGTTTTCAGACTTTATTTATTTCAATATATTATGTTTTTTATGGTTCAATATTATTGTTGTCAAAAATAAATAAGATAAATGTTCAGATATTGTTTTTATAATCAATTTATTTCAAAATTCGTATTAATTGTGTGGCATTTATTATCTAGAAAATATTATATTTTAAGCTTTATTCAGAACTTTTGAAGTCATTTTGAGACATTTAACATTTTTCCAAATATGTATAACAAACTATATTGTATTTTAACTGAGAGATTTATATACTTTTTAATAAGTAAATATTTTCGATGTCTCTAGTATTTAACTAAAATATTCGTTTTTGTTTCGATTAAAACAAACAATTATGGACATGTGAGCTTGTTAAAAATTAAAAATGTATTGATGGTGTGAAAATACAACATGTAAGAAATAATTGTACTCAATTAAACTAAAGAATCTTCTTTAAACTAAATCTAAACCTCAAATATGTTCAATAATATAAGATATTACATTTTTTTACGAAATGAACGATGTTTTGGTCTACCACATACATATGCCAGTGTCAGTATTTTGGTAATGTTCGCTTCCGTGTAGACATGACGCGTTCATTGACAGATATCAGGGCTTCTCTGTCGGTCAATACACAGTGTATAAATTATACTGCTTTCCTTTACAATGGAATATTAATAGTCAAAATTTATGTATGTAAAATATGTTAGTATATTTTAGAAAAACTAGCAATATGACATAATTAAGAAAAATATATATTTTATTTTTAATTATTTTTCCAAGTTTTTATCAGGATTGTCCCCGACGTCAACCTTCAAAAAGGTACGAGGTCAGGTGTATGTTTATACACCTTCATGTCAAGCTCTACAACTCTTGTGGTAACCGTTTCGTCCTTCTTAGTCAAATAACCTCAAAGTCATAAGTTAGGAGATGTTTTATTCCTTTGAGACACCGAAACTAATCTCCTTACTATGCTTTTATGAATTTATTTATTATGGTATATATATTTTTTTATAAATCATTCATTCCCGACACGAATGAATCAGGCTTATTTACTCACAGTTTTTTTTACCTTTTCTTGAGAATCTTATCATTTAGCAAATAATTATGTTTACTACGTTTACTTAGTATAGCCAGACCAAAGTATGCGTGGCAATGGACCCACTACCAAGGATTCGGAAGACCGTCCGAAGTGGAGAAGAATAAGATGAACAGCGGACCCCGGAGACCGAACCGGAAGTATAATTTGTAACCGGAATTTAATGCTAGGATGTTGATGATGATTACATATCCAGGCTCATAGTAGAAACAGAAGTTTAGAGAAGGCACGATTGTTGTTTCGTTTTAAACTAATAGGATACCTTCTTTCTAATAAAATTAATTTATCACATACTAGCTGACTTGGCAAACGTTCTGTCATATATTTTAAAAACATCTTGTAGTGGACCGAATTCTCATTCACTGTTGGAGATTTAATCGTATTGATACGGTTTCAAAGTCTTGCTTCTAATATTGTAACAGACGCTTTGTTTATTTATATTTTACTAACCCCAATTTCATTTTCGATATAAAAAATTATCTTGTCACAATGTTTGCAACCAAACTCCTCCGAACTGGCTTGACCGATTTTTATAATTTTTTTGTGTATATTTGTATATTTTTGTGTATATTTTTTATACCCCTAAATGATAAGGGTGGCCTACCCCAATTTTTTTTTAATTTTCATATGATTTGGCATTAAAATAATTATCACCCTTAATTTTCACCCTTCTACCACCAACTCCCATTTTTAAATAGCGATATTAGTTGTGTAATAATCTTCAGCTCTGAGTGGTCGATAGATCTCTCGATATTCTAGAAATAGATTACATGGCAAAACAACGTTTGCCGGGTCAGCTAGTAGAATGTAACAGTAACAGTCCAATTTTCGGAAACAAACCGCTTATCGTCGACTGAACGTATTTAATCAACACACATGTACTCGAACTCTGTGCCCAGGCGACGCTTGCCAATCAACCGTCCCCGGGGACAAGTCGCCTCATATATACTACGTACAATACGATACTATACAGTCAGGCAGGCGGAAATATACATGTAAGTATAAATATAATAATACTTAAGCGTTGTATATTTTTAATGTATTCTGAGCTTAAGCTTGTTCATTGTTGAGATTTTAAAAAATCATATGAAATAAAAGATGTACATATTACACGTGTAGCTGAGGAGATTCTCGGTGTTTCTTCTCTTTGTACCAACCAAACACGTTGTGAAGCGGTGGTAATTTTAGTTCATATTATAGTCATAAAATAAATATTTGACTTTCAAAAAAATCCTCAGGTACGAACTTATTTCGATTAAAAAATTTGAGTTTAAGTTTATAAGATTATTTCCGTTAACCTTTTCAAATGTTTATATTGTATTAGAACTGTGTTCACATATACTCATTATACTCATTAAGTGCGTTTATTGTAAGGTACTTACGGGTGAATTCAGATGACTATTTAAATGGAGTCTCCATTGAAATAGTGATTGAAAAAGTGAATTTCTTACCTGAAAACAAAAAAAAAATATTTGTTATTAATTTTGAAAGCAAAACAAAAAAATCTAAATATTATAGTAAAAAATATAGTTACAAAATTAATTTATAATAATAATATTTATAATGCAGGTTTTGCAATGCAAAACATTTTGAAGTTTTACAGTGATGCTGTTCAAACTGATTTAGAAAAATGACAAATTAACGGATTAACATAAAGAAACTTTTGATTATGGAAGTATGTATAGTCTTTGACAAAAGAACTCTAATAAAGTTCAAACTTAAAAATTAAATTATTTATGGTCGAATTTAGACCCCTGGGCAACCACTTGTTTCTATTAATTAATAAACGAAACAACAAAAATATGCAAACCACAGAGATTATTAAATTTAATATCACATTTTAAAAAAATCAGAAATTTACAGTTCCGATAATTTTCAACCGTTTGTAAAAGGAAAAGAAGTTTTTTTTATTGCTGTAGGACAACAGACTGGCTGACGGCCCGCTTAGAATTTAGCAGTTACCGTCCCTATGGGTGTTTGCAACGCCAGTGGCATCGCAAACACGCTGCTGTCCCATAAGAGTACAGGAACTTGGGTCACTAATGCCGGAAGACAACACAAGGTTATTATGGCGGCATACTTAAGACCAAAGGTGGTCGCCATCCAGATGGGCTTTGAGGCCCTACCACGTAGCTAGGGTGGGTTGTTTTGTCGCCTTTTACAACAGGCCAACCCCGGCCGCAGAGGTTAGTATTCTTTCTCCGCCCCTGCACGGATAATTAGAAAGTATTATAATATACTCAAATTTTGATTTTAAATGTACAAAATATCGATCTAGAATCTAGAGTCTGAAATAAATGATAATTTTATTTTATTTTATACGTAGAAATTTAGTTATATGGAAGAATGTTTGTTACTCAATCTCGCCAGAGTTGTAAAGATCTGGATTAGATTTGTTGCAGAGATAAGTTAGTCAGAAATAGGATGAAAAATATACCAGCAATTTCAGCACAGTTGCAGATTACAGCTAGTTAAATACAAGAATATTTGGAGAGTGCATTTTGAACAAAACTAACTATACCCGCGTGTTTAAGCAGTAAAATTTAGAGTGGTTCGCTCCCCTTTCGGGATTCATACCGGATTCAACTTAATCCTGACACACTTGAGAGTTCTTGTATGGGACATGGCAAAAGAGAATAACTTAATATGAGTTTGCACCACAAAATTCTATTTCATTCTAAATACTTCTTTATCGACATTTAAAAAATTTTTGTTTGGCGATAATATTTTAAATAAAGTTTTAAAACTGGTAACATGATATATTATGAATTGGATAATTTTAATAAATTTTAATAATCTTTATCCTCAATCTTAGTTCGTTCTAGCCAGTCGGTAAATTAAAAATACGAATAACTAAATTCATTAGAATATGTAACGTCTTATAAATAAAATAATTAGAAATTTATAAACTTAAAATTTTGAACTAGTCGTAATAAGTAGAATTCACTGCCTTGTATTGACCAATTTGATCGACAGTTTCATAGATTTGAATTAGTGCAGAGTGCTCAGTTTATTTTCAAGTATTTTGTTCTGGTTATATCCAGCATTTTCGCATGGGAGCTCATAACCAGTAGTCCATATTGTCACAAGAGGAGGAGGAAAAGGTTTATATCCGTGCAAGGGTGGAGAAAGAATACTGACCTCTGCGGCCGGGGTCGGCCTTTCGTGAAAGTCGACAAAACGACCCGCCTTAGCTACGCGGTGGGGCATCAAGCCCGCCTAGATGGCGACCACCTTTGGTCTTAAGTATGCCGCCATAATAACTTTGTGTTGTGTTCCGGCATTTGTGACCCAAGTTGCTGTATCCTTATAGGACAGCAGCGTGTTCGCGATGCGACTAGAGTTGCAAACACCTGTAGGCGACGGTAATTGCTAAACTCTAAATGGGCCGTCAGTCTGTTTGCTGTCCTAAAGTAATAAAAAAAAATTTAAAAAAGGAAACTATTGTGCGTTATTTTGCATTAATAGCTTTCCACGATGCTTACTTTTTTAAACTTAATCACGAGGACATAATATATTAAATTAACAGTAAAAAGTAATTTTGATAAATGGAGGTATTCTTCTTGTAGGCATACGAAAAAAACGACAAATACTTTTGGTTAGTCGCCATCAACTTACAACTTGGACCACACACCCACATCACGGTAGCGCTACACCTCATAAATATTTTATGTTCGCTACGAACGGACATCAAGACTTTTTTTAACCCTTTTAATAGATTGAACGGGCATGACAACCATAGCATGATATGGCAATATAAGACATTGTTACGGTATAATATACGAATATGGATTTAAATTAAATAAAAAAAAAATTACTCAGTTTTCTACACTGTAAAACCTGCATCTCAGTGATTTTTCATGAAGAGGTGTATGTTTTAACGGAGTCATAATAACAACAGGCTACTCCTCGAGGGAGAACGGACCGTATACCCGCCACGCTTGTCCCAGGTGGAGTGGCAGATTTCATATACCGGTAATCTCGGCACGCAAGTTTCCTCACGACGCTTTCCTTCACCGTTGGTACATCAAAATTATGTTATAATATGCACGCCATCGTGGCATTTGAAGCAAGAACCTTTAAATTGGTTTCTAAGTGTACACAACTGAGCTACCAGGTAACGGAGACATATATTCAGAAAAAGCATAATTGTTTGCATCATTAAATAGCTACTCATCGTATTCACAGAGATAGCCGCATCGCCATTAAAAAAAAGGTTCAATAATCAGTAACATAAGTAGAAGAATCGTTTTTCAGAATGAAATATATGTGAGAGCTGATAGAATTCTCTTTCAGTTTTTATCGATGAGGAACAACATATAGCCTGAGAGCAATCTTATAATTAATCATTTGCCGTCGCCCATGGATACTTGTGACGCCAGGAACACACTGGTGTCCAAATAGGAGTCCTCCGATACCGGAACACAACACAAAGTTATTATGGCGGCATACTTTTAAGCCAGGGGTGATTTCCATCCAGACGGGTTTGGAGCCCTACCGCCTAGGGAAATTGTAATTGAAATTATTCATAGCGCGAGGTGTGCTGTTGAATAACACAGAGGAAAATTACTTCGAGCGTTTTCGTCTCTCGTGGCACTTAAAATGTATTTATTACTTAGTTTGAGATTTAACATAACTAAAGGTATGATTCCGAACTACGCTGCACGCAGCAGTGCTGCCGCAGCAGTGTTGTCGCGGCACTACTGCTCCCCATACATTACATTCCGAGCTAGGCAGCAATGGGCGACACTGACGCGCAGTAGTGCTGCCGCTACATTGCTGCCTAGCTCGGAATTGTAATCTTATATAAGCTTATAGAGATTGTATGGGGACCAGTAGTGCCGCGACAACACTGCTGCGGCAGCACTGCTGCGTGCAGCGTAGTTCGGAAACATACCTTAATACAAGACATGTACGAACATGTTTGTGATATCTATATAAAATGATAGAGGTCTCAGTTGTCTCATCACGGCAACTACTGGATAGATTTCAATAAAAAGTTTTAAGTTTTATTTCGTAGACACTTGGCCCTTACATAAAAATAATATTGTGATATCTTTATTTAGTATAAACTTATAAAAACGATTTTTATGAGCACTACGTGTTCAGTTATGTGCGTTTTCTTGCTGCGGAGAAGTGGGAGGCAAGCGGTGTAGCGCGCATGCGTACGAAATCTTTTTTAATATATTAGTGGTAGATAAGGTGCAGGAAAATGTCGTGCTAACACGACAACCGACAGGCTATTGTCGTCAATATCACAGGCTATCGTCCCGTGGCGTAACGGATAACATACTTCGGTACGATTGCGGAGGTCAACATTTGATTCCCGTCCCGCGTTTGGCTGTTTATGTATAATATGTATTTATTTACATAAGAAAAGTATGTATGTAGTATATTAGTTACCTAGTACACATAACACAAGTGATATGCTACTTAGTTTAGGACTAGATGGCTTTGTGTGATTTGTTCCAATATGTTTATTTTAGCGATGATCTGTAGACTAATGAAATACTGCTTTCAAGCACAAAATATTATACGCAAGCTAATAGGATATATCTGATGTTGAATATGTGGTAACAAAGAAGAAGAAAAACCGAACTCTCAATCACAAGTGTAGGATGCAACCAGTATTTAACTTAAAAAGATAAAAATACTGCATAGTATTTTCATACTCTAAGGTTGCTACTGAAAATTTTGAATAGACCCATATAGATCGCACAAGAGCATACGCTGTAGTCCTATGAATATTGTATGGACAGTGGCCCACTTTTGCCCCTCTGAGTGGGTTACTCGGACGGACGAGCAGACCCCAAGATACTTGATTCTTAAGGTTACGCTGCGCTTAAACATACATTCGTAACAAACAAGAGCAGTCTTAATAAAATATAAGATTTGACGAATAAAATCTGGCAGGTTCAATAAATCTCACCCACTGTACATGATTTCATTCATGATATTCGACGAATTTGTTTTTAATGCCAGAGTTTAGGAGATAGGGAAACGGCTCACCCGATAGCAGGTGGTGACCGACGCCTATGGACGTTTGTAACACCACAGGCATTGCCAACAGGCTGCCGGTCTTGATGCAGTTTTATAACGTTTTTTTCTATTATCCCCATATCGTATTGTAACAGGAAATCCTTAGCCGGGAACTGATTCTAAATCAAATGAGTACGTAACATGAACGTTTTGGGAAAAAAGTTGCTGTAGGAAATGGGGATGAACACTCAGCTAATAGCGGGTAGTGCGGTGGTAGAAACAGGACGAAGGCACCATTTTAAACAGTTTCTCAGAACATTCCACGTTATACAGGGTGACTTTGACAAACCCGTCCAAATTCACACAGAAGAATCTTTAGTAAAAGTTATGAGAAACGTGTATTTTAGTTTAGTATCGCATAGTACAAAAATGTTGAGTAATCAGCATCACAAAGTCATTCAAAGAACTCGCAATTTACATAATACGGCGCTAGAGTGTCAATGACCTCTCCATCGGTACAGCAAAAACTGGCAATGACCTAGTAAGCGGGCGAGGACGGCGGTCATTGCACCGGGCGAGCGAATACGCACTACTCATTTACGCGGGAGTGACAGAGACAGGCAATAACAGGTTAACGTACGGAGTTTGCACCATATGACTATTCTGTACGATTGAATTAGTGATCATATTTTCCTTGGAATGAAATATTTTTTGCCATACAATTTTTTTTGCAAAAATGGGTTCCTTAAATGATGTTTAGTTCGTAAAAAAAATTTGGATGGGTTTGTCAAAGTCACCCTGTATAGCCGGTAGAATACGCAAACTTAGTATAGATTTCAAATAAATAGATAAAAAAAACACAAGCCCTTATATAAACTTCTGGCTTAGTTGACTCACGTTTATAAACCTTTAGTTATATGAAAAGATCATCCAGTATGGTACTTTTTTTTGTCTCGGGGAAAAACCTCTCTTGACGGGTTCCCCCGGCCCGGGGGGACCGAGGGATATGTAGGACTCCGGGAGAGATGTTCAGCCATCCGACTACCCACTAAAAAACCCTGCTGTTCTCCTATCACCTACGCTCGGGCCTACGGATATGTGGCCTGCCGATCTCGTGGTCCAGGCCGATCCAGTATGGTACTACATTTCTAACAAAAAGGAAATATATCTTCTACGATAAGTAAAAGAATAAATTTAAATTAATATTTAATTTTATTATTTAAACTTTTGAGCTACAAGTAAGTTATACACAGTAGCTATATATTTTTATTTTAGCAAGTGTTCAGCAGACAAGCAACCGACCCACCCGATAGCAAGTGGTCATCGTCGCTTATAAACGTTTGCAACATCAGGCTTTGTTAAAAGGTTGTCAAAGGTAGAAAGGTACAAAGAAAATACACATAACATTTTAATAAGCATTAGACTTAAACATTAAAACTAATTGATTAATTTAACCTATATAAAACTCAATTTCAGATTCACAAGGCCCAACGCCGAGACTGTTTTAGTGACAATACCAGACAACGACCAATTTGGGAATTTTGTTCGAGCTAGTTCGTGGCGTTGTGTCCGAAGTGTTGCGTCCGTTTTGGGCTGTTCGGCCCACTTTTAAAACTATCCTTGGCGTTCGTTCATAGTTTGATATGATAGAAATTGGAACACCGTATTCCAATATATTATTTTCTTTGACTATATCAGACAGGATAATGGAATTGTCTACATTGTTTGGATATACACTTTTGCTCCAATGTTTCGATAGTAGCTACGCCCTAGCAACCACCAGGGTAAAACTATCGTTAAGCAACAGAAAAACAAATAAAGAAATAAGGAAGATCTTTTATCTACTACCATAATACGCGCTTACACATAATTGAGTCAGTGATAAAATACCTAAATTGGATCTTATTCAAGGTACACCATTTGACAGGTGAGGATTTTAAAACTAAACTAGCATATGGAGTAATTCTTTACTCGCCTTCAGCACTCACTTCACATGATTTATTTTTAATTTATCCGTGCACCCTAGCTACATGGTAGGGCCCCAGTCCGGGCTGGATGACGACCACCTTTGTTCTTAAGTATGCCGCCTTAATAAATACGTCGCGATGCCACTGGCGTTACAAACACTCATAGGTGTCGGTAACTGCTAAGTTCTAAGCGGACCGTCAGCCTGTCTGCTGTCCTACAGCAATAAAATATAGATATATATGTAAACAAAGTGCATAATACTTCATTTAGTTTGTACAGTTTGAATTTTCCGCGTAATAACTTCGATGTATAATTTATCTATGAACTTGTTTAAATCTATGGAGCTGTACGCCATATTGACGAATTAGGACGGTTTTGACGGTTTGATAAATAGAGGCTAAACAAGTAAGAATTACATTGTAAAAAAGTAGAATAATAGTGATTAATAAGAACTGGTGAAACAATAGCTTTAAATGTTGTTTCTCTTTTCAGGTGAGTTTGTAAATAATTAATTTTAAAGAATCTTTTGTAAAAACTAGTTCATGTAATAAAATAAAATACTCTTTTCAGAGCAACTCAATTGGTTATAGTTTTACTGTTCACCATAATATCCAAGGATAATAAGAAATTAACACATTATATATATAAAAACATACTACGAAACTACCTCCAAATGTAAAAAAAATGTGAATTTATTCTTTCATTTAATTGTTTAAAACAAAAGCCGTGCAATTACATTATAACAACACATTATGAATAGCCTAAACAGTCCCGAAATATTCATGGAAGGACACGGATCATACGGTAACCGTCATTAGTCAGCCTTTTGTCCCTGACATGCCTCACGGCTAGTGTTGGGACACCATCAAAACATTTTGAAATATCGGGTTAAAATTATTTTAACAGCATGTTGTGCAAACGTAAATAATTGTGTACCGACATTATAACTATGGTCGACTGTCTATGTAACATTCAGTCATAAAGATAAATAGAAATTGTGTAATGTAGCAAATAATTTTAGCTATTTCAACAGTTTAATTATCCTGGAATATGTAATTTTTGAGGGCTAAACTTCATTTTAAATGAAAGAAATTAGTCATAAACTTTAAAAGTTTTTGAGGGTTTTGGTTATAGTTGGTTAGGTTTTAAATTAAAATTTTATTTACAGCTTTAGGGGTATAATCATTTTAAATTATTAAACGTTATCTTAATCATTAGTGAATTATAATACATTTAAAAGACTAATAGAGTGCTTTAACACAAAGTACCTTTAGTTTTTTATCGAAGTGTTGGAATTAAACTACAATAATGTCATCAATCTAGGCATCATTGCGCTATGCCAGAAAAGTTTTATAAACTTAGATATACAGCAGATCTGAAATTCCTTCACTAAATGATAACTCCTGGTATCTTTAGAACCGAAGTTCTGATTTTTGCTAAAGATGATTAACATAATTAACCATAAGAAAATGTGGTATGTAATATCCAACTTCTCCGTTGACTTGAGCTTTATCAAGCTCATATGTAAGTAGAAAAATGAACTTGATTAAATATTTTCTAGAAGCTTCAATTTCAGACAGACACTTTAAAAATAAAACATTTTTGTTCCGGTTTTGTGGCAATCTCTAGGCCCCGAAATTGTACAATTTTGAGCACACACGACGAAGAATTTCTAATCATTATAAATCGGATTACTAGCTCCAAGTTCAGTGGGTCGGACCAACAAAACTATTTTCAAGTACTTAACAATGACAATAGTTTGGATTAAATGTTTTGGTTGGATAAAAGGGTTCGTTTGTGGTATGCGGTCCACACGCAATATTATCGTAGTAATGAAATTATTTATATTCCAAAATCAATTTTAATATATATGACGAAGAACGTGATACTTTGAGAAAGCTCTTATTAGTTCTAAAATATCAAAAATATTCTTAAATACAAAAATAGAGTACTAGATTTTCCCCACTTACAACCAAATGGAATATTATTAGATTTGCCAGTCTCGCCACCTTATACACAGATAAATGAACCTCCGATAGAGGCTGAATCTAATAAGTGTCACCACAAACTTGATTTTATTGAGAAGTGCGGAGGACTCATAGCGTTTATGACGGGGTGCTTGCGGATTTTTCGGAAGATTCAACAAATATATCTCATGTCTCTGTCATATTTAAATATAACTTGAAATTCAAATATAAGAAAAATTTAATTTTGTATGAAAAGAGATAGGCGTCTATAGACTACGACTATCAATGAGTTTTCCTTCATAGGTATAGCTTGACTGACTTGGTGTGCGTAGACATCAGATATGTACCCAGTAAAATTTACAAAAAAATGTGTAAAACATACATTAAAGCTATATGATAACACTTGTGTAAACTTAAAAAAACTACGTATTTAATAGACTGGAGCTGTTTGTCAAACCAACTCGCTTATGAATAGCAACCAAAATTAATTGTAGCAGTGTTTCTGAAAAGTTTGTCTCAGTTGATTCTTATCAAGCATCATTTAGACTGGTTAGAGTTATTTGAAAACGAAAAAATATTTTTATTGTTATTATCATTCTACTGAAGTCCACACCTGAGCATATGTAGTTTAGTAAATATCTAAACACGTTGTACTCTTCTTTTTAATTGCTGTTAATTTTAAAATATTTATCAATAGTATTATGTAGCTTAATGATTATCATCACTATATAATATGCTTTAAAAACTGCTGTATTCTCAATCACATTCTCTCTCGTTCCCTCATTACACATTGGACATTGGTGCTGTGGTGCATCTTGATTTAATAATTTACCTCCATCGGTGCCTCACCATAGCGTGTCTGACGACTGAGCACCATTTGGATGATGCTTTTTTTTATTGCTATAGAATAGCATACAGGCTGACGGCCCGCTTAGGATTTAGCAGTAACCGTCGCCTATAGGTGTATGCAACGCCAGTGGCATCGCGAACACGCTGCTGTCCCATAAAGGTACAGGAACTTGGGTCACTAATGTCGGAACACAACACAAGGTTATTATGGCGGCATATTTAAGAACAAAGGTGGTCGCCATCCAGACAGGCTTGAGGCCCTACCACGTAGCTAGGGTGGGTTGTTTTGTCGCCTTTTACGACAGGCCGACCTCGGCCACAGAGGTTAGTATTCTTTCTCCGCCCCTGCACGGATAAAAACGGCTGGGGCCTTTACTTGATCGGCCAATCACATTAAAACGTAATTTACTTAACAATTAATAAAGATGAAAATTGAACTCAAAATCAATACCTAAAATGTACAAATATGTGTAGTTCTATAAGCGATGTACTCGTGAAATCTCTTTGAGGCACTGGGAATAACGCAAAACCAGGCTTTGTGCGATTTTTTAACAAATTTTGCTGTATATCAATGAAAAGATATATTCAATATCATATTTTCCCAGAAATATGAATTATTAACTGTGCATATTAGAAAACATGCAAGTGAGGTAAATATATTTACGCCGTCTATTTAGTTATTTGTAAATGTATTATATTAAAACGGAAGTAACATTTGACACAATAATAGGATCATAATAAAATATTTTAAGCTGTTTCGCTAGGTATGATTACTATATTCAAAAGGTCACATTTAATATATTTATTACCTATTGATGATACGGAAAACGTCTTATAATAAGATATTTGCTAAGACATTGCAGAAAGAGGAGGCTCATGTGTTACATGATCAAGATCAATGCCAATATTATAACAATATTCATCTAGTACTTATAGCTAAACTACCTTAAACCCTCTCAATTCAGGCTTAATCAAATTTTGTAGCCTTACAACATATATGATACAAAGTAAAAGTTGGTAAAAGCGTCTGTTGTAAGCCTAGAGCTAATAATAATAAGCAAATATTTATAAATCAGTAATGAAATAGTTTTTTTTTTATTTACTAGAGAAGAAAACCTCTATCTATTCATATTTGTAAAATAGAGTCAAACGTAAAGCAGAAAAAATTAAGGAAATGAAACCGCCCGACCTTTACAATTGTACCACGCTCGTTTACAAGCTCGTTTAAAGCCCTTTTTACATCCGAGTTATTTTTAATAAATTCCACGTGGAAACGCCTATATAAAAAACCTACAACACACCTTCATGGCGAGATTCTTTGTACTTTATTTTTTTTCAATTCAAGTGCAGGAGCGGACAAAGAATACTGACCTCTGCGGCCGGGGTCGGCCTGTCGTAAAAGGTGATAAAACAACCCACCCACCCCCAAGCCCCCCCGTCTGGATGGCGACCACGTTTGGTCTTAAGTATGCCGCCATAATAACTTTGTGTTGTGTTCCGGCATTAATGACCCAAGTTCCTGTACCCTAGGACAGCAGCGTGTTCGCGATGCTACTGGCGTTGCAAACACATAGGCGACGGTAACTGCTAAGTTCTAAGTGGGCCGTCAGCCTATCTGCTGTCTTACAGCACTAAAAAAATCCTGATTGCATTCTATTTTGCTGTCTCTTCTTATATTATTGGTGCGGCTGATACCCAGAAAAATTGGGTAGCCGCGGTGCGGGAAACAAAAGTAGTGGGTTTGATGTGACGTGGAAAAGAAAGGAGATGAAAATACTCTGCAAGTCAGAAAGAGCGGGGATTTACCTGAGGTTCTCCGATTTTCTACTTTCCACGGCTGGTTCTGCGGTTTGGAGAACCTTAAAAGCTCATGCAGAGTTATGAAAGTATTGGCGCGAATTAGCGATGCGATCTAAAGCTAAACACTGCGGTATGTGCCCTCGGTGCGGGCGCTGCCAAGAACTCGGCGGCGCGGCGGTGGTCGAGTACTTTTTCGAATTACCGCCAGGCGGCGCAGCATCTAAACTTGCGGATAGGTTAGGATGATTAGAAGGATTGGATAAAGCATCCAACCATGTATGTTGTCCTATTTTTCTCTACTTGGCATAAGCCAATAAAAATAATTTTCAAAGACATTGCATTGTAAATGTTTTATAATACGAGCCTGTTAAGTCTTCTTTGCTTTGTTTACTGACCAGGATTTCAATCCAAGATTTCTATCAGGATGTATACTATCCTATGCCTAGCTTCTTTTAACCTATTAAGTATCTGGTTAATTTGCCTGCTTGATATTAGATTATTTATCTATCTAACTTTATCCAATATTTGATACTAACTGACCGGCAAACATTGATTTGCCATATAAATTAGAAACTTTATTACGTTCACCCCTATTTCACCCTCTTCAAGTTTCATTAAGGCGTCAAAAAATAGCCTATATCCTTATCCAAGGTCCAATCTATCTCTATACCGAATTTCATCGCAATCGGTTCAGCCGTTTAGGCTTGCAAACATAACAGACAAACAGAGTTACTTTCACAGTTCTAATATTACTATGGAATAAATTCAATCACAACAAACTACTAATTCTAGGAAAGATATCAATTTATTTATGAAATTTTTATCCGGTATATTGTGTAACTAAAATAATATTTATTTTATTCGTGGGCCGAGAATATTATGTTTGCCCACCGAAATCTGACGGCAACCTGACCTTATAATTTTAGGGGAAAACATGATTGATCGCATTATATTCTGTATAAGGCCGGTCTGGAAGATTTTCATTTCTCCCGGGATTTGAGCGGATACGACTTGTAATCTTGTATAACAATAATAAACTTATTTTCTTTGGTTACTTTACGTATACTTTTTAACACGGTTTTATTAGCTTTATACGTATGTTAGTATGTGCCTATCGTATGTAACGGAAACTTTGAATGATTTTGACCCCTTTCAAAACATCGGATTAACCCGAAATTTGGCATACTTATCAAGGACCGATGACAATGCAATAATTTGTATAGTTTGTATCATTATCCTTACCAGGATCCTCAGGATTAATCTCCCCGCTTTTTAGCACAGTGACTTTAATTTTCTCGTCAGTAATTTTATTCTTATGTTAAGAAATATTTTTTTCTTTTTAGTTTTATTAAACTATTATTAAAATTTAATTTTTAGGTGGGTTTTTTTGGTCACATTCTTGTCTCATAGACAACAAAGGGCCCATTTAATTAGAAAAGTATTTATTTTTTATTTAAGAGACAAATAGTACAATCATAATTGAACATAGAGAAGTTGTTCATTCCACACTCTCAATAAATCTAATATTTACTCGTAGTAATGCAAGGATGGTAAATAACGCCAACTAAAGGTGCACTGCAGGCTTTTGGTTTAGGGTCCGCAGGTTATACGGATGTGGTTACCTAAAGTTTCCAAATCCCATATCTATTATTTAATTGCGAAGTATTTAAGGGTGTAATTCTGTTCTGTCCGCCAAGTTAATAACGATTACAGTAACTAATTTTGAAATTTTGAGACAGTTTAACTTTTAATTATCCCTTAATTACATTTTACAATGACTGTTATTGTTGAAAGTTAAACCTGGAGCCACCAACCAATTTTTCAACCCGTTAACTACAAACAGGGTTAAATATTTTCCCTACGGGTAATTTTATTGTAAAAATCTTCGTAAGCTTGATTTTTGTAAGTACAGGTATTTATAAGTACAAGATATTTTTTTCTTGTCTAAGAAATAGATAAGACAATTTAACTTAACAGGATTTAGTTATTGGATAAACAACTCAGGCTTAAGTCGATACTATCTCTAACTTCAAAATGTAGTTAAAAGTTTACCTGAGGGTTTCTGAGGGTACACCGGTTTGTAGTTCCAGGGTTAATGCGGTGAATGTAAAAATAGACAAAAGCAAAGGTAATGTTCATTCAGGGTCCCATTTTCACCGCATTGTAAATGTATTTGTGACGTGGGTGAAATCTCATCTATTAGTATAATAGTATGTTCCTGAGACGGGCCAATTTGTAACAAATGGGTCGAGAGAATGGCGAACGCGTCTATTACGTGAAAATCGAGCAGGAACGAGATTCAGAATATTCTAGCTAAGCTATTGATTTAAAGGCTTTCATCTATCGTAGTTTAAATATGTTAGGCATAGCCAATATTCTATTTCCTACCAATTTTAGCTTAGCTTTTTTAGTTTTTATCCGTGCAGGGGCGGAGAAAGAATATTAACCTCTGTGGCCTGGTCGGCCTGTCGTAAAAGGCAACAAAACAACCCACCCTAGGTACGTGGTAGGGCCTCAAGCCTGTCTGGATGGCAACCGCCATAATAACCTTGTGTTGTGTTCCGGCATTAGTGACCCAAGTTCCTGTACCCTTATGGGACAGCAGCGTGTTCGCGATGCCACTGGTGTTGCAAACACCTATAGGCGACGGTAACTGCTAAATCATAAGCGGGCCGTCAGCCTTTCTGCTGTCCTACAGCAATAAAAAAAAAGTTTGGATAACTTTAAAATTATAAGGAGTAATTTTTTTCTAAAGTTTATGTGAAAACGGTAGGAACGGAATTTCATTTCTCGTCTGTGTCACTAATTGATACCTGGATACTCAGTGATGTTACACTTGGAATCAATCTAGAGGGCCCGGGTTCGAATCCTACGATGGCATGCATCTCTTAGTAGTTTTTCTCGCCTAATGTAAATATTATAGCACCATCGCCATGTACAGACGATGAAGAAAAACATATTGTGGAAACTTGCGTACCAAGTACACCGGTATTTGTAACTCGTTAATCTGCCTTAGATTAGCGTGACGGGTATATTCTCCATTCTCCTTAAGGACAGGTTCAAGGCTAGGTTGTCATTACCACTTCATTGTCACTACCTATCATGGGTTGTCATTATTATTGTTAGTTTCAAGCCACTATTACCTCGGGTATTTAGTTTTTCTGGGTAGAGACCCACAATACCACTTAAATCTCAATAGATGGCGTTTATAAATTTACAAATCTGCTTTTATTGACAGAAATATCAAAAAATCAAGAGCACACCAAACTGCACTGCATTAATATAATTGTGTTTATAAATAAATCCTTTTACTAAGTTCTAACTTCTATAAACGTAGCATTAGTCCTACTGATTCCAAATACTCTAGATAAGTATAAAGTTAGTCGTCGCTACTTACGACTTACACTGCAAGGACTTAAGTCTGCCTACTGAAGTTTCGGCCTTAATTCGGCCGTTGGGAATTGCGCCTTATTCAAAGTGTAGCAGACATTTAATAAAGGATTTCTAGTCGAGACAAATATTAGTTTTATACCTAAATGGATATCGTTACTGTGCCAGACTCCTCCAGAAATTAAATACATAGTAATAATTAGTTTCTTTAAAATACTTTAACTTGAATGCGTAATGGAAAGGTTATGTTTTTAGAATAGGACTTGAAACAAAAACTTTGCTAATTTTGGATTTGCTAATTTCAGTGCAATAGAGTTTATTAATCATCTATGTTATAGATTATGTTCACATACTCCTTTACAACTTTGTATAGTGTAGCGCCTGCGTAGGAAAATTAGAGATTAAACTATTGAATTACCATTAAATAAAACTCACGAAGGAGATCTGCTAAATATAGTTTAGTTTATTAACCACCATAACCAAAGGGTATACGTATGTTGGAACCTTTTAATCAGTACCAGCAGAAAGGTAAGTTTGACTCGGGTGCCTGACATTTTTGTGAAACCCTTTATACCCCTTAATATTTATACGTCTTAATAAACGTTTTTATATTTATTTTTCAAAGTAAAGTCTGTATCAAATGACATGCAACATATGAAAAAAAGTATAATGTAACAGGGCGAAAACATAATATTTCTTTTCTCCGTTTACATTTAAGAAATTGAACTTAGAGGAATCAACATGTTTATCTCCTGAGGTTAATTTATACTCCCCGAGTCGATTACGATGCCACAAAATACTTTTTACTAAAAAAAAACAACATCAATACTAATACTATATATACCACATATATCATACCAAAATATATGTGCTTACTCGTATAAGGATAATATAGTTCTTTCGACGCACCATCACTTCAAAACTACTGAATATATCAGAATAGGACTGCGGCTATTCAGCGCGAAAGTTTTCGTAGATGGATGGTTCTAAGCTGAAACTTATAGGGACTCCAAGCTGATTGCTGTACCGTGTGACCCCGGCCAGTGAAAAGAACTGCGTTAGGAACTCCCGCATTCGCGGCAGTCTTCATGTTCGTGATATTGCAGATAAATTGCAGAGGTGTTGGCTCCGCTGGTACGACCATGTTTTACGTCAACCGGATGTTTACGTGGGAAACAAATGTCTGGCCATGCCGCCTCCGCCGGGCCCCGTTAAGAGGGGAGAACCAAAAAGTGCGGCTTGACGTCGTAAGGGGTGATATGCATGCCAATGGACTCACTATCAGGGATGCTGAAGACCGTGCGAAGTGGAGTAGAAAAAGTCGGAAAGCGGACCCCGGGCACCGAAACGATAGTTGGGTTGCAACCGGGATATAACGCTGGGATGATGATGATGATCCAAGCGGATTGCTGAAGTGAATATTCCACCTTCAATTATTGTGATGGGTATACTGTTCGTTTGATCTAAGGGGAGGTTTGACCCGAGCACTGGGACAAATGCAATTTTTTATAAAATATTATAAATTTTTCGAAGTTTTTTAAATACAATAAATATTTACAGGTATACATACATACTTATATCGACAAGAGTGCAAATTATAGTTTTATGTTAAAGATACTTTCATGTTACTTTAAAACTAGTTCTTCATCACAATTTTAATACTGTTATTACTATATAAAATTTCGATCATTTGAAGTATAAATAGGTAAACTGAAATGTCTTATTGTCTTTTAAGTGATAGCAAATTACTTATTACTTTCAGTATATTGATTAGTAAAACTTTTAGCCAATATTCATCACCGTCCATTAATTAACTAGTAAATCAGTCCAGTCAGCATTTTCTCTATTTCGAAACAGGTTTCATTCATATAAAACCTTCCAAAGTTCGCCTCTGATCACCAAAAATGTCTTCTAAGAAACACATAAAAATCGTAATATGTAAAAGATAATATTTTCGTGGCTGAGATTATTCATGAATGCAAATGCGGCTTAGTGGGCCTCCCCCGCACCCCCGGGACTCACATCCGCCATTTGATACACAAATTATATTGAATACGTTCCTTTATATGCAAGAATTACAATTACCCAAATATCGTACTAACTAGGTTAGTAAAAATATTAAATCAAACTTAATTATTGTGAATAATATGTTATACAATATTAACAAATTTTAATTAAAATAAGAAGTTATAATCTTCATAATCCGTCTGGTGCTTCGTAACTAGCTTCTAAAGCTTAGCTTTTTGAAGTTAGGAGATCAATGTTGAGTATCGTCAGAACATTTGAAAAACTTAGCATAAAATGTTATTTTTGTCTATATAATGAACTACGTAGTAAAAATAATCTACTTTTCTTATGATGACGTTTTGATTTAAAAATTCGAGTCAAGATATCAAATACATTTTCTATTAAGTCAAATATAATGCTACTAAACAAAGTTGAATACTTGGAGATTCTGCATAAAAAGTTCAATTTGGCCGCAAAATGACAAACATAATTGGATATAGGACAAAGCGTTTGCTTCGAATTGTACGTGATAAACATAGGCCGAAGTAGATTTTGATTTCTGTCAATTGAAAGCATGGTTTTCATTAGACACTGAATATTTCTGTAATTACGTTTACATAAAGACCTTTATGTGAAAAAAGAGCATAAATTTTACAAACACATTGACGGATACAACCCCCATTATAGAACATACTGTTTGTACTATACAAATATTACAGAGGCTCGAGACTACAGTCACAGAATATTCTGTGAAATAAAAAAATGAGTTTGACGAGTTACAGAAAGGACTAGTTCCAGCACAAAACAGTTTATTATTAATGTAATTAATAAATACCATGTCGACCATGACTGCTCAGACAAGAGCGTTACGTTACGAAGAAGAGAAGAATGATTTCGACTTAAGTTTGTTAAAAACAATGGAACTAGCAAGTTGAGTAAAAATCTTGGAAACAACCGGTATAGCTAGATTAAAAAGTGCCAGTCGATAAAAAACCTCTCTTCACGAAATCAGCACGTCGTAAAATCCTACCGAAGCGTAATCACTGGGTTTTAAATCCCTCTCATTTATAACATTGGTTTGCGACTTTTTGCCTTCATTTAACAATGGATTTGAAACTGCTCCATTACTCGAATATTCTGAACTGGTTTTTTTTTCCTGTGGAACAACAGACAGGTTGACGGCCCACTTAAGTAAGCAGTTACCGTCACCTGAAGTCGCCGAACCCGGGTCACTAATGTCGTAACAGTTGTGTGATTAATATAGATCAAGTCAAACATATAATTATAGACCAGTGGTGGTTGCCATTCAGACGGGGTTGAGGCCCTACCACATAGTTAGGGTTGTTTTGTCGCCTTTTAAGACAGGCCAACACCGGCCGCAGAGGTTAATATTCTTACTCCTGCACGTACGGTTTATAGCAATTATGCTTAAAATATCCTTTTCATATTTTCCAATTTGTTAACTATATATACCACTTTGTGTACTTTTGATAAAGGAAAATTATCAGCTTCAAAGGCAACAATCCTTGCCCATCTGATGCAACAATAAGCACGTGAGTGTAGTATTTATTATAACTTACCCAAAAGTTTTATTTGAACCCTTTTACTTATATGATATACAGCAACTTTTAACCTAACAAACATTACAAATAATAACGTATGTGTGTACATTTGGAACAATTCATCTTTTATTTTCATATTTTAATAATAAGTTCACATAGGTATGCTAATAAATATGGGGCCTTTACTGGGCACTTTGGAACCAATGGCATGCTCATGAAGATGGGTCTATCCGCGACACCCATGTGCAGGTTGTGTAGGGAACATACAGAACGCATGGAACACCTACTGTGTACATGCGATGCATTGGCCAGGAGGCGAATGAATCTTTTGGGGGTAGGATATCCGACACTGGAAGACTACAGGCTCCTATCTCCATATCTAATTGTTAGGCTCATGAAGCAAATCTTCAATGAGATTGGAGAGGAGTGATTGCTATGTAGGGGAACACAAAAGATCCCATTGGGTCCAAGTGTTCGAGATATTTCTCGGCCCCGAAACAAGATAAGATAAGATGCCAATAAATAAATATACTGTGATAATTAACACACCGCCATCTAGTCCCAAAGTAAGTTGCATAGCGTTTGTGCTATGGGTACCAGACAATACAAACTAATACTTGAATACGTTTCTTTTGTAAACAAATACTTATTATACATAGTCATCCTAACACGGGACGGAAATCGACTTAACGACGAATAACTTCAAATTCTTCTACACCGTATTCTAAATCCGATTCTCCTGATCTCTATTTTCTCTCCATGTCCTGACGCATGTCACTTCTCTTTCCGATTCTTCTCTATTGTTTTCTTTTAAAGACGGTAGCACCTCGGGAACATCTTTAGCGTTGCAAACGTAATTATGCGACAGTAGACAAATTTAGTTAAGTAAGTCGTGCACATGGTTATCATATTCTTCATATCGATTTATAACAACGTATTGTCTTATCCAAATAACATATGTATTATGACTGTGAAAGTAACTCTGTCTGTTTCTTACGTTTCCACGCCTAAGCCGCGGAACCAATTTTGATGAATTTCGGTAAAGAGATTGGACTTTTCAGAAGGACATAGGTTAGCTTTTGGCGCGAAAATTAAACTTGAAGGGGGTGAAATAGAAGTGAATAAAATATAAATAAACAAAGCGCCTGTTAAAATACTAGAAGCAATGCTTTGAAACCAATAATAATAATACAATACAATTAAATCTCTAATAGTGGATGAGAAGTCGGTCCACTACAATATGTTTTTTTTTAAATTATTGGCATATCAACGTTTGCCGCGTCAGCTAGTACGAGGGTGGTCTGTAAAGTTTCCGACCTAACAAAGATACAACACATTTGTTCAGATTTTTTATTTTATTTTTCAAAATTGTCTCTCACATTGTCACCTCTCGCAGCGGTGCTCCCACCTCTGTAACCCGTCGAAATAGTACTCGGCGTTTTTCTCTGCAAAATAATTGTTCACGAAAATGATTGCCTCTTCATTTGACGAAAATGTATGTCCTCCGAGCGCAATTTTTAGGGGACAAAAAGAAGTCGCTTGGGGCTAGATCTGGTGAGTAAGGCGGATGGTCAAGCAGTTCAAACCGTAATTCGTGGATTTTCGCCATGGCAACCAGTAAGGTGTGAGATGGTGCGTTGTTTTGGTGAAACAGGATTTTCTTTTTCTGCAAATGTTGCCGTTATTGCGCAAGTTTTGCCTTCAGCTTGTCAAGTAATGATACGTAGTATGCTCCTGTAATGGTTTTTCCTTTTTGAGGATAATCGATTAAAATAACTCCATGACTATCCCAAAAGACAGTCGCCATCACTTTCCCAGCCTTTGCAGTCCACTGTTTGGATTGTATTTTTGTTTCGGGCATATAATGGTGTGGCCGCAACTCGGATTTATTGCGCCTAAGCTGCACCAACAGAGCGTTGGAAATGTTCATTCGAACACGTTTTTGGTCTAACGCGTGGACAGCTTTCTCATGTCTAATTGTTGATTTAATATGTGATAAATACGTTCTTTTGACATATTCATGACCTCTGCTATTTCTCTCACTTTAATTCAGCGGTCGTCTGGCACCATTTGGTGAACTTTGGCGATGTTTTCGTCGGTAGTTGCAGATTTTGGACGTTCCGAACGTTCATCGTCTCCACAACTCTTTCGGCCAAGTTTAAATTCAACTGCTCATAATTTCACTGTGGTAAATGATGGTGCAAAGTCCCTATACACAGAATCCAACTCATCTTTGATTTGCGTAGGCGTATTGCCTTTCAAAAACAAATATTTGCTCGATATTCGATTTTGTCCATTTTCATAAAAACACTCACATCAAGTCACTCAAACGACTGTTACATATCAACCGCGTGTCCAAAATGGCTGAAACTTTGGCAAGTAACTGTCAACAAATGAACAACGAAATTCACTAGCTTTTATTTGCGAGTACTGCTATCTTCATGTTGAGGTCGGAAACTTTTCAGACCACCCTCATATGTATTATAGTTTCAGAAAGAATATCACGTAGAAATCAAGTCAATCAACATAACAATAAACGGTGGAGGCCGAGCATTCACTTTGACTTACATTTGTTAAAATATTACTTTATTAAACTATTAAAAACCGTAGTTGTTAGTTCGCTTGAAGATATTGCGGTTTCCAATAATTTTTTTCATTAATATGACCTATAGACCGTTGACTTAATACTTTAGGTTGCAAATACACATAACGAGACTAAATATTTTGCCAAAACATGCCCTCTGGAAACTTACCCAAACAAAAGGCTGGTTTTAATTTATACATTCCGTAGACCTTTTCCAGAATCGGTTACCGATAAAACATAAACAACAAGTCGAAGTTAAACGTTTGCAACGCAAACCCTCGTATTTATTTGGGGGGCATTTAATCCAACATGTTAAACGTTCTGGCGGACCGAAGGTACACGTTTAATCCACCCTTTGTAATGGCCAAAGTTGCCCTTAACCCCCTTTGACCTAAACTTTTTCACCCTTTCCGTTTATACCATGTTTTAATTATTATTAGGGTACCGTATTCCTGTATGATGAAAGTCATACGAAAGAAATATAGGATATGATAATTTTGTTTGATTGAAAATCTAACGTAATTCGACAATTGGTTCATACTATTAGGAAAGTAGGTACCTGGTAGCTTGGTGACACTCATAGACTCAGATGTGCCAGGTTCAAATCCCATAGTGTTGCGTGGGCTGCTTACAGGCAGTTTTTTTCGATTAATGTATTATTGCTATGTACTGACGGTGAAGGAAACCGAGATCACCGGTTTAGGTAACCCACTATCCATTCCTTCCATGAAGAGGCCTGAGTCTCTATTATTATTATATTAGGAGGAGTAATTTTTATACCGAGAAGCGAGGAATAGATAAATCTAACATTCGCAAGCGTCCCTGAACGTAATACGCTGTGAGATAATAGCGACTATGAGAAAATGGTGCAATGTGGCTAGATATATTTTCATCACGTATACGATTGGCGATCACCGGGCTTTGGCATGAGAAATAATAGATCAAAAAATACTGCCGTGACGCTATAAAACGTAATCAATTGATCCATTACTTAGAATCAACGTTCATAGTCGACGGCGACCACCTGTTATCAGATAGACCGTTTATCTGTCCAGTGAACTCCTGTTAATAAAAATTCGTTCAAAGGGAGAAATGATATAAAATGATCACGAACGGAGCCATTTCGCACGTACGGATCTTAGAAAGATATACCGGATATTTAAGGCCATATCCCAATTATAATTATCGTGCAATCTCGTTTAGTAAAGTTCAGAGGTGATTATCTAAATGTTTTGGTTTCCATTTTATGTAATATTATCGAAGCATTCAGAGTTATTTTCATATTGAACTAGATAATAAATACTAATATTATATGAAATAAATAAATCGTTAGTATTTCTCAAAATGATAAATAGGCTACACGTTATCAGTGATCAAAACATAAAATGTCCTTTTAATGAATTGCATTATAATATACGAATATAGTTATAATTTATAATATCTGTGTAATGTTATTTAAAAATATATTATTTTGTTCATACAATATACCAAAGAACCGAAATTTATTAATAAATAAAAAGGAAAGTAAAAATATTTATAGAATAAACCTAGATCTAGTTTACGAAATATATAGAGCATTTTAATTTACTACGCCTGTGCAAAACATTATAGCAATATGCAACAACGTGTCAATAACAGCCTGGGCCACGTGATCGGTGGGCCAGTTTATCCGTTGGCCCAGACGACACGAGAAAAGCGAGGTTTTTTAGTGGATAGTTGTTGAGTTTAGATGTTCAGATCATCTTTCCCAGAGTCCCATATATCCGGGGAATCGAGGAGGCTCGTCAATCATGAGAGTTATTTATCGAAACGTGTCAATAAAAAAACATAACCACCGCAAAAAGAAAACTATGCAGTGTCAAATAATTTAAATATTTTCAATTTAGCAATTATTAATTTATCATTAAATTGTTACAGTTTAAACGCATAATAATTTCAGTCGTTTATTCGTAGATCGTCAAGTCAATGAAAACATTTACAATAAATTATTTGTTTTTATGTTGAGCATAGAATATAGTAAAAAACTATATTTCATTTAATACTCAAAAGATAATATCAAGATGGCGGCAGCAGTCTTATTCGGAACAAAATTATAGCAATCAATATATCTACAACAAAAAACACATTTAGGTACTTTTTACTTCATAACTGCACATATTGAGTCTACTCGATTACTATTAAAAACTACCGCTTTACGATATAAATTAATTATTAAACTATGCAATGTGCACTATTTCATTAAAATATAACGTTTTAATTAATTAACAGAGGATAGCCGCAGTGGAATTCAGCACCGGAACTAGGGGTGGCGCGTTTTACACATTTCTTATACCTAATGTAATGTTGTGGCATTGGTGAATTAGAAACTATAATAACAACTAATATCTGAACTGGGAGCACACATTTCCCCATAGCTATCTTAGTAGCAAAGCTTTCTTAAAAGAGGACGAACAGTGCACTGAATTGGAGGAATACGCACCTGTATATGTATTGTATGTTTTATTATCCTTTATTTGGGTTAATCAATTAATACAAGACTGACATGGGCAAATAGATCTTGCTTACTAGAAAACTTAGTGGAAGACGTACGTAAGTTTTGTAACGAAGGGGAAAATTAGGGGAAATTTGGAGTGACGAAATTTAAAAACTAATAAACGACGAATATTTTATTCGTATAAAAAAAAGAAATTATTTTTAAAATGCTTATTTAAAATAAAACATAAAAATATAAAAAAATAACGACAACCTTACCGAGGAACTGTGATAACATTTTTAAATTCAAAACCTGATATGCAGTTTGTATACATATTTTATGAATGATGACCACGTATTTTACTATTTAAATTAACTCTGTGGTTAGTTTTAACCAAACACATTCATAGTCGAGTATCATCGTAACTAGTTTTAATCTTTGCAATTAATTTATATTTTTGTTTAATAATATTATAAAGAAATACGTTTGATTGTTTAGGGTTATTATCTATATGCATAAATTTTGATTAATCTACCTTACTTTATAAATAATTTATTATATTAAGATGGAAAACATATCTCTCAAATTAGGAAGTTTAAATTCATAGTCATCTCTTTTTAAAGCATTTTAGTTACTGAAAGCCTCCTTAAGTGTATCTTAGATATCATACCTATTTCTTTTTGCAAACAATCGTTGTTCTTATAGATTAGGGGGCAATTTTCATTACAATTGCTAAAACACAAACATTCTGGAACACAACTGTTTAATTAGCAACCAGATCTTCCTAAATCCGCTCTAGCACATTGCTCATTGTCCACTACTTCTATCCGTCCTGGGGCGGAGAAAGATCACTGACCTCTGCGGCCTGTCGCAAAAAACGAGTAAACAACCACCCCTGGATTTTAAATATGCAACCATAATAACCTTGTGTTGTGTTCCAGCATAATCACTTACCAGGTTCCAGTACCACTACGCGAATGGCAGCGTGTTAGCGATGCTCTTGGCGTTGTAAACATCAATAGGCGACGGTAACTAAGTAATAAGTGAGGCATCAGCCTGTCTGCTGTCTTAC
Organism: Malacosoma neustria; assembly: GCA_963693495.1. Classification (NCBI taxonomy): domain Eukaryota; kingdom Metazoa; phylum Arthropoda; class Insecta; order Lepidoptera; family Lasiocampidae; genus Malacosoma; species Malacosoma neustria. The sequence goes on from OY856390.1 coordinate 16,137,597, forward strand.
AGCAATAAAAAATCCTTTTGTATTCTTATTCAACTTACATAGCATCTTACAAGATAGGCTCTGCTAGACATTCCGGTCCAGTGTCTTTCTTATCTAGATCCAACGAGCAACCGTGTCCAGGTCTTAGATCTATTGAGGTAGGCGTCTTACACAACGTTTATTTGTTTGTGGTCTCCAATCCCGGACACATTATGCTCTTATATTGCATATTGATCAAATTTGAATGAGCTAAATCTATTATGAATATCTCGAAAAAGAGATTTGTCACTGAAACACACTAGAAAAATTGGCACGTACTAGATTGGTCTGTTCTCAACAGTGAACCCTGGGCTTCTAAGATGGATCCGAAATTAAACACTTGAAACGTGTACATTCAAGTTGACTTATCCTGCTAACTGTAGCATTAGCTACCCGCCATTTTGAATCTATTACATTTTACAGATATGTCTCCTTATATTGTAATCATTTTATTACGTGTATGTTTACATCCCTGAATCCTCTGTACATTCAGTTTTCATCACGCAAAACGTCTCCCTAATTTCTGTGCTAAAATCTCAAAGGCAATAATGCTCGCCGCAATCTGGCACATCCACCACACGGCGTGTAATCTGAAGTGTTGCTGGAACCACTGTGAGACAGGTATTTTCATTTACGAATGGTTCAACGTAAGCCTTTGTTTAGTGAAACAATTTGCAGTTTGTTCTTGCAGCACACACACACAGTTTTGCTTTATCAGTTGATTTTGCCCGCATAAGAATAAGGTCACCCCGTCTTCTAAGGCGTGGTAAAAGTTTAGTAGGTTATTTAGTGCAATATTTTTTATAATCCAATTAAAACAAATCAGTTTTGTATAAAAATTTCAAGATTACTACTATTATAAATAATGCTTGTTAGATAAGTTGCAACACTCAGACACAAATGTAACGGGTTGAAATCCTACGACGACATGTAGTGCTTAGGCAGTTTTTCTGCCACCACCCTTCTAACAGTGAAATAAAATATCGTCAGGAAATCTAAATATTGGGATCACCGGTATGTGTAACCCGTCAATCGGCTTTCGACCTTGGGTAAGGGGAGGCCCGAGGCCAGCAGTAGGAAGTTATGACTGTCATATACGAATATGCTTCAATTACATTAAGCACATTTTCATTTTAAATATAAGTTTCGGATTAGAGCAATCGTCGATCGCGATTCGTTGTAACCCAGTTAAGAATGAAACCTTTTCGCAAAGTAAATGTGTATTTGCGATTGTCCGCCGGCAAAAAGGCCTTGATTAAGTGAGCGCCCCATTCGTCTGTCTGTAATTTGACACACCCCTCTATTCTTACACTTTAAGATAAAGCACGCCTCCTCGGAACATATTTTTTTTTGGGTTTATTCGTCTGTTTTTGTAATGGGACGAGGGAAAGTATCATTTATGTGGTTGAAGATCTAAAACCTTATTGGTGGCCAAAAATTTGTTTAGTGGCACTGTAATGCGGTTTCGTATATTGTTTGCATTTACAGCATACCTACGCCGTCTCGTGGATCTATGTGTGCTGTCAATTATGTCATTGTTACTATCAAGACATAGTGTAAGCGACATATAGATGTAAATTGGTAATACGTGGACATTGGCGAGCTAGTGCGGCCTCAATTGGAACATTACAGTCACCTCTTCTATTTCTTGCATAATTTTGAAAAATAATACACGAGTTAACTTTTGCTAATCGGAAAGTAAATCAAATATAAACCAACTTTATCTTCTCCTATTTTTAATGCGTATTTAGTTTCAAACTGTGATAATATACCGGAATTCTATATGTTCATTGTATATAGAAATAAGCTAACGAACAACAAAAGGTTTTTCACTCATTTATAAATAACACTCGATAGCTTAGACTTCGAAGGAAGTTTTATTTGCAACTAGGGTTAAACGCCTTTTTTATTGCTGAGGAACAGAAGACTGGCTAACGGCATACTTAAAAAGATTATGGCGTCATATGTACTTAGAGACGAGGGGTGGTTGTCATCCAGACGCCTAAAATAATAATAATAAAAAGCTATTGGACAAAAAATATTTTAAAAAGTTCTTCAATATCATAACACAACGTATACAAATTTGAGACCCATTATCAATCGTATTAGGGTTACTTTTACAATTTCGGTCCAATTTTGTAGACGAAGTCTTTGTTTAATTTTAATCAAAGGTATATTTTGAATCGATTAAAACTGGAGTGTGAGTTGAATGTGTTATTTCTACGCAAGGAAGTGATATTTATTTAAGAATTCAAAATAGATATGTTCAACTAATAATACAGGTAGTGATTTCTGTTATTGTTGAATCATTCCGTAACGCACAGCGTAACATTTACCGGTACAGTAAGACGGCACTACTTTAAAAATAAGTACTTCTGATTGGTTAATTTAAAGCTACGGAATCTTTCGTTTTTTAAATTTATTCTTTTATGCTATTAGTAGTACGTAAATTTATTATTGAGTTTATTTCACCTCTTCTAGCATTCAGAAATCAATTACAATAACACATTTTTACAACATTTGTTGTCTAGTGCGTTAATATTTGATTTTTGCAGGTATAATGTAAAATGTGAGGTGATGTTATACTTAGTATTTGATGCAAAGTTTTGTCATTAGTCTATTTAGTGAAGTAAATATTTTTTTAAATTTCTAAATGTAAACTCTGATCCCAGTTAAATGAAAAAGGACCAAACGGCAAACATCTTTACTTTGCCCAAACAACTATCCGCTCCACATTTCCCCTTAATAACATCCCTTTTTCCTTTGAAAGCAAAAAAATCCTATTAACCTACAGAGGGGAATAACACGGCTTTCTAAACAGCCTGTTTATTTTCAGACGGATCACCGGCAAAAATGCCTATTCACTGGGCATTTTCACGACGTCTGTTTCACGGAGGCGCGCCTGGAGGTAGGGGCGTCTTCGTAATTTGCTAGTTTTTTTAGTCGACTCATCTGACGGTTTGGGACGGGTACGACAGGAATTAGAAAAGTATTTTTAACGCTTTTATTGAGTCAATTATTATTGAAATAAATCATGATTTTCAGTCTTCGAAACTGGTACTTAGTTGATTTATTAGCATTACATTTTTGGTAGGTATATGTATTGATAATTATTCAATTAAATATTTTTAATTAAAATAAATCTGACTGAGACCGTCTAGTCCTCGTTGCATCAAAGCTTTGTCCTGGAGTTCAGATCAACAATTTACATTACCTCCCACCTTCTATCCCTTATTTTCACATCCTCTAAGAAAATAAATTGCAAAAATATTCTTTACCAAAGAAATTTAAGAAATATCGGATTGTCTGATGATGATTATCGGATATCCTCTAACAAAGTAAAGCACTACCTGGATTTATGCTCTAAAGATCTTTATATCTATCTAGAAATAATTTTTAAGCCAGATAATACCATCACACCATTATACGATATATTATACGATTATACAATGATAATCATCGATATATAAGAAAGCGAATACTCAAAAGACATCTCATTGTAACTATAACATGGTCGATACGGCAAGCTGAACTTGGCTTGGCTACGTAGTTGTTCCGGTACTAGGGTGCCTGGGTTTTATCCTCACAGAGTCCAAAATATGTGTATGATATAAATACTTTGTTCTGATCTGGATGTCTCCGAACTATTAACGTACTCGTATATATCGTTATTATGTTTAAGAAAAGGTCCTGCGATTCATTTAATCGCTCAAAGAGACTCATATTTACTTTCTGAGCAATTACATGTAAGGTTTAGATTTATAATATGATCATACTAGATAACTAATATACTACATATTTACTTCTCTTTTGTAAATAAATACATATACATAAACACCCAAACGCGGGACGGGAATCGAACCTTGACTTTTGCAACCGTACCGAAGTACGTTAGCCGTTACGCCACGTCGTCGAGATGTTTTATCTGCTAATGTATCGACACAATACTGTAAAAAATGCAATGTTACAAAAGGTATTAAACAATGTAACACGTTTGTGGCAACGTCGCGTCGCCTGGCGCGTTACAACCCGAAATATAAGGGAGAAAAATTCAACAGCCTCCATAAAGTGCGTACATTATTGTGACAATGTGCTACCCTCCCAACTGCCGTGATGTTGTATCGTCCGCGACCGCCCACATTGTAAATTACAATAATAAATCCCTATCCTTACATTACCGCCATTGTAATAAACTTGGAAACACATTTTTTTAGTTCTCCTGTGATTATTTATTATTTGAGTTCATTACACTTTTATTAAATTTTGCTTTTTCATAAATTTTGTATTAATAAGGAATTAAAATAAATAATTTTACAATAAGCAAAATTATGTTGATTAGTTTAAAATATCCCATGAAATTTTGGCGGTCTCTATAACCGAAATTGGTTAATTAAACATGTAGACATCTACAACGTATAACAGTTTAATTGAAACAATTAGAAAAAAAGTTGTAAAAAAAATACTGGCACAATTCACACAGCGCCAATTAATTCCAAAGTAAGAACACTTGTGTTATGGGTACTAGACAACTGATATACTACATATATACTTTTTTACCACGCTTTTATTTGCTTGACCTGTATGTATCTACGTAACTGAGTTTTCAGACTCAGTTACATAGATAGAGTTTTCAGGCGGAGAAAGTATACTGACTTCTGTGGCCGGGTCGGCCTGTCGTAAAAGAAGACAAAATAACCCTAGCTACGTAGTAGGGCCCTAAACCTTTCTGGATGGCGACCACCTTTGATCTTAAGTATGTCGCCATAGTAACTTTGAGCTGTGTTCCGGCATTAGTGACCCGAGTTCCTGTACCCTTATGGGCGATACCACTGGCGTTACAAACACCCATAATCCGTCGATTATGGATGTAACTGCTAAATTCTAAATGAGCCGTCAGCTTGTCTGCTGTCCTACAGTAATAAAAAAATATACGAGACTGAAATCGAACCCGTGACCTCCGGAAACGTAACGAACTGCGTTAACCGCTACGCCACGAAGATTGTGAATTAGAAATATTATAGATTCATTTACTTTTTAAATGCTCTTTCGAATGCTACGGCTACAAATCAAAACCGTATGCAGTTATTTTGTTAACTGAGCAGTCTGAAATTACAGGCAATTGATTAAAAAAACAACCTATATACCTAGTCAGGTCATAAATTCTGTCACATGTTTAATGTAAAATAATTGTAACAAGTTTATTCATTATGTAACCATTTATATACCAAAATGAACTTAACAAAACATAGATTCTTATGACATTAAAGTTTATTCAAAATGACCTCCGTGATTTTGAATACAAGCCTTCAATCTGCAAGGCCAGTCGTCTATCGCAGCACGAACGAGGTCCATGTCAATATCGGTGGCTGCCTTAATCAAGGATGTCTTGAGTGACTCCAAATTGGGATGAGGCTTTGAGCACGCCTTTTCCTCCAAGTGTTGCCATATCTTGTAATCTAACGGATTCAAATCTGGACTGGAGGAGGGCCAGTCTTCGTGCCGGATGAAGTCGATTTCACACGCCGCCAGCCAGTCTTGTGTGCTCTTCGTTCTATGAGCTGGCGCCGAATCTTGTTGGAATACCCAATGCCTGTTATTGAACATGGTATGAGAAACAGGTTCCACAAGGTTCGTCAGGACTGTATTTTGATACACAACAGCATTCGTTTTTACACCTTTCTCACAAAAATGTACCTCTGTTAAGCCCCAATAAGAAACTCCCAACCATACCATGAGCGAGGATGGAAAATGACCTCGTTGGACACGCGGAATACGGTTGCTCGCTTCTTCACTACTGTGTGCGTACACCTTATCATTTTGTTTGTTGTAGCTCTCTTCTACGGTAAACATTTTTTCATCCGAAAAAAGAATTTCCCGATATTTTTTTCCTGCGTACCGCTTCAACAAAGCGCGGCATCTCTTCAGTCTCGGTCCATTAGACGAGCATTCAAACGATGTCCTGTTTTTCTTCGATATGCCCGAAGCCCTAAGTCTTCATTTAACACCCTTTTCACCGTGGTTCTGCTTAACCCCATCTGAAGGGCCAACAGTTTCTGCTTACGTTTGGGATTTCTTTGAATTCGTGCCTTCACAGCTTTTATCACTGCTGGAGTCCTAACAGACCGAGGGCGACCACTTCTTGACCTGTCATCTACACTAGAGTCTTCATTGTATCGTTTGATGGTACGCTAAATGAATCTTTTGGTTATATTCAAAATTTTTCAGTATGTTAAAAATTTGAATTGGCGCGTAACCGCAACGATGCAACGCAGTAACTGCAACACGGTCTTCTTTAAGCGTCCACTCCATATTTAAAAAATGAGTAAAATTCTAAAAGTATACATTTTTATTTTCATGAACAATTCGAGATTCGAATTCAATAAACTTTTTTGTGGCCAGCATTCTAAAAGAAAAGTTTTTACTGTGTGACAATACTTATGACCTGACTAGGTACTATATTAATTAATGAAAATTTTTAATCATGTTAATTTTATGAATGAAATGAATTAATGAATGAAATCATTCAATGTTTCATACATTTAAAATATACGTACATGTTTCATCATTATTGACGTACAATATGTATTTATAAATAATACTTGTAATAAATTATTGCACCTGAATTGCGGCTTAGCAATAATATAACGTATAAATACCGCACCATGTCCTCAACAAAATCCACTATGCCAATAAACATTCCAAAGCTACAGCTAAAGCTATAAAAACGCAACACGACTAGAATCCAGAATTCAAAGACCCCCGAACAGTACCAAAATAATTACAGTAATTCAATTACGCAACATGAACAACACACTCTCTAACATGTTAGATTTACAAGATTATTTAATCATCGATTGCAGACTCAGAAAAAAAGGTGATAATTTATTTGGAACACTCATATCACCGCGTTATCGCAAAATCATTCTCCTATTACTATTTATTAATTTGTGTTTATTAAAAGCCTATACTGATTCAATTTAAAAATCCGATCACAAAGCGTCTGTATTAATATAGCACACCACAAAATACTAATGGTGATCTTAAAGATCTTAATAAAGTTGTATTTAAAACAATACAACATCAACTGTTAAAGAAATATATTGACTCGATATGGACGAACATTCATGGAAATGTTTTTAATAATATTAAAAAGGAAATTACTGAAGCAACAATTTTACAGAATTTTAATAGTAATTAATAATAATATTAACTATTAAACTATAACTATTTAAATTAAAAGAGGACGATGTAGTAAGCACATCACTAGCTGTCACAGATAGTATGTGTCAAACATCACCTATAATGACAGCTGTCACTTGTGCAATGGACTTCCTACATTATAGTGTAAGCACACCATTGTTACTGAATTTAATATTAATAATAAAATAACAACTATAAATAAAACCTAAGATAAGTGATAGACTGGAGGGTGTTGGTCACGACCCTCAGACATGAGGACTACGACTCGAGGAGGAGGAGGATAAATAAAATCATAACAATATTAAAATTGAATCTTCTATTAAAATAATACAGCGTTCACTATTGATTAACAAATATACAAAAGACTTGAATTGCATTTTAGTAATTTTGATAAATAATAATTATTAAATTAAAAATAATTATAGCCCTAACAAAACAAAAATTTATCATTACTTATGTAATGATAAATTAAATGTATGATATATGTGTGAAGACAACAATCATCAATAAATATACTGTAATAATCCACTCAGCACCATCTGTTTTCAAAGTAATCAAAGCGCTTGTATTAAGAGTATAAGATAAATGATACACTTTCTTTTGCAAATAAATACGAATTATATTATACATAAGCATCCAGATTCGCGATGGAGCAAAAACCATTGCGTCACAGTGGTTTAATAATATGTCGAAATTACAAATAAAAGAGTATTATAGAGTGTGGTTACTACTGCCCAAGTTATACTGTGCCCAACTAAAGAAACTCGCAACGTTTCAAATTCATGAGCAGTCGTATTGCAAACTGTGTCATTACGTACAAATTGTACGTTTTTATACCACCATTAGCGTCCTGTGGTAGCGGCAACAGGTGAATCGGGGCTGTACAATAGTAAAAATAGCATTTCCAGTCGGTTTAAATGTTGTTTTGAATATTGTGCTTATATACTCTTTGCTTGTACTCAGATAGACTTTAAGGCTTTAGCTTTAAGGCAAGCGTATATTGTTAGTCGCGAATTTTATAGTAAAAAAGAGCTGAATTAAAATTCCGCTGCGGCTACATTAATAAAACAACCTTGCAATAAATGTTCAATAATTGCCAATTTTTTAATAATTGAAGTACAGCAGAAGAACTATTGACGTTTGCAACACCAGGGGCATTACCAAAGCACTGCCGGCCTCGAAGAAATTTAATAACGCCTTTTTTAAAAACCTCATATCGTACTGCGCTGAGAAAACCTCAGCCGGAAGTTCATTGCAAATCCGAAGAGTATGCAACATGAATGTTCTTGAGAACCGTTTCGTAGAAGAAAGAAAAGGAAGAAGTTCTAAGGAACTCGCCGTTGTACAGACGGTAGGTTACGCAAAGAGACGCAGTCTCTTCGAAAGCCAAGCGTGTTTAGACCGTCCATGAGTATGCGACCGTCGACAATACGAATTGCACGCCATTGGATGGAGTACAGAGGATTGAGCTGACAGGTATGTGCTCCAGCCCGTAAATGTCATCTGTGCTTTAAAAACTGTTACCTCAAAAAAGGACTATACAATCAACATACAATTAAATTTCAACCGCCGAGATATTATTAAATGGTGGAGATCTGTACGTAATTCAGTCTTTGTTTGAAGTATCCCGTTTCAACTTATCTTTGAATATTAAAAGGGTTCCTAAATGTGGAGTGAACAATAAGATAAATAAGCACACCTGAAATGTTTAACATTTAACTGTGTTCTTGATAGGCTCTTTAATATCTTCAGTTGCTCTTGTGAACTGGACGTAAAGTTCTCTTCTTCCTCTAAGCGTATAATTCTGGTTGCATTCGATGTTTTCATTTCAGTGAGCCATTTTGCATTTATCCTTTCATTCCATTTCTTCAGCAACAGGCAATAAATAAATGAAGTTGCTTATGATGGCTTAGAACAATTATTATAAACAGTCCACGCAGCGCGACGACCAGCACGTTAAAAAGCCTGCGAGGGTCGTGGTGCGATTCCCGCTAAATCACAATAAATAAAAAAATATAATCTATACACGTAAAGGATATATTTTATGTAAAGGAAAATGTAATTCCTTTTTTTTTATTTAAATATCCCCGCGCAACGAACGTCATCGTGACAGCGATATATACGGATAGATAAATATTAATTCATACAGAGAGTCTATGGTAAAAAGTATTTAGTCTATGGCAAACTGTAAACTAAATGTCATGTCATGAGATAGAATTTTTTCATAAAAATCATAATATTACATACTAATTTCCAATAACACAATTATTATAAAGTTGAGAATTAAATTGATCCACACCGTGATTAATAACATTAAATGTCGTTTCTTTTATTACAGGTAAAATTAAGTTTTATATTGTTGTACAATTCGTAGGTTACATGTTGCGTACATGTAAGTTATTAACAAAATAAATGTTTTATAACAGAGAAACTCAGCCGTGTCAATATCTAAAACTATACAACCGATTGACTTGAAATTTAGCATAGATAGTTACTCATTTTGCGATGTAGACGCTCGCTTAGAACGGATTTTGAGCAAACCCTATCCAAATTGTATTTACTTTTTTAAATTTCTATGCCAGAAATATATAAGTGAAATACTCGTACCGTAAGGTGTCTAAAACTTTATACCCGAATGACTTGAAATTTGGCATAGTGTTGCATTTTTTTTTATATGGGCGCACAATGTTTGCCGTATCAGCTAGTTATTTATAAAAGAACAGCAAGAAGTATATCAGTTGTCTGGTATACATAACATAAGCGCGCTACTGTTCACTTTGGGACTAAATGACGGTGTTATTTATTTATAAAAATATTAAAGACTAATTTATATTAACTGCTAAATTTTTTGGTTTTTTCACACAATTGTTGGTTTTGTTTTTTATTACATATTACATGTTAACTTTTTATCTCTTAACGTCTTGTTAGTAATAACATTATTATTGTGTATATAAAGTGACAGAAACTAATATCGGATAAATATAATCAAATTCTATTATATAGAGGTTAACCCGTCTTAAGCCCCCTTTCGCATTTCCAATGTCCTACGAAATCCATCAGCTTAACGACTAAAGACTTCTCCTTTCATTGGAAACTCGGTCACGAGCGTGCCATCAAACGACGGCATAACTATGTACTCACGCACGTCATAAATAAACCTCATAAACTTGTGACATAGTTCAACAAATATTCCCGCGTAATATTAATTACAAGATGGCCGACGCTCTCCATTACCTGCGCAGGGCGTACTGAAAATAATCTCTTTAAAAATTCAAAACCAACCACGCGTTAGGTCGGCTCACCGGGAACAAGTTTAGAACCCCTGATTTTCTAATTCAATGGAAAACCATCAGTATACAAATAAAATAAGGTCCAAAATTGAATACTCAGAATGAAAACTTTTGGTACAGAAATGACAGTCAAAATACAACTTTACGTATATAATCGTATGGTACAAATTTGATTTAAATAAGGATATATTTCTATCTAAGATAAACGCTGTGCATACCCCACATCGAAAGTGCTATTGCTAATTAAAAAATGTTTGAATTTTTTAGTACATTTCACGCTTGAAATTCGTCCATACTCACCCCGCCGCGCCGCGCCGCGCCGATTATGTGACCTTTGATCCCATTTGGATACTTTGACAGATTTTTAGATAATTTTAAATTATATTGGAAATATTTCCCATTTGAGTTTACATGGTCCACTGCCAGGAAATACAGAATATTTGATAAATATACAGATTTTTTAAAATTTTACAATATGCGCTTACAAATCTTAGTAACCTGACAGTGGTTGTCATCAGATGGATAATTGTGAAATCACCGTTTCGAACCAAGCGTTGCTCGTGTGATGGTTGAATTTAAGGTTGCTTTTGTGATACCGACGTTTATTTCTAAAAGTTAAAATTATTTTGTATTAATATTATACTAGGTAACCCAAACAATACCAAAAATAATAAAAAAACCTATAAAGAAAGCAAATTCGTTGAAGCGCAATATTTTAAAGATCGCATATACGTCCGATGACGGAATAATAAGTTGACCTCACATATCCATAAAATGCTGCCCAAAGTCACTATTCCACGCGGACGGAGTCGCGGGTACAGCTAGTTTATAATATTAGTATGGATTTATATGTATATAATGTTCTTCTTTATTAGAAATAAAACTTCATAATGCGTTGCTCTGTAAAGAGAATTTATTGTTAGGCAAGTACTATACACCACTTTAAGTTATTCTAGATAAATAATACGAAATATAGAATTTACCTGTAAAGAGAAACAACATTTTATATTATTGATATTTCCTATTCTATGATCTTAATTAATTTAATTAAAATAATTACATGCTTTTAAAATAGTGAACATAACCTCTTTAACAATGACGTTTGACCCATAAAGCATAGCCGAACTGTCAAACGTCAAGTACACAACAAAAGTCTATTGTCTATAGGATGCGCGGGAAGTTTTAAATAAAGGAATAGATTACTTTATTTACATGTATATGTTTTATTCAAGCTTTTACAGTAAAATCTTCATAATTCAGAATCATCAGTAAATAAATAAATAACACACATCGCCATCTAGTTCCAAAGCAAGTATACCATAGCACTTGTGTTATGGGAACTAGACAACTAAAATACTACATATTTTCATATTATATCATGATATTTTGTTAATAAATACATATTATACATAAACGGCCGGACGCGAGGCGGGAACGGAACCAATCATCTCCGCTAGCATACCGAAGTACATTAGCCGCTACACCACGGAGTACGATACGTCCGGTATCTTTAGGTAGATTAGAATCTTGGCTGCTAAATAACAGACATAAACCATCTTAAGTATAAGTTTTATGGCTTATTAAGTTACATCTATGTAATATAATACGTGTAAAGAATTGAACTCAGATTTATACTAAATATTTAGAAATATACAAAAATATTAATAATTAGTTCTAAACAAACCGATATTATGTAGTATTACGCTCTGTATATACATATTTACACATACATGTAGTAAGTTCTGTAAAGTAAACTTTATTTTTTTAATTCACACTATCCGTGAAATATTAATTCCATTATATTATTAGTAGAATGTCTGGGAAGCTATTTTCAATTGAGAATTAATTACTAAAACATCAAATCATTCGTATCTTATTCTCACCCGGTTTTAATATTAAAAGCTTGTAATATTGAGATCATTTTCATTAGGAAAGAAGGTGATTGACACATAATTAAAATTAATTAATATTCGTTTGCTTGATATCAAGTGCTTTGAATTAATGGCAGTTGAATTCGCTTTACTGGATCTTATATTAAAATAATGAACAAATTCTACTAATGAAATGTTTTAATGAATACCGGTTGATAAACCACTCACCTAATAGCTGGTAACTATCACCACTTATCTATGACTAATATCTTAGGGTATCTGCGACAATGGACAGCCGATCTGTTAGATTAAGCTGTTTATCCGATTTTGAAGATATTTATAATAATTTCACAGAATTGTCAGTATAAAACCGATAATCTACATACTCGTATTAATACGTGAAGCGAAAAATTTGCACCCCTTTTTACGAAAATTGTGCGGACAGAGTAGTATCAAATTTGGCACAGTTGAAATGTATATGGAGAGAAGTGAAGAAAGCTATTTTTGCCTCAAGTTCATTAGAAATACAGTTAAGTTAATTCAAATAAACATAATACACACTACTGCTCGAATGATACACCACATTTGTGTAAAATGCATACCTTAATTACGCTATTGTTTTTTTTTATAAGAGTTTGTGGGCTGGTAAAGGCCATTAAGGTTATTGTCTAAAGGCTTAAGTGATTATATTTTCTTTGGTGTTATCGAATGTTAAAATTGACAATAACAAAGAATGAAACTTTGGAATTGTTTTTATTTGTATATGTAGTTTATAATTTGTGAAATATACAAGTACCTTGCTCAAGAATAAAAAAATGGAGTATAATGGACCATAGTGTTTAAAATTTAGCAGTTACCGTCGCCTATGGGTCTTTGCAACGCCAATGGTATCGCGAACATACTGCTATCCCATAAGGGTACAGGAACTTAGGTCACTAATGCCGGAACACAACACAAGGTTATTATGGCGGCATACTTAAGACCAAAGGTGGTCGCCATCCAAACGGGCTTGGAGCCCTACCGCGTAGCTAGGATGGGTTGTTTTGTCACTTTTTAGGACAGGCCGACCCTGGCCGCAGAGATCAGTATTCTTTCTCCGCCCCTGCACGGATAAAAATGCGAATATATGGTTGGTTACAAAACGGATTTACAATGCAGGTTTTGTAATGCAAAACATTTTGAAGTTTTACAGTGTTGCTGCTCAAACTGAAGTAGAAAAATGGCAAATTAACTGAGTAGCTATGATAAAACCTTAGATTTTAGATAGCCTTTGACAAAAGAACCCTTAAAAAAATTTAAACATAATTAAATGAATTATGGTCGAATTTCGACACCTGGGCGACCACTAGTTAAAAGTAATTTAGTTTAATTAATTACCTAAAGTGCTTCGTGGTATCCCTCTAAACTTACACGAAAGAAACTTCATTGTCGCTTACCTGGAAATAAAAGAAAAATTTAATGAGTCTTTAGTTATAAAGCAGAAGATCCACTTAGCACGATGCGCGATTAGCACGATGCACCATTTGGCATTTGGACCTCGGAGGTCTTTGTTAGCCCCCCATTGGTTTTTAATTCATGTTTCACTATCGTGATTGAAAATATATTCAATTACGACCAAAAGTTAACATTCATCATCATCATCTTAGCGTTAAATACCGGTTACAAACCAACTTCCGCTGCGGTGCCCAGAGTCCTTTTCAACGTTTCCTTTTCCATTTCGTATGATTTACGGCACCCCTGATAGTGAATTTGTACCTAATAAAACGTGCTCTTTTGATTCACAACTTTGTAAATGAACAATCTTTAACCCTTTCATACCACATTAAAGATGGTTGCTTAAGCCCATAAATGGCTTTCTTAAGTTTTAAAACTTTACCTTTATCTTTACATTCAAAACCTTCAGGAATAGTCATACAAATATTTTCTTTTAAGTGTCCAATTAAAAATGCCGTAGTCACATTAAGATGTCTTATGTTCATACATCACTGTATAGCAAATAGCATTCGTAGATACATTAGTTTTAAAAGATACAATAGATGGCGTTAGTAGCCATAATTAATATCGCATACCAACGACTCACAGTTAACGTAAAGAAAAATAACAGTAAACCCTAACCTGAAAACATTAAAATGAAAATATTAATCATAGAATAAATACAAATTATCCAAATAAAACATTCTTAAAAACAGAACAATACGTTACATTTAATATGTCTCTCGAAACAAGCGGTTTTTATACGAAGGGTTTAAACGTGGTTTGTATTCATTTCCATTCCGTTGGCCCGAATCACAGTGGCCACAAAGTATTTAAAAACAAAAATTACATTCATATATTACGATCGAGCAATAATGCAAAGCACCGAAACTGCCGCATAATCTGAAAGAATCCGCAGAAAATGGCCTCACTATCAACAATGACAAACACACATTTAATGAAAACGAAAACACAGAGCTTATCAATAATTATAACTTCTGTTAAGTTGCATCTAATAATATTATGACGAGCGTATGAAATGTAGGGTCTCGCCAACAGAGGAGAGTGGTAGGAGAGAACATGTTGTGCCGACCCCATATAATGCAGGATATGGGCAGGACGAAGAAGACGAGCATATGAAAAAATACTGTAAGAATAATTTATTAAAAATGTCTCTTGTACTAGTTACTTAACAAATCAACTAGCGCTGATCTTTCATCATCTTATTTGAAGTGATTTAACACTTAAGTAAACCAATATTTAACACAGATGGCGCACAGTACGTCGTACAGATGGCAAGACCGAAACTTTTAAACGGTTTTAACTGTAAATAGAGTATCAAAAGTTATATATCTTCATTTTAAATATACATACAACGTCAAGGCACGCATTGCTGCCGCGTGGGCCAAATGGCGTGAGGTAACTGGTGTCATTTGTGACCCCAAGATGCCGGCAAAGTTGAAGGGACAGGTCTATAAGACCATCATTAGGCCTGTCCTTTTATACGACTATGAAGCGTGGCCGGTGTTAGAGCGACACAAGCAAGAACTGCGTGTCACGGAGATGAATATGCTGCGGTGGATGTGTGGAGTGACGCGGAAAGACCGCGTTAGGAACTCCCGCATTCGCGGTAGTCTTCATGTCCGTGACATTGTGGATAAACTGCAGGAGTGTCGGCTCCGTTGGTACGGCCACGTTTTACGGCAACCGGATGCTTACGTGGGAAACAAATGTCTGGCCATGTCGCCTCCGCCGGGCCCCGACAGGAGGGGTAGACCCAAAAAGTGCTGGCTTGACGTCGTAAGGGGTGATATGCGTGCCAATGGGCTCACTACCAGGGATGCTGAAGACCGTGCGAAGTGGAGTAGAAAAAGTCGGAAAGCAGACCCCGGGCACCGTAACACAAGTATGGGTTGCAACCGGGATTTTAAATATACATACTAGATTATTGTTCATAGAATACATCCTGTGCGTAGGTATAAAATGGTATTAACATTCATGAATATTGCTTATTAACTTTTGTTGTTTTGTGCCACAGCCCCGAGCGTCCACCGGTTTAACGGACTTATCTCCCGGTTTTGGTAATTAACACGGCATTTGTTACTTAAAACCAGTTGATGAAAACACTTTCGGTTCCAACTGGTTTATCATTGTTAGAAGTTTAGTGGAAATGGAGGAGTTTGATTAATTTAATTGTTTGAATAGGTCAGGAGTAAGACTTAGTGTTAATTTCTGCAAAATACTTATCTAATCGGGTGGTTTTCAACCAAATTGAATATAGCCGTCTTTTTTGGGCCTGATAACAGGCTGACAACTGGATTACTCCTTGCTAGCGGATAGACAACTAAAGAAGCGAAAGCGATTTTTAAGAATTCGAAGATCAAACGGCATTCTCTGGGGCACAAATTTACATACATCCACCACATTCATTTTCTAATGGCTCTTTGCACAATTAAAAAGCTACTGGCACATAAAATTTTGATCTACAAAAACATTTAGCAGTATATTGGCTGCGAAGTGATTGCTTCATAAGAAGCTTGCATTCTTCATACAGTAAATATTTTTACTCGATTTGCGATTTGTATTAATTTACACTTCATTACCTATATAATGCTGAGCAAAGCTAAAATAAAATTTCGGTGGGGGGACCCCCGTCAGGAACGAATATGTTCGCGATATTTTTTTTAACTCAAAGCGTGTTTCAATATGTAGATTTTTATTGATTTTATTACTATTTTTTATTATACCAAAAAGTGCAGTCCTTCTTTATTCAACTCTCGCTGTAATTTGTATACTTTATGTTAATTTTTTATCACTTTTTCGATAAAAAATTTAAGTAAGGATTTAAATTAATAAATTTCATTGAATATTTGGGCTAAATATTAATTTATTCAGAATTAAATATAAAATAGCGAATTATATGTTACATATAAAATAAGTCCCGTGCAAATTAAAATGATAACAAAAAAGTAATATAAATGTAATTAATACATGTTAAAGAATTGAGGTTATATTGTTCACTGTACACAATGCTTATTGCTTAGTGGTTATCTTGTCTCACTCACTCTCACACAGACATACACTTACTATAGAACTAACTATAGAAAACAGAGACAGAGAAAGAGAAAGGAAGGGATGGTCTCTTGAAGGAGTTTTAACGCTTTTTCGTTACGTGACGTATTTCTGTCAATTCACTCTACTGCAAGCCGATTAAAAAACTTCGTTCCAAAAACTTCGTTCCAAAAACTTCGAATTCATAAAATACGTACGTACCCTTATTGTGTATTGGACTTCAGTAATGACCTGGGGTCGTCTCCTGTAATTGAAGGTGTAACCTATTTTTTAAGTATCTTTGATTATTCATCACTGTAACGATACATCATTAGTTGGAAACTAAGACAAATAAATAGTAAAGTATACCTTATTCCTTTCAAGTTTGGGAGATCATACAGCATTTGCCAATGCAAAAACCAAATCTACCCTATCTTTTTAAATTTTTGTCATACTTATGCTTAAAGAAATTTAAGCATAAGGATAAAGATATGAAAATAGTTATTCCTTGCGATGAAACTTTACATTATTCGGGCTCTGAAATTAAAGCTTTGAATAAATCCTGGATTATAGGGTTGAAACAAGCAGGCCACACAGACAAAAGTTAATAAGACGGCCCGCTGCAGACCGATCGATAGTGGGCTAAAATTATAACTCAAACGGCAGCTGGAGCGACGCGCTTTATGTGCCAGTATACCTTCATATCTACAGCACGTAGCATGTGTTATTATCATATTTAATACTATTATTGTATATTACATTTTAATGGTGACACTAGTGAAATAATAAGTAAATAAAGCTGACGTTAATAATATATATAATACTAGTTGACCCGGCAAACGTTGTTCTGTCATAGGAATTTTAAAAAAGTAGCCTATGTCTTTTTCCAAGGTCCAATCTATGACTATACCGAAATTCATCAAAATCGGTTCAACGGTTTAAGTGTGAAAGCGTAACAAACAAATTCACTTTCGCATTTATATTAGTTAGGATAATATAGCCTCCACTCCCCCAGGAGTTATGCAGGTATCCATCCTCACGATGTTGTCTATCACCGTCGGTACAAAATAATAACGAGAAAAGGTACCTGAGCGGTGCAAGCCACCGTGCGATTCGAACCCGGAACGTTTTTCCTACCTACCTACTTTCCTTACGCATTGACCTACCAGGTACATCAATAATAATTTTATCCGTGCACCGGCGGAGTAAGAATACTAACCCTCATAGCAGGGCCACAAACTCGTCTTAATGACAACCTCCCTTGGTCTATAAGTATGGCGCCATAATACCCTTATGTTGTGTTCTGGCACTAGTGACCTATGGAACAGCAGCGAGTTCGCGGTGCCTCTGGCGTCGCGGACATCCATAGGCAACGGTAAATTCTTACTATTAAGTGGACCTTCAGCCTGTCTGCTGTCCCTCGGCAATAAAAAAAAATAATCGTAATAAATGAACCTACGTATACTCGCGTCGTGGTAAAGAAGTAGAAGGTTTAATAGATTGCTGGAATATTTTTAAACACCTGTTGCTGGGAATTGGAATAGGTATCTTATGAAAAACCTAGAAAAGACAGAAAAAAAATCAAATTTGCGACCAAAACACGAACGGAAGTTCATAATAAAATGTTAGCTATATTTTTTTTAGTTGTGTTTTGATCTGCATGCATGTATATGGAATTTCGTGTATGCGGTAGTATGAATGAAAATCCGTATTTTATTATTATCTTATCCGATTTAATATACTACGCGTGATACATAAATCATATGAACTAAAATAACTAATCTTTTTTTTATAGCTAGAGTTCAGCAGACAGGCTAACGACCCACCCTGGCAGGTCATCGTCGCCTATGCACGTTTGCAACACCAGAGGCATTACTAACGCGTAGCCGGGCTCGAAGGAATTTTATAACGCCTTTTTTGAAGAACCCATATCGTACCGCGCTGAGAAAAGCTCAGCCGCAAGCTCATTCCAGATCCTGAGTACGTACGCAACATGAACGTTCTTAAAACCCGTTTAATAAATGAACCCGTGACCTCCGCATGCGTTCAGATATAATAATAATATAATGTGTATTTATTTACAAAAGAAACGTATCCAAGTATTAGTTTGTACTGTCTAGTACCCATAGCACAAATGCTATTCTACTTACTTTGGGACCAGATGCCGCTGTGTGTATTAGTAAAAAATAGTAGTAAAATAGTTAGGATATGTCAAAAATAATTGGATTCACAACGTAACTACTAAATAGAGCTTGAAACCAGTCAATTAGGGCACTCGAAAGCCATGTCCCGTCGTCGGCCGGGATGCACCACCTCGGCTCGCATACAAATTGCCGGTATTGTTGCGCATCCCTGATTTTATTCACCAGTGGCCAGCTGCATTTTAATTCTCTTAATTCGGAACTCACGGCGTTCTTTGGAAATTATTGAATTGTATTTCGTTCGATGCGATTGCGGTGTGAATGTGTTTTATTTTTTTAAACCGCGCTTCTTACTATAACGATAGATTTTATTCATTTTAATAATTTGTATATAGTATTACATGTATTATAATATGTATATATCTATTTATGAATCAACATTTTTATTCATAATATTCATTAAGAAAAATTGTATCTTAATTTATTACATAAAATTGTATTTAAATTTCTAAATCATAATTGTAATGATTAATTAGATTAATGTAATCTGTCAATAAATAATACTAATGATTCGCCTGCCATATTCGTTTTGTTTGAGAATTACATATGTGCAAAGAATTAATTGAATAAGTAAGGCTACTGCCTACTACCAGTACGTGCTATAGCGTATTTAAATATTACAACTTATTAGTAATTGTTTTCTTTAAGAAAATATACATATTTAAATAATTTTAAATAATTAATCCTTATCGAAATGGCTGGGTCAATCGCAGGACCACATAATTATTTGTGAGACACGGGTATTCACAGGGAACTACTGTAGTTACTTAGAAAAATACAAGATGCATCAAAGTTTTCTGTCCTTTTCGCAAGATTGTACAGGTATTATTTATTATTAATCTTTAGTAGTTAATGTTTACTAGAAAAAAATATATATACTCGTATAGTTTTTAAAGTTTTAAAATCTATAATTTATGCTAAAAATGATTCAAAATTATCAAAATTCTAGTGGAAATTTATTTATTATGATATAAAATTTACAAAAGAAAAAGAAGTAAAATCTATATAAAAATGGCGTGCTTTTACCCTAAAGACTGCGAGCAATTTGCAATATGTCCGATGTTAGTGGCCCCTTGTTCAACAACGTACTGTGAAAATCCACCTATGTGTTATCCCTGCTTGCCAAGATGTCTTTCGCCGAATATTGTTGTGAGAAGAAGCCGCGAGTTTCAAGGCCTCTAACTTGTCAAGATGAAGATTGCTGTAAGCCACCACCAAAATTTATGAAGATAGATGCATTGTGCGCAAGCTGCCTGTGTCTGCATTCAAGCGCAACGGGATGCAGGACCAAGAGCATTCGAAGACGCTCGTCACTGCGAATTTCCTATTTAGAAGCCCTCGTGACATAGTTGTTTAATATGAATTGTGCACGGACCCCGTGAAGGTCTTTGTCTGACGTGTCGTGTCATGACGCATCAGAAGCATATGGTTTCATACATTTAGGACAGACGACAAAACGCGTCACGACGTAAAAATGTGTCCCTAACCATATTAAATGCATGAAACAGATATGCTTCTGACGCGTCACGACACGACACGTCAGACAAATATAAATCCACCTTAAGAGTAGACGACCCGGCAAAAGTGCCACCCTGCACACCCGAACCGATACTCGGAAGTTGTTTACTCAAGAAGAAACCAATAAAAATGTCGCTTGAGGATATATCAGATGATTGACAACGAAATTTCGTGTCCTACTTTCAATGTGAAACGAAAAAAATAATTTAAATAAAAAGGATGACAGATTTTTCTCCAAAAAGGGGTTAACGTCAGGCAGGCGGTCGGTTGTAAACACTAAGCCACAACTATTACAACATGTAAGATGTTGCGCCGATCCCATATAAAGTGGGATAAGGGCAGGAGGAAGTAGAAGAAGAAGAATTTATGCTAAAAATGCTTTCTTTAAATTGCATAATCCACAAATTTTTAATCAAACATTCTTTCCACATCGTATAATTACAAAAGATGTTAGTAATACAATTATCTACAACAAACCAGTGGCAAAACCGCTTTTGTGAAATTAATGCCTTCAATGGCGACGGGGAGCCCATTGTCATGAAAAAAACCAACTATCTGTTTACAAGAGCAACCCTTTGTGGGCCGGAGGGGTCCTTTCGGGTCCTACACGGGTAATTAACCGTCTATCGGTCCATTACACGACCCTTTTCGGCTTCGAGATTATTAAGTGTCAACCGTCAATTGACATTGTTGGTTGCTTAATGTTTTTCCGTGGTCTGAGGGTCAGGAATTCTGTAATAGAAATTTGAGTTTTGGTTTGGGTCTGAATGATCTATAAATGTGATTGTAAATCTCATCAGATTTTGAGAATCGTCAAAAGCTACTGTTGCGAAAAGAGATGATGGGTTCAATTGCCGTTCCTCGAAGGCAGTCGTAAAACTCTGCAAATATAGTTCTCTTTTTACTTGAAAATAAATAAAATAATATATTTTTAGTTCGGGGTAAGTGAAGGATCCTATTGGAAAATATTTAAATTTATTTTAAAATATATTTATCTGCACATGAAAACCAGCGTCATAGAACTTCTCAACACCTACACCAAACTTAATATTTTGTCAAAACCGAACAACAAACCGAAAGACCAAACAAACGACGGTAACCACTTTCGTGGCCAATGAGCGAGTTGACGTCAAATATGGAAAATGCCATCTATTCTATTCTACTTTATAAAATATGTTACTTTCAATTGTAAAAGAGAATATTTATAATACATAACAAAGTTAAGCTAAAATAAACCCTAAATGAAAAACGCTTTACTGACTGCCGATGTTATTAGTTTACCTCTCGCTCGACTCGATATTTCCTTTTAATTATTCCTATAGGTTTAATCAATTAAACAAATTTGTTTCAACTTTATTTAGTTTTAAAATTAAAAAATAATTTCTCTTTTTATTATGTCTTTTTTTATTGCTGTAGGACAGCAGACAGGCTGGCGGCCCACTTAGAATTTAGCAGTTACCGTCACCTATGGGTCACTAATGCCGGACCACAACACAAAGTTATTATGACGGCATACTTAAGACCAAAGGTGATCGCCATCCAGACGGGCTTGGGGCCCTACCACGTAGCTAGGGTAGGTTGTTGTCACCTTTTACGACAGGCCGATCCCGGCCGCAGAGGTCAGTACGTATCTTTCTTCGCCCCTGCACTGATAAATGTCTGATATAAATATGAAAAAATATGTACATAGAATTGTTATACCACTTAAGATCTGTATTACTAGTAAGATATACAAAAAATGAAAATGAAAACTTTAAAGATAAATAAATAGATATAGTGATTGACTTAATTATTGTATATACTCGTTTTTAAAATATTGAATGGTCCATTTCATCTTTAAGCCACGATTGCAGCTGAAATTAATGCTACGTGAAAGAAAAATGATTATTTGCATTAAAATTTAAAAAGTAATACGAAAAGACCAAATTAGTTGGTAATTACTATCCGGAGTCACGCAGACTATTAGAATAAAGAAAAAAGGGAAACGAAGTAGGAAGTAGACTAGCGACTGGCTACGCGTATCCGTTATGAGTGTATTTTTGTAAGCCCTCTAAAATTAGAGTTTGTTTTAGAAGTTTGATGATGCGTCAACTAATACATCACAAAGCTCCACTCTCTTTCAAGCTATTCACTGAGTTGATAGCTATTTTTTTAAATAAGCTAAAAATAATAGTGTTAGAGAAAACTTTCTTTAGCGCTCTGCGGTTTACTTTGGGGATAGATGGTTAGATGTGCGGTCCTTAATTGAAAAGAGACTATGGCTATCATCACATTCCCAAGGAATTGTAAAAGTCGACTGTTTATTATTCCGTTTACTGACAGTAAAGGTAGTTATCTTAGGAGTTGGGAGGTCAGACGTAAAATCTGATTTGGTCACATCTATTTTACATTTGTCTTATACCTTTCTTGGTCGTGATTGGCACATGTTTTTTCCATCTTATGGTTTGTTAGCCGTAATTTCATCATTCACACCCCTTTTCGCAAATAATCTTTTACGCGAAATAGTTTCGTTGGTCTGTATACCTCCTCTGCCGTATATCCGTCCGCTATCATTTCTACCACTTTCTTTGTTCTATCTCCGCAGAATGCCTTCTGATCCATACAATACGTCGGATCTTATTACGGTCTTATAAATTTTAATGTTGAGTTTAAGTGGCACTCATGGGTCGTTAATTGATCCTGAGACCTGTCGCCATTTTCTCCATCCTGCATTCAATATTTTTTTACATCTCTGTCTATATCACCGTCGTCCTGGATTAATGAGCTACCAGAAACTGGAGTAAGTAGAGAGGACGTCTTCTACGGTAATCCGGATGAAGTCATAAGTCCTGTGTTCTTATATATAACTAGCTGTGCCCGCGATTCCGTCCGCGGGGAATAGTGACTTTTGGCAGAATTTTTTGGATATATCTTATGGTTTGTTTTGGATTACAAACCCTATAAACTTTAAAATATAAATGAAATATGCAAACAGTCAGTATTATTGAATTAAACTGTTACGCCATGCGCCTCCGGAATACGTACGTTCGAACCTACAAAGTCCAGCCTAAGCTAAACTCTATTTCATATGATTGATGACATAAATCTGAGATTAACTTAAATTGGAAATTCAACCTACAAGTCCAGCTTAAGCTGAACCCTATTTTATATGATTAATGATATAAATCTGAGGTCAACTTAAATTGGACTATAAAATTTCCGAAACTTTTCATTTTCAAACAAAAACTATTTTTTTTCTAAAATAAAAATAGCCTAAGTTACTCCTTGATATATCAGCTATGTGCCAGTGAAAGTCCCGTCAAAATTGGTGCAGCCATTTCAGAGATTAGCCGGAACAAACAGACAGACAGACAGACCGACAGACAAAAATTGAAAAAATGTTGTTTTGTTATATGTACCGTGTATACTTGTATACGTCCGAATGCATTTAGTAAAAAGCGGTTATTTTAATATTACAAACAGACCCTCCAATTTTAATTATTTGTATAGATATATAAAATCGTGCTGAAGTATCATCGAGTTCCAAACAATAAACTGATTCAGTTTAAATTGATAAATCGAATAACGATACTTTATATAATAGGTGCGCTACAATTATTCAAATAAATTCACCATTGGAAAAACTAAGCTATCCGCCTCAAGAATTCGTGATTTAGAATATTTGTAAAATCGCGCGTCTGCTATTCTACATAAATTCAAACCCGAGTTTAAAACTTTGAAACCAGCAAAGCAGAACTTTCCTTTGGCCAACCAAATAGTTTTGCCAACAAATAAGTTTTTAATATACAGCATTTCATTCAATTCGGTACTATTCAAAATATTTTTAAACTAGTTGACCCGGCAAACGCTGTTCCGTCATATGAATTAAAAATAAAGTATGCCTATGTCCTTTTCCAAGGTCCAATCCACGACTATACCAAAATTCGTCAAAATTGGTTCAACGGTTTAGGCGTGAAAGCATAACAAACAAACAAACTCACTTTCGCAATATGGCATTTATTTTCCTTTGAGTTGTGCCCAACTTGAGATTATTGGCAAGTGTTAGCATTGATGCAAAAATGCGTGATTTTAAATTAAATTTCACACTTAATTATTATTATAAATACTCAACTTTACATATATCGTTTCCAACATTATTCCTTGTCCCATGCTATAAGGTTTTGCTCAACATTACAGCTCTCAAATCTTTACTTTTGTAAATGATATTCAACTGTTGACCATGGTAAAGTCGAGTGATTACGGCAATAAATAATAATAGGGAGTCATTTCATCCGTCACCTTCATAGACAGTTATAACGAACTATAAGTCTTTCATGTATAACTGGGATTAGAATTTTAATGGCGATGACAATCATCCATAAAGGAAACAAAAGGAAAATTATTTGCTAGAACTGTTTACACTAGGCGTGATTTGCTAAAATGTAAATTCAAAAACAATTAGGTAAAGTTATATAAACTGCTTTGAATACCCACATAGATGATAAATAGCATAGAAGATCTAAACTCAAAATCTGAAGCGACCAAACTGAAGCCAAACAAATTCTGAACTATTTATATATTGGTAAAAGCAGGGGCCGAGGCTAGAAGCAATTTTTCAACACACCTGTCGCTATTGGTGTTTGAAAAATATATACTTTACGTTCCGACACATCCGCCCTCAGCCCACTCTGGCCGCGCATAGAGTAACATGCAGAACTAAACTTTGGATGTGCTGCTTATATACCTACATAAGTTTAACACAAATAAATATGTGAATGTGTATACATATAAGTGCCTTATAGAAATATGAGGACAATTGCTTAGAAAAATTCTATATCCTATTTGCAGTGGAGATAGCTCAGTTAAAAATATACCCCGATTACGAGTATCATACGCTAAATGAATATTCTAGAAGATCCTTTCATACAAATATGAAAAGACTATGAAATGCCATACTACGGGAGATTTGTCACAAAAATAATAAAAGTAAAGGTGTATCCGATAAAATAACATCAATGTTCTTTTCTTTCAATGAAATCTTCTGTACAGGGCTGGTCTGTGGAGCAGGCGCCGCCTGCCGGCAGCTCTGCGTAAACTGTCAAGTTTATTGCTTTCCACTATCTTATAAAATGTCTGAATATTGCAAGCAACGAGTACATACATCTTGTAGTTTTAACGGACGGGAATCTTATTTAGATGAAATATTTTGCACCTGCTACCGATATTGACTTTGCAAAGGAAAACAGGAAAACATTAATTTTGAAAAACTGGGTTTTACTGTTAATATTAAATGACGAAGTATTCATGTGCATGGTAGATTTTTTAACACTTGAATAGTGGATAAGGACTATTATTAATCACTATCAATGATACGTTTTGTAACAAATATTCCGCCTTAATATGTAACCTGTTAATCCGATTTAAGGTCTTATCAGTGAGTTGTTTGCTCCTGGTGGCATGAAGCTCACCGGATACGCAGGTAATACACGCTCACAGGTATTACCTACAGGTGAAAGGCTAGGCCATACTCAGAAATATTTCAATAAAGGGTGCCATTAGTCGAAATTACAAACCAGTTAAGTTTTCACTTCACAGGCTTATAAGTCATTTATTTTATGTATTTACTAAGTTAAATACGAATTATTCTCCCCTGGAATGATGACACGTTTCGTGAGACGAATGTCGACGATTGAGAATAAGATAAATGTATCTTCGGTAAAATCTTTTGAACTCCAGCAACAGGAGTATACGAACACCTTAACAATGTATTTTATTCATAAAGAAAACTCATACGTTAACAGCTAGGTGGCTCCATTGTAAATAATTCAGATACCACCCATTGATACGTCAACATGACGGATGTGTGGAACCCTGGGGGATCGATTCGCGCTCTATAAGCAGCCCTTCTCCCATATTATTCTATATGCTTTTAAAGATTGTATTATATCACAAACACAATAATTTCGTTAAAATCCAAATAAAATCAAAGGCTTTTTTGTATGCAGAGGGTTCAATCGTCAATATCTTAGATTCAAACCTCCAAAAAGTGACGAATCAAGTTTTAAAAGACAGTTGTTACTAAAAAAGAAATAAATGGTATTGTAGTCGACAACCCACGGCTCGCGAGCGGCTCTTTGACTCTTCGGCTACGGTTCTTCCATGAAATGTATAATCCAGGCATGGAATATTACTCGTTATTTTTTTTATTGCTGAAGAACAGCAGACAGGCTGACGGCCCACTTAACAGTAAGAAGTTACCGTCACTTATGGATGTTTGCGACGCTACGGGCACTACTATCACGCTACTATTCGTATTTGTACTGGAGTATTGTAACTTATGCTGGAACCGTTACCGGAAAACTACACAAGGTTATTAAGGCGGCATAATTAAAAACCAGGGGTAGTTGCCATCCAGACGGGCTTGGAGCCCCACCCCCTAGCTTGGATTGTTTAGTCGCCTTTTATGACAGGCCGACGCCAGCCGCAGAAGTCAGTATTTTTTCTCCGCTCTTGCACGGATAAAAACAAATATAAACTATGTTTATATATAATATTAGCTGACCCGGCAAACGTTGTTCTGCCATATAAATAATAAAATGTCAAAAAATTTAAAAAAAAATTTATGGGTGGACTACCCCTAACATTTAGGGGGATGAAAAATAGATGTTGGCCGATTCTCATAGATACCGGATAAGCACAAAAAATTTCATCAAACTCGGTCAAGCCGTTTCGGAGGAGTATGGCAACGAAAACTATGACACGAGAATTTTATATATTAGATTATGTATTTATTTACAAAATTATATACGTAGTAAATTAGTTATTTAGTACCCATAACTCAAGAGATATGCTACTTATTTTGGGAATAGATGACGCTGTGTGAATTGTTCCAGTGTATTTATTTATTTACTATTATTCCTTGGACGCTTACATGCATAAATAATATCGCCATATATAACAAAATAATAAAAACATGTACAATTTTAAATAAAACATACCAATAAGCCCTCTGTAAGTGGATTGACTCTTTTCCAGACACGTATTGAAAACACAATCATATTTTTAAAACAAAACAATACTTTGAACGTGCGAGGCGCTTTTCCGGATCTCGCGACTTCCGTTCTGGAACTAGCGGAAATTAAAAATAAGCACGACGTGAAGCCTGAACGCATCCGTGAAACATGGGAAAACCAAACAATCAGATATATATTCTAGTTTTATCGTAAATACAATTTTAAATTCAATAAAAGTCTGTCGTAGGTATTTTCATTTATAAAGATTAAATTGTAAGACAATTAAAAATATTCATAAAATTCGTCATTGTGTTATGTTTATAAGCACAAACGCCTAAGATAGATTTTTTTTATTCATATGGCAGAACAACGTTTGCCGGGTCAACTACTATATAATATATTATCTACTAGATAAGTAGTTATTACTTATCTAGTACCTACCCATAACAGTGTTATACTACTTAATTTTGGACTACGTGTGAATTGTTCCTGCATATTCATTTATACTTTTTTTATTGCTGTAGGACAGCAGACAGGCTAACGGCCTGCTTAGAATTTAGCAGTTATCGTCGCCTATGAGTGTTTGCAACGCCAGTGGCATCGTGAACACGTTGCTCTCCCATAATGTTACAGAAACTTGGGTCACTAATGTTGGAACACAACACAAGGTTATTATGGCGGCATACTTGAGACCAAAGGTGGTCGCCATCCAGGTGGGCTTGAGGCCCTACCACGTACCTAGGGTGGGTTGTTTTGTCGACGAGGCGGCTTGCGTCCTGGCCGGATCCCCGCCCTGGGACCTAGAGGCGAAAGTACTCGCGTCATTATATCGATGGCGCGAGGAAGAGCGGGCACGGGGCTCGAGGCCGGCGCAGCGCCAGATCGCGCTGCGCCGAGAGGAGCTCCGTCAGGTCTTGGTGGCGGAATGGCGGCAAAGGCTTCTGCGCCCTACCGCCGGCCTCGCTACCGTCGAGGCGATCCGGCCAGTACTCGACGACTGGCTCGGGAGAAGGCACGGCTCCCTGTCGTTTAGGGTGACGCAGGTGCTGTCGGGGCATGGCTGCTTCGGCAAGTACCTGTGCCGCATAGACAGGGAGCCGGACGCTCGGTGCCATCACTGCGTCCACGGCGGGGAGGACACGGCGCAACACACACTCGCCGAGTGTGTAGCTTGGGAGGAGCAGCGCCGTGTCCTCACAAATGAAGTAGGAGGAGATCTGTCGCTGCCGGCCGTAGTGCGGAGGATGGTCGGTAGCGCAGAGTCGTGGGACGCAGTGGTGTCCTTCTGCGAGGACGTGATGTCGCAGAAGGAAACTGCGGAACGGGAGAGGGAGATCTCGACTCCCTTCCCCGGCCGCAGAAGGCGCACCGGGCGCAGGGGAAGGGCGGATAACGCCCTTTTCCGGCCCCCATGAATGGGTCCAGGGGCGAGGGACTTGGGGAAGTCCCCGCCCCCTATTCGATGGACCCGAGGCGGAGGCGCGTGCGGGTGTCGGCGCGCGCCTCTGAGGCGATGCACGGGGTAGTTAAACACCTCACTACCCCGTGCAGGAGACGAGGCCCGGACAGACCGGGCCAGCACTAGTGTGGGGCTGCGGAAGAATCTGGATTCCCGCGGCCCCGCGCGCACGTGTGAGGAGACACCGGGGTGGTGGTTTTAGCCGGTAGGAGTCCGGCATGCCCCTCCGCCTTTCCCCAGGCGGAGGTAGTCCATGAGGATTTCCCCACCCCGTAAAAAAAAAAAAAAAAAAAAAAAAAGGGTTGTTTTGTCGTCTTTTACGACAGGCCAACCCCTGCCGCAGAGGTTAGTATTCTTTCTCCGCCCCTGCACGGATAAGGACGGATTTAAACTTTGTACAATGAAATTAATTAACCTACTACTGTACTGTCTCGAAACGTCAGATAATATGTAGTTCGTCGAATAGATGTTCAACAAGAAGACCTGCTCATATTTTTATGTAGATATCCTGTTTACAAGTTGTGCATAGTTGCAAGAACAGCAACTCAAATAAGATCGTTCTAACATTTATCTCCTAGGATATATTATATAAGTAAATTTTTACAGTCAAAATTCCATCGTTTTGTAACAATAAAATAAATTTATTTTCGAGTATTTTCCAACAATGATTTAATAACAAACGATCGTATCAATCATTTGTCAGTGAAAAGTATCAATCAATAGAAAGTAGCGGCGCGCCGACGGCCGTCCGTCACACCGTATTTTCCGCGTAATTTGAAAAGAAATATTTCAAAAACATGTATACGGTGTACCTAATGATCCCTTACTTTGTCGACTCATCGCGCTCGGCCAGCGCAAAATAAACTCCCCTACTCCTCGAATTGTATCAAATGTATTACGATTAAGGGGAATTGAAGTAGACAGGAAGAGATCTGAAGAAATTGGTCGGTGGCCAACAAATTGCGTCTCAGCGTAAACAAGTTAGTTTGTACGTCATAAAGACTGATGTTCTTTTAGCATCTGATGATTATGTGGTGTTTTAATGTACATTGTAACACAGTCTTCGCAAGAACAATATCTCGCATCAGTGTACTCATAATCTAAGTCAATTAATTAGTATATAACAAAACGATTAAAAATAATTATTAATCTAAATTTCTAAAATAATAAATACAAAATGTCCCGATGTACGTTTCACACAACAATTCATAATAATGTTATAGAACCGCAAATTTGCCAAAGATTTTTTTACAGCTCGAATTCAAAAGACAAGCAAATATCCCACCAGAGACCAATGCGCTGCTTCGTTCCAAGAAATTTTTGAGAAGCCCCATGCTGTACTGCGATGCGAAATCTTCACATGACAGGTGTATTCAAATCTTTTACATTTTTTACAGTTACCTGCACTAGTTAACCTGTATCACAAGGCTTTTGCAAAAACATACAACTAACGGACACACGTACACACACTTAAAATATTTGTATCATACCAATCATGTCGTCGCGTTGAAAGCTTTGCTTCTTATTAGGTAATTTAAATTCGTTCCATAGATGTTGCGTTGGTCAGAAGTCGTTATCGATTTTGACTTTTTTTTAATGCTGTAAGACAGCAGACAGGCTAACGGCCCGCTTAGAATTTAGCAGTTACCGTCGCCGATGGGTGTTTGAAACGCCAGTGGCATCGCGAACACGCTGCTGTTCCATAAGAGTACAGGAACTTAGGTCACTAATACCGGAACACAACACAAGGTTATTATGATGGCATACTTAAGACCAAATGTGGTCGCCATCCAGACGGGCTTGGGGTCCTACCACGTAGCTAGGGAGGGTTGTTTTATCGCCTTTTACGACAGTTCGACCCCGGCCGCAGAGGTTAGTATTCTTTCTCCGCCCCTGCACGTATAGATAATTTCAAATCAGTAACTTATAGAATCAAAACGGGTTTTAAGCTACGAAACAAATGTGAAAATGGATTTTATGTAATTTGACTCATTTCATACATCTAACAATAACATAACTTTCGTTGAAAATAAACAGAGAGCTAAGAATATTGGTGGCGCCGTGTTAACCTATTTTTCGAAACTTAATTTGTTCTGAAAATTTTCATATAGTTACAATATTTCGCGGTGGCCGTACAATTAGGTCGATTGCATGAAATCGCCGCTATACCTACGTCACCAGCAGGTAGCACCCCGCAGCGGCCGACTGAAGGGGGCTTTCATCGGCGGGATAAAAAATGGCGGAACTAAATGCTTCGTGAAGGAATATATCGATAACTTTCAGTGACTACAGTATTATCATTAATGGTTCATTCCGGATACATAATAAATTAAAATGGAGCACCGATTCCCTGGTAGGCAGAACAAGAAACAACAGCTAGCTCCAAATAAGTAATAGTAGCTCCGGTAATAGCCAAAAACGTCATATTATATATTGGTGGTTGACAAAACACGGGGATTTCATCATTTCATTAATGAACCCAACATCAAGTTTAAAATACATATCGACACATAATATATGTTTCTTTCTTCCTACACGGCAGGAGTAAGAATACTAACCTCTGGGGCCAGGGTCAGCCGTTTTGTAAAGGACGACATAACAACCCTAGCTAGTCCGTAGCCCCAAAACCGTCTGGATGGCAAACACCCCTGGTCCATAAGTATGCAGACATAATAAACATGTTTTATGTTTTAGGCATTAGTGACTAAGGTTCCAGTATCCCTATGGGACACCAGCATGTTTTCCGTGTCCCTGGCGTCGCAACCATTCATAGGTGACGGTAACTGCGTCTTATTAAGTGGACTCAGCAATAAAAAAAATGTTTCTCAGTAGCTTACATCTGAACACTAATAATTTTCATAATATATGTACATTGATAATAGAAGAAACTAGATTTTGCATCACAGATAAGAAAAGATAATTCGAATAAAAATATCTAAATCCATCGTTATAAAGCTCTACATAAATATATCGATTATAATTGGGCAGCACTAACAGACCTGGAGAGCCGGCGTTTTAGGTTCTCAGAAACAGGCTACAGCCCCTGTGCTATATAACCTACATAGTACATTGCTCATTTTTGTTGCGGATCTGATGATGAATAGAATTTTAATTATTTATTAGAGAAATTATGGAAGAGTAGAACCATCAGCATAAAAACCAAGACCAATCTTGTGCGATCACTGGTGTTTTCCATTTTCATTTATGGCGCTGAAACATGGACCTTAAAGAAAGCCGACCGAAAACGCATCGATGCCTTCGAAATGTGGTGCTGGAGAAGGATGTTGGGCATACCCCGGACGGCACACCGAACTAATGTGTCGATCCTGAAACAGCTGGGCATTGTGACTAGGCTCTCTACCATCTGCTTGCGAAGGGTCCTAGAATACTTCAGCCACATCGCCAGAAGGGATGAGGACAACCTGGAGAGATTGATGGTAACAGTGAAGGTGGAGGGAAGAAGACCAAGAGGAAGGAGCACCATGCGATGGACCGATCAGATTCGCACTGCCCTGGAAACTACTGTCCACGACGCTTTACACTCTGCTTCCGATAGGGGCAGATGGCGGCAAATAATACGCACCAAAGTACTCCGTCGAGATGATCACGACCCTCAGCACTGAGGAAACCGACGCGAGGAGGAGGAGTATTTCAATACTTTATTCAATAAAACAAAACAAGTTCCTGGGTATTAATATTCAAATTTTGAATATATTAGGCTGAAATGTCATCGCACTTGCATATTTATACTCCCCAAAATTGTTAATAATGTATATTATAAAATAATCGCCATTTTATTTGCAAAAATGCAATATAATAAATTGAATGTGACTCCGGTGTGAAATAAAAGGCAATAAAGGTGTATTTGTTGGTATTTTACGTGACAGCCATATTTAGTTTACTATTGTTTTATTATCGTTCTGCTCGGCGCCGGCGGGGGTGCTCATAGCACTTGGGCGTAAATAATGCAGATATATACATAACACAAAATTGAAATGATAATATTTATTCTAATTACCCTCACAGTAACGTACAATAGTTTTTTTTTTTTTTTTTTTTTTTGGTCTCGGGGAAAAATCTCTCTTGACGGGTTCCCCCGGCCCGGGGGGACCGAGGGATATGTGGGACTCCGGGATTTTTCCGACTACCCACTAAAAAACCCCGCTGTTCTCCTATCGCCTACGCCCGGGCCCACGGATATATGGCCTGCCGATCTCGTGGCCCGGGCCGGCGCCGGCCCGCCCTTTGTCTTGAGGCGGGCCCCTTCTAAAGTGTTGGCGCCAGGGGGTCAGGGTTTCGTCCCCCCGGCGCTCTCCTAACAACTCTAGGAGTTGAGGGGGGCCGCGGAACAGCACGCAGCCCTCACCCTCGCGGTAATAGTGCGAGCGGCGGGTCCTCCCCCGAGGGGCCGCCCGCGGCCGCTTTTTACGGCGGCCGGAGGTCGTTACTGGCCCTCCGGCGCCGCCGGCGTGGCCTGCGTTGGCGGGAGGGGAGTGTGGTGGTTGACTCCCGCTCCTGCTCCGCCGCCTCCTTTGCGGACATGACTGCCTCGCAGAAGGAGGCGACGGCCGTCCATCCAGGATCGCCCCCGACCATGGACAGAACCAGGGCCGGGAGCGACAGGTTCACGCCGATTTGGGCGACGAGGGCGCGGCGCTCCTCGCGCCACGCAGGGCACACGGCGACAGTGTGGTTCACCGTGTCCTCCTCGTCGCCCGCGCCACAGTGGTGGCACCCTGACTTCATCTCCCGCCCTATGCGACACAGGTACCTCCCGAAGCAACCATGCCCCGAGAGGACCTGCGTCAGGCGGAAGGTCAGGGCGCCGTGGCGCCTTTCCAACCATTCAGCCAGGACGGGCCTCACCGCTTCGATGGTGGCGAGGCCCGCGCTGGGGTGCGCGAGGCGCTCCTTCCACTCCACCATGAGCACCTCGTCGCACAGCTCCGCGCGCCTCACCCCAGTTTCGTGAGGCGTGGGGCGAGAGCCACGCTCGGCCGCGCCCCGGCGCCACTGGTACAACAGCGCCAGGACCCGGGCCTCGAGGTCCCATGGTGGGGATCCGGCCAGCAGGGAGGCCGCTTCGAAGGACACCGTGCGGTATCCTCTTATCGCCCTGACGGCCAGGACGCGCTGCGACCTGCGAAGCAGCGCCGTCGTTTTGGCCGTCAGGCGATCCGCCCAGATCGGGGCCCCGTAAAGGGCCATCGACCGCACGGTTCCCTAACGTACAATAGTAAATTATCTATACATCTATACAAATAAATAAAATTGGAGGGTCTGTTTGTAATATTAAAATAACCGCTTTTTACTAAGTGCATTCGGACGTATACACGGTACATATACCAAAACAACATTTATTACAATTTTTGTCTGTCTGTCTGTCTGTTTGTTCCGGCTAATCTCTGAAACCAATTTTGACGGGACTTTCACTGGTAGATAGCTGATGGAACAAGGAGTAACTTAGGCTACTTTTATTTTTAAAAAAATTGTTTTAGCTAAAAGTGATCAGTTTCGGAAATTTATAAGACCAATTTAACTTGACCTCAGATTTATATAATCAATCATATGAAATAGGGTTCAGCTTAGGCTGGACTATGTAGGTTCGAACGCAGTTTGTATATTTAATTTATTTATATTTTCAAAAAATGCTGCCCAAAGTTACTATTCCACGCGGACGTAGTCGCGGGCACAGCTAGTATTATAAATAAATATTGTATTTTAATATGGTTGATATTAATGAAGTGTCTGTAGAAAAGCGATTTGTATAAAGGTTTATTTATTTACCTGATAGCTCTTTGGAGAAGAATAGAGAGAGTAATCTAGAAGACCCAGGTTCAAACCCCACGATAACCTGCACCTCTAAGACAATTCGTCTCGCCTAATATGCATACTCGTATTATAACATAATTGCCATGTACCGATTACCGGTATATTTGTAACCAGCCCATCCGTCTTAGATAAGCGTGGCGGGTATACTGACCCTCTCCTCAAGGGGGAGGCCCAAGCCCAGCTGTGGGACGTATATGGGCAGTTATTATTATTTATTTATTTCGTCAAAACATTTAAAACCCATATATGTCAGTACTTTCTTACTTACTAATTTATTTACAAAAAATATAAAAAACATTATACAGATAAAAAAGTCAATTTTAGAATTGCCTGCCATCATTGTTACATTATTAAACGAGCAAAACAAAACTCTCGTCATTTATTCAATATGGTTCCTCCAATTTAATTTAGCATGGCCCTTTCATTACACGGTGCAGGGTCTGAGAAATGTTGCCAGCGTTGTAAAATTACGAGCTGTGTTCGGTTTCTTAACTAATTCAATGAATTAGATTCTCACGCAAGTCAATATATGTGTAGTTTGTTCTTGTCTAGCTATTAATTGTATGCTTGTACAAAAAACGATAAATGGAACAGTGAACTAAACCAACAAACATGTAGTGGAAGATGAGAAATTGTACCAATTTCGAGTAAAGAGAGAGAATACGTTCAATTACACGTACTGAACAACCAATAAAATGCGATGACAGTCTGATTCTAATCCCCCCAATATTTAATGATTACAATGCACTAACTCCTAGGTACTTCTGCTAAATTTTGCTCCGATGCTACGGCCACGTTTTACGGCAATCGGATGCTTACGTGGGAAACAAATGTCTGGCCATGCTGCTTCCGCCGGGCCCCGACAGGAGGGGTAGACCCAAAAAGTGCTGGCTTGACGTCGTAAAGGGTGATATGCGTGCCAATGGTCTCACTACCAGGGATGCTGAAGACCGTGCGAAGTGGAGAAGAAAAAGTCGGAAAGCGGACCCCGGGCGCCGAAGCGAGAGTTTGGCTGCAACCGGGATTCATCGCTGAGATGATGATGATGACTTCTGCAAAATTTTGATCAAAATTTATAATTAAACAAATTCAAACTTAATAATGTATCTAAATAAATATATAATATACTCAAAAATATTTTAGAATATCAACAAACATTGTAATTAAAATTTAATATTTATTGCATCATAAATATTAAATCATCATACTTTTTCGGTATAAAAGTCGCGTTCAACTTGGCAACACTACATGAAAGGTACTCGACACAAATTTGATTTAGCATAGAATATTTGATTAATTTGTTAAATGGAGTTGAATGGGTGTCCGTAGCAGTATAAAAGCAGTCGTTTGAACTGTCGAACATGAAAGGGCGAATTCCTAATTCCCAGGCCTTTGAAAATGGAGGCGTTATTGGCCGACTGTGGATCACTTTTATAGAAAAAAATTAAAGATGACTAATAGTTGCTACAATGGACTGTTGTCCGATACCCCCGAAAGGACATTATTTATAGGGTTGTATTAAATAAATAAATATATTTTGATAATTCACATAGCTACCATTTTAGTTCCAAAATAAACAGCAGGTTTATAGTAAATATATACGTTCCTTTAGTAAACAGTAATAAATACATATTATACAAACACCCTAACTTGGGGTGGGAACAAAACCCGTCACTAGCGCAGGCGTTCCGACGTGTGAAAGCGGTTGTACCTCGTCAAACTGTAGTACAACACAATTACTACTTTAAAAATAGTATCCAGTATTTTTTTTCTTCAGATTTCTCTGTTTATTTCGAACGTCAATACGAAAAATTGTTAGCTGCTGCTACGGCTTACTTATCTGTAATATGGTACAATGGAACCATCCCCTTTGAAATATTAAACCACCTTAACAATATTAAGTATTTTATAATTCACCTAATAAAATTCCTCTTTTATATGTAAAATATTTAAAATGAGTTTCTAAAGCACATTATATGAAATTATTGAAACTTGACAGAGTTATTATTTGGTAAGACTGAAATTAAAACAAAAAAAAAACTGAAGAAAACCTGCGTGAGTTGACGTAATTACTGGAATCCACTATTTTTACACGGAAAATACAAAAAGTTTGTTGTTGTAACAATGTTTATAGTTCAATCAATGTCTGCGTGATATTGCAGATTGGCAACGCGCCATCACAGTGTTGCCAACGCATACAATGTGACGCTATTTGTCAATAATATTGGCGAAGGGTGCTTAAGGTGCTGACAACTGAACGCATCAAAGTGAAGTTACCGTAACCAAATTATTTCGGTAAGATAAAACTAAAGTTGATTTGAAATAATATTTGGTATTACAATATTGCATGCCGGTCTTAATAAATTTGGCAATATTGAATAAATTTTGATAAACAATTCAAATACTAACTTTATGATTTCCCTGTCGCGAATAAATATTCAATACTTGACACTTGGTACTAGAGATTTCAGATCAACATTTCTCAGATGTAAATATAATTTCCTTTAATGGATATACAACCTGGTATAGTTGTAATAAATTATAGTTTAAAAAAAACTACAAATCACGCTTCTATAAAAATCAAACTAAAAGGTAAAAAATAATTTTCAATAAAATTAAATTTAAAAAATGTGCTGGTGTGGTGCTTATTGTCAATTGTTATTTCGAAAATATCTTAAAAAGCACCCCACGCTTTTTTACAATAAAATTATTTTTTTTTGTTAATCTCACTATCCTTAATTTAAATTTATTGAAAATTATTTTTTACCTTTATGTTTGATTTTTTATAAAAGCGTGTTTTTTAGTTTTTTTTTAAACTATAATTTATTTTTAACTCTTTAGTTTTATCTATACTACTATTATAAAGAGGAAAGATTTGATTGTTTGTTTGTTTGTTTGTTTGTTTGTTTGTTTGTTTGTTTGCTTTGAATAGGCTCCGAAACTACTGACCCGATTTAAAAAATTCTTTCATTGTTGGGAAGCTACACTATCCCCGGGTGACATAGGCTATATTATATTTTCAAAAAAATTAGGGATCCTTACTAAAACTCCAATAATGTAACCCAAAGTGTAAAAAAATTACCTAAAATATTATTTAAATCGCGTGCGTTCGAAAACTATTGATGATAGAATAAAATAATGTACTACAACTTTGCAGAACACATCATTATTTACAAAAAGTGTCGCGACAGCATATGTCTAACTATTATAGTTATGCCACAATAAGTGTTCTTTTATTTTAAAAATTTAATTGAAATGCCGCCCCTAGAAAATGCTCTTTATTTGGATCTTGGTATTAATCCTTATCAAAATAAATTACTTCATATTCAAAACTGTTTCAATACCTTAATATAACTTTTTGAATTATTCAATTCGGATATTCCATTCGAAAGATATCACGAGTTTAAAAATGTAAGTATTAGAAAAATGTTGCGTGGTAGCCGCTCACCCTGTTCGGCTAGCTAGGCAGCACCTTATGCAATGTAGGCGTGCGTCACTGGGGTTTTTACAAAAATTTGAATACTTATTAAAAAAATAACGAAAAATAAATAAAAAGTAATAACAAAAAAATCATTAAAATAAAAGCTCATTAAAATAGAAATAATAAAAAATCATTAAAATAGAAATAATAATATTCAAACTTTCTTTATAATTTTATTTTTTTAGTAACCTGACGCAAATAGAAGGGTTTGCCCTCAGGGGCGCTCCTCTGTCCGAGGAGTGCACGGGTGTGCGTACCCGAGGTGCCCGAGCATCCGTCGCTTCACTCCCCTCTCCGTTCGAGGCGACAGAGACCTACCTTTCTTTCCGTCTACCTCTTACATCCTTTCCAACTTAGCTCTCTGTTCGTGGCGTGGTCCCCGGTGGGATGGTTGCGAATACTGATTGGGGTCCCGGGTCCCTGGGACCTGATTTGGTAGTCGAAACCATGCTTATTTCGACTGCGCCTGCACAGAGAGTGTTCCCGGGGCGGGAATTGCATCCTCGCTGTCGGTTGGTCTTGCTGGGCAGGCTACGACGTCAGGCGGCT
This sequence comes from Malacosoma neustria, assembly GCA_963693495.1. Lineage (NCBI taxonomy): Eukaryota > Metazoa > Arthropoda > Insecta > Lepidoptera > Lasiocampidae > Malacosoma > Malacosoma neustria. The sequence goes on from OY856390.1 coordinate 16,176,532, forward strand.
CTGCTTTTTCTGGAGTGTCGTCTGGTAGTCGTACCCACGCCTGACTAGCACGCGACGGGGATGGTAGTCCCGTCCGGAATTGGCCGTGGACCTGTCGCTCCCGGCCCTGGTTCTGTCCATGGTCGGGGGCGATCCTGGATGGACGGCCGTCGCCTCCTTTTGCGAGGCAGTAGTGTCTGCAAGGGAGGCGGCGGAACGGGAGCGGGAGTCCGCCACCGCACTCCCCTCCCGCCAACGTAGGCCGCGTCGTCGGCGCCGGAGGGCGGGCAACGATATCCGGCCGCCGTAGAAAGCGGGGGAGGATCCGCCGCCCGCACTATTGCCGCGAAGGAGAAGGCCCCGTGCTGTTCCGCAGCCCCCCTCAACTCCTAGAGTTGTTACAAGAGAGCGCCGGGGGGACGAAACCCTGACCCCCTGGCGCCAGCGCTTTAGAAGGGGCCCGCTTTAAGACAAAGCGTGGGCCGGCGCCGGCCCGGGCCACGAGATCGGCAGGCCATATATCCGTGGGCCCGGGCGTAGGCGATAGGAGAACAGCGGGGTTTTTTAGTGGGTAGTCGGATGGTCGAACATCTTTTCCGGAGTCCCTTATATCCCTCGGTCCCTCCGGACCAAGGGAACCCGTCAAGAGAGGTTTTTCCCCGAGACCGAAAAAAAATAGAAGGGTTTAATTTTAAATTTTTTGTTAAATACCCATGCGAAGCTGGGACGGGCTGCTAGTTAACTATAAAATAAAAGCGTGTTAATATTAAATGAGCTTCCGGCTGAGGTTTTCTCAACACGGTACGGTATGGGGTAGTTCAAAAAAGGCGTTATAAAATTTCTTCGAGGCCGGCAGCACGTTCGTAATGCCTCTGGTGTTGCAAACGTCCATAGGTGACGGTGACCACCTTCCAGGGTGGGCCACTTTTTTAACACTTTTTCACGATGTATTATCGTCTTTGTTTACATAATATTATTTTTATACTTTGAAATATATATGATTCAGTTGACGAACGGAGGTAGGCAAATACAAACGACTCGTGCTTTGAGTTATTTTACTTTTACAGTATACATAAATATGCCCCCATATTTCAAGCAACTCCTTGTAGATGCTTGTATATCGTATGATATACACCCATTTTGTGAACTAGTAACGGATTATTTGTAGAAAGTTCTAGATTGTGTAGTAGTTTTTTAATAAATGTTATATAGACACATTAAATATATAAATGGCGGCATGAAGAGTAGACGTGGCTATTTCACTAAACACTTAAATCTCACTAGATTTAAGATATTTTCACGACCTTCTTTATATAACTGCTAACGCACTTCGGTACGCTTGCGGAGATCATAGGTTCGAATCCCGTCTGGTTGTTTATGTATTATATTTTATTTCAATTTATTATGAGGCTCCCCGATGAGAGCTCGTAGACCGGAGACCCTGAGCAGCGGAAGATTGATACCAAACTACACTTAAATTCTTCATATTTGTTATATGACATAATATGACTAATCGTAAATAAAAAGATGGTTAAGAAAAATACAAATATTTATTGCTGTAGGACAGCAGATAGGCTGACGGCTCACTTAGATTTTAGTAGTTACCGTTGCCTATGGGTGTTTGCAACACCAGTGGCATCACGAACACGCTGTTGTCCCATAAGGGTACAGGAACTTGGGTCACTAATGCCGGAACTCAATACAGAGTTATTATGGCGGCATACTTAAGACCAAAGGTGGTCACCATCCAGACGGGCTTAGGGCCCTACCATGTAGCTAGGGTGAGTTATTTTGTCGCCTTTTACGACAGGCCGACCTCGGCCGCAAAAGTCAGTATTATTTCTCTGCCCCTGCATGGATAAATATTTAATTTGAGTTATACAATAAACCTTTCAATAAGAAAGAATGCACATATTAAATATTTTATAACAACTTTTTAATTGCAGACCGTCGTAAAAAAATTGTATAAGCTAAAAAAATAGTATAAGCTTTTAATCTGTTTTACAATGTTTCAACATAGCAAACTTTAAATAGATTCATTGCTTCAAAGTTATGCCTTCTTTACTCGTTTTTACGAAGTTTTTAAACAAAGCAATTTATCCATATTTTTAGCGATTTATATAAACTATCGAAGGGACATTCTTTATTACATCACCTAATATTATTAATTACAGGTATGTTTCTACTACTCAGCCTGATTTAGCTCGTGTGCATTTTTTATGTACCGCTTATTGGGATAAAACACTAGTCTTTTTAGTTTTATCAAATCACTAGCTGAACCGGCAAACGTTATTCTGCCGTAAATAAAAACGTTACCTAAGTCCTGCTCCAAGGTCCAATCTATCTCTATACCGAAATTCATCAAAATCGGTTCAGCGGTGTAGGCGTGATAACGAAACAGACAGAGTTAGTTCATATTTGTAATATTAGTATGGATGCAATGTGCGAAAATAACGGGCGAAATTAGGGGTAAACGTCGAGTACGTAGGTCGTTGGAAAAGTCGTGGCTTCGAAACATCCGCGAGTGGACCGGAGTCAAAATCGCCGCGGAACTATTCCACATCACCGGGGATAAAGCGAGGTTTTCAGGGCTGATGTCCAACCTTCAGTAATTGGAGATGAACATGAAGAAGAAGAATGTGCGTACCTTGACGACCTACGTAGCGCAACGACTTACGCCTGTCTGAGTGTCTGTAGAAATTACGGGCTCGATCCCCGAATCCGTGTGCTTGTACATTCATTTATTTAATACATAAAATGTATGTAAGTGGTATATCAATTATTTAGTACCCATAACATAATTTCTCTATTGCTACTACTACTTTGGGACTCAGAGGCGTTATGTGAATTATCACGGTATATTTAGATTTATTTAATGTGCATAGCATCGAAGCTTGTAAGGATCATTATAAAATGGTTCTTAATAAACATAATGAATAAAGAAACACAATTGAGCACCGTACTTGATACCAGATCGTCGCATAAAAAGCGTTTAATTAGTGCTAATTAGTGGGCTTACTGTCTCGGCGTAAGCTTACTAAAAAAAAAAAGCGGAGCAGTCTTTGGGGACTGCCGATAGAAGTGAAAACTAAGTAACTTGTGAATTGTATCGTCGAGCTTTTCGACGAGTTGCAGAAGTGTTATCTTCGTTGGTATGTGGGTCACATTTTAGGGCAAATGGCTACTATGCCGTCTCCGCCAGACCCAAGCTGGAGGGGTAGACTAATTTCTGGCTTGACGACGTAAAGGATGTCAATGGACCGACTACTAGGGATGCCGAAGACCGCGCGATGTGCCCGGACCTCGGGCTGATGATGAATAAAAACGTCTGGATTAGTATTATCTGTATACTCTGTATATCATCTATATTGTTTTCGAGTATTTCCATATTTAATAAATTTATTGTAAAAATACTACTAATCTTCGAACGCAGAACTTATTCAAATTCAAAATACATTAATTATATTTGTATTATAAGACAAAAGCTAAGTAATCTTAGAACTCTTTAAAATATTTTATGTTTAAAACAATGAACTTCTAACTTTCCGTACAACAGAATACAGCTGAAAATAATTGAGCAAACACATCTCTAAGAATAATTAGCTTAAAGCAAAAGCATTGTGCATACAACGCCGACGTGGCAAAACCGCTAAAATGCAGCCGTCCACTAATTTTGTCTCTCCTTTTTTACCCTCGGGAAGTAAAAAAGGTTTGCTTTTAGGAAAAGGACACTTTACAATATCCGATATGAAAAAAGATAATAAAACCTGTCTCTCACTAATTTATTACTTTGGTACATGGTATGTAAGGGTTGTTACGAATTTACACAACATATGTACAGCATGTCGCATTAAAAAATTGCCAAGCTAATATTTCATATACTAACATATAGGTATACTAGGTATAGATAAATTTGACACTTCCATATTTATGAGAATGAATGAACTTCATATTTATGAGATGAAAGAGGAATGACTCGAAAACTCATTAAAATATTAAGCTACATTAGAAAAAGTTGACAATATATAATTATTACAGAGAACATCGTAAATCTGCTAAACTAAGCTTATTTATTCCGGAAACCAATGGAAGCTCAGTCTTGAAAAGAGACGATTAACACTATTCGACAGGAAATCTTGAGCCGAGATTAAGTAATTATTTTTACCTGCCGACAATGGTGAGTATGGATCTATTATCTTTCAAAGGGAAAATGGGAGTTACGAATCGAGATTTCAGCTTTAACAACAGCGTAGTTTATTAACTGACATTACATAAGTCAGCTGCCCCATGTTACAGGCGCAACTTAAAATGTGCTCCATTCTACAAAACAATGGCGCACAGTTAAATAAGCAAGCGGGCCTAAGGAACCAACCTAGATATATAACTGTGCCAACAAAATAAAAAATATATTGTAAGGTGTACCTTCGAATATTTATATAAGAATATGAGGTAAATAATAGAATATTATAAAATAGATAAAAGATAGACCATAAACCTCTTCATATATTATTTAATAAATTTTAGTACATGAAATATCTTAATGTACATATTACAATAATTTTTATTTATTGCTGTAGAACAACAGACAACCTGTCGGATTGCTTCGTAGCAAGCAGTTAACGTTAGTTATGAATGTTTGCGACGCTAGGAGTACCACGCTGTTGTCCGCATAGGTATTGGAACGTGGGTCACTAATTCCGAAACACAGCACAAGATTATTATAGCAGCATACTTATAGACCAAGAGTGGATGCCATCCAGATGGGCTTGGGGCACTACCATGTAGAAAAATGTTACTAAATTGCAGGCAGAAACCAGTTCCTAAACAAAGTGCTTATATAAAGTACTAGAAAACAAACTACGACTCTACAACTCTACTAAAGTGTTGTAGAGTTGAAATTGAATATTTGAACGGCACACAAATTCACAACATCGTTTATATCCAATTAAACCTATTCTTGCGCTATTTGAAGAATATCCCAAATCAGCCACACCAAAATAAATACAGGAAAAATAATTTTCTATTTTAGTTTGTGTTTTAATAATCGTACCATACCAACATATTCTCTCCTGCCACTCTCCTCTCCGCCGTTCGGTTTGGTTCTGATCTAAACATTCACATCTTTTTGAACCATATAATCTTTTACACAATCCATCCATCTATTATTTGGTCTACGTCTCCTCCGAATCCATCCACTCTCATTCCTAGCCTCCTCCTTGTTCCATAACGCTCCTCTCTTCGCATTATGTGACCATACCAGGCCAACCTATTACTTTCAGCTTCCCAATCACTGGCGCTACTTTCAAATTTCTAATATACTCACGCCTAATATACTCATTTCTAATTTTATCCATTTTTGTAACTCCACTCATCCATCTCAACATTCGCGTCTCTGGCTGCATGCAATAACCTTTCATCTTTCCCCTTTGTGGTCCAACACTTTGATCCAATATTAAATACTCTGATTAAATATTCTACTACTTCTACTTCAAATAAATTATCACTCAAACCCTATTCAAATATTTTATAGTCGATGAAAACCCTTAGAATTCTTTGGAACACTCATTTAAGAGTACGCTTCAAATAAAGAAAATCATTTAGCACACATAAAACTAAACAATAAAATAACTTTAAAGGTCCGTTCGAGTGAGCGTTCAAAGACAAACCAATTAGTTGTGTCGTACCGTGTGACCGGACTTTATGGAGTTCTTTAATTACAAGAGAACTATTTCTCTGCCACGATTGCCAGTGCAATTTCATTGACAATAGTTTAGATTCTAACGTTAATATTGTCTTGGATGAAACTATAAAATTGATAAATAAGAGACGAAGAATGATCGTGAAAGAATGACAGGAATGTGATATATGCAGTAAATGACAAAAAGTAAGAAACTATTAACTATTCATTTTTTTATAACCGGGCCAAACCAAATTTTCAGGATCACGACAAACTGGGGAAAGCCGACATGGTTATGTCGGTGTTACCCTTGTAGCCCTACAGCGGTCAGCTTTGTGATTTTGTGGCATCCCGACTGAAATCCCGGTCGCCACCCAAAGCCTTACATGGAGACTCATTGCTCTGCGTAACTATTTACTATAATACCTAGGATTGTCTACGCATTCTTAAAGTGCACCAAAATGGTGTCAACAATTCAAGTTCCTTCGAGGCTATCACCACGTCCATAATGCTTTGATGTATCAAACATTCCTATCGTCACAATTACTTTATTTCCAATCCTGAAAAACTTAACATTCTGTTCCCTAAACTAATTTATTCAGATCTGTCAACGAATATAAAAAATCCAAACAGTTATATACTTATTGAATGATATAACTTCTACTATAATCGATACACGTTCTCAAAAATCGTACAACGCAGTTTTAATGCATTTAGTAATATACAGAGAGAAATTTGTTTGTAAGTAAAGTTAGGGTCATTGTTCATTCATAAACAAAAAATAGCTAGGACATAACCAACCGCGGTAATTCTATTTACCCATACGGTCGGTAAAACAATTGCTCGCAATCGTATCGTGGTCTGTAATGGCGGTTTTATCGACTTGTTTAATTGCAACGAACCGACAAACAACGCTCGTTTTACACTATATATTACACGCAACATTGTATAACAACGGTAGTTTTAGTTTACTTGTAGGCTAGGATTTTATCATGGCACCTTTGTAAATCTATTAACGAAATTCTTCTGAGCCTTTTCCAGAAGTCTAATGCATCTTTATAATTTTTTTTTTTTAATAGCCTTTATTGCTGATACTGAACATTAATTTTACACACACACAGTAGCAAATGTTTTAAGTTAGATCTATCTAATACATCGGGTTTCCCGGTTCAGTGATCAGCGTGTCCAGTGACACATAGGCCTCTTCCAGCTGCTTCCATTCGTCTCTATTGGTAGCTTTTCTAGACCAGATTGTCCCTCCAATCATCTTGATATCATCTTTCCATCTTTTAGCTTGTCTGCCTCTTTTTCTTTTGCCATCACGTGGTTGCCATTCTGTTATAATTTTAGTCCATTTCATTCTGCTTTCCCTTGTCATGTGTCCTGTCCATCGCCATTTTAACAGTCTTATTTTCTTAAGTACGTCTTCCACCTTTGTTGTAGATCTAATGTCTGCTGCTCTTTTGCGGTCTTTTAGCGTCACGCCCAACATACTCCTTTCAATTCCTCTTTGACACGATCTTAGTTTGAAGAGATGTTTTTGAGTCAGTGCCCATGTTTGGCACCCATATGTAAGACATGGCAAGATGCAAGAATTAAACACTTTTTTCTTGGCTGTGATAGGAAAGTGTTTGCTTTTAAATACCTCTTTTAGGGACCAGTATCTTTTCCAAGCACAGGCCACTCTGCTTTCTATTTCTATGTCTGTCCGGTCATCTTTATAATTACTGTAATTTAATTAGTTAAACAAAGAATTAAAGAACGTTTTTTTTTTGTCGCGAAAATGTATTTTTTTAGTAGAACAACTATATGCTGATACCATATTAGTGATATAAAGATATTTCACCAGTTTTATCGTACTGACTTGGAATAAGTGCGGCGGATAGGTTCACTTGGTTATCGGGGGAATATTTAATATACTAAACGGAGAAGGTTTCATTTACATAAACTGAATTTTATCTACAGAAAACTAAAAGATCAAACTAAAAAAACAAATTTGTTATTTATTTGTACACTATTTATCGAGCACTATTCGATAGTTACATGAACTATTTAAAATATGTTCCCTTTTTATAGTTTTAAACGCAGAGGCACTACAATTAATTATTATACAAGTTGTATGTAAAGTACGTGGTAGCCACGTGGCGATTAATACGCATTGACGGTGTAGGAAATCATATTGATGAAATCTACATACGGAAATGACCGCTTAATCGCTCATCCCCCGTAGGGAAAGTTCAAGTCCAGCAGAGGAAAATTATAGACTATAGCTATTGTTTGAAAGCTAAGATTTCTGATAGCCATCTTATCCCATTATAAGTGTATAAGGGAATTGTTGTGTCATAACATAGACTTTGTGGATATAATTACTTTAGTTTGTTATTAATTTAACGTTAAAGAAAATATCCGTGCAGGGGCGGAGAAAGAATACTAACCTCTGTGGCCGAGGTCGGCCTGTCGTAAAAGGCGACAAAACAACCCACCCTAGCTACGTGGTAGGGCCTCAAGCCCGTCTGGATGGCGACCACCTTTGGTCTTAAGTATGCCGCCATAATAACCTTGTGTTGTGTTCCGGCATTAGTGACCTAAGTTCCTGTGCCCCGTATCAGACAACAGCGTGTTCGCTATGCCACTGGCGTTGCAAACACCCATAGGCGATGGTAACTGCTAAATTCTAAGCGGGCCGTCAGCCTGTCTCCTGTCCTACAGCAATAAAAAAATTCTTTCAACTGTCAATTAATAAAGAATATCTTCTATTTCCTCGGAGCTAACTTTGCGGGAGACAGCTTCTAATTAGTGTAAATAAAACGTTTATATATGATTACAAATACCTATGTTTACCACTATAAACCAGCTTATAACTTTAAAATGTCAGGTTTTAGTTTTTAGAAAAAGAAGGCATATTCAAGGTACGGAATCGGCTAAGCTGAACCAATGCATGTGACAGATTTTATGTACCCGTAATAATGGTAAGTATGTAAGTTGTTTTATGATGTTTTTTTATTATTATAAGGGCGTGTAAATTATAAATATATTGCGCCAATTGACACAGCGCCAACTAGTTCCAATTTAAGGTCGTCGCTTTAATATACGTATTTGGATTCTCATATCCACATTTAGTTTTTTGCCTCGTTGGAGTCACTCAATCAGTGTTATTTAAGTTTCTGATTAGATCTATAGTGGATAAATGGTCAACATTAGAACTGTTAGTCCACTTAGATTAACACCAAGACATTTTTTCATGACAGGTTTCAGACAGTCCAGTTTTCTCGCCTAATGCACGTATTATATGATTTTACAAACAAACAATTCAAAAACGATTTAAAGTTCTTGTAAACAAACAATTTATTTTGAAGTGATTTAAATTAAAGATATGACATATAACTATATCAGTATCACGTTGAAAAAATACCGTTACAAAGTGACACCATGAACTGTTAATTAATATTAATATACCATAATAGCATGGTATTGTATCAAACAATAAAATAAAAAAATGATTACACAATATAGGTTGTGGAAAAATATTAAAATTTAAAAAGATATCGCATCCGTACCGCAGAGCACTCCAACACGAATAGTATCAAGGATTCAATTAAAAAGTATGATTTCTGAAACAACCAAATGAAAAGGAGGGGGGGGGGGGAAACTTACCCTCTAACCCCCAACCCCATTTCTCCCCTATATCGCGGGGTTGAATTTCACGCTCCTCACTTGACCCCGTTGTAAGGGCGCTTTTGTTTCGATATGAAAAATTACTGAAAGCTACTGAAAAATGTAAAACGTGTACTGAAATGAAATGTATTACTATTTAAGATTCTTGGGTTTTGTGTTGGAGTGATTTTATGGAGTGTCTGTTTATTTGACTATAATCTTTATTCACACTTTATTTTAGCTCTAAGGCAAATTATTTAATAATAATTATTTTGTATACATAAATCATGGCTAGAAGTGGATATATCTATCAAAGCAAAAAGTAAAATTAAAAATTATCATATCAGAGAAATCTCTTGAAATTTCTAGTAAAATGATGATAATTTAATTCTAGTAATTAAATAAAAAATAAATCATACATAAGAAGTTTTTTATTCAATGAATTACATAACTATAAATCAATAAAATATTTCTTAATTTTTTTTTGATTGCGTAGGACAGCAGACAGGCTGAGAATTTAGCGCTTAGAATTTAGGAGTTACCGTCGCCTATAGGTGTTTGCAACGCCAGTGGCATCGCGAACACGCTGCTGTCCCATAAGCGTACAGGAACTTGGGTCACTAATGCCGGAACACAACACAAGGTTATTATGGCGGCATACTTAAGACCAAAGGTGGTCGCCATCCAGACGGGCTTGAGGCCCTACCACGTAGCTAGGGTGGGTTGTTTTGTCGCCTTTTACGACAGGCCGACCCCGGCCACAGAGGTTAGTATTCTTTCTCCGCCCCTGCACGGATAGGTTACGAATAAGTTTATTGAAAAAATATTAAACACCTACTTATTAAATAATTACGCCATAAAATATAATTCTTTCATTATTTCTCTATCGTTTCCATAAACCAGGTTTGTAGTTAAACTGTAGCAATAGCTAAATATTAACTACAACCTCCAACGCTACACTATTGTGTAGGGTCGTAGCAAACGCAGCATAAGCCTCGGGTTTGTTGTAGCGACGTAGTAAGGCTACTACGAATATGTGCCTTACTAAAATAAATAACAATTCCGGTTTTTTTATATTAAAAGCAAGTATTTACACTTCTGTTTGTCACTTTCTAACAAGTAAAAGTCAAAAAGACCGGTAATGACCATCCTCAGTCTTCAGTTTGCCGCCATAATAACCTTGTGTTCCGGCATTAGTGACCCAGGTTCCTGTAACCCTATGAGATAGGCAACAGTAATTGTTTACTGTTAAGTGGGCCGTCAGCCTGTCTGCTGTTCTTGATTAATAAAAAATGAGTTTTTTATAATTAAAATTTCCATTATTTTTTTGTGTTCACTATACAGTATAGATATGAAATTTATTGGGTTCTTAAATTTAAGTTTAGTGGTTAGGCGCTTTATCCTATCTTTTTTTCCATGCCTACCCGCAAGTTAGTTTAGATGCTGCGGAGCTTGACGGTCATTTCGTATAAAACTACTTGACCACCGCCGCGCCGCCCTCTCTGCTCGGTTAGCGCTCACATCGACGGCACGTATCTTGGCACGAGTCTTGGTTGAACCCGCACGAATTTTTATTTGTGCATTATTATCGTGAACCGCCAATTATAAAGGCCTGGGCTACAAACCGCAGAACCAGCCCTGGAAGGTAGCAGATCGGAGAACCTCAGGTGTGTCGCCGCTCTTTCTGACTTGCTGGGCTTCTGATTTCCGTTTCCTTTCCTTTCTACGTTAATTATCGAACCCGCACTGCACTACCTTTGTTTCCTACACCGCGGCTACCATCTTTCGAGACCTAAGCCGAACCATTCTTTATACGGTCCTTCAGCCCCACCAGTTAGAGAAATATTTACTGGTTTATAATGTCTTTATAGAATTATAGTATTCGACGCAGAAATGAAATATTTTATTAAAAATATGAATATTTTAATTGAAACAATAGTACAAGATCCAAATATATTGTTAAGGTAATATTAATGTTAAAAAATAAAGAAATCGTTTTTATTAATGGAATGCTTGATATATTATACTAAAGTCTAGGCAGCTAAAGCATGTAAAGGTTAAGTAAGTATTGAATCGAGAACGAACCAAACGGGTGAATTTGATCAAACATAACAATTAATCCTGGGCACTGCTGTAACCAAATTTATGTGGTGAATATTTGATGTGGGAGGTTGTATTTGGCAGGCAGAGGGTATTGGGTTTAATAGATATATGGGAAATCGACTACCTTAATTTTTAAGGGCAAGCTAAGGGCCCCAACCTCCGTGTTGAATACAGGCATATAATATTTAAACACTTTAACAAAATAGTCATTACAAAAATATTCATTAGGTGTTACCCGATTCTTTCTGTCTGGAAGGAATTGAGTAATAACATTTCATTCAAGTTCCAGGAATGACTTTGTGTTAGGAAGAGAAATAAAAAAAAGGTTAGGAACTTCTCCTAGAGGGGTTTACCATAACACCCGCCACGCTTGTTCACGGCGAATACCGGTGAGCTTAGGATGTAGATTTCTTTACGTATTTTCCTTTACTACCGGTACTTGGTAATGATGTTATAGTATGAACATTAGTCTTGAAAAACTGTCTACACAGACGTTATCACTTAGCTATTACGTAGCTGGACAATAAATTTGACAATAGGAAACTTATGAAAAACAGACCCACAGTTCAACCGTTAAAATATTAGACTAAACGAGAAGCTCCGAAGCAATGCTCGTGAAAGACAGATTGCAGAAAATACGATATACATATTACAATACATATTATAATCTATATACTACGAAAACGTTCTGATTCACCCAAACAAAAAGCATAACTCGATAAATTTGAATAATGATGTACAAAACTTCTTATACGAAATTTGTTATTGTTTTATGAGAATGCTTCGCGTCGAAGAAGGGATATGTTCAAAGTTTTATGTCGATTAAATTGTATTATGTTCAAACCAGTTCGTTTATTTTGTTAAGATTTTATATATTTTTTTGACATTAAAAGGCGTTTAGAATTATTTCCTTAGCAATCAAATAAGCTCAAACTAGAGTCAATATATATTTTTATGCGTGCAGGGGCGGAGAAAAAATACTGACCATTGCTACCGGGGTCGGCCTGTCGTAAAAGACGACAAAACAATCCACCTTAGCTATGTGGTAGGGTCCCAAGTCCGTCTGAACGGCGAACACCTTTGGTCTTAAGTATGTCGCCATAATAACCTTGTGTTGTGTTCCAGCATTAGTGACCCAAGTTCCTGTACCCTTATGGGACAGCAGCATGCCCTCGATACAACTGGCGTTGCAAACACCCATAGGTGACGGAAACTACTAAATTCTAAGTGGGCCGTCAGCTTGTTTGCTGCCTTACAGCAATAAAAAATATATAGTCGCCGATGTTAGTATGTAGTGATGATGTATAGTTTGACTTATTCGATGATTTGCTAGCACATTACTATATAAATTTACTTTTAATATATCTTTGTGTGTTTTACAACATGTACAACGTTGTTCAACATGTACAACAAGTTCAACATGTACAACAAGTTATTCAATGAGTCTAAAAAGTTCCATCTTCATACTCACTTGTTTTTTGCCTGACTTTTTAAATATTATTTATCTACGAGATACATTTTTTTAACAGAACATTTTTTCACGTTTCGAAGCTCTTATTTACGATGTCATATGATATAACAATCACCTTTCGAATATAATTTTAGAAATATCTTTTATAAAAATTTCCGCCAGTAATTTTAGCTGGATTGTTAACAATATCACCGGAAAATTCTTATTTCAAAATTTAGGGGGGGGGGGGGGGTTAGAACATGCACCTCAATATTAATAAATATTTTTCTAACAAATGTATGTAGAAAACAATCATAAATCAAATTAAATACAAACTATAGATACAAAAATTTATAAGTCAAATATTAAATCTTAAGTTATAAAGTTATAAGTGAACTGTGAGCAAGTTGTCTAAAGTCCTAAGTCAACACTTGAAAAGTTTTTCGAAACCAAGTGTTCTCTCCCAGATGGAGTTTTCTGAAATATTACTTATTCAAGTGAGCAATTTTCATTGAAAAATTGTTGTCGCTTTACTAACTGGAAATATTACATCATTGAAACCAACAAAAAGTTATATAAATTCAGCGAATAATGTTTTTAGCGCTTTGTTTACTCTAATATCGTTTTAGTCTTTGTTCCCAAACATTATTACGAAACTGAAGAAACTAATTGTTTATTTATAAATAATACGATTTCTTGAAGTTTATGAAAGATTAGCTCTGTGAAATTAATGTAATTAATAATAATAATAATATTTTGTGACAATTCACACAGCGCCATCTAGTCCCAAACTAAGTAGCATAGCACTTGTGTTATGGGTACTAGACAACTGATATACTACTTATATACTTTTTTTGTAAATAAATACATATTAATAAATAAATACATATTGTATGTAAAATAAATACATAATGTAAATAAATACATATTAATAACATTATACATAAACACCCAGACACGAGACGGGAATCGAACCCGTGACCTCCGCAAGCGTACCGAAGTGCGTTATCCGTTACGCCACCGAGATCGTCAAATTAAATTAAGTTATCGTGACATTGGTATTAAACTAAATATTATATGTTTTATAATTTATACAGGTAGGTATATTACTTCGGAAGAAATGACTCAACTGCCACATTTATTTCGAAAATTTACTGCTAATCAAATGGGATGAGTTACGGTAGTACCGATATAGGTACCAGCTGACCCGGCAAACGTTGTTCTGCAATATAAATATAGAAAATAACATTTTGTGCTAGACTGAATTCTGAATATGCACTATTCTCAAATCCGCTTTAACACACACAAAAAAACTTAAGTGGTCCAGACGTTTAGGAGGCATTTAGTCAAATACACACGCACAGTAGAATATACAAACATTATTTCTACACAACATTATAGGCTGATAATTTTATAGTCAGGCTCCATAGCCGCTACATATAATATCATCCTAGTTTTCTAGCTTCAGATTAGGATCAGTCGTATCAGAATATTTGTATTAATTGATATCTAGAGTTTTATAGCTGTCGCCTGAACTTTTTCAGCTGTTCAAGAATATATCCAAAAGCAGATAACGTAGACTTAAGTACCAAAAGTTGTAAGGCTTCTTACATTAGTTAGACTAACTAGATATATAACTACTAACTATAGCGTGTACTAACTGTAGCGTAAATTACCCTTTCACGCAATCTGTTAAAATAACTATCTATCACTCGAAACGTTTTCCGAATTGCTTCGATCCAAACACAAATGTTTGTCTATTTTTCTATCTAAAAGCATGGGATGCTTTTTCACGCATATACATAAATTTTTAACACAATTTTTTAGTAGCTGAACACCTTTTCATTTTACGTGCCTTTAATTTGTAAAATTATTATTAAATCCAATGCATTTTCTTTATATTTATTAAATAATCACTATTATTAAAATAGATAGAAATATAATATAGATAGAAAAAGTAGTGTAAACACTACAATGTTTTGTTTGTCAACAGCAAGAATCATAGCTGCAAAAGGGAACTTTTAAAATATTGCAATTAAAATAATTAAGTATTTAAACTTTTTAACTAGAATAAACTTCAATACGTGATTTCTTGTTTAAAATGTATTCGTTGATATATCATGCAGATTGACAGACTTTAGTAAGAATTCAGGACATTAATCATAAGTCCATGTGCAAGTTACACGATCTACATAATATTTAGGTTTTTGAAATTACTTTGCGTCTTTACCAATAATTTTCGATCAAATCTTCGAAAAAGTTCATTAAATTATATTGGCTGCAAACGGTAAAAATCTTTATCGCTTTGTTACAAATACTTAATCGATCAGATATATCCAACGCAGTCCAGATCATACAAATACTTAAGTCGAAGCAAGAAACAACCGTCTACATCATAGCCCCTTCACCATCCGAGGCATGTAATTTATATTAATTCAACCATAAATAAAATACTACTTTATGCTAGCAACGTAAACTCGTCTTAGCTGCCCATTATATTAAAACTTTAATTACTACAATGTAAATTGATACGTAATTCACAAAATATGTATTAATATGTTGTTGGTAAGATAATATTCTACCTGTGAAAATCTCTCCTGAGCATCCAAGATTTCGATGAAAAGTGACAACTTGTGGTCCATAATAGGAAAACCATTTCTCGGTTGTTGCAGAAGGTGCCTAACTGCCTCGCGAACGGCCGCAGGCGTGCTGGGAGTACATGGCGTGCCCAGCGACGGCTGGTGCCCAATAAGACCAGACAACCCATGAAATGTTGCAGATGTCTTCGGCGGGTTATGTACCCCACCGGGCAGGGACAGTCTCCTAGACGTGGAAGGCGGCACTGCACCATAACCGTTCGTCATAATCGCCGGTCTTTGTAATTGGTAATCACTCCTCGACGACGGAAGATGGAAGGCCGCCCGAGGGAGCGTCGACATGGAGTTGACGCTCGCTGGTCTCGGGCGCCGTGGCACCGGCTGCAACAGTGGTACCGAAGGCCACTCATCCTCGATGGAGCCTATCGAGTGCGGACGGCGCACTAAATTCACCACGGGTCTGGACGACACTACACTATTAGGCCTCCGCGGTCTCGGCTCGGACGTGATTGGGTTGGGGGGTACGTAGGGGCTGAAGCCGCCAAAATCGTCTTTGAGATGCAAGTGGTTCGGCGGTTTGGGTTCGGGCGCAGGGGGCGGAGGATCGTCCCAAGCCACCCGAGGCCACGCCAGAGCCAACGAGTCCGGCTTGCGGGGCGGCGGAGGCCGAGGCCTGGCCTCCGTCATCTTTGAGGCGGCGTTACATGCCGGTGCGGGCGTCGCGCGCGGCTGCCGCCCGACGACTGACGCGACGCTGCATCCCAATCCCGCTTCCCGTTTTCCCGCTTTTCCGCCTTCACCGTTTGCATCGACGCACTTCATGTTGTGGTCCACAATCATCAGACCCTTTTGCTCTGCACCCGCTCTACGTACCGGTAAACACGCAACCTCACTTAAGGAACTATAATGGAATACTAATATTTTCTAAAGGGACAATTTATTATACATAAATGAAAAAAGGAGAGTTAGATATTCATGCAATAGTCATTGTACTTATACTTATTTATAATATTATCACATTTTATATCCTTACTAGGGTATTATTTAATTCAAACGCAATTCAGTTTATTCAGCATGTTTAAATAATATGGCAGTATTTCTGCCTATGCCTTACGGATTAAGGTCGTAACGATTCCGCTAACTTTCGCAAAACTTTGGATCCAGCCATTGTTATAAGGTCATAAAATTTTATGTGTTTTGTTTGCCTCTTATTTATATTTTTGAAAAGTTATTTATCGCTTTAGTACAAACGACTAAGGTTAAATGGTTATGGGAAAACTTTACAATTGAATATTTAATTTAAATGTCCTTTAGCTTGAACATTGTTTTAACTAATCATTACTGACTGATAAATCAAGTTAGCAAGATTTACATAGTTGCTTCTAGAAAGTGTGTTTATTAAAATAAAGTATATGATCTCTTAAATAGACGCAAAAGATAGACTTAGTTATTAAGTTATAATTCGTGACAAACACATAAAATCAACCCCAACCGAATTACACAAGTATATTAAACATAAACTTAAAATAAATTGGGATTGTAAATGGAAGACAGGAAATACAACGAAGTTATTTAGTATTAGAGAATCAATATTTGATAAACCACCATCAGCTTTCTCTTGTAGGAAAGATCAAGTTGTCATCACTAGATTGCGTATAGGACATACAAATATGACACATATACATCTAATAACTAAAAACAATATAAATAAATGCAAGTGTGGGGTAGATCTAACCGTTTCTCATCTATTAGTGGATTGTACAGAGTTTGGAAATGAAAAACGACTTTGTAATGTACCTAATAATCTAAAAGACTGTTTGAATCAAGATGGATATAATAAAACTCTAAAGTTTCTGAAAATGATAAATATGTATGATCAAGTATAAATTCATAAGGACCAATGTATTGTTATTAATTTTACACTGTGTATGTAAACGTGGTCGCTAATGACCTGAGTTGTTAAAAAGCGACTTTAAATAAATAAATAAAAAAAAAACAAACGTTATCGTTCTCATTGTTAATGTTTAGTCTATTTTTCAGCAAATAATAACTTTTTTATGCTCCTCAACTGAACAATTAGGTATTCAGTTCTTGAACACGACACTAAAAATTATTTAAACGTTAACAATAATTAAAATAATCACGCACATAAAATATGTAATACACAGTTTTAGTATTGAAGGATTATAAGGTAATTATTGTCTAATTAATTTAAATGAACTGCTACCAAACCCGGAACTTATAGTTCATTAAAAAAATAATGATATGAGTTATAAGGTCCTCATACCATTCTTACTTACTTGGTATGACTTATGGAGTGATTACCTATATATTTGTTCTTAGATATTAGAACTGCATAGTAAGGTGTTACCGTCGACTATGGATGTTTGAAACGCTAAGGGCACCACGAACACGCTGCTGTCCACATAGAGGTTGTGCAACCTAGGTCACTAATGCCGGAACACAACACAAGATTATTATTACGATATATTAAGTGGTTGCCATCCAGGCGAGTTTGGGGCCCTATCAATTAGCTAGGGGTGTTTTGTCGCCTATTACGCCGCAGGGGTCAACATTCTTCTGAGAAAAGAATCGAAGAACTTAATTAAACAAGTATAACTTTAATATTTGAGAAACCGCGTAAATACCAGGAAACTACTCAAGGGGGATTCTTTAAGCAAGCCGTTTCGCACGACCTATATCGAATGGTCGTAAATCAGTAGATTTACTACCGCTCGCGCCGCAATGTGTTCGCTGCCTGATTATGCTCACTATAAGAGCGAGTACCCTGCTTGCAGAATAAGGGATCTGGTACCTTAGCGCTAGAAGGCTTGCATAGATATTTTACTCACACTTGAAATATTTGAGGCAAAACTATTTTTATCTTATTGTTACGATATCAACTTTTTGGCTTAGTATGTAAACACTGAATTTCTGTAACCTAAAACTCACACGCTACCGACTGACGACTTACCAAAAAGGAAGAAATCACGCTAAAGTTTTACCCACTGTTTACCGAGACAAACAAACGGGGTAAATTACTTAAATAATGGGTGAAATTGAGCTTAAATTAATGAAGAAGATTTTAAGGATTAAAATATTTTTAAATAGAAATATTTTTTTTCACATATATTCATTAATATTTAGCCATATTTGACCATCAATGATCTATACGTGAAGCGAAAACTTTGTGCCCATTTTTATGAAAATTGCGCGGACGGAGAAGAATTAAATTTGGCATAATCAAAGTTTATGTAGTGGAAAAGACTTCTCATAGCTTCTTCTCCTCTTGCACTTGACGAAAGCTATTTTAATTTGCCTAAATTCCATTGGAAATATATTAAATTTTAATTAAAATAACTCAAATGATACACAACATACGCACACCCATACATACCTTATTGAGGCTTTTGTTTTTTTAAGAGTTTATGGCTTGCTAGAGACCATTAAGGTTAATATTATGATATGATATTTAAATCCATAAAATACATTAGTATATACTTAAATAAATAATATATAAATAATAATAATAGGTCTTTACCTATGAAATTGCCGTTCTGCAGTACTGGCCATTTCAAATCAAAATAATTTTTGTTTGGCTAAGAATTCTAATTTCAAATTAATTTTATTTTAAAAACATGAAATTCTTTTTCCAAAAGTAGTCATTTGTTTATTGATTAGTGTTACATTTTCATCGCATTTCAATCTTTTTCGTCATCATGGATATGTTAAAAATTCGAGTAATTATGGAATATGAGTACCGTCGTGGCAGCAACGCGGCACAAGCGGCACGCAACATCAACGACGTTTACGGAGCTAACACTACAAACCAACGCACCACCTGTTATTGGTTTGCTCGCTTCCGTTCTGGGAATTTCGACCTGAAAAATGAACCTCGCGGTCGCCCGTAGACTTTGGTCGACAATGACGAATTAAAGGCGTTTGTGGAAGCTGATGATACACAATCTACGGCTGAATTAGCAGCAGCTTTCGACGTTAGCGTCAAAACAATATTGGTCCATTTGCGTCAAATTGGCAAGGTAAAAAAGCTTGACAAATGGATGCCCCACGAACTCAATGATCGCCAGCGTGAAGTACGCGTCGAGACGTGCCTTGCACTGCTCAACAGACACACAAAGAAGGAATTTTGAACCGCATTGTTACTTGCGATGAAAAATGGATTCTGTTTGATAACCGCAAGCGCACAGCAAGTTGGTTGGATCCTGGTTCAGCACCTAAACAATGCCCTAAACGAAAACTTACCCCTAGAAAAGTGATGGTCACTGTTTGGTGGTTTAGCGCCAGTGTGATTCATCACAGCTTCTTACCAAACGTGGTGAGCATTACTGCAGATGTGTACTGTAAAGAACTGAACACAATGATGGAGAAGCTGGCACATCTCCAACCAGCATTGGTCAATCGCTCGTCTCCGCTGCTCCTGCACGACAACGCACGACCTGATACTGCACAGCAGACGGTCTCCAAGTTGCAAGACCTGGGGTTGGAAGTTCTCCGTCATCCGCCCTACTCACCAGACCTTGCGCTTACAGACTACTACTTTTTCCAGAATTTGGATAACTTCTTGGTGGGGAAAAAATCAATACCCGAAAGGCAGTACAAAATGCCTTTGAAGAATTTGTTGCCTCCCGTCCAGCTGATTTCTTTAAGAAGGGCATCTATAAACTGCCACTGCGTTGGCAAAGATGCATTGATTGCATGGGCGATTACTTCGAAAAAAATTCGTTTAAATTTTTTCATACACAACGGCAATTAATAATATATTAACATAATTAATAAATTAACATTAATTGTAAATAGGCTTAATAGTGATTTGGTTGGAAAGGCGCCACGGCGCCCTGACCTTCCGCCTGACGCAGGTCCTCTCGGGGCACGGTTGCTTCGGGAGGTACCTGTGTCGCATAGGGCGGGAGATGACGTCAGGGTGCCAACACTGTGGCGCGGGCGACGAGGAGGACACGGTGAACCACACTGTCACCGTGTGCCCTGCGTGGCGCGAGGAGCGCCGCGCCCTCGTCGCCCAAATCGGCGTGGACCTGTCGCTCCCGGCCCTGGTTCTGTCCATGGTCGGGGGCGATCCTGGATGGATGGCCGTCGCCTCCTTCTGCGAGGCAGTCATGTCCGCAAAGGAGGCGGCGGAGCGGGAGCGGGAGTTGACCACCACACTCCCCTCCCGCCAACGCAGGCCACGCCGGCGGCGCCGGAGGGCCAGTAACGACCTCCGGCCGCCGTAAAAAGCGGTCGCGGGCGGCCCCTCGGGGGAGGACCCGCCGCCCGCACTATTGCCGCGAGGGTGAGGGCTGCGTGCTGTTCCGCGGCCCCCCTCAACTCCTAGAGTTGTTAGGAGAGCGCCGGGGGGACGAAACCCTGACCCCCTGGCGCCAACACTTTAGAAGGGGCCCGCCTCAAGACAAAGGGCGGGCCGGCGCCGGCCCGGGCCACGAGATCGGCAGGCCATATATCCGTGGGCCCGGGCGTAGGCGATAGGAGAACAGCGGGGTTTTTTAGTGGGTAGTCGGATGGCCAATCATCTTTCCCGGAGTCCCACATATCCCTCGGTCCCCCCGGGCCGGGGGAACCCGTCAAGAGAGGTTTTTCCCCGAGACCAAAAAAAAAAAAAAAAAAGGCTTAATAGTGATTATATTCTCTATGGGCTTATTGAATGACAAAATTAAAAAAAAAAAACAAGGAATATCTAACTTTGGGATTGGTTTTTTTTATTTATTTCTATAGTTATTTTATAATTTTAAAAATACATCTTGATCAAGCATAAAGAAATTTATAAATAATCTGAATTAATTTACTCTTGCCTATTTGTGGGAATATTGTTTACGAAATGCGAATATATGGTTACAAAACGGATTCGCAGTGCAAAACGTTTTGAAGTATTACAATGATGCTGGTCAAATTTATGTAGAAAAATGGCAAGTTGACTGAGTAGCTAAGATGAAACCTTGGATTATAGATGTATAGTATAATAGCCTTTGACAAAAGAACCCTAATAAAGTTTCATTCATTTAATTTAAAAATGAAATGAATTATGGTTAAATTTCGACCCATGGGCGACTACTAGTATTTATAAATAGTCTTTGTTTTCACTCGTTGTCTTAAAAAAACATAAAGATATACAGTATCCCTTAACTGCCGAGAAACTCTGAAATAAATATTAATTATAAAAATATAGACAATGTATTTAAAATTATAAGTATAAGACGGGTGAACGCAATCTCAGTCTAATTATTAAAAACAAAACAACGTAAACCCTTTAAACTCCAGAACAACTCGTGCACCGTTTAAGATAAACTCAGAAGCCAAGAAGCAGCCAAGCATCAAGATATTAATAACAGTAAATACAATATGCATTATCGAGTGGATGCAACGAACTCGCTGTTTAATGTACCACTACAGTTATTTCCGTACTTCCCAATTGTTTGTATAATGGTTCGACTATTTTTGAATATATTAAGTGCTATCGAGTCGATATTTTATGGCTTAGTTGCTATGCGTTTGTATGCATGAAATATGATTTGATACAAAATTTAGTACTTGGTGGCTCCATTGTTTTTCTTAGGTGTCAAAGTTTAAATTCTTCGGAATGTTTAACTGAACACTTTACGGTATATTACGTAACTATCTGTTCAATGGATTGATTTTAGTTGGAAAAGTCCATACCAGACGGTGAGCAAATCTACATACCTACTAATAAAAAAAAAAAATAGCTTAGGTAATAATTCTCACGTATTATGAATATTGAGGGTGTAAAAAAACATTGTGAAGAAATCGGCACAGCGATTTTACGACCACCACTTAGTCACCTTTAACTTGCATTCAACAAGGGTTGGGAATATACTATCCTCCATTATGACGGAGACCGAGCCCTAGCAATGGGACATTAAAGGTATTTTCTTCTACAGCATCTTCTAAATCAGATCAGAAAAGCTGAGATCGTTACTTAAGGGTTTATTAAAAAATCCCGACGTAATAAAAAAGCTGAAAAAACCGTTTTATATTTCGCTTTATTTATGTATATCCCTATTTTACCTTTTATTAAACAAAGGCAAACATCTTAAGAATATCTTTTGGGAGCGGAATCCCTTTTTAATCCCGGCATACGTAATCTGGAGTCCCCTTCGTGATCAAAGAACGGGCAGGGATTTTCACCAGCTCCTCTCTTCGACTATTGCATTATTTTTTGCTTTATTTATTATGCATTTTTTACACATTCCAACACTTTAGTGAAAGTTCTTTATAACAATAAGTTGAAGTTTTTAACCGACGAAAAAAACGGAAGAGGTTCTCAAGTCGACGCGTGTATGTATACGTGTATATATATATACGTATATATATATATGTGTATATATATATATGTATATATATATATACGTATATATATATATATATATATATATATATATATATATATATATATATATATATATATATATATATCATCATCATCATTTCAGCCGGAAGACGCCCACTGCTGGACAAAGGCCTCCCCCAAAGATCTCCACGATGATCGGTCCTGCGCTGCCCTCATCCAACCTATCCCGGCGATCTTGACCAGATCATCGGTCCATCTTGTGGGGGGCCTACCAACACTGCGTCTTCCGGTACGCGGTCGCCATTCGAGGACTTTTCTGCCCCAACGGCCATCAGTCCTTCGAGCTATGTGCCCAGCCCACTGCCACTTCAGTTTTGCAATCATCCGGGCTATGTCGGTTACTTTGGTTCTCCTGCGAATCTCCTCATTTCTGATTCGATCTCGCAGGGAAACTCCGAGCATAGCCCTCTCCATTGCTCTCTGAGCGACCATGAGCTTTCTCATAAGGCCCATAGTTAGCGACCACGTCTGCGTTCCGTATGTCATCACTGGCAACACACATTGGTTAAAAACCTTCGTCTTGAGACACTGCGGTATTTGGGACGAAAAGATTTTACGGAGCTTCCCGAACGCTGCCCATCCGAGTTGGATTCGACGAGTGACCTCTTTCGCGAAATTGGACCTGCCTAACTGGATCGTTTGACCCAAGTAGACGTATTCGTCAACAATTTCGAAAGTACAGTTCCCAACTGTTACGGGGGTAGGTGCGACATGGACATTAGACATGATCTTCGTCTTGTCCATGTTCATTTTGAGACCTACTCCTTGGGAAGCTGTATTGAGGCCATCAAGCATATGGCTTAAGTCTTCCATGGTTTCAGCCATGATTACGATATCATCTGCGAATCTAAGGTGAGTGATGTACTCACCGTTAATGTTGATGCCCAGTCCGTTCCAGTCCAGAAGCTTGAAGACATCTTCCAACGCAGCAGTGAACAGCATCGGCGATATGACATCGCCTTGTCTGACTCCCCGCTGCAGTCGGATAGGCTTCGAGTTCTGATCCTGGAGACGGACTGACATGGTGGCGTTTTCATACAAACACTTCAACGCTTTGATGTATCGATAATCAATGTGGCACCTCTGGAGAGACTGAAGCACCGCCCAGGTCTCGATCGAATCAAAGGCTTTCTCATAGTCCACGAACGCCAAGCATAGTGGCTGGTTATACTCCTCCGTCTTCTGTATAACCTGCCGCAGCGTATGTATGTGGTCTATGGTGCTAAAACCTTTTCGGAATCCGGCTTGTTCGGGAGGCTGGAAGTCGTCAAATCTGCGCGCGAGACGATTCGTGATGACCCTTGAAAACAGCTTGTAAACATGGCTCAGAAGTGATATCGGTCTAAAGTTCTTCAAAAGGGTTTTGTCGCCCTTTTTGAAGAACAGCACCACTATACTTCCGTGCCAGGCCTGCGGCGTTTTGCCATCGAGGATGACGGAATTAAATAGCTTCTGGAGGATTTTAAGCACAGGAGTACCACCAGCTCTCAGAAGCTCGGCTGTAATTCCATCATCACCCGGCGCCTTGTTGTTTTTAAGCTGTTTAAGGGCCACACTAATCTCGTACAGACTGACGTCTGGGATATCTACGGTGTAGTGTCGGGTTAATTTGGCTCTTGGGTCTTTAGCCTTGTTGTTAACAGGTGCCCGTGTGGTCGTGTATAGCTGTCCGTAGAACTTCTCGACTTCCCTCAAAAGTTCGGGTTTAGACGAAACGACCCTGCCGTCGTCGGTCTTCAGCTTCGTCAGTTGGCTCTGCCCAATAGACAAGTCTCGTGCGAATACTTTAGAGCCCTTGTTACGCTCTATAGCCGCCTTTACACAGTCTGTGTTATGGCGGCGGATATCGCGAGTTAAGGACTTGGAGATCTGTCTATTTAGCTGCCTATACTGGGAAGCATCGTCCGGGGACTGAAGGGTCATTTGACGTCTCACATCCATCAATTTGAGAGTAGAATCTGAGATTTTTCCGGTTCTTTTTGAACGGCTGGCCTTGAAGAATTTAGACCCGGCCGTTTGAACAGCTTCCACGAACCTGTTATTATACTCGTCCACGTCAACGCAGTCACCGAGGCATTCGAATATATATATATATATATATATATATATATATATATATATATATATATATATATATATATATATATATATATATATATATATACATACATAACTTTTTACAGAGTAGTTTGAGTTTAAAAATTATTTTTTAATTGGAAAGGGCATACCACGAAGTTAGTCCCATATAAATTTGGGAAAAAAAATCCAACCCTAAAGGTACGAAAACAGAGAATAATTGATTATATCTATAACCACGCATAACCTTTGACAGAATTGATATATTTAAGCATATAGTAATTAGTAGATTATAGGCACAAGAATTTATAAAACTTAAAAAAAATTAAACCAACGAAAAAACTAAAAAGCAAAAAATAATAAACCTTATTTTTATTAACCTTAATAACTAAGTTCTTAAACTAATGTAAGTATTAACTAAGTAATTTTGAGTTGGCGCCAAACAAGCAAATTAATTAATTACGTAAAGCATGCTGCGCGGCGGCGGCGCAGCGTGACACGTCCCTTCGCCGGAAATGCCGAGCGTTTACGAAGTTAATGTCAACGAGACAGCAACCTGAACGGGCACACACGTGAGGGCACTGGCGCCGACTCAAAATTGCTTAGGTATACTTACATTAGTTTAAGAACTTAGTTATTAAGGTTATTAAAAAGGTTCATTATTTTTTGTATTTCAGTTTTTTCAGCGGTTTAATTATTTTATTAAAAAGTTTTTATTTTTATAATTGTTCACAAAGCTATGACCAAAAGTAGATCCTGCGATGCTCCCACCCATGGCTCTGGGTGGCGACCAGGGTTTTAGTGGCCACGAAGATTTTAGTGGTATCTACCACTGGATATCGCATGCTAGCCAAATAAGTGGCTTTAGAAGGACTATGACCCCCACACAACCTTGCTGGCTTTCTTTTGGAACTGGCGTGGTACCTGTAGATCGTGTTTCCTCGAGATATAACAAAAAAAAAACAGCTGGCTCAAAAGTCTGAGTTTGATCCGCATAGAGAACAAAGTTTGTTTTAATCTGGGTGTATCCGTCAATTGTATTATTGTATAAAAACCCTGTAACACAAGTTTTCATTTAGTGCATTGTCCTAAAAACAATAAGGTAATTTAACTTTATTAAATAGTTACTATACTAATGTATATAAGACCTTCGGTTCCTATTTGTAAAATGGTGCATGAGCTAGCCAGTTCATGTGCAGAACTTGTGTTGAAAAGGCCTGTTTAAAGTGAGGAACTGTATTAATGATGCTTTGAAGATTATAGTGAATCCTGAGATATGAATTAAGAGCATTCCATGGCGTTATAAGTGTCAGAACTTAGAGAAAAAATTAAATATGTATTTTTTTCCAAAATAACCTTAATTTTACTTTAGAGACAAACGGCGGCGGCCGGTAATATATTTAAGGAATAAAATTCTAACCGTGTCTACTCACCAAACCATGGAAAACTAAAGTTGCTAAGCATGGTGAGTTAGTAGCTAGGTTAAGCTAAATCCTATTTTCAAACATGATAAAATTTTGATGAGTTTGATTTACTAATGAACTTTTCCACATGAACTTTTTCAACATTTCCACAATGAATTATTCTTATCCACAGAGCTTTGGTAAAATTTGAGCATAGTGAGTAATAAAATTATAAATATGTAAAAATTTTTGTACAGGAAAAAACATTCGTATTGTTTTTGTGCCTACAAATTGTTTACGAAATTTGATAATACCATTTGAATAAATAAGGCGTGAAATGGTAACAAAAACACTTCACATGTATAACAATAGTAGCAAATTAAAATGTCAAAAACCAAAGACTACATTTTCTTTTTTAAACAACAAAAGAATATTTCGTCAGCTATATATTTAAACCATGTCATAAGCGAAACAAGGATCAAAGGGCAGAAGCCAAAGGAAACGCTTTTGGTTCCGGACACGTAATTCCTGATTAGTGTAGTAGGCATGCGTGTGGAGTGATTTTAATATGAAACTATAAATCAATCTGGCATCTCCGAAGGGCTGCACGGCCCAGCGGACAGGGAAGTCTAGGAACGTGATACGTACTAAATCAATTGTCGATAATATTTAAGTCTTGCAGTCTTTCTAAAAATACAAATTATTGCTGTTATTTTCCTAGATAGATCTAATACATTTTTACCAAATAACACAAAACATATAAAGGTTTGCTTTTATGAAAAATGTTACTATGACATCTTCTATGATATCATCTCTATTTATTCCAGCTAGCCAAGGTTGATTTAAAACTTTAAGTGAACTCCTTCATATGACACAAATAGGCATTCAATTGTCAAAAAATAAACTTTAATACATATCTACTCCAATCATTTTCCAATGCTGGACGTAGGCCTCCACAAGTTTACGCCACACATCCCGGTCCCTAGCTTTTTCCATCCAGCCCCCACAGGCAACCTTATCCAGACCATCGCTCCATCTGGCTGAGGGGCATCCTACATTACGTTTGCCTAGATGCGATCTTTATTCCATCCTGTGACGAGGGTGACCTTTCTATTGCCACTTCGAATTTCCTCATTTCGGTGTGTGGAGTGTTAGCTCGCTCCATACCCCGCTGCGTGACTTGAATTTTGAAAACCAATCCTGCTACCGGTGTCTACGTCTCGGCTCCGTAGGTTAATACTGGTGGGACGCATTGTTCGAAAACTTTTGTCTTTAAGCACTTAAAAATAAATATCAATAATAAAAGGCGAGAAGTAAGATTATCGATAAATTGCATCTTTTAGTCGGTTCACACCACTAGGGTCGTTCCACACGAGTGGATCTCTTGGAAATATCATCCGAATACGAAACACAATCGCTCTCAACAGCCCTGAGTTAGGTCACAGCTCTACCAGCGAACAGAGATATGTTGGAAATGCTTTCAATCTTCGCACAGTTTGTTACACTGGTTTATTGCAAGCATATATTGCGTTTATCGAACTTTCATTAATTTTAATTCTTTTTTGATAATTTCGATAAGTTACAAGTCGTTGTCGATGGTTTTTCATAAATGTGAATATATAAACTGTGGAATATGTTATACGAAATTTTAACATTGCTACAAATTTTAGTAAAATAAAGTAATTTGTAAGACGTGTTTTATAAAACGAATAAAAAATAACATTTATAGTAAAAGGTTGCCATCGCTATAGAATCTTATAACACCAGTGCTGACGAATTCATTATGAAAGTTTCTTGATATCATTAGTTATGTAAATTGTGGTTGGCACGAGGCCACTTTTGGAAGCATGTTATGATCTATTCAAAAGGATTTATATTGTTATAATCATAGCTCTTGAAAAGCCAAACCTAAAACAATGAATAGTATAGATACCCCGAGGGTTATTTAATGTAGCTTCACTTGGGCATTTGGTCTCCTCCGCC
The DNA here is from genome assembly GCA_963693495.1 of Malacosoma neustria. Classification (NCBI taxonomy): domain Eukaryota; kingdom Metazoa; phylum Arthropoda; class Insecta; order Lepidoptera; family Lasiocampidae; genus Malacosoma; species Malacosoma neustria. The sequence goes on from OY856390.1 coordinate 16,204,856, forward strand.
GAATCAGAATGTAATTACGTATCTTCGATCACCCCGGTCGGATTGATTATGGGTTTGTTTCGGGACTGGCTAGGGATTGACCGGTGAGCGAATTATTTCAACGAGTTAGATATAAATTTGCTAAATATATTATTTATATCTATTATATACTAGTATTTAAATAGTAGCACATCGAAGTATCAAATTTGAAGTATTGAATACTATATTGCTCTAATTTATTAAAAACTTTTTGTTTTTGTATTTCTAAGCTTTCGATCCACAAGTGCCTGTAACAAGTGTAATAAGACCAATCATATTATACGGATCCAAATGCTGGGCCACAAAGGGAAAAGATGAAAAGTTATTGCATGCAGCAGAGACGTGGATGTTGAGATGGATGAGCGGAGTTACAAAAATGGATAAAATCAGAATAGAGTATATTAGGGGAAGTTTGAAAGTAGCGTCAATGATTGAGAAGATAAAAAGTAATAGGTTGGCCTGGTATGGCCATGTAATGCGAAGAGAGGAGCGTCATGTAACAAGGAGGAGGCTAGAAATGAGAGTGGATGGATACAAGAGGAGAGGTAGACCAAAGAAAAGATGGATGGATTGCGTAAAAGATGATATGATGAAAAAGGGTGTGAATGTTGAGATGACAGCTAACAGAGGAGAGTGGAAGGAGAGAATAAGTTGTGCCGACCCCACATAGTTGGGATCAGGACAGGAAGAAGATTTCTAACCTTTACCAAAACACGTGTACTATTTTTTAAGATAGCCGACGCGGTTATGTCAGTTTCACTGTTCAAACGTTATGATGGCTCTCTTTATGCTGCTAGCCAAAACGTGATGAAAGTGGAACCTAGGTGTACTTTACACCGGAACACAACACAACTTTGCTATGGTGGAACATTTAGAGACAAAGTTAGGGGTCACCCAGATGGGCTTGGAGCTCTGCCACCTATCTAGGGTTGTTTTGTCGCCTCTTACGACAAGGCTTCCAGGCTGCAGGGGCCAATATTCTTACTCCGCCTTTGCCCAGAGAAAGCTACCCGTTTATTATTAAATAATAATTTGATATAATTTAATAAAGCGTTCTGCATGGCCAACTTATGGCCCACTTCACGCATGACATTGATACAAAATAGTGATTCGCATCGCATCACTAGTGCGGGTGTCGAAATGGGTAAACAATGGTCGAGAGAAATTGTAAATCAAACGAACCGACGTTACATTTTGATCGACATTACTCCTGATCAACTTGAAACAATAGTGAATAATTGTTTTTCTATCTTTATTATGATTCATGTGTGTACTGAATATCTGAAATTAAACGTGTTGGTATAGCCAGAAATGAAATAGAGAATTTTATCCGTGCAGGGACAGAGAAAGAATTCTGACCTCCACGGCCGGGGTCAGCCTGTCGTAAAAGGCGACAAAACGTGGTATGGCCGCAAGCCCGTCTAGATGGCGACCACTTAAGTATGCCGCCATAATAAGTTTCGCGATGCCACTGGCATTGCAAACACCCATAGGCGACGGTAACTGCTAAAATCTAAGTGAGCCGTCAGCCTGTCTGCTGTTCTACAGCAATAAAAAAATAGTAGAACAATATTTCCAGAAGTTATAAGATTCGGAAAATTGATTACTACTTTTGGTAGTTTAAATTGAGAAAAGGAAGATGACCTTGTTTTAGCCAGGAGAAAAGAAATGTGATAGGAGAGCCTCGATGAAAACAGAAGCGCAAAAGTTAAGCCCTAAGATTATAATCTTTGTAGTTTAGTTTATAAACTATTAAAAATATATGAAATCCAATAATCTGTTCAATAACTATAAAGTTATTAAAGTTCTGGGTTCGTTTTTAGAGAACAATTTTAGAGATTCTCTTTGAATACCACTCATAAATTATGTATTAGTTTGAAAATATACACATCAAAAAAGTCTAAGCAACGTGCATGATATTACAAATTTACCATTTATACTAATTAATTTCTAAGTCTTTACTCACTCAAAGTGCATAGGTATGTAAACTTTTTTGTTATTGATGACATGCTGGCTGGTTGTAAAAAAAATTTCGATTATGTTTTGTTTTTTTCATAAAATTAAATGAAAGGGTATTTGTTTGAATTTAAGTGCGTTTTCATTGCTATGTTTAGTCTTGATTTTATAATTTTACCAACCACTTAAATAAAGTTAGCGACAAAATTGAATTGTTAGATATTCTTTACGTCATGGAGCGACGTCATATGCATGCCAATGAGCTCACTACCAGGGATGCTGAAGACCGTGCGAAGTGGAGAAGAAAAAGTCGGAAAGCGGACCCCGGGCGCCGAAGCGAGAGTTTGGGCTGCAACCGGGATACAACGCAAAGAATATGATGATGATGGAGCGACGTCATTTGACGTCAAATGAAATGCAAGGAGCTGTAGGGATGTTGCAAGCGGGAAGTAATCAGTCTCAGGTATCTCGGCATTTTGCCATTCATAGAAGTGTTATTTGTCGGCTTTGGCAGCGCTACAATAATACAAGGGAACCCGCTGAACAGCATCCAGGCCGTAAAAGGAGTACAACCACTCGGCAAGACCGGTACATACAACTGACTGCAAGACCCCAGCCGATGTTAACCGCTCGAGAGATAAGTTTGAGGCTACAAAATTCAAGTGGTGTTGATGTAAGTTCCCAAACTGTGCGAAATCGACTGCATGAGTACGGCCTACGAGCTCGACGCCCAATTAGGTGCCCACCGATACGTCACAGGAACCGCGCTCGTCGAAATTAATGGTGTAGAGAACGCAGAACATGGACCCAGGAACAATGGGATAAAATTATGTTTTCCGATGAGTCGCGATTCGGGTTTAGACCTGATACAAGAAGGGTGCGAGTGTACCGTCGGCCTGAAAATACTGAAAGGCTCAGGTGCATTCAGGAAGTTCATCCATACAGCGGCTAATCCACCATCCGAAAATTTAAATTAGTACATGCTGCTTAGACTTTTTTGATGTGTATTATAAGGAAATTATATTATTATAATATGGTTATACTTTTATAAGGATGTGTATGTAGCACGCCATATTTTTTTTTTTAAATAAAACTCGTCGATATCTGAAAATATTTCACTTGAACAATATTTAACGTACATCGTTGGATTTGAATACCGTTTTCCCACAGTACATAGACAAAAACATCAATGAATAATGCAGCAACATTAAAAACTCGTTAGTGTAAACGGCGCGCACGTATCGTTGCAGATATCTTTTGTTCCTCTCATGGTATGAAAATTGACTAGTGTAAAAATCGATTGTTGCAATTCCAAAGTTAACGCTTGATAAATAACAATAAGTTAAGGTAAGTTCGAGTGGATATTTGTAAGAGGCATACATTAAAAAAGTTTTTAATGCAGGGGCGGACAAAGAATACTGATCTCTGCGGCTGGTGTCGGCCTGTCGTAAAAGTCAACTAAACAACCCAATCTACGTGGTAGGGCTCCAATTCCGTCTGAATGGAAACCAAGGGTATAAACAAGGGGTTTTTAAATATGCCTCCATAAAAACCTTATGTTGTGTTGCGGCATTAGCGATTAGGTTCCAGTAGTACTATACAGACGGCAGCGTGTTAGCGGTGCCCCTGGCGTTACAAACACCCATAGGCGACAGTAACTGCTAACTACTAAGTGGGCCGTCAGCCTGTCTGCTGTTGTACAACAATAAAAAAAATTGTGATGTATTTTAAATACAATATTTATAAATGTGTTGAATACCGAAATATGCTAAAGTATGACAAACATTCCAAAGTGATAACGATAACACTTATTACCACCATTTACGTTGCCTCTCAACCTTACATAACAATACCCATTTATAGTACAAACACGCCACCTATCGCAAACAATAGTAAACTATTTAGTACAACATAAAGGGGCTATTGTGGGCTACAACGATAATGAACGGTTAAGGCGGAGGCAATGGAGCTCAAGCCACCGCGTATTTAAGGGTAAGGTAGAATGTGCAGGGATTTGATTATAATGTAATTTTTTAATGCTAGGGAACAGCAAACAGGCTGATGGCCTTAATAATAAGCAGTTACCGTCGCCTAAGGATGTCATAGTATTGTCAGTCAGTTTATAGTCATGAATCAAATTTAAATAGTACAATTATATATTGTGATTACCCTAAATAACGTTACGTAACCAGACAAATATTTCTATCGCGACAATTCGGATTTACCTTAAGTGACAGGTTTGTAAACTATGTAAAGGAATAATTAATTAGTCGTCTTTTACGACTCCTTAGGAATTTTGGGTAGCCTATACTTGTTGCAGTCCTATACTTATTGCTTTCCATAAAATCAGTCGAAACTGGAATGTAATAAACACAAAACAAGTTTTCTAAACTAAAATATATTTCGAGTTTGACAAAAATTGCGAGTCAAAGTTGGGAAATCCTCTTCGGCTCACGAATGATTACTATCTGCAAACCGCGAAGTTGCTGAACGGTGAAGCGAGTTCGACACGTGTTTGCGAACCGCAACTTCAAATAAACGAATGAGTTTTGAAAGAAAATAAGGGATTTTCGTATTCAAGAATTTCCTTATTCTTAATTGAATATTGTTGGGGTGACTTACGACTCGTGTTTTGATCATTTCTTACAAACAATAGTTACCGTCGCCTATGGATGTTCGCGACTCTTCAGGGACCGCGAACACGCTGCTGTTCGCGGACATATTTATAGACCATACTGGTTGCCATTCAGACGGGCTTGGGGCTTTATCACCTAGCTAGGGTTTTTTGTCGCCTTTCACGACAGGCCAACCCCGGCCGCCGGGGTTAGTATCCACCCCTGCACGGAGAAAAAACAGTTACTTACACGAAAAGTTAGCTGTAAGTTAAAAACGTTTATTGCAGGGTTTATTACAATTGCAATGATAATTTGGTGCCAGATGGGGCTCGGCCGCAGTCAGACTCACTCCAGGGATACGATCGAACACTGAAGTGAATTATATAATATAATAATAATTATATAAACACGTGATAGAAGTGAAACCTTAAAATATTTAAATTTAAATATAAGACCGCACAAAGAAGAGACCACAAATATAGGAAACACTTTATAACGTCTTTTATATCTTTCTCTCCACGTTATATTCTAAAGATATATAAAGATGTATATAGGTGTATCTTTTTACAGTGACTTTTCCGTTTCATCGAGTTTCAGATCACAACGATGCTAAAGAAGTTTTCACTTCAAAAACCTATTTGATATATCATACAATTTGGTTGAGAACTAATGTGCCAAAAAATACAATTCTCTTAGGGCTACACGTCAGAGTGATCAAGAATCAGAATTTCCCTAAAAATCACTTATAGTAATTACGATTGGATATCCAATACATATTCTCAACATATTGGCATTTAATTTTCTACCCGTTACAGACTGTCGCAATAATCTATACTAATATTATAAATGTGAAATCAAGCAAAGCCTGTTTGTCTATCTGTTACGTTTTCGCGCCTAAACCACTGAAACAATTTTCATGAATTTCGGTACAGAGGTAGTTTGGATCTTTGAGAAGGATATAGGTTACAATTTGTCGCGAAAATTAAACTTAAAGGGGGTGAAATAGGGGTAAATAAAGTATAAATAAAAAAAGCACCTGTTACAGTATTAGAAGCAACGCTTTCAAAAGGTTAAATCTCCAACCTTATCTCCAACAACGGATGAGAATTTGGTCCACTAAAAATTTTTTTTGTTTATATATATGGTAGAACAACATTTGTATGATTGTAATAAATTAAAAATAATATTCTTCATGTTGCAAATACGTGCTTCTTTTTCTGTAAAGATGAAAAATCATTACAGTAATTAGATGATTATTATGTAGGTGAGACTGAACTAAGCTGATCTGATCCCGCAAGACTTGGTGAAATATTCGCTTTTAAAGCATATTTCTAATTTTTATAATATCTTCATTATTAATATAAATTAATTGAATCATTAGGAGTATCGCAATAATTCCTCATTATGGCAGCAATTGGCTGCCTCTCGGCCGCCATTTTTCGCAAATTCTTTCCGAAGACGGAAACAATTTAAATAACGCTTCCACTCGGTTGGGCAGAGAGGGCCTTTTTGGCCAGTAATTATTATTCCTTGTTATCGTAGCGAAATTGCCAATTCACGGCCGAAGAACAATTGCCGCTAATCGTAGCTTTGTGTGCGAAACTTTTAATTACTTAGCAATATTTTTGATCATTATTACACATTTAGCAGCCTCATTTGTTGTAATTAATTGCAGATAAAAAAGCAGGGTCAACATTCAACTTTTAACTTTCTAACGCAGCGAGGACAAATTCATTGGCTAAGCCAAAACTAATTTAAATGTTTCGGCTGTTAAGATTTGTGTGCTAAGTTTGTCCGTATCCCAAGTTCCCGGTTTAAGAGAGCTATAAGGCTATACTAACCCGATCCGGGATATCAGAAAGAGATATAAATAAGTAACCTTTTCCGATAACCAAGTCAACATAAAAACCATGCCTGAAAAGGATATCACTATAACATATTTAATTTTAATATCCTTGAGATTAGATAACATATCCAAAATACAAGCAACCTTGTTTAGTTTGGGGCATGAAAATCTGTTATAAATATATATATCCACGACTTATAGCATACGTCTTTGTTCGAAAGTAATCATCATCTAATATGAAGTACTTAACATGGTATTTAATGCAAAAAAAGAGAACGTATTACTATTTCAAAACAACTGAAAAAAATGTTTGCAGGTAAGAACTACAACTGACCGTATAAGGTAAAATATTTTATCATAATCTAAAAGGAATATAAAAAAGGCATAATAAAACACTTAAATATAATAATAATGATTTTGCAATAAATAATAATATAAACAATTTAAACTGTAGTAACTATAAATAAAAATTTATAAAAGTGAAAAGAATGAGCAGAATCAATAGGAAAGATTGAAAATATTCACGTGGATAAGATTGTATTCGCTCACCCAGAACAATATTCCTGAGTTGCCCCTCGATCTCCAAACATTATGCAAGCAGGTGCGTGCCCAATATTAATATCGCAATGATCCATATAGCGATATGCGCATAATCTAACGCCAGCTATTCAAAACACGCGTACATTGTGTACAATATTGAAATTTCCTGCGGTTTATAGGAAACCGATATACTCGTACATAAAAAAATATAAAATGGCGCCAAAATGTCCATCGAATATAAGCTTGATAATACTTTATGCTCTATACATACATACATACATACATACATACATATACCTAGTCAGGTCATAAGTATTGTCACACAGTAAAAACTTTTCTTTTAGAATGCTGGCCACAAAAAAGTTTATTGAATTCGAATTTCGAATTGTTCATGAAAATAAAAATGTATAACTTTTAGAATTTTACTCATTTTTAAATATGGAGTGGACGCTTAAAGAAGACCGTGTTGCAGTTATTGCGTTGCATCGTTACAGTTACGCGCCAATTCAAATTTTTAACATACTGAAAAATTTGAATATAACCAAAAGATTCGTTTATCGTACCATCAAACGATACAATGAAGACTCTAGTGTAGATGACAGGTCAAGAAGTGGTCGCCCTCGGTCTGTTAGGACTCCAGCAGTGATAAAAGCTGTGAAGGCACGAATTCAAAGAAATCCCAAACGTAAGCAGAAACTGTTGGTCCTTCAGATGGGGTTAAGCAGAACCACGGTGAAAAGGGTGTTAAATGAAGACTTAGGGCTTCGGGCATATCGAAGAAAAACAGGACATCGTTTGAATGCTCGTCTAATGGACCTGAGACTGAAGAGATGCCGCGCTTTGTTGAAGCGGTACGCGGGAAAAAAATATCGGGAAATTCTTTTTTCGGATGAAAAAATGTTTACCGTAGAAGAGAGCTACAACAAACAAAATGATAAGGTGTACGCACACAGTAGTGAAGAAGCGAGCAACCGTATTCCGCGTGTCCAACGAGGTCATTTTCCATCCTCGCTCATGGTATGGTTGGGAGTTTCTTATTGGGGCTTAACAGAGGTACATTTTTGTGAGAAATGTGTAAAAACGAATGCTGTTGTGTATCTAAATACAGTCCTGACGAACCTTGTGGAACCTGTTTCTCATACCATGTTCAATAACAGGCACTGGGTATTCCAACAAGATTCGGCGCCAGCTCATAGAGCGAAGAGCACACAAGACTGGCTGGCGGCGCGTGAAATCGACTTCATCCGGCACGAAGACTGGCCCTCCTCCAGTCCAGATTTGAATCCGTTAGATTACAAGATATGGCAACACTTGGAGGAAAAGGCGTGCTCAAAGCCTCATCCCAATTTGGAGTCACTCAAGACATCCTTGATTAAGGCAGCCGCCGATATTGACATGGACCTCGTTCGTGCTGCGATAGACAACTGGCCGCGCAGATTGAAGGCTTGTATTCAAAATCACGGAGGTCATTTTGAATAAACTTTAATGTCATAAGAATCTATGTTTTGTTAAGTTCATTTTGGTATATGAATGGTTACATAATTAATAAACTTGTTAGAATTATTTTACATTAAACATGTGACAGAATTTATGACCTGACTAGGTATATATATATATATATATATATATATATATATATATATATATATATATATATATATATATATATATATATATATACCTAGTCAGGTCATAAGTATTGTCACACAGTAAAAACTTTTCTTTTAGAATGCTGGCCACAAAAAAGTTTATTGAATTCGAATCTCGAATTGTTCATGAAAATAAAAATGTATACTTTTAGAATTTTACTCATTTTTTAAATATGGAGTGGACGTTTAAAGAAGACCGTGTTGCAGTTATTGCGTTGCATCGTTGCGGTTACGCGCCAATTCAAATTTTTAACATACTGAAAAATTTGAATATAACCAAAAGATTCATTTATCGTACCATCAAACGATACAATGAAGACTCTAGTGTAGATGACAGGTCAAGAAGTGGTCGCCCTCGGTCTGTTAGGACTCCAGCAGTGATAAAAGCTGTGAAGGCACGAATTCAAAGAAATCCCAAACGTAAGCAGAAACTGTTGGCCCTTCAGATGGGGTTAAGCAGAACCACGGTGAAAAGGGTGTTAAATGAAGACTTAGGGCTTCGGGCATATCGAAGAAAAACAGGACATCGTTTGAATGCTCGTCTAATGGACCTGAGACTGGAGAGATGCCGCGCTTTGTTGAAGCGGTACGCGGGAAAAAAATATCGGGAAATTCTTTTTTCGGATGAAAAAATGTTTACCGTAGAAGAGAGCTACAACAAACAAAATGATAAGGTGTACGCACACAGTAGTGAAGAAGCGAGCAACCGTATTCCGCGTGTCCAACGAGGTCATTTTCCATCCTCGCTCATGGTATGGTTGGGAGTTTCTTATTGGGGCTTAACAGAGGTACATTTTTGTGAGAAATGTGTAAAAACGAATGCTGTTGTGTATCTAAATACAGTCCTGACGAACCTTGTGGAACCTGTTTCTCATACCATGTTCAATAACAGGCACTGGGTATTCCAACAAGATTCGGCGCCAGCTCATAGAGCGAAGAGCACACAAGACTGGCTGGCGGCGCGTGAAATCGACTTCATCCGGCACGAAGACTGGCCCTCCTCCAGTCCAGATTTGAATCCGTTAGATTACAAGATATGGCAACACTTGGAGGAAAAGGCGTGCTCAAAGCCTCATCCCAATTTGGAGTCACTCAAGACATCCTTGATTAAGGCAGCCGCCGATATTGACATGGACCTCGTTCGTGCTGCGATAGACAACTGGCCGCGCAGATTGAAGGCTTGTATTCAAAATCACGGAGGTCATTTTGAATAAACTTTAATGTCATAAGAATCTATGTTTTGTTAAGTTCATTTTGGTATATGAATGGTTACATAATTAATAAACTTGTTAGAATTATTTTACATTAAACATGTGACAGAATTTATGACCTGACTAGGTATATATATATATATATATATATATATATATATATATATATATATATATATATATATATATATATATATATATATATATACCTAGTCAGGTCATAAGTATTGTCACACAGTAAAAACTTTTCTTTTAGAATGCTGGCCACAAAAAAGTTTATTGAATTCGAATCTCGAATTGTTCATGAAAATAAAAATGTATACTTTTAGAATTTTACTCATTTTTTAAATATGGAGTGGACGTTTAAAGAAGACCGTGTTGCAGTTATTGCGTTGCATCGTTGCGGTTACGCGCCAATTCAAATTTTTAACATACTGAAAAATTTGAATATAACCAAAAGATTCATTTATCGTACCATCAAACGATACAATGAAGACTCTAGTGTAGATGACAGGTCAAGAAGTGGTCGCCCTCGGTCTGTTAGGACTCCAGCAGTGATAAAAGCTGTGAAGGCACGAATTCAAAGAAATCCCAAACGTAAGCAGAAACTGTTGGCCCTTCAGATGGGGTTAAGCAGAACCACGGTGAAAAGGGTGTTAAATGAAGACTTAGGGCTTCGGGCATATCGAAGAAAAACAGGACATCGTTTGAATGCTCGTCTAATGGACCTGAGACTGGAGAGATGCCGCGCTTTGTTGAAGCGGTACGCGGGAAAAAAATATCGGGAAATTCTTTTTTCGGATGAAAAAATGTTTACCGTAGAAGAGAGCTACAACAAACAAAATGATAAGGTGTACGCACACAGTAGTGAAGAAGCGAGCAACCGTATTCCGCGTGTCCAACGAGGTCATTTTCCATCCTCGCTCATGGTATGGTTGGGAGTTTCTTATTGGGGCTTAACAGAGGTACATTTTTGTGAGAAAGGTGTAAAAACGAATGCTGTTGTGTATCAAAATACAGTCCTGACGAACCTTGTGGAACCTGTTTCTCATACCATGTTCAATAACAGGCACTGGGTATTCCAACAAGATTCGGCGCCAGCTCATAGAGCGAAGAGCACATAAGACTGGCTGGCGGCGCGTGAAATCGACTTCATCCGGCACGAAGACTGGCCCTCCTCCAGTCCAGATTTGAATCCGTTAGATTACAAGATATGGCAACACTTGGAGGAAAAGGCGTGTTCAAAGCCTCATCCCAATTTGGAGTCACTCAAGACATCCTTGATTAAGGCAGCCGCCGATATTGACATGGACCTCGTCCGTGCTGCGATAGAGGACTGGCCGCGCAGATTGAAGGCTTGTATTCAAAATCACGGAGGTCATTTTGAATAAACTTTAATGTCATAAGAATCTATGTTTTGTTAAGTTCATTTTGGTATATAAATGGTTACATAATGAATAAACTTGTTACAATTATTTTACATTAAACATGTGACAGAATTTATGACCTGACTAGGTATATATATATATATATATATATATATATATATATATATATATATATATATATATATATATATATATATATATATATATATATATATATATATATCGAGTATTTGACTTAATATTAATTTAATCAATGAGTGACTTTTTATTTTTTATTAATACAAATGTGAAGTTTATTACTGTTTTGTGATAATAAGACTTACTTAACTTTACAATTTTCGATATATGAAGAAGTGCACTTACCTGAAACAGAAAAAGAAAGAACATTAAATTAAAAGAATATGAAAGTAGTAATAAATAGAAATAACAATTAAGGAATGTTATTACGTATATCAGTTAATAATATAAGCGAAATACATTATATTCGTGTGCCAAGTACTAAAAAATTAAATAGTAAATAATAAAGTAAATAAAGAAATAGTAAATTTAAGACATGGTTATACATAGTAAGATTTATTTACTTATTGTTAGAATTCTGTACATTATAATGTAGTAAGTACATTTTGTATCAAGAGTTTGCCTTTTTAAGGCGTACAATATTTATATTTTATGCTTCAAATTATTAGAAAATAATAGTAATATATTCATTTATTTATTTATAATTTTTTATATCTAATTGTTTTATTAATTTGAAACACGAAAAATATAGAATTAAATTAATTTCAACAAATAAAAAAAATCATTTAGAAGACATTCAGTCATCTAATTAATAAAATAATATGTATCAATTTTTATTTGATTATAATAAGTTTTGATTTAGATTATATTTGTAAATAAATTTGTAGAATATAAATACATAGGTAATTAAAAAAGAGGAAATAGATCTCGACTCTAAATGTGTCAGGAGATGGGAATATATTAATAAATAAAATAATAAATATTTATTATCAATAAATAGCACTAGTTTATCTCTTTTTTCTTTTCGTTCCCCACAAGAAACATATATGGTCGTATTCAATGTTTTTTTAGTAGCTCCAAGTCCGCGATTAAGATTATCACAAGACCAAAGTCTTGTGTATTTACTCTTTGCATCGACCCCCTTTTACGGTATCCTTATACTGACGCAAGCAGACACAAAATATATAGAATAGCAAATATCATCAACCTTCCAACTCCGAAATGAAAAACCATGATGGTTGACTTCGACCTTGAAGAAACCCGCTTACAAATCTCAGTTAACGTTAAAAAATGTAATAGGCAGAAATCCGCATCTTCGCGTTGTACTTCTACCTAACTACTGATGTTATTCATATTCAATCTAAACAGAAGAGTTATTTGCAATTTAATGAACTTATCACCAGCGCAAACTACCCCACCGCCCGATCCCACGCGGCGGAGTGGTCGTCATGCATTTCCACTTCCCAAAAAAACAAGTACTTTGGGAAACATTTACGACACGATGGGGTAGATTATTAAAAAAAATATCAGTTAAATTACAATTATTTACGTTGGCAGTATACCCAGTATTGCAAATATAAAATCAGGACATTAAACGTCATATTGATTCCCTAAATTAATGCTTAATATTGCAGACTATACCAAGTTTTTTAAAAAAAAGCAAACCAGCTGGTGCATAAGTTTGATAACTTTAATGCTTATCATAAGTGAGTTCGCCTTACGAAGAACTTTTCGCCCATTTAATGTATTGAAGAGAAGTTTAAACAAACTTTTTTGGCTAATAGCACAAAGTAGATAATATACTAATAGTGTTAACGTTCAAAGGTAATATTTAATATAAATATTATCTTTGTATTAAAAACGTTTCACCCAAAGAAGTGTACATAATTGTCAAGATACTATAATTCTGTACGCATTTTTGTGTTGTTGACACGTTTCACTGAATCAATAGCCTCTAAAAATAAATAAATTAGTTACATGTTGATAATTTCAAAGCGGGCTTCTAACTCCGCCAAGGTACTTTGAAATGCTGAGCATCGTACTTCATGCTCCGAAATTTAAGTTTCGGAAGCAACGTGGATGAAGCGCTTGTAATCAGAAAAAAATTATAATATCACATTTAGAACAAATAAAATACTGTAAAATATTTTTATCTCAGAAAAGAATCTATCAAAAAATATTTTAATTCTTTGAATATCATCGTTCATATTTCCATCCAGTTCTCGAGTCGGAAAAAATTCTCTTGATGAAATTGTGAAGATTTTCTTAGTGAATTTTTCACGATGTGTCCTTTTTACGGACTTGGAAATTAAGAGCCGCCTTTGAGTCAGCTAAAATTTTAATTAAATTATATTAACTTAAATCTCTTTATATTTATTTATTCAACATAATTTTCTATGTATTTAAAATGTATGAAAGTACTTAAAATGATAACATAACATTGAATAGGAAGAAATATATTTTAAATTTATTTATTGATTAAATCATAAGAAATATTTATAACAGCAAATAAAAGAAAGAGAGAGAATTTAATTGTCAACGAATGAAGGGCTTATTACATATTTGTAATGCCTTTTCAAATCAAATTCATACTTGACGATCACCGTTTTTGCATGATCAAGACTAAAAATTTTTTTCTTTTTCATTACTCTGATCTTTTAATAGAGAATAAAGAAAAACAAAAAAACTAACTGCGAGTTTTATTATAGTTAGTAAAAAGATAAAACAGTCGGAACGTGTCTAACAAGGCTCGTCTGGCTGTGCATGAGGGGGTGTTGGTTCCGATACTCACGTACGGAAGTGAAAGTTGGGTATGGCAAAAGAACCATGAAAGCAGAATAAATGAAGTTGAGATGAGAGCGTTAAGAAGTATGATAGGACTTAAACTGAGTGACAGGATAAGAAATAGTGAGATAAGGAAACGTTGTGGTCTGAAAGAAAGGTATGCTGAGATGGTTTGGCCATGCCGAGAGAATGAATCGTTCTTCACGATTGACGAAAAAAGTGTATAAGGCGAGTGTGAATGGAAGAGTTCGAAGGGGTAGACCTAGGCGGACGTTTAGAAGGGGCCCGCCTCAGTACAAAGGGCGGGCCGGCGCCGGCCCGGGCCACGAGATCGGCAGGCCATATATCCGTGGGCCCGGGCGTAGGCGATAAGAGAACAGCGGGGTTTTTTAGTGGGTAGTCGGATGGCCAATCATCTTTCCCGGAGTCCCACATATCCCTCGGTCCCCCCGGGCCGGGGGAACCCATCAAGAGAGGTTTTTCCCCGAGACCAAAAAAAAAAGGCGGACGTTTCGAGACCAGATCAGGGACCTCTTGAAAAAAGGCCAGGTAGTAAGAGTACCCTAAACCGAAGGGCATGTATGAAGGGAATAATGAAAGTGAACGAAGTGAAATAAGTATCTAAGGATCGTACGCAAGTGGAAAGAAGTGGTCTCTGCCTACCCCTACGGGAAAGAGGCATGATTATATGTGTTTATGTATGTATGTAAAAATATTGTACAAGAATGTTTAATATCAACATCTGTCTACAGCAATATAGCCCTCACTTTTTGATTGGTAGGTCGCAGCTTTTGCGACTTAACAAATTGCCTAGGACACAGTTTTCTCTGTCAAAATTATATAACTACACATACTATTGAATTGATTAACTAGTGTCAGTCCTTGCGTCTTGATTTTGTACGTTTTTTTTCTAGAAGAAAATACTTGGCGCACCCCCTGAAATATACAACGGGGTAGTACGGGACTTCCAGTATAATGCGCCAGTTCACCTCTGAAACTTGGTTAATAGGCGCACGTCATATAGGGGCGCTTGGCGCCAGGGCCGGGGGAAATGAGCCCAACTAGCGCTGGGTCAATTCCGGGAGTCTCTTCAAGCGAGAAAGCTAATTTTGTTCTACTGTTATCTTCCGACATTGCAATATTATGTTGAAAATTATTGTTAAATTAAAAACTCTACTCAGAATCTTAAATCATTACGTATTAACAGCTATTATGAATATCTTATAAACGGTTACGGTTACATACATTTTTTTATCCGACAAAATTAGGTAAAAACACCCCACAACTTAGTAATATTTATTACAAACCCACAACTTAGAAATATTTATTACATCTTAGTTGGCAACTCTTTAACATTATCAAAGTAAAGGCAGCAGGTACTCGACCCGACCTCTTATCCTAATAATTTCGTACAAAACACTTCTGTATCGAGTTTCACGGAGTTTATGAAAGTTACCGGATGTATGCGGTATAGGTTGCCAAGGTTAAACCACAAGAAGGCAAAGGCGGGTAAGGAGTTATAGTAATTAAATATAGTATATTAAGTATTATATTAAGTATTTGGCTTGGAAGGCATAACAGGGTAAGATTAATGTGGGTCCCGGGACACGAAGGAGTACATGTCAATGAAGTGGCAGATGAACTGGCAAGAGAGGGCTCAACTAATGATTTTATGGGTCCGGAACCATGTGTAGGCATTCCGACTAGCCTCGTGAAAGCCACATTCAGGGATTTTGCAGATCGCAGTCAACAACAACACTAGATGACTAGAATCGGTCTGGAACACTCCAAAAAATTTTTGGGATCCACGTACAAAGCACGAGGATCCATCTGGAACATGAGCAGGGGGCAAATACGCTACTTGCTTGGAGCCTTTACTGGGCACTTTGGAACCAACAACATGCTCATGAAGATGGGTCTAACCGCGACACCCACGTGCAGGTTGTGTGGGGAACATATAAAACGCATGGAACACCTACTGTGTACATGTGATGCATTGGCCAGGAGGCGAATGAATCTTTTGGGGGTAGGATATCCAAAACCGGAAGACTACAGGCTCCTATCTCCATACCTCATTGTTAGGCTCATGAAGTAAATTTTCAATGAGATTGGAGAGGAGTGATTGCTATCTAGGGGAACACAAAAGATCCCATTGGGTCGAAGTGTCCGAGATATTTCTCGGCCCCAAAAATAAGATAAGATAAGATATTAAGTATTATTAATTTAGATACTAGAGATCCATTAGCAATAAAGAATTGGAGCAGCAACAATGTTTGTTACGCGTTCGTAAAGTATTTCTTTTCCTTGAGTTTCCCGGCAAAGTTCTCTCATATTCTAAACGTTTGCTTATATTTAGCAACTTAAATAACTTCTTCTTTCAGTTCTTATGTCAAACTATGTGGGGACGGAACTACATATTCTCTCCTTCCACTCTTCTCTTTTAGTCTTCCTTATCTCTTCATTATCTAAACATTAACATCAATATTTTTACGCAATCCTGCCATATTTTATTTAGTCCTTTTGTATGTTCCTTTTGTATTTATCGTGTCTCCATTCCAGCATTTTCATAGTGATGTGACGTTCTTCTCTTCGCATTGTATGATCATACCACGCTAGTTGGTTACTTTTTAATTTTCAATCACTAACTGATATTTTACAACTATATTAATTACTTACAAATCAACTCAAAAATGTTGTTCATTATTTTAAATGATTCAAGACATCTATGAATTTAACGAAAAACCAATTGTTCTAAAACTGTCACAACAAGAAAACCTTTTTTGCGGTCACTTTTGAAAAGGAGAAATGAAATATTAATAGATGGCGTGTCGACAAATTTACGAATATTTCAACGAGTATGTTTGTACTCCAGAAACCAAACTTATCCTTACGTTAAACCACTTCGTACGAAGTACAAAGGATAGATGGCGCTGGCTTTTCGAAAAAACAAATATGGCTTACGACATTCACTTTAGAATACCAACTAAAGTAAAGATGGCGCTGTTTTACTTTACCCAAAGATCGTTTCCATTCAGATTCTGGTTATTATAACATTAGATTAAATCTTCTATCAAAATTTATAAAAAATTAATAATAATAAATGTAAAGTATTATAAAATGTAAAGCAAGTTCATAAAAATTCATCAACACCATAATACTGTGGTGAAAGATATTCCGTAAAATCATACAGCAAACAATATCTGCCTCTAATAGTACTACCAGTTGATCACGACCGCTCTGTAAAGAGTGAAACGACTAAGAAGAAGAAGAAGAAAGATATTCCAGAAAAATATTTAATCAAACCAGAGACATCTATGACAAACTTGGAAATGGATTTGCAATGCAGTTTAAGCGCCGCGCCATCTTTGTTACTTTCTACAGCTACTGAGTTATGGGAAGCCATAAGAAACTGATAGTCACGGAAACCATACCATAATTTTGTATGGATAACACTTTCATCTTATATTAATTCTACTCGTCATTACATTTAAAGTTATTAAAGATGCGTAAAATGGAAATAGAACTCATTAACTTTATGGTTTACCTATATTTCAATTTACTGAATAAAAACCATGTTTTTAGAACATGGTTCAAGAAAATGTAACCCCACTATAAAAAGTCATCTACGGATGTAAAACTTAAAGTTATGTAGCGAAACGTAGAAAGTTTTGTGTATATTTGTCTGTTAGTCTATGATTTTAACTGTTAATTGTTGTGTGCCAAATAATTCGTTTACTACTGTTTAAATGTTTATAATAGTATAACAAAACTGCTTACCTTAAGCAAATGAGGATCACGTTCTGCAGCATCTAGCAGGGACTCCGCTTCGCTCAGCCACGCTACAAACTTCTCCAGTGAACGGTCGAAATTCTGCAGCGACGATACCGCTGAATGCAGCGCTTTTCCTCTTGCTATTATGCTGAAACAACATAAATCATAGAAACAAGTGTCTACAATAAGTTTAAGCGTCGAAAAATCCCATACTATGTGTATGTTTAATATAGCAATGCGTGTCGTGAACAATTGTAGCACAAAGCAAACTTAATAAGTTAATTTCATTTTTAGTTCACAATTGATACCAATATTTAATGTATCCAATCTTTGGCTACGATTTCAGGCAGGTTGCTTCGAAGGCTGAGTTTTTCAGCTATTCACTAATTTTGTTCAAATGCAAAACTGTACACGCTCACCCATAACATGCTAATATATTACTTCAATTACATTTCCAAACCTGCGGAAATTATGCTATGAATATATTAGGTGCACTGATTATTCAACGAACATCAGTGTATATTTAGTTTTACGATGCGCCTATGTTGTTTGGCTCATAAATGATTTTTCACTGTCGGGGTTGCCACTGAAAATCAGCGCTGTGTCGATTTATTTTGATGCAGCAATTCACTAAACTGTTGACCTCGTTTGGTGCTATTTGTTGCAGTTTATTATAATAATGTTTAAATGTTTATAGCTGTAAATCACCATTAAATCCTTTTTGTTTCTTTATTTCTTTACTTTGTGAAAATGCTCAAAAGTACGTTGAAATCCGACCTGACGATCTACTCCTGACGGTATACTTACAAGAAGAAAAGAAAGCGCTAATTCTTTTCTGTTCACATACATAAATTATATTACAGCTTATTTACGCTTTGTAATAATAAATTGTTTCAAAACATTTCTCTGTTATTTTACATAAAATTGTATACATTATGATCGGAATGAATATTCATTTATTGGTCGACTGAGGTGAATAATTTGAAAATTCCGACAGGCGATAATTCAGTTACGTCACTACTCGGGGCCAAGACTGAATTAACTGTTTACTTAATATTGCGAAAGTTGTATAGAATAATACCGGCTTAGAATAATTTTCGTGATTTTTTTACATTCACTTACTAAAACTACTTGGGTCTTCTAATTCAGGGCTTCACAATTTCCGTATAATTCTCGATTTTAATAAGGGAATAATAAACTGTCCAGAAGAATCGTACAACGTGCGAAAGATCTAGCCAGAGTTGGATGAGATGAGCCGAAGATAGGACTTAAGAGACTCCTGCATCCAATAGTGAACTTTTGTTGGGATGATAATGAGGAAAATTTCACTTAATGCATAAAAAAATAGCATTAAAACATAGCTTGTGTGTAGTTTTTAAATTAATCTTCTTCTTTTCCTGCCATTTCCTGCTTCTACTCCTACGTTTGTATCAATTCACTCACATTTCTAGCATTTTCTAGTTTTTTAGGTAATTATATTTAATAAACCATATTACAAATAATCTATTATAACTTTCCCTAAAAATAAAAAATAAATATTAACATTTTCCTAAAGATTAGATAAAGTATGATGATGATACCTGTTATTAAGCTCGTTGTATCGATGGTTAATAGCCTCGGTGGATCTTTTGATGCTGGAGGTGTCATCATTCCTGTACACGGCAATCAGCCGCTGGGTGAGCTGGCCGAACAGCTCGATCTGGTGCTTGTACTGGTGCACCTCCGCGTGGAATGACTGCAGGTGAACGAAATTATTTAATTATTATAGTATTACATATAAAAGATTTATTAATAACATATAATGTAAATGCCATTCAGACGGGCTTGGAGCCCTACCACGTAACTTGGGTTGTTTAGTCGCCTTTTACGACAGGCCGACCCCAGCCGCAGAGGTTAATATTCTTTCTTCGCCCCTGCCAGAATAAGCTAATAAATAAATTATTTTAATTTTTTATGTTTTTTAATTAGTTATATTGTTCTTCAACATGTCTGGGTCTATGCCTTTGCCTGGGCTACGAAAAACATCTCGTATAGCCTATATTTTTATGAAGAAGACAACATTACTAAGGAACCTTTTAAGATTTTTCTTTAGAGACAATAATTACACAGTTTTCAAGTTTTTATTTGCTAAATATATTCAACTATATATGTATATGCAACTACGTATAAAAGCTGCACAGAACTCTAGACTTGTGACTTGTGCGTGAGAAATTAGACCTAGCAGCATATTTCAGTCTCTAAAATGCAAGGGGCTACTGGGATGAAGCGCTAGAAGATAACGTTTATAGCAAAGTCAGACTAGAATCTACGTTACTCTAGATCGCTCAAGAAAATGTCTTCTCTATATATAATATAAATTAATTCATTAGTTCAGTTAAGAAGATGTGAAAACATTTTATCTAGAATTAAGAAAATATTGCACGAGCACTCGATAAATTGGTCTTAATCCAGCTATCTTGGTGATGGGAGAGCAGCAGCCGCGGCGCAAAGTAGTACAAATCGTGCTCCCGGGCAGAGCTTCCAATTACCGGGGATTTACTGAGCTCGCGTTAGCTCACTCACTGCGGGTGTAGGGTGACCAAAATAATGAAACCGAGCGAGAATTCATTTTTTTGCAATATTACAACTTTTTGATAATTTTAGTGTAATAAACATGAGTAGGTACCTGCTAGCTCAATGGAATTACACGCGGAGACCAATCTAATGCACCGCTTAGACAGTTCCTCTCGCTTAATGTGCTTATTAGTTATGAAGGAAAACATCGTCAGGAAACCTGCAAACTGGGATCACCAGTATGTGTAATCCGCCAATCCTTGGACAAGCGTGGTGGTATACACTCCGTTCCCTCTAGCGGGAGCCCCGAGTCCAGCTGTTATTATACTAGGGGTGTTCAATACAAGGTGATAATTAGTATGATGCAATTATCTTTTATTAAATGTTATTTTATTTTCGAAGTACTCACCTTTCAAGTTTATACTCTTTGTATATCTTTTTTCTAAAGCTAAAATTCCATTTAAAAAACTTCCTTCCTGATTCCTTAAAAAATCATATATCGCGGCGACTACAGCGTCATTATCTTAAAATTTATGGCCCCTGAGATGTTCCTTTAACCGCGGAAATAGGTTGAAATCACTAGGAGTTAAGTCCGGTGAATACGGAGGATGTTTCATTAATTCGAAGCCAGCTTCTTGAATGGCAGCCATCGCAACTCTGGACTTATGCGCGGGGGCGTTATCTTGGTGAAACAAAACAATTTTAGCGAGTTAGTCACGCCGTTGCTAGCATATTTCCTCACGCAACTTTGTTATTTGTCCTGCGTACAAATTTACCGCAATAGTGGCTCCATGA
The DNA here is from genome assembly GCA_963693495.1 of Malacosoma neustria. NCBI lineage: Eukaryota > Metazoa > Arthropoda > Insecta > Lepidoptera > Lasiocampidae > Malacosoma > Malacosoma neustria. The sequence goes on from OY856390.1 coordinate 16,226,000, forward strand.
TTAAGGTATTTGATTATTACCACCTCTTGTCTGTCCCAGAAAATACAGCCCATGATCTTACTGGCGGATGGATTTGTCTTAAATTTCTTTGAAGTTGGAAATGACGGTCTCTTCCAAGTCATAGACTGTTTTTTCGTTTCCGGATCATAGTGGTGAAGATATGTTTCATCCATAGTTATGAATCAAGCCGGTCGGTCGAGATGTTGTAGTAATAAACCCAAACAGCATTGTAAAATTCTCACTCTTGTTTGTTTCTGCGCATCAGAAAGCATTCTGGGCACCCAGTGCGCTGACAGTTTTTTCTTACCCAAATGATTGTGTATAATATTATGGACACCTCCTATAGAAATCTACATTTCTTCTGATATAAAACAAACAGTAACTCGACGATGCGCCAAAACAATGTTTTTAACTTTTTTAATAATTTGTTCAGTCACTACCGATGTGGGGCGTCCCGTGCATGGTTCGTGGTTAATGGGAGTTTTTTCTCGTTTGAACTCATCACACCAACGCGCAGAACATAGAGGAGCATCAACCCCTAATGTTGCTCTCAAGTCTTGATTTACTTTTTTTTTATTTTTTTTTATTTTTTAAAATTTTTTTTTTAATTTTTTTTTAATTTTTTTTAAATAAAAAAAGTCTTGATTTACTAGCTCCGTCATAAAAAATTTCAAGCAGAGAATGCTCGTATACCGAGCGAACTTCAATTTTATCCATTTTTAAGAGTACGTTCCGACAAGATGCAAACAAATGACTTCTATTTTTAAAAAACAAAAGACAATTGATTGTTTTATTATTATTATTATATCTAATGTCTGGGCATTAAATAAATTATGAATGCAAAAGATATACTTCAAAATAAAACTATTTTGATCTCAGTCAGGGACATCACTTTTCCCTAAAGTTTTTGAAGCCGAAATTGCCGTTTGAGTAGGACTAAGCAAGGATAAAACAATTGGTTACAAGCATTATTTCTATCATTCTTTGTTATTATTGTTGTTTTTGTGTTTTAAAGCTTGTTATAAAATGTGATTTTTATAATGCTAGTAGTATTATTTAATAGGACCAGCAGATCAGCCCTGGTAAATACTACCACCAAATGCTGAGCTGAGACCAATTTGAGACATAAATGTTAGGACTTAACTGTTTAAACTGTTGAAAATATTTAACACTCTAAATAAATTAATTTTCTTTCTTTCATTATCGACTAAACCCAACGTACTATTCATTTGATGAGAATATCGCGGATTATCTTTTCTACAGAAAATCCTGAAATATCGAAATGGTTGGTCCATCTACCTAAAAGTATTATTGCATACTCGGACTGAACTAGTACTTAATAAAAGTTTACTGATTGATACAGGACCTTATGAGCATGCTCTTTTTATCTTTTTCTAAACAAGTTCAGGTAAAGTGCCTACATAAGTGAAAGATGATATTTCTGCTGTTGAATTTTCGCTACAAACGACAAGTGCTTGCCAGACGAAGACACGAGTGCCTCTTTACTCTGACGACCTCTTATCCATGTTAGAAGTTATTGTATTTGAGAGAATGGTACTTTTATTGTTAACTTAGTTATTTTAATATTTTTATTCTGTCTGTTTGTTACGTTTTCACGCCTAACCCGCTAAACTAAATCTGATGAATTTCGGTATAGAGTTTGTGGGGTCAGCTATTAATATATAAAACGCAAAACAATGAAACACTTACAAACACTTCACATACATATAGACGATTATATCAACGAAATAAAGAAGAAAATGGGAAATATAAGTTAAATTTAAATTGAGAAGTACATGTAAAACTTATTATTGGACATAAGTGTGAAGTAGTTAGCCATAAAATTTTATATTGTATTTTAAATGAAAGCAATACCTTTTGCTCTCTAAGCTGCATTTCCAGGACGTCGGCGGTGTGCCCCGGTGGCGGCATGGCAGCCAGCCTGGCCTCCATCCTAGAGAGCCAGGCGTCTGCATCGCGTCGCCTCGCTTCGTATCGCTGCGAGTCGCCGAGCATGGCATCAAGTTGCGCTTTTCTCTGTAGTACTCGCGCGTTCGCTTCATCCCAATGTTCACGGAGGGCAGTCACTGGAAAAGATTAATAGGCTAATTTTAATAACATAATTAAAACAATATTGCATATATCATTTTCCATTACCTTACACTAAAATGACTTGTTTTAAGGGTCCCTAATTGCATTCATACTAATATTATAAATGTTGAAGTAACTCTGCCTGTCTGTCAGTCTGTCACGTTTTCACGCCTAAAGCGCTGAACCAATTTTGATGAATTTCGGTATAGAGATTGGACCTTGGAGATGGCTGCAGGCTATAGGCTACTTTTTGTCGTGAAAATGAAACTTGAAAGGGGCGAATTAGCGTAATTAAATTCTACTTTTTATGGCAGAACAACTTTTGCCAGATCAGCTAGTTTAAGACATAAACAATATGTCTCTACCCTTTAGGGAAGTTTCAAAGCTCACAGTAGTCTTTATGATATTTGTTAGTCAACTACGCAACAACTGAACAGACTTGAAATAAAAATGGCACACAGTAACAAGCTCGTAAAATATTAACACATAAGGGAGCTTTGAATATAATCTTAACCTCACTTGTTTAAAAAACCTTTTAAAACAATGCTCACACGTTTAAAAAATAACAACTGTAATTATTTTTAACATCATAAATTCATCATTGATTAGCATAAATTAGGTGAAACCCTCCAGCTGGAAAACCTCATCAAGCCTTACCATTGAAACAAAATTTTGGGATAATTCACTCCACAACATTAATCCCACCATTGAATAATATATAATTTACATAAACATGTGGTTCTCATAACGCTATAGAGAGAGCACATTAATATGTAACACGAAGCGCTGCTTTGACAGAGTAGCTCTTGGGAGCGAAGGGATATTCCCTAAGGGAGATTTGCTTCCACTTATAAATTCATGTGTTTACCTATTTATAACAAATTGTTGTACAGTAACTTATTTCTACCTAAGAAATATTTACAACAAAATGCGTTATATATCATTTTAATATTTATATGAACAGAAAGAATTTAACTGATGAGTGAATGAGTATTTAAATATTTTGTAAAAAGGTAACAATAACAATATGTTACAATAATAACAGATAATATACCCGGGTTATTTATTCAAGGTGGAATGAAAGACTACACATACCGATTATATCGGTATACAGGTTTCCTAAGGATGTTTTCCTACATATTAAGTGAAAAAACTGCCTAAGCTGTATATGCCACCGTAGGAGTGGAACCCATGACCTCTAAATTGTCTCCTAGTTTGATACTACTAGCCTCCCTTATCTCTCACCTCAAAACGGTACACTTCAAAATGGACTCCCTTAACTAAATCTGTTTTACAGTTAAACTGGGTCATGCGCTTCAATTAACAAAATACTACTTCTTTAACACTCAAAGTATTATAAGAAGAATCTTCTACATACAAACTTTTCTAAGTATTCGGCGCTTTACTTCAAAATATTTCGGGGCTACCGAGATATTTAAATTACAATATATTACTAATGTAAAACTTTCTTTTATCTCTTGATTTTAAGAAAACCCACTAAAAAATATATTTGTAATAAAAAATACATCGTTAATGTATATTTCTCAACAAAAAAATCAAAACACTACTGCAAGTATTATTCAGGAGTCATTTGAATGAAAAAAGGACTGATATCATTTAAAAAAATACGCCAATAAATAGCTGGCAGTTTTTCTACATAATGGTGTACCAGAATTCCAAATTTGAATTTAAATTTTAAAATTTACACCCAAGAAATGAATTTAGAGATAGTTTTTAATGTGTATCCGTCACAATTTCTGCACTTAATCACATTTTTTGCATAAATTATCGTTTTTTTAACTGATCTGTGAGCTGAGCTAAGCGTAATTGTTAACTAAGCTCTGTGACTTCCTACCAGAGATCTTTTCCTAAAAAGTATGGATACCTCGGCCACAGAAGCCGCCCAAGTCGTGACGTTGCTGGATGCAGGGCATAGTCAGCTTGTGGCTGCACGATTGCAATTAAGCCTCTCTGCTGTCAATAGAGTATATCAACGTTATCGAGAGACTAATATATGTTTACTTGCCGTCCAGAATCTGACAGACATCGAGTCACGTCTGAGCAAGATGACGAGTATATTGTGTGAGTTTCTTTAAGAAATCGCTACTTTAACTCTATTGAACTGCAGCAGCGGCTCCGTGAGGTTTGGGGATTGATTGTAAGCGATTCTACCATAAGAAGAAAATTGGCGGCGCGTGGCATGAAACCTCATAAACCAGAATGGCCCAAAATTGACGGTAGACCACGAAGAGCGCGCCTCAACTTTGCACTTGAGCAGCACTTAAATTGGTAATACCTTCAATGGAGCAAAGTTCACTTTTCTGACGAGAGTAAGATCATGCATGTATGGTAATGATAGAAGAAATAAGGTGTATCGAAGAGAGGGAGAGCGTTTTGTACAGTGCTGCATTGAAGAAAGTATTTGAAATTTGTACGGTGGCGGTTCATGGACGGTTTGGGGAGGCATAAGCGCCGATAGAAAAACCGAACTTGCGCTTGTATCTGGACCTCGGTGATCGTCATTTAATGGGTCACGTTACATCGAAGAGTGTCTGGAGCCTTATGTGGTACCCTACGCAGTTTTCATTGGCGAAGACTTCATTTTTATGCAGGACAATGCCAGTGCTCATGCCGCAGGCATTGTAAGCGAAATCGGTATTGCGGTTATGTGCTGGCCAGCAAGAAACCCGGATATGAATCCCATAGAACACCTATGGGATGAGTGAAGGGAATGAGGGAAGAACGAGAGATCCTGCTGCGGAGACGCTTGGCCAACTTAAAACAGCTATACAAGAAAAGTGGGATAACATCCCACAACACGAGATGTGACGCTTATACGTTCCATGAGGAACCACACGGAAGCAGTGATAAGAGCCCGGGGAGGAAATACGAAATACTGAATAAACTTTTTTGTTTTACATCTTTGTTTCTAACATTTAACATTTTCAAAGGGTAAAAACATACCTGTATACAAAACACAATAGCTAAAGAAATATAATTTTAATTTGAAATATTAATATTCGTTAAATTATACCTTATAATATCCACTAAAACGGGCATTATTTATATTTTTGGTTAAAAATAAAAAAAAACTCATTCAAAACCAAACTTCAGGGGTGTTTCGATTTTTTTTACGTGTATTGTTTTTTAAGTGTATTTTAAGTACGTATTCTATCTAAAATTAATAAAACATAAATGATTGTTTGTTTTTGGTTTTGTTCCCTTTAACTAAAAAATATCATAAAACAGAATAGATTTTTAGCTAGTCTCCATAGGACAATCCGTTCAAGCCAAAATGTATTTTTAAAATTAAATCTAAATCCAATCTTAACCTACAAGTTAGTGTTCCTTTTATAAATCAAGCATTTTGTGTAAGTTTTCTCCTTTCCTATAACCATACACAAGTTTTTAGTAGCAAAGGTATATTTATTGTTTGATTGTTCAAAATAATTTCTCCATTTATGAAAATGCCCAAAGCTCGTTAAGTCAATCGGCAAACGTTTGTTTAATTAGTCATCAAAATTCAAAACTGTTACAAATATCAAACTTTATTAAGACAAGCCTTTGTAAATCGGTTAATGTGGTTATTACTATAAGTTTTTGCCTCAGACCTTTCAGCAGGGACCTCAAGTGTAACAGGTGTGGACTTATTTTAGAAACTGGAAAACCGGTTATGTTTGCTGCAATGGAAATAATCACATAATAATTGTACAGGTTAATATGCGGACGACATTATCTTAGAAGTGTTTTTCAGTTCAAAACCTTAGATAGGACTGATGTCTGACCTCTCAACCATGAAAACTCTCATCGAATTTCCACCTGCTTCCTTTGTGATCTTTTTTTCAATTTCTTCGAAATAAGTTCCTAGTTGTTATGCATTTTTGATGAGCTAAGAAAACAGTTATGTTTTTAAAATAATCTGCAGGCCAAATTTCATGACTTATTGTAGGGCATTCTAGTAGACAAAAATCTCAATGAAATATTGAAATAATATAGTTTTTATCTCAAATTTTTAAATTTGGACTTATAATTGTTGTTTTAATATTGATAAATAACCAATGTTTAATCGTTTTTACAAATAATTAAAAAATGGGGTTTTAAATTCATATTTCTCATTTATAAACTTTTGATGTTGCATTTTTGACTTACTATTTTGAAAAAAGCTAAGAAAACATGATAACTCAAAAATGGTTCACTTTTGCAGAATGCATATGGGGTTCAAATTATCACAAATAGTCACCCCTATCACCTCGAATACGTCGAATCATCAATACCCTTACTCTGTATAAGCAGTACTCTGTTATTGTATAGTATTCATAACACAAGTGCTATGCTACTTAGTTTGGGACTTGTCACCAAATATTTATTATTTATTTACTATTATTTGAAGTCTAGAGATCTTGGTAGGACCCGTTACATTTCCATAAAAATACTATGTGCTATAGACAAGACTCATAATATTTTTCTATTAGCTTATAGAGGTTTACACAGTTCCAGAAATATTACGATAAAAACGTACTTTTTATTAAAATATTTTTTTTAAATATCATAATACTCGTAGTATGAAATGTCAGCAGTGAGAGATGTTCTATTATAGAAAACAAATATAATCTAATGTAGATGTATGTACATCTTCATACAGTTTTAATTAATATTATTGCCTAAGCCAGACGCATCAGCCTATTTTAAAAGAAATACATAATTGACCCATTGGCCGATCCCCGAAATAATTACTAGCAGGGTCGCGTTGAAAGGGTCAGATACCCTTCCTGTGATCTATAGGTCAGTTTACCCCGACAGCCGCTAATGGGCCTCAATCCATTCACATTAAACTTAATATTTCTGGCCTTTTTTCAACTATAATATAAATACGTGGCCAAGTGCCGCAAAGGCCATTTTTTCCACCAAAAATGTAAATATTGCTACCTACCAATTAAAAAGAAAACATCGCGATGAAACCTGCATAACGAGACCACAAGCATGTGTAACCCGCTAATCCGCCTTAAACAAGCGTGACAAGTATACGGTCCGTTGCTTGTAGGTGAAGGGTCAAACTGTTTGGGGTGTTTTGGGTTGGTACGAGTACTATATATATATTATATGACATAAAATGGAATAAAAGTACTATATTTAGCATCGTTATAATTGTCATCATCATTATCCCAGCGTTATGTCCCGGTTGCAACCCAAACTTTCGTTTAGGTGCCCGGGGTCCGATTCCCGACTTTTTCTACTCCACTTCGCGCGATCTTCAGCATCCCTGGTAGTGAGCCCATTGGCATCGTTATAATTGTAATGAACGCAAATAAACACCACTATACCATGAATGAATTAGACCTAAATGGGTAAAATTTTATTAACGAAAAAAACACCTATATATCAATAATGTAAATTGAATAAAACGTAAACAATAATAACAGTTTCTTTTTAACTTTAAAAAATTCCATTGTACTATTTATAAAACAGAATTGAAAAGAAGGTCAGGTTTATAAAGGAAACTTTATTAAAGGATATGATTGTTGAAAGTGATTTTTTTCGATGTCTCATTGGCACCAACTCAACAAATACTTTTCATAGTTATGGTGATGATCTGACTATATAGTCAGGGTATTGTAATGTTATAGTCAAATCATCACATATTAAATATACACAAATAAACGGCTTTGTGACACTTAAAATGATTTTATCCATAAATCTGGTTACGCAAACCCAAAGGAATACGATATGGGATTCATAACGTTCTTCAAATCATGCATGCGCTATGAGCTAGTTAGCTCAGAGCTAGTTGCGTATAAGATGGGTAGAACCAGATCGATTAATCTATGAAAGACGGCGGCCATCGCTCAAGACATTCTGATAATTAGCGGCAGACGCAAACAAGCATCACTCTCTGTCAGATAGTGCGCACTAATATTACTAATTATTAGAAACGAAGAAGAATGGATGCGAGTAATGGATTCGAATCGTGAACGCTGAATGGCTAAGGTAAAGTTGTCACTTCTTTCTTGGCGGCCATTGAGGCGTATTGATTTCGCATGTTGAAATGTGTGTCTATGTGTTTATGTATAACATGTATTTATTTCCAAAATAATATTAACTGAGAAAACTCACACATCTATAAAAAAACACCCTGCTTATCCGAAAAGCTAAGAGATATCTGTATCTCCTAGCTGGTCACTTACACTGGTAAGTTTTAGTCGTAATTTTTTATAAAACAATATTTATACTGAAATATATTAACCATTAAACTAACCAGTCAAACGAAAATTGCAATTCGCCCTCGATCCAACTCTCGCTTTCTAGTTTTAATTATAATGTATACTTCTACTAACGTTATTTGGTATTATAGTGATACCATCACAAAATCCTTATATCCGGATAAAGTTTCCGAATACTCCCCAGACATTTACGCATAAACCGGATAAGTATAGCGGACGCTTTGTTCACAGTACAAGAACCAATAAGTCTTCTGTGTTCAAAGAATCGAAAAAATTGTGTGAACTAAATAACATTAAAAAAAAAATTAAAAATTTAGTCATAACTTAATATAAAGAAAATCTATATTATTATAAAGAAAACTCTAAATTGTGAACATGCTCGCTGTGAATCGCAGATTAAAGTTGTAAATGATATATTTACTAATCTTAAAATAATCGAATAAATAACACTCATTCTTCCGCTTTCTCTTTTCTCTGTGTAGGGGCGGATTAAGAATAATTAACCCCTGCGGCCGGGGTCGGCCTGTCGTAAAAGGCGACAAAACAACCCTAGCTACGTAGTAGGGCCCCAAGCCCGCCTCGAAGGCAACCACTGTTAGTTACAAGCAACCTTGTGTTATGTTCCAGCATATTTGAACGAGGTTCCAGTACCCCTATGGGACAGAAGCGTAATCGCGCCCCTAGCGTCACATATATCCATAGGCGACGGTATCGGCTTACTATAAAGTGGACCCGGCAGCCTGTTTTGCGATTTACTCCTATGTAGCCAGTATCTTATCTTATTTCGGGGCCGAGAAATATCTCGGACACTTCTGTGTCCTCTGTAATGGGATCTTTTGTGTTTCCCTAGATAGCAATCACTGCTCTCCAATCTCATTGAAGATTTGCTTCATGAGCCTAACAATGAGATATGGAGATAGGGAGCCTGTAGTCTTCCGGTGTCGGATATCCTATCCCCAAAAGATTCATTCGCCTCCTGGCCAATGCATCGCATGTACACAGTAGATGTTCCATGCGATCTGTATGTTCCCCACACAACCAGCACATGGGTGTCGCGGTTAGACCCATCTTCATGAGCATGTCATTGGTTCCAAAGTGCCCAGTAAAGGCTCCAAGCAAGTAGCGTATTTGCCCCCTGCTCATGTTCCAGATGGATCCTCGTGCTTTGTACGTGGATCCCAAAAATTTTTTGGGGTGTTCCAGACCGATTCTAGTCAGCCAGTGTTGTTGTTGACTGCGGTCTGCAAAATCCCTGAATGTGGCTTTCACGAGGCTAATCGGAATGCCTACACATGGTTCTGGACCCATAAAATCATGTAGCCAGTATACTGGAAATAGTATAATCTGTGAGCGAGCCGTCCTTCGCGTGACGAGACTCATAAAGCGTTACATTAGCATATCTTTTGCACCATTACTTCGGTGTTTTAAGCTATTAATCCCCGCTGTATAACTGCTAAAGTTGTTCCCTGACGTTTAGTGATTCACGCAATTTATCCATCGTCCCTGGGGGATGGGGTTCTTGAACCGGTTGGTAATGGTTCGTATTGCTGAGCAACAACAAACAGGCTGACGGCTTACTAAATAGTAAGCATTTACGTCGCCTGTGGATGTTTGCGGCGCTAGAGGCACCGTGAATACCCTGCTGTTTCATAGGGGTACAGAGTCACTAATGCCGGGACACAACACAAGGTTATTAAAGCGGCATACTTATTGACCAAAGGTGGTTGCCATCCAGACGCGCTTGGGGCCCACCACGTAGCTAGGGTTATTTTGTCGAGGCCAATCTCGGCCGCAGGGTTTAATATTCTTATTCTGCCCCTGTACGGAGTAAATAATAGTACTAATAAAAAATTAGCATAAACTGGTAGTATAATAAAATATTTTTTTCGTAAAGAAAATTACAAATGATATCTGACATTATTCTCACAATATAAATTTAATCTTAGAAACTATTTTTAATTCTAAACTGATTGACAAATTTAATACTTATTTTGTACCATTCAGCGTTGTTGTACAGTCTAAGACCTTAGATATCCATTCGTGTTCCATATTTACTAACTTTAAATAATATATTTGGTTACAATAAAAATTCCGCCAAAACCTTATACATTTTTCAGTGAGTAAAATAAGTAGCAAACTCAATCCGTTTGCATGTTAGATCTGGGGATGTAAATATGCAACCATATTTAATTTGTTAAGTAGGGCTACATAAACTCTAAATCTATACTCTATACAAATAAATAAAATTGAAGGGTCTGTTTGTAATATTAAAATATCCGCTTTTTACTAAGTGCATTCGGACGTATACACGGTACACATACCAAAACAACATTTTTTACAATTTTTGTCTGTCTGTCTGTTTGTTCCGGCTAATCTCTGAAATGGCTGCACCGATTAAGACAGGACTTTCACTGGCAGATAGCTGATGTAACAAGGAGTAACTTAGGCTATTTTTTATTTTAGAAAAAAAAAAGTTTTTGTTAAAAATGATAAGTTTCGTTAATTATATTTTCCAATTTAAATTGACCTCAGATTTCTATCATCAACAATCTGCCCAAAGTCACTATTCCACGCGCACGGAGTCGCGGGTAGAGCTAGTATCATATATATTTGTAGAACTAAGACTAATAGACATCGGAACTGCAAAATAATGCTAGACTAACAGAGCTAGACTACAGAGTGGCAGAGCTCTAAAAATAGCTCAATCGATGAAAACATTTATATAAATACAATGTTTCTAATAGATTTAATCCTGTAGTGTACTTAGTCAACATACTCTTGTTTTATAACCATAACGACACAAAAAAATATTTAAAAAGTATTTCCGGATAGCAAGATTAACTAAAAATAATTTTGTCACTAATTCATATGAAAATTTTAGTGAAAACTGAGGTGTTCTAGTTGTTGCGTCTTTCATTAGAGAAAGATTTTACATCCGAGTGACATTGTCTAGTAACCATATGTGGAAAACATTTTGCAAAGTAGCTTTGTGTGACGTTTCTCTTTCATCTCGCGTGTTGACAATGTCTACAGTACTTTAGTATCACTAGTAAGTTACAGCATTCTGTACCAGTAAAATTATATTTTATAATCCATATAACACATCATCTTAATAAGCATAACACTTTTATTCTGTTTAGAGGGGTATGAATAACGTGACCATTTTTTTTCGTGTCAAAGCGGGACGCCTACGGAATTTCGTATATAAATAAATACATATAGGGTACATCAGTGTAAGATGTATATTTAAGAGCAAAATAAAAATTTGGGTTTTAAAAATTACTCTCACTGACCCTCACTGACATCTTAATTCTTACACCAACTTGCCCTAAAATGTAGTAGTATCCTGGAAGCTGTAATGAAAATGTATGACTAGTTTAATCTTTATATGTGTACTTTATGTAATTCTTTAGTCTTGTGCTTGTTAGGTGATAAAATAATTGTTCAGAGTTTATTTTGTATTAAGGTAGGTAAATATCTTACATAGTAACCTAGTCTTTTCTGTATTCTTAAAAGATTTTAATTTTTATTCCATTCTACAAGAAACTAATTAGTTTCTTATAAATAGGAGTATTAACCCAAAAGGAAAAGGAAATGGTGCCTTTTCGTTTTTGTTTGTGAGCATGCATAAAGATTAACCCATTTTCGAGTTTTCTGACTGCGGTCGAATTCTTTTCATTTCAGTGAAAGATTAAATATTAACTAAATCCAATATAAAACTAAACAAAACAATTATTTGTTATAATATTTTTATGTCTTTAAAAGGATGTAACGTTATGTTCAACTTAATTTGGCAAAGTAATTTCTAGATATTGTAATATATATACACTGACGGACTCATAAACTGCATCAAAGTAATAGACGACTTTGAAATAAATATTTTAACCAAGTATGCAAACTTTCTATACAGATTTAAATTGAAACCTCTAGATTGGTTCGTGAACTTTAAAACAGCGTAGGGTCATATCCTTAAGTTTAAGTTTGTGTACTGGAAAGGCCCTTAAGACTTTTTTGAAGAAAAAACAGAAAATTAAGGAAAATTGATTTAATTAAAAAATTGGTTTTAACAAAAGACACAAACTATATGCAAGGGTTTATTTATGTTTTAATAAGGTGTATTACCTCCACGTGCCCTTATTACGGATTCTAATCGGTTCCGCATAGATTTTATTAGGGTTATATTGTAGCATTGGTGCGGGAAGGCTTGGATCAACGAACGATTGGTAGAAATTTAAATTTAAACCAGTCTACGGTTTCTAGAATATACAGGCAGGACTCGAGCAACCACCGGTCATGATGACCGATTTATTGTTACAACTTCCCTTCATACACTTTACAAAGAATGTTTCCCAAAATATGGCAATCAATTTCCGTTTCAATTGAATAGCTTTGAAGGGTCAAAATAAATCGATCGTTCCCGTGAAACATCATCAATCATATACCATTATCTCACCCCTATTTATACGTTTTAAGGTTTAATAGACTGCGTCTACTCTATCATATTTAAACAGCTAAGAGAAAACGAATACAACTTGTAATTATATATCGTATATTATTTTTTATATATGGAGTTCAGTGGACAGGCAAACGGTTCACCCGTAGTAGGTGGTTATCGTCGCTTATGGGTTTTTGCAATACCAAAGGCATTGTCACGCCCTGCCGGCCTCGAAGAAATTATGAAACGCCTTTTATGAAAAACACTATAATAGTACCACGATGAGAAAACCTCAGACGGAACTTATTTTCTTTACATCTAGAGTGTACGTAACATGAACGTTGTTGAAAATCGTTTCGTAGAAGAAAAAATAGGCTTGAGGAAAAGGGGATTTGATTCAGCCCAGCCGATAGCGGGCAGTGCGGTGCTAGAAAGAGACCGACGGTACTATTGCAAACAGTTCCTCTGAATTTTCCCCATTGCACAGAAGTAGAATATGCAAAAAGACGCAGTCTTTCCGAAGCCAAGCGAGTCCAGACCATACTGTATATGGGATTGTCGATAAGACGATTTGCAAGTACTCCATCTGCGGCCTCACCTGTGCTTTGTTTAGCATATAATGTACTACGTCTCCAAAATACAGGCTATGTTTAGTTTGGAATCGTAAAATCTAACAATTACCTTAAGATATTAGCCTCCAAACCTGATAGAAATAATTGTACATAATATACTATCACCTAAATATACCTGAACTTCTTCAATATTATATTTTATTTTATCAATAAATTCCAAACAATAGGTACATCTGAATAATCAGTTTGGGATATTTTTTTAGTTGTTTTTTTAGATCTTCGCATGCTGATCGGTACGCGCGCTCCGTACGTGACTCGATAACAAAATGGAAGCGGCGTTAAACCAAAATGGCTGAAGGCGGAAAACTAATTTACAACCTTGTTAAAGGAAAGGTAGAACTTTTTCTTGTCTATAAAACCTGAATAACTTTTCGTGCTCAAAGTTATTAAAAAAAATATTCATTTGTGTTAAAAGTATATAATATTATGGGTAACTCGTATTAAAAAATAACTCGGATTTTCGAAATAGCCATCTTTTAGGTCTAGGCTGAATAAAAAAAACCATTCAAAATATCTATTACTATACAACGGTAATTTCATATTTTGGTGATAAGGGTGACTATTTGCGATAATTTTAACCCCCACATGCATTATGCAAAAGTGAACCTTGTGAAATTTTTGAGTTATCATGTTTTTTAACTTTTTTTTCAAAATAACTCAAAAATACAAAATCAAAATTTTATTTAAAAAAGTATTAATTTAAATCTCCTTTTTTCTGATTTATAAAAATAATTAAACACTGGTTATTTATCAATATTAAAACAACATTTTTCGGTCCTAATTTAAAAATGCGAGACGAGAAACGATATTATTTCAATATTTTTTTTTTTGAGATTTTTAACCACTAAAATGCCTTAAAATAAAAATAAATGTTTTGAAACTTGGCTTGCAGATTATTTTAAAAACATAAAGGTTTCTCAGCTCTCCTACAATGCATAACAACTAGGAACTTATTTCAAAGAAACTGAAAAAAAAAATATCACAAAGGAAGCAGGCGGAAATTCGTATTCTATTCTAACTAAACTTAAATTCCTGTTTGAATATCTTGCAAATAATCTAAATGCTGCAGCTTACGAAATTTTTTGAAAAATGAAATGTTTGACCTCCTGGAAGACGTGCCTTTAGCTAAAAGGCAAAACATGATATACCAGCAAGATGGATATCCCGCCATTTTGGTGTCAATGTTAGGCGATGGCTCAATAGCCATTTTCTTAATCGCTGGATAAGGCGAGGAGGACCCATTCTGTAGTCTGCGAGGAGTCCGGACTTAATGCCGGTAGATTTCTATGTCTGGGGGTCACATGACATCGCTAGTTTACGACGTCTCGCCTGTGTCATCCGCGGAAGAACTCAAAACAAGAATTACAAACGCAGCAAATGCGATACGAAATAATTTGGTACTACTACTACTTCGGTAGTTAAGTCACAACTCAGAAAAAGAATGCAACTTTGCAATAGAGGAAGTCACTTCGAGCAAGAACTTTAATTAGACTAAATTACAAAATGTCTTAATTGTTGCTTATTATTAATTATTATTACTTAGTAGTTTAGTAACTATTATTGGTTCAAAATTTTATTTCAATTTTTTATTTTTGTTTTATTTACATTGGGTATTGTTTTTAAACTAATTTTATGGAAATTTTAAAGAACGACTTTAAGTTTAGTTCGAATACAAATTTCCGCCTGCTTCCTTTGTGATCTTTTTTTTCAGTTTCTTTGAAATTAGTTGATAGTTATTATGCATTGTTGAATAGCTGAGAAAACGGATATGATTTTAAAATAATCTACAAGCCAAGTTTCATAACTTTTTTTGTTTTTAAGATATTTTAGTGGAAAAAATCTCAAGAAAATATTGAACTAATATCGTTTTTCGTCTTGCATTTTTAAATTTTACCAACCAATGTTTAATTGTTTTTATAAATCAGAAGAAAAAAATTAGATTTAAATTTATACTTTTTTTTAAATAAATTTTTAATGTTGCATTTTTGATTTATTTTGAAAAAAGCTAAAAAACATGATAATTCATAAATGGTTCACTTTTGCATAATGCATGTGGGGTTAAAATTATCACACATAGTCAACCCTATGACCTTCTAACGGGAATACGTCAAATTACCAATAACCCTGTATATGAATTTTATTTATACTATTAGTAATGTATAACGCAAATTATTGATGCATTTTATTATTCGAAATTACAAAAGTTTTTAAAGGCATACTTTTAAGTTATTAATAACATAAATTTTACACTCTGTGTAAACAGGCAGAAATATAATACACCTAGTAGAGTACTAGTTGCAAATATAATCACTTACCTACTACGTGAGATAAAGTAAGATTAATTTTTTTTTTAATTTTTTTATCAAATTCACAGTTATTACATTGGCTTAATAAATTAATAGCACAAAAAAACCACTAAGGTTTGTACAATGCCATCGAAACTTAAGTCTACGCACGTTCAAATGACTGAGTAAATTTAGATTACAATTTCTCTAAAAAGTATTTTTTAAGTGAGGCTTTAATATTTTTTTGGGTTATATTATCTCTTATATTTGTTGGTAAATCGTTTAATAATCTTGGAACTAAGTAGGTAGTTGTGCGCTTGCCGTACATATTCTTCGCGCCGCGCTGGTAGCAAACCGGTTTTGAGCAGCGGCCCGAGTATATACAGCGTGCTTCATTTTGGTTTGTATTTTTATACATTTTGTATTACATTAAGGGGACAAAAAAGCATTATCAAATTCTTCTAGCAATACTGCTAGACTACCTAACTAACTCGTATAGTTATAAATACAACTATACGAGTTTTATGTATACGTCTAAAACAGGGAAGTTACTAAGTGTTAGCTCATCTAACAGTAATTATAAAATAGATTTTCAGATGTGAACCTCGCTGCTGTGAGATTTACTTTGGCTGTGAAAAGGCCTAAATCATACATGTTATTACAAAGCCATACAACCTTACGTGTTCAAAGCGACGTCACTATATAAATTGTATAGCAATAATATCGAATTTAGCCGTAAAATTTTCGGCTTCAAGGCAAAATGTATATTAATATTTTATTACAAAATCCCGCATTTGTCAAGGACAGCCGGCTTAGAGGAGAGAAATTTTTGTCGATTGAGGGCGAAATTTGTTAAGCTTAAAACTCGAGTGTTTTATTTTACTAGTAAGTAAAAGAACAAATGAGCCTCTCAGTAGTAAATGAGTAACACGACTCTATGCTTCATTTAAGTTTAGCTACGTGGTACTATAGGGCCTCAAGCCCGTCTGGATGGCGACCACCTTTGGTCCTAAGTAGGTTGCCATAATAACCTTATGTTGTGTTCCGGCGTTAGTGACCCAAGTTCATGTACCCTATAAGGGACAGCAGCGTGTTTTTGCGATGCCACTGGCGTTGCAAAAACCCATAGGGCACGGTGACTTCTAAATTCTAAGCGGGCCGTCAGCCTGTCTGCTGTCCCACAGCATTAAAAAATTATCTATTTTATTTTAAAATTTCCCGTGAGATAAATAAGGATCTTGGAAATATAGACTCGTGAAGGGAATAGTTTAACTCTAAAATAATACTTAAATCTACAACTTAATACACAAATTAATGATACGTCATAAAAATATAAAAAGACAAATCTTATACTAAAATAGTATTTCCAACAATATACTTTTAAGACTAAGGAACCAGATCTCAAGACATAAAAACGTGACGAACATTAGCAAGCTAGCTAAAAGACGTATTATATCATTTCGACGAAACCAAAACAATACTTATCCCTTCAACGATTTATTATCCGCTGAGCCACCGCACAAACAATGTACCTAAATCACAGAAGTGATGTATGTAACGCCATTCTTACCCACGTAATACGCGTTTGGAATCAGAACACAATCAGTAAGCCTCTATTATTACTCTCTAGGTCTTTCTTCTGCTTTTCCTTAAGGGATTGACACACGGCGTCTTCTCAAACACAGACAACGTGGCGTATGCTGTCCGTTCTCTAGGGGCTAGGGGAACAGCCGAGCTGAGCATTAGGACATTAGGATGTTATTACTTATTTATAGACACGTTTGTCATATCACAAATGTTTAGTACAGGACTCAAATGATAAGCAATATTTTGAAATTTATCGCGACTCCAAAACAAGCCAAAGTTAACTCACTTTTAGCCCAGAGATTATAGATAGAGCATGTCAAAGAACAATGAACAAAAGTCGATCCTATGACCACCACAAAGGTGGCGGAGTTTTTAGTGGATATGCTACCACGACTACCTTTGGTTTTGCGAGACAGTTTTCCAATTAGTGCAGTTTTCCCCAGGCAAAAAAAAACAGAGGTAATAGTCTGCTTTAACACATATTTTATAATAGTCTGCTTTAACACATATTTTATAATAATCTGATTTAACACATATTTTATAATAGTCTGCTTTAACACATATTTTATAATAATCTGATTTAACACATATTTTATAATAGTCTGCTTTAACACATATTTTATAATAGTCTGCTTTAACACATATTTTATAATAGTCTGGACAGGCGCGTTAAATATAAAATAACTTTCTTCTAATGATGAATAAAAATCGTGAAAATTTTACTAAATGTTATTTAACCTTCATTGCAAATTACATATAATTAACATATTCATTTACTCTCCGTTTAATCTGTTAAAGTCTAAAAAAAAAACCTTCATTTAACAAAAAAAATTTACAGTAAAAAGATGAAGTTCCTGACTTCCGAGCTAGGTATAATAAACCTCGCAGTGACCCACACTATCGCCGTGTGCCCGGCGTGGCGTGAAGCGTGAACAGCACCGCGCTCTCATCACCCAAATCGGCGCGAACCTGTCGCTCCCGGCCCTGGTTCTGTCTATGGTCGGGGGCAGTCCTGGATGGACGGCCGTCGCCTCCTTCTGCGAGGTAATTATGTCCGCAAAGGAGGCGGCGGAGCGAGAGCGGGAGCACACTCCCCTCCCGCCAACGCGGGCCACATCGACGGCGCTGAAGGACGTCCAACGACCTCTGGCCGCCGCAGAAAAGAGCGGGCAGCCGCTCGCACCATTGCTGCGTGGGTGAAAGCTACGTGCTGTTCCGCGGCCCCCATCAACTCCTTGGGGCAAACCAAGGAGAGCGCCGGGGGGACTAAACCCTGACCCTATGGCGGTACAAACCTAGAAGAGGGCCGCCCAGACACAAAGGGCGGACTGGCGTCGGCCTGGGTCACGAGATCGGCACTACATATCCGTGTGAAGCGTTACGAGAACAGCAGGGTTTTCTCCAAATCAACCTCAGGTATAATAAACCTGTGTTTCGGAAGTCAATGCCCCCACTCATACATATTTAAAAGTTTATTCTTTCGTTTCTCAACGTGTTAGATAGAGAATTTAAATGCCAAAAAAGCTGGTATGTAACTATTTAGGGAAGCGGATTAACGTAACAATTCAAAGCGGTAAAGCTGCCAACGTTTTGGAAACTTTACCGGATAATAGCTATTTGGAGTCCCTATTTTATGTATATCATATACCTATATTGTATAAAAGATGATATGTTTAAAAAAGATATGAATGTTCAGATTACGGCTGATAGAGGAGAGTGCAAAGACAGGACATGTTGTGCCGACCCCACATAGTTTACGTTAAGGACAGGAAGATTTTATGTATTCACTTTTTATCAATTATATATTTAGTGTTACTTTAATTTATTCTTAAAGGTTTACACCAGAAGTTTACACTTCTGTGAGTTTGTAATGCAAAGGAGAAAAAACATAAGAGTCAACATTAAAAAGTACAGACTAAAAATTTACATTTATCCTTTGGTTGCTGAAAAGCCGATTTGTCACCATTGTTTAAAATGAAAATACATTTACCATTCATGAAGCTTACGTTCAATATAAAAATTTTAAGAGATCTTTGTAATTGTTAAGCTGCTGAAAATGGGGTTACATTTATATGGTAACCTTTAAAGCATGATATCAAAATTTGCAAAGTACCGTCAGATTATGCCAAGGTCTAATGAATTCCGAGTACACGCCGGCCATTTTATCCATGTATGTGTAATGTACCGCGAGATCTGTTTACGTATTCCATGTGTAACAATAACACACATCAAGAGGAAATGGGACGCGGATTCGGGCTGCTACATAAAAGGGTATTAGGGCTTGTTGACATCAAGGCAGCCACGGTTTGATACATTACTGTGGATCATTTGGACGTTGAAAATAATATAACGCTCCAGTAAGTCAAGTTAAATTTGCAATCAATAGTGTTAATTTCCTGGGAGCCTAGAAATCTGGAATGGAAGGTTTATGCCGCTCAGTCAAACCCAGCATCTAATCATTGCACCTTCCGGTTGGTAGAAAATAATTAAAGTAGCGAATGTAACTCTGTCTGTCTGTGACGTTTTCACGCCTAAACCGCTGAACCAATTTTGATGAATTTCGGTACAGAGATAGATTGGACCTTATAATAGGATATAAAACTTGAATATGCGAAAATGAAACTTGAAAGGGGTGACTGTAATTAATTTCTGTTTTTTTTTATTTATATGGCAGAACAACGTTTTCTGGTTCAGCTAGTATACTTATAAACACAGCTGATATCAATCTGCATTTTTTTATATTTTAGATACATTCATGTAAATTATATTTATTTCCAGTCTCACTATAGTGAATTTCTGTAATTTTTTTCTGAATTAAAATTATAAGTATATAGTTTTGTAAAAATCATCGTAATTTTTATAAATATGTACACCCCCTAAATCACTTCGTAGTCGCTGAAGGCAACCCTCCGTTCCATTATGTATGCATCCGTATGTAAATTTATTGCAGGGGCCAGTCTCACGAAATTATTTGAATAAAAATATCGTTAAACGATGTTTTGACTTACAATTTACTGGTGGACCGGTGAGAGTGGGTTGGGGTAATTTGGTAGTATAAAAAATACTTATACGAAAAGTTAGTTAAAGTTATTACTGAGTATATTGATAAGAAAGGACATTAATTAGTAATTGTGATTTTGAGAAACCAAGATGTAGGTTTCCTTTAGTTAGAGAAACGAAACCCGAAATGTATGAATAATTCTTTGAGATTGGCTTCCGCCTTTAAATACTGAATATCCGGATGACCGAGCTTTGCTCGGTATTTTTTTTTTATAAATTGTGTTTTTTGGAAATTAACAATTGATTTTCTTAGTCTAACCTCAAAGCAAACACTCATTGACTTCTTGTTACTTAACAACGCCATCTGCTGGAATAGCTTTAGTGTTGTGTCGTTAAAGCAATTTTAAAAAAATAGTATTATTATTCGCCGATAGATGTCAGGAAGAGTCACATTTTTGTTATTTTTCTTCCAATAAAAAAAAGCGAATAAAATGACATTTTTTAGAAATTATTCCTAGCTAGATTGATTTATCCCCGAAACCCCCCGTATACTAAATTTTATGAAAATTGTTGGAGCGGATTCCGAGATTCCAATTATATAAGTATATATATACAAGAATTGCTCGTTTAAAGATATGGGATCTACATTTTAAAGTTGCACTTTGCACTTTTTGCAATTTAATTCGATATAATATGAAGAGAAGAAAACTAGGTAACAAGAAGAATGTTAGAAGGGTGAGTACAGAGTAAAGAAAAGGTGTATTGATTAAGTAAAAGTTAATATCCGTGCAGAGGCGGAGAAAGAATACTAACCTCTGCGGCCGGGGTCGACCTGTCGTAAAAGGCGACAAAATAATCTACCCTAACTATGTGGTAGGGCCCTAAGTCCGTCTGGATGGCGACCACCTTTGGTCTTAAGTATGCCGCCATAATAACCTTGTGTTATTATGGCGGCATTAGTGACCCAAGTTCCTGTACCCTTATGCGACAGCAGTGATGCCACTGGCGTTGCAAACACACATAGGCGACGGTAACTGCTAAATTCTAAGCGGGCCGTCAGCCTGTTTGCCGTCTTACGGCAATAAAAAAAAAGCGCGTGAATGTTGAGATGACAGCTAAAAGGGGCGTGGAGGAGATACATATGCCAACCTAATAATGTGTGATAAGAGTAGATACAAGAAAATCCAGATTTCATATTCCTGCTTTTGTTTGAACCCTTATATATAACCCTATATAGCTTATAATACAATTTTATTAAATTACCTATTGGTAATTCTATAATTATAATAGAATTCTGGAAAGTTGTATAACAAGAAATTTGTGTCACAAGTGATCAGACTTAGTAAAATAGATAGATGCTGGTACGTCTATTCAGCGCCATTCGCTTTGGATGTATTGAGTCATATGTGAATAAATTTTGGACCTCAGGTACTGAAGCAAACTTTGGATAACAATCGAGTTTTCCCGACACGTAATTTGACGATTATGAATACATGCTATACATATATATAAATATAAAATATATCTAAATGTCGACTGCTATGAAATAAATTCCTGGCTTGACGTGACTCAGCTTCATAGTACAATCGTACGATGAAATTATCTTCACTCATAACATTCATAGCCTTCTATTCATATTTCTAATAAAGGTTTCACGGTGTACTTTATTGTGTCGTTATGGTTTATGACTTGATAAGAACTACTTTCTTCTAAAACTTATATTAAATATTATTTTAGCATATTAATCTGTGTAAACACGAAAATTAAATATTAAATATCAAATTAATATCCCCAAAAATATAGATTTACATAATTATAAATAGATATATATAAAAAATTGCTTAAGATTGGCTAATTCGTCAATATAGATCGAAATATAAAATGTTTTATTAGTTGTGAAATTGTGGATTTTTTGAACTCTGTGTAATTTAAGATGGTATCTTCTGTTAATAGACAGATGTTTTCTGTTTTGTTTTCATAACAACTATTTATTTGACTACAGTGGAATATAACTAAACATAGTAAGGTATCAAGAAAATTAATTGAAATATAAATATAAAAAATATGAGATCTGTTAAAAACATCGCGAATTTTTTGTTTTTACAAAAAATATTTATTCATGAATATTTATTTTCCCCTTTCAAAGTATTCCCCATCAGATATAACACCCTTATGCCAACGTTTCTTCTTTGTGACAAAATTAGCTAATAAAGCCATTTAAATCATAAAACTGAAACGTATTTTACATAATACACCAATAACATCCATCGACGGATATCGGATATCGATAAAACTTCTCATAGGGGAAGATAGCTTAGTAAATACAGCTGTGACGTCCCTTGTGGTTTTCGTGCTATCTTTGAAACATCTGAACTTAGGATAAATATTGGCGTATAAACGCCCTTCTAATACGACAGTGATTTTTAAATTAGAACAACTGTAATCACATCTTTAGCATGAAGAATGCTGACAATGTTAAAATTCCCGTTCGCCATTCATGTGCCGAACATGAAACAAATTTAACCGCTAGACAAAACATGGATCTCGATTACATTAAACTAATAATAACAGTATATGGCGTCCTACTCCTGGGTTCAGACCTTTCCCTGGAGGTAACAGACAGTATATTCACGCTTGTCGAAGGCAGATAAAAGAGACTATAATATCTCGCTACGCAGGTTTATCTTATAATATGCACATTAGACAAGAAAAACTGCTTAAGCTATTCGTGCTATCGTGCGATTTCATCCTGTGATCCCTAGTATGGTCTCCGAGTGCGGTAGCACTGAGCCGGTGAGCTGCATCAATTTTAATCAATCATATAATCCCAATCAAACTTAATAAAAAACAAACATAAATCATTTTATACCTTCGAATTTCCCACACAAATGTGCCATAATATAGCATCAAGCAAATATTTCCAAACCATTGCCCCGGAAGTTGTACTATAAAGGTGACCGGAGCGAGAGCGACGTCACATCCGTTGGAAATAGGAACAGTAATGGCGGCCGGAAATACATAAAGCTATGTATCTAAACGTTTGCCTTTTAGAATTGCATAATTTTTGTTACTTTCAGAATTTATGTGTTTCTGTGTGATGATGTGAAATATTATATGCATTACACTTTGTTTCGTAATTAACATAGGAGATGTTCTTCTCTTTTGCTTCTACCAATAATATTAAAACTTCGGAGTCAATGATCGAATTTCCACTGGATAAAACTTCTCGGTCTTGTGCAAAGGGGCTACATTCTTTTGTTCGGAATAAAACAGAACCAGGTATACTAGTACAGATCGAATTCCGTAATTATAAATATGTAAATATACATAAAATATACATGTCGTTTTGCCTTGCCTATGCGAGACCCCATTAAAAGCAGACTTCTGTGCTCAATGGTATGCTCACAGTAGCAGACAGCAGTCACTCTAGCCAATAATCAAATACAAGAGAAAGCACTTTTAAGGCTTATATACATGTTCTGTTCTTTATATTTATTGGAATAAACCCTAATTTATTAGGACATTTACGAATTTGAACGTAACCTAATAATTTACGCTCCAATAAAAACTCCAATTAAAATATCTACAATTAAAATAATTAAACCAATAAAAATTATTGATATATCACTTATGTATATACTATCTATATAATATATTTATGATTTCTAAAATTATTACATTATCTCTGCCAAAATAATTACATACAGTTAGTAATACATACACATGTGATGCTTCATTGTGATGTATGGAATACATTTCACGGTATTAAGTAATGATATTACACAGGGGCATCTGTCAACTATGACGTAACTACTACGACTTTGCGTAGCATCTGCCTTCACTTTCAGAGCGATGTAGTAAAAACTTCTTATGTACATTTGAGGCTATTGGCGAAATATAACGTCATAATAATGATAAATGTGATAAGTTTGGGCAAGAATAAGGAAAACTGCGGTAAGCTGCCTTCTATATGCGTAGTGTTTATATACATCGTTGTGGTTATGTAAACCTCATATATATTTATGTATCTTCTCAGTATTTATGACAGAGTTTATGTGTAGAAATTTATAACATTTAAAATTTGTAATAAATTTGGATATTATTACGTATTTAGTACAATCAATTCACCGCAAATATTTCCTAGTATCGAGTTAGTCGTATCTAAGCATTGCCACCCTTATTCTACGATGACGCTGCCATCTCGCGATTCTTCTTTCGTTCAAAGTATAGGATGCGCACGCATCGCGTCGATTTCCTCAATTTCCGATGTTCTATTTTAATATTTCAAGAAACTAATTAGCGCAACCGAAAGTAGTTCATGCCAGTGCCTTCTACAGCCATAATCGAAGAGCTCCAGCAGCACGAAGACAGAGGTAAGTGGTTGTGCATTTGTGTTGTTGACATTTCATTCCCAATACCAAACAGATGGGACAAGTGTTTGATAATCATTATAAATATATTAATATACTCCTAATATAGAAGAAAATAATGGATATAAGTTGAAATTTTCATGAAAGGATGCTATACCATAAAAATAATTTATTTGAGATCCAAACAAAATGAAATTAAAATTATGATAATTATACATAAAATCATTTAACTCAAAATTGATATAATTACCAGTAATAGATCACAATATCTAACTAATCCGTCTAATATTACAATATAAAATGAATCAAATTCAAATAAAAGTAGTTGTGTTTAAAAATATGCAAATTATACAATGAAATGAACATAATATATTTAAACAAATGTAATCACTGATTGGAGAACAACTAGATAATACAAATAATTCAAAATAGAAAATTAGTAACTAGTGTTAATTTGTTCATAGACTAACAGTTAACAATGAAGAAAAACGACACAAAATAAAAAATTTACCATCCGTAGTTGTCTAATTAATCCAGTACACCAGTACACTCAGGTCGTAACTAGTTGTAGCTGTTGTAGCGGGTTTGTTCATTTTGTGTGTGCATCGCTACGCCACAATACTACGACGTTGTGCGACGTCACGTTAAATTAGTTCCAACGTAACTCATTTAGCTTAAGAAAGATTTTATACGAAAATAGATTAAAGAAAATGTTATGGGAGAAATATAAATAGTACCCAACAAACTCCGTGAATTGCGCAAGGTTTATATTTAAGCTTGGTGGGAGTCACACATTCTATACTATGCTATTTTGCATAATAATATCAACATTTAATCGTCTGAGGCTACTTGCGTTGAAAATCATGTAATTTTTGCTAAGAAATATGTTGCATAAACTGACTGGCCATTTCTCGCCAGTAAGATTGTACAGTAAAAATCATCCACAACAGTCGACAAAACGACCTGGTTTCATGTTCTATTTGATATATATTTTTATATGTAGTTATGATATTACAATATAAAACGGTAACATTATTTTAATGAATGTTAAATAACAAACAGTACAATTAGAAAAAAAGCTGTAAGATATAACAAACTTACTAATCACTAATCTGAAGGCGTAAAGTCGTCTAGTGAGCCCGAAGAATAGTAGAGTTAATTAACTCAAAAGCAACTGTAATTAAAGCAATATCTGGGATTGTAATTAATTAAGCTATAGCGATGAAGCTTTCAAAAGGTCTTCATAAGAAAATTGTTTCATTCTTGTACGAATTTTAACAATCTAAAGCCTAACACAAAAAGTGTCGGTTCTCTCATTTAATTAGGCAAGTGTTTATGGTTCTGGAAAAGGTTCCATTGAAAAAGTTTCGTATTTTTAAGACTTGTTCGCAAAATGATTTTTTATTTTTATAAGCAACTGGCGAAATATGTTAAATAAACTAGTAAATATGAAGTTTTACAATAGAAACAAATTATTTTATAATTCCTAATTTGGTGCATAGTTTTATTTTGTCTTATTTTTTGGACTTTTCAAATCTATTCTTATAGAAGAAGACAGTCAATATTGTCCCAACATGATAAATCCTACATATGTAAGTTATTGTAAAACAGCTCCTAACGGGCGACCAAAAGAAAATGCCATGCGGTTATTCTTTCGAAGAGGTATCAGGTTGACAACGGATTCCAAGAACACTCCAATATTGTTATTTCCTGAGTCATATAATGTTCTTAATCAAGAGGAGTAGCCACATAAAGTTGAGTAAGAACTGGTAAAGTTTAGCTTTGTAGGCCCAAAACTTCAGTTAAAACCTCAAAGGTTGGGATACAACCATAATTATGTTACAGCTAATGAAAGAATGGAAAATACGCAATTCATAAAAAAGGTAAAATAAAGCCTTTGAAAATAAATAAGTGCAGTTAAATCTGATAATAGTGAATAAATGACTTTTATACAAATATTAACTTTAAAATATGAAAAAAGTTTTAAGTATAATACATCTAATGATAATCTAAAATTTTATATTGAATGGATAAAAAATAAAATGTGTGATCAAACTTTAGGACTGTCATATAGGAACAATCTTGATCAATTAGGCGTTATTACATAAAAACGAGGCCACTTTTATGTTTTGAATATATATTAAACCTATGATGCACCCAGTGACAAAGTTAATAGGGCGGGCGTAATGCGCTTGTCCAATAATTATTATCAACGTTCGTTAACATCAAAGTACTTTTTATTTTCATCCTCCATGTACATCGTTTGCTAAAAATATTTTTTTAATATAAATTTTCTAGTTAATAGTTTACTATACGAGTAACATTTTCATTTTTCTTTCTTGTCATCCGAATCTTGTCAATAACATGTCATGTATATTTAGGATTATTTATGATTTCTAGTAACTGTTACATTATTATTTACATTACACGTCATTAAGCTTTGCCTTTACCTTGCTCACCGTGCCTTTTTCCTTCACTTAAAAACTTCCTACTAACATCTTCCCGCATTATGAACGTATAATACGACTAAGAAAGAGAATATAGATATTATGGTTTTGATAGTAGGGAAATACTGGTTCAAAGTTAAAACAAGACTGACGCACTTGACAGGGCTGTATCAAGGGTATTTTTAATCTAAATAAGTTTAGTAAAACGTTAAAATCCATTGAAGGCAATTTTTGACTTTCAATAAGTAATCTATTTTTTTTTATTGAATGATATTTTAATTTTGATCACACCAACGATTAAGATATAAACCTATGTTATGTGCGGGAAATATATTTTGTGAACAATAATTCACTCTTCCAACAGTTATCATTAAAACTGTCGTTAATTTGAAACTATATCTTGCTAGGTTAATCTTGTTAGGTTGAACCTATATGAACTTAAGAGCAGATATTTCACTTTAAATAAGATGCCAAAATATATTTTAGATATTGTAACTATATGAAGATGGTAAAAACATCTTGACAATACTTAAGATACTTCTTATTCTGAAGAAATGCGAGGAAAAAGAAAAACTATCCTGATGAGTACAATAATAAATATACACAAATAAGAAATTTTTTTTTATTGCTGTTGGTTAGCAAATAGGCTGACGGCCCACTTAGAATTTAGTAGTTATCGTCACCTATGGGTGTTTGCAATGCCAGTGGCATCGCGAACACGCTGCTGTCTCATAAGGGCACAGGAACTTAGGTCACTAATGCCGAAACACAAAGTTATTATGGCGACATATTTAAGACCAAAGGTGGTCGCCGTCTAGACGGGCTTGGGCCCTACAAAACACTCGTCAGCAACAAAAGGAAATCGGCCACACATTACTTGCCATTCAATATGGCGTCCACTAATAAATTCAGAACAAGTTGCCTACAATCTCATAACAGAAATATCTCGCTGCTACCATTTGACGACGTACACGTATTATTTATTTACTCATAGGATGCTCAAAGGCTTTCCTTATTACTCATCCCATTGGAAAACCAACCGTAATAACACGGCATAAAGTCTCGAACTAAATGTAGTTTGCTAGTACAAAAATTTCTAACGGCTCTTTCGCAGATTAAACGCTATGCCATTAAATGAAAGTTGAATATTGCACAAACACAAATTCTCTTAAGAAAATTGTTAAGTACGGTCACCAGCTGTAATAAACTTTATTGCTGATTCGTAAAGTTAATATTAAGTTGCTGAAAGTTTTAATTATAAAAAGGAAATGCCATACTTCCCTTATTTACTAATTAAATTAAAGAAACAAGAAGAAAGAAAGGAAAAGAAATAATTTATGACCCAACAACATAATAGGCACATCGTAAAACTAAATACATACCATATACTGATGTTTATTACATAGATCCGTAAATAATCAGTGCACATATTATATATTATAGCATATATTATATATTATGCTATTTATAGCATAATTTCATTTAATACAGTTATATAATTTATTACAAACAAATAATTCAAAAAACTTTAAAAGAACACAACAAATAATAACAAATAAATAAAAAGTACAAAAATTTGGTAATCTGAATTTAAAAGGGAAAAATATTTTAAAAGATTAAAATGTTCGTTTGTTGGTCACTTCTTTGTTAATTAATTAACTAAACACATACAAGAAAAATATAAAATATATACCTAAAATTTCATACAAAATAATCCGATTATAGCGATAGTGTTAGTGTGTATATACTGGATCGGCCTTTCGAAGTTTAAGCGATTTTTTTTAGTTGAAATTTAAACGAATTTAATGTCCTGAGGTCTCTAATCGGCGGAGGAATATCATTCCAACAGTTAGTAGCTACATATTTAAAACATCCTCGAAAGAACCGTTCTATGTTTTGCTGAAACAATAGGTCTAATATCGCGGTCTTATTACATATTAAACTTAACTTTGTATATAAATAATTTGGTTTTCTCTCAGTGATCACTCCAAACAACAAGACAAGACAAAAGTAAATTTCTTTGAGTTTCCATTTTTAAAATACTATTTTGTACAGAAACGGAGTACCATAGCTTCGACGTGGAATTTGGATACAAAATCGCGCACAAGCGTTTTGTATCCGCTGAATGCGATTTCGAGTTCTCGAAAGTAGACAAGTTAGACAGACTAGGCTTTCTACGAGTTGCTTTCTTATTTCTTCATTAATGTAACTACATTAATGAAGAAATAAGAAAGTGTGGGTTACACATACCAGTGAAGAAAAGGGTTTTATCATCATATTTTTTAACAGTACATAGCAATTATGCGCATTAGATTATAAAATATGTGTAAGCGGTGCACATCATCATGAAAATCAAATCCGTAACCTGTAGATTGGTCTCTGAATGATATACCACTTCTTTTTAAATATCCTTTATGGGGCGTCGCAGGATTGACTTTTGGTAATTGCTCTGCAATATCCCTGGCTTGTGCGTCCACCTATGAGGATATCCCGGGTGACACTTTCCCAACCGAGTAAGAAGTACCTAGTAGGGGAAGTGTCTTCATACTTCCCATGCACCGCTGCTTCACTAGGCAGGTATTTGGCTATTACTAATTTAAATATGAAATACTTACAAACTTAAAGTTAAAAAGTTTAACATGTTAAACCAATATCTGCTAAAGTGCGTGCAAAGCGTGCAAAAAGTTAAACTTTGAGATAACTCCATATCAGAAAAACATTCTCATATAAAATTTTACAGGAAACAATTTCTTTTAAAGTGATTTATATTAAAGTAATATAATTATTAGCATCACATAGCGGTTTTTATATATCAAAGTTTGGGTGACAGAAGAGAAATAAGAAGTTTAGAAACTTCTAATATTATATAACACCTACATTAGTCTATAAAAACAGTTTTTCGTAACGTCGTTTATGTGACTTTCAAAACGAAGCTCCGAGTCGATTTTAAGCCCCAGACTATAAGCGTGGTATATAACAAAAACGTGGCCATTTTATGTTGAAATATTTTAAATGTATTTTATTTCAGAGTTGTGAGACCTTATGTTAATGTTAGTGAATGAAAAAACAAAGCTGAGCTCATTATTTCTTTTAACTAAAATACACGAATAAATTATGAACTGAATGAACGCCAGTTACATATCAGATATGGATCCCTGGATCCACACAGTCCAATAATATTTTACTTACAAGACTCTTTTACTAGAATAACAACGAATTTTACCTGACCTCAATCAAAACCAGAGCTGAATCGTCATTCAGAAAGTTAAATTAATTGGAATATCTAATAATATAGTATGCCTATGTATAGTGTGTGATACCAGGGATGCCGAAGACCGTGTGAAGCGGATAAAAAAAGTCGGAATTCGCACCCTAGGCACCGAAGCGAAAGTTTGAATTGCAACCGAGATTAACACTGATGATAATGATGACGATTAGTTTAATTGATTAGTTAGGCGTGCAAAATAAATAGTAATAATTAAAGAAGTAGTTGGTTTAATTAAAAATTTTAACCGCTAGATATATCTAAGAAAAGCAAGCATTATATGTATTTATATATTCAGGGGACGACCTACATATATCATCTCCCTCTCCTATTGACCTTGACGAATTATATGACGACAAAAAATACCTTTATATAAAATAGAGGTTTAAAATACATCCTTTAAGAAAATTTTATAATAGTATTTGCAAAAAAAAATTATGATTGTATTTCCCTAGCCCGCTGGGAAGATAATGTGAAAAAATCAGCTGGCATAAACTGATGCTCCATAGCATAAGACCGACAAAAATGGATATCCTTGGAGGAGACCCTTAGCCAAACCGGGGTTCCTGTTAATTTATAAATATTATAAAACACATAATTATATTACTAACATAAACTAAATTAACCTAGTAATACAAAATCAATTTCGTGTTTACTATAATATTATAACCAGCAACTATTGAAAGACAAGAAATAAAAAGGCTTATTATTATTTACAAAAGAAATTGCGAGACCAATTTTAACTGCATTTAGTAATACATAATTAAGTGTATGGTAAAATATTGAAAAGAGCAGCGCGAAAATGAAAACAAAACATTTTAATGAAATGTTTGTCTGTTTGTTCAGCCGTAACCCCACAGAGCTGGTTTAAATGGATTTTCGGTGTACGCAAACACAACAAAAGGAGATAGTTTATTAACATATATTACAAAAGGCCGCTATAATTTAACATTGTCTCTGGCCAGCAGTATTCATCAAAAACTACTTACTTTTATTTAGTATATTTACTAGAAGTCTAGGTTTGGATGTATTGAATTTCGAAAGAGGAAACGTGAAAATAAAGCCAGTTATTGAAAAACTAAAAAGTAACAGCCAAGCGTGGTATCACTAAATAATACGAAGGAAAGAAAGTCATATAACAAAGAAAATGATAGAATTATAGCGAATGAATACAGGAGGAGAGGTAGACCAAAAAAAACTACTTACTACTTGGTACTTTGCGTAAAATATGATATTGTGAGGAGGATAAAGAGGAGTGGAAGGAGAATTTCTTTTTGTTCCGACCCCATATATGGACAGGAAGAAGACTATTAACGGTATTATCGTCATTCTTTGTAGATTTAAATAATTGAAAAGTCGTAACATTCTCATGTTTAATTTGTTTTTAAAGTTATTGATAAAATATGTATAAACATGTTTCCTATGGAACTCCGTAAAATAAAATTTTATCGATAACCGATAAAAGTTTAAAGTAATATCGTATAGGATGCACGCTATGACAGATTTGCGAGATTTGTTCCATTAATGTGTTAAAGTTTGGGTAAAATATTTGTAAGAAAATGTTTATCCGCTCTACCAGTGAAGTTATAAATTCTGTACCAAATAGTTTACGTATTTATCCGTGCAGGGGCGGAGAAAGAATACTAACCTCTGCGGCCGGGGTCGGCCTGTCGTAAAAGGCGACAAAACAACCCACCCTAACTACGTGGTAGGGCTTCAAAGCCAGTCTGGATGGCAACCACCTTTGGTCTTAAGTATACCGCCATAATAACCTTGTGTTGTGTTCCGGCATTAGTGACCCAAGTTCCTGTACTCTTATGGGACAGCAGCGTGTTCACGATGCCACCGGCGTTGCAAACACCCATAGGCGACGGTAACTGCTAAATTCTAAGCGAGCCGTCAGCCTGTCTGCTGTCCTATAGCAATAAAAAAAAACGTAAACACTATCTATCCTGAATCTAACAAAATATACGTATAATTCAGTACCTATCCTAAATTCGTCACATATTCGCTTAAGTATAATTAAACAATAAAAATATTTATTTATGTGTATGAGTTATAGACAATCTAGAAAACTGTGGGTCAAAATACAAATAAAATTTCCTAACCGTTCCCGCCAGTTCTGTTATTCCTTGGGGGAAGAACAGAAAAAATAAATCTTAAAATAATGAAAAACGGTCAGTGGAATCCAAAAAATAAGTAGCGTTAGAACCATCTAAGAAAAATTACACGTGGAATAGTCCAATCCCGATGTGTTCAGTAGTTCTGTTGTGTTGGTGTAACAAACACTTTCCTTTTATAAATAGATTATTCACCAAGTATTTCAAAATTATTTTCTTGCTCTTTCGCAGTATAATGTAAATTGTTTAAAATACAAACATTCGGAACCCTATTTAAGCATCGAGTAAAACAGATTGCAATTTCGTTTACCAAACTTTGTTAACAACTTGTTCGTTTTCTTAACGTTTTGTTGGAGCATTGAAAACAGTGCTGTTGATCTTACCTGTGGACAAACAGAACGGAATATTAACACAATCGTTTTAAAAAATAATTCAATAGTAAAGATTTATTTAAAGATCAGCACAGTTTACTGGTAGATAGATAGATAGATAGATAACACTTTATTGTAAATCAATTATATAAACACAATGAAACTTATTTACACAATCAATATGTACTGGACTTACAATGGGCGGCCTTATCGCTACAGAGCGATCTCTTCCAGGCAACCCGGAAAAAGGTAAAATAAATATAATAATTATATTTTTATTTTTCTCACGGTGTATATTGAAGTGGGACATATATTTAATTAAAACATAATAATAGATTCAATATCACAGGGTGGTTTCCTCGGGGCGGAGAGTACAGAGTAGTTCCTAACTAGACTATTAAATAACCTATGTTTAGGAAAACAAGGCCCTCACCTAAAAGAGTGTTCAGACTGGTGTAGGGGACGGTGTTTGCTCGAATATGTGCCTATGCGCGCGTATTGTCTGCATGCGTGCATGCGTGCGTGTGTGTGTGTAAAATATACTGGTACAATTCACACAGCGTCGTCTATTTCCAAATGAGTAGCATAGCACCTGTGTTATAGATACTAGACAACTGATAAACTACATACTCGTATATACTTTCATTTTGTAAATAAATACATATTATATATAAACACCTTGACACGAGACGGGAATCGAACCCGTGACCGCTAGGCGCTACGCCACGGAGGTCGTATATTGCGTATATGTGCGTATACAGAGAAATAAGTACGAGTTAGCTGTTATTTAATACTCACACAGACAAAAATACTGTATAGCAATGTTTATTTATCATTGGTTGAATTTCAACATCGGGCATGGGAGAATTCTTTGCACTGTTTATTTTCACAACTGACCCGAGTCCCGATCGGAACGATTCAACTGAAAACCGGAGAGGGATGTGCTGATTAGACAATTACTTACCTAAACCAAAATGTCCAATATTCTGATTGATTTAAAGTTAGGAAACGTTCATTTGATTTAGGACCATATTTTAAAGTAGTTAAGTTTTATAAAGTACCTATATCTTAAGTTAAAATTATACTTTTGTCGCTAGTTATGAGACGCTCTACATCAATGTGTGATATATGCATAAGGTCAAATTCACTGGTATTACTATACAAAGTGTTGGATTGACGTCGTGCCAATGAACTGACTACCTAGGATGCTGAAGACAGTGCGAAGTGAAGAAGAAAAAGTCGGACAGCGGGCCCCGGACCCCGGGCATCGCAGCGAAAGTTTGGGTTGCAACCAGGATTTAACGCTGGTGTGACGGTGATGACTACAAAGTAACGTATTAACTTAAGTAGAGCTAGTCCGATGTGCTCTACACGGTAAGCATACTTCAAATCAATTTACATAATGTCAATTTGTAAGTAATAAAAACAAATCATTTTTGCACAAGTTTAGATGAAATTGAAGCGGGAGCCATGAGAAATATTTGTTTCGCAAATTTTAATAACGTAAGAAAAATAGAAAATTAGATTCCTGAAGTTTATATTTGATTTATTTTTTCATAAGAATCAACGAAATACATAATTTTCTTGTATTAATATTTAATACGATAGCTTTATAAAATATTAATATAAGGATCATTCATCAAGACCTTCAGGGATACAAGTTAAGGTCATCTGCCAACCGGTATACCCTCAAAACAGTCAAATCTCGAACAAAACAAGCTTTTCTTTCCAGGTTTGGCTTAAGTTTAAAGTGTATTTATCAAATCCATATTTTTTCTAAGAAAAGGAAGGATCATGATGCAGGAATATCGTTTTATTTATACTCGATATTAGTATCACCAATGACCCGGGATACCAAAACAAAATCTTTGGGCGGACCAGGTCTAGCCACGTGGATAATGATTGTTTTAGCTTAAATATATTTATCATCAATTTGTGATTGATAATTTTCTAATTTCGGGTAAAGGGAAACGGAGGTTTATAAAAAAAATGAGAAAGGGTTAAGTATCATAGCACACTTTCAACCTATTTTGGCAATTAATTTATAATAATTTAAATAAAGCTTTCGGATGCCCTAAAAATTAACAGTATAAAAAACTCCTGGGATCTTTTGTGACGTTTTCATCTTCATTCGATATAGCAGCATCTAACATATCCTCTTAATGTCGAAGGATTCAAATTGTGACGAGGTACTACATTACATATTTTATAATCACGCCTCTTTCCCGTAGGGGTAGGCAGAGACCACTTCTTTCCACTTGCTACGATCCTTACATACTTATTTCGCTTTGTCCACTTTCATTATTCCCTTCATACACGCCCTTCGGTTTAGGGTATTCTTGACCTGGCCTTTTTTCAAGACGTCCCTGATTTGGTCTCGAAACGTCCGCCTAGGTCTAGGTCCCTTCCAACACTTCCATTCACACTCGCTTTATACACTTTTGTCGTCAATCATTCTTCATTCATTCTCTCGACATGGCCAAACCATCTCAGCATACCTTTCTCAATTTTTGTCACTACATCTTCTTTCAGACCACAACGTTTTCTTATCTCACTATTTCTTATCCTGTCACTCAGTTTAACTCCTATCATACTTCTTACCGCTCTCATCTCAACTGCATTTATTCAGCTTTCATGTTTCTTCTGCCATACCCAACTTTCACTTCCGTACACGAGTGTCGGAACCAACACCCCCTCATGCACAGCCAGACGAGCCTTGTTAGACACCTTCCGACTATTCATAAAGGAGTGCAAAGTTCCATTCACCATGTTTCCTGCATTCGCTCTTCTTTCAATATCACTCTCACACTTTCCATCTCTTGTAAACTTTGAACCCAGATACACAAACTCATTAGACGAGTTAATCAACCGTATTTAATGAGTCAATAGGATTACTACTACTATTTTATAGAGTAAGTCGGAAGAAACTAAATCAATACCACATACTTCGAGAACACACCCTCATTTCCTACAAATCTACAAGGCGAAAAGCTACTCGTGCGGCGCGGCGCACCCATCCCTTTAAATTAGCGTTACGACAGACCAGATTGTTTTAAATCAATATCAATTCTGATAAAGTCATCAAAGATAATAAAAGAGAGCGCGAAGAGCTGCCTGTACTACTGCTGGCTGTGTGAGTCATAGGCTAACACCAATGTTGAAAAACATACTTGAATGAAGTCTGCCTCGAAAAAATTGATTTCCTCATTTCCTCTCTTTCAGCTATGATGTCGCTACGAAGCGGTCGCACTGTCGCTTAGCATTGTCTCATTTTAAGACCGTTTCCCTATTTAAAGGCTATTTTGTAAATTACTACGACTGTTGTATAGTAGTAGTAATATATACGTAGGCATCTCGGGGTTTGCTCTTTTCTTTGTGACCAGGGGCACCTGCAAATTTTTGCATTGGTCCCCGGTGCGAAATTTATGTTCCTGTGCAAATAAGTCTACTACAATACATCGGCTCAGTTTCAATATAACATTTGTTGAACCATTTAATTAATAACTGGAATCTACCAGTATAATAGAACAAAATGTTCCCTGTCTTTAATAAAAAAAGTATGTCGTAATTAGCCGTGATCCAATTAGCCAGGTGTCGCATCGGAGTGTCTGTATTCTCCGGCCGTGACGTCATAATTAGATTGATCACCACAAAAAGGCTAAGTGAAAATGTTACTCGGGTACACTCTGGCAGCGTATGGTACACTCGATTTTACGAGGAGCACGTTAAAGTGCCTAAGCACCTTTTTTGGAGATCGTTAACAACTTTCAGCGTTAATCTTTAAAGCACTTTGTGTTTTACTATTAATTTTATTATACTGGAAATTAGTACTGCGTTAAACATGTTTTTTATAATCTGGGGAAGCGTTTTCCCCCACGTTGATTTCCCATCAGAAATAAGGCTTTCATTATTATTTTTATTGCTTACGAACAACAGACAGGCTGTCGCCTATTTGTGACGCTAGGGATATTTGTGACCACAAACACGCTGCTGTCCGCATTCTGTACCTTGGTTCGCTAATGACGGAACACAACACAACGTTATTATGGCCACATACTTATTAAACCACGGGTGGTTACCATTCGGTAAGGCTTGGGCCCCTACCATCTAGCAAAATATAATACATATATATGCATATAATATATGTCATATATCAATAACATGTGTAGTCAGTAGCTAGCGAATATTTTGATGCCACACCTGTCACTCTCATGCTTTCTCCAGGTGCAGCTTGATCTTTATACCAGCAATAAGCTGTGCAAGTGCACATTTGGTGGCTATGCTGCATACACGTTATAATTATAATGCACTTATGTAAGCATTAAGAAGATCGTGACCGAGAATAATAAGAATATCCTCACTGTCTACCTTAGGGTATGGTCTACAGACGTTTCTACTTTTCGGGAAATCACGTACACTACAGTCTTTTCTTATAAACGTTTAGGACTAAACTTATTCATATCTACGCCATAAAGCTAGATAGTTTATTGTATTGACTGCCATCTAACTTCGAACTCCGAAAGAAAAACGCCTTTTCTATGTTTGTGCAAGGAGAAATCCATTTGTCGCCTATTACGATTCCGTGCATAAGACTGAGTAGCTGTGTTCGATAAAGTAACCACACTATAAAAATATTTGAAACTTGTATATTATAGATGAAGATTCCGAAAATAAATACCAATATGTTGACAATTCCCTCAGCGCCATGTGATCCCAAAGCATGTTACGAGTTCTAGACTGCTAATATACTACTTTTTTGTTAATAAGTAGTTAAACTCAGTACTATATTCGAACCCGTGACGCGGGCTTTCCGACGAGGGAAAGTTATTGCATTACGGAGGTCGTTATAATCATAGTAGAGCAAGGCTCACAGATGATACGACGAAGTTGTATATACAAAGTAATAAGTTTTTATAATAACGCAGGGCACGTTAATTGCGTTGGGGAGGGGCTCGGTTGATGGATGGCCTCACCATAATAGCACAAAGGAGATTCGGTTTTCATGATAATTTCATCTATAAGTACATATAACGATTTATTTTAATACAGACTTTAGCATTGCTATACATCGAAAGCGTTCTTGCATGGCATTCAAAAGCTTTCGAGACTCAGCTAGACTACGCATGTTTTTACAAACGATCTAGACCTGTTCTGGTGATGTCCGTAAAACGAGGTTCATATTTCGGAACGGGATGCAGCCGGGAGTCACCACCACGACGAAGACAACTTTGTTCTTCATTTTTATATTTACGCAATGAGTTCTCTGATAAATAGTTAATTAAAGTATGAATTATTAAACTGGCCAAGTACAATTCACCCTCACACAAACTGTCTAGAAGACAGTAGAGTTGGCAAAAAAATTACTCTTGTTTTCTGCGGTTCCCGTCCATAAATATAATTTTTTTTGGAAAAAAATGTTCATAATTTTATGAAAATATAAATTATTATATTATTTAATATATACTATATAAATTATTTATTCAGGAAGGACTCTCCCTCAACTCCTAAAGAAGTACTTTGCATTTGAGCCTTATCAGTGTGAACTAGAAAGCATTAGAGAGTTCAACTTCAGTCCAGTATGTTATATCAATTCATCAAAAAATCCATAGTTTTAGCTCTCTATTGCATAGTTTAACATCACTGTTACTATACGAACAAGTTGAAGTGTCAACAATGTAATATTATAGGAATATAGGTAATTTTATTATCACTGTAGACGGTAAATACTTGAACTTGAAATAAAACAATTCCAGTGATACAAGAACAATGACAAATTGTGAAACGGTGTTTCACCCAATAGATCATTCGGGAGATTATTTGAATTCGCTAAGTTATTAATTATTTACGCCAGTCGTCCAAATCTCACAATGGTACGCTTGCTTGTAGGGCTGCCCACGCTGTCTTCAATATCGAACACGAAAACAATAAAATACAGTTTATAATTTAAATAACAGATCTCTAATAGTGCAGATTAAAACCAGGCTTCTTTGCTAATATTACAAATTGACGGACACGGAGAAGAACACCAAAACAAACTACTCGCTGATTAAACAAACAATTTGTCTTCCATGCGGATCTAACCCACAGACAAGACGAAAACAAGCTGTGGTTGGTTTTTGTTTTATATGTCTTATAGTTTACTGGAATCAATACATTGGTTCGTGTCGATATTACATGTGTGTGATATAGACATACTATTATATATGTATGAAATCAAAGTTGCAGTGAACTCGCGATCGTTTTGTACGCAACACTTTAGTGATTTCAAAGCGCTCGTTTAAAAAAAATTATGTATACTAACTCAGGTTTTAACTAGATCCATCTGTGGTCTTTACATGTACTACACAAAGGTAAAATTATTTCGGTCGCAGTTACCGTTAATTAGAACTAATTTTTGAATCGCTAATTAGAAATAATCACTTATTTAAACCATCTAAAAGCTAGTGAAATTATGTCCAAATCTGTTTCCAGAATTAGAAAGCAAAGTATCGTAAACATTTTCATATGCATTGAAAAAACAAACAAACAGTCAAAATTACAATTAACAGTTAATTCAATCGAAAAGATTAAAAATAATAAAATAAAAACATCGATACTTTAAATCCTATCCCTACTCTATCCTTACCTTCTAAGGACGAGACGTTTC
This sequence comes from Malacosoma neustria, assembly GCA_963693495.1. Lineage (NCBI taxonomy): Eukaryota > Metazoa > Arthropoda > Insecta > Lepidoptera > Lasiocampidae > Malacosoma > Malacosoma neustria. The sequence goes on from OY856390.1 coordinate 16,265,467, forward strand.
CATTGTTTTGTTTCGCATCGCAAAACATACAAAAGTTACCTCTTAATGCTAAGCCGGCGACTGCGAAAACGTTTTATCTGGCCGCGTATAAATCTAGGCTACTCTTGGGGCTAGGATTAGAAAAGGGGGAGAGGAAACAATTTTCGCTTTTTTCATTTCTCTGAATATGCGGGGGGAAATCTTAGGTAACCTTTGAATTCTTCGTAATGCTAGGACTATTGTGAGACGGTTGTTCTGTCATAACTTAGCGATTTGATTTCTATAAAATTTAACATTTTTCAACTTTTCTATACTTGATTATTTATAAATATTATAATTTTATATATTAACCGTATGTTATATCATCGTACTAAATCAACAATATAGCACTGTCTATGACATTGTCAATATGAAAGAAGTGTGTAAAAATATATAATTATGGAATTCAATATAATCAATGGTTATTTTGAATTAATCAAAGGTTTTAATTTATAAAATGTAATACAAAAGTGAGCATCGTTCTTACGCACCGGATATTCATAAATATACTATTGCCAATAGTTATGCACGCGCCGAGCACCTGGGCTCCGGCTGTCCATAAGAAAGGAGTTACGAGAGCAGCTTGGCTCAGTGCCGAGAGGCTTCGCGCAAAGGATAGCGAAGGCGTACCGCACGCACCCTTAACGCAGCGCTTGTGTTAGCTGGACTACTACCTCTTGACCTGAGGATTAGAGAGGCTACTCTCTGATATCGGGCTAGGAGGGGCATCCCGCTGCCTACAATGTCTGACAGGGAGATAGAACTCTTGATAGACCAGAAAGAAGTGGATAACCATCGTCAACCGGCGTCAAGGTTGTTCACAGACGGCATCAAAATTCAGGGTGAGGACCTTCAGTGTCCTTATGGAACAATAATGCCGTGATCTAATGCCTAAAATATAAGCTTTCGTCTTACTGCACGGTCTACCAAGCTGCTGACTATAAGTAAGGCCACGGAGGTAATATTAAACAGCCAGAAGACCAGTTTTAGCATTTACAGTGACTCAACATCGGCGTTGCAGTGTATAATGAACTGGTGCACTGTGCATCCGCTCGCTGTCATGGCAAGGCAAAACTTAATAGGTTCCGTGAAATGCGGTAAAACTGTTGAACTCTTTTGGGTTAAGGCTCACGTAGGCGTCAGGAAGAACGAGAGAGCTGATGAACTTGCTAAAGGTGCGGCTATTCAAGCCAATATAAAATACCACTATGATAAATATCCTGTTTCTCGAAATCCTTGAGGAATGGAATCGGAGGTATCAATATGGACAATCAGCCTCAGTAACTAAACTATTTCTCTCTGACGTCTCTAAGGCCTTTAAATTATCCACGAACCAAAATATCACGGGATATCGGGATATAACGACTCAACTCCTCACAGGGCACGGGGGTTTTTCGGAATACTTATTCAGATTTAAGTGCAACAATGATCTTTCGTGTTCGTGTGAATCAGGAGTAAGTAAAACTGTGCCCCATATCATATTCAAGTGTCCAGTTTTCGCTCGGCTTATAAATGACGCCAGTAATTAGTTACCTTAGTATTGATGTGAAGCTGAACAATACCTAGTCAGGTCATAAGTATTGTCACACAGTAAAAACTTTTCTTTTAGAATGCTGGCCACAAAAAAGTTTATTGAATTAGAATTTCGAATTGTTCATGAAAATAAAAATGTATAACTTTTAGAATTTTACTCATTTTTAAATGTGGAGTGGACGCTTAAAAAAGACCGTGTTGCAGTTATTGCGTTGCATCGTTGCGGTTACGCGCCAATTCAAATTTTTAACATACTGAAAAATTTGAATATTACCAAAAGATTCGTTTTATCGTACCATCAAACGATACAATGAAGACTCTAGTGTAGATGACAGGTCAAGAAGTGGTCGCCCTCGGTCTGTTAGGACTCCAGCAGTGATAAAAGCTGTGAAGGCACGAATTCAAAGAAATCCCAAACGTAAGCAGAAACTGTTGGCCCTTCAGATGGGGTTAAGCAGAACCACGGTGAAAATGGTGTTAAATGAAGACTTAGGGCTTCGGGCATATCGAAGAAAAACAGGACATCGTTTGAATGCTCGTCTAATGGACCTGAGACTGAAGAGATGCCGCGCTTTGTTGAAGCGGTACGCGGGAAAAAAATATCGGGAAATTCTTTTTTCGGATGAAAAAATGTTTACCGTAGAAGAGAGCTACAACAAACAAAATGATAAGGTGTACGCACACAGTAGTGAAGAAGCGAGCAACCGTATTCCGCGTGTCCAACGAGGTCATTTTCCATCCTCGCTCATGGTATGGTTGGGAGTTTCTTATTGGGGCTTAACAGAGGTACATTTTTGTGAGAAAGGTGTAAAAACGAATGCTGTTGTGTATCAAAATACAGTCCTGACGAACCTTGTGGAACCTGTTTCTCATACCATGTTCAATAACAGGCACTGGGTATTCCAACAAGATTCGGCGCCAGCTCATAGAGCGAAGAGCACACAAGACTGGCTGGCGGCGCGTGAAATCGACTTCATCCGACACGAAGACTGGCCCTCCTCCAGTCCAGATTTGAATCCGTTAGATTACAAGATATGGCAACACTTGGAGGAAAAGGCGTGCTCAAAGCCTCATCCCAATTTGGAGTCACTCAAGACATCCTTGATTAAGGCAGCCGCCGATATTGACATGGACCTCATTCGTGCTGCGATAGACAACTGGCCGCGCAGATTGAAGGCTTGTATTCAAAATCACGGAGGTCATTTTGAATAAACTTTAATGTCATAAGAATTTATGTTTTGTTAAGTTCATTTTGGTATATGAATGGTTACATAATTAATAAACTTGTTACAATTATTTTACATTAAACATGTGACAGAATTTATGACCTGACTAGGTATAGATATACTGATGCAAAAGGCGTGCGCGAACTTTCAAGCATTCTGTGTAAAAACTATTAAGATTGTAATCATATGTGATAATGAAAAAGAAGATTTATTGAAAGTCAAATATTACGAGGATGGTATATTCAATAAAGTATATGAATCATATTTAATTATGTTTTGACAAGAACCGACACGTATGTATAATACTAGTAAATCTACAGCTATTCTCATAATTCAAAATATTCTCAGAAACAATTTGGTAGGGACTCGTGTTACTTCAATGACTATAGTAAATCTAATTCGGTGATGTAATAAAAAGAAAAATGCGATAAAAACGTTGCACGCTGCTTTATGGCTGGGAACAGCTGTTATCAATTTTAGTTCGGTATACACTCGATTGTGGGCTGAATTCGTTTTATTTTTTGTAAGCTAATTGTTGCTTTAAGTGCTGAAAAGTCTATTTTTGTATTAGAACTAAATAGGTTTTGAATGGTTTGACTCATGAAGAATCTTAAAAAAAATAAGGTCTACTCGAAACTCTCACGCTAGTTTTCTGAACGAACGTATTCATATTGTTTTAGTATGTCAACATAAAAACTTGATATCAATGTAATGCAAGAATTCCATCTCTCCATCGCTCCATATCATGTATAAGTATTACGTTTTGATTTTGAATGTAAATTAATAAATAGTAAAGAGTATGTTAGCAAAAAGAGTATGTTAGCAAACTTTTCCCTACTTATTCCTAATTGCATACTACTCGTATTACTTCATGAACTTAGATAAAGCAAGACAGACAAAACGTAAAACATGTTCGCAGGGGAAGGGCCCTCTTATAAATATTACAGTATCTGCAGCAAACTTTTAATAAAGTCAGCAAAAGTCTAAAATACACTCCAAGTGGTGCCAAAAGATACTAAAAGCTCCCAAGTCGGTGAAAACTGCGCTCATCGAGTGTTTACATGTGAAATATATGTCTGCGCACTTTACTTCCGTTTTATGAAGGCACACAGATTTTTTTATTATGTCTTATACAATTCGTTCAGTGTATTTAATCATTGCCAGTGAAATTATTTTTAGAACTGTATTTAAACTTTTGTTGTTTGACTCAAGACCGAAACTCTTTGGCTGTCTGTACTTTTCTGTTTGTTCGAATTTATACCTATATAATGACAGTACTAATAGTGATGGGGCCTTCAGACAGACTTCAGACTTCGCTTTACACACAGATGAAGCTACAGGCACAGCTAATAATATTAAAAAATCTATGTATTTACTTTACTGCCTGAGTAAATTAGAATGCTAAATAACCTATCGTAAAACTAAAAATGATGGAGTTGAGCCAAAATCTATTCGATATTACAAGAATATGAAACATATTCTCCGTGCAGGGGCGGAGTAAGAATACAAACCCCTGCGACCAGGATCGATCTTTTTTTATTGCTGTAGGACAACAGAAGGGCTGACGGCCCGCTTAGAATTCAGCAGTTACCGTCGCCTATGGGTATTTGCAATACCAGTGGCATCGCGAACACACTGCTGTCCCATAAGGGTACAGGAACTTGGGTCACTAATGGCGGAACACAACACAAGGTTATTATAGCGGCATACTTAAGACCAAAGGTGGTCGCCTCCAGACGGGCTTCAAGCCCTACCACGTAGCTAGGGTGGGTTGTTTAGTCGGCTTTTGCGACAGGCCGACCCCGGCCGCAGAAATTAGTATTCTTTCTCCGCCCCTACACGGATAAAAAGTGATAAGTCGTAAAAGGCGACAAAACAGCCCTAGCTACGTGGTAGGGCCCCAAGTCCATGTGGATGGCAACCACCTTTAGTCTTAAGTATGTCCCCATAATAACCTTGAGTTGTGTTCTGGCATTAGTAACCCGGGTTCTTGTACCCATATGGGAAAGCAGCGTGTTCGTGGTGCCTCTAGCGTCGTAAACATCTATAGGCGACGGTAACCGCTTACTACTAAGCGGGCCGTCAGCCTGCCTGCTGTTCCTCACCAATAAAAAAAATATATGAGAAATAATATGAACCCTGAAAAGGAGAAATAGAATATCATCAGAAAGGGAGAAAATATGGGCTATTTAAGCTGAAGAATAATAAAGACTGGAAAGGGAATAGAAAAAATGAAAGAACCAAGTAAATAAATTGAGAGTGATTAGTCAATTTTACTAAATGAATTTCATGCTGCACTTTACATGCTAGACTGTCTAGCTTAGTAGTAGCCCTTAGGCTCAAGTCTAGAGAAATGCGACCTTAATAATAATAATAATTTATACAAAGAACTCCAGCTTTACTATATTATGTAAATGAAATACATTATTATGCATTTCTGTAATCCAATATAAACATAAAAATTTGCACCTGAAATACATGCTTTAATATAAAACCATTTTGATATCTCAGCAAAACCAAAAGGAATAATGAGAAATTTATATTGAGTGAGCAATATTTGGCAACAACAAATCGTGAACCGATGACTGCTCTGGCCGGTACTTTTATTACGCCCCATTTCGCCGCTCATTTTGCTATAATAACTGCTTCTTAGGCAATTTAAATATCATAAAATGGCAGCCGTAGCGTCGGTGCGGCGTTGATATTTGTATTATTACATCCCTGTCACTGTAGCTGGCGACACAAGTGATTTAACCAATATTGTAACTATTGTTGAGAGTATATCCTTATATAAAATTGTGAAATATGGCCGGTGCTAGACGTGAGCGAACAAGAGAAGCGTATAACTATTCTAAACAGTTCTTCAGAACACTTGCCTTTACACAGACGGTAGAAAATGCAGAGACGTAAAGTCTCTCCGAAGGCCAAGTGTGTCTAGATCGTCTGTGTAGGATCGTCAACAAAACGAGATGTACGCCGTTGGATGGAGTCCAGGGGATTGAGCTGACAGATTGGTGCTTCAGCCCATAAATGTGAGCAGTACTCCGTGTGCAACCTGACCATTGCTTTGCATAACACAAACCATTGATAGCACACCCAGCTTTTATATGCAAGCTTAACATTGCCCTCCCTATCTTAACCCCTATCCCCTAAGCTACACATCATTAGTATTGTCGACATATGATCCTAATACCCTTTTCGATGGTGAGAGGAGTTCCTTGAAACTGTGTCGCAGGTGCGAATGGGCAGACCTGAATCTTAGAGGAGTAAAATTGAACAAACTTATATCGTCCCCATTTAGAAACTCTCTCTACTTCAAACACAAGTCTGACCCAACTTTTCTTCCAAAACCCCCAAAACAACAGGTTATTTTGGTGCGTACAAATGTTTTGTCAGTTCACGTCCTTTCAGAAAAAGATAAAAACATTATCTATTGCTCATTTATGGTGGATTCAACAACATTTATGTTAAAAATCATAAATTACGTAGAGTATACTATCATCAATATTACGTTTTATGGGTTTTAAATGAGTTTAATGTTGATTATTGTTGATCAACTGCTTTTTGGTGAAAAATACACCTAAAAAGTAGCCAAAACGTGTACAGATTAAAATCAACATTTTAATAACAGGCACAAAAACTTTAAAAAATATTACTGTAACGTCTAAATTTTATATAAGAAATTTCTTTCTTTTGTTACAAAAAACAAGTTTGTTTTTCAAGAGAGACGCTTTTATATAATGTGCCTCAAAGGATTTTCCTCAAATATCTCTCTGCTTAATCCCGGATCAAAGGAAGTAAAGAAATGTTTTGAGATATTTTAAGACTAATTAATGATTATTTTTGCTAAATTTAAGATATTATCGTTAGAAAGGAATTTTAATGCAGAAGGAATTGACAGATATTGCAACTGGTGTTTACAAATCCTGGAATTCAATTTCAAATTGCATATAAATATTCAAATTGTTCAGAAACAAGAACTCTAGAAAGAAATAGTCTAAATTAATTTTGAACAATTTTTCGTTGATTGATATATAACATAGTTAAGATCTTATAAAACTGGCTTCCTGAAAATAATATTACAGTCCAGGGTTTCAATGCAAAATATCTGAGCAAGTCGATAATGTAGATAAGATAAAAAAAAATATTGTCAGAACTGTGTACATACAGATATGATTTATATTAAATTGTTTCAACAGCTTACCCCTTAGGGTGTACAATATTATTTCGTGAATTATATTATATAAAAATCATTAACTGTAAATAATTAAAACATCAAGTTATACATGAATTTAATATAAAAAGATATCAAACAGAATACATTTTAAGTATAAATAATAAATTATAAGGATATTGTCTTTGTTAGAATTGTTATTATGTCACAATTAATTCTTACAATTTGTCATCCAAATAGTCACTTATTTTGTAATATGATTTCTCAATTAACAACTTCTTAAGACGATATTTAAAAATATTATTTGATTGTAGGTCTAGAAAATCACCAGGTAGATAATTTATAAATGATTATAATGTTAAGCGTGTTATGTTAAATGTTAAGCGTGTTCGCCAGATTGAGTATGAGAATAAGCAAAACTAATACGGTGCCTTTTTCTGTCGCTGCCTATTGCGTGAGACTTCCAAATTTCGTGCAAAAAACACGACAAAAAGACTTAATAATATTTGGAATACGTTCAAACTACAAAAGGAATAACTGAAAGGTGTCCTTCGCTTCCTCTGAGCAGGATTTTTTATCAATTTATGGCCCCAAACGGCTTCTTAATAAGCAACAACTGCATTTATTTAGAATATTTTTAAACTAACATTGAAAGCATAAATGAAATACAATATGTTAATCAAAAATAGGAGCAACCATCAGTCGCATTTGAACCACCAAGGTAAGTGATATGGTACCCCTGTTCTCTTTCCGTAATACCCAGAGATACGAGCAACATAATTTTGGTAAAATGGCGTATTGCGCGCAAGATTGTCGCCGAACAAAACAGGTAATTTAATGCGCATACATTTGCATACAATCAACTGAGATTTTTTGAGGTTCTTCCTGGGCGGAACACTTTTATGCAAAGATTATCTCTTCATTTTCTTTTCTTTCTAGTCTACCGTAATGTCTTTTGGGATTACAGAAATATAAAAACAGTTATATGTACTTGTATAAAATTTTAAGAAAATTATTTCATAAAAAATACGAATTTTGTCACAACTGTATTATTAATATTGAAAATCTCCGCGGCGCAATGGTTTTCGCAAGTTGGAACACACGGGGGAGTCACATGTTCGATTACTGTTCTTAGTGTGGGCATTTATGTATATGTATTTATTACAGAAAAGTTTATAAGTAGTATATCAGTAGTCTAGCACTCATAACACAAGTGTTCTGAGTTAGATTGTGTTGTATATTTATTATTATTATATCTATAAATAACCGTGTGATTTGGAAATAACAATAACTGCCTGAAAAGACAAAAGATAAACAAAAAATGGGTTCCTGCTTAATATACTAACGCCCAGCTAGAAAGAATTGAGACCATTTTGCCTCTCAGAGTAAGAAGGTCAAGTCAGTTCAATTCCTGATATTAATATCAGAAATTAAATCAAATATTTGCATGGTTAATAATTGATATTTAACTAATTTAATTTAATATACAGCTTGGCAATTCTGTCCTCAATAAAAGCTTAATGAAAACTATGTGTAATGCCACAACGGTCTATTTAAACTCATTAATTCAGCTCTAGGTACGTTTCTAGATGCTCTTCATTACATATCCTTTCGAAAACCTGCTTTTAAACGTTTATTTGAATCTAGGGAGATACTAAAGCGCGGTCTAACGCTAGTTATATTTATTACTCTTTTAGGACTCGTCGTAGATGCATGAAAATTTAAGCTTCGGAAAGTTATTTATATGCCCTTTTAAGTCAACACCGTTCCTGGCTTTTCTTAAGCAAAGTGCCAACAAAAATTAGTTATAGCTTAGTTTGATTTATACTGAAATAACTATCGTCTAACTGTAACTCTGAGTAGTAATGCCTTTCCTATTATTAAGGTCTTATTGTTTGAATACTTAGATGTGCAAATAAATATTTGAATTCTCTGGCTAATATACCAGTATAATTATTAATTGATTTTTCCATTTTTATTAGATCGGAAATGTTGTCAACACACTCTCGAAATAAATAACGAAACTTTTACACGAGAACTCGATGTGTGCACGCCATTGTGAGAAGACGTCGGCGTTGCGATTTCAACTTCCCGGTTGTTGCACTTGGATCGATACTGGCGTACCTAATATTCGTGATATTTTGTTGAATTACATCCTTTATAATAGGTATGCTGCCAGTTATATGGTATATACGCGTTGCTACATGTTATTTTTGAACAATACCACCAATAATCGATGCATAGCATCATATCATAGTCTATCATTTTTTTTAGTCTCCGGGAAAACCTCTCTTGACGGGTTCCCCGGCCCGGGGGGACCGAGGGATCTGTGGGACTCCGGGAAAGATGTTCGAACATCCGACTACCCACTAAAACCCCGCTGTTCTCCTATCGCCTACGCCCGGGCCTACGGATATATAGCCTGCCGATCTCGTGGCCCTGGCCGGCGCCGGCCCGCACTTTGTCTTAAGGCGGGCCCCTTCTTAAGTGTTGGTGCCAGGGGGTCAGACTTTCGTCCCCCTGGCACTCTCCTGTAATAACTCTAGGAGTTGATGGGGGCCGCGGAACAGCACGCAGTCCTCACCCTTGCGGCAATAGTGCGGGCGGCGGGTCCTCCCCCGAGGGGATGCCCGCGGCCGTTTTTTACGGCGGCCGGAGGTCGTTAGTTGCCCTCCGGCGCCGCTGACGTGGCCTGCGTTGGCAGGAGGGGAGTGTGGTGGTCAACTCCCGCTCCCGCTCCGCCGCCTCCTTTGCGGACATGACTGCCTCGCAGAAGGAGGCGACGGCCGTCCATCCAATATCATAGTCTATCATATGCCAACTTATGTTACTCTAAAGTGCCCTGTAAACGATCAAATTTGCTTGACAAATTTGTTGGTCAAACTTCACGTTTACATCAAACATTAGCTTAAACGTTCAAACCAAAGATCAAACAAATTAGCTTACTTGCCCGAACACTCGATACAGATGACGCATTTTTGGCGTTGACCTCCATGTTGCCAACACAACGACTGAGATCTTGTTTGACAAACATCGCCGTTCACGTTGAAGCTTGTTTGTCAAACACGACAACAATCAAAATTTCCATCAAACACGACAAACACGTAGACTGTTTGACAAACACCTCAAACACAGCTGCACACTATCAAATAATTTGACAAACACGTAAATTTGTCAAGCAAATTTGATAGTTTACAGGGCGCTTAACTAACACCAGCTACCTACTAGTAATAGACAATACTAAAATTTCTAACGTTATTTATTTATTGTTATAAATATAGCACTTACTTACTTACTTAATAATAATAAAAAAACTGTTATAATATTATCATTTCATACAGACGGTCCGTTTTTACTGATTAGTATATAAAAGTATAACTGAAATCGGTGTTAACTATCAATGCGGTTTTATTTTGGTTAAAAATACCCAATATTGTTTATTTGAAATATTAATTATTTTGAAAATGAATCAAACTTCGCGCCTTAATGACCCCAAATTAAGGTACTCAAAAGGGCATTAGGGTTAAAGGATACTTATTACCGATGGTTGCCAGCTTAATGTCCTTTATTACGTGACGAAAAATGGCGTGACTCCACGTGAAAATGCAATGATGGTTTTTGTCACTACTCTAAATTGTATTAGAGTTTCAAATCTTAGGATTCGGGCTTAAAGCTTATTTTTATTGCAGAAGAACAGCAGAGAAACTGAAGGCCCACTTAACTATAAGCAGTTACCGTCGCCTGTGCATGTTTGCGACGCTAGGTGCACCGCGTTCACGCTGCTGTCCCATAGAGGTACTGGAATGTAGGTCACTAATGCCGGAAAACAGCACAAAGTTATTATGATGGCATACTTATTAACCAAGAGTGGTTGCCATCCAGACTGGCTTGGGACCCTCCCACGCAGCTAGGGTTGTTTTGTCGCCTTTTACGACAGGCTGACTCCGCCCCTGAACGGATAAGGGTTTATGTATACCCTCGACAACTAAAAATAAACTCAAACTGGTTCTAATCTGCAATTAAAACCTGAAATTTAAATAATATTTATAAGAGTTAAAACTCATTACTGATATTGTGTCTTAACTCCGGTAACAATTATTTACCCGTGACTTCATCATCATCATCCCAGCGTTATGTCCCTGTTGCCACCCAAACTTTCGTTTCGGTGCCCGGGGTCCGCTTTCCGACTTTTTCTATTCCACTTCGCGCGATCTTCAGCATCCCTGGTAGTGAGCCCATTGGCACACATATCACCCTTTACGACGTCAACCCAGCACTTTTTGGGTCTACCCCTCCTGCCGGGGCCCGACGGAGGCGGCATAGCCCGACATTTGTTCCCACGTAAGCATCCGGTTGCCGTAAAACATGGCCATACCAACGGAGCCGACACTCCTGCAATTTATCTGCAATGTCACGGACATGAAGTCTGCCGCGAATGCGGGAGTTCCTAACGCGGTCCTTCCACGTCACTCCATACATCCACCGCAGCATATTCATCTCCGTGACACGCAGTTCTTGCTTGTGTTGCTCCAACACCGGCCATGCTTCACAGCCGTATAAAAGGACAGGCCTAATGATGGTCTTAAAGACCTGTCCCTTCAAATTTACCGGCATCTTGGGGTCACAAATGACACCAGTTACCTCACGCCATTTGGCCCACGCGGCAGCAATGCGTGCCTTGACATCGCAATCGATGTCACCAGACGCGTGATTGCGTATTGTACCCGTGACTTATTGATTGTAAATCAATAGCTAACTATAAGTAAAAATGTTATGAGAAACTACAAACTATAATAATACTACAACCTTTCGCTTTTAGTTATAAAATATTTTGCAACAAATAATATTCTATCTAGGTACAAGTTTCTAAAATATAATTTTATATAATTTATATTCCTAAAGTATGTAAAAACTACTGCGCGCCTTCTGTATTTATGTCGTTTTGTAAACTAGGTAAGTATATGCTGAAATCGGTTAAGGTATACACGGTTTTTGTCGAAAGGCTACGTAAGCGTCGCACGGTTTACCAGCTAGGTGGTACGGTATTGTGTGGCGACCACAATACTTCGTCATTGGAAACAGTGACAATAGGCCAACGGATATCACAGACACCACCTCCAATTAGTTTATATCCCAAAAATGTTTTCTCCGTGCAAGGGCGGAGTAAGAATGGTAACCTACCAACCCTAGCTACGTGGTAGGGCCCCCAGAATGTCTGGATGACCACCACCCCTAGTCTATAAGTATTCAGCTATAATAATCTTGTGTTGTGTTCCGGTCTTAGTGACCCAGGTTTCAATGTCATGGGACAGCAGCGTGTTCACGGTGCCCCTACTACTAAGTAGGCCACTAGCCTATCTACTGTTCCTCGGCAATAAAAAATACAATTCTTGTTAATTACAAGTGATTTTGACATAAACCGCACCAACAGTAGCACGTTTTCGTACTTAACGTGTTTTAAAAATAAACTTCGTAAAGCGAGGGAACCGAGGAAAGAGATTTGTTATCTTGACGCGGTGGGGGCAGGCGAGGACTTTTATAACGCATTCTATCAAAACATCAATTTAACACAAAACATCTTTTTATTAGCCAAGAAACAATGTTGAATTATATGATTAATTTTGTATTTTTTTTTTTTTTGCTGAGGAAGCAGACATCTTTCATTGACGTCTCACTTAATACTAAGCATTTACCGTCGCCTATGGATGTTTGCGACGCCAAGGGCATCGCACACTGCTGTCCCTTTCGAGTACAGGAACCTGGATCACTAATGCCAAAGCACAACTCACGGTTATTATGACGGCATACTTTAGAAAGATGATTTCGTCGCCTTTTACGACAGGCTGACCCCGGCCACAGGGGTTAGTATTCTTACTTCGCCCTGCACGGAGTTTCAAATCCCGTATAGCAGCTACGCTGCGGGTGGACTATATGTATATGCTATTATGATCACGTTTTATGGTAACTAGCCAATTACTTGGGGAAAATATGCATTGACTACTTGGACGAGACCAGTAGCAGAAATAAATTCAAGGTTTGAACTTTGCAGTTCTTTACGACCAGTTGTAAAGAAACAATAAGGGACGTTAGAAGCGATAAGAATGCTACGGCCCACGGTCGGGTGCAGACTGTCGTAAAATTGTGCTAAGGCTTCTGTTCTCTTAAAATGCCGCCATAATAACATTGTGTTGTCTTCCGGCATTAGTGACCCAGATCAATTGGCGACGGTTACTGCCTTCTATCAAGTGGGCCCTGTGGTATATAACCACTATTTAACGTTAAGGTCTAAATAGAAATATTTTATGGAAGTAAGAAGTTGCTGTACACAATCAGAGAAGAAATAAGAGTTTATACTAGTTAAACTGCTTTTGCGGCCTGGTTTGATACAAAATTACTCAAAACTTTTTCTTTCGATAAATAGCTTTTAGCTCGAATGTTACCCGACTTCGATTATTCTACTATTGTTGATCGAAGTTACCCGAGTAATATTTGACTTGGCTTTATATGGAATAATCCTAAAACTAATTTGTCGGTGTCGGTACACGTATTTGTATTCTCTGTCTACCATGCTTGTAAATAAAATATTCAGACATTCAATCCACTTTGGGTTTCTATTAACCGTCCATTTTTAAAAATTACTCTCTGGCTTTTGTGAGAGGTTCCATTATAATCATGTAGCTTCTTCTATTATCGATGTGAGATAGAGTTGAATTGCTAAGATCTTGGGCTTCGTACATACGATTTCAATTTTCATTTATGCTTATTTATTAAATACTAGTGGTCACCCAGGAGGGGTTGAAATTCGTCCATAATTCATTGAATTTTTAAGTAATACAAATAAAACAATTTTAACGATCTTCATTTTCATTTCTTGTTATGGTCAACTGTCAATTTTAACATTCAATAAGACCATACAGATTATAATCACATAAGCCTATACACAATTAATGTTAATTTATTAAATACTAGCTGACCCGGCAAACGTTGTTCTGCCATATAAATAATAAAATGTCAAAAAATTTAAAAAAATTTGGGTGTGGGTCACCCTTATCACTAAGGGGGATCAAAAATAGATGTTGGCCGATTCTTATAGATACCGGATAAGCACAAAAAATTTCATCAAAATCGGTCAAGCCGTTTCGGAGGAGTATGGCAACGAAAACTGTGACACGAGAATTTTATATATTAGATATATTATTAGTAATTGTATATTATTTATATAACATTACTATTTATTTATTTATATTTAAGTATTTACTAATGTATATTATGAATTTAAACATTATATTATTATAAAATTAACCACAACTGTCTTTACCAGGCCATAAACTCTTATAAAAAAAAGAAAAGCGTAAGTAAGGTATGCATGTGTGTGTATGTTGTGTATAATTCTAGCAGTAGTATACGTAATGTTTATTTTTATTAATTTAATGTATTTCTAATGGATTTTAGGCGAAAAATAGCTTCTTGCACTTCTCCTCCATATAATGCCAAATTTCACACTCCTCCGTCTGCGAAATTTTCGTAAAAAGGGGTACAAAGTTTTTGCTTCACGTATCAATATATAGATATATAATATCAGCTCATAACGTCCCATAGCTGGGCTGGGACCCCTAGAGGTCAAGGACAGTATACCCGCCACGCTTACCCAAGGATGTTACATATCAGTGATCTCGGTGTAACAAGTTTCCTCACGATGTTTATTTACCTTCTCCGTCGGCACATGGTAATTATGCTATAATATGCACATTAGGTGAGAAAAACTGCCTAAGCGGTGCGCGCTAACGTGAGATTCGAACCCAGAACTTTTAGTTTGGTCTTCTAATTTCATACTACTGAGCTACCAAGTACCTACATATATCTATACAAATAAATAAAATTGGAGGGTCTGTTTGTAATATTAAAATAACCGCTTTTTACTAAGTGTATATGGATGTATACACGGTACATATACCAAAACAACATTTTTTTAAATGTTTGTCTGTCTGTCTGTCTGTTTGTTCCGGCTAATCTCTGAAACGGCTGGACCGATTTTGACAGGACTTTCACTGGCAGATAGCTGATGTAACAAGGAGTAGCTTAGGCTACTTTTATTTTAGAAAAAAAAATAGATTTTGTTAAAAATGATAAGAATTGGAAATACAATCCAATTTATGTTGACCTCAGATTTATATCATCAATCATATAAAATAGGGTTCTACTTAGACTGGACTTTCTAGGTTCGAACGCAGTTTGTATATTTCATTTATTCATATTTTAGGGTTTATAGGAATTGTAATCCAAAATAAACAATAAGATATATCCAAAAAATGCTGTCCAAAGTCACTATTCCACGCGGACGGAGTCGCGGGCACAGCTAGTTTAAAAATAAATACCTACAAATATCAATCGTATCTAAAAAATAATGTCATCTTCAAACACAATTAGATAATAATTGAAAAAGCTTAAACAAATTGATGCGGTGATCGCGTCTCACGCGTGGGTTGGATCGATATGGGGTAGGTGGGCCACCTCCGGCGGTTCGTTGACCCTCGCCTGACTAACTCCACGGTAGATCCCGGCTCTTTGGGTCAATGTTAATAGAATTCAGTGATGGACAAGCAAACGCATTTAGAAATATTATTCGTGACAGTTGATAGTGAGTGATGGCTTAATGAGAAATAGTGTCGTAAATGAACCCAAGAGTCCGTATTAAATGCCCACAATGCCACATGTAATTTTACAAAGTTTATGATACTTTTCAGTGTCAATGACATATCTGTGATTTAGTTTAAAACCTTTTGATGACCTGTGTTGGTAAGTCTACTAAGCAAATCACATAATTTCACATATCATACATCTAAACTTTGATTTTTTGGACTAAAGTGCTAGGTTTAAGTGGTAGGCCCCCAAGCCCGGCTGGATGGCTACCACCCATGATCTATAAATACGCCGCCATATTAACCTTATGTTGTATTCCGGCTTTAGTGACCTAGGTTCCGGTACCCCTATGGAACAGCAGCGTGTTTGCAGTGCCCCTAGTGTCGCAAACATCCATAGGCGGCAGTAACTGCTAACTACTAAGCGGGCCATCAGCCTGTTTGATGTTCCTCAGTAATAAAGGAGTGTTATGACGAGTTCAGTTGCATAGAAAAGCCGATGGTACCTATAGCTTAACATTCAAAGCAGCGAATAGCCGATGTTAATAAATTGGACCTAAACAACTCGGCAGCGCTTCTCATTCTTTGCTACATGTAAATATTATCTTCAAAACTTGGAACCTTGCTTGAGCGTTAAGCTTCTATTTTCAAATTCAAAATTTAATTTTAAATATATACAATATATACGAGTACACAAGTGAAAAAATATTAAAAACTAGGTTACCTGAAATATATTCAATTAAACTGTGAAATTAGGCATTTATGGTTATTCCTCTCTTAATTAATCTACTACACTCGTGATTCGTTAAAGTCTATTAACAACATGAATAATTGAAATAAATAAATAACATGAATTTTCCACTGTCGATTAGTGAGCGGAATGATTTCCTAAATTACGAACTAATTAATTTGGGTTTCAACAAAGTTTTGATGGGCTTTCATTTTGAATGCTCCTTATTTGCATTTCTATCCCCTTTTGTGGTTGCTCTTATTGATTAAGGTTTTATTATCATAAGTAATAACTATGACACTTTCCATAGGTTTTGTAACTAAATAAATTGATTTATTTGTAGAGATTTTACTATCATTTATTTACCATATTACTATCATCGCCTAAATGCGCCTGCGCAGGGAATATAAGGCATTGGCGTATAGTTATTTTGCTATTAATAAAACTTTCGACGACGACGATAGTAGGCTTAAAAAAAGGAAAAAACTAAAAACTTTATATACGAACCTCTTTTTTACTTAATCCATCAAATTTGATAACTGTTTAAATTACGCAGCTTAAATCAATAGGAAACGTGAATTTTTGCACAAAAAAGTGATTATATATATATATATATATATATATATATATATATATATATATATATATATATATATATATATATATATATATATATGTAACTGACATACATTAATTTAGAATTACTAACAAATCTAACCGTTTGTTAAGAACTTTGTACCTAACCCTTAACAATCTATGAATGGCATTTACCGAAATAAATTATTATTATTATTATCAGATAGAGCGATACACTTTTCGAAACGAGTTACATAAAAATAATATAACATAAAATATGTAAATAAATAAGTACCCCTTGAGGCTGTTTTAATTGGACTATTAACAGATACCATTCATGAAGAATATTGTGGTGTAGATTTTAAATCATTTCTGTATAATATAAAAATGTAAAAAATAAATATTTTATTGTAATGTTACTATGATATCATTTGACTTTTTGTGCAAACATTCCCTTTCGAAGGGGAAATGTAACGAAAATAGACACCGAGCGTCAAAATAATGAGACCCAAAAACAGAAATGGATGCTATGTTCGTTGCACACAGGGATATTCATGAAAATTGACTTCTCTCGCCGCGACGAATATAATGGCACAGTATAAATGCTATTCAGTACAAGCAAGTCACGGTTTTGCAACGCAAAGCTTCATGATTGTATCTCTATCTTAATTATTAGTAGGCCTAATGAACCTAACATTATAGTGGAATATTGTAGCGTTTAGGTAAAATAGCAATAATCTTTATGAACCTTAAAATGGAAACACTTGTTGCAGAGTAACTCAAAAAATTAATACAACGCTATTCCTTAACATAACTCATAGATATGAATAAAATTGTTACAATACATTATTGTATAATCTACTCACTATACGATCACATTTGAGGGCAAAAAGTCGGAAAGTACACCTCGGACACAAATACGAAAATTTGGAACAAAATCACGAGATGACAATGGTAACAAGTAGTATTGTTATTGTTAAATATAATTGGTATTATTATTAGTTACCCATCAGTATTAACGAAAATAACTAAATACTTTCAAAAAATATTCAGGTTATTTTATATAAGAAATTCTATTATCATATACAACATTTTCTAAATGATGATTTATAAAATTTTATTTTTAAGTTGAAGACATTATGCATTATAAATATAATATTTGCCACTAAGGCTGTATCAAGAGTACACAATATTTGTATAACATCGCACATGGACCGTGTTTATGCAAATAAAGATTGTTTGAATTTATACATTATTTATTTCTCTTTTATAATACAAAGATTTACTTCAAAACTATATTAATCGAGTTATTTGGTTTAAAATCTACATCTGGTATAAATATTTATACTGTGAAGGAGAGTCTGACAAGTCTAATAAACTCCCTTTCTACGGTAGTTATGCAAATGGCGACGCCGAAGGAAACGGAACAGGCCCCGGATATTGCATTTTCACAAACGTTTGTTAAAACTTATAAAAGTTTTCTGGAAAATCAGAATTTTCTTATCGTCATTCAAAAGTTTATATAACTTTAAGATTGCTGTTATTTTAAGCAAATGTTTGCAACACGGCTCTCATTGCATATCCATGGATTGGGTATTTATTTATAGAAAAGTCCCGCGATACAAATTTATACCGAGTGAATAGTCTTTAAAAAAATCTGATTGTATCCAAAACTGGTAGGTCTGGCTAAGAAATTCCTAAACCAAGAGCTCATTCCAGTGCATATTATCTTTTAGACTATGCCAGACTATCTTAACTTCGCCCTTCTGCGAGGCCCAGTGGGGTAACACACAACAACATTGTTTTCTAAATACCTAATCGGCCATCACACAAATATCATCATAGATTTTTTTTTCCTAGAAGAATTCTATCGATCACCCAAAATATGAATCTGCGCACTTCGCATGTTAAAACACAACCAAATGTGTCTAAAAAATTAAATTTGTAGAGAATAATACGTATAAAATGATGTTTACCTGGTTCTCCACCTTGCTCCAGCGAATGAAGGTCCTGCTGTGACCGTCTCCTCTGCCTGTATTCTTGCCTGTAATCAGGCCACCTTCCATACTGCGCCGGAGCATTCAAATACTCCTGAGAGGAAAACCTTGAAGCTCTTGGAGGTGAAAAGCCAATCTGATTGTAATAGTCATGACGGAAGACTACATCGGGGTGGTTTATGCCACCAGGAACTATCTGACTTCCAAAATGGCTTCTATGACCGAGGTATTCAGGTTTCATTGGACCATCGGTCAATTCATGGCCGTGAATGGAGGTAGAACGCTGTGTGCCGTAGTCTCGGAGGCGGTTGGAGATTTCTAAGCCCATTCTGTGCGGGGAGTAGTCGAGGCCCCTGGGCCCCATCTCAAAGTGACCGTGCGGTCTACTGTTTCGGTAATAATGCGGCGAAAAGGGGTTTTTGGAATCTGGATTCTGACGGAAACTTTCTTTTGGTTTCTCATCTTTGGGCTTATCTTGAGATCTTTCTGTGCCGTTCTGTGGTGCCTCTTTCTTTTCTGGTCGGACTTTGGAGTCCGTAACATCCTGCGACGCTCTACGATTTAATTCTTGGACCTTTTCAGGCACAAACCCTTGTTGGGGTGCTTGAGACATTTTTCTTACTTTATAAATAGATCAAAACACTACACAATATTGTTTAAAAATTTGAGTTTATACACGTATATGGTTAAAAAGTTTTTAATTATATTATATTAATATTTACTAAAGAAAATCCTTTGGAAAACATGCTTATACTTTGTTTACATACTTAATACTTTGTTTATTAAAAAATATTTTTTTAGTTTTTTGGCAAATCGAGTGATTCGTTTATAAGATTAAACGAAGAAAATGATACAAATAAAAAATATAAGAGTATATACATCACATTTTAGATTATTTTACATTTTGCAAATAGCATACGTATTAGTATAGTAAACACAAGAGGATACGATAGACCAGATTTACAAAATCAAGAAAGTGTCATAAGCATATCTTCTACTCTACCCTCATTCCTAATATAGTTTGTTATTTTCAAATCGCGCGAATTTATTAATTTGTACCCTTATTTGTTTCAATAACAGGTAACACAACCTTTTCTCAAGATTAAATATGCTAAGTTAATCATGTTATTAAATAAGACTCAGACTAAATATCAAACTGCAAAAAGCTCTGAGTTTCTTTTACGTAGAATTTCGTAAGAAATTGAGACACTATTTTTTATTCAATGAAAATAAAAGTTATAAGCTTAAAGTAATGGTTATGTGATACAAGATGGCCAGACTCACATAATTACTCACAGTTAGGAACTTGTTCAAGAGCCAAGTTTCAGGGGTCGCTGAGTGATAACTTTGTTCCCTAATAAGTAAAAAAGTTTTGGTAAAAATACGTATACGCGTAGTTGTAGAGAATGAAGATATCAATGGATCCTTAAGACATGGTTATGACAAGCGTAAATGTTAAGATACTAGGAGAGTAAGAGGAGTGATCTGCCGGTCTCACACAATTTGAACTATAGCTAATATGAACTAAGGTTTGTGTAAGAGAAATTAATTCTGTGGTTAATATTTTTAATAATTCGAAGTGTTAACACTTTCGTACTTTTGAATCTTTTATTATAATTCATTTTCATCCATATCTTTAAAGCGTTTCCCAAAAACATGCTTGACTTAGCGGTCTGATTGAATCATTATTATTATGTATGTCAAATACAA
Organism: Malacosoma neustria; assembly: GCA_963693495.1. Lineage (NCBI taxonomy): Eukaryota > Metazoa > Arthropoda > Insecta > Lepidoptera > Lasiocampidae > Malacosoma > Malacosoma neustria. The sequence goes on from OY856390.1 coordinate 16,286,070, forward strand.
TTTCATTAATAATATTTATAATTATATTATGAACAACAGTATTATAAAAGTAAATATGTTTGAACACTGTACAAAAATTTAAACAGTATTTTGTAATAGGTACTTTAGTTATTTTTGTGTGCTATATTTTACCAAATGCTGAAAGATAGCAAATGTACACATAAAAACAGTAAATTAATTCTACTAACATCAGTTTATAAGCTTAATGTATGTATTTGGGATATTTATTATATTATGTAGGTATACAGAATTCCCATGAGAAATAATTGTTATTCTGCGTGTAATACAAATCGAATGATAAATTATGATAGATGGATAATTAAAATCGGCGTCCGTCGATGTAACAGTGTGGATTATGGCATAGCGTCGGATTACACGCATAAAATTACACGAGGATTAATCACTTTCATGGATTATTGGAAAACCGATATATAGGCCTCACTTCCACAAAGTATTTTTCGTACAAATAAGTAAATAAATAAGTAATAAAGGAGACTGCTCTTGGGATACATGCTAACAATCAAATTTCATTCAGGAATTTGGTAATACGTATTACCAAATAATAACCACAATAAAAGAGTGATGATTAAATTTATTTAATGTCTAGCTATTCCTGCACTAAATCTAATCTATTAGACATTTTTCACAAACAAACGCACCCAAGCCAGATATATGTATTTTGTCTCCGGGGACCACCACGGACCTACCCACGGACATAATTGCACCAGACTAACAGCGTAGCCATTGAACCAGCAGTGTTATCGATTGGCATTCTGTCACCAACCCTTGACTGAAAAGCCGCATCCGATACTTAATTGGAATTGCGGTCTTTTTTAACATGTCCCCCCATTATAAAGAGGAATAAAGGACCTTGCCCAACACATTTTCATCTCTATTTTTGTAATATTTTATTTAAATTTTTATAAAATTTAAATTAATACTGTCAATAGTTACAATAGAAAAGGCGATATTTTAAACAAAACACATTTCTTTCGGTTCATTTGTTATTCTCTCCGATTGCATCTGAAGCTGGCGCTTTGAATTGCAAGGTGCACTTTTGAGTGATTAATTAATAAAGAAATACTTTGTGCCAATACTTTTCAGAGGCATCCTTCTCCCCTCTCTTTAATAAAAACTAATAAGGAGAAAAGATGGAACAGAGTGTAACGCAAATTAGTTTTTACATGAGCAACGGAACCGCTAATATTTAAACTTCAATACCAAAATTTATATTTATCGATGTTAAGAAAACACAACTTATTTTCTTCTTTTATAATAAAATGTAAGAAATATAATTTGAAACCAATTGCAGGTCTAGTCTGGGTCTTAAAGAATATTGAGCAGATTTGGCACAGCGCCAGAACGTTCCAGATTGACGAGTTATCGGACACGGGAAGCGGACCGGATATAGCTCCGGCTGACATTCATACTAATCTGTCACATAGTAATAAACATGAATTTACTACAGGAGAGTGTGATTTCGGTGATTTATGAAAAATTATATTTTATGAAACTGTACTCATGAACCAATTCGCATCTGGGGCCAAATCGAACTGTGAATCTAAACCGTTCTCGAATCCGCTTGAATACACACAAAAAAATTTCACCAAAATCAATCCATCCATTTAGGAGGTTTGTTTATATATAGCCTTTCTAGCGAGTTCCCATTTCCTTTTATTGATCTGAGATTGTGCACATGGTAGTCAAAGAAAATTTACGACACCTTGTACACTGAGAGGAACAGTATTAGTAGCTCGCGAATTTCTTTGGAAAATAAATTACTGTGAAATGCGGGCTTTCGAAGAATAAAAGGCCAGTCCAGATGACGACGACTGTGTGCTCAAGCTACCGACGCGTGCAATGTTCCAGGTAACAGAGAATATCATAAGGAAGTTTGACGGAGAAGACAAACCTTATGCCGTCACAAAGTGAATTCAATATATAGAAGAAAGTGGACACAAACGCCACGGTTACTAGTGGCTAGGCGGTTTTTAACAGGCACGGCTGCTTTATGGCTACACTCTGAAAAAACATTTAAAAGTTGGGAAAAGACGAATGGACGACGACGAGCGATACGACGCACGCTCCAATCTATGACGTACTTTTTAATATTTGTCAATTATACAAAAATAAACGCATACGTCCGTTGCAACTCAAAAACTTGTTTTACTCTTCTGAAGCCCGCATCTTCTTTCACAGTATTAACTTGCTACAACAAAGAATGATATCTTCAGAGACATTCTGAGCCGCGTCAAAAAGTGATATTAATAAACATCGTATCCATAACATGTTAACATTGAACAAAAATAATTTATTTCCTTATATGTTAATTACAATAGCAGTTATTTTATATATTAGTACACCTAGTGAAACATGAGTACCGAAATACAAGATGGCGTAAGTTATTAAGGGCCATTCCTCGTGGCCATTAAGGATCGTTTCCACTAAAACGCACATAACTTACACGCGAATGGGAGGAACACCCGAACTAGAGAGAAGGACTTCGCAAGATGGCGCTTACTTCCGATGTAGAGTCCGCAATAAATTGCTATCATGTCTTTAACTTTGAAATTGTTCATAGATCGGAATTCAACACACAAGCAAACGTTTCAGATGCGGCAGAAATTTAAGATGCAGATCGCTATTTTACATGTCGTTTGATTATTACTTATTTTACTTTGGATTAACAAATAAACACATAATAATGATAAGCATTCTAAACACTATCATACCAAAAGGACGATCTCCGTGGCGTAGCGGCTGACGCACTTCGGTACGCTTGCGGAGGTCATGGGTTCGATTCCCGTCTCGTGTCTGGGTGTACATGTATAATATGTATTTATTTACATAATAAAATTATATATTTAGTGTATTAGTTATCTTATTATCATAATCATACTATGCTAAAATATGCTTGTTTAGGTAATATTGTATAACAGGCAATTTTTGATCTATATCAAAACAAGACTAGAATTTCCGTACCCAAATGTACCTTTTCGTGAAAATCCTTCGGATTTAAACTACCCGAATTTGACAAAATAATTTTCTTATTAAAATTTGTAAACTACAAACGTACATTTTTTAAATGTACATATTTTTGTAATATATAAAATAATACTATTCGTGCCGTGTCTATATGAATGTAAACGTTCTCAGTGCAGACCGGGGCGGTGGTCTGTAAGTCGTTAGAGAAGCACAGTAAGCAAGATTATCGATATCGACAAAAGAAACAATCATTGAACCAACATTAATTATGGCTTACTTTATTTAAACAGTTTCTTTAGACGGCGTAATTTTTTTATTGTAGTTCCTAGATTTAACAAAAGTGTTCGAATTATATTAAGATAAACTCTATATATAGCAACAATTTCTCCACTTCTGAATGTAAATCTCCCCTAAATTTGTATTGTGATATACATATGTATATAGAAGGAAATTATAAGAAGTATATAAATTTTTTAAGAAAAATAGGTTAGTTTTAAGTTGACTCGTGTTGAATCATTATTTATGACTGAAAATATCCTTGAAAAATGTTCAACTGAAAACATAATATAAATTAGAAGAAAGTCGATATTTTCAACAAGGTCACACCCCACCACTAGCTTTCGATCGAAGCACTTGGAAACAGTCCAAGCGAACGGCGCCGGGTCAATATATATGTATGGAAGGGACATTTCATGAGGGAGCCACGGACATACTTATCCCATCTTATTATACGATTGACTTCAGCCAACCGCCAAACTGGTATTAGTTTTAATATTCAAGTAAATATATAATAGACAATATACACAGATATTATATCTTGAAAGACCTCACGATGGCCTGGTGAACAGGGACGTACCTAATTTTTATGTCTGTGCTATTCCTTCATTTAATATATAAAATCATACAGATTTATATTTAAATTATTTATAAGACATCAATAAATTATAAGACATCAATTTTGAATGAAATGAAAATTTGTTTGCTTAGAAAACATCTTTGTTACATTGAAATTTAAACAACAGGTGAACTTCAGACATTTAATCTAAAAACTGAAATATTTTCTAGACCCTTCAATTGTTTAGAGCATCGAGTAAACTATTTTTGCTCTCGGAAAAGTATAATAAAACGTCAAACATTTCGCGGATATACTACACTGTAAACAGTACATCCACAAATATACTGTAAAAAGCTAAATATACGCATTATATACATTTTTCATCCAGAGACGCCTGCTGCTAAACAATGTTACAGGACCATACAACAGCTATTACTGTTGATACTCTTCGTTTCTTGTGCCGTAAGAAAATAAGGCTACTGTCGTGTAACCCAACACCTAGAAACTACACTCCCCTAAGACTCATTTTTGTTCAGCATTTGCCAGGTGCAGGTCAGGTGCAAACAAACACCTGATAAATTTGCCTTGACCTTTGACCGTTTTTATACAATCCATCGTTTGAAAGTCTAACATTATGCATGCAAAGCTACATAATTTTTATAATTTAGGATTTCCATTAAAGAGGAATGCCAATTACAGATCTGTCATAACTCGTAAGCCACCGTATTAATATTTGTAAACAAAAGCTAAATCGGTGGTTCGTTTATGATTTTTTAACAACCGAGACGATGTGATGCAATTCGGACCAGTCAAACTTGTCATAATTAATCATTTTAGAAACATATTTTATATGTATATCTACGGAACACTTGTAATGCACATGCTGTGAAGAATTATATATTTCGTATTTCTTCAAATCTACTCGTTTTTAATTTATTTGACATTGAATTTTATAGGTGCACCAAAATAAAATTCAATAACTATTCATTAGTATCCACAAGTTAAAAGGATAGATATATACATACATATAATCACGCCTCTTTCCTGTAGGGGTAGGCAGAGAACACTTCTTTCCACTTGCTACGATCCTTACATACTTGTTTCGCTTCGTCCACTTTCATTATTCCCTTCATACATGCCCTTCGGTTTAGGGTACTCTTGACCTGGCTTTTTTTCAAGATGTCCCTGATCTAGTCTCGAAACGTCCGCCTAGGTCTACCTCTTCCAACACTTCTATTCACACTCGCCTTATAAACTTTTTTCGTCAATCGTTCTTCATTCATTCTCTCGACATGGCCAAACCATCTCAGCATTATCTCACTATTTCTTAGCCTGTCACTCAGTTTAACTCCTATCATACTTCTTAACGCTCTCATCTCAATTGTATTTATTCTGTTTTCATGTTTCTTCTGCCATACCCAACTTTCACTTCCGTACATGAATGTCGGAACCAACATCCCCTCATGCACAGCCAGACGAGCCTTGTTAGACACCTTCCGACTGTACATAAAGGAGTGCAAAGCTCCATTCACCATGTTTCCTGCATTCACTCTTCTTTCAATATGACTCTCACACTTTCCATCTCTTGTAAACTTTGAACGCAGATACACAATCTCATTATAGATCATAGATATATAAATAATATAATAACAGTGCATGCGCGTCCCACTGCTGGGCTACAGGTAACGGGCAGTATGCCATGGCCAGACTGCTCCAAAGCGAATTGGCGGGTTACGCATGCCGGTATGCAGGATTACTTACGATGTCTTCCTTCACCCTCGGTACATACCGAAGCCATGCAGAAATTGTGCTGTAATATGCTCAGTAACCAAGAAAAACTCGTAAGCGGCGCATGCCACTATGGGATTCGAACCCGGAACCTCTAGATTGGTGATTTGAATACTTAAATTTTACAATTTTAACAACATATTCAAAATATTGCTGAATTAATAGCTGGAGTACAAATTCAATATAAAGACAAAATGTAGATGTAAAGAATTTGAAGAGCAATAGTTTGAGAGTTTGTATCACGTGAATTGACTTTAATCATTGGAACCTGTGAGCTGTTCATGAAGGTTTTACTTTTCAGTCTTGTGTTATAATAATAATCTTCTTATTTTCGGGAAATTAACCCATAAACAATCAACCTAAATACATTGTGCTAATACATAGTCAATAATGTATATAGCTGTCAAAATTAATAAGTAAGGCCACAAATAATTATTGTTATATTTGCCGTATTCAAAAAAAGCATTCGCTGCTTTGTCCTACCCATCAATGTAAAAATAGGCTTACAATGTTGATTAGTAATTCAGATGGTTTTAATAATAAAATGGTGTGAAAGGGTCCAATGGTCATGTGACCCCAATAATGTCATGGACTTATGGGGGTCGCACGTAATGTCCCCGAAGAATTGACCTACAATCTCACACCAAACATTTTCATTCCCAGTTCGTAAGTTGATATTTTTCCAAGGTTTCTACGGTCCGTTAGCTTATTTAATTTACGACGCCTAGTTTTCATCTTAAAAATGAATACTACACATCTTACCAAACTTGATCGGAGTTCATATTTGTTGAAAACGTTTGTAATTACATATTAAATGGCGTTGTACATAAAATATAAACATGTTATAAATAAAGAATAGTTTATAAATTGTATATTAAATCTAATTACGGATTTTGTACAGGATTTTCAATGAATTCAAGTACTTTTGGATTAAAGTATGCAAATATAATGAACATCATTAAATTAGGAAAACACATTCGAAATATAAATTAACCTTAGAATGTTATATTAAACAGTAGAACTAAATTTGATTACTATTTATGTTCTCGTATTTAAAAAAAAGTTTTAGTCTATCCGGCATAGGTATTTCTTTATTTTTTATTGTTTCTCTCAGTGACCAAAATTTATGCCGTTATGCCGGATAAACGAAAAGTTTTTAATGTATGTATTCTGCCATATTTGACGTATGGATGCCAAACATGGGCCCTTATTGATCAGCAACAAAATAAAATAAATATATGTCAGAATGGAATGGAAAGAAGTGTATTAAGAGTGAGTAGAAGAGATAGAATAAACTTAAAACGAAGAAAAGGAAAAATCAAGTTTGAAAATGTATAAACAATTTGTTGAAAATTAAAATGGCGTTGGACTTGGCATATGCTAAGGGGGAAGAAGATTGAGAAATGGACTAAAATTATTACCGAAGGCAATTTAAACGTTGGGCAGGTGGTTTTAAGAAGTTAACTGGCCCAGAATGGCTACGTATTGCAAAAAATTGGACAAATTGGAAAGCTTTAGAGGAGGCCTTTGTCGAAAGACAAGCTGTTGTAGAAGACATGTAACCGATTGTCGAGGAAAACTAAATTTTATATATAACAAAAAAAAAAACCTAAAAAATACAATTGTTAAAACGAAAAACCGCAATAAAGGCTTATTTTTTTATTTAAAAAAATAACACTGATAACCTCTAAAATGTGCTTGTAAGGAGTAAATTATTATAATAGAACAGCAAAAACATATCTCAATTGTGTAAAAATCGAATTAAACAAAAACGAAGCCACCCTTAACACATTGAAACAGGGAAACAAATCACAATAATTTAATAACAAATCACTCGTTTTGCCAACTCGTTTCACTCACTCGTTGTATACGGACTACTTTAAATACATTGTCTACAATGATATGTTTGTTATAGGCCTCGGATTAAGATAAACGCGGTTCATTTCATTCTCGACTCATTTTTGGGAACGGCTCGGGACGTGCAGCCGGCGAGCGCGGCGGGCGGATACTACGGCGCCCCGCACCCAGTGAGGGACGCCGCACCTGTAGGATTTCCACTGAACTGATTCATTCGACTCACTTTTCAGGTCACTCAGAGTTTAGATCTTCTTTAGTTTAAGTCATTACTTAAATGGATTCATTAATATAATAAATCCATTTAAGTAATAAACCTTATGCCTAGAATATATGTATATTAGTTCGGATATTTATTTTTAGATACTTATAGATACGGTTATTTCTTGACGGTGAACCCGTTAATAGTATAACAGTACAATTTTTTAATATTAACAAAGCGCTCTATGAGTACGTATGATATTTCTTTAAAAAAAACACACAGCATGGTCCAACTTGCCCACATAACTTCAGTCTTGACCATGTTATGTAGTGACATATTATAGTTACTGCACGTGTTTATATTATATTCTGGTTTTATGGTCGATATATTGCACGATATATACTGAAATGATTTGTATCATGATTCACTTGTCTCACGCAGAAATCCTTTCAATGGTTCGTGTCTATTTGAAATAGGTTAACGATCACTCCTCGTGGCTATAACGTAAGCTGCGTGATTGTGGCTCGGCTCTATCTCAATGATAAACCAACCAGTTTAAACGAGACAACTATTAATCAATGAGTCATTTAAATCAAATATAAAGCGTTTGTAATTTCGTTTTAGCTTATTGAATAGAATTAAAATTGCGTTTCTTTGGTTATTATTGTACAGGTTATAACATCATTATACTTAGGTCATTCGATGTATATAATATCTGTATATTTTAGCAATGTTTTTCAAATATTTGTATATTACAGGAGTTTGTATTCGATTACTGTCTAAGGGTCATATTAGTCATATGAAGTAAGGTATTTGTAGGATGTATGAATTACCTTTAACCTTTTTTGTCTAATGCAATTATGGAATTTTTACTATATCTTTATATATTTAACTATTTTGTAAATAAAGTTACTGATATATAAATTGCCTTAGCCCTACCGTTGTTTTATTATTTCAGGACTAATGGCATTTTCTCGTAAATGTGTTGCTTTTCTAAAGAAATAGTAAGTAAGGTTTCTTTTCGTACATAGCCTCCAACATTACGTGGGCGGCCTAATTAGTTACTTTATACTCAGTAATGATTAATTACTGACACAATTCATTATACACTATGTATGTAATTTTTGATAATTATTTTTAATTCAAGTATTGGTTTCTTATTTTAGAAAGATATAAATAAAAATCATAAATGATATCATCGTAATATTAAATTTCGGTTGAAGTCAAAGTCATACTTGATTTGCTAACTTTAATAGTCAAGCGACAGGGGCCTCTGTTCAAGGTATTAATATCTAGTTTCTGTATACAATTTTATACAATTAAATTTGATAATCGGTTCTCGGGTATAGGCCTACGCCTCAAACTTGATTCTGCTTTTCTTAACAACGTTGAATGGTCCATATAATTAATTATAAAATACAAGTGAACAAAAACGTCAGTACAAAAAACTCTGCAAGCATTTCACAATAGTCATAAAGGAAAGCTAAATAAACAAACCCGTAAACGCAGTCCCGGCAAACAGTAACAGCTGTATCAAAAATGATGAATCGCAAACATTCGCTATGCTTGTAATGGCAGTGACCGACGCAACCTGTGTTTGTATTTACATGTGGAATCTGTAGTGCCGTCCGAATGTCGACAGTTTTTGTGACATTTATCGATATATAGATAAAGATTTTCATCTTTTCCTCTTTGTACATGACCGATAACTAATTGCGTAATTATAAAAAAGCAATTCAAAATATTGGGTGAAATCACACAGCAGAAGCAGTAGTTAGAATAAATAATAAGATCACTTCGAAATGTCAATGTTTTCCAAATATTTTACTAACACGACTGTATAATAAATAAATAAATACACATATTGGGACATTTCACACAACCCCTTCTAGTCCCAAAGTAAGATACATATCACTTGTGATATAGGTACTAGACAACTGATATACTACATATATACTTTTCTTTTCTAAATAAATACATATGATAAATAAACACCCAGACGCTGGACGGGAATCGAACCGGTGCCCTCCGCAAGCAAAACAACGTGCGTTAGCCATTACGCCAGGAGGTCGTCGTGTATAAGTGTATAAGGTCGTCGAGAAAGACCCCCCCATATAGTAATATGTAAGTGTACTTGTTTCTACAGGTTTTATATACACTTATCAAGCACAGCTCGAGTTATTCTTGAAGAATGCTATTTATAAAAGCATAACAAGCCCCATCACTACAAAGTCACGTCTCGTACTACGCCCTCTTGCGTAGCCGTACGACCCTCGTAGTCACCCTACGTGCTACACCGCTACGCCCTTCGCTATAGTGCGGCGTTGATCTTGAAAGGGAGAATAGTCAGAATTAATAACAAAACAATCATAATGTTTATCTATTTTCTTCGTGAGAAATATTCACGAAAAACAAAGCTTTCACTTAACTTCAACTCATATAAAGCTTCAAACAGTTTAATAGCTTATATAATAAGGTATCTGCTGTATAACCAAAAGGTCGAAAATTCACTGACTGGTTCAGCTCTGATAATATTTGTTCGGTCTTTGCCTCGATGTACGTACAAAATTATTGCTCAGCCAAATTTTGGCAACTACCCTAATTTCTATTTGAAGCGAGGGTAGTCCAGTAAAGTTCTCGCCTCTTATGTGTCGTCGTTTAACAAACAAATAAATACATTTTGCACAGTGTACGAAGTTCGTGTGCCTTATATACCTAGTCAGGTCATAAATTCTGTCACATGTTTAATGTAAAATAATTGTAACAAGTTTATTCATTATGTAACCATTCATATACCAAAATGAACTTAACAAAACATAGATTCTTATGACATTAAAGTTTATTCAAAATGACCTCCGTGATTTTGAATACAGGCCTTCAATCTGCGCGGCCAGTCGTATATCGCAGCACGAACGAGGTCCATGTCAATATCGGCGGCTGCCTTAATCAAGGATGTCTTGAGTGACTCCAAATTGGGATGAGGCTTTGAGCACGCCTTTTCCTCCAAGTGTTGCCATATCTTGTAATCTAACGGATTCAAATCTGGACTGGAGGAGGGCCAGTCTTCGTGCCGGATGAAGTCGATTTCACGCGCCGCCAGCCAGTCTTGTGTGCTCTTCGCTCTATGAGCTGGCGCCGAATCTTGTTGGAATACCCAGTGCCTGTTATTGAACATGGTATGAGAAACAGGTTCCACAAGGTTCGTCAGGACTGTATTTTGATACACAACAGCATTCGTTTTTACACCTTTCTCACAAAAATGTACCTCTGTTAAGCCCCAATAAGAAACTCCCAACCATACCATGAGCGAGGATGGAAAATGACCTCGTTGGACACGCGGAATACGGTTGCTCGCTTCTTCACTACTGTGTGCGTACACCTTATCATTTTGTTTGTTATAGCTCTCTTCTACGGTAAACATTTTTTCATCCGAAAAAAGAATTTCCCGATATTTTTTTCCCGCGTACCGCTTCAACAAAGCGCGGCATCTCTTCAGTCTCAGGTCCATTAGACGAGCATTCAAACGATGTTCTGTTTTTCTTCGATATGCCCGAAGCCCTAAGTCTTCATTTAACACCCTTTTCACCGTAGTTCTGCTTAACCCCATCTGAAGGGCCAACAGTTTCTGCTTACGTTTGGGATTTCTTTGAATTCGTGCCTTCACAGCTTTTATCACTGCTGGAGTCCTAACAGACCGAGGGCGACCACTTCTTGACCTGTCATCTACACTAGAGTCTTCATTGTATCGTTTGATGGTACGATAAACGAATCTTTTGGTAATATTCAAATTTTTCAGTATGTTAAAAATTTGAATTGGCGCGTAACCGCAACGATGCAACGCAATAACTGCAACACGGTCTTCTTTAAGCGTCCACTCCATATTTAAAAATGAGTAAAATTCTAAAAGTTATACATTTTTATTTTCATGAACAATTCGAAATTCGAATTCAATAAACTTTTTTGTGGCCAGCATTCTAAAAGAAAAGTTTTTACTGTGTGACAATACTTATGACCTGACTAGGTAGTTACACTTCTCATATTTGTGGCCGTGCCAAACTTAAATCTTTGCTCAACCGAAACTAGAGCAGTTGAACAAGAATTTGCAACGTAAGAGTGGTGCCGTGTGTGATTCCACTTCGAGCTGCACCTGAGCGGATCCAGACCGAGGAGTTCGCGAGCATTAATACCTTTTATAGTGTGGGGACCGATACAATAGAAAATTTATGCAGTCTACCCTATATTGAGCCAGTGCTCTGTGACATTAGTCAACGGGTCCATCTCGACACAATATGGTTTTATAACTTATTGGAAAATGATGCCCTACTTTGCTATTTTAAACAAAATAATCAGAAACTTAACCTCGGGTTTCTTCCAAGATCGTCCGTAAGAGGTATATAAGTACATAAGGTATACTAATATCTTATATACTTTGTGATGTTATAATGGCCGAGGAAAGTATTGGAAGTGTATACTCTTATATCATCCATCACTTTTAATAAAATAATATTTAATGATGGAAGCCAATTAAAAGAAGTCAACAGTACAAAGTACAAACAGAAGACGTAGTTGAATTTTAGCAAAAATTATATTTTCACGTTAGAATATTATTCTACAAGCCGTCATTAATAATTAAATATTGGCAAAACAACATAAACATTGCTCTGGTTAACTATTACAACATAAATACATTTACACTTTATACATATGTATAAGCAAAAATAAACTTAATCTCTTACATATTAGGGATGATTACCTAGTGTATTGTGAGTCTTAATCCATTTTTCATCATTTAGAAATGAACGTTATTACAATACTCTAAACGTTGGAATTTGATTCTACGGAACGTATTATTGTTTTTATAAAGATATCGACTTTGTTACCTGAGATATAGGGTTGTTTTTGACTTAGTATTTTAATAGAAATAATATTTAACAGAGCACGCCTCGGAGGAGAGCATGAATCAATTTGTTCGGTGAAAACATGGAAATATGAATAAGTCGGTTAAGAACATACATATATAGTTCATAATTGCTGAAAATATCTCTTTTATTTCTGTGTAACATACAGCACGATATCAGAAGAACGCTGCTCGCCAGACATTAATATTCTATGATATGTCAGTTATAATATAGAGCACAGGATATTTCCAAGTGCTGCTGTGTAAAAGACCCCGGGGGCAACCCTTTATACCAAGACCTCGCGGTGAAGGAGATATGACGCTCGTATTTCCACGAGCTGCTGAACAAGGAGCATAAAGAGGTGCAGCAGACGCCAGTTCTTCCTCCGAATCAAGGACTAGTCCTACCGATAACACTTGCTAAAGTCCATAATTGTCGCTGCATGAAAAATCGGAAAGCTGTCGGAGCTGATGGAGTCCCCATTGAACCATGGAAGGCGATGGGCTCTCGCGGTGTGTGCGGACATTCCGGTATGATCCCGAGCCAATGGAGCCTGAGTATCATTACTCCACTTTTTAAAGGCTAGGGGTCGGTGCAGGAGTGTGGTAACTACCGAGTATTAAGGTCACGTCCCACACCATGAAACTTTCCGAGAGGATTATCTACTCTCGGATCCAACAGGAGTGCACTGTCTCGGAATGTCAGTATGGGTTTCACTCTGGTCACGGGACCATAGACCATGTTTTTGCTCTGAGGACTATCGCGGAGAAATACAGGATGAAGAATATAGCTTTGCATTACCTGTTTCTGGACATGCAGAAGGCCTTCGACTATATTCCTCGCGCGACAATCTTGTTGGCACTGCGGTCTAAAGGAGTCCCTGGGGATTGACTTCATCCGAGACATGTACCGCGATTCCGATTCCATGGTTCGGACCGATGCTGGCGACACAAAATCTTTCTTCATCACCACCGGGGTGTACCAGGGATCCGTCCTTAGTCCATTTCTGTTCACCGTGGTATTAGACGTACTCTCAGACAGCATCAGAAACTCACATGAGCAGCCCACGTGGCTGCTCATGTATTCTGACGATATCGCGCTGACGGATGCGGACAGGGGTAGGTTGGTGCAACGCGTGAAGGCGTGGATAGAGTCGCTTAAGAACGGTGAACTGAAGCTCAATGTGGCGAAGACCGTGTACTTGGCCTGCAACTCCACAGATCCCACTACCGTACGCATAGGCGACAACACGATCGAACGCACGGACCAGGTGAAATACTTGGAATCTGTATTTCACGCGTCTGGTGAGATCGATTGCGACGTCAAGGCACGCATTGCTGCCGCGTGGGCCAAATGGTGTGAAGTAACTGGTGTCATTTGTGACCCTAAGATGCCGGTTAATTTGAAGGGACAGGTTTATAACACCATCATTAGGCCTGTTCTTTTATATGACTGTGCGCTTATATGTAGTTTTAAGTATTTCATTATCCGATGATCTTTTAAGTTTCTTATGTAGCAACTCTCTTTGCCTTATACATCCCAACAACCCCTGAATGTCCCATAGTTTTAAATTTTTTCTTCGTGAAGAAACGCTAACAGTATTCGTATGATTTACAATTTCCTTTGAAGTTAATCCTATCAATAAATTAACACAATTATTTATGTTAATCGTATCAAATATTGTCGTTAGTTTAAGCTTTTCAATAGATTTATCTAATGCTTTAAAATCTGTTTTTACAATTACATTTGTATCTTTTTTTATATATTTATGTGTGTCAATTAATAAAAAAGTAGAAAAGTGATCGGTTACTGTTGTCTCCAAAACAAGAACAACAGTATCTAATTTGAATTTAATAATAACATGATATAAGCAATTATTACAACGCATTGGAAAGGTGTGAGCTGGGAAATGTCCATCAATGGCAAGAGATGTGAGATAGTCATGAGTCTGACGTGTTAGGTTTGATATCAATGTTTCTATCAGCGGTTATAACTACGGTTTTAAAATTAGAAAGAGTACAAAGAGTTGTGTTAAGTAGTGATAAGAAAAATTCTATATTAACTAATTATTATATGGAAGGAGATAGATAAATATCGATAATAGCAATACCAGAATCAACATTTATAATTACTACAGTTGCTAAACTCTTAAAGTCGAGTTCCTGAATGGAAACATTTAAATATGATTTTGTATAAATTTTATTACTCCATCACTTTATACTATTATGATTATCAGTTTTAAAACAATTATAATTTAGTATTTTAGGCACAATTCTGTTTGAAAAACAAGGCAATCAGCATTCAGTAAGCACAAGTATGTCATAGTCAAATGAAAAATGGTTTAACGTTTCAAGACTATGAAAATTGCAATTTATTGACCTAATATTTTGTGTTAAATCTATAATTTTTTTTATTGCTGTAGGACAGCAGACAGGCTGACGGCCCGCTTAGAATTTAGCAGTTACCGTCGCCTATGAGTGTTTGCAACGCCAGTGGCATCGCAAACACGGTGCTGTCCCATAAACGTACAGGAACTTGGGTCACTAATGCAGGAACACAACACAAGGATAACCTTGTGTATGTGTGTTTAGACCATAATAATATGGAGGAATACTTAAGATCAAATGTGGTCGCCATATTGACGGGCTTGACACCCTACCACGTAGCTAGGGTGGGTTGTTTTGTCGCCTTTTATGACAGGCCGACGCCGACCGCAGAGGTTAGTATTCTTTCTCCGCTCCTGCACGAATAAAATATCTTGATATATATGATAAGGCGATTTTTGTAGGCATCTACATACCTTTTACTTTGATTAGAACACCACGTATGAGGTTTAATACAGTAAATTCTTTGTATTTTTTTATTGCTGACGAACAGAAGACAGGCTAATGGCCTACTTAAAAATAAGCAGTTACAGACGCCTATGAGATGTTTGCGACGCTAGGCCACCGCAACACGCTGCTGTCCGTATAGAAGCACTGGAACCTGAGTCACTAATCCCGGAACACAACACATTATTATGGCGGCATACTTATAGACCAAGGGTAGCTGCCGTTCAGATGGGCTTGGAGTCTTACCACGACGCCCCAGCACGAATTTATTTTAATTGTTCAAACACATTATAAAACATTTATGTTTTAAATCAGATTTATTGGATTCATTAAGATATTATTTATCATAATTTATTTACAAACGATTCGAATCATTTAGATAGATTGTGAACTTTAAACAATAGACGAGGTTGTAAAAAGGCAAAATTCCTACAAAGCTACGTCGTTATAGCCTGACTACATTACGACAGTAGGTAGTTACCACAATACGCCTGCACTGGTCTGCATATTGCATCGCTGCGTATGTAATGCATCATAGGAGAGCTAGGCACAATACCCGTACGATTAAGTCCATTAAGCGTTAAAACTTATGAGTATACTTAGGATCAATTTAAAAACTTGTTATATTTATGCCTAATTTCTTATATCGTTAAAATAACAAGACAGGACTTGACTTACTTATAAAGGTTTGAGAGGGAGATACTCTCGTAAATGTTTTAACGAGGGATAAAACGAACTAATTGGGTCTTGGAATTATTTGTTATGAGATAAAATAATATTTGTTAAAAGAAGAAGAAGACACTTAATATGAATACGATATTTTATATATAAACTGTGTGTATTTTTTTCCTATAGAGTCAGAAAACGATATGAATTACTTTTATTAGCTCACTATTCAGTAATATGCTTTTTGAAACAATACTGAACAAACAAAACAGAAGTCCAGAATTGTCTCCGCCGCATGAAAAAACGGTAAGCTGTCGGAGCCGATGAATTCGAGGACATCGAATCCTGGAAGGCTCTCGTGATGTGGGCATTTTAACTAACCTTTTTAATCAGTATGATCCCGAACCAATGGAAGCTGAGTATCATTACTCCAGTCTTCGAAGGCAAGGGATCGGTGCAAGAGTGCGGTAATTACCGTGGTATCAAGATCCTAAAGGTCCTACACTATGAAGCTCTTCAAGAGGGTTAGCGACTCTCGGATTCCACAGGAGTGCACTGTCTCGGGATGTCTGTATGGGTTTCGCCCTGGTCATGGGACCATGGACCCTGTTTTTACTCTAAGGATTATCACGAAGAAATACAGGACGAAGAATACGCCTCTGCATTGCCTGTTTCTGGACACGCAGAAAGCCTTCGACTGTATTCCTCGGGTGATGATCTGGTGGGCACTACGGTCTAAAGGGGCTCCAGAGGCTTATGTTGACACTATCCGAGACATGTGCCGCGACTCCGATACCGTAGTTCGAACCGCTGTTGGCAACATAAAACCTTTACTTATCACCGTCGGTTACACCAAGGATCCGTCCTTGTTACGTTTCTGTTCAGCGTGAGAGTTCTGTACTAGACGTCATGTTAAACAGGCTGCTCATGTATGCTGACGATATCGCGGTGACAGATTCCGACAGGGGTAGGTTTGTGCGACGTACAAAGACGTGGATGGAGTCGCTTGAGGATGGCGGTCTGAATGTGGCGAAGACCGAGTACTTGACATGTAACTCTACAGATCCCACATCCATACGCATAGGCGGCGATACGGTCGAGCGCTCGAACCAGGTGAACTACCTGATATCTGTATTTCACGCGTCTAGTGACATTGAATGCGACCTCAAGGCACACATTGCTGCCACGTGAGCCAAATGGCGTGAGATGACTGGTGTCATTTGTGACCCCAAGATGCCGGTTTAGTTGTAGGGACAGGTCTATAAGACCATCATCAGGCCTGTTCTTTTATATGGCTGTGAAGTGTGGCAGGTTTTAGAGGGACACAAGCAAGAACTGCGTGTCATGGAAATGAAAACTCCCGCATTCGCGGCAGTCTTCATATCCGTGACATTGCGGACAAATTGCAGAAGTGTCGGCTTCGTTGGTGCAGCCACTTTTTACGTCAACCAGTTACTTACGTGGGGAACAAATGTCTGGCCATACCGCCCCCGCGCGGGGACCGGCAGGAGGGGTAGACCCAAAAAGTGCTAGCCTGACGTCGTAAAGGGTGATATGCGTGCCAATGGGCTTACTACCAGGGATGCTGAAGACCATGCGAAGTGGGGTAGAAAAAGTAGAAAAGCGGACCTCGGGCACCGAAGCGGATGTCTAGTTTGCAATTGATACAACGCTGAGATGATGATGACTGAACAACATGCCACAGGCACATGCCACAGGCTCCACTGCGGGTGTTTCGGATGCAATCGAGAATGAACGTTTGTATAAAGAAGAGGACAAACAATGATTATTGAGTGACGATTATTTGAAGATTTATAAGCATCCGTATGAAGAAATTATGAAAATCTAGACAGAGATTAGCTAGAAAAACTTGATCCAATGCACTTCAATCTTGCTATAGTAAATATGCACTAAGAAATATATTGAGGCTGCTTTGAATCGGTTAATCACGAGACTACGTGTTAACATCACTACATCATACATTCACTAGCAACGTTCAAGTTTGGAAAATATTATAAAATGCTTTTATTGTTTAACATGAATAGAAAAATTTAAGAACATATGTAAAAATATCAAAGACGTCTATTATAGGATGAAGATAATGTAACTCACCTTTCCCGTGAAGCTGCTGCCTGTTTTCAGTGCCTTTGAGGCTTTCAGCTGTGTGGAGCAACTCGTCGAGCTGAGGTTTTTTCTGTTCTAATTCACGGAGCACGCCCTAAGGACAAAACATTACATTAAGGTAACCATACAATGATGCTCATAATAATACGAGTATTATTATTATAATACATGTGTATACACACAAATTATACAGCGCCATCTAGCCCCTAAGCAAGCAGTATAGCGCTGTATTAAAGGTACCAGACAACTGATATACTATTTATATACTTTTATTTTGTAAATAAATACATATTCGCTGAGTGTTCATCCTCATTTCTTGGAGAGGCTCCAAGTGACGGTATTCAAGAATGTTCGTGTTGTGTACTCTCCGGATTTGGAACTTCCGGCTAGTTTACCCATCGCAGTACAAAATGGGGTTTTTCAAAAAAGTCGTTACAATATTTCTTCGATGCCGGCAGCACGTTAGCAATGCCGCTGGTTGTGTAAACGTTCGTAAGCGACGGTGACCGCCAGCTATCGCATGAGTTGTTTGCCTGTCTGCTCAACTCCAGCTATAACTATATATTACTCGTAATCACTTGAATTCGGGACTCGAGACCTCGCAAGCGTTTAGACAACACAACGGCTTTGCGCCACAAAGGTCGTCCTATACAAGTAATGTAGTGTTCAATGTCAATGGGATATAATTGAGACGGATCTCAAGTTTTTTGATTTCACGTGTACAACATCAACTAACTTTAAGTCTGCAATAAATCTTCACACCGATAACCTGATCTTTAAAGTGCCATGAATCCCATGGTGGCAAAAGCTGGAATATAGATGAGAGCGACGCATACTTTTTTAAAATAGTGGTGGTAATCTGAAATATGTGTATGAAATCACAAAAAGGGAAACATCTTAATGATGTTATGCAACATTATCACAGAATACTTTCTAAACTTTGTGAACGTTTTAAGTTAGAGTAAATATCCGTGGAATTGCCTCCGGATAGATGTCACAAGTCGTGAGTGCTCCAAGTGGCACTGAGTTGGAAACTTGTTTGACTTTCAGTTATACTAATTTTGTCATATTTTGACGCAAATATTTACCCAGTTTGCCTTAAATTTGTGAAATATTTAAGGCGTCCTATAAAAGCCTTAACTTGCACATTTCCATTAGTAATTAGGGGGAAAACGCAACATTATTCGATCTACAACAATTTTATTGTGTTGGTAGAAGTTGGTAGTATTAAATTTAAAGAAAAGTAAAAAATAATCCTTAACATAAGAACAAAATTACTGACGAGACAATCAATGTCACTGTTCTAAAAGCGTGGAGTGTTCGATATCAATCGATCACCTTTTCGATCATCGAATCATTTTTTTAATAGTTTCATTCCGAAATGCAGAATTAGTTTAAAAATATCGTACAAAGTGCACTGTTCTAAAAGCGTTCTAAAAGCTTTTAGAACAGTGACATTAATTTTCTCGTCGGTAATTTTATTCTTCTTAAGAATTATTTTTTTACTTTTTAGGTTGATTTACTATAAACGCGTGTTATCTAGTTTTTTTTAACTATAATTTATTTATTGTCAATTCACAATCGTTATGTTTTCTTTAAATTACCGACATCTTCCGGTAAAAGGAAAAGAAAGCGTATCCTGATGATTCTGATAAGGACTATGGGAGAAAATTATTAAATTTGTGTATTGTCATCAGGTGCAAAACCAAACAAGCGTACAAAATTTTTAATTTTTTTGGTGGTACAAAGTGGGTAATGATCGAGACCGGATATTCCGTTACATAGATACTAGTACATGGATACATAGATACATATTGGTCAAGTTAATAAAAGCGTGGTAAAATATTAACAGCCTATAGCGTCCTACTACCGGACACGGACCTCCCGATAGATAATGGACACCGCCACGCTTGTCTAAGGTAGATTGGCGGTAATTTTGATGTGCAGGTTTCCTTACGATGTTTCAGCATCGGTACATGGCAATAATGCCATAGAGTCATAGTCCTAGAGTCATAAGGGAATTGATGAATGGTTTTAATAAGGGTGCCTACTGTCTAACCCCCAACCGTAAAAGGAAACTTCTTTTCATTAGAACCTCATGCGTGAGAGTGCAATAGCTATGGTGGGACCCCAAATACCTCAATAATTAAATTCTGTAATAATACAAACTTAAAATATAAGAATATTTAATAAGACGGTAAATTAATTAAGAGAGAATATGTATGAAATTCTACTGAGTCTGGAGAGCGAATCTAACAAATTAATCATTGTCAAAGAATAACATCCATTAAGACGCTCTCATTTAGAACAATTGAATAGGCTGTTTTAAATTCACAATTGATAGTCGCGGCAATCCAATTAGACCGTTACAATTAGTTGAAAAGTGCAGACGCCTAACCCTTGCGCTGCCGCGTCACTGCCACAGCAGGGACGGGGGAATATATCGATAAATTAATAATTATATTTTTTTATCAAATGTATATTACTGGTTGTGGTGGTTTTTATTTGACCATAGTAAAAAAACTCTCCTAGTTATTCAACTTAGAAAACTAGCAATAACTTGGTACATTTTTTCACAGAGGTTAAGTAATAATAATTTATACGGTTTTTAACAGTTTCAGGCATTCAGATTAACGCCATGCAGATTTCCAGCTATTCCGATTACAAGAAACCATATTTTTTTTTTGGTCTCGGGGAAAAACCTCTCTTGACGGGTTCCCCCGGCCCGGGGGGACCGAGGGATATGTGGGACTCCGGGAAAGATATTCGACCATCCGACTACCCACTAAAAACCCCGCTGTTCTCCTATCGCCTACGACCGGGCCCACGGATATATGGCCTGCCGACCTCGTGGCCCGGGCCGCCGCCGGCCCGCTCTTTGTCTTAAGGTGGGCCCCTTCTAAATTGTTGGCGCCAAGGGTCAGGATGTCGTCCCCGGGCGCTCTTCTGAATCTACAGTTGAGGGAGGCCGCAGAACAGCACGCGGCCCTCTCCCTCGCGGCAATAGTACGGGCGGCGGATACTCCCCCTAGGGGCCGCCCGCGGCCGCTTTTTACGGCGGCCGGAGGTCATTACTTGCCCTCCGACACCGCCGGCGTGGCCAGCATTGGCGGGAGGAGAGTGTGGTGGTCGATTCCCGCTCCCGCTCCGCCGCCTCCTTTGCGGACATGACTGCCTCGCAGAAGGAGGCGACAGCCGTCCATCCAGGATCGCCCCCGACCATGGACAGAACCAGGGCCGGGAGCGATAGGTCCGCGCCGATTTGGGCGACGAGGGCGTGGCGCTCCTCGCGCCACGCAGGGCAAGCGGCGACAGTGTGATCCACCGTGTCCTCCTCGTCGCCCACACCACAGTGGTGGCACCCCGACGTCATCTCCCGCCCTATGCGACACAGGTACCTCCCGAAGCAACCGTGCCCCGAGAGGACCTGCGTCAGGCGGAAGGTCAGGGCGCTGTGGCGCCTTTCCAGCCATTCGGCCAGGACGGACCTCACCGCTTCGATAGTGGCGAGGCCCGCGCTGGGGTGCGCGAGGCGCTCCTTTCACTCCACCATGAGCACCTCGTCATGCAGCTCCGCCCGCTTTACCTCCACTTCGCGAGGCGCTGGGCGAGAGCCACGCTCGGCCGCATCCCGGCGCCACTGGTACAATAGCGCCAGGACCCGGGCCTCGAGGTCCCATGGTGGGGAACCGGCCAGCAGGGAGGCCGCTATATGTATACGACTCTTCTACTCTTTGCAACTTCCATTTTGAATGTAATCGTTACATTTATTTACAAGAAATATGCTTAAGTTAATTTTAAAACTACACTATATTGCAACTTTTATATTTTTCTAAAAGTTCTTCATTACTGTGAAATAGGAGATGTGGCGCCCTTGTATGTAAACAATACAAATGATTGAATCTCAATATATTTATGTAATATATTTTTAACGGTGTGGCGTTTATTTAGCCATTAACAATTTATAACAGGTAATATTTCCATGAAACCAATATATAAAAGCCACGAAATAAGGGCTTACGAATAATTTGGATGTCGTAAATGTTGCACATTGAGTATCGACATAAATAAAGTTAATTCCTCAATTTCGCACATCCCTAAGCCACCTCCCGGCATTTATCGATCCAGCGTACGGTAACCAATATAAAAAGAGCTCTCCAGGCTCCCCCTTCGCTATAACTCAAGACGATTTAGGATAATTGGTACAGACAACTAGAGGTCACGTTTCAATGGCTCGCCAACAGGTTGTATTAACATTTTTATGGATCCTCGTACCCAGATTGTGTTTCCAGGTTAAATATTTCTTTTTCCCGAAGTAAAATAAACATTATTCGCACTGTTAAATTTTTAATAGTTGCATTTTATGCAGCCATAGCTACTAAAAGTATTTTTTTTGCTATTTTAAAACATAATTACCACGTACTGAAATGTATATACCCATATCCTTTTTTTTTTTTTTTTTTTTTTTTTTTTTTTATACCGAGGAAAACTGTTACAGTTTCCACCAGCCTCCGGGGGAAGGCCGGTGGGGTATGTGGGATTACCTCCCGAGGGGGCTGCCTACTCCCCTCGGGCGGACCGGGGGCCAAGGCCGCCGGTCCTACCCACTAAAAACCCCGGTCGCCACTCTTGGCCTTAGAGGGGGCTTCGCAGGATCGCCTTTTGGCATTACTCTGCTAGGCCCCCAGCCAGACGTCTCCAATGAGGGTACCCCGAGTGACAGTTCCCGCTGCCGGCGGTCACACTAGACCTGCCGGTGACCAGACACAGAGTGTCCAGTCGGGGTAGGGCACCCTCCGTCTCATTGCCTTCGCCGGGAGCTTCCCCCGGAACTCCCGGCTGGCCGCTCTTACAAGAGAGCGACCGGCAACCCCTTCTCAGGGTGGGATGAGGTGCGCATAGCGTCTCCTTCCCCGATTCGTCCTACGCCGACGAATCGGTGGAGCCGCCGCGTCCTCCTCCCTCGCACGCTCGATGGCCTCCTTCTGCCGCATGACACTTTCAGCGAAGGAGACCACCGCGTTCCAGTTCCTCTCGCTGCGGAGCATTTGACCTACGATTGCCCGCAGCGAGAGGTCACCTCCCACCACACCCTGCAAATTAAACCGCTGGGGCCCCCAAGCGGCGCACTCGGACACCGTATGTTCTACGGTGTCTACTGGCGCGCCGCATTCCCAACAGGCCGGGTTCGGCTCCCGCCCCGCAATCTGGTGCAGGTACTTGCCGAAACAGCCATGGCCGGTCAGCACCTGCACCAGTCTGTATGTCAGGGTCCCGCTTGATCGCGAGACCCATTCCGACAAGTAGGGGCGGATTGCCTCAACAGTAACCCGGCCCGGCTCGGGAGGCCCCAGGATCCTTAACCAAGACTGGGTCAAGGCCTCCTGGGCGAGATCCCTGACCCGTCGCGACTCTTCCGGGCACAGCCGGAGTCCCCTCTCCCTGGCGTCGTGGCGCAGGCGGTACGTCTCTGAGAGGACAACCGCCTGCAGCTCCCAGGGCGGGTCGGCTGCCAGGAGTGCAGCCGCCCGCCAGGACACTGTACGGTACGCCCGAATGGCCCTCACGTCTATGACCCTCTGAGACCTTCTCAAGAGGGCCCTGCTACGAGACGTGAGGTGGTCTGCCCAGACAGGCGCACCATACATTGCCATGCTCCGCACAACGCCAGTGTACAATCTTCTCACGGCTGTGCCCGGCCCCCCCACATTGGGCAGGAGTCTGCCCAGGGCGGCAGCGGCCGAGACCAGCCTCGGGCACAATTGGGCAAGATGTGGCCCGAAGCTCCACCTAGGGTCTAGTGTGAGCCCCAGGTATTTCATCTGGGGCTTCACTTCGACCGCTGCGCCCCGGAGCACGATGCGTGCTTCTCGGGGTGGTCTTCTCCTGCGTCGTCCATGCAAAAAGAGGGCCTCCGTCTTTTCTACGGAGACCCTCAGACCGCACGACTCAATTCGGTCCACCACCAGCGAGGTGCTGATGGTGGATCTCCGGACTGCATCTTCGTAAGACTCACCCCGAGTTGCGACGAGGGTGTCATCCGCATAACACAACACCCTCGTATCGGGCGGGACTGGGCATCGTAGGACCCAGTCATACCCGATATTCCACAGAAGTGGTCCCAGTACCGACCCCTGCGGAACGCCGCACGCAACGCGCCTCCTTCGGACCCGACCGTAGCCATCCTCCCAGACTATGAAACGGTCCCGGAGATATGCCTCCAACAGCCTCCGCAGATACAGAGGCACTCCATGGAACCGGAGCGCCTCCAGTATCGTCTCGAACGGGAGGCTGTTAAAGGCGTTCGCTATATCAAGCGATACCGCCAGGACCACTTCTCCGCACCGTCGCACGCAAGTGGGAACCGCCCCCCTGTTCAGGAGGACGAGGCCACTCCGCAGCGCCCACTCTTCTACGGCCCTACCTCTTGCATTGGTGGTAGGACCGCCCCAGGCTCGGGATTTGGCATTGAAGTCACCGAGGACCAAGGTCTTCCTCGGCGGCATCCGGCCGACGGCGGCCCCGACGGAGTCGAGAAATGACTCGAACTCCACCAGGGGGCGGTTGGGGGAGAAGTACACGCCAATAATGGCGAAATCACCCCAACCTGCCGCCGCATATCCCGACCCATTCTCCAGGAGTTGGAGAGGAAGGCTTTCACCTGCCCGGGCGGTCACTGCCACCGTGCCGTCCCAGTCACCGATCCAATTGTCACGGACCGGGACGAAGTAGGGCTCTGCAATAACTCCAACATCACCACCCCACTCCGCGAGGGACTGCAGGAAGAGGTCCTGCGCCCCCGCGGAGTGGTTAACGTTCCCCTGGAGGATGCGCATGCCCCCTACGCTATCCATTGACAGGGGCATCCACAACCTCCATAACCGTCGGTTCTGACGCTCCCTGTCGTGGCAGGGAGCGCCAGATACCCTTAACGTTGGGGGGGCGGCATTCTTTGCCCCCCATCACGTGGGTCGCCGTTTTGCCCGCATCAGCGCAGACGGCGCACCGCGGGGGCTCGTTGCATTTGTTGGACCCATGTCCCGGCTTCCCACACCGGAAACATA
The DNA here is from genome assembly GCA_963693495.1 of Malacosoma neustria. NCBI lineage: Eukaryota > Metazoa > Arthropoda > Insecta > Lepidoptera > Lasiocampidae > Malacosoma > Malacosoma neustria. The sequence continues at coordinate 16,311,317 of OY856390.1, forward strand.
GGTCCGACCTATCCACTTGCGAGGGGCACATCGCTTTGGTGTGCCCCATCGAGAAACACTTATAGCACCGCCTGGGGAGCGGCTCGAGGAGCCTCACTTGGGCCGCCCCCCAGCCGATGCTGAACTCCCCGGTACGAGTGAGCCGAAGAGCTCCCTCGATGGGGCACTGGGCAATTGATGAGCCCAAGCCCCCTGGTCCCTGCCTGATCTCCGAAACCTTGAGGGAATCAGCAGGGACCTGTGCTGCCTCCGCCAGCGCCGACAGAAGGCGCTCCTCCGTGACGGAGACAGATAGCCCGTGTATGTAGAGGCCAGTTCTTTTGGCTGGCCTCGACACGAGCCCTCTGTCCCCAAGGACCACCTTCATACGGGAGGCAAGGAGGTCCGCCTTCTCCTCCTTGCCCTCCCCCTCAACCTCATATAAGATGCTGCCATCGGCAGCTCGGCGACTCCTAAGGCCCCTTTGGAAACCCAGGTCCTTAATTTCCACCTGGGTCTCCGCTATCAGGGCCAATTGTGGGAGAGAAATCCCCCTCTCTGAGGCGGCCGGTGGCAGCGAGAGTTGGATTACTGCCACCTTAGGGGGATCTACCCTTACCTTTTTCTTTTTCCCCCCCTGCTGGGTTTTGGGGGGAGAAGCAGAGGGGGCCGGAGGCGCCGTGGCACTGTTGCCCTTCTTTTTCTTCCCCTTTTTGCGGGCCACCACCGTCCATGCCTCCCCGAGGGGTCGCAGGGGAGGCTGGGGCTCTATGGCCGTCTGCCCCCTCCTGGGTGGCAGCTGGGGGAAGTCTTCCCGATTCCACCTCGCATGATAAGTTGGCGGGTGGAAGGCGGGCCACGGCGACGGTACGTACGACGGGCCCGCTGCTCCATACATGGGAGGTGGTGGCGGCGGTATGGTGGGCCGGACAGGAGGTTGCGTTCCTGGTGGTCCAACACCACGCGCCGCCACATGTCTCCGGGCCCCTAGCGTCCTGGGATGTAGGGACGCTGGAGCACGGGAAACCTCCGGTTCGGTAAAGGGCCCGGGAGTCTGGGCCGCCTTCTTTTTCTTCTTCTTCTTCTTCTTCTTCATGCCCAGTCTCCCAGGCTCCTGGGCTGCACCCATCCGGGGTTCCTGGGCCGGGGTTGCCAGGCGCTTCCCCTTCGCCACGCCCGCCAAGGGACCACGCGGTCCCCCAGTCGCCGCCCCAGTAGCGCCCCCAGCAGGCGGCGTCGGAGGCCTGATCGCCCCTAGCAGATTCTGGGACGCCGAGACCCCATTCTCTCGTCTGGCGTCCGCAGCGAGGGGGGGCCTTCTCCTGATCGCCGGCAACAGACGCTCCTCGAGGCCCTCAAAACGGGCCTCGATCAACCTCCCTACCGTCTCTAAGACCGACCTCTTCAGGTCGTCAATGTCAAACCCGGTCACGATGGATGTTGGTACTGCGGCCGGGGAGACGGCAGGAGGGGGGGAGGAGCGCCTATTGGCCGTCGCCTCCGCGTAGGCCTGCCTCTGCGCCTTGAGCTCGCCCTTGACAGCCGCGAGCTCGCGTCTGAGGCGGTCGTTGTCAATCCGGAGACGACGGTTTTCTCCGCTTTCTGATTTTTCCGCCAGGATCTCCACGATGTCTGTGATCCTGGCGGCCGACGCCTTCAGCTGCCTGATGAAGGTCCCTTTCAGGTTGCCCGATCGAGTGGCAACAAGCTGAATTTGGGACACTTCATGGCCCGCAGCGGCCCTGAGCCGAACGAGGTCCATGGACTCCAGATTTTCTGGGGTCTCCTCGGTCGACTCAAATTCTATGTCTGCTGTGGGCACATAAAAACTCCCCGACTTGTTGTATATGCGCTCCAGCATCCGCTCCCCCATAATTTTCACAGATTCCCCGACATTGAAGTCCGACTCACTGTCAGGGCCGGGGGCGGCGCTGGAACGCCTGGAAATAACTACTTTCCCCCCTTTGCCCCTACGCGCTCTGAGGGTACTTGTTGCCCTTGTATCGGGGTCTGAAACCACCGCTCTCGCAGCAGTCTCGGCCCCATCCTTCACCTTAAACCTTTTGTCCCCCGTCTCGTTGCTGATCCTGATCTCCTCGGATCCATCCTCGTAGGACATCCTTCTGGCGGAAATCGGAGGAAGATCAGCACACGAGATGGAGGAATCTGACTCCTTATCTACCTCTTTCCTCCTTGTTCTTAGAGACCTCCTCAGAGGTCTGCTCTTTCCACTACTATTGTCTCTCTCCCTATCTTCTTCCTCCTGTCTGCTACTTCCTTCCTTATTATTATTAAGTTCAACCGAATAATCCATGCTCATGTAATTATAGGTTTCATCCCATTGGCTCCCCACCCTCCATGGAGTCCGCAAGTGGGGACGACCCAGGCGGAGCAGAGCTCTACGCAAGGGCCGCCAGGGCTACCAACGGGATATAGGGGTAGTCGGAGGCGGTGGGTGCGGTATCCGAGGCATGAGAGACGCAGATGGTTAGGCCACGAAACTCTTGCCTCATCACCATGACCTCCTACCTGACGACCTTCCCTAGCCGGGTGTGTTTGACACTACCACCCATGACCATTTCCCTGCAGCTGGCTAAGCTACAAGGCAGCCGTCTGGTCAGAAATCCGGGCCAAACGGGCGTGTTGCCGATGACAGGTTGCCCATCTACACCGGCTCAGCCTCGCAGGATCCCATCATCCCGACGTACGGCTCCGCTGCGTAGGCCGTAACGCAGGTGGCTGTGACACGCCACCCCAGACCCAACCACAAAGTCTAGGGCAAGGCGTAACATCTTCGGTCGGAAGTGGTTGCAGTGAGAGAACGGCCGTGAGTGTCGAACGCCAATCCAGGGCATAGAGCGACATCAAACACCCCCAGCCACACCGACACACAGCCGACCCGACCCAAGATGAGGGAATTGGGGAAAGGATGTGGGAGGTAGACGGGAGGAAATGTAGGACTCCGTTGCCTCAGACGGGAAGGGGAGTGAGGCAACGAATGCTCGGGCACCTCGGGTACGCACACCCGTGCACTCCTCGGACAGAGAAGCGCCCCTGAGGGCATATACCCATATCCTATGTTAACTCCCCGATTGTATAAGCGTGGTGGTTACACTATTATTTCCGTCGAAGAGAATGCCGTGCTCAGCATTTTTTTTTAAATTTTAAACACAGATTGTACTTTCTTAAATAATATTTTCTAATTTATTTTACCTTAATAATACTTTCCAATCGCAACATCACAAAAGCCACAGATGGTTTAGCACAAGCTCTTGCACTAAAATGGAAGTGGGCCGGACACATAGCACGCCTGCAAGATCAAAGGTGGACAAAAAGAGTGACAGAATGGAGGGGGCCAGTGGGTAAAAGAAAGAAAGGGAGACCTTCTATCAGATGACGAAATAAAACATATAGCGGGTCCAAACTGGACACAAACAGCACAATCCAGAGAAAACTGGCTCAATTTGGAGGAGGCCTTTACCTGCAGAGGGGTTCTTACAGAATAATTTTATTAATATTTATATACTATAACTATGATAATAATGTATCTCAAATTATTTATATTCAACAGAAATTACTAATCATTAAATATTAAACCATAAAAAAATCTTGATACTAACAAAATTAATTAACTTGTGAACTAGAAATTTCTGTAAGAAATAAAGGCTTTTTTATTTTATTTTATTTATTTATTAATACTTTCCAATAAACTAGGAATTTTACATGTCAATGAAAGTATGTTGACATTAACGTTGGTGACTATTGTAGAGAGAGCTTTAACTCATAGCTTTATATTTACCATTACAAATAGAATTTAAAAAAACAAGTGCTAATGTAATTTCAGTTGTTTTTTTATTCTACTTTTTGTTTTACATAAAATTTTACGACAAATTATTTAAATATAGGAAAATTGGCACACCTGGCAATAGCTTCAGGAGATGAAAGTTGCTTGTCTTAATTTTGTTGAAAATATTAACACTTAGCATAGAAACAAGGGATTTGGCTGAAATGGAAATTGCTCTTTGCAAGTACAGAACGCCGGAAGTATTATCTCATTAAAAATGTAGAGTGGCCAAAATGTTCCACATTTAGGTAAGCCTTTAAGGCGGTATGCAACTTTCAAATTTCTACTTGATTGTTTAAGGAGCCGTCTGTAGAACTGAAGTGCTGTCTGTATAGACATAAGTTTTTTTTTAATTACTGTAGGACAGCAGACAGGCTAACGGCCTGCTTAGACTTTAGCAGTTATCGTCGTCTATGGGTGTTTGCAACGCCAGTGGCATCGTGAACACGTTGCTCTCCCATAAGGTTACAGAAACTTGGGTCACTAATGTTGGAACACAACACAAGGTTATTATGGCGGCATACTTGAGACCAAAGGTGGTCGCCATTAGACGGGCTTGAGGCCCTACCACGTAGCTAGGGTGGGTTGTTTTGTCGCCTTCTACGACAGGCCAACCCCGGCCGCAGAGGTTAGTATTCTTTCTCCGCCCCTGCACAACTAAAAAAAAATGAATGTACTGGGACAATTCACACAGCGCCATCTAGTCGCAAAGTAAGTAGCGTAGCACTTGTGTTGTGGGCACTCTAACTAACATTCTATTCTGGTTTCTGTTTTCTTTCTTTATTGTAATTTTATAATCATATGCATTATATTATTGTTTACCAGAGAGGAACCTGGCCGCCGAGATATAGTGTAAACTAGTTCAGTGGCCAGCAGAATTAATTTCAGTGGCCAGGAGGTACCGACCGTAAAAAACGATGTAATGATATCCATTACACATTTTTATCCGTGCAGAGGCGGAGAAAGAATTCTAACCTTTGCGGCCGGGGTCAGCATGTCGTAAAAGGCGACAAAACAACCCACTCTAGCTACATGGTAGGGGCCCAAGCCCGTCTGGATAACGACCACTCTTGATCTTAAGTATGCCGCCATAATAACTTTATGTCGTGTTCTGAAATCAATGACCCAAGTTCATGTAACCTTATAGGTCCCATAGGCGACGATAACTGCTGAATTTTAAGTGGGCTGTTAGCCTGTCTGCTGTCTTATAGCAATAAAAACTTTTCCTATTGCCGTTTAGTTTCCCTTTCGGGAATAAGGATCTATCAGTAGTCGATGCTGTAGTAGTAAAATTTACGAAAACCGAACGGAATGGGCATACAAAATTTTAGCTCAAATAATTCTCAGTTGCGCACTTCAGTCAGTAAGATCACTTTGGTTTCAACCGGAATTAAACGCATATTAAAGTGAAGAAGACATATTAAAGGGAAGTCTTTGACGCCATCACAATCGTACATTTGTTGTTTATGTTTACTCGGTTAGTTTAATGAGAATTCTTGTTTATTATGTAACTCTGTTTATTGTTTTGACGAAATGAGGATCGAGAAATGTGGCTTCATGTGAGAAATTATATATTTGTAATGTATATTAAGGTTATTAGACCTGGTATTATTTTTCAGTAAGTCGTTTTCCGACTGAGTCCATTTCAGTTTAATGAATATTTTACAATATTTTAAGTATTTTATTGTCCTGCCGACGGCCCACTTATAGTAAGCAGTTGTCGTCGCCTGTGGATATTCCAACGCCAGGGGCACTGTTCACATGCAGCCGTTCGCGTGAGGGCACTGAAACTTGAAGCAGCGTATTTAGAGACGAGGGATGGTTGCAATCTAGACAGGCTTGGAACTCCGAGCTGACTCTTTTGTTTTTACGACACGTCTTTTTTTTTAAGAAATTTTTTTTTACATTATTAAGTGGAATTAATACTCTTAATTATGGTATTATATATGTGAATCGAAAATTCATTCAAAAATATACACCACCTAGAGTCATAACGTCTTTCGTCGCAATTCCATTTCGTTCAATTTTAGATGGTCGTCGACGATTTTACAGTCGACGCAACGAGACCATTTACCGTCGATGATAAACTAGTTGAAAAAACAGTCTAATTTTCGACTAGTTTATGTCGACGCTTAGACAAGACGAGACGTTTAGTTTATATTATGACGTACGTTGATCGTTCATTGGTAAAGGACAACGTAAACTTCAACGAATTTTATTAAACAATATTTAATATTTATGAGCATGTTGAAATGAACTCCCTTCATACTTTTTCCAGGCATAGGATTGGCAGGTTTATTATTTTAGATAGCTAATAGGAAATAATAAGATTAAATTAATTAAGTTAAATATTATGAACCAGGCGTATTTAAAATTTCATTTCATTTTATGTACATAATCAGTTTCAAGTATTTACATATTTATACGACTTTAGAATATTCACTATTTACATGTAGTTTTCAAACCTTCCTTCATCTAAATTTATATTTAAAAACATTAATTGTTCTACTTTGTTGGTTGTTAATCTTGTCCTGCGCACTCTAACACTAAATATTTACCTACAATTAAACTTAATAAAAAGTCCTAGCTTATTTAAACAATAAAAAATATATACAAAATTTAAGCTTAGTGGTTTTTTGTGCTATTTTATTGAGCCAATGTAACTGTGAATTTGATAAATAAAAAAAAAAACAATACCAGTTCGCGATAGCCTTTTTTGCAGTCACCTTTGACCTGCACTGAGCGTAACGCAGTCAAATGAAACTAAAAAAATAATGTAAACAAACCAAATTTCAATTTGCAATTCAATACTTTATTTATAATAAACGCAACACAAAATATATTTTTATACACTTTAAATATATTTTAAACACAAAATATAGTTTTACACCAATCAAAATAGAGTCTATTTTGATCTAGCAATAAGTTCAGTGCAAGTATTAAAACTAAAAATGTTTTATTTACAATGTACATTGACGCTTCAATATGTAATGATAGTCCCATCACATGACAGCAGAGTTCAATGAATTGTAACTCAATCTATCTATGCGTTTCGGCTCGACCCGCGCCCATGGACGTTGAGGTTTGCGGGGCGGGTAAGGAGCGTAGCGAGCCGCGAGAGCGCGCGCGCGTCGCGTCGTCGTTCGTGTGTCCTTCGTTGATCGGACGACCGATTCGCGAAGCCGTTCATACATAAACATGTTTATCAGTGAACTATAAACTAGTCTATAAGTTCACGGCAAAGAAACAGTCGAAAAAAACTGTTCGTTCATTCAACGACCACCGCTACTGGCAGGGCGAAATAGTTACGAATATCTCATTCGCTATAGCGCATATGTTTTTTGTATACGTACATTATGCTGACATGTACAGTCATTTCTACGCATGGAAGAAAGCAAGAAGCATATTGACAGCAGCGGGAAGTCGATATGTATTTCTTTTGAAATCGACAATGGTACGTTTAGGGTATAGCGTAATGTTCTAGTTATGTACCAATCGTTATCAATTTACGTTTATTTTAACAGTCCGTGGCTTTGATTCCCACTGAGGACAAAAATAGCATGATCTGTAAATATTTGTTTCAGTTTGTATGTACATATCCTTTCATTATTGTTTCTGAAAAAAAAAACTGCGATACAGAATTTTACTTACTTCAGAAAAAATTTTTGAAAATCAAAATTGAGATAAACTTTATACGTGTATTTATTATAGTTGACAAGGACATTATCGTAACTTCGACTAATTAATTTTAAAAAAAAAGGTTGCAACCGGAAGCATGCACTAATTAAAAGAGAAAACACAAAATATGGTAATTACCGCGACCTAATAAAAATACAGACAACAGACTTTAATAAAAAGTAAATTTTTTATTAAATTAAACTAAAAAGAAAGTGCCCAGAATTAGCCTTCAATGTATTTTTATTTTAATGAGTATATTATATAATAAAATGGATTTTTGAATATCTCATTTTGTACACGTCTAGCCACCCCATTATCTGGAGGCAGACTAAGTAATACCGGTACCCGGTACAGGTGAAACTTTTAAGCACGTGCAGCTTGCCGGCAACGGTTGCTTAGCAACGCCACCCCTATAATAGTAACCCTCAATTTATAGGTGTGAGGCAGGGAGGCTTCTAGTGACGTGGATCGAGTCGATACTCGTTAATATTACTATCGAACACTGTCCTTATTAATCAAATCCTTTCATTTTTTTAAAAACAAATAAATACCATACTTACATTTTTACAATAAAATTAAAAATTGTAACTTTAGACCAAGTGAATATCCGTAATTACTAACTGGCAAATTTCCTCTACTATTGTACTTCTCGGGATGTACAAAGCTTTAATCTTTTTATTGCTGTGGAGTAGCAGAAGGATTACTTAATTTTTCAATTTAAAACTATTAATACACTTCTCATCAAAAAAATCGAAACACCTCTGAAGTTTGGTTTTGAATGAGTTGAATAAGTTTTTTTTTTTAATTTAACTAAAAACTAAATAATGCCAGTTAATTGTGAATAATGTATCATTTATCGAATATTATAAAATTCAATTTCTTTAGCTATTGTGATTTGTTCAACGGGTATGTTTTTACCCTTTAAGAAGAAATTGTTAAATGTTAGAAACAAATATGTTAAACAGAAAAATATTAAAAAATGATTATTTAGTATTTCCTCCCCGGGCTTTTATCACTGCTTCCACGCTTTTCCTCGTGGAACGGATTAGCGCCACAATCTTTTGTTGTGGGATGTCATCCCACTCTTCTTGTACAGCTATTTTAAGCTGGCCATGCATCTCCGGAGGATCTCTCACTCTGACTCGTCTCTTCAACTAATCGCTTAGGTGACCAGCCCATAACCACAATACTGACTTCGCTCAGATATTCATTTACAATGCCTGCGATTTGAGCGCTGGCATTGTCCTGCATAAAAATGAAGTCTTAGCCAATGAAATGTGCGTAGGATATCACATGAGGCTCCAGACACTCTTCGATGTAACGTGACCCATTTAATTACGGTAACTGATGTCATATCAACGCAAGTTTGGTTTTTCTATCAGCGCTTATGCCTCCCCAAATCATCCACGAACCGCCACCGAAACTTACTCTTTCTTCAATGCAGCACTGTGCAGAATGCTCTCCCTGTCTTTGATACACCTTCTTTCTTCCATCATTACCATACAACATGATCTTACTTTCGTCAGAAAAGAGAACTTTTCTCTATTGAAGTTATGACCAATTTAAGTGCTTAAGTCTAAAGTTGAGGCGCGCTCTTCGGTGGTCTACCGTCAATTTTGGGAAATTAGCTGATTTATGAGGTTTCATGCCACGCTTCGCCAATATTTTGCTTACGGTAGAATCACTTACATTCAATCCTCGAACCTCATGGAGCTGCTGCTGCAGTTGAATAAAGTAGCGATTTATTAGAGAACTGACACAATATACCGGTCACCTTGCTCAGACGTGACTCCACGTCTACCAGATCCTAGACGGCGAGTAAGCATACCGAGTTTACTTATTTTTACACGGTTTTGTCGAGAACCTATATGCCATGTAAGTCAGGAGGGTGTATAATAGGTGTACTCGATCATAAATCGAAATAACAACTATCGATATAACTATCGACACTTGGCTCCACTAAAATTGGCACATGCGCAATCATTACAGAAAACAGTATAAATCGTGACTACGAAGGGTGAATTCTGCAGTAGTCTTCGAAATTTAGTATCGGATGCCGAGTTTGAAGTTTTGCACAGAGCTATTAGAGAAACAGTTGGTTGACGTTGCCATATACTTATTAATTTATAGTAAACTCAAATCCGAAAAAGAATGCTATGAATAAGAATACCCTAATAAAGATAATTTTATCTTTTTTCGATTTTTTTTATTAAAACTGGATTAGCAAAAGAGATTTTCACGTAATGTTTACGTTATATGAGACGTGAATATACATATATAACATAATAAATATGAAACGCCAATTATATTATGATGATTGCTTTTTTATTTGTTTATTTCAAATATTTAATACTAGCCTTAAGGAATTATTTGCATTACAAATTAGGTATTTCGTATTTGTGTTAAGATGACTCCAATGCTGCAATCATACCACGTACAATTTAAGTTAAGTCAAGTTAGACAATAATCACGTTGAAAATTCAGTATATATTTTCAGTTTTCATTAAATGTATCAATTCCAACAGTGACTATTTGAAAATGTTTTTAACTGGAGTGTTTTCTAAGTACAAACATATTATTTAAAAGTGGTTTCTCATTTCTCTCTCATCATTCACTTCTTTGGAAAATAAGGAATAGTATATTTCCCGAAACAATAGTACGCGCTACATACGGATATGCGATCACAACACAAGTAACCGAACGAAGATTTATGTGATCAAGGTCAAAAAGAGATTCTTTATAGTATTTTTCGATTGTGTCACTCAAATCACTTTATAGTGATGAAACTGGCCAAAGTAATTTTCAGTGTCACGTGAAAACTGATACTCATTACCTACTTGTTAGGATCGTTTGAAAATTTTATTTTTATTTTGAAAATTTTATTATTTTACCCATCGTATATATGTCTAGTATATTAGTTATTAGTGCAGTGTCCATGTTTGGTGATACAACCAAAATGCCGTAGACAATAAATACGATTTTTCTACGAATTTAAAACGGTACCCGAAATCAAGATAACAGATTTTCAACAATCGTGAATGCTCTAAGAATCATAATAACTTATGTTAGAAATACTGGCCCACTGAGATACAGTATTCACTAGTGTGAGTTTCTCTAGTCTAATAAGTTGTTTGTACATGACCTGTTGTGCTATGTATCTTTTATGTTTCAAATTGTATCTCATGTATAAATAAATAAAAAATATATATAAAAATATATAATACGTGTGGTTAATCAAATTATTATTACAATCGCTTCCTTGATCCATTGGTAGCATTACTTCGTACGTATCTGTCACTTCATAAGTCACTCAACTAAATATTACACTGAAAAGTAATTAGCAGAATTGAATTAATATCTCCAACACAGCACTCGAGCACATACACAAATCAGCGGAAGTGCTCATAATTATTAATTTTGTTTACAAGGTTACGTAAACGTATCGTGGTCTTTATTAGTGACGTTAGTTGTTTCATTATTTGCGATCATCAATATGAACCTGCAAAGATATTATTATATTTATATTAAGCAATAAATATAAAAAGAGTATTTTTTATTTGTACACCTAGAAGTTTGGCCCTTTGCGGCCGGCGTGAGCCTGTCCTAAAAAGCAACAAAACAACTTGCGTGTTCGCGGTGCCAGCTTACTATGAAATGCGCCGCCAGCCTGTCCTGTCGGCTGTTCCTTCGCAATAAAAAATGGATGTTTTATAGCCTACTTTCAGTGTGTCATAAGTGTAATATATAAATTATTCCGTACAACCTTATAATAATTATGAAATTTTATAATAGTAGAGTTCCTAGGGAGAGCGAACTTTTAAACTTAAATAATTCTTAATAATTAGCTAGAAACAAGAGCCGAGTTCTACTTTAGAGTGGAACTCATCTCTTGTTTGTTACTAGTTTCAACTTAACGGTTCAACGGATAATTATCTCACCGACTGAATGATCAACACTTGAGAATATTTTGATCCGTGCAGGGCCGGACTAAGAATACTGACTTCTGCAGCCGGGAGCGGCCTGTCATAAAAGGAGACAAAACGACTCCAGCTAGATGGCAGCTCAAGTCCAACTAAATGACAACCACGTTCGTTCTGGCATCATTAAACCAGCTTCTAATTCTTCTTCGAGGTTGGCATAGGCAATGCACTCGTAATGATATAGGCAACAGTGACCACTTGCTATCCTATCTACTGATCTCCAGCAATAAACGAAATGTATATATTAAAGATTCACAATAATATATGTTATATGTGGGATAAAGTTATGTTATGAAGTTTAAGTTACAAATATACTAGTAAATAACACACCCCATTCCAACCCCTTATAAATCCCGGTTGGGTGTCTCAGTGGGCCTACATGGATCTCGAGGCATGATACTCACTATCTATTGTTTACGACTATATACGACGTACTGGTGAGTCCTTTCGAGTCCCTCCCCGCAAACAATAAAAGACAGAAGAGCATTTTATAGCTTATAAAAAAAGTATTATATTACAAAGAAGCACATAGGCGAAATAATGTAATAGCCAGCATCGATCCATGGGCGTCGGACACGAAACAAATAATTTTTTCTTTTTTGATACTTGGCGCTGTTTACAATAATTTTTTAACATTTTCACTGCGCCCAAAATATCAGTTCTTAAGTATGGGAACATTAATTTTGGCTTCAGTTAAATAAGTTAAATCTGCAGGAATATAATTTTCTATATATAAAAATAAAAAATATATAAAAAAAATTATATTTTTTTGTGAGAAAAATTTATGTAATATAGACAGTATATAATAATTAGTATAGTGTATATCAATTGTTATCAATTTCAAGTTTCATATTTACTTTGGAGTAAGAACAAAATATAACACAACAACTAAGCCTTATAATATACATTATATATATATATATATATATATATATATATATATATATATATATATATATATATATATATATATATATATATATATATATATATATATATATATATATATATATATATATATATATATATATATATATATATATATATACTTAGTCAGGTCATAAGTATTGTCACACAGTAAAAACTTTTCTTTTAGAATGCTGGCCACAAAAAAGTTTATTGAATTCGAATTTCGAATTGTTCATGAAAATAAAAAAGGTATACTTTTAGAATTTTACTCATTTTTAAATATGGAGTGGACGCTTAAAGAAGACCGTGTTGCAGTTATTGCGTTGCATCGTTGCAGTTACGCGCCAATTCAAATTTTTAACATACTGAAAAATTTGAATATAACCAAAAGATTCGTTTATCGTACCATCAAACGATACAATAAAGACTCTAGTGCAGATGACAGGTCAAGAAGTGGTCGCCCTCGGTCTGTTAGGACTCCAGCAGTGATAAAAGCTGTAAAGGCACGAATTCAAAGAAATCCCAAACGTAAGCAGAAACTGTTGGCCCTTCAGATGGGGTTAAGCAGAACCACGGTGAAAAGGGTGTTAAATGAAGACTAGGGCTTCGGGCATATCGAAGAAAAACAGGACATCGTTTGAATGCTCGTCTAATGGACCTGAGACTGAAGAGATGCCACGCTTTGTTGAAGCGGTACGCGAGAAAAAAATATCGGGAAATTCTTTTTTCGGATGAAAAAATGTTTACCGTAGAAGAGAGCTACAACAAACAAAATGATAAGGTGTACGCACACAGTAGTGAAGAAGCGAGCAACCGTATTCCGCGTGTCCAACGAGGTCATTTTCCATCCTCGCTCATGGTATGGTTGGGAGTTTCTTATTGGGGCTTAACAGAGGTACATTTTTATGAGAAAGGTGTAAAAACGAATGCTGTTGTTTATCAAAATACAGTCCTGACGAACCTTGTGGAACCTGTTTCTCATACCATGTTCAATAACAGGCACTGGGTATTCCAACAAGATTCGGCGCCAGCTCATAGAGCGAAGAGCACACAAGACTGGCTGGCGGCGCGTGAAATCGACTTCATCCGGCACGAAGACTGGCCCTCCTCCAGTCCAGATTTGAATCCGTTAGATTACAAGATATGGCAACACTTGGAGGAAAAGGCGTGCTCAAAGCCTCATCCCAATTTGGAGTCACTCAAGACATCCTTGATTAAGGCAGCCGCCGATATTGACATGGACCTCGTTCGTGCTGCGATAGACGACTGGCCGCGCAGATTGAAGGCCTGTATTCAAAATCACGGAGGTCATTTTGAATAAACTTTAATGTCTTAAGAATCTATGTTTTGTTAAGTTCATTTTGGTATATGAATGGTTACATAATGAATAAACTTGCTACAATTATTTTACATTAAACATGTGACAGAATTTATGACCTGACTAGGTATATACATTATATTACATACAATATAATTACAATTCCAATATTGTGACGCCGGCGTTAACAATATATACCACTAATGTTTAAATTGACTATTTAATAACAGATACTACATCATCGTATTATTTTATTCTGGATTCGATTAAAATTCCTAGTCACATAAAACTAAAATTAAAAGTCATCAGTTGGCTAGTTTCCAATTTAGTGTAAATCAAATGTCTACCGATATTTCAACAAAAATTCAATAATTTGCGACAAGAGCCCACTCTGTTTTTGCGGTATTAATATGAAATGATAAGAGCGTCAAAGTTATCGCAACCTATTTGTTGTCAATGATTTGTCGGTTTACTCGTAAGTCCCTTCTGTCCCATTATCTGTGTTAATCCAATATCATTGTTAAGGGCCGGAGGAAGGAACAAAAGGACCTGACTTAACTAAGACAAATTAAATTAAACTGTATAAAGTGCGAATTAGGGTTGAATATTAAACGAATCATTAATTTGGAAGTAATAAATTAAATCAGTCGTGTCGTGCCTACCGATGATCGATGTACATTGGCTTTGTATAGACGCAAAACATAATGGAGAATTCACCGTTATCTGATTAAAATTTAAGGTATGAAAAGACTATAATGTTCTTCTAAAAATTATTTGCGTTAAAATAAAAATATTGCCTAGTGACGTAAATATCGACTGCCATTCAAGCTAATATTCTTACTTAGGAAGAATATTCTTACAGGATATATTACATAATACATTGTTTTGGTACTACAATTTAATCAAGTCCTTCTTTTAAAAATGTTTTGTTTTGGTTACAAATTTGTCTACATACTGCAAACTTGCACAAAAATAATACCACCACCAATCCAAGGAGCATGTCAAAGTCATTGAATGGTTTATTATTTTCTACTTCGGTGTCTGAAAGAAAGCCTCACCTTCTGTTTGTCCAGCTGGCTAAGGATGTCGTCCACGTCGCCCACGGCGACGGACTGGGCTCGGAGCATGTCCACCTCCACGGACACCCAGTCGCGGATCTAAAACGAAGAACAGTTCACTTTAGAAAAAATAAGTTTTTTAGCTCAAGCTTAGTGTAAAGGATTTTAATTTAAAGATTTCCATCTATTTTAAACCACTTATAAAAACACGTAGCCCACGATAGAATGCGATTGCAGAGTACTGTGGACCCTCTGCCCCATCTAGGGGTCATAGGACATTAACTCAAGTATACATATATTGAACAACCAAATTTCCCACGTCTATATGTTATTTTCCTAGTACTTGTACAAAAACTGAATTAAATTTGAAAAACTCCCATATCGGGTATACGTATGGCTGAGTTAGTCGAACTTCATAGGTTTAATAAAAGCTTCGAATTTTCAATGATTAGAAAACTGATCCAAAATAAATATCTAACGAAGCAATAACGCTAACCATAAACCACGCCTTAGGTATCTTTTATTTATTATACGCATAGATATCGGATTAGTTATCACGGGAGAAAGCGAAGTAGAAGAGATGGAACAGGTGTGTCCAAATTTGACAAGAGCTACTACAACCTGAACAATTGACGAAGAAAAAATATTTAATGATACTTGTAATGTAACAAAAAGTAATATGTATACATATCTCGTATTTTACGACTTTCTGAAAACAAATATAGGATTATTTTTTTAACTCCGAATCTCTATAAAAACGATATTAAGATTACTTAAACCCATTATTAGTGCCTTGTGTTACGCTATAAAAAATGTAAGACTAGCAAATTTTCAGAGGGAGAGGATTATGTATATATTAGGTCTTTACCTATGAAATTGCCGTTTTGTATGAAAAAATTTAAACGAATTTTTTTCATGTATTTTTTATTTGTATTAATCGAAGTAATCACCCATGCAATCAATGCATCTTTGCCAACGCAGTGGCAGTTTATTGATGCCCTTCTTAAAGAAATCAGCTGGACGGGAGGCAACAAATTCTTCAAAGGCATTTTGTACTGCCTCTCGGGTATTGAATTTTTTTCCCGCCAAGAAGTTATCCAAATTCTGGAAAAAGTAGTAGTCTGTAGGCGCAAGGTCTGGTGAGTAGGGCGGATGACGGAGAACTTCCAACCCCAGTTCTTGCAACTTGGAGACCGTCTGCTGTGCAGTATGAGGTCGTGCGTTGTCGTGCAGGAGCAGCGGAGACGAGCGATTGACCAATGCTGGTTGGAGATGTGCCAGCTTCTCCATCATTGTATTTAGTTCTTCACAGTACACATCTGCAGTAATGCTCACCCCGTTTGGTAAGAAGCTGTGATGAATCACACCGGCGCTAGACCACCAAACAGTGACCATCACTTTTCTAGAGGTAAGTTTTCGTTCAGGGCATTGTTTAGGTGCTGAACCAGGATCCAACCAACTTGCTGAGCGCTTGCGGTTATCAAACAGAATCCATTTTTTATCGCAGGTAACAATGTGGTTCAAAATTCCTTCATTTGTGTGTCTGTTGAGCAGTGCAAGGCACGTCTCGACGCGTACTTCGCGCTGGCGATCATTAAGTTCGTGGGGCACCCATTTGTCATGCTTTTTTACCTTGCCAATTTGACGCAAATGGACCAATATTGTTTTGACGCTAACGTCGAAAGCTGTTGCTAATTCAGCCGTAGCTTGTGTATCACCAGCTTCCACAATCGCCTTTAATTCGTCATTGTCGATCAAAGTCTTCGGACGACCGCGAAGTTCATTTTTCAGATCGAAATTCCCAGAACGGAAGCGAGCAAACTAATAACAGGTGGTGCGTTGGTTTGTAGTGTTAGCTCCGTAAACGTCATTGATGTTGCGTGCCGCTTGTGCCGCGTTGCTGCCACGACGGTACTCATATTCCATAATTACTCGAATTCTTAACGTATCCATGATGACGAAAAAGATTGAAATGCGATGAAAATGTAACACTAATCAATAAACAAATGACTACTTTTGGAAAAAGAATTCCATGTTTTTAAAATAAAATTAATTTGAAATTAGAATTCTTAGCCAAACAAAAATTATTTTGATTTGAAATGGCCAGTACTGCAGAACGGCAATTTCATAGGTAAAGACCTTAGATTATATTATTAATACATGAAGCGAAAACTTTGTACCCCTTTTTATGAAAATTGCGCGGACGGAGGAGTATGAAACTGACACAGTTAAATTTTATTATTTATTAAAGTGCAGAAAGCTATTTTTTGCCTAAAAACCATTAGAAATACATTAAATTAATTGAAATAAACATTACGCACACTACTGCTCGAATTATAAACAATATACGCAACATATGCCTACTTACGCTTTTGTTTTTTTTTTTTTAATAAAAGTTTATGGCCTGGTAAACACTTTAATTTAAACGGTTAATTTAATAATAACATAATATTTAAATTCATAATATACATTAGTAAATACTTAAATAATAAATAAATAAATAATAATAATATATAAAATATTTTATACAATTACTAATAATATATATTTAACAAATTAACATTAATTGGTCTTATTGAATGTTAAAATTGACGGCCCTGGAGTGGAAGGAGCGCCTCGCGCACCCCAGCGCGGGCCTCGCCACCATCGAAGCGGTGAGGCCCGTCCTGGCCGAATGGCTGGAAAGGCGCCACGGCGCCCTGACCTTCCGCCTGACGCAGGTCCTCTCGGGGCACGGTTGCTTCGGGAGGTACCTGTGTCGCATAGGGCGGGAGATGACGTCGGGGTGCCACCACTGTGGCGCGGGCGACGAGGAGGACACGGTGAACCACACTGTCGCCGTGTGCCCTGCGTGGCGCGAGGAGCGCCGCGCCCTCGTCGCCAAAATCGGCGTGGACCTGTCGCTCCCGGCCCTGGTTCTGTCCATGGTCGGGGGCGATCCTGGATGGATGGCCGTCGCCTCCTTCTGCGAGGCAGTCATGTCCGCAAAGGAGGCGGCGGAGCGGGAGCGGGAGTTGACCACCACACTCTTCTCCCGCCAACGCAGGCCACGCCGGCGGCGCCGGAGGGTCAGTAACGACCTCCGGCCGCCGTAAAAAGCGGCCGCGGGCGGCCCCTCGGGGGAGGACCCGCCGCCCGCACCATTGCCGCGAGGGTGAGGGCTGCGTGCTGTTCCGCGGCCCCCCTCATCTCCTAGAGTTGTTAGGAGAGCGCCGGGGGGGACGAAACCCTGACCCCCTGGCGCCAACACTTTAGAAGGGGCCCGCCTCAAGACAAAGGGCGGGCCGGCGCCGGCCCGGGCCACGAGATCGGCAGGCCATATATCCGTGGGCCCGGGCGTAGGCGATAGGAGAACAGCGGGGTTTTTAGTGGGTAGTCGGATGGCCAATCATCTTTCCCGGAGTCCCACATATCCCTCGGTCCCCCCGGGCCGGGGGAACCCGTCAAGAGAGGTTTTTCCCCGAGACCAAAAAAAAAATGTTAAAATTGACGGCCCGGGCCACGAGATCGGCAGGCCATATATCCGTGAGCCCGGGTGTAGGCGATAGGAGAACAGCGGGGTTTTTTAGAGGGTAGTCGGATGGCTATACATCTTTCCCGGAGTCCCACATATCCCTCGGTCCCCCCGGGCCGGGGGAACCCGTCAAGAGAGGTTTTCCCCGAGACCAAAAAAAAATGTTAAAATTGACATTTAACAACAACAAGGAATTGTATTATTTTTATTTGTACCTATTTTATGAAAAACATCTTGCTCAAGTATAAAAAATGATGTTTAAGTAATCTGAATTGATTTACTCTTCAAGAATTCTTCTGAGAATCGTGATTAAAAATGCGAATATATGGTTAAGAAACGGATTTGCAATGCAAGTTTTGCAATGCAAAACATTTTGAAGCTTTAAGTGATGTTCAAACTTATGTAGAAAAATGGCATATTAACCAAGTAGCTATGATGAAACCTTGGATTTTATAGCCTTTGACAAAAGAACCTTAATGAAGTTCAAACTTAAAAAGTAGGGTGAAGAATGTAAATTAATTTATCAGATTGCCTTAATTATGCACAAGGTGAAAAGCCTTCTTTCGCTTACAGCTGTTTCATTTATTTTTCTTTCTGTCTTTAAACTCTTTAAACATAACTATTGAAATATAATAATGAAATAAATTATATATTTATTAGATATCTGAAGTGAAACATTTTTAGTAATCAATAATAGAAATTGTAAGATTTATTTGTCAATTTTATTTCACCTAGATGATAAAATCTGAATACAATACAAGGGCTGGGTGCGCTGGAAAAACTTTTCTGACAGATTTATAGTAAATCGTCTCCACCAGAAGCGGTATGGAACGGTAAGGATGACGTACAGACGTCAAAACACTCAAAGAAATTGCAGTTCGCGCATAAACCTTCCTTCTATGCAATAATTTATTTCCAATACAATCATTTATTTTACAACTTTAGAAACGATTGCATATGAAATTTGAAAACTTCCGATTTGAAGCAGTCTTCAATCCTTCAGTAAATCTCGTTACATAAGTATGGGTAGGTACTACTACTAGGTACTCCTAGTGTAAACTAATCCAGATCCTTCAATTTTTATTCATGTATTACAATAAAAAATACATGGATTATAAAATATTAAATTAATTAAGATATCCAATTCTGAAGAAATTCGATAATAATTTAACAAAGCAAACTAAATATTTTCTTAGTTTCAGTCTTAGCAGAGCATGTCGAAAATGGCTCCCGTATATTTGAAAGCGGTCGCGCAATCTTGTTTAAATCAGGACCTCAGATTGCGGTCGCAGATGAGTCCGCACTAAATCCTTTCTATTGAAAAAACCAAGAGCATTCACAAGAAACGTGTGCCTTTTGATCGAAAAAGAACATCTAGGGTCATGGAATGTGTGTGTATTGCGAAAAGCAATTTTAAAAGATTGTACCCTAAGGCGGGGTCATATTCACAGGGGTTTTATTATAGGGTTTGGCGCAAAGGGTCCAATTCCGCATTCGTTTGTGGAAAATTACATAGAATATTTACTGTCGACAACTATGATTTTCTGGGATCAGCCCAAACTGGCTCTGCACCTACGCCTGCTTCACAGTAAACTCAGTGGAAATTTATACAACAGAAAAAAGTTACGGGAAAATATCCCATGTCATTAAAATGTCATTAAAATATTATAATTACACAAATATATATTAATATAATTTCAATAAAAAAAAACTAAACGTATACTATGTGATAATGTAACCTATCATAAAGAATTTACTTTAACACACAATGTCTACCTTTACAATTTATTATTAGAGTATTAATTGTTCTGAATCTTTCAACCTCGAGATTTCAGATTCGATTACCAAGAAAATGTTAAACTATCCTTTCATAATTTTCTCTTGTCTGAATTTTCTGCGACTCGACTCTAGTGATTTTATGATCTATATTTGATTAATTCATAATTATAATTTGCTTAATTTCATGGAATCGACGAGGAGGCGGTTGTGTGTCGATTATTGCTATTACACATTAAATATATTTCAAAAAGTAATAATATCGAAATGTAAATGAGTTTCACATCACGAGGAAAATACTAACCGACCACTACCAAAGCTTTAAGCACGATAGTGGTTTCAACGTGAAGCGTGGTTTCGGTCCCAAAATGTGGTCTTTCACTAAATTACGTCCGAGAGAGGCCTATATAATAAAACAATAGCTACTCCCAGCCATCGTTGAACCCGCTCATATACAAATTACTACCGAAAGAGAGTTATTTTTAAAATGGTCATATCAGCACCATAAAGCAGTGCCATAAAAATATAGTAAAGGAAATGCCAACGGGATACATTCGCGTATACCAGAAGGACACGCTACTTATGACATAAACTCAATTCTTGAATACCCTAAAGTAATGCCATAAAAATTATTACACTTTACTGCATATTAAAGATATAGACTATAATGTAAGAAATCAAATTGCAATTTCAATATTTTAAATGATAATGAGCTGTTACAATATCTATAGTAGTTTACCAAAATTTATTTGATGAATGTTAGCTAGGCATGCCTACATATGTTTCTAGGTACGAAGTATATGCTTCTGGTATTACAAAACCCATCTTTACTAACCAATTAGACTTAAAATTTATTCATTGCATCGTTTTTCAATGAAATGAGGTTCATAATTTAACAATCTTAACTCGAAGTTCATTATAATCATCTTTTTTTTCGTACACGAAACTCCCAGAAGTGCTGGCCTCATTTAATTGATTTAATAATATACAAAATGTGTGCCAATGGTTCGACATAAGGGATGAGAAAGAAAAATAAAAGAGAAAATATTAGTAGTCATAAGATGCTCTTTAAAGTGATACACAACTTAAAGTTACAAATTTTCGCACATACTTCTTACTCTCATTTCTAGCATTTTCGCGCAACTATGTGCGATAAGTATATCGGTGTAAAAATATTAATTGGAGAACGCGGATTTACCTGCAGCACACTGGTGTCGAAGTGGGCAAGCAGCGCGGCGGGCGACTGCTGCGAGGGGCGCCGCCGCCCCGACACGCGCCCACTCCAATCTGCAACAAAATGTATAATATAGGCATATTATTAGATAGAAATACCTTGACCGAAGTATGCACATAAAATAGCTTTATCTATTCATTTAAATACATTTAAACATAATTATTTAAAAGGTCTAAACTAAATGTAAGTAAGGGTAATCTATAGGCACTCTTCTACATGGTAGGGTCCCAAGCCCGTCTGGATGGCGACCACCTTTGGTCTTAAGTATGCTGCCATAATAACCTTGTGTTGTGTTCCGGCATTAGTGACTCAAGTTCCTGTACCCTTATGAGATAGCAGCGTGTTCGCGATACCATGCTAAATTCCAAGCGGGCCGTCAGCCTGTCTGCTGTCATACAGGAATAACAAAAGGTACTTGTCAAATACCTATCAAATGTCAAATATCTAGGTAGCTCAGTGGTATTTATTACACTTTGTGACCAAATGTCCCGGACTCGAATCCCACAGTGGCATCCACAGTGGCGGTACACCGCTTCTCGCCTAATGTGCATAATGCTATGTACTGACGATGAAAAAAACATCGCGAGGAATTGTGGCGGGTACACTGTCCATTCCCTTAGGGGGAAACTCAAGCCCAGCAGTGGGACGCGATGGCCTGTTAGTGATAGTATTACATTATTGTAATCCATGATACATCTTTTAAGGATTTATAATATTAAATACAGTGAATCGTCGAGGCCTAGGAGTGGGATCCACAAATTATTTACCAGCATATTTTTTCACAAAAGAAAATGGTATGCAAAATAAAATATTTAGGTTCATGTCGAAACATACCTAATAAAAACTTTATAAAACTGTCCAAAGCTGACGAGCCCGATTCATCAGAAGCGAGATTGACCGGGAGCGCGTTTCTTTGCTAAGTTTACCAACAAAAGTTCCAACAAATTGAGTTCCCGAAGTTTGGACTCAGAGAAAATGAACTTCGAAAAGCAAAAATATTAGAAAGTTTGAGCTTATTATGGAATCGGCCAGTGGCGCCTTTTCTGGACTTTGCTTATTGAATTGAACCTGTTTATAAGTTGAAGTTAAGTTTATAAGACAGCGTCAAATTAATGAAACCTATTATTAGCAGCTGACTAGTAATAGCGCATAACATCACATTAATTATGTTTCTGTCAATGGCCAAAGGGAAAAATGGAATAGATCGCCGTCAAACAGTCTAGGAAAAAAACTACATAGATTTATTATCCATATAAGATATATCTAAGGACTTTTTTTCTTCTCTTTTTACATTAATTTATACTCATGTACATGAACATACACGCAGTTTTTTCTAGAAGTTCTAATTTTTCATGTCGATATCTATAATACTTTACGTTTCTTGTCGGAAAAGTTAGTTACTATTTTGGCGGGAATATTTTGTTTTCCTTTTAGTCTGGCCGATGGCAGTGTAGGCGTTTTTAAATTTCCCATCGGAAGTTAGTTTCCTGTCTCGCCATTCCCCATCTGCCCCACAATGTTGCAGACTTTTCAACATTATACCTGGTTTCCATTCATATTGCCATACAGCCAAACTTCTGACTCATTTATGTTGGAAAAAACTATATTTCGTGAATTGAACCGGTAAAAAACTTTTCAAATCAATAATATTGTATTTATTTGTAAAACAATAGTTGATAACAATTATAATTGACAATTATTTCCACTGTTTAAGTCATTACTTTAAAATATTATTTTAATAGGCGTTGGTGTAAAATTGACTGACAATTTCCAAATGCCAAGTTGAATAAATGTAAGACATATTTCCCTAGTGATAAAGATGCATTTAAGAAAGAAATAAATAAATATTTTATTTCAGAACAAGCTATACAATTACAAAAAGAGATTCTTAAGTAATAAACAACAACATTTATTACGATTGGTTGCATGCATACAATCAGTTAAAATAAAAACTAGGAATCTCTCAATAGACTAGTTGGTCTAACTAAGTGGCATAATAGAATTATGTAAAAGAAGCCTTTCATTGCAATATATGTACAATAAAAAGTATGGCAAATGTTGCGCCTCGCAACTCATGGCGGCACTAAGGCGATTAACTTTTTATAAAGCTTCCGCTCGAAGTCGTTCAGCATTTCTACCTTACCGATATTTAATTCAAAAGCCTTTGTCGGGAAATAAATTGATCAAACTGAGGACTCCATGGCAACAATATTAGTCAAAAAGGAAATCACAGAGCAATGACCAAGAGTTAACCCTGCTCCCACAAAATGCTGAGGATGGCGGCCGGGGTTTTATTCGGCAAGCCGTTGTGGCCGCGTAAGGTTAGAACGGTGAGACCAACATAAGCGAGTCTGGCATGGTATCGGTAACTATCCTGGGATAAAAAAGGCTATAATAGGATACATCAGTATCTTTGTCTCTATAAGTTTCTTACTACTAGGTTTGCCGTCTTTTATCAACAAATATTTCCTAGTTTTTAAAACGAGGCAGGCTGTGCGCCAAAATCATTTACTGAACTCCATATCTAGTGCGAACCACAGGCCACCACAGGCTTTTAACTTTTCTAATGTTACTTTAAAACGCATAATGTAATCAAAACAAAAGCTTTTAAACAACACAATGGATATGACTGTAATAATAAATAGCCTTTGTATGCTAGTCTCTGAGTCCCGTAGTGAGGGACTATGGGAAATTTTACTACCGAGTCTGTCAAGTCACTTTTTGTTTCTTTTGGATAAATAAGCCGAACCACGGCCAAATTTCTATGGCTCAACAGAGGAAGAAAAAATAGGAAATGAGACGTTGGATTTCTAAAATAATGTTTTAAATCTATCCGGATTACAATGTAATGAATCTTTAAATCTATTATTAAGGTAAACGATATGACAATTATGATAAACTAGAGAAATCTACATAGATATTTCGAAGATATCACAATATTAAGGAAATTTTGGAATGTCGAGACACACATCAGGAAAATCGAAACGCAGGTCCGAGAAAAAGATAATATTGATAACTACGAGTAGTTTTTGATAATAATTATGTCGTCCTGACCATCTCCATAGAGTACAATAATACGGACCCCTGTAGAACATCGTAAAAGTAAAAAAAACGGTTATTTCTTACTCCAGTTCATAGAGAGCTAAAAAGGCACTTTACGGAATTTTCATTCAGGGTACAAGGGTCTGATAGCAGACGCCCCTATAAAAACCAAACTCTTGCACTTGTATCTATATTGGTATAAGATTGGAAATATAAGGAAAGGGCATCTGAGCAAAAAGGCTAAAAATTATTATCGCAATCTTCTCAGACTCCCAAGTGAAAACCTCCGATGCAATCGAGATAAAATTATTAGAAGAAAGAAGATAACACGACTAAATTAAACTGAACAGACTAATCTGCACATAGATCTATAGTAGTAATAAATGCCAAGCTGAAGTGACTCAAATAACTATGTGTAAGAAAGGGTAATGAGTGTCCCATCACTAGGGCGGTAGTGTATTACGTTTTAAGCCCAAGGGATTATCGCCAAATCCACGATTAAAATGGGGACTTAATGTTTGTTGAAATATCTTAGATTGTAAAGGTTTCATAATGGTTTCGATTTTGTCCTCTAACGGCATGCTTAAACCTTAATGAAACCTTAAACTACATGAATTAAAGATAATATTATAATAATATTTAAACTTAAAATTTGGCATACGGTAACAACATATTAAATATATAGAGAAGCTCCAATACTATATGTATTGCGCTTTCGTTAAGAACAATGTATTAAAAGAAAAGTGAGTAGAATATTTTAGGAATAATTATTTTTTTGCTAATATACCATTTTAATGAAGTAATTATTGCGACTAGCTTTTCCACTAATAATTCGAAACATTTCAAAATCTACTCATCATCACTACCAAATGACCAAGGGCGTACGGAGGCTTTAACACAATATATTTTCATATATTTGAGACGTCCTGAAACGCTGAAGCTTACAGGAAAATAATAAGCTACATTATAAGACTTCACGTTTCATATATTTTTTTTTGCAGTCACATTTTGTGAGTAAGAATTTTCATGAGTCCTATGATTTAATTTAGTTCAACAAAGATGAAATACCAGAAAAATGTTTTCGAGATTCCCTGAATCGAGTACTGAACCCAGAACCACAAACTTCTAATACCAACGTAATAACCAAACACGGATCCAATCATAGACCAGGTGAATAATTCATATACCTCTTATAATTAAAATGTCAATTACAACCCTCTAGCGTCAAAAACAGCTACGTTTAAGAGGCATAGCCACTTGAGGCTTCGGGTCCCAGGTGTGTTTTAAACAATCCGGGATGACTTATTACACTTGCCGTATTTCGTTGTTTTCCATCGCTGCGCGGTGTGGGACCTGACAGGCTGACGACCCACTTAATATGAAGCAGTTGTAGCCGAATAGAGATATTTTCAACGGAAGAAGCAACGCTAACACGCTCCCATCTGCGGAAAGGTACTGGAACCTAGTCACTTATACCGAACACAACATAATATTATTATGGCGGCTTATTGAGAAACCATGGTTGCCATCCAGACAGGCTTAGGGCCTTATTTGGATAGGGTTGTTTTGTCGCCTTTTATGACAGGCCACCCTCGACCGCCGGGATCAGTATTCTTATCTCGCCTTCGCTCGGACAAATACGGTATAATATTAAAATTTGTGATTCTTGGTACATACTCGTTTTATTTAAATTGTTTACCTCTAAACATAATGTAGCTCACACAACATAGTAAGAATACTTTAAGAAATGTAAGCATTATTTCAGAACCGTTGTTTATTACATATATAATGTTTATTCCATATACAAGGCAAAAAAGGCGAAGTTTGACATTTATAGCGATTTACGTGACCTTTAGCAATGTATGGGCTGGGGAGTCAAACATGGGGATCAAAACATGGAGCGAAAATATTTATTATCATACTAATATATTATTCAATGCTCATTTTTTTATAAATAATGATAATCCTTAAGGAAACCTTTAAATGTTAAGTAACATGATTCGCTTTTTAATTATTTTTTGGTTCTAAATTTACTTTTTCGGTACTCAAACCCTAACATATATCGTACGGTAACCTAAATAGACGTAATCCAAGAATTTAAATTCGGTTTCATTGAAGGCTTTCACGTTGAAGTTAAGGGTCTTATTGGCATAATCATATCAGGCTAATATCTTCTTCTATGTAAATAAAAATGGGTCTTCGAAATGTATGTACGCTCATCACGTTCGAATAACTGCACCAAATTGGAAGATTCTTTGTTTTAAGTATTCGTTATTGTTAGGACAAAGTTTATATAACATGAAAATTATAACAAAAGTTTTTTATATTAATTATTTTAATGTTATTATTATGCAACATAGTCGTACTCATGATAGCAGATCAAGTGACAGTTGACTTCAAACTGTGACAAGTGACTTCAAACTTATACATCAATGCTTCGAAATGTTTCGTGTATTTAGAGTTTTATCATAGTGATTCATTTTTTGATTATATATACGTCCAAAGTATTCATTATTATCGATAAGAAAATGCCAGCAGTTAGGCGTCAAAATATAGCCGTCGCACGCGCGACGCAAGACGCGTTCAGAATCTTCGAAGCAATGAAACTGAAGAAGAGCTGTGTTATGGTTCCTACATTACTGATACACTACATATATAGTTTTTTTTAGTAAATAAAATACATATTGCCATGCAGACAGGCTTTCAGCCCCACCACGTAACTAGGGTTGTTTTGTCGCCTTTTACGACAGCCGACCCCGGCCGCAGGGGTTAGTATTCTTACCCCGCCCCTGCATGGAGAAATTGGGAATTGATTTATCAGAAAACTATTCAAATCCAACAACTAGGCGAGTTATATTTTATTTTAGTTCAAATAAACTTCAAATCCCTGTCCTTTTTTTATTGCTCACGAACAGCAGATTGACTGACGGTCTATTTAATAATAACCAGTTACCGTCGCATACAAATGTTTGCGACGCTAAGGGCACCGTGAACACACTGCTGACCGTAAAGGAGTTTATTTCTTGAAAAGTTCACCTAATGTTGCTTAGTAAGGGTTGCCTTTCAAGAGTCTATATTTACAATATAAAAAACACGTATAATAAAAATCATATTCCAAGTCCTAACACCCGTACCCGCAAACTGAACCGTATAACTCAAAAGAAAAGCATCATATAGTACATTACATTGAAATCATAAATCTTAGACTCTAGAAAATATCATAATGCTCACACGAGTGGATTCGAAAAGAGAACACGGGTCATAACTCCGTCAAGAGATGGCGCCACTTTACAGTATTTTTTAAAATCTTTTATTAGTTTTCTGAAATCGTTTATCTTTTATTCTTTTATTGTTGTAGGACAGCGGACAGGCTGACGGACCACTTAAAATTTAACAGATACTACGGTATCTGTTAAATTTTTGGCTTTAATTGGCTACGGCCAATGGGTGTTTGCAACACCAGTGGCCTAGCGAACACGCTGCTGTTCCATAAGGGTACAGGAACTTGGGTCACTAATGCCGGAACACAACACAAGGTTATTATGGCGGCATACTTAAGACCAAAGGTGGTCGCCATCCAGACTGGCTTGAGGCCCTACTACGTATCTAGGGTGGGTTGTTTTGTCGCCTTTTACGATAGGCCGACCCTGACCGCAGAGGTCAGTATTCTTGCTCCGGATATCCATACGGATAAATGTTTACATGGAGGGTAGATTTAAAAATAATCCACTATAACCATTCGTCCCTGCATCCCTCTCATATCCATCCCCCGTGGTCTCCCTAAAGACACGCCATATTATTCACAGTTTTGTGCTGTTATTAATAACACCCGTATCCGAGAAATCTGTCGATCTGTTGCGTTTCAACCGCTGAACAAATTTCGATGAATTTCGGGATAGGGATAGTTTTGATCTCAGGGAAGGAAATCAACTACTTTTTTTTATTTATATGGCAGAACCACGTTTGCCAGGTCAGCTAGTTATAAATATGAGTGCTTTTACGTACTTGCATTTTGGTGAAATTTACTTTTTAATTTGGCCGAGCCAAAAAAATAAATAGAATAGATTTGGAGATATCCATTTTTTTTTTGCTTGTATCTTAGTGAAGGGAGGCTCATAAAGCCGTAAAATGTTTAACCTACACCTAATAAACACAATATTCGTTAATCACTCGACCACATGGTTACGACATTAAGTTTATTGAAAGTTTCTTGCCATATAACTAATGATAGTGAACGCCTTTAATGTCTTTAGGAGTGTACGGATCGCCAACACCTTCGAGGCCCAAGTAAACCTCAAGCGAGTCAACCTCTGAGACAGTCTTTCGGATCTAGTATTTTTAACCTTTACTCAATTGTAGTCATGCTTTGAATACATTTCTTATAATGATGAGATGAGATAATATTAGCGTAACGGCTTTCGCACGACGCGCGTCGGAACACTCGCCGTACTATCCCACGGTTCTATTATTTCCCCGAGTCTTTTGCATTGTTATAATACCTATATAGTTAGTTATATTCATATTAATAACCAATAAACTATTTATTTAAATAAAATGATAGAGGTCTGCAGTTATGCGCGAATTACGGCAAAGCTACTGGATAGATTTCAATTAAATTTTCAGTTTTATTTCCTAGACACTTGGCCCTTACCTACAAAAATAATCGCAATATCTTCATTTATTATAAAGTTATTAAGGTTTTAAGAAACAACGATTTTTACAAGCACTACTTGTTCAGTGATGTGTGTTTTCTAGTCGCGGAGAAGTGGGGCAAGCGGTGTGGCACACATGCGTATAAAAACTTCTCCTATTTTTTCGATTTACGCTTTTCTGATATTCGAGCAGCGAAGCGGCGGGAACGGCTAGTGTAAAATAAATTGGCACAATTCACACAGCGCCATCTAGTCCCAAAGTAAGTAGCATAATACTTTTATTATGGGTACTAGACAACTGACATACTACATATATACTTTTCTTTTGTAAATTCATACATATACACAAACACCCAGTCGCAAAACGGGAATCGAACTCGTGACCTCCGCTAGCCTACCAATGTGCGTTAACCACGGAGGTCGTCATATTAGTTTCCACCTGTCAGCACCTGTGCAATTGAAATGGGACGTGACGGAATCGGTCATGAGACGCGCGGCGGTCGTCGGGTGCCATTAGCGAGTGACGTCACTCCCTTAATGGCGGTAAAAGTTGCTCGATTCAGCCGCTTTTGTAGCTGATAAAGTAGTTTTGTCAGTTCGAAAGGCTTTTACCTGACAATGGAGGTACTATGTTTAAATGGCTTCAGACGTGGTATTTGAGCATGAATTTGTACTCTGTGTAATAATACAAGCTAATTCAAAAGGTGTTTTGTTAAGATTTTTTCGCTTATTAATAAGCATTAACTTGTTCTCTATAATACAGTAAATGAACAGACAGACAGTGAAGTAACACCGAACAGCGGTATTATACATATGTATTCTGAGTGCAAAACAACTAATGCGCGTAGTATTTGCCGGTGGGATATCCATGACTCTTGCTTTTCTCATGGCGATACAGTCCAATATATATCATAAATTTGGGTTATTTTGAGGAGGCTGCTCTTAACATCCCAACTCTTTTGTTGGGTATACCCACTGGCAGGTGAAGGAGGATTTCGAAGTCAAAACTTGGTGACTGTTACTCCCCGATTTTGAAAAATTTAAACTTAAACGCTATTTTTAAGGTTTATGATGTAACATTTGGTGATGTGGATGTGGTGATGTGACGATAATTATAAAAGGCGACTTCAGAGATAGTAAAAAAAAGAACTTTGACCTTTCAGGCCTTTGGAGTCAATTGCTATTACTTTTTGCGAGTAATCGCAGTTTTGGTGTTTTATATTATGTGAAAAGGATTGTGTGAAAAGGATTGTTAGACGATTTTATGAATAACTCTATCGAAAGCTATTTGCATTGTTTGTTGACACGTGGCTAAGCGTCAGCGTGAAACGGAGCGTGTGCGGGGCCCGAGAAGTGCGTAGCGCGCCCGCCTGCCTGGAAACGACCTTTACGCTCACTTCACTAAATACTACGCAGAATAACACCGTTAGGCTTACAAGCCTACTCTAGAATATCGAATATTTTTATTTTAGCTATTTTGAATAAAGACGTCCGTGTAAGGGTGTATTATATGCTATAAATATATTGCAATTTTCTAATAATGTTACACTATATTAAGACCACAAACCCAGCTAAATAAGTTCAAATTGTGTTAGAAGTGCTAGTATTCGAACCCATCACCTCTCGATCACAGACACTTCAAACTTCGTTAAAGAGGAAATCTTAAAACATAGTGACTCGTGTAATTAATGTCAAAGTTAAAGTCAAAGCTGACCTGTCCCAAAATGTGTGTTCTATGGAATTTTGCCACTTTATGGTTATTAATTAATTTGCTAATATAAGAATATATTCCGTTTGTCTAATTTGTTTCAAGAGAATAAAAATATCAGTAGATGGCGGCACTATCATTAAAATGACTATGTAAACTTCGCGGTATATTTTGTTGTAACATGAGTTGTATAGTTACTAGCTCTGATTACGATTTATTATCACTTCGATCATATCCAAGCTGTGGTTGAAGATTATATCATCGCATTCAAGATAATGAGTTTTATTTGGGGAATCTTTGGATTTTGTACACAGTTTTTTTTAAATGTAAAATTGACTAATGCTTTACTTGGCTATATGTACACTTTGCAACATATATCGTTGTCGTCCACCCGTCAAACCAATATCTGCTATGTACACTTTTTGATATATTAACATTTTGACTATAATGACTAGTTTGCCACCCACAATTTAATACATAAAAACCGCAGATATTCATTTGACAACGACGATAATATGTTAGATTACCTCGAGGTAATCTACATACTATGTATTGATCTAAACGTTAAAATCGAAAGGTGTTGTGAGGAGTGACATCAAACATGCTGTATGTAACTTCGTGGGCCTTAAGCACTAAGTGATTGAACTCTTCTCTTATCAGATTATTTCATATAAGTAACTTTTAAATAGGTAACACTGTATACAATGTATGTTATATTAACCACGTTAGCGTTAGCAACATTATACGCGGAAAGCAGCACAGCGTTCAGGTAAAAAGCAATTCCGAGTTAAAATGGTGGAAAGGCATTTGTCACCCCCGAGCCCATTAACGCACCCTG
Source organism: Malacosoma neustria (assembly GCA_963693495.1). NCBI lineage: Eukaryota > Metazoa > Arthropoda > Insecta > Lepidoptera > Lasiocampidae > Malacosoma > Malacosoma neustria. The sequence continues at coordinate 16,342,847 of OY856390.1, forward strand.
CCCAATACACTATTACGCCGCTGGTATTACCAGCATAGGAACTAACTTGCTAATTTAATATGCGAATAAACGCGGTCTAATTTCTACTCGATGAAGCTTTCAAAAGAAATGATAAATATTATTTTAAACTAAATTAGACTGGATTAGACTGGTGTGCTGCGACGCTCGTGTTGATATCTGACGGGGAATGGTTAATTTACTTATTTAACAATGGTCACGCAGCACATAATTCAAAATTACATGTTGATACCGAAATTAATATAAAACGTGCCAAAAAATCATTTTATTTTGTGGACTGTACAATATAATAGAATAGAATACATGACATTTAAAAATATGTCCTTAAATTTTATATTGAAGATTTGAAGACAGGAAAAACTTAAGCTAACCATGGTTCGATAGTCACGTGGCGCGTACACTTGAAATGAAATGTCAATGCCTCATTTCCATGAATTCGATAATTTAATGATATTAATTACTACTGAGTCGCTGATTATTTATAAAGTAAAGTAAAATACATTAATCCATTGCAAACTATATTGCCTTGGTAAAGGGCCGCATTTCGCTGATATGCCCGACAAAACCATCCCGGTGTACTTTCGGCCACGGGACATGACATTAGTCTGACGGCGAATGCTTCTTTTTCGAGCCTCTTCAGAAAATAATAGATTTACTCCAATCATCACAAACGGACCTTTAAGTGGAAGAAGTGCTACCATTAGTTAATGAATTTGAAATGATGATAACTCCCGTAAAAGTCATTCTAATAAAGGCGCTATTCGTTTATTAAGTACTGTCGACTGCTGACCCGGCAAACATTGTTCTGCCTTATAAATTAAAAAGAAATCATAACATAATTACGTTCACCCCTATTTCACCCCCTTCAAGTTTCATTTTTTCAACAAAAATTAGCCTATGTCCTTCTCCAAGGTGCAATCTATCTTTATACCGAAATTCATCAAAATTGGTCCAGCGATTTAGGCGTGAAAACGTAACAGACAAAGTTACTTTCACATTTATAACATTAGTATGGCTACGCTCGTTACTAACAATAAATGCCGAATAATCTCAGTATATAGTTCATTATTCTGGCAACACAATTTGTCACTACATATAGTTGTGTGTGGTACATTTCCCCCAACCTGCGACTATAATAGCAGCCCGCTGCATTTTATTGCTTCACGCTAACGCAGTGGCAGTTGGCAGGGACTACTGTCATTCGCGAAGACGAAGACATTTCATTCGATATTTTTATGAGAAAATCATGGCATGGCAAATGCATTATTCATGTCGTGGTCCGATGATGCTTTTCTGCTTATTTAATACAAAGATGATTATGCATGGTAAACACTTCGTTTAAAGGGAGGATAGATATACTACAAAGCGTAACAAATGAAACGATGTTCAATGGCCATAAAACTGTCTACACGAGAAGTTATTAGGATAGAACGCATTAAGTTGGAGAATTAACCACTCGCACGTTCCTCTACAAATTATCCCCTCTCCCCTCCGCGCACCTATCCGCGGATTATCCCGGGATATGGGCCGATATTAAAATTCTCGTCAAGACGAAATTCACGAATATTAGAGAAGACTTAACATACGACAAGATAATTTTCCTAGTCTTGAGTTTTTTAACTGTGGGTCTATTTTATGAATTAAGTACAAACTTTCGCATTTTGAAAAATTACTTATTAAACTACCACACATTTTGAAAATAAAAATATAGTACAGCGGGGATCAGAGTGTGAGTGATGCACGAAGCTGGACTTGATTGATATATTGATATTCTTTAATATTAAACTCCATTAAACTAATATTAAATTAAAGTACGTTCACTAAGACATAATTAGTTGAAAATAATTTAATTTATTTAATAAGAAAGAAAGAAAAAGAAAAATACATTTATTTAGAGCTACAAATAAAACATACAAATAAAAAGCTCCAAATTTATTTAATTTCATTATTTAGTTTAGTCACGTAATTTAATGATGTTGTATTTTGTGACTATATTATTATTAAAACAAATTAAATATAAACACAAAAACTCAACTTAAAATTAGCCCTAGATAGGTTCTAACTCAGCAATTAGTCCTAGAAAGGTTCTAATAAGTAAAGTTCATTAGTTAATTTGTATGAAACTATAACAACTTTCAGTTGTTTTTTCTATGAAAGTCAGTATTTTATATTTATAAGTTATGTTTTTCGTACACTATCACCACTTTTCCCACTTTTACCTGAGCAGCGGCAATATGTCGGTCTACTTATGATTCTGGTCGCGTCCAACTTGAAGGGACGAAGGCTCCCCCTGATCGAGATTGCCACTCAAATAATTCCATCCGATATAAAATTGATAGGGAACAATTCTATGATTAGGGAGCGAAGGGAGCGGTCGCGTGGTCAGACTCGCTGATCAACGCGAACGCGGTTTCGGCAATTTGTAGAGGCTGGTCAGCGCGTGAGCCCCGCCTAACGCGAGTGATTGATACTGAGCTAAACATTTTGATATTCGATTAAAGAATGGAGAAGGTTGATTATATAATGTTATGATTGATTTAAGATATTTAATTATAAGATATATTATATAGATAACACTTTATTGTAAACCAAATAACATACAAAAACGAAGAAAATTATTTACACAATCAATATCTACTTGACTTACTTACAATGGGCGATCTTATCGCTACAGAGCGATCTCTTCTAGGCAACTCGGGCTATAGGACATTATTTGTTTTATATAGATGTTATAATTGACAGTTATTTAAAATTACTCGTATATATGAATGAATCAAAAATAGATTACTGATATAATATATTTGCTGTAGGACAGCAGACAGGCTGACGGCCCGCTTAGAATTTAGCAATTACCCTCGCCTAGAGGTGTTTGCAACGCCAGTGGCATCGCGAACACGCTGCTGTCCCATAAGGGTACAGGAACTTGGGTCTCTAATTCCGGAACACAACACAAGGTTATTATGGCGGCACACTTAAGACCAAAGGTGGTCGCCATCCAGACGAGCTTGGGGCCCTACCAGGTAGCTAGTGGGTTGTTTTGTCGCCTTTTACGACAGACCGACCCCGGCCGCAGAGGTTAGTATTCTTTCTCCGCCCCTGCACAGATAAAAAAGATGTGAAAATGTAACTAAAAATCAAAGCTCCGAAACCATAGTGATCACACAAGGTTTCGTAGGTAGATGAAGATCCGTGACGTCAGTCTGGCCGCAGTAATGCACAATGAAGCTTACATCTACGAATATAATTATGGTCAACACAAAAATTAGGAGATCAAAAATATCCTATTTTTTAGTTAATTTTCAAAAGGCTGTATCATGAAGAAATATGACCGTACAACAAATTATAACTAAAGCTAGGCTAAAAGCTAAGTGTCTAGATTTTTTTTTAATAAGTATGACAAACGAATTTCTATTTCATTGGTCTACGGCCTTGGATTTTATTTAACTTAACCCTATACATCGTGTGCGACCATCGGTTGCTGAGATATTGACGATCAAAGGCAAGATTCCAATGAATGATTGATTTTAGCAAGAAGTATCTGTATTGAAGTCTCTAAAAAAAGCAATTGAAGCTGAATATACAAGTTATCCGGTCCATATGGGTTAACACCCACTTAATGTACTTGTACTTGACGGTACAAAATTTTTTTTATCAATAGTTTTCTTTAATTGCTTGAAAATAAATTTTAAAAACAGATTCAAAAACTACACACTTTGATGTATAATTTGGTGCACGACCATTAAGATACAGTTCAGTAAAAATCAACCCAAAATTTGGGCCCTTAATTTTTGTGAGAAGTGTATATAAACACAAAATTTGAAAAGAATGGACAGCGCAATTCTTTATAATTATTATCAAAAACTCCCCTCCACTATTTCTTCTACGAAATATATTCGTTAGATAACAAAAACTAGAGCAATTTTTTTTATTATTTCAGGTGAAAACTTATCCCATTTTTGTAGGAAATAACTCAAGGCTCCCCCACGGCAGCAGATATCACAAACAATTGGCGACATTACTTCCATATTTACTCGGGCCCGGAAGAGAGGACGGCCATGAACATAAACTGGGGACCCTGCGCCACTGCATTGGGGGACACTCAAGCAGGGTTGTCACTCTTCATTTACATGTACGATATAACAATTAAATAATGTAATATTTATATTAATTAATATTTAACGATCTTGTTGTATATATATATATATATATATATATATATATATATATATATATATATATATATATATATATATATATATATATATATATATATATATATATATATATATATATATATACAACAAGGAAATACCATACATTTTATAAGGAAATACTATCCGTATGAAGTTGGTTAAAACTGTCAACACAACTGTCAAAATCAACTAACATATCGAACACAGCATCGTTCAACTTTCTTTTTGGTCGAGACAGCTCCGCGGACGGGCGCATCACTTACGTATCGTCTAAATTCATAATTTTTATGGTGTTAATGGTGTAAGAGGACAGAAAGCAATAATTGTAATAGTAATTTAAGTTTAGTTTTATTAAATTTATTATTTTCTAAAGAAAATTGCTTTATTTGCTTAATATATAATACAACAACATTCTTCTAGAAATAGCAGATAAGGAAAGGAAGAAAACTTGTAAAACGAGAGAATTCTGTGCAATAGTAACTAAGTATTTACATAAAAATGCATTCAGTACGGCCTCATGGAATCGTATCATGTGCGAACTGGAAAGAAGGAAGATATCTCCATATATACCTAGTCAGGTCATAAATTCTGTCACATGTTTAATGTAAAATAATTGTAACAAGTTTATTCATTATGTAACCATTCATATACCAAAATGAACTTAACAAAACATAGATTCTTATGACATTAAAGTTTATTCAAAATGACCTCCGTGATTTTGAATACAGGCCTTCAATCTGCGCGGCCAGTCGTCTATCGCAGCACGAACGAGGTCCATGTCAATATCGGCGGCTGCCTTAATCAAGGATGTCTTGAGTGACTCCAAATTGGGATGAGGCTTTGAGCACGCCTTTTCCTCCAAGTGTTGCCATATCTTGTAATCTAACGGATTCAAATCTGGACTGGAGGAGGGCCAGTCTTCGTGCCGGATGAAGTCGATTTTACGCGCCGCCAGCCAGTCTTGTGTGCTCTTCGCTCTATGAGCTGGCGCCGAATCTTGTTGGAATACCCAGTGCCTGTTATTGAACATGGTATGAGAAACAGGTTCCACAAGGTTCGTCAGGACTCTATTTTGATACACAACAGCATTCGTTTTTACACCTTTCTCACAAAAATGTACCTCTGTTAAGCCCCAATAAGAAACTCCCAACCATACCATGAGCGAGGATGGAAAATGACCTCGTTGGACACGCGGAATACGGTTGCTCGCTCCTTCACTACTGTGTGCGTACACCTTATCATTTTGTTTGTTGTAGCTCTCTTCTACGGTAAACATTTTTTCATCCGAAAAAAGAACTTCCCGATATTTTTTTCTCGCGTACCGCTTCAACAAAGCGCGGCATCTCTTCAGTCTCAGGTCCATTAGACGAGCATTCAAACGATGTCCTGTTTTTCTTCGATATGCCCGAAGCCCTAAGTCTTCATTTAACACCCTTTTCACCGTGGTTCTGCTTAACCACATCTGAAGGGCCAACAGTTTCTGCTTACGTTTGGGATTTCTTTGAATTCGTGCCTTTACAGCTTTTATCACTGCTGGAGTCCTAACAGACCGAGGGCGACCACTTCTTGACCTGTCATCTGCACTAGAGTCTTTATTGTATCGTTTGATGGTACGATAAACGAATCTTTTGGTTATATTAAAATTTTTCAGTATGTTAAAAATTTGAATTGGCGCGTAACTGCAACGATGCAACGCAATAACTGCAACACGGTCTTCTTTAAGCGTCCACTCCATATTTAAAAATGAGTAAAATTCTAAAAGTATACCTTTTTTATTTTCATGAACAATTCGAAATTCGAATTCAATAAACTTTTTTGTGGCCAGCATTCTAAAAGAAAAGTTTTTACTGTGTGACAATACTTATGACCTGACTATGTATGTGCAGTTTTAATTACAGAGGACGGTCACTGTTTCGATAAATGTTTTTAATAATTTAACGCCCTCTTCCGGCAGGAGGAAAAGAAATCGTTAAGCCTAATTATCCTGATAAGGATTATGGGACAAAATTATTAAATTTGTGTATTTTCATCACGTTTTGACAAGTGTGCAAAATTATGGATTTTTAAATCGTTCAAAATGAGTAAAAATCGAGTCCGAAAATTCCGTTACATACAGAATGACTTTAACAAAACCGTTCAAATTTTTTTACGCACTAAACATCATTGAAAGATCCTATTTTTTTTTTTAAATTGTATGTCAAATTTTCAACATAAAATATTTCATTCCAAGGAAAATATGGTCACTAATTCAATCGTACAAAATAGTCATATGGTGCAAATTTCGTACGTTAACTTATTATTACCTGTCTCTGTCACTCCTGCGTAAATATCGTAAGTGAGTAGTGCGTATTCGCTCGCACAGATGCAATGACCGCCGTCCTCGGCCTCGTACTAGGTCATTGAACTAGTTTTTTGCGGTACCGATGGAGAGGTCATTGACACTTGCACGCCGTATTATGTAAATTGCGAGTTCTTTGGATGACTTTGTGATGCTGATTACTCAACATTTTGGTACTATGTGATACTAAACTAAAATACATGTTTCTCATAACATTTACTAAAGATTATTCTGTGTGAATTTGGACGGTTTTGAAGTCAACCTGTATATACATAAAGTCAAGTTAATATAAGCGTGGTAAAAAGCAAGAGCGAGCGACAACCCTAACACAGACAGCTGGGCCGAATAGCAGAGGACGAGGGTGTGTCGTAGTTGCACTTTGCTTAACATTTTACCTCAGATGTAGCGTTGACATGGAATACACATACATATTGACACTGTATATAGATCAGTCCCAAAAAGCTTCCTACATTTATATTCTTCCAACATATACATTTAAATCAAAAAGGTAAGATAAAGATAACACATGTCCCAATTGTTTAAAGAAGCAACCGTCTATGCCCTTAAGAAAAATAGTCTTTTGATGCATGTAAGCTAGAATACAAGGTGATTTCCTGCCTCGCACGCCACTCTATGGTCGATTTTCTTCAATAATGTGTATAAAAATTAGTATTATAATTTGTTTATAAATATTTTTATAGTAATTATTAAATTTGTGCATGTAAAATGGTTATAGACCATCAATGGTAAACATATGAAGGGTACTTATTTTTACCATCGATTGATTAAACAACATTTTTCAACTGTTATCAAAGAAATAAAATAATGTAAATTACATATGTTATAAATCTTTAAAAAAATAATATTTGTTAAAATGACCTTGAATGAACATAGGCTCCGAGTTATTGACGTATACATATACCAGGATCCAGTCGTAACATCCCGTAATATTCGGTCGATCCCGCGGGACACATCTATCTCTAGTTTATGTCTTCTCCGCAATACTTTTTAGTATCAAAACCATCAAACAAATATATATATATATATATATATATATATATATATATATATATATATATATATATATATATATATATATATATATATATATATACTTCCTACCCTTATCCCAACTATATGGGACAACATGTTCTCTCCTTGTACTCTTCTCTGTTAGCTGTCATCTCATCAGTCACACCCTTTGTCATCATATCATCTTTTATGCAATCCATCCATCTTTTCTTTGGTCTACCTCTCCTCTTGTATCCATCCATTCTCATTTCTAGCCTCCTCCTTGTTACATGACGCTCCTCTCTTCTCAATCATTGGCGCTACTTTCAAACTTCCCCTAATATACTCATTTCTGATTTTATCCATAGCTCTTGTGGATCCTATATTGTTCCTGAGACCTGTCACCATTTCGTCGTTCTGGATTAATGATCCGAAGTATTAATATATATTCAATTTTGGTTCTAATTATCTTCAACCCGACACCTTCTAATCTCTCCTACATTTAGCCAATCTGTTCTAGACCTCGTGAGCATTTTCTCCAACCAGCACAATGTCATCGGTAAAGAGGTGCCTCACCAAAGTGCTTCCTTCTATATTCTTGATGTTACTGCATCTACCACCAGGAGGAACAGATAAGGACTAAGAGCCGATCCTTGGTGTAAACCCGCCGCAACACTGAACTTGTCTGTAACGCCAGTTAGGGGCGTTTTAAGAGTATGAAGATGTTTATTCCTATAATCTTACTTCAGTAGTTCAAAGTTGAAAATCGTTCACTTTATTAATACTAATAAAGAAAAGATTGATGAAAATAAAGTGAGCCGCCATTACGATATGAAACAGGCACCTGAACACAAGTACAGCTTTATTTATAACTAAAACTCCCCTTTTTTCAACCCCTTCCATAATTTTTAACCAGTGTTTTAAAACAAAGGCGCATTATGTTAATCTCGTTCTTTGAAGAATCATTTACAATTCCTCATTTTTACAGCGTATTTTAATATTTTTGAAGTATAAACTGTGAATAAATTAAATCTGCATGTTTCTTCGGATTAAAAATTTGGATAACTTTTATAATGAAACCTGTTATGTTCATAATAGTGACCGAGAGAGGGACCGTTGATCAATATTCATAAGGCAATAAATACTTCTGCGACTAGTTTGCGTTTGTGTCCATCCCTGATACTTCTACTTCGTGTGGCAACGCAATTCTTCCAAATAAACAAATATAATATGTTTAAATTATACGTGGTTCTAGGATGACAGCTGCCAAACGCACGTTGTATAAGGATGTAACGTAAAAAAATTATTATATATTGTATTTTTTCGCTCGTTCTAAATTAAATTTCTTACAGGACATATTGCGTATGTAGCAATGTGCTATGAATAAAAAAGTTTTATACTATACTAGCTGACCCGGCAAACGTTGTTCTGCCATATAAATAAAATGTCAAAAAATTAAAAAAAAAATTTGGGGGTGGGTCACCCCTAACATTTAGGGGGATGAAAAATAGATGTTGGCCGATTCTCAGACCTACTCAATATGCTCACAAAATTTCATGAGAATCGGTCAAGCCGTTTCGGAGGAGTATGGCAACGAAAACTGTGACACGAGAATTTTATATATTAGATAAGGTACCAACGCATAAAACAGAACATTATGAATCTGATAATGTGACCGCTCCGTTCCAATGAACGGTTTGCTTAAAGTGGGAAAAAAAGGAAAAAAAATATGTAGTCTAAAGTATCGAAACTTTAATGCTATCACAGCTTATTAAAATTTATATTTGTATGAAATAATAAAGCATATAACATAATTTTACAAACTTTCCCGGTTTTGGTAGTTAAGAGGCATTGGTATGTTTATTTTATTAGCACAATTTAAATAGAAAACTTAAAAAAGATTTTGAAATAAATCACATGAACGATGCGTAATTAATACTCAGAAAAACAAATATATAGTAGTATATATATATATATATATATATATATATATATATATATATATATATATATATATATATATATATATATATATATATATATATATATATATATATATCGTCTGTAAAAATAACTGTAAATATTAAACTGAAGACTTAATTTACGCTTTGTGAATAACTTGAATTAACTCAGTGTATAACTTCGTGGTTAATTTGCTTAAATTTCCGGTTCGTCGTAACCCTAAGTCGAGTAAACAATGACACGACAAAGTTGGAGAGCGGTTATCATAGAATCTTATTAAAGTATTAACAATTACAGTTAAAAGTGATAAATAACTGAAATCTTAATAGATATAAATGACAAAACACGTCTCCTGTTTGTCAAGTTTCACCGTCAACTTACCAAGATCTTAAATATGTCTGATGATAGCAAAACTATTGCAGTTTATCCGATTAATTCTTTATATAATATGATTTTAAGTCTATGTATTTATTTGAATTGGGCCGTCTATAAAACAGTAGCCTAGTAAACGCAATTAGATACTCGAATTATATACATTTTTTTCTCACACAACTTATTAGTCAGATATAAGTCGCAGTAGTATATATTATAATTTAAAATTACAGTTACTAACCTTTAATAATGAAAGTGTATGTGTGAATCAAATATCAAAGCCACTTCAATTAACAGAAAAATATTAAAAAAAAAAAGAAACGGAAAATTAACTGAAAATAGAAAGTTCTAGCTCAGATAAAATTTATGATGAAACCGTATTTTAGCGTTGTAACAAAAGCAATAAGAAAGTGAAATCACGGCCGTGTATCACATAGCCGTACATCCTCCATTATAATTAGGAACCCGTCATTTGCAGCCTCTAAAATTATGAGTCTGGGCCAAATTGCAATGGCCGCGCCCTCGTGTATCGCCATCTTGATTAAAAACCCCTCAGACAATGAGAGGTGCAAAGGCGGTGATGGCAACCCAGTCTATTGGTAATATTTATGAATTGTTAACGTAATTTTCTCACTTCCAATGCCTCAGGGATGTCTAAAAATAATATTAAATATTTCTACGTTATTGTTGTATGAGATCTGCCTAAGTTTTTAAAGCTCGGTACAGGACAGCAACTACCATCCGAACAAACAGAGAGTATAAAAAGAGAATCCAAGCGGTACTTATTTGTGGCATTAGATAAATAGAACGTTCTTTATTGTTCACCATACTGTTATGAGAAACATAAACTGTAAATTAAATGCTAAATGCTCGATTTGTTGTTATTTTCGATCCATTAGGTAAGTGATAAGGTAGCTACGCTTATTTCTGACTGAAAATCATGGCCACACCGATTACGATTAATCAACATGTTTGTTAACCATCTGGCGGGTAAGTTTTTCAAGTCTCTAGTTACATAAATAATAATAAAATATACTGCGATAATTCACAGAGCGTCATTTAATCCCAAAGAAAACAGCATAGTGCTTGTGATATGGGTACTAAACAACTGATATATTAATTATACTCGTATACTTTTGTGAATAAATACATATTACTCGTATACATTAAGACATGCCCAAGGTGTTGCGCTACGGGGCTCGTCAAATGTACAACAATTCCGAAATTCATGACTAAACAGGAGAAGTGTGCACAATGTTTTTTAAACAATATAATTCCTTCTTCTTCCTCCTGCCCTTATCCCCACATTATATGGAGTCGGCACAACATGTTACATGTTGTAATAGTTGTGCCTTAGTGTTTACAACCAGCCGCCTGCCTGACGTTAACCCCTTTTTGGGGGAAAATCTGTCATCCTTTTTATTTAACTATTTTTATCGTTTCACACTGAAAGTAGGACACGAAATTTCGTCGTCAATCATCTAATATATCTTCAAGCGACACTTTTATTGGTTTCTTCTTGAGTAAACAATATCCGAGTGTCGGTTTGGGTGTGCGGACATACTGCAAATTGCTCGCAGTCTTCAGGGAAAAAGCACGACATTTTTATTTAGATTTTACTTCTTTTTCTTTTGTAAATTTTATATCGTAATAAATTTCCACTAGAATTTTGATAACTGGCGGATTTTTGAAAGATACAGTTTTCTTATTTAAGAAATAAATTGGTTAGTGCTTTCCTATTTACCAAATAAAAGAAAAATATTATAAATATAATTGTTCTAAGTAGATATTAGTATTTGGTAACCGTAGTTGTGCAGTTTCAGAAAGCGGACCCTGGGCGCCGAAGCGACAGTTTGGGCTACAACCGGAATTCAACGCTAAGATGATGATGAGTTGTGCAGCTTAATCAATGAGGGTACAACTTTGTCATAGCACTCCATGTGGAGCTCGGAATGTGTAGGGCAAGCTTTGTTGCAAACGAGATAAATCAGAAGGATGATAACGAATTGGGTTTTTGAAAAAAAAATGTTTTTTTTCATAAATGGAAAGATCATATATAAGTTTTATATCAAAACTATTTTTAGTTTTTTTTTGTATAATTAAAAAGTTACATCAAATTAAAAATAAATTTTTGAATCCAGTACCGAAAACACACCGACAGTTCCCAAACAAACCCGAGCGTGTGTGACGTCAGAGTGTTAATTTCTACTCATCGTACCACACAGCTGATAGTGTTTTGACTTTTAATCGATTAAATCTTGTCATTATCGTCAATATATATTGATTAAAATATAAAAAATGTCGAACTTTAAAAGTTATCGTACTTGCTTCGTACCATTATGTACGAATACTACAAAAATAACTCACGAAAAAATAGTTTTAAATGTTCCTCAAGATGTTAAACGTCGAAACAAATAGATCCAAGCAGTGCAACGACTTAATCCCACAACAAAATCAATGTTTTTGTTGTTGTTGTTGTTGTGAAGATCATTTTGATGTATTTTATAATAATATATTCATTAATAATTATTTATTTAATCAAATAAACTGAATAAATAAAATTCAATAAATCATATAATCTTTTGGAGTCTAAGTCAAAATTCAATTGTCCAATTTGAGAATTGATTTGTTGATATATTGCAAATTGAATCACTTGTAAAAACGTACAATTATCTGGCAAGCTTTCATTTGAGACTGAAGAGATTTTCTGTCAGTTTTCAGCTTCGATATTTTTTATAACAGTACCAACTCTTGATATCGAGATTGTTTCCAATAGCACACAACTTCAATAGGTGTTGGATCTTCACTTCTCCGATGAGTCCACATAATTAATACTAATGCATGTTCGCAACCACCTGTACATGAAATACCTAGTCAGGTCATAAGTATTGTCACACAGTAAAAACTTTTCTTTTAGAATGCTGGCCACAAAAAAGTTTATTGAATTCGAATCTCGAATTGTTCATGAAAATAAAAATGTATACTTTTAGAATTTTACTCATTTTTTAAATATTGAGTGGACGCTTAAAGAAGACCGTGTTGCAGTTATTGCGTTGCATCGTTGCGGTTACGCGCCAATTCAAATTTTTAACATACTGAAAAATTTGAATATAACCAAAAGATTCATTTATCGTACCATCAAACGATACAATGAAGACTCTAGTGTAGATGACAGGTCAAGAAGTGGTCGCCCTCGGTCTGTTAGGACTCCAGCAGTGATAAAAGCTGTGAAGGCACGAATTCAAAGAAATCCCAAACGTAAGCAGAAACTGTTGGCCCTTCAGATGGGGTTAAGCAGAACCACGGTGAAAAGGGTGTTAAATGAAGACTTAGGGCTTCAGGCATATCGAAGAAAAACAGGACATCGTTTGAATGCTCGTCTAATGGACCTGACACTGAAGAGATGCCGCGCTTTGTTGAAGCGGTACGCGGGAAAAAAATATCGGGAAATTCTTTTTTCGGATGAAAAAATGTTTACCGTAGAAGAGAGCTACAACAAACAAAATGATAAGGTGTACGCACACAGTAGTGAAGAAGCGAGCAACCGTATTCCGCGTGTCCAACGAGGTCATTTTCCATCCTCGCTCATGGTATGGTTGGGAGTTTCTTATTGGGGCTTAACAGAGGTACATTTTTGTGAGAAAGGTGTAAAAACGAATGCTGTTGTGTATCAAAATACAGTCCTGACGAACCTTGTGGAACCTGTTTCTCATACCATGTTCAATAACAGGCACTGGGTATTCCAACAAGATTCGGCGCCAGCTCATAGAGCGAAGAGCACACAAGACTGGCTGGCGGCGCGTGAAATCGACTTCATCCGGCACGAAGACTGGCCCTCCTCCAGTCCAGATTTGAATCCGTTAGATTACAAGATATGGCAACACTTGGAGGAAAAGGCGTGTTCAAAGCCTCATCCCAATTTGGAGTCACTCAAGACATCCTTGATTAAGGCAGCCGCCGATATTGACATGGACCTCGTTCGTGCTGCGATAGAGGACTGGCCGCGCAGATTGAAGGCTTGTATTCAAAATCACGGAGGTCATTTTGAATAAACTTTAATGTCATAAGAATCCATGTTTTGTTAAGTTCATTTTGGTATATGAATGGTTACATAATTAATAAACTTGTTACAATTATTTTACATTAAACATGTGACAGAATTTATGACCTGACTAGGTATAAATAAACTGACGGACTCATAAACTGCATCAAAGTTCAGGATTACTTTGAAATGATTTTGTTTTTAATAAGTATGCAAACTTTTTAGATTAAATTATATAAATATGGAGAGACTGGATCTTAATCTCAAAAAAAGGAAAATTTAAAAATAGAACTGCAGTAAAACAAATGAATATAGCCGGGAAAAGAAAATTTACTCGTAGTATCAGATTTGCGTGTTATTTATAGCAAAGTTTTAAATAGATTCTCATTGATTTTTTATTCTTTTGTCAATTGAATTATTGTTACTAGCAGAATTGTTGGGTTAGTTTTTTAACTCATCGAGAGTTTTTGAACCATAATATGGATACTTCGTCCGAACAAGCGGCTCAAATTGTAGTATTGGTGCGGGAGGGCTTGGATCAACGAACGATTGGTAGAAATTTAAATTTAAACCAGTCTACGGTTTCTAGAATATACAGAAGGTTTGTAGAGACAGGTTCTTATAGAAGGAGACGTGGTACAGGCAGGACTGGAGCAACCACCGGTCGTAATGACCGATTTATTGTTACAACTTCCCTGCGAAATCGTTTCCTCACGTCAGTTAACATCAAAACAGAGCTTAATGAAGTGCTTGGAGTAAACGTGAGTGCACGAACAATAAGAAGAAGGTTAAAGGAAGGAAGGTTAAAAGGAAGCGGATATCACCCCTTTTAGACCAGCAAATGGTCCAAAGTTGTCTGTAGCTCACAGACAAGCTCGCTTAAGATTTGCGCGTGATCACCTCAATTGGACAGAAGAATGGGCCTCCGTATTGTTCACGGACGAGTGTAGGACATGTTTATATGGTGCAGATGGTCGCAGAAGAGTCTATCGTCGACGTGGGGAGCGATATGCTCAAAGTTGCATTGAGGAGTGTGTTCCTTTTGGAGGCGGTTCGTGTATGGTCTGGGGTGGCATATCGATGAACGGGCAAACAGAACTTGTGTTCATAGACATGGTCCGTCAAAACGGTAATAGAGGGGGTTTGACTGCACATCGCTACATAACGGAGATCTTAGATCACGTAGTGCCTTACATGGGATTCATAGGCGAAAATTTTACTTTAATGCAGGATAATGCCCGGCCGCACGCTGCTGCACAAGTTCGACAATATTGCGAAGAGGTTGAGATATGTACAATGAATTGGCCAGCACGCAGCCCGGATCTTAATCCCATTGAGGATGTTTGGGACAATTTAAAAAGAGCTGTATATGCGAGAATCCCTTTGCCCACGACAGTGGCAGCACTAAGAACAGCACTTTCAGAAGAATGGGACAATATTCCGCAAGATTTTTTAATAACCCTAATAAAATCTATGCGGAACCAATTAGAATCCGTAATAAGGGCACGTGGAGGTAATACACCTTATTAAAACATAAATAAACCCTTGCATAAAGTTTGTGTCTATTGTTAAAACCAATTTTTTAATTAAACCAATTTTCCTTAAATTTCTGTTTTTTTTTTTCAAAAAAGTCTTAAGGTCCTTTCCAGTACAACTTAAACTTAAGGATATGACCCTACGCTGTTTTAAAGTTCACGAACCAATCTAGAGGTTTCAATTTAAATCTGTATAGAAAGTTTGCATACTTGGTTAAAATATTTATTTCAAAGTAGTCTATTACTTTGATGCAGTTTATGAGTCCGTCAGTGTATATAAAAGATTATTATTGTCTATAATATTGAAAAACTTATGTTTTTATTAAAGCTTTTGTTACCTGCTAAAAGTGCATTCATGACATTGGACGTCTTGAACTTTTTAAACCTTTCGTTAATAGTTAAATTTACTGAATAAGCTTTACTCCTAACTCCTATACGCCCTTTAACTGTGCAAATACCATACTTACGGTTCAATTGGACATAATCTAATAATAAATGAATTTTAATAATTATATTTAATAAAGAATAGATCTTTTAATATTTTAATTTACTACATTATTTACTTTACTTTCCTCAGAAAAAGGAAGCATTATGGACGGGCATGAGTATATTCTATCAAATATTGCGGGTGGAAATATAATATCATTTTATTAACAGGGACAAATAAAATATTTTTTTTTACAAATTTCTTGTTTGTAAATAATATATATGTATATATATTATTTACAAACTAACCGAATATAATTTTTTAGAAAATCTGTTATTATAAATACATCAGGTATATTATCGGAATTAGCTTTTATAAATCCTTTATCACACATAATTTTTTTTTTTTAATTTTGGATATATTTAGTCAATTTAGGCAATTCCACTGTTATAAAATTCCTTTAAAATTATGACGTCACAAAAATGGCGACTAATCGTGGCGCGTTCATAGTCACGTGATTATTTTTAAAATTTTATCAAATTTCAATTGTTTATAATTAATAGAAAAATATGTTTAATAGACTTTCGCAACGACAATATAATTTCGCAATAAAAAAACATGGAATACTTACTATTATTTGTGAGAATAATTATTTTAACAGTTATTAAACGATATCCTCTTATAGTTAATTTTAAAAGTAAATTTCATAAGTTCGTAATAAAGCCTGTCGTATTGTTTGGATCGGAATGCTGGGCCATGAAGGGAAAGCACGAAAGAATGTTACGCTGCGCAGGCCGCAGAGGCGGATGCTGCCAGTGGAAAAGGGTGTGGATATTAGGATAACGGCTAACAGAGGAGAGTGGAAGGAGCGAACATGTTGTGCCCACCCCACACAGGCAGCGATAAGGGCAGGATGAAGATCCTCTTATATTACAGTTAAGAGCATATTTAAAAAGCTTTCTACTTAAAATACAGAACGGGACCAATACAAAAGTAAATAAATGGGATTGATGAGTCGTAAACATAGAACAGCGCAAGACAGGCTTCAGCTAGGGACAAATGGCGCGCAGTGGTGAAGCGCTGCCGGGCGTCTTGCGTGACCGCGACTGCTCTGTCAAGAGTATTCGACTGAGAAGAAGAAACATAGAACATTGATAAGGAGAGTGCCACTATATGTCCGACTCGTAACATGACGTCGGACAGATCGGCCAATTAGTTGCCAGTGAAGCCAGTGGAACTCTTCTCGCCAGCGGAAGATAAATCACTGCCAACGACGCACTAAACGCGGGATAATGGCTGTTTGTTAACCTAAATAATGAGTTTTTAATTACCTCATTGCGAAATGTGCGGATAGTTAACGCCGACACGAAACGAGTAGACGTAAAGAAATTGATGAACTCGACTACCCTCGACCCATGAATAAAACTTCATGAATATAACGGAACATACTACGTGACCCGTTCAGGGATCTTCAAAATACCACACTCGGTCACAGAGACACACACACAGGCTTTGTTTTTCGTTATATTTATACGAATATACATATAACGAAAACCAAAGCCGCGTTTTAACTATAGGTATGCATACACCTTCGGCGTGTTGCGGCAAGCACTCGATTAATAAAGACAAATAAGTTCCATAATTTTTTTGTTTTCTGTCTGCAAAAAAGATGCAAACCGTATTTCTGATTTGCTTTAGGGAAACTAGAAGAGGAGGAGAGGATCCTCTCATATACTACGGGCAGTCACCAAAAGGAGGGACGGGAGTAAAAGATTGGCAAAATAGTTAACGGAGTATGAGTACGTTCCCTGACATGGCAACGATCACAACTTAGGCTTTACTTAACTATTTATAACAGAAAAAATATTAGTGTTATAAATGAACATATTTACTGTAAAAATTGACACAGCGGCATGTGGTCTTAAAGTAAGTACACACTTGCGCTATGAGTACTAGACAACTAATATACGATTTATATACTTTTTTGTAATGAATACTATACATAATCACTCAGACTGAAACGTTCTAATAAGGGATTGTAAAAAATCGAACGTATACACCCTTTGTTGAAGAATAAAAAGACCAAAACAATACACGGGCTTCAAGATGCTAGTAAACTAAATTAAATCAAATCATCCTTATTTGCACAAATACCTAATCCGAGGCGTGGACGTGCAAATATGAACTATATAAACCAAAATATTATATTATATTGAAGTTCTGAAACGTGAAATGAAAGAACACCACTATCACTCAGTAATACGATTCATGTTGCTTAACATTTTGATATCGTCTTTACTAACATCTTTTGCCACTTATCCTACATATGCTTGGCTTCCATCCTACAAACGACAATGGGGATTTAAACCTCTACGCAAACACGGGGTTCGCCATTAAAACTAAGTATCGTGCCAAATGAAGTCACAAATCCTCCCAACTATAGCAATAATGTGACGAACAAACAGCCAACCCTCGCTGTTATTAAACTGCGCGGGAGGCAAGGAGGGCGGAAGGACCTTGACTTCGTCGGAACGTTTTGATAACAGATTAATGAAGATGACATTTTGTGTGTTTAATGTTCAAAAAGTAAATTATTATCTTGTAAATAAATATAACCTTTCAAATCAAATCAAAATCATTTATTTCAATATAAGGGGTCTTACAGATCACTTCTCCCCAGCGAATGTTTTTTTTACACGCTTTAAATTAGCTTCACTTGTAAGTTTCTATGTTAGTATGTTTGTAACCGACTCTTTTGGGGGCGATTTTGACCCACTTTAAACGGCCAGATTTCGTTCAAACTTTGTAGAGATATCGAGGGCCGATGACAATGCAATAATCTGTGTAATTTGTATCATTATCCTTATTTATCAGGATCCTCAGGATTAATGAATTTTCGGTTCTCGTCCGATCACGAAAGTGAAGGAGCGTCAGGCGCAGTCAGTACTTGGATGAGTGACCGTCTAGGAAAATCGCGTAACGGTGGATTTTTGTTCTTTTTTATGTTTTATATTAACTTGACCTATATGTAATGGAATTTTTCGGAATTCGACTCGAATTTCACTTACTTTGAACTATAAAATCAAAATTCTGCCGATACGCCATCTGAGGCGTAATTAATAACGTAGCCTGAAGATGACTTTATATTAATAAAAATATTTACCGATTTATTGACAACAAATAAGTTCGTCGGCTTATTGCAAGAACTCATTAACTGCAAAAATCACTAAATATATTTTTATCTATAATGGGCTCATTTTTACATATTCTACAAAATGCAAAAACACACTAATTTCTACCTAGCCAATTTTAGACGTTAGGTACGTCTTTGGCTAATCAACATAACCACTAACTTAGTTAGTGGTTTAGTTGGATTACCAAAATGCTGTTTTCCCAAAATAATGAAATGTCACATAATGACTTCTTACAATAAGCCGACGATTTATATTATCACGCTTTTATTTTATAGTTATTGAAACTAAAAAGTTAAAAATAAAATATAGTTAAAAAAACTGAAAAACACGATTTTATAAAAAATCAAACTTAAAAGGTAAAAAAAAATTTTCAATAAATTTAAATTAAGGATAGTGGAATCAACAATAAAAATAATTTTATTGTAGAAAAGCGTGGGGTGCTTTTTAAGATGTTTTCAAAATAACAATTATTATTGACAACAAGCACCCCACACTTTTCTACAATAAAATTTTTTTTTGTTGATCCTACTATCTTTAATTTAAATTTATTGAATTTTTTTTTTTACTTTTAGTTTGCTTTTTTATAAAAGCGTGTTTTTTAGTTTTTTTAACTATATTTTTAGTCTTATTTTATATTTGTCTGTTCCTACAAATCATCAAAGCAACAAATGTTCACGCATAAGTTCTGCTAATTTTTAATAGCATATAAAGGCCAAATTACGATGAAAAGCCAATTAAAAAAGCCGAAGCGTGGTTACCAAGCAAAGTGCCTCTCAAATAATAAAGAACCATTTTGATGATGGAGGGCGGAGTAACCTTGAACTCACTCGTGCCGTTTTGTGACCTCTCATACGATGTGTTCCTTTTGACCCACTTTTGATAACAATAATTAATCTCTTTATACGCCTATTCATTTTCATAATAAATGTCGATTATAAACTAAATTTTGTAAAATTATAAACATTATGCAACGCTGTAAATTTTTAAAATTTTACAAGTTTAGTTAATTCAATCATTTTGTAGTTTATAATATAAATCTGAAAATGAGTTGATAATTATTTGTAAATGGCGATCGAGGTTTGCAATGAGGTCTCAGAAATATTTTGATTACAAGTAATCCACTAATAGTTATTTTCTAAATTAGCATAAGTAATTGAAAATTTTCAACAAAACTACTTCTGTTTCCATGCGACCTTGTTAATACAATAAAGTTACGTAGCATAATTAAGTAGGTTTTAGAGAGACGAGGTGCCTTGGGTTTGACCCTGGACGCTCGCTGAATGAGAAAGTGTTGTGACACGACATTTAGAAAAAATATTCCTTGTTTTATTTCCATTTGTGAGGCCGACGCCTTATTTGCGTCGACGGTGAAGGTGAGATCTCCGAGTTGGTCGTAAAGTTTTATGATGCTAAATAGAAAGTATGATAAACTTGAATTAACCTGACGTATAAAACATTATTTCGTTTTGTGAAACGATGTATATATTCTGACTGATGTACATTATGTATTCAAAACATAGTGATATTGCTGATGAATTAAAAATTAAAAAAGCAATAATTAATATTGATTAAAGATACTATACACGGATAATATACTATAAATGATCTCACGAAGGTTTTTACATACTTTGAACTATAATCATAGTCTACGTTCAAAAGCTCAACAACCTTTGGTGCTATTCGCTTTATAAAAAAACAGACAAAGGCTTTTCAACAATATTTTAGAAGTTTTAGGAATGTAACAATATTTGATTTCCCCATTTCAGTAAACTTTAATTCTATCCCATTTTGAAATTGTTTAACACCATAATGTTAAAATGAAATCCGATTGGCAAGGGTTGAATGTCGGGCGCAAGGACATTAAGTCTCTCCGTTCTTCACCCTTCCACAACGTTTCTCGGCGATGGTTCATAAAAATCGTAACGCTCCTAAGGTATTGCTCAAATAGGATTTTGGGGGTGAAAAGGAGACAGTAAATAATAGGATAATGGGGATGCTTCAACCCTCTGCGCACTGCAATGCTGATCAGATAAAGGATATCGAAGATCGAGATTCCTGAAATTTTAATGAAAGCCTTCATAACCCGAGAGATGTGAGTGGATGACTCAGGTTTACACAAACACATCTTGAGATTGAAGATGATTGCAGCACATTCAGTCCGGGTTAATTTTTCCAAAATGTACACACAAAATCTTCACCACGTAAGTCTTTTTAAAACTACAACTTACGAGAGCACTGATACATAAAGAAAAACAAAAATATCACTGTATATTTTTGTTGTTATAAATATCTCCCAAAAGGCGGGGAACGTCAGAGAGATATGTAAAGCAGTCAATAAGTGAAATCTGAGGAATGCTGCATTGTTAAGCACAATGTGATATAATATAAGGAAACTGCGCTCAGCTGCTCGCACCTGACAGAGACAAATGGAGCCGAGGGGTCCGGATTCACATTTCGTGCTAAGAATTGCGAACGATTCATATTTTGAATGTCACGCTAATTTAATATTTTATAGGAAGTCGCATAAATAAGTTACTGTCTCGTTCAGTTATACTCAAAAGTAATAACAATAATAACATCTTTACTAGCCTTAAAAACATGATTAAATAATGTTACTAATTTACAACGAACATGTTTTGCCAATAATATTATGTTTAATGGTAAAAATTAAATGTTATACATACACTTATGAATATATGTAATATAGATATAAATTTAGAATTCAAAAAGTAATTTTGAATGAAAAATTAATGCTCAAATTATAATTATAGTCAGCCACATTAAAAAAAGTTTTGAGGAAAAAGTCGTCATTAATCATAATTTTTATTATTTTACGACTTTTGGGTAAACCATCCGTTGGATTTAAAAGATTATTTTTTATAAAATGTAATATATTTAAATAAATTTAAAAGTATAAAAGTTATGAAACTTTCTACAAACATGAAAAACTATATCTATTAATTTAATATCTCCAATATAGTTTACGCGCTGAGATAAACCGCTGAAGAACCTAGTTACTTATCGCTAGTTGTCACAAAAACAGTCGAAAGTTTACAAATAAGTTATACCCAGAATTCACTGCGAAAATAAATCATCGAATGTATATTTACGATGTACTATTTCTCATTTTATAACAACTTGTGAATATCAATTTGATATTAATAAATGCGAATAATTTTCATGTGTATCTGAAAAACACATACCAAAACCAATGTAATAATCAGAATAGCAATCCAAATTGACGAAAACAAGGGACAGAATGCCACACGAAGGATACAGTCACACCAGCATATAGACACATGTAAAAAAGTACGCGAATTCCATAGATTAAAGGTTGTAATGGAAAGTTAGCGTGCGGGAATCGCGGGCGGCGGATTCGTACTGAGGCGAGCCGCCCACCCAACGAGAGGGAAACCAATCCTGTCCTGCGTCCCGCTCCGTTCTACATTTCAGATATCACTCCCTCTCAACTTGACTTTTCCCGTAACATAGTGAATGTGCTGCGTTTCATTGACGCCTTTCCTTTATTAAGGACAGGAGTACACTTGGCGTATTCCACATTTAATTAACGACATCGGGTGAGTTTCAAAAGGCGTTTCTTGGAGTTCCTTTTAACAATATTTCAGTATCAAGTCATAGTCAATCTTATAAGAGTTGTGTTGTCATGTTGTTATGAGAATTGTGGCAATCTGGCTATTTTTAGTCATGATTAAAAACTTTTAAAGCTTGTCTACCGCGTATAATATTACAGTAACTGGCTGCGGATGTAATGATTAATTTAAATAAATACATAACACAAAAAAGGTTAATCAAATTGTATACTTTATATTATTTTAAAAGTGTTTATAAATATGTATGTGTTTGTATGTACGTTTTGGGTTATTGTTGTTAGTTTGTTTAAAAATAAATAGTTATCTTTTTTAATAATTTTATTCGATTTAACAACATGTTTTTTGAAGTTGATGTGCGATGTCTTTCTGTTGAACAATCAAAACTTAATTAACAATTCATTAATTTTTACATCTAAGTACTGAATATGTTTTTAGTAAATAAAGATAGTAAGTTGGTAATATTTAAAACACCAAGCCTTACACAAGCCTAGGTTCTTCAGGGGTATCGTGCAGTGCGTCGATCTTTAAATGCGAAGTTAAACGGATATTTGGTGTGTATGAGGCTTTTTGTGAAGGTTTTAACCAAAAACCGCGTTTGACGAGGGTCGGCCTTCGGACACGTGTTATAATTATAGTTCTTGTCTGATAAAATATATAAGATCGTACCCATGGCACTTATTTTTTTTTTTATATTTATGTTTATATTAAATAGTCCTCATATTATTTTCAGAATTCTCATGGCCACCAGCAAACCATGAATGACAATTGCCTAATCGTCGTCTTGGTGAAGAAGCATTTCTGATACATTTGATATAATTATATAATGTTCTTGCCGAATGTGTTCTTAGCATAAAAGTCAAAAAATTTCAATACAGCAGAAATTAGCCTCCGGAATTCTTAAGGTTTGACCTATGCATATTATAATACAGAACTATACATGCACAAAATAATAACAAAACTGTAAGGTATATAAATAAGTTCCAGCCATTTTCTTATCAAAATAAGGAGAATGTTTATAAAAGACATACCTATATAACGTGAGTTTTACGTACGTAATGTCGTTACCAGAAGACTAAACTTACTATATTACGTTTAAATATAATAATTTGGACGTAGCCTGCGGGTGGGGTGAACTTTTATCGAAGGGCGACAACTTATTTGTAAATGTATAATATAAAAGAGATAATATATCTGACATGATCGGCATCCAGACGGTGAATTCTATCGTGCACTCAAATGAAAAACTTCTGTCGATATCAGCCTGATTTTGCAATGTATTAAATTTTTTTTAGTTTGAAAATCGTATTGGAATTCTTTGGGATTTAGAATATACTCATAAGTGTCAAATCTCATCAAATTTAGTTTCGGTCGGTGGATAAACGCTCCTAAGTGTGGAATAAATCACGGATGCGCCGTAGTTCGGGACATTACTCAAAGGGGAAAAATGTCCCGTCATCGAATACAACTCACGCAGTCACACTTACGGCATTGCCAGGGAAATGATAAATTTTTTGAAATAAGATAAATGATTTGTAAAGGTATAACTTAATAGTAATATAAACGGGGATAAAGGCTTCCAGGGATTCACGTCCCGAGTCTGTGTTTGTGTATAATACGTTTATATTCTAAAAAGAAAAATACTAAAATTGTTTAGCATCCATAAGACAAACGCTTTGCTGCTTAAGACGACACTAAGTGCTAGCGACCTTGAGCGAGTGGGAGGAGTTTGAGCTAGTGAGAGTAGCACGCGCGGGGCCCCCCCGCAACCCGCATTGAAAATTCGCAGGCGACGTAATTGTACATTCTATAGAAGTTCGTTGGGTAACCATACGTTACAGATTATGAAGACTATCTAATAATCATGAAATTTTTAACCGCTTATTTAATATTAGTTAGGATTATTGTTTCATGTTCTGTATCTTATATCATTCCCTGTGGTAGGATATAATATAATATAGGTATTTCAATAAACGGAAAATATAATTATATCAAACGAACACAGGTTTTCTGTCTACAGGTTTTGTAACTATAAATAAAAAAGTGAATTAGGTATTTATAGGATTTTATTTAAAACTCCTCGAAATTTAATACTTTCACAGCAACTATACTGTCTTCTTTTTCAGCCGTCACTGCTCGTTTTTTTATTAGTTTGTTTTTATTTTCTTTTTCCTCTTCCTTTTTCCTTTTGCGTCCGTGTATGGCACTAACTATATAAGAGGGGTCCCTAATTACCATATTCCTCGTATATCTAGGATCAACCAGTTCGGGAAGCATACAATCTGTATAAAACTTAATTAAATTATTTTTCATTTTAGTGTCCCAAAAAGCGTCATCCTTGTAAATTAGTTCAATTTTTACAGGAAAGTTTTCACCAGACCAAATACCAAGCATACATTTATCTTTTCCTGTTATATGCAGCTGTCCCTGTATTTGATACCACCAATTATGTTCTTTGTTTATTATGTAATTACCGTTTACCAGTTTTTTATAAAACAATATTTTTTTTTCATGGATGGCTTTATCTAGTCCTAGTTTGTAAGCTGTGAGTGGACATTTTATTTCTAAAATGGTGTTTTTATTAATAATACCGTCTGGTGATGCGCCGAGGAAGGGTATTTCTTCATCAAGAAAAAGTCCACACGGTTCTATTTTAATATTTTCTTGTTTCGACAATTGTTCTTTCGCAAAATTTTCGTTGTCTTGTCCATGTTTTATAGACTTAATGTGTCCTATAGACTCTTTATATAAAAGATCTTTAACTAAATTGCAGCAACTTATGTCATTGCGTCTTTTTATAACACGTCCAAAGTTGGAAGCGGTCAAAATCCGTCTTCGTAGTTCTAGCCACTCACTAGAACCACTTTGTAATATAGTCTTCCTTTCTATTTGTTCTCTTTGTTTGGCAGTTTCCGCCAAATTTGCTAAAAATATTTTTTTTGATTCCTCTAATATATCATCATCCATATCCGGTCTTGAACATTGCTCACCATAGTTTTTATTACTTTCTGTGTAGTGTTCATGTAATCTCTTCTTTATTCTATGATAATTTTTTGTTAAATGTAGGCGTTTTTGTTTACGTATTTCCATCTTTTTTAATTCACCATTTGGACTCCTGCCCGTGATTGATTTTTGCAACAACGATAAAGGTTTATGGGTATTAAATGATAAAGCAGCTGCATTACAACGCATATGGTATTGGTTCTTCTGGGAAAAATTTACCCGCTTACCCCCTACAAATTTTGCAACAATACTATGGAAGCGCTCCACAGTGTTGCTGTCAACGTCTTCAATCAAGCTTCTTGCATGAGCAGCTATATGTGTCAATACAAATTTTATTCTATGCCACAAACTGTTTGTGAAAATATCTCTGTCTATGTTGTCATCTTCTCCCATTTTCGAGCAAAAATATGTCTTACAATTAGTATGAACTCCAAATGCATGTTCTGCGGCTAACATGATATCATTATGTAAACTAGTGACATTGCCAGAATTTTTATAATTTCTTATAGCGGTTACTATTACCTTTCTTATTGACAGTATTCTTTGTTTTGTTATATATTTTCTGTATTTAATTAAATATTTCGTGTCAGTGATAAGAGCTTGTAACTTATTGCAAAGGTTTCTTAACAGGTGGTTGCGGCATTCGAACTTTTCAATTGTTATATTTTCATACGGTCTTGACTGTAACAATTTTGCATAAGTATTTGCATCACCATCTGATATTAACCTTGAATATATTAAATTATGCATTTCTATGCTGTTCTTGAATCCTTCTACCAAGATCGTGGATTCCATTCCAGTTGAAGGACCTGAAAATAAAGTAATAATTATTCCAACCATAAAATTTTAGTTTCTTTATTATTATTACAACATATTTAATATTATGAATTTACCAGAATAATTTTTATAGCAAGCATGCTCCTTAGGTGTGACATTTTTCTTGGCAGCTTGGGCGCATAAGATAAGATAAGATACTTTTTATTGTCAGAACTGTGTACATACAGAGATGGTTTACATTTAGATTGTTTCAACAGTTTACCCCTTAGGGTGTACAATATTATTATACACGAATATATTATTTGCTGCATATGCAGCAGTATTTATTTTTCACTGCCATATAAATAATTTTTCCAGTTCTTTTCCCAATTATCGCAGCTGCGCCTGATAGGGATGAGTAATTTTTTTTATAAGATCTTTTTCCCCAACATCCATCTGCAATAACGTCAATATATGGAATGCCATTTTCAGTAACTCTACCGTCTTCCAAAGCCATTTGACGTTCTTCATTAGCGGCTTCATTCATAGAATTCAAAGCTTCTTTTTCCCAAACTTTGTTAATTGTTCCCATTCTTTTATTAAATAACTCATAGGATATATGAGGCAAGTCCATTGCTGCCAATAATTCATTAAGCTGTGTATAGCCACAACCTATTGCCACTGCACCCGCAACTGTATTAATATTTAAGTCAATTTCAGGATCATTGCAACAAATGACAAAAGTTTCGTTACACATGTTGCATTTTAGTTTTAGTTTAGAAACAAGGCCCAGTTTTCGTTCAGATATAATTTCTACAGATTTCAAACCACAGTCTATATTACCATGTGAAGATATTTCTTGAAGCTCTTTAAAAAAATGTTTAATATTTAATATTCGCATTCCATTCACTATTTCTTGATTATTTCTGAAAAGGAAATATACATAATAAGAATTTTGCAATATTAAACAGAATAAGGCCTTTAACATTTGTTTTGTAATATCTTTTATTGTTCACATTCTTTGCTATCACTCACGGGTTCTGCAATATTATATTGAAAATTTTCTCCTTTTTTATTAATTTTATTTATCGAGAGTTTTACTATATAAAACTTTATATTGACAGACTATCCTGACATCATAGAAATAATAATACGTTTACCTGACCGAATTTGACTTCTCGTTTTCAATATCCATTTGAAAGCTTTCTTCCTGCTCAGCAAATATCGTTTCGGTTACTTGAGAACTGTAACAGTTATAGTAATTAATATAAGTTAATAGAATTAGGTTTCAAATATGCTAAAATCAGAATATTGAATTAGATATGCATTTACTTGTCAACAATCTTGTTCTCATTTTCATTGTCAATATGGGAAGATCCTTTAATCACTCCAAGCGTTTCCGTAAATTCAGACCTACAATATAAATGTATTTATATTTAGTTATACAGTGACAATAGTAATAGCATTCAAATATTTTTAAAACTCGAATCCGGACTGTCCCGACTACGATGTAGTATTGTCATACTACACTACAATACACACCTCGTCTCTGTCTCCTCATTTACGTCGCGATTATCTTTGTTATTATGTAATCTCCTAAAAAGAAAATAATGTCACTTAGTAAAATAAAAAATAATAATATATGTAACAATTAAATGTTATGATTAATTTATCTGGTCCAATTTACATCAATGTGCTAAAATACACAAATGATAATTATGATTGAGAACACGTTACTTACCTTAGTAATCTATTTTTTGCGAGCGTTTGGCGTTTCTTTTTTAGTAATCTAGATTTACCAGCCATTTTAGCGCGAAACTTATAATAGAGTTAAATCGTTTAGTGATTGCTCCGAGCGTCAACGTCTACCCGTGACAGTGGTCAGCGATGCACTGCCGCCCGTCGCCCGCAAGGGCCCCTGCTAACCCGAGCATAAAGATTATTCGAAAAAGCATAATTGTATATTATCCTTTTACTTTGAAATAAAAAGTCGTATATTAAAAGATGGGTAATTAAATTGTGTTTAAGATGGTGAAGGTTTCATAAAAATACGCTTGATAGTTTTTACGTGATTCTCAGATTTTTATCTGCGTTAGACCTAACTTTACAAATTAATTACACTATGTAATATAAACATAATCTAAAATATTCACATATTAAGTTATTGAGAAAATGCTCAAATTTAACATATATTTTTTCCAGTTCATTAACACCACTCGTTTAGATGTGATCTTCAGAATAAAATCATTAAAAGTCTCTTGTCGTCGCCTTAATAACGCTGTATTAATTCTCACTGTATATTTATTGGTTTATAATATGTATTGGAATTGGCTTATTTTCTCGGCTTTATTTTAATTATCTTTGTGAAATTTGGAGTATATTATAATATATAATTATTTGAACCATTTATATTTGTAAACAATAGGTATATACGTTAAGACAGTGCAGTGCAAGTTGGAAGTGCAGGTTGGAATATGTACACAAAACAATTTTAGTTTTTCAGCGGACCTGACTAGGATGGAACGACGCCTGCTGGGCATATCTGGTTGCCTTTGAATATGGTGCAAAAAAGGCCGCAACGGCTGAACATCGCCGCGAACTTACTTTTTATCTCAGCAACAGATGTAAATATTAAAGTTTCAATAAGTAACGAGCTACAACTTATCAAGGAAGAAACTAAATTTAAAGACATATGTACCGTCTACAAACGCTTAAAATGGAGATGGACGGGACATATGTTGAGGGAAAGGGAAGAAAAGTGGACGAGAATTGTGACAGAATGGTACCCACGGGATGGAAAAAGAAACAGAGGTAGACAGTTTAAACGTTGGGAAGATGATATGAAAAGGATGGCAGGGTCGGAATGGACACGCACTGCCAAAGACAGGACCAAATGGAAAGCTTTAGAGGAGGCCTTTGTCGAAGGACAAGCTGTAAAAGAAAAACCAGTGGCAGATGTTAGCTTAAGTTAGAATTAATTTTAAATTAGATTTATATTAATATTGATGTAGTTTTAAGCACGTCTAATTTTTACACATTTAAGTTTTGATATATTTAGGATTAGGATACAGCAATAAAGGCATATTTTATTTTATTTATTTTATAAGAAACGAGCAACGATTAGAATACATGAAACTTAAATTCTTGATAAATACAGGAAGAGTAAAATGAGTTTTAAAAATGTAGTAACTAGTGGAAGTTCCCTTCACCCTGGTCACTTCGGTAAGCCGATTCGGCCGTGCGTGTGTCACACCATAAATCTCATCACCTGTCTCGGTGGCAACCGCCCGGGAGTCGAATCTGCTAAAACCACGCACCGAAAAACGGGTATCTCCGTATCACAATCAATACCTGAACCGGATATACGTGTCAACGCACTTTCATCTTTTCGGCAGTTATTTGCGTTCAATTCAACATTTATCTTTCAACCCTTTCAAGAGTTTCTTCGCGGTTGTTTCCGAAGTATTCACTTGGTTCGTTATTCACTACTATCGCAGGTTAAAACTGCTTTTTGTGTCACTGTCCTTTTGTGATGTATACATTGCCTATGTAAAATTCGTCTTAACTCTTGCCTACAGAAGAAACGAACTAATTCTTTGCCTGTGAAGTAGAGAAAGGAATAACCTGTTTGTCCTTCTTTGCGACTTCTTACGAAAGTGATGTAGCGGCCGCATTCTTCTTTGTGGTTTCCACCTCATAATTTGCGTAGCACTGTTGGTCGGGGAAACCTTGGAAAACCTCGTTTAGGCATTGCAAAAAAACTAAGCGGAAGTTGTATCACAACAGCTAGTATATCTGTGCAGAGGTGGAGAATGAATACTAACCTCTGCGGCCGGGATCGGACTGTCGTAAAAGGTGACAAAACAACCCACCCTAGCTACGTGGTAGGGCCCCAAGCCCGTCTGGATGGCGACCACCTTTGGTCTTAAGTATGCCGCAATAATAACTTTGTGTTATGTTCCGGCATTAGTGACCCAAGTTCCTGTACCCTTATGGATTAGCAGCATGTTCGCGATGCCATTGGCGTTACAACACCCTTAGCCGACGGTAACTGCTAAATTCTAAGTCAGACGTCAGCCTGTATGCTGTCCTACAGCAATAAAAAAAAATAGTAGACATCCGAGGCCTAGTCGAAAGCTTGTAAGAAAGAAAAATAAATATAATAAATTTGTATAAGAGAATGTAAGATTCTCCATTAGAAGCAACCCCATGGAGAGGAATAATGGCAGTATTGAGAGAGAAAATCAAGAAACATCTAACAGTAGTATAGATGGTGTGAGAAATTGAATGACACAAGTTTGTTTCCCGAATGATATTGTATAATTCAAATACGTTCAAGCGCAGTGCTTTCTCTTTCAAGTAACCAACGTAAATTACAAAACTCAACAGAGTTGCTATTGTACGAGTAGGTAAACCAGGATCACAATTCCTGCTCGCTCTTACTCGCTCCTACCGCTTCGGAAGTAAGGCACGATTTTCTGAAAATCATTTCCCTATTCGAGAGCAAGTTATCTAAAACTACGGTCACACTGACAGCAAGCTGATGGCAATACGCGATAACATAACACAGCGAAAGTTCTAGTACAAATCAAATTTGTGTCAGGTGTGGCTTTATTTCAAAACTTAACGGTTCTGTTCGTTCCTGCATACTAATATCCCCTAGACACGATCCAATGGCGCGCAGTTCGTGTTGTCGGCGATCCCATACTCACAGGCGGTCTAGACACGCTTGTACTTCGGAGAGACTTTGCGTCTCTTTGCGTATTCTACGTCTGTACAACGGGGAGTGTTCTGAAGAACTATTCAGAATGGTCCCCTCGTCGTCTTTCTACCACCGCACTGCCCGCCATCGGCTGGGTGTTCATTCCCATTTCTTGGAGCCTCTTCTTTCTTGTACGAAACGGTTCTCTAGAACTTTCATGCAGCGTACTCTCAGGATCTGGAATGAACTTTCGGCTGAGGTTTTCTCAGCGCGGTACGATATGGGGTTCTTCAAAAAAGGCGTTATAAAATTTCTTCGAGGCCGGCAGCGCGTTGGTAATTCCTCTGGTGCTGCAAACGTTCATAGGCGACGGTGACCACCTACCAGGGTGGGCCGTCTGCCTGTCTGCTGAACTCTAAATATAAAAAAGAAATATAGGTATACATATAATACTCGTTTTATAGGAAGAACTAGTTATAAATAATTTCTGCTTAATTAAGTATACGATTCCGTTAAAAAAAGCCTTCTTTTTGATTCTTCGATTTGACGCCTTATTAGATGGAGCCCGGTTCCGAAACAAATAATAGTTTAACTATAGTGAAACATTTCTATTTTGCAAGATAGGTTGACTTTATTTGAGCTTCGGTCACACTGGCTTGTTCTATTTATTTTTTTAGGACAGCGGACAGGCTAACGGCCCACTTAGAATTTAGCAGTTACCGTCGCCTATGGGTGTTTGCAACGCCAGTGGCATCGCGAACACGCTGCTGTCCCATAAGGGTACATATAGGATACAATTTTAAGCGGGCCGTCAGCTTGTCTGCTGTCGTACAGCAATAAAAAAATAGGCAGACCCTGGCCGCAGAGGTCAGTATTCTTTCTCCGCCCCTGCACGGATAAAAATAACTAGTGACTAAAGACAAGTCAATTTCATGGGCATGTCTCTAAATACTTTCACATTGTAAGCTACATATGAGTTACATGTAAGTACAAGTTTGCCATTAGGTCCCCGACAAGTTACTTAAACATTTTATGCTTGCTCCAAACGCACTCGCACGAACTTAGACTGTTGTCTCTCTCACAAATCTTCTACACGGAAGGAAAGCACACAGCCAGTTCCTCGTACTTTAGGTGCAACTAAATATATTACACTTTTGTGACACCAGTTCGCATTCGTGTTATCACTATGCATGTCTAAAGTGACAGCAGCTGTTCGCACGTGCCGGTCTCGGCTCGAGGGGCGTTTACGCTTGATCTCGAGTTCTGCCTTAGGAACGTTTTTGTTTGTTTCAAGTTTAGCAAAACCACCTTTAAATTTCAATATTTTTCTACGAGACGCCCTTAAAATATGATTAGGACGGAATCTCATTTGCCTATCATGTTTGTTCATGTTTTATTCATACCAAAGCGGGCTACATTCAAATTTTATTGCGATTTGATTTATTTAGAATAAGTTTCATAAAACTTTTTGACATATTTTAATTTCAAATTTGTATGCTGTTCCCTTCCTTCGTTTGCAAATAGACGTTTTTTATTTAGTTTACTCAATTATTTAGAACCAAAATTTATATAAAAAATTAAAACTATCTTAAATTATTCTGATCAAATTAAACAGAAAGTCAATAGTCGATACTGAAATTTGAACTGAATGAATTTGATAGATGAACCAACAGCAAACAAAAAACTAAGTTAGTTCAGTATTTATTGAATACTTTTTTCGCATCTAAATGCAGACCTTGTAAAAAATGAACATTATTAATTGTAAGAATACAAGCAAAGAAGAACGGTCTACAAGTCACACACATACAGCGTAATGCTAAGCTTGTGAAAAAGTACATCAGCTGATTGTAAGGTATTAATAATAAATTAACTGAAATTTACAAAACTTGTACTAAACATCCACGTATACATATATTATATTGATTATGTAGTGATTAGATTACTTATATGATTCGAAGTTTACTGAAAACACAGTCAGTGAATGGTAAACAAAATGAACATGTTGGATTCTTAATACTTACAAGCTTAATGCCTCGCAAATTGGTGCAAACTGAGCGAGAGCATTACACTGGTGTATATAATCCCAAGACAAAGGCCCGTCGAGAGGACGATGGCGGGGAACTGGCGAGCCGCAAACCCATCGAAGATTAGGACTCATGTTGCCAGAATTCCACCAAATCCTGTATTTCAGATGCCGAATTCGTTACATGCTAATATTTTAATATTAAAATGTGACTGAAACCAAATCTCTTGACTGCAGTCACAGAGTACCGGCCTAGCTAGCCTTGGGATGATCGTATTTCATGCAGTGCGAGTGAGTTTCTACACTCAATTCATTTCCCTTCTTTGCTAATCTAATTTTTAATTACCTACCTTAGTGACGTAAAGGCATCGCTTCACTTGCGGAGATCACGCGAACACTTACAAATGAGGAATATTTTTCAAAATAGGTATTTCTCCATTTTCTGTAATTCTACAGAAAAAAGTTACAAGTAATAATATATAACAAATGCATTCGCCTCATACAAGATTCTTAGGTGCGATGCACCAGGTTAAAAATTGTATTTTAGAGTATGTTTGTTCACGAACATTATAAGTGAGAGACAATTAAACCCTGATCGAACTGAAAACAGTACCATATAACTTAGAAGAGCACTGAGTTATCGTAGCTATGTCTCCGAATATCCGGCAATGTAAGAAATGCACTGGCCACCCCGTGTTAGCGACTCGCCCCACGGTATATTGGTAATAAAGGCGGTAATGAGTGTCGTATGGGCTGCAGCAGTTGCTAGAAATTGATGGGCGTCGTTGACTGCCTAATTGCGCAGTTGCAATTTGTGTCCTGCGCTTATAATAAACACGTCACCTCTTGTTTTCTTCTTATTGTTCGTTTTCTTTAGAAATGTTTACTTTTTAACTTACTACTAATTAATTACGTGATTACCTTTTTTCTAATTAAAACTAACTATACTAACGTAACTATAATATTTAACTGTTTGAAAGTTACAGCGGAAACTACACAATCTAATCATTTCTTATAGATTAGTTTGTTTCAAGGTTTTAAGAAAAATAGGTAATGATACAACAGCATGTTTAAAGTCAGTTGCTCCTAAAAAACTTATAGACAGTTTTTCCAGCCTTCTTCGTCAACAAAATAAAAAGTTGTTCGAAGGTAATCTAGCGTTTCCACGGCGGGGAGGACACGGCGCAACACACACTCGCCGAGTGTGTAGCTTGGGAGGAGCAGCGCCGTGTCCTCACAAATGAAGTAGGAGGAGATCTGTCGCTGCCGGCCGTAGTGCGGAGGATGGTCGGTAGCGCAGAGTCGTGGGACGCAGTGGTGTCCTTCTGCGAGGACGTGATGTCGCAGAAGGAAACTGCGGAACGGGAGAGAGAGATCTCGACTCCCTTCCCCGGCCGCAGAAGGCGCACCGGGCGCAGGGGAAGGGCGGATAACGCCCTTTTCCGGCCCCCATGAATGGGTCCAGGGGCGAAGGACTTGGGGAAGTCCCCGCCCCCTATTCGATGGACCCGAGGCGGAGGCGCGTGCGGGTGTCGGCGCGCGCCTCTGAGGCGATGCACGGGGTAGTTAAACACCTCACTACCCCGTGCAGGAGACGAGGCCCGGACAGACCGGGCCAGCACTAGTGTGGGGCTGCGGAAGAATCTGGATTCCCGCGGCCCCGCGCGCACGTGTGAGGAGACACCGGGGTGGTGGTTTTAGCCGGTAGGAGTCCGGCATGCCCCTCCGCCTTTCCCCAGGCGGAGGTAGTCCATGAGGATTTCCCCACCCCGTAAAAAAAGAAAAAAAAAAGGTAATCTAGCGTTAGATAATTCAACTATGAAAAACATGCTCTAGTAAGATATTAATAAGAGAGAGAATACAAATGACTAACCTTATCACGGTAGCAAAATGTCAAATAGAAGCCAAGCTGTGAATGTTGTAAATATACATATTGTAGAGTTGCGTCAGGACAGGCCGTCACCTGCACTCGATATCGCTTCGCTCGTAAAAATATACCGCCCTATGTTTTTACTCATTCGACGGCAATAAATGCCTTATTCATATTTGAACACTTTTTGGCAAATTACTCAGACTCACATATGTATTATAACTAGATGTATCATATAATGTATTCGTAATAGAGTGGATTATTTTCTTAAGACTTAAGTCACGTAGTAGGTAGCATCGACTAATTCGCACTGTAGTTACAAGTAGAAAAACAGGAAATAATGAAAGGATCAGCCCGTGATGGGGGCGCACACGCTGAGGCCACTTGGAATCCGGCTCCAATGAAAATAACCAATATTTTTTCAGCCATCCAACGGGGTAATGGTGTTTGCTTAACTTAGCAGAGATTTGCGAATGTCAACAAGGCCCACCGGAACCAACCTAATGATTTATCTATCAATAAAACTGTATTTCTCTTGCTTACCACAACTGACTGAATTCGGATACATACCTGAAATTGAAAAAAAAAACGAAAATAAACCACAAGCACACTATAACATAAACGTTTCTTGCACATATGCCATGCATTATTAACATGCCCAAACCAATAGAAGTAATAATGACATAAAGATAAATGATGACAAAATAGCTCGCATGTTCATGCTGTTATAAACCAAACATAAACACACCATTTATTATCTATAGGAGAATAATTATAGTACACATATCAACAATCCTGGCAAGTATACGGACATTTCATCAGCTTCAGCCGTATTCAGAGACAACCTATAATGACGTACCGCAGTTTCGCCACTACTTCATCGCCTTAATTTTTCAAGAATATTGAAATCGATAATAATAAAACACTAAGAAGTGTGTAATAAATACAAAATCAAATGAATCTAAAAATTAAAAAGTTACGTAAAAATTCCACGTAGTCATAAAATTGCAATTTAAATGTTTAATTTACAAAACGCCTAAAAACTACGTGCCTCACGTACCTTTAAATGTATGGCCGCTACGTTTTGCCTACTCTTTTAAATTCCATCGCGTTGGAGGAGAACAATGTAATCTTTTCTTTTTGAGGAAGCAGAAAATGGAAAACAATTCACCTCGTTTACTTGAAAAATGTTATATTAATGATGATATTGTATTCGATGTATTTTTTGATGTACGAGTACAATAAAAACTACATCAAATACAATACAAAACCAACTAATCATCGTCTTAGCGGTAAATTTCGATTCCAACCCAAACTTCCGCTTCGGTGCCCGGAGTCCGCTTTATAGACCTGTTCCTTCAACTTAACCGGCATTTCGGAGTCACAAATGACTTTAATCACCTCACGCCATTCGGTCTACGCGGCAGCGATGCGTGCTTTGACGTCGCAACAATGTCACCAGACGAGTGAAATACAGATGTAGGTATTTCACCTAATCCGTGCGATCAAGTTTCTGGAACCTCTTTGGACTTCTGTGCCTGCCAGATCATCTTGCGAGGAATACAGTCGAAGGCCTTCTGCGTGTCCGGAAACAGGCAACGCAGAGGCGTAATCTTCGTCATGTATTTCTCAGAGTTCATGGTTTCGTGACCAGGGCATAATCCATATTGACACTATGAGACTGAACCCTCTTGTCGGATCCGAGAGTCAAAAAGCGAAACTTTTCATGTAATAAAGAACATTTAGTTTATTTTAGTTTTGGATACAGATTTGAAATCTATTTATTTTTCTAACAAATAAGTATACCTGAAACTCCTCAAGTGATATACCTGAGTTAGGTTGTGACATTTGTACACAAAAAACGTTTGGAAAACAAAGATTCACTGAAAAGTACACAAACACGTCCTTCTGCATTTAACTACATATATGGACGGGACGTGTGCAAACAGCACAAACAGATCTTAAATTGATATAATTATTTAAAAAAAACGGAAATAACATTTTGGAAGCTCCATTTTCCACATAATAAGGGATGTGCACATTCCAAAACCAGGCGAAATTAATAAAACCGATCGCCAGGTGGGCTTGTTTAATTAAACGATGACGTCACCCGTGCCCGGAACCCAGGTTGCCCCCAGCGGGGTATTTATGGCCAGTCATCGGTCACAATAGCTCATAAGTAATCATAGTTATTCCCTCTTTAAATGGAAACGGTGAACGTGAAACGTGGTTACCGCGGAATTGACAATCACTAAAATGATTTAAGAATATATTATAATATTACTTAAGTTTTAAATGATCAGTTTTATTAAGGGTGGGAAGCCATCCTACAAATTTCTATATCGGATTGGAAATAGACAGCGTGTTAGCACTGCATAAATTTACTACACAGACGCCTGCCTCATATCATCTAGCTACTACGAAAAATCAAGAGGATCCACCGACCTTCTCATTAAACTAGCTTTTACCCTTTACACGTATTTAATGTCTACTAATGTACATATTAGAGAAACAGAAGAAGATGAAACAGAATAATACTCTATCAACTTGATGATGAGCCAACGCCCTTATTTATTTTTGCTCGTCGTAGAACATGGCAGTAGTGCTGCAGGCTGTCTTTTTGTCGCAACAATGCCGTCGTAGCGGTATTGTTGGTGTCCTATTTTTTCGTGTCTGATGATAAGTAGGCCGAATAGCTTTGTGTTGTCGGAGACCCACTTTCCAATAAAGAACAGCAGACTATTGTCCGGGGAGAAAGCACAGTAATCTTGTATCAAAATAATATATTTGTGCCAAGATTTCTATGTTTCTTAACGATCAGCCACTACAGGTAATCCATTACATTTTCAACAATCAAACTTCATTTTTATGTTCATTCTGTTAATACTGAATATTGTAAAGAGATATAAAGAATTTAAGTAACAAAGAAAACAAATAAAATCCCAGTTGAGTGATAAACAACTCCTAAAATAAAGACAAAAAATTATTATTGTTTAATCTCTCAGTTTTGTATAGATTTTTTACTGATTGGTGAAATAACATTTACGGCTAGCCCAACGCAAAAGAGAATCTAATTAACTTTTTTTAAATCTCTAAACTGTCTCATTAATTAGTGTGGGCAATCGACGTTAGGCGGGCGGCCCGCTCCCGCCGGGGCAGGCAGACAAGCTCAATGCAGATGCAGATAGTGTGACAACCTCGTGTACAATAGGGGAGTTAATTGGAAAAAACTTGTTTACAGCGCATTCAACTATAATATTCACTTTCTATTACTGATTATGTACTGTGTATGATTTTGTACACAAACGTGTCCCTTCGTTCCGTTCGTTCCAATGACTCAGTAGCGTAACGAAACGTTCTGTTTATTTTCCAAATAAAAAAGGTCATAAAGAAGAACCAGAAAGAGAATAGGGGAAAAAATTAAGAAGATGCATTGGAAATGCATTCTGAGTATAGAAAGAAAATAAAACAGCACAGAAAGAGAAGAGGGAACAAGCCACAGTAATATTATTTTCAATAAATTAAGGTATGTATTTTAAAAATAAATTATTCAAGATTGTGGTCAAGGTCTTCCGACGTGTGGCCCTGGCCACGAATAACAATAGTAAAAGATTACGTCTCTCACTACTTTACAAACAGCGAAAAAAGAAATCCTTTTGGATTTTTTCCGGGATTAGGGGGTCAAATCAAAAATTGCTCCCATAAAACTTTAGTCACGTCTATTTCAGCTTTTTCTTATGCCTTCTTGCTAAAAAGACCTGTAACTGTATTCGACAGTCGGCTCGGTCGATTAATCACTTCGATGATGATGATGAATTTGGACAAGCTTCACTAATGACACTGATAAGGGTGCTTACTTTAGTCGCAATTCAAATTGACTCAAAAAAATGTTTCAATAAAAATCAACTGTTTAACACACATACCAAATATCTGTGAATGAAACACACTGGTTAGTAGATAAATAACATTTATTCGACAAGACAACTTGACATACTACAAACATTTTCCCACTTGGCTGACACTGTCCTACGTAGCAAGAGAATACTTGATCGTCTTTCAAACTATTTCCATGTGTTAGTCCGTTTGAGATTAAAATCTGACGACTAAGCATAAATTCATTATAAAGTCAAATTAGTAATATTTGGATAAAAAGACAGGCTTACAACATATCTCACTTGCTACTTAACACAATGTCAAAATTACTACAAACAAGCTCCCAAAACCAGGTTAGTATTTACTGAAATATATTACAATTACTCCCAAAATGTGTTCATAAAAGCTCGAAGATCCAATCAACGTATAGGAAAGGAGGCTTTCAGAATAAACTAGATTAGACGCTCTGCCAAAGTGGTGTTACAAAGTAAAACACATCCAGTTAGTTCCAATGTTTACATACAACTAGCAACGTTAGTGGAGGTGCATTTATTTTAGTATCACGCTAGTAAATTACGCAAACATTACTTCCGTGCAAATGCCAGTAGTTCAAACAGGCCGCATTTTGTTTATATCATAACAGTATGTTTTATTCCACAAAAAACTACATTGTTAATAAATTGACAATAATTACAAATAGTGTACTCGACTACATTTAGCGGATGAGTTCATTGTCCATGGTGCGACTGAGTTTGATGTCTTTTTCATGTTCGAATTCGAATGTACAAAATAATTCAACCGTATTAGTTAGGCAAGCGCTGGGTCAATGGCTACACATGTGGGTGTGGCTTTTGGAGGAACTAACTCTTGTAATTTGAACATGTGGCTGCCTGTCGCCACACTCGCTGCAGCTAGTGCTGCCCTTGACATTACAACAATGCTCTTTCT
This sequence comes from Malacosoma neustria, assembly GCA_963693495.1. Taxonomy (NCBI): domain Eukaryota; kingdom Metazoa; phylum Arthropoda; class Insecta; order Lepidoptera; family Lasiocampidae; genus Malacosoma; species Malacosoma neustria. The sequence goes on from OY856390.1 coordinate 16,382,722, forward strand.
TTTCTTTCGTACATCAATCAAACTCAAACGCACCGCAACAGTCATCAAGTGACCCCCAAAGCGTCCCCCCACCACATCGGTCGCACCGCCCACTCCGTCAAAGGACACTCACCGCTGCCCTGGCTGTCGACGGAACCTTTCCTCTCGCCGTCCTCCCCGCCGGAGCCCCTTCTCCCCTCCGCGCTCGACCCATCGGAGGCGAGAGGGGACGCGCGCGAACGGGGCTCTTCGGCTCCGACGTTACGAACTCTTTCTACCGAACTTCGATTGTCTTCGATGTCGTTGCGAACCCTCACGACCGGACCGCGGTTGTCCTCGGAGTCGCTGCGGGCCTTCACGACCGGACCGCGGTGGCCCTCGGAGTCGTTCCGCGCTCTGACGACCGGACTTCGGTTGTCCTCGGAGTCGTTCCGAACCTTCGCGACCGGAGTTCGGCGCTCGCCGGCCTCGCACTGGGCTCTCACGTACGCCCAGTCCTCCCTCAGTTTGAGCACTTTCTCGCGCACTTCGGGCGAGACGGTCTGCCTGGCGGCGACGCACTCGCGCTCGATATTGTTGTAGTTCTCGAGGACCTCGCGCACTTCCGACTCACGGTCCTTCACGCATGTCTGCAACAACACAATTTTTATAACAAAATATATAACATTTTGGTGCGAACAAACACCGTGTACAAAGGTTCTTACATTAATATTGGTCATGACCTTCTGCGCCTGCGAAGGCGCCAGGTCCCTGGCGATGTTGACCCTGGTGCGCGTCTCCATGAGCCAGGCGAGAGCGCCGTCCAGCCGCGAGCAGTACTTGCCCAGGGCGCACAGCTTGCTGCTGATCAGCTCCCGGTGCGCAGACAGGTTCGCTTGCGCCTAAAACCCGGTATGTTCAAATATTACGTCTCATTTGAATGAATGTCGCAGTATTATAACACTGATGCCTGCTAGAGCGCTTATTCTCATTCGCGGCCTGAATAATGTTATGTTACGCCAACAACAATGCTATCGTAGTCAAAGAATATCGATTAAATTCATTTAAAACTCTTATTAAAAGTCTCTTTAGCCGCACAAAACAATATAACAATTTTACGAAGGAGTCGTTTTATTTATAAACGCACCATTAAAAATTATAAAATATTTTGTAATAATATATTCTAGACAAAAATGTGTTTAAAATAGGCCAGTGAGTGAGATGACGACACTACGAAAATGTTTTGTTGCTATTTATATTAATGTTCCACACGGCATATTTCATATTTTTGTTTAATCCGTGATAAGTTCTCCATCACTAGCACCGGTTCAGTTGTTCAGGAACACAAGACCCCTGAAACTCGTCTCTAAGAACCTTCAACGACTGTGACGAGCTGAAACTATATTCCGCGTAATTTCCTCACGACAATGCACAACGCCATCAGTAAAGTATTAATTAAGTTAAACATAGTATAAATAAAATTAGATATAATAGCCAGATATAAAATAACAACTTTGGGAAATTTTGGCGAGAGGTTAAGACTTAAATAATAAACATAGTTTGCCAGTAAGTGTAGAAAATCTCACCGACAACAAAGACAACATATACCGTAGCTAATATGTTTAAAGATATGGAGTTGGAATATACATTCAAATGATATGACACATGAGTCACGTAACTTACTTAATTCTAGTCTTAATTATAAACAGGAAAATTGCCTTATTACAAAACAAGACATCAAAAAGATTCTTAAGAGTACCAAGAGGGGAAAATACATATATGTGAAATGGTTACTCAGCTTTTCAATGTGTGTGTCTCATTGTTTTTTTGTCTGATGATCTTGTACAGACTATTTTTGTACCTATTGTAAAATGCAAGACTAGTAATATTTCGAGCAAGGCTCATTACAGGCCCATCTCTTTGGTCACAGCTGTGGCCGAATGTTTGAACGTGTGCTGAAAAAGATATTCACGCCGTATTTAAATATTGATGATGCACAGTTTGGGTTTTATCCAGAAGTGTCTACTGATATGGCTGTCAATAATCTGAGCTATGCAGACGACATGATCCTGCTTAGCCCCTCAATAAAAGGATTGAGTAGGCTTGTATCTATTTGTGAGCGATATGCGAATGCACATAGTTTAAAATATAATTCTAAAAAGACTGAAATGTTACCTTTCAAGTCAGGAAGGGGACCGTAAAGAAAAGAAGATTTTTTTATTTAAAACATATTGTCAGTCATTCTACACTTGCCAACTCTGGACTTATTACACAAAGCAGTCACTAAACGCCGTCAGGGTTTAATACAATAATGCATTTCGATACCTTGTGGATATAAATCACATTATAGTACCCCGGAAATATTTTTAGAAGCACGGCTCAACACATTCTGTGCCAACTGCCCCGGAGACAGCGCAGCAAATTTCTGTCCAGGGTTGAAAGCTGTAGTAGTGGCCTAATGTCTGGGTTCTGGCCAAAGGTTCATTACAACTATGAGAAGGCAGTGGCTACAATTCGCTGCCTAAAATGTAATTATTATTTTATTTTTTAATTTTTATTTTTAAAGTTGATATGTATGTACATATGTGTATTTTACTCATTATTGATAAGTAATGAAATTTATATAATAATTTTTGAATTTAAATGCATAAATATGGATGTAGAGTCTGAAATAAATGATTTATTTATTTATTTAATTATTTATACATGACATACAAGTTTTAAAAATAAAAAATACATATCACAGCAGTTCATGTACAACAAGTAATTTGACTCGAGAAAATCACCCCTGAACTAGTGAATACTGTATCTCAGTGGGCCAGTATTTTTGACATAAGTACTAATATATAATAATTACCATTATATTAATAATTAAATAATATATAGTAGTTAAATGAGATATAGTAGTAAAAATAAATAATAATTTAAAATAAAATATTAATGAAAGAAGAAGGGAAAGAAAAATATATATGATACATATATTAACTGAAACAATGATTGTGTGTGAATAAATGTAATTTTATATTTAAATAATTGCTTTGATAGTCTCTTCTGACTCTTGATAATTCAGCTCATACAAATAATCACTCAAAACTTTCTCTCTACCAATGGGATGTTTGTTTAATTTAATTACTTTGATTATTTAATATAATTTTAATTTTACAAAGATGACATTAAGCGGGAAGTGAAGTCGCGCGCCTCTGCCCTCGGAGCCGCCAGTCGAGTGGAGGCCCGTCGAGGGCCGCCCGGTCTAGCCACGCTCTCGCGCGCCACTCCAAACAACCCTCCTCACAATATCATGATACCGTCTATTATAGACTAATGTTTACGCGTGAAACGGTATTAAACATCAGTATCATTATATTGCAGGAGGTACTAAGTAGTCGATTATAATACTCTTCATTTATGGCCGGCTAACGGGAATAGATCATTTTCATATAATCATTTCACTAGCAAAACCATTTGTAGGAAATAAGAATTTAGCTGCTTAAAAGTTTAATCGTTTTAATTGGTTATCATACGTTTTTTTATAAAGAATTTATATTACACATTTAAATATATCTTCATCTACAAATAGCCTTATTTTTTATTTATTTACCAAAATCCTCGTATCTGAGTAACAATTTTATTTAAACTGATTTAATGTCTACACTAAAATAATTTATAACAACTAACATCTAAACTAGGCTGAGCCTGTTTTTGATAAACAGGGTCTTCCTGTTTATTAATGTTGACAATAGTATTCTATACATTTGTACATTCATGAATGCACTAGTGTAATACAATATTAATGCTTAGCATGAATAATCAGGTGACAACGTAAAAATAAAAGAATTCCGTAGCGCGGCGTAGCAATATGACATTCGTAGCAATATGGCATTCGTAGTAAGTAACAAACCCAAAAAGTTCTCGTAACACCTTCACTCCTATACATTGCACAAACATAATGTTTTACCTTTTCGAGTTGTGACTGTACTTGGGCCATCTGGTCCTGGCCCTTCGGCAACTGCTTGCTCTTGCGCAGCACCTCCGCGTCCTTCAGTTTTGTGGCTAACTCTTCCTCACGTGCCTGTCAACATTTAAATAACACATTTCCTCAAGCTAAAGTAATTGTGCTTATTTTTAGACAACAGATAGGGAGGTATTATAATACAGCCGGCATCGGCAAAGACAGGGAGATCGTAAGCCAAATTCGTCTTCATAGAGCGTTTGTTGTCTTTATCACAAGCAGCCCGAACCAACCAAAGGGATGCAAACAACAAAGCAAACGCCCCATACGAACATAGCCGATCATCTCAGTATCCATTTAGGCGGACGTACTATTTCTGTACTTGTGTCGAATACAACAGACGCTTCGCGATATCAGATGTCAGAAATTGTACATGTGAATAAATTCATATAAAATGTTCATAAGCCTAAAATATAATTTAACATTGGCATTGCAAATATTCAGTGAGTTGATACCGTGTAAAGAAGAAACCCCACTCAAACGCTACATTTGACGTAAAAATATACATGTAAAAAATATACACAATACAAACAAGTATTGAACAATATATCGGTGTGGATCCGTCAAACATCTCATTAGCCAGTAATGGTGCGACACAACCTTCGCACACAGCGGTCGCAACAAATCCGACGTGATTCTGACAAGGGACGAATTTACCACACCAATAACGGATCATCTTTGCCATTAGTCGAATCGAAGGCGGTAAATCAAAATGGTAAAAAAAAACAATCCTTAAAACAATAATAAAATTTGACAACAACGTGTTCGTAGGAGTTGGTTTTAATAGGTTTAAAATATAATCCGTATTATAAAGACAACATTTTCAAATATCGTTTTATTGACTACAGTCGAAACTCATTAATATTGTGTACCAGTGTACTGTTCGGCGACGCAGTGCCATATCAATTACTTTTTCGCACCTTTCACTATATGATGCTTAGTTAGGTTATTATAGGTGGATTCACTACACGCGAGATTAATTTGCGCTAAGACAGTCTTGAAAGACACCTTTATTCTTAGGGCATATTTTTGTGTTTCATTTAATATTCAATATTCAGGTTCGTGGAGGATAACGAGATTCAGTTCAATCTCTCTCGAAATACTGGGAGCCTGAATTAGTGCGCCAATTCGATTTATTAGAACAATGTGCGGGCCCCACTAATTACAACATCGCTAAGTAGTGCTCGTACAGCGGGGGCTAATCGAACAATAGAGCGCGCTTAGTTCACGTTTTGTAGTGTTCTTTGAAAAAAGTCCCTACTCTTGGCTCCGTTTAATCATGGCGAATTAAACGTAAAGTTTTAAACAAATATTAAATACTATTATTTAGTTATCTAAGGATAGGTAGTCATTGTAAATAAAGGGTACGAAGGAGCTGACATAGCCATGTATTAACATATGCCTCTAAAAATATACACATCAAAAAAGTCTAAGCAACGTGCATGATATTACAAATTTACCATTTATACTAATTAATTCCTAAGTCTTTACTCACTCAAAGTGCATAGGTATGTAAACTTTTTTGTTATTGATGACATGCTGGCTGGTTGTGAAAAAAATTTCGATTATGTTTTGTTTTTTTTCATAAAATTAAATTAAAGGGTATTTGTTTGAATTTAAGTGCGTTTTTATTGCTACGTTTAGTCTTGATTTTATAATTTTACCAACCATTTAAATAAAGTTTAAACCATTTAAATATTTTTTAAGTCATGAAGCGACGTCATTTGACGGCAAATGAAATGCAAAGAGCTGTAGGGATGTTGCAAGCGGGAAGTAATCAATCTCAGGTATTTCGGCATTTTGGTATTCATAGAAGTGTTATTTGTCGTCTTTGGCAGCGCTACAATAATACAAGGAAACCCCTCTGAACAACATCCAGGCCGTAAAAGGAGTACAACTACTCGGCAAGACCGGTACATACAACTGACTGCAAGACGCCAGCCGATGTTAACCGCTCGAGAGATAAGTTTGAGGCTACAAAATTAAGTGGTGTTGATGTAAGTCCCCAAACTGTGCGAAATCGACTGCATGAGTACGGCCTACGAGCTCGACGCCCAATTAGGTACCCACCGATACATCACGGGAATCGCGCTCGTCGAAATAAATGTTGTAGAGAACGCAGAACATGGACCCAGGAACAATGGGATAAAATTATGTTTTCCGCTGAGTCGCGATTCGGGTTTAGGCCTGATACAAGAAGGGTGCGAGTATACCGTCGGCCCGGAAATACTGAAAGGCTCAGTTGCATTCAGGAAGTTCATCTATACCGCTGTATAAATGAGCTGCTGCTCATCCACCATCCTAAAATTTAAATTAGTACATGTTGCTTAGACTTTTTTGATGTGTGTATATTACTAATACGCGGTCTGGTAACATGGTTGTTTAATAGGAATACGAAATTATTTGATTGGTGATACAGCCATATTGTAGTGGATGTCAGAGTTACTTAGTATTCTTACTCTACCCCTGCACGGAGAACATATTTTTAACCTTTAATCCGCACAGTACACGCACAGCTTTAGCGGAAATAAAACTTAGAGAGACTTTAATCATAATTGTTCAAAAAAGACATAAAATGAGAATGTTAGCTGTAAATCTAAACCAATTCCCTGTGGATACGCGCACCAAAGAAATCCATATACTAGGGTGTTCAATAAAAAGTGATAATGAGTATGACGCAATTATCTTTTATTAAATGATATTTTTTTCGACGTAGTCACCTTTCAGGCTTATACACTTTGTATATCTTTTTACTAAAGCTAAAATTCCCTTTTTAAAAAAATATTCCTGATCCCTTAAAAATCGTGTACCGCGGGAACTACTGCATCATCATCTTTAAATTTGTGGCCCCTGAGATGTACCTTTAACCGCGGAAATAGGTAGAAATCACTAGGAGCTAGGTCCGGTGAATATGGAGGATGTTCCATTAATTCGAAGCCAGCTTCTTGAATGGCAGCCATCGCAACTCTGGACTTGTGCGCGGGGGCGTTATCTTGGTGAAACAAAACAACTTTAGCGAGTTTGCCACGCCGTTGCTTGCGTATTTCCTCACGAAACTTTGCCCATAGTTTGATGTTCAACCTGTACAAAATTTTTGCAAAGATCGTACTCAAACGAATGGAAAGAATACTCGACGACCACATCCAATAAAACAGGCAGGTTTTAGAAGAAAATACTCAGTACTTGATCATATTCATGCTGTTAGGCAAATCATTGAAAAATATGCGGAATATCAACTCATATACTATCTAGCATTTGTCGATTACATTTGACTCATTAATACATAATGTACAAAGATCTGGGAGGCGTTAAGAGAATAAGAAAAAGAACAAAAATACATAAAATTGATTTGATTAAAATGTATACAAAAACAGCTCGGCGTGCATTCAGTTAGAAAATAAAGGAGATGCGTTTAAGATACAAAAAGGAATAAGACAAGGAGATCCTCTCTCCCCAAAAATTGTTATGCGCTGTTTTGGAAATGATCTTCAGAAGCCTTGAATGGGAAAATCTGGGTTTAAATATAGACGGCCGTACACTAATACACGTAAGATTTGCCGATGATATTGTGTTATTCGCAAAAATGCCATTAGACCTAAATAGAATGTTAAACGAACTAGCATCGGAGAGTGAAATAGTAGGACTAAAATTAAATCCCGAAAAAACAAAAGTAATAACCAACAGAAATAAAAGCAGCATAAATGTAGGTGTATCACAAATTAGCTATGCTGAAAAATATATATACCTTGGACAGCTGATATCACCCAAAGATAACAAACAAAGAAAACGAAAGAAGAATAGCAAACCGTTGGAAAAGATATTGGGGTGTAAGGGAAGTAATGAAAGACAAAAACCTTCATAAAATATAGCAACAAAGAGCAAATTACTCAATGTTTGCATTCTACCAATCTTAATGTATGGAAGCCTAACATGGGCCATAACAAATAACACAACCAATAGAATTTCTATTTGCCAACGAGCAATGGAGAGAAGCATGATAGGAGTAAACAGGGGGATAGAATAAGAAACATCAACATTAGGAAAAAGACATAGATACAGGACGTAACCCTAAAAATAAAAAGGCTAAAATGGAAGTGGTCGGGACACATGGCCAGAGGAAAGAACAGATGGAGTAAAATAATTACACATTGGTACCCAAGGGAAGGTAAAAGGAAAAGAGGCAGACAACAAAAAGATGGGACGATGATATCAGGCAGGTTGCAGGCATAATATAGATTCGAGTAGCCAGAGAGAAATTAGAATGGAATAGGTTAGAGGAGGCCTTTGCCGACTGGCAAACGGACTTACAAAAAGTAAAGAAGCGCCAAATACGCGAATAATTTTAATTGTGTAATATACATACATATATGTATAATAGTGCAGTAGTTTAAGGAAACATAACTGTATAACAGTTGTCTGAATAAAAGGCTTTATTATTATTATTATATCAAATGTCTGGGCTATGCCTAAATTATTTATTTAATTGTTCTTTCCAAAAATAATGTATCACATTATCACTATTTATTGAACACCCCTCGTAAAATAAACAAGTGAAAACAGCACTTCAATTAGGTAATCCGGAAATTCTAAAAGTTATATTATCGTTTCAGGTATCGAATCTGTGCATAAGTAAACATTGGAAATAGATGCAGACAAAACGTAATGTGCCTTTCTAGAATGCAACAAAGGCTAACGCAAGCATTGTGATAATTATATTGGTATGATTTGGTGTTTGAAGTTTTCTTTGAGAAGTGTGCACTATTCAATAATGGAAATAGCTACTTAAATAAGGTACACAAAAGACAATTATCCTTGCAAACATTAAGCCTATTGTCACAGTTTAAGGTCGTTGACAATCTATTACGATCACAAAATACGCAAAATATTAGATTCGAATGACTAGCCATATAAAATGTTTGGGAAATGCTGTTACGACTGGGGCTCTCGGAAAGCAATGGGCCAGACAACATATGCAGTTGGGCCGTAGTAAAATGTACTTCTAAAGAGACGCGCGCAGATGCCCACGTGTCGGCCTCCAGACGACATAAATTCACATTTACGACCTCGGCCCAACGCGGTATTGCTCTACCTTTCTGCTGCACAGAGCAGACAGCATTTGTCAGAGCCATATATTTATCCTATATTATATATTTATTAGGCTAGTATAAACAAGCATCAATGAAAGAGTGACTTAACGAATATTAATTAAAAGCCATTCGCAGTTGAGATCACATAAATTAGACATTATTATTACAAGTATTAATTTGGAAAATATTAAAATTGTTGTCTAAGTGGAAATTTTCAAAATAGTTGATTCATTGGAAGAATCCATAATCTCATTAATTAATATACGTGTCTGTAATGAGGTTTGACAAGTTGGTTACACACAACTACGTTCATGTGATTTGCCAACGAGCCTTTATTGATAATATTATTATGTAGCGAATTAAGTGCTTCGTGTAACTGCATGATAAGATTCATAACAGATGAGTGTTAAGATATTTTAACTATTATATGAACTAAAAACCTTACGGAAATGAACTGCTTACGTCTTCCAGGCATTCGTCAAATCTGTTTATAAGTCTATGAAAGAGCACAAAATTAGTATCATCACCATAAAGAAAATTATATCAAATGTAAGGTAAAATAAACTTACAAAGAATAATTAAACAATATCAATCCGAATAAATAGCGGAAATTTCAAATCAGCACTGAAACAGTTCAGGTCGGAACTCGATATTAGAAAGCATGCGTTGCGCGGGCGCACGGAGCACGCGCCAAAATCGCACCAACACACCCGAACACACACTCACGGAAATGACGGGCGAGAAACTACGAGTAAATAACGCATTGCGGAGAGAGCACAATATTTCATTGCTACACTATAAACCGGGAACATCATCGAATCTCAACCGAAAACCATCCTTACATCCCACTAACGTAACACTTAAATCTATCAAACAGTGCGCAGCTGTTACAACTATTCGATCTCAAAGTGCAAACAAGAGATGGGACACAAATATTTTCATGGAATCAAAAATAGACGCGAAAGCGCCCACTGCGATGGGATTCCGTTAGATCATTCCGCCTTACATGGCTTTCGAGTTATCGAAGTAATCGTAATCAAATCAAACATTATCTCATTTGAAATTTAATGATTCCTTATTTTTCCTTGAGCGTTCAATGCCAGTTAAATTCCAAGCTACACTTGCTATGCAGGATCCACGATTGAATATATTCATATTATGTTCACTATGATTTGTAATTATTAATACTCGTAGGAAATCAATCAGCTTTCAAGTAAGAGAACACTGTGATGTGTGATATAAATGCAGGTGGTGTTACGTGTTTGGACATCTGAAACCAACAAGTGTTCCGCGCAATTAGACCTATGCTCGGCGGCGCGGCGCGCGGCGGTTCGAGACGTGTGCTTGCCCGTCTACACAAACAGGCGTAAACAGTGGTTCCTTTGCATTGAGCAATTTAAAATACAACTAATTCTAAAATGTTTAAATATATATTCAGTTCCTTGCCGCTCTTATTGGATTACAGAGAGTATTTGAATCTGCATGAATACTCTTTTGCTTTTCTGTACATAGTGTAATGTTTTTACCCAATAATATACGTATTAAATTGTGTCGTGTAATATTTTACACTCAAATCTTAGAATAGCGTGTAGTCAAAGGAAACGCACAAAGTGGTGATAAAGCAAGCGCCGGAGATGAAACAATCTCAGTTATTTGTACTTTGACATAGTTTCCAACCGAAGCAGCGTATGCGGCTGGTGAACAATGTGCCGCGACATTTCCTTGTTCCGAGATACTCGTTCACTACGCACCAGAACGACCATTAATATTGGAATGATTTGGAACACCTCACAACTTCGGTTACACAAATGTTACATACACATTTTAGATTCGATTTCGGTCTTTAATATGTTATTTGAAGAATCGGTCAACACTGTGAGATAGTATAAAATCGGAAAACAGAGAGGAAAGCAAGCTGGAGTTGAATAGCTTAACAATAATCCCTGACAATAATTTGCCCTCGATATTATTAAATACAAACATACACATAAATAAAATAAATAAATAATTAAATATTTTATGACAATTCACACAACGCCATCTAGTCCCAAACTAAGTAGCACTTGTGTTATGGCCCTAGACAACTGATATACTACTTATATACTTTTTTTTGTAAATAAATACATATTATACATAAACACCCAGACGCGAGACGGGAATCGAACCCGTGACCTCCGCCAGCGTACCGAAGTGCATTATCCGTTACGCCACCGAGGTCGTCATGTATTTTAAGATCATATTATCATACTAAAAAGAACCTTAACTATGGTGATATGCTAGAATTTACTGTAAAGGTAACTAACTATCCAAAGGATAAAATATTTTTACAGAATCCTTTGATCCACACCCCAATATCCCAAATGTAAAGATCTGAAACGACAAGTAAAATAGCGGCGTTGAATTTCAATGCACCTCCGAGATTGAGAGACCATTACAATAGGCACGTGCTGACGCCAAGCGGATGAGGCATGCAGGCACGCGCCCCATCTCAACAACGCCGTAGACACAACATTAGCATAACGCGAGATATGCACTATTACGGAAAGCGGACGAAACAAAAAAGACACCGACAAAAAAATTCGAAAAGGAAGGAAGAAATTAATACTTCTTTCATGTATAGTGCCTATTAAACGTTCTGTATTTGCTTATCTATTTTAAATGGTTTTCTATAAATATTTTTAGCCTCTGTTTCGTTTGCTCCATGATAATTTGAACGCAAGTTCGAATTTTATAGTTTACGTTGAAAAACTTTCTACTTTCTAATCCATGTAGGTACGCAAAAAGCAATTCGAGATCTTTCTTTAGCAAAATATATATGGACGAGAGAAAAAAGATTTGTATCTTTGCATGACAACACCTTTATATTACAAACATATAATTACCGTGGCCGGCTTGATATGACTATAAAATATTTAAAATAACAATTGAAGAACGCACCTCAAAAATATCATTTTTTTCCATATTACATTGAAATATGTGTGTTTTTAAGTAGAATTTCTTTTTATAAATAAACTTACAAAAATTATACATTTCACTGTATAACTAGCCGCACATACGAGTATTTTTCTAAGAATATAATAACCATGACGCTTTTTATGTACACTGCTTTCTTTGTTACATTGTCCTATGAAAATTCCCGTGCAGTAATAGTGGAATTACAGTATAACCTAAAGAGAATACTCGTATCATAGTAAATCCATGAAATAGAAAAGAAACGAATATGTAGAATATACGTCTGTCAACAATTACTTGTATTATTGCCGTTTGTTTACTAAATGTAATAGTGGTGCGTAATAAATGTTGTGTTTGCTGCGAATTGGCGAATTGGAGTGAGTTTCATCGCGTACACGCCTGCGCGGAGTCATACGGCTGAACGCTGACATTTTTACAATGCTGTTTTGTTCGTACAATATACGTTGGTATTAATATCTACATATTATTTTCTCTAACATCCATTAATCACGAAGTTGTAAAGCACTTAATTAATCGTCATCAACTCAGTATTAAATCCCGGTTACCAGACGCGTGAAATACAAATCCCAGGTATTTGACCTGATTCGTGCGCTAGGCCGTGTCGTCGTCTATACGCAAAGGTGTGGGATCTGTACCGCCGTTTTTGAGTGATTCCTTCCACAATTTAGTACTTAATGAATGACTGGTAGAAATCTTGGCCACTTTTCAATAGACATTAAACCTCACCTTTGAGTACTGCTCACATTTATGGGCTGGAGCATCCGCCTGTCAGCTTAATCCCCTAGAATCAATCTAACGGCGCACACTTCGTGTTGTCATCGATTCTATACTCACAGTCGGTCTAGACACACTTGGACTTTGCTTCTCTTTGCGTATTCTAACGTCTGTACAACGGGAAGTGTTCTGAGGAGGGGCTATTTAGAATTGAGCCCTAGTCGTCTTTCTACCACCGCACTGCCCGCCATCGGTTGGATCTTCATCCCCATTTCTTGGAGCCTATTCTTTCTTGTACGTCACGGTTCTCAAGAACGTTCATGTTGCGTACTCTCAGGATCTGGAAGAAACTTCCGGCTGAGGTCTTCTCGGCGCGGTACGATATGGGGTTCTTCAAGTAAGGCGTTATAAAATTTCTTCGAGGCCGGCAGCGCGTTGGTTATGCGTCTGGTGTTGCAAACGTCCATAGGCGACGGTGACCACCTGCCAGGGTGACCGTTTGCCTGTTTGCTGAACTCTAGCTATAAAAAAGACATCGTAATAAATTCGTAATACTTAAAATGAACACGGCTCCAAAGCTTCAATGGAAATCGACAAAAAGCTATGCTTGTCAGTAATATTATTATAGCGAGATATTGCTTTATTATTTTTGAGAATAATAATTGCATCTACATAGGTTATGCAGTCCTTTGACCCATTTGTTCAAGTGTAGAAGGCGTCTTCTAGAATTTTTCCTTAATTCAATAGTAATTGTTCTTTCTTTAAGTTTCTCATATGATAATTCTCTTTATCTCGAAAGCATACTTTGACAATTGTATCGTGTGTCTTCTAAAGACTAGCTAACTATTCAGAACCTCATACTATATAAAGAATTAAAAATAGAACTTCTTTCGGGAAAAAGCAAACGTGGTTGCAGTGAAAAGGCACGTGCACGTGTTCAATTCATGAGCAAAAGAACTTGTTGCGACAGCATCCATTCATTATTAATTTAATATTAGAGACGTGTACCTGTCTAATGGGCGCGTGGTCATGCATTATTCCACGCAGGTACACTCGTACTACGCGACACGCCTCGCGGCGCAGCGCGGCGCGGTGTGAACAAAGCGAAATTGAACCCACCGTCGTTAAGGTACTCCCCAGGGGTCCCAGCAAAAAAAACTCTTAAATTGGACGATTCATCACGTGTAAGAGGAGAGGGATACGTGTACACGGGTGTGCTTCAAATTCTCTTAGGTAAAATTTTATAAAGACAAAGTGTTGAAATCATTGTAAAGATGTTACTTTAGTCTTTCCCAGCTTTAATTAGTGTTTATTTCTAATTTTATAGGAGGACACAGAACCAGACTTTAAAGAAGGAAAAGAACATAATAATTAGTATATAAATGACATACTTCTGCACATTTGATCCGTTGGGTAGTAGGCAAAGCATTGCATTACATTCAGATAATATAATAAGTTAATTACTTAATTGGTGGCAATTCTGTCTTCTTTATTCCCACAGCACAACGAGCTATTTGATTCCCAGTGTACATTCGCAAATTAAATGTTCCAATCGAAAAATTAACTCGTAGCTAATCCGTCGCCGCAGAGAGGGCATGATACGATCTAAGATGATGATGAGCCACAGTGCAGCCACGCGCTGCCACCGGCCTGAGTTGTCGGCGCAGCGTCTAGACACGATTCCTCCGGGGCGTGTTACCGAACCCTCGTATCAGTCGCCCAAAAGATCCTTTCTCACCAAACACTTTTCGATTGTCCAAATATATACAATGCCTGCATCTTAATTAATACATTTTCAAGTTTTCCTTTCGGACATAAATTGCGTGTCATTCTTGTTGACAAGTATTTAATAAAAATTTTAAACGAAATTAATTAACGAATTGTTATAATTGATATAATGTGCACACACAGAATATTTTCATTAATACATATTAATCATCCATCAATTAAAAATCCATCTGATTTGTATATGATACTTTAGTAAAATTTTGTGAACACGACATCGCAAAATCTCTATTTTTTTCAATGTTTCACCGAATCTCAACGTGCCTTCTTCATACATTTGTGCAGTCACAATACTCGTATCATTTGACAATGCAGCTAATCTAATCCTCGTTTTGTTTATTAGCAAAGTGAATAACAAAATGGAGCGCCGCATTGTATGCTGTGCGCGCTTACATCTAATTTCGCCTCTGTTTCAATGCCAGCTTTTGACTGAGGCGCCCCATGCCACCACTCCTTATCGAGAGAAAATTGTTATTATACTCTCAGAAGCCTTTATCATTTAATTTTTTTAAACTGTCGAAAGCACGATGCATGCTCTGTTGATTGTGTCTACACTTTTTTGCAGTTTGCTGCGATGTCAAATATGTAACATACTATTGCCTATTTATTTACAAGTTTTCTATTAATATTGTTGTCATCGGATGTTCGATTTGATAAACAGACAGTAAGTACACATTGTGGCGCGCTATCAGTGCTATGCTAGCGCTTCACGCATCGAGTCCAGCTTATTATAATATATTATAATAGCTATAGCTTATTCTGATTTATCGACACGACTAACGCATATTGGTTTAGCAATAAGTTCTACAAAGAGTACCAATCTCTATGAAGTATTAGTGTGTATTCAACCATTAATGTTATGTAATACCAATACTTATATTTATTTTTCGCTAGCAAATAGTAACTTACTCTGACACGCACTGGTGTGGGCAGCCTAAAAAAATTGCGATACGCTCAATATTACTTTCTAATCTATCGTAATGTAACGGACGGAAGCCTGTTAGTTTCTTTAGAATACAATAAAATGTAATGGCACCAGAACAACAGATTATAAAAGGTTAACCAATCAAATTTGAACATATCAAGCCGATTATACGTGTACGATGGCGGTCACGGACCAGAGTACACCATACAACCGGTGAGTGGGATAAACAGAAAACAGTGATATGCGAGAGATATGCGATGCCTTGCAAATAAATTCGCATTGACCTTGATTCCACACGGTTCAGGTGTGCACCAGAGGAAATATTACACGGCACCAACTAAATCCATATTAGAGTTCTTTAGTCCTACTGGAGTCCATCTTACACGTACGCGAGCACATAGCTCGACTAGAACGAATCCCAAAGAAATTTCTCTCTTATTTTCATACATTTATCACCTCTCCCACAGCCTGCCGAGCAGATTGCAGATTGCGTTACTTTAAAATAATCAAACTAGAAAGTAGAAGGAATATTTCAGACATGTTTCTTTTCAAATTATTGAATGCAAAGATAGACGGCCCAGACCCGTAAAATACAATGTCTTATAGTTCGTCCCCAGTTGTCGTTACATCTGCGGCAAACTTTTAATACACCTTTCTCTCGGACTAATTACGGACAAAATTCCCCACTTAATCGCATGCGCTTTGAAAATATTATTATATTCAAATAAAATATTATATTCAAAACCATTCCAAGATTCCATATTTGTTGAACTTGCCTATAAAATTTTAATTCACACAAATTAAACCCAGTTTGGTTACAACTCGTTTTGTAAATCATTTATATAAAAAAAACAATGAAGAATCTGTGTAAGCATCCGTATTACTTATTTTACTTTTCAGTTGTTGCCATTAATTTAGCCTCAGATCGTCTTTAACACTGCTCAATCAGTTGGGATTTAGCAATAATCGTGGATCTTTGTAATCCATGTATATCTACGCTCTAATCTCTTAATTCAGAGTTAATTTTGACGATTTATAGTTTTCGTTAGGTGTTTCGTTGCATCAACTGTGAATGTACGCCATTAAAGCAATTAAAATTGAAGCCCAAAATGACCGCGACGCAACAAACAGTGATAATCGCTGATCTGCCAGGGCAGGCCGGATTACGTCCCCGCAATGACACGCCACGCCAGTGGCACCCAGCGGGGTGCTGCGAACTGCGCCACCGTGTCATACATATTCAAATTAGCTTAAACACATGCTAATTGTAATAAAGTGTTATTAAATGCAGTATTAATATTATTATTAAATACATTTCATTTTAAGATTAAATCAAATTTCAATATAAAATCTAACAGACAGATCACTTATTGAGTGTCAAGAAGTGACCTTTAACAATAGAAATCGCTGGCTAGAAGAAACTTCCAAACAAACTGCCCCGCGATATTTTTTTCAGTCTCATTTAATATCTAAGTCTTTTTATTTTGTATAACTTTTAATACAAAATTGTAAATAAATTGGAGTAAAAAATGTGGGTTAACATAATGGCAATATGATATGCCGCGCGGCTGTGTGGA
Source organism: Malacosoma neustria (assembly GCA_963693495.1). NCBI lineage: Eukaryota > Metazoa > Arthropoda > Insecta > Lepidoptera > Lasiocampidae > Malacosoma > Malacosoma neustria. The sequence goes on from OY856390.1 coordinate 16,399,750, forward strand.
AAATTTATTTGAAAAAGAGCTTGTATTCCCTCTGGGACTCTATTATAAAAAAGTATACGTTAAGTATTATATGTACGGAACTCGTAGCGTCGACACTTTCTAGCAATAACTTCTAATCGTCCAAATATTCGGATGGAAGGCGCCTAATGGGCGCCCAATAACTCATCGCGTGGCGAACATGGGGGTGAGACGGGAAGAAGTGCTTTCAAAACATCAGATGAACCTCTCCCGCAGCGCCCTCCTGGTTTAGCGCGACGATCGTGGCGCCCTATGCAAATATCTACCTATTTATGGCTTGCTATACAGTGTTTACTGTGAACTTTTCATATCTGTTGTTTTCACGGTTCAATATAACTTTAAGGGTAAATGTCAATAAGGGAGTTGACTATAAAAATGACTTAATAGTAAATACTGGCTAAAGGTTAACCTGTTACGAACACGCGTGTTTATTTTCTCTGTGACAGATAATCCACTTGTCACTAACCACATTCGCATTCTAACCAAACTGACGTTTGCTAGTTAAGGCTATAAAATAATATTAGTCTACGTTCAACAAATTTAATTTACTTTTTCAAACTATTTTCAACTGGGAATATTTATTGTATTTCCACCAAGACCAGTCAAAATTACTAAAAAAAATTGCTTAAGGGAATTTCCCGATTTTATTTCACAAAAAAATATAAAATACGTTTATTTATAAAAAAACACCTTGATTTTTAGATTATCAATTATTTGAACGAGTTCATCATTCAATACATATGTAGATTTTGCTCAGTGCATACTATTTCAAAATATGACAATCTATACGGAATACAAAAATCCGGTTATCCGTGCAGGGGCGGAGAAAGAAAACCTCTGCGGCCGGGGTCAGCCTGTCGTAAAAGGCAACAAAAAAACCCACCCTAGCTACGTGGTAGGGCCCTAAGCCCGTCTGGATAGCGACCACCTTTGGTCTTAAGTATATGCCGCCATAATAACCTTGTGTTGTATTCCGGCATTAGTGCCCCAAATTTCTGTAGGTACTTTTGGGATAGCAGCGTGTTCGCGATACCACTGGCGTTGCAAACACCCATAGGCGACGGTAACTGCTAAATTCTAAACGGGCCGTCAGCCTGTCTGCTGTCCTACAGCAAAAAAAATCCAAAAAAATAATAACGATCAATTGCATTGGATCACACCCTACTGCAATTGGGACTTTACAACATCGAAAGCACAAAGGCTCGAACACAAAATCTCAGCTAGACCGGATCTCTTCAATTGTGAACGCCAACCGTTCTTAGTTTTCTCCTTCTTGGAGGAGGAAAGAAATTTAATAACATGTGTTCAGTAAGCGAAGTTAGAATGATTCGTAAAGATGGGTGAAACGTTAGTCACATCATTGCCCATGAAATCCTCCGGATCTTCCACTGCCAATAAATCCCAAAGAATATTTATTTGTCAGAAAAATATTGCATTCAGTTTCACGAGACTTAAACGACTAATTCTAAATTTAACTGCGTTACTGCTAAAGGTTTTCTTACGAATTCTAATTAATATAGCTTAAATAAAGTAACGAACAGCTACCAAGACGGCGGAAGAAGTGAATTAACTGTGAAAAGAATACTCGTATGTGTGGATATTTAATAATTACTTTAAAAAAACATGGTCCTGTACTATAATTTCTGTGATAGCATAATCTGTGGCATTTTAAAATGTGCGGCGTGCGGAGGATGGGGGGGGGGGTGGCAACCGGCCAAAACTCCGAGTGACAACTTAATTGGTTTAGTTGGTTCCAAACATTTACAAATGCGTATGTGATACAAGATTTCATTTCGAGTATTGCATTTATTAGGGGAGAATCAAAACAAGTTAAAAATATTTAGTTCCTTTCTTTTTAATGAAAATTAGTATTACGACTATGTTGTGTGAACTAAGAAACTATATAATTAAAAATATAATTAAAGTTGAATCGTTCGTAAAGAGAACAGCTTCACTCAGCAAAAGCCTTTGAGCTAATTTTGGACGGTTCAATAGGATTCCTATTATTGTGTTACATAAAGTAGTGTTTAATTAAAAACATTTGCCTAACTTGTTTGAATAAGAAACCCATGTTCTATTACTGAAAATATTAAGTTATTTATGCTAATCGTTAAAGATTTCTCTAAAGTTATGTACGAGAAGGCGCAGAGAGCGCTGTAGGCCAACCAAGTGCGGGTTTATCCGCAATCACACCTTTCCATAAGTCGAATGTGGGGCGGATTAGGCGAGGTCGCACAAACACGCGGGGGGGGGGGGGGATCAACCATACGCATAAAAGACGAAACCAACGAATAAAAAAGTACAAACGTATTATTAACATACACTTCATCCTGACATTTATAGCTATTCCTCACTCTGTTATAACATATGTTAACAAATTGACGACTGTCAATTGCGCCCTCGCGCGTCACGTCGAGGCAAGCCAGTGAAACGAGGTATGTGCTAGAGCGACACGAGTGGAGAGACGAGGAAGTACCGCGCTAGGCACTCCCACATCCCCGGCAGCCTTTAACGCGCGAACCTGATTTGAACAGCTCTTTGTAGACACTGCTCAAAATTATTAATGTTTTTAGATTACTCTATTTCTGATCGATTCATTCGAGTCATCCGTAATACAAGACAAAATGATGCTAAAATTTTTAACTACTGTTTTTTAACTGTTAAAGTGAAACATAATATACATGTACACTAGTGAGCTACGTAATACATATTTCAATATGTACGTATATGTTAACTAGCTACTAAAATAATAAGCAGTATTAAAGTCCTAAGTTAATCTAATTGGCGATATGCGTGACACTAAGACCAACGTATTATCGAGTTCAATTTGAACATGTTTTTACAACAATCAACAGCTTTTTGCTTAATAACTTTTAAAAGTATTTTGGCCCAGACGTTCCAACAGATGCGGTTACAAAATAAACGCACACCTTTCCTATTAAATGAAAGAGGAGTCTTCACATTGTACACATTCGGTGGCGCAAGGAACAAACAAACCTTTGTGTTGTATCAAAGACAACGCCGAAGTACGATGCGAAACGCAAGCACCACCACCAACTGCGACCGCACCGCGTATAAACAAAACGCAGCTCACACAAATTTAAACAGTGCGCTCAAAATAAATCTTATAACTACACACATTAAGGTCAGAATTGTAATACAATTGTCTGCAAACGAGTTTCCGCAGTGCAGTAGCTCTATGGCGAAAGATAATAAACCGTATGCGTTGAGCATAGGGTTGAAATCGGCCCGAAAGGTTGTGAATGCACGTTGGCTGGATGCCAATGACTGATCTTAATGGAGGTGATAAGGCATGGCGCGCACTAAGGGCCGTGCCGCCATGGAGTGCTCATGTCGTATGCCAAGGGCAATGAATTGTGACAATTTACACTTATTCTTTTCCTCTACTAGGATGTATATTTATTTAAAGTACAATTCGTTCTAAAAATGATGTACATAAGTAGCAAGCGCGCTTACAATCAACCGAGACTGACATCACCACCTGGCTTCAGCTGAAGATCAGCGCTGATGCCAATTTAGGGAAGTAATTAGTTCTAGTTTATTAAAACTCATATTGTGTGCTTGTAAACTCTATATGACACTTAACGGACTGAGATTTTTTCGGCGTTATAGAGAGTGGTCGTTAAATGGAGATAAATAAGGATATTATTTTACTATTCTATAATAATAGGTATGTATTTACTAATATAGTACACATTGTTTCTTATTCATACAAATAACAACACTTATTACGTATAGTCTGTTTGTTATCTTCGTCTGATGTCTTGTGTTTCGTTGATTGAATATTTTAATTGTATTTTCTTATGTATTTTACTCATATCTTGAGATAATGTCGGATCAGCTTGATTATAAAATAGAAGATATAAAAAAGGATTTCCGTTATGTCAGTCGAAGTAAACACGTGCTAGATAATAAAACAGTGAACAAAAGAACGTCACAGTTCTTATGAATTTCTGCAACTTGAAAGTTATGATTTGATGTCCTAATGATTTACAGTACCGTATTGTTGTCGTTAAATAGAGTGAGCGTGACGCTATATAGTGTATTATTGTACGAAAAACAAGGTAAACCTATCAAGGTGAAGCGATTTCGACGTTTTAAGAAGTGTGTCTTTAAATCGAGAGACGTTATAAAGAGATTACACTGTTAAACGAATTCCTTATTTTCTTATTTTTTACTTGAGAGCTTTTAGGCCACTTGTCTGAACATCGTGTGTTTCTGTCACTCCAGTCCACCAATGAATACATGGTACTGCGTATGTGCTAGCTTACGAATCAATACTTGAGAACGATAATCGAGAGCACAGTGCATGTATGGTTATAATTATAATATCTAACACCTTAGTTCCCAAAGTGGTCACTTTGGTTATTTCGGTACCAACAGATGGAGCTCCTGCCAAATTTCGGGCGATATCGTGTGTTTATTAGCCATTTTAAAATAATGATACTCTGGTATCATTATGGATGACACAGTGAATTGCAGTTACCTCTGGGTAACTGCAATTCACTGTGTCATCCACCGACAACACCTAGTAGCGAAGAATTTGAGTGATAGATTGCACTAATTTGTGATTTATGTAGTTAACAAAATAAGAAGCAATGCGTTGAATACGCGTTTATTTGCACAATTGTGCGATGAAAATGATGAAGATTTCCAACGATTGCTCTTACATACTGAAATACGCTGGTTGTCGAAAGGTGCATGTTTAACAAGATTATACTCTATTTTTGAATCAGTTTTAGAATTTCTGGAAAGTAAAGATCCAGAGTTAAAAGAAAACCTGACCAATTCGAAAGCAGACATCGCGTAAAATTTTATGACATTAACTTACAATTACAAGGGGACCGCCTCAACAGGCAGAATGCCTTGATGAGGATATTCAGACATACGTTCAACATTTAATTGCCTTGCATGATGATTTCAAAATCAGATTTGAAGATATTCTGATGATGGAAATACTACCATGGATCATAATCCATTTGATGAATCAGAAGTGGAGAACGTGATATTACAAGAGGAGCTACGCGAGCTTAGCACTAATGACGAGCTGAGGTGAAATTTAAATTTATCAAACATTTTGGCTGCAGGCAGAAATACCCGAAAATATCCTGGACTGTGGGGAATTGCGAGAAAGCTTTTGATAGCGTTCCTTCGTTATACCTTGTCGAAAAGTTTTAGTATCGTTACAAACCTTTTAACAGAAAAAAAAGCGAACAGATTAAATATCACGGAACGGGAAGATTTGCGGTTATTCCTAACAAAACTGAAGCCAGATATTAACTATTTGCTATCAAAATCCATCAAGTACATCCCTCCCATTAAAATTATGACTATTTTGTGATTGTCATTGTAGAAGTTACGTTATGTTATTAATTAAAAAATTAAATTACGACTGTTATCATATTACAATGTAATATGATAACAATAATAATAAATAAAAAATTAATAGTGTAATAATTACATATTTAAATAAATACAACACAAAAAATATAGCATTTTTATTTTTACCACACCGAATGGGGTGTATTCTGAATAAAATGAGAATTGCTTGGTTCCTTGAGCTTGTTCCGCGGCCCCCTCAACCCTAGAGTTAACACAGGAGAGCGCAGGGGGGACGAAACCCTGACCCCAGCACTTTAGAAGGGGCCCGCCTTGAGACCAAAGGGCGGGCAGCTGCCAGCCCGGGCCACGAGATCGGCAGGCCATATATCCGGGGGCCCGGGCGTAGGCGATAGGTGAACAACTGGGTTTTTTAGTGGGTAGTCGGATGACCGAACACCTTTCCCGGAGTCCCACATATCCCGTCAAGAGAGGGTTTTTCCCCGAGACCAAAAAAAATATGGTTCCTTGTGCTGTGAGTAGATGAGAAAAAAGCAAAGTTGGATGGAATCACTTTTTTGATTGGCCCACTTTACTTTTTTGACATCTACTCACAGCACAATCAATTAATTAAAGTAAGATCTAATCTTCACATTTTTGTCGAGTTTTGAGAATATGGTAGAAATGTATTATAGCTGCAGGGGGTCCACCGGAATCAGCTAAATTTAGAAAGCGGTCTATGAGAAAAAAATCTGGAAACCTTTGATCTAACACAAAATTCAATATTATTAAAGCGAGTATAGCGCCCGCGTCCTCTCGTGCGAAGCGTCTCCGTTCAGGAGTTCTGTGCGCCCTTCGTATGAGGGCGGTGTAGGGGTGTCCTGTATCACTCCTAAATCAGTTCGCGTGTCCCAGAAATCTTTTATAGTAAGTATTTCGTGTACAATAAATAAAACAAGTGGCTTCCTGGTAAGTAAATAATAGTATAGATATGAGTGGTGTCTGACCTTGACCAGGCTGAGTCTGATGGAGAGGCTGGTGTTGTCGGAGGGGTTGGGCGAGGTGGTGTCCAGCAGCTCCCGAACCCGGGCCAGTTGCGCTTGCGCGCCACTTAGCCACTGGCTGCCGCCTTCTTTCACCACTATGCTCCTCTCGTGGGCCGATATCCTGAACACGTAAATTGCTGTCACACTCCTTGAGAAACATGGCCGTGAGGTCAAAGTCCAGGCAAAGAAAAACCAATATGGCTACCAAACAGCCTTCCCAGGGAGTCGCATTAGATTGCTAGTTTTTAGACGGCAGTGTGCACGTGTAGTTTAGATGTCGGTGACACCGGAATGAAACAGTTCCACCGGGACGGAGAAATACCTGCAACCGCTCAGACAGCTAATTATGCTTAAATATTTCTAGGAAATGTATATATTTAATAAGTCCCTTAGAATCAGTTGCAGAGACACTGAGGTATTGCTGTAGGTCAGCAGACAGGCTGACGACACGCTTAGAATTTAGCAGTTACCGTCGCCTATGGGCGTTTGCAACGCCAGTGGTATCGCGAACACGCTGCTGTCCCATAAAGGGTACAGGAACTTGGGTCACTAATGCCGGAACACAACACAAGGTTATTATGGCGGCATACTTAAGACCAAAGGTGGTCGCCATCCAGACGGGCTGGAGGCCCTACCACGTAGGAATAATACCAGGAGTACACTAGCAGTGGCATGTAACTAGCAATTGAGATCAAAGAATAACTATTCTAATAATAAAATAATAGTCGTTACTCACCTATCAAGCTATCCGCCCCTGCACGGATAGAGGTTATGTAAAGTGCCCAACACTTTTATTATAGATAACAATATTTTTTATTATGTCAAACACAGGAATCTCGATCTTATTACCACACCATTGGGTGTAAATAAGGGTAAAAAGATGTCGGCGCTTACTTGTCTTGGATGAGCTTTAGCGCGGCGGCCGCGTTGTGCCAGCGCTCGTTGAGCAGGTCCAGCTGGTCCTGCACGTCGCGCGCCAGGGACGCCCCGCACGCCACCACCACGCGCCGCCCGCACCCTCGCGCCTCCCCCATCTCACGCTCGCGGGACTGCATCTGCGCAAACGCACACGTGGCCATACTGTTTCGCACTATTCTAAAGATGTGGTATAAAGCGCAGTAACAAAATAAACTTCAAGCCAGTTGTGAAGTCATCAGGTGAACTCATTAGGCCTGACGCTCTAGAGTAGCTGCAAACAAGCAACTGTCATGTGTTCCGTACTTACCTGTTTCTCAATGTCGCGCACCTTCTGCTTGAGGTCCTTGAAGGGCAAGTCGGGATCGTTGCCAGCCTCCAGGGCCCTCTCTGCCCCGTCCAGCCACTCCCCGAGCGACTCCAACAATGAGTACAAGCTGGCCCACACCGTCTGGCATTTCGACCACCTATATTTAAAAGCACAGAAGCCCTTTTAGTAATCGTACTAATAGAATAAATGTTAATCGGGTCCCGTGTCCTCGCAGTCCGTACCTGTCGTGTCGTTCCCTGTAGGCCTCGTTCAAAGTGTCCCACTCGTCGCTGAGCTTCTCCCTGACTCGGCGAACCTGCTCCGTCTGCTCGTGGCGCCCCTTCTTCATCAGCCAACCGTATTCTTTCTCCGTTTCCTCTATCGTGGATTGAAGTTCGCTTATCGAAGTCTTCACTCGCTGTCAATAAGTATATCAAATCAGCTGCTGATTATTGTATTTAATTGGTCTTAGTACTGTCTGTTGGTTTGTTCCATAAACTACTTTGGAGATCTAAATATGTATTTGTTATTGGCACATGCACCTAATCATTTATTAGTCGATTTCAATAATCAGATAACTTTATATAATAATAGAAATTCAGTGAAATTAAAAGATTTGCCTTATTTTTATTTTCCATTATCATTTAATGTTTGATTGTATTTATTGCATTAAATGTAATCAACTCACAGCAAGCGCGTCCTCCTGCTGAGGGAACTCGTCGTAGTCCTTGCCGCTGAGGGGGGGCGAGCGCAGTGCCGCGTGCGCACTCGCCACCGCCGAACGCGCGCGGTTCGCGCGAGTCACGTACTCGCCACTGCGCACCTCCACGCCGTCCTAACAAACCACATTAAAGGTTTATTTTCGACGATGTTTTGTGATGTACTTTATATTATGTTAAGCCCAATTATATTATGTAGCTAGCTGACCTGACAAACATATTTCACTCCCCCAAGTTTCATTTTCGCAAAAAAGACTATGACCTTCTTTAAGGTCAAATCTATCGCTATACCGAAATTCGTCAAAATTGATTAAGTTATAATATTAGTATCGATAGTTGGTACTTACTGGCTTGACCTTCCTGTCCTTCCTGTTGGCTTCGTACATCTCCTTGGCCTTGGCCCACGCCACCAACACGTCGCCGACAGCCTTCTCCGGGTACCCGACGTGTTGGGCCTTCAACTCCTTGCACAGCTCTTGAATATTCTCAACATCGCCCTCGCGATGCAAGACCTCCTTCATGGATTCCAAATCGTTAGATTTGGCTTTGGACTCGAAGTCCTTGAGCCACTTGTGTAGCTCTTCGATGAGTCTGTTGAGCTCCTTGATGTCGTCCTCGGCCTTGATGGCGTCGTTGCGCTTGCTCTCGATCTCGGACATCACGAGAGACCACTTGTTGCGCAGCTTGTCCTAACAATGTATACACATAGATGCAACAATGCCAAACATTTGCTAAGAGCGTACAAAATACTAAAGATACTTTGTGATATGGAAACGTGAATATTATTAAGAAAAATGACACGGACATACAATACATAGATCTGACCTGGAAGTGCGTCTGTATGTAGTCGGCGAGCAGCGGGTTCTGCTTGTGCTTCTCGTAGACGAGCGAGTCGCCGCGCGAGATGAGGGCGGCGGCGTCCGGGGCCAGCTGCCCCAGCTGATTCTTTAATATCTGCACACAAAACACGTATTGGATTATTACACAAATAACGAAAGCGCTACCCATCGAATGTTTCTTTAATATCAATAAGCTATAAAAATATGAATGAAAATTGTTGCAGTTTGTCAAAGTACACAAAAAAGGTAGTACCTCGAGCCTCTTGCCAGGGTCCCGTTCGCTGTTGACGCCTCCGACGGTGAGCAGCATGACGTCCATGCGGCGCGCCATGGCGTCGGCGGCCGCCTCGAACTGCACCAACGCGTCGTCGCACGAGGTCCCGAAACGATTCGCCAGCACCGACTGGGACCTTGCCGAGGACGGTGCTTGCCGCTCCACCGGAGACAGTGGTGCCTGCTCAGATTACACAACATTTACTCATCTATCATTAAAGAGCAGGCACAGGCAGGGGCCTTCACGCAATATTGAGTGCAAAATACGAACCTTCGAAAAGTCGTCAGTTCTTTGATACTTCTCAGTGTGCGAAGTTTTCAATCTTTCTTTGCTTATCGGTATATGAGATTTGGTACCCAACAGTGGGGATTTGGGCTCCTTCCCGCTCCTGGAGATGGGGCTCGGTGATTTCTTTTTCCCATCATCAGACTTCTCTTCCGAGTCCTGTCTGCCCAGTTTTGGGGACATGGCGACCACTTGGACCTGTTTCTTGGCCTTATCATCGCCTTTGATGGGTGTTGAAGTGGACAACGGCTGTTTCTCGTCGAATTCACTCTCCGGGGCCATTCGCATCTGCAAACACAAGTGCTCACTAACACCTCATTATCATTCATTCATTATAAATAGATTACTGGGCCAGCTTCAACGCTGTAAGGAATCAGCCTTGGACTAATTGTAATTTGCACGATTCCTGTAACCCCCTCTCTACGTTGTTTCAAATTTCCATCTCTTTTCACTCTGTCTAAAAGTATGGCCTTTGGCTAGGCGCCGCTCCAGGGGCATGCCATGCCCCTAGCTGTACAAACATCAATTGCTCGATCAGTGTTCCGCACTTTTGCAGCTTGGGGCCCTACCACGTAACTTAGGGTTATTTAGTCGCCTTTTACGACAGGCCGACGCCGGCCGCAGAGGTTAGTATTCTTACTCCGCCCCTGCACGGAGAACTAATAAGCTATAATCAAATCAGATTTATAAAATCAAATAAAATTGTTCTAACTGAAAACAGTACAATCACAACGAATATTAAGTATTGTATAGTTATATATATCTGATGTAAATTAATTTTAAATAGAATTTCAGTTGTGCATCTAAATGTACATATATAAAGAAATCGTCATGATTGTTAAGGGTCCATATAATATTCATTTTTGACATTATGCTATGCCAAATGAATTGGCCTATTGTCAGTCTCATACGTGACACAATAACAATACTTGTTTACCTGTTGCGTGTCTTCTACTTCTGAATAGATTGCGTCATCGTCTGCGTTCGCCTCGGTTGCGCCCGGTATGCTTGGGGACTCCCCACTGACTCCCGCATACGGTTCCTCTGAATCTTTAACTTCGACCACACACTTGTCGCCGGTTAGTTTTTCATTGGCTATCTCTTCGGTAACGGATGGTTCAGGTAACGCGGCCTGATCTTTGGGAACTTCATCCAGTATGAGATACTCATTCACCTCAGCCCGCCGCAAATTTCTTTGGGCTTCCTTTTGTCTGGTGGCTAAGTCATAAAGTAGCGGACACTCAAGGGAATCTTCGTCAAGCGGCGTTGGCGGTGGTGTTTTCATCGACATGTCTTGCTCGTTTTGCTTCTCCAAAGCGGGAATCAGATCTGGCACGTTCAGTTTCACCTTCATGGCTTTGTTCGGCTCTCCATCGGAGTTAATTTTACGCTTCAATATTCCCAGTGTGGGTTTCATTCGGTGCTCCAGAGTTTTCACTTCGACCACGAACGTCTTGGGTTCTGAGCCCAAGTCGACTGAAGGTCGCTTCGATGCTTCGTCTGCGGCGTCTTCGCTTTCGGATTCGCTTATCGATTCATTTTCGGTGTCGTCGATTATTTCTACTGTCTCTACATTTTGTGGGATAAATTCGACCACAGCGTCGATCGCCTCGAACGGGTATATCTCCATGGGTTCGACCGGATGAACGGTGGACTTCACGATCTCGTGCTCTTTGACCTCCACCACGTGACAAGGATCCGACTTTGGTTTCGGCGCTTCGTGTGAGACCTTTGGTTGGATTTTGTTTTTAGATATTTGTGTGAATAATTCGCTATCTTTCAAGAGATTAAATGTGCTGCTATTTTTCTTTGGCGTTTCGGGCGTGGACGGAACGGAGCTCAAGTTGGACAAAGAGCGTTCCATGGAGTCAATAGACATGACACTATTCAAACTGTCAGAGAGCGGGCTTTCCGATACTCTTGTTGGCCTCTCTAAAGAGGAGCCGCGACTCCTATTTCCGCCTTCCTTTATTTCTCTCTTAATAGGTACTGGACTCCTCAACGCTAAGGGAATTTTGGACCTTTTTAATTCAGGTTTCTCGGTTTCTGGGGTATTCACAGGGCTCTCTAAACGCCTCTTTATAGTGTCTGTCACGTTTTCGTATTCGGCCACTACGGTGCCCTGGGCTGTGTGGTGGGTATCTGTGGGCGTAGCGGCCTGCAATCACAAACCGGGGTGCTTAGCTCGCAGCACTGCACTACGTTAATGGGTTACAAGCCACACGTTATTTACAAGGTTAGTCAGAACTCGGCTTCCGTCCGCAGGGTCCGCGGCGAGTCAATGATGTGCCTTAGCATGGAGGTGATCCCAAAGCGCCGCCGATTGTGGTGATGAGTGATTTAAGCAATGATCCCCTGCCGCCAGTGAGTCGAAGCCGCGCCCAATGTAAATGTCTCTACGCCGTGATACACAAAGCATTTCGTCACACACACTCATACACCAACACCAATGTTTGCCTTATATTTACATTTTATATACATTGTTCGGAGGCTACAGAACTAGGTGACGTCATCATTCGCTTTGCGATGCGCTTCGGTGTTTTTTTTTTTTTTGTTAAGGGTTTGTAGTAATGCGGGGTCCACGCGAAAACGGTGTCAGTCAATTTTAGTTTGTTATTTATTATTAATAATCTTCACGCACAATCGAATTCGTCATTAGACGTACACGATTCTACTTACCGCGTACAGGAGCATGTTTGTCAATCGGATCCCGAATAATGATAAGCACGCATTATTATCATAAATATATAACCAACACATGTTTTTGATGATTTCAGATGTGACTTATTGTTTAAAGTTGCATATCGAAAAGGAAATATAAAACGCATGTATCTCACAATAATAACAAATCATAAACCAAGCTTTGAACAAAAGGACCAGGAGGAAAGGAATCCGGACCAATAGATAAAACCAAGTGCACAGAGTATTTTAGAATTGCGTGTTAGCTACGATGGAAGGTACTTACAGAGATTTTGTCGATGACTTTTTGGTACTGTTTCGAGAGGGCACCGTTGTCCAGCTCATCGACTTCGCTGGCCTTCGAGCGCACCTCGCTTTGCAGTAAGTTGAGCTTAGCGGGCGACAGGGTCTCGCGGCTGTGTAACTCCTGTTCGATGTCGTCGAGGTACTTCTGCAGCGCCTCGATGTCGTGCCCCCGTTTCACTATTCCGTGCTTCTTCAGGTGGTCCCACCGGCCGTTGATCGCATCTATTTGCTTCTTAATGTTCTCCAAATATAAAGGGTCACAGTTCTTCGCAAATTCGACGTAGTTCACGTTCAGCTTGTTCTTGATGGCCTCCATTCGAGACATTTCCAGTTCGAGCGTCTGTTTGCCGACGTTGGTGCCGAGGCCGTCCAGCCACGTCGACAGCGCTTGAACATCGTTCTGTATCTCCCTCGCAGTGAGAAGCGCGTTCTCCAATTTCGTCTTGGACTCTGTTATTTGTGCGCCCAGCTTGTTGTACAGCTCCTTCAGGTTGTCAATTTTCTTGGAGAACTCTTGGGGCTCCGGCACCGCTTTCTCTTCGACCATTTTGCGACCCGTCTTTATTATCGCTTCCACCTCGGACTTAATTTCGCTAAGCGTGCGATAGAACCTCTGCGAAAGAAAGGGTGCGTCAAGAAGCTGCACACAGACAGGTAAGACATTTTACACATTTGAGGTTCTCTTAACAATAGTGATCATTTAAATTAAAACTATGTTACAATAATTCGTCAGAATAGCTTTACTTACAAGCCATTTGAGCAGAGCAACACTTAAAATTAGGAGTAAATAGAAGAGGTCCGAACTCATGATTGATTCGGTCAACGAATGAAGTGGCAGGAGTGCCCCGTGTCGGCGCCCATTGTAAACGGTTCCGTGAATGCGCTTTGCAAATACATGCGTCGGGAAGCGGATCTGGCCACTACTAACTGTATTGCGGTCACCGTCAACAATTTATAGTACATTCATGCACGAAAGCATTTCGAATGGAGACATCTCATTGCGTTGCAATAAAATCTCATAGCATTTAGTGTAATCTATGAATAAAGTGTACCCTAGTTGCATTAAATGATAAAATAACATAGCATTAATTTTCTAATACGTCTTTACTATTTACAAACACAATTTTCATTACAAACGTTTCCTGCCGTTGGTGCGTAATCCTGTTCACCCATTTGTGGTAGTGCCCGTGTCAAATTTGTCCCCATAGTGGCCGGCGTCCGCCCTACTGGCGAAAGGCACCGCATTCAAATAAATGGGACATACCAACAGGTAAACGAGTAGACGTCCTCTCGTAACCACTGACTTCACACAACCACTATGTTCCGTTGCTACTTATTATTGCAAAAGGAAGATTGAAGAAGCGAGGTGGCTTATTTGTGTATGTTTTATAGAATAACATATTCTTAACATACCGAAATATAAACATAATACATAATATCATGTCGAGAGAATGAATGAAGAACGATTGACGAAAAAAGTGTATAAGGCTAGTGTGAATGGAAGTGTTGGAAGGGGTAGACCTAGGCGGACGCCTCCTTCTGCGAGGCAGTCATGTCCGCAAAGGAGGCGGCGGAGCGGGAGCGGGAGTCGACCACCACACTCCCCTCCCGCCAACGCAGGCCACGTCGGCGGCGCGGAGGTCTAGTAACGACCTCCGGCCGCCGTAAAAAGCGGCCGCGGGCGGCCCCTCGGGGGAGGATCCGCCACCCGCACTTTTGCCGCGAGGGTGAGGGCTGCGTGCTGTTCCGCGGCCCCCCTCAACTCCTAAAGTTGTTAGGAGAGCGCCGGGGGGACGAAACCCTGACCCCCTGGCGCCAACACTTTAGAAGGGGCCCGCCTCAAGACAAAGGGCGGGCCGGCGCCGGCCCGGGCCACGAGATCGGCAGGCCATATATCCGTGGGCCCGGGCGTAGGCGATAGGAGAACAGCGGGGTTTTTTAGTGGGTAGTCGGATGGCCAATCATCTTTCCCGGAGTCCCACATATCCCTCGGTCCCCCCGGGCCGGGGGAACCCGTCAATAGAGGTTTTCCCCGAGACAAAAAAAAAAAAAAAAGAAAAGGCGGACGTTTCGAGACCAGATCAGGGACGTCTTGAAAAGGCCAGGTCAAGAGTACCCTAAACCGAAGAGCATGTATGAAGGGAATAATGAAAGTGAACGAAGCGAAACAAGTATGTAAGAATCGTAGCAAGTGGAAAGAAGTGGTCTCTGCCTACCCCTACGGGAAAGAGGCGTGATTATATGTATGTATGTATGTATGAAATATAAAAATTTCAATGAAATTTGTAATAAATGTTATTATATGAAAATATGGGACTGGTGCAACTGGCAGTGAGGCGAGCATGGCGCATCCGAAAAAGGGCCGATTACAATAATAATTGTGGATCGACGGTCGAGTGGAATCAGAATCCTTTCAACGGCCGCTGCGGCGCGATCCCATCGCCCATCGCGACACGCATTGTTTGCACATCGCACTGTGCGATATGGTTATCACAATAGAAAACAAAATAAATTCTGTTTTATTATGTACATTAAAATATAATACGGTGTTATTATGTTCGGGTGCAACGTGAACATCGACCCACACGAGAAGGCGGTCTATTGAACTATTTGAATGAACTGAGCGCTAATGAACCAGTGGAGCGCAGAAGCTTTGGCGCCCGATATTTGGGTCATCGGTAAACTGGTACCAACTCAAGTCTAAATAACGTGACATTGAAATTTAATTTTAATCAATGCTTTTTTAATTGTTAACATGCCTGGTTACGTAAATGACCTGGTGCATTCATATTGTCGTAGATTTAAACCTCAATGAAAATATAACACACTAAAACGCATATCCACATATGAAAACAATTATACCGTTCTAGGCATAGTATTCGGTCTGGGTCGGTAGTTCATGACTTCCCTCTGATAAATGGCGTAGCGTAGATAAAAGTACTTCCAATCACGTGTGGTCCAACCTGCGCAAACAGGACTGCGGCCACGCACTTGACTTATGACAAATCGAGACCAACCAAACCGGTTGGCAATCTTTGATGCAAACAGCTTACAGTCCGTACATTTGACCATCATATGCAATTTATTTGCTGGAATGGAATTAATTTCTTTTCCAAAGAAGCCTTCGAAAGCTGCTTGATTCAGTTATTTTCCTAAAAACCATAAAATGCTTCACTTACAGGATCTTACACTTAGGGATCTATCTAGTGGCAAAACATTGTCGATAACAATAGAACATATTCGTTTAAATAAAGTAATTCGTATGCTATAAGGGGACCTGCTAAATTTTACTGGATAAACGCCATTGCAACGGAAAATTGATAAATAAAAAATATATAAATAAAAACTAAAAATACGCTTTTGTAGGTAATCAAACTAAAAATAAAAAAATAATTCTTAATTTATTCTTAAATAAAGTTACTGACGTGGACTGACTGATATGGGACTTTATTAAATTTGTGTATTGTCATGAGGTTACATAGATGACACGGTGAACCACACTGTCGCCGTGTGCCCCGCGTGGCGCGAGGAGCGCCGCGCCCTCGTCGCCCAAATCGGCGTGGACCTGTCGCTCCCGGCCCTGGTTCTGGCCATGGTCGGGGGCGATCCTGGATGGACGGCCGTCGCCTCCTTCTGCGAGACAGTCATGTCCGCAAAAGAGGCGGCGTAGCGGGAGCGGGAGTCGACCACCACACTCCCCTCCCGCCAACGCAGGCCACGTCGGCGGCGCCGGAGGGCAAATAACGACCTCCGGCCGCCGTAAAAGCGGCCGCGGGCGGCCCCTCGGGGGAGGATCCGCCGCCCGCACTATTGCCGCGAGGGTGAGGGCTGCGTGCTGTTCCGCGGCCCCCCTCAACTCCTAGAGTTGTTAGGAGAGCGCCGGGGGGACGAAACCCTGACCCCCTGGCACCAACATGTTAGAAGGGGCCCGCCTTAAGACAAAGGGCGGGCCGGCGTAGGCGATAGGAGAACAGCTTGGTTTTTTAGTGGGTAGTCGGATGGCCATACATCTTTCCCGGAGTCCCACATATCCCTCGATCCCCCCGGGCCGGGGGAACCCGTCAAGAGAGGTTTTTCCCCGAGACCAAAAAAAAAATGAGGTTACATAGATACATACAGGTCAAGTGAATAAAAGCGTGGTCACATTAATCGGTCAAGCGAAAAGATCTCGCCGGGGATCGAGCCGGGTATCTCGAGTGACTGGGAACTTAGTCCATCAAA
This sequence comes from Malacosoma neustria, assembly GCA_963693495.1. NCBI lineage: Eukaryota > Metazoa > Arthropoda > Insecta > Lepidoptera > Lasiocampidae > Malacosoma > Malacosoma neustria. The sequence goes on from OY856390.1 coordinate 16,416,702, forward strand.
GATGCAGGCAGTGCTATCGGTATAAATATTGAAACGCTTAAAACAATAAATGTGGCGCCATCTAGTCTCGATATGTGTAATTAACCATCGGTATTAAAAAGTAAATGTCAGTCTGTTCAAGCTACTTGCCGTGTGTTATTAGGTTATGGGCCCAGTTCCATATTTGAGCATAAAAAAGATTTTCTTCGATCTACAAATTGTGAAATTTCGTATTTTTAGCAGTTTTATCCGTGCAGGGGCGGAGAAAGAATACTAACCTTTGCGGCCGCGGTCGACCTGTCGTAAAAGGCGATAAAATAACCCACCCTAGCTACGTGGCAGGGCCCCAAACCCGCCTGGACGGCGACCACCTTTGGTCTTAAGTATACCGCCATAATAACCTTGTGTTCCGGCATTAGTGACCCAAGTTCCTGTACTCTTATGGGACAGCAGCGTGTTCGTGATGCCACTAGCGTTGCAAACACCGATAGGCGACGGTAACTGCTAAATTCTAAGCAGGCCGTCAGCCTGTCTGCTGTCCTAGAGCAATAAAAAAAAAGTTACTCGTTTGTGAACTGTTTCATTAGACCAGACTTGTTTAAATTAAGAACTGTGTAGTGCGTAAATTGTTTCTCGCAGTCACGTTCTTGAACAATGGACGCCAGCTACATTGTAAATGTATCGAAGCTTAAGGGTCGAGAAAACTACGACGAGTGGGTGTTTGCCGCAGAGAATTTTCTCATCCTAGAAGGATCAACGTGAGGCTAACTGCGCAGGCCGTCCCTGTTGTGAAGCGCAGAAGGCGAAAGCGAAGCTGATTATGACCATCGATTCATCGCATTATGTTCATATCAAGCACGAGAGAACTGCTCATGATGTGTGGTAGCGCCTAAAATCACTCTTCGATGACTCAGGATTCCAAAGAAGATCAGCTTACTACGAAATCTAATTCTATCAGATTAGAGGATTGCGATTCTATGACTTCCTATATAATCCAAATTGTGGATACGGGACATAAATTACAAGGAATAGGTTTTCAAATAACTGATGAATGGATTGGACGCTTGTTATTGGCAGAATTAATGGTTAAATTTGCCCCAATGATAACGGCTATAGAACATTCGGGTATGACAATAAGTAGGGACGTCATCAAATCAAAATTGTTAAATATGAGTGCAGAGGTTGGCAGCATTGGAAACGAAAGTGCTTTCTTGTTGAAAAGTTGGCAGCAGCGTAAAAACAGGTTGGCAGCAACGCAGAAATGTCCAATTCAAAAACGTCATCTTTGAAATATGTTAAGACGATTCGATGCTATAAATGAAAACAAGTCGGACATTATAAAAACCAGTGCGTGTAATTACAATAACAAAGATAAAGAAAGTACAGTGTTTAGTGGTTTTTTCTCAAACTCAACAAACAAGAAAACAGATTGGTATGTTGCTTCCGGTGCAAGCACCCATATTATTTGCGACAAAGAACGTTTGTCAGATATTTCCTATAACCCGTCAGTGAAACAAATTATAGTAGCTAATAAAACAACAGTACCAGTGCTATGCTCATGAAAGACGAAGTTGACAACAAAAGTGGATGGTTCAGAGCATGATATTAGTGTGCATGTCATGTCATGAAATGTCATGTGCATTCCTAACCTCAGTACTAATCTTCTCTCAGTTATTGAGTTGATCGAAACTTTTGGAGAAAATATTTACAAAATATATAACAAGAAAAATATACTACTACTAAATAGAGTGAATGGAGTGTACAAGTTGGACATCAAACAAGAATGTTTATTGAGAGGTTCAGCAAAAGAAGAAATCAGTATGCATTACATAGAATATGCATAGAAGGATGGGCCATATAAACAGTAAAAATCTAAACAGCATGAAGAATGGTGCTGTAGAGGGCATTTCCTACTCCGATAAGGCTGAAATTGACAAATCCTAGTGTATCACATGTTGTGAAGGGAAGTTAGCGAGGTTGCCTTTGTCCCGCGGAGGCTCCAGGTGTGACAGCGCATCGGTGGGTGTACATGCGGATAATTGTGCTCCCACGGAGACAGTATCAATAGGACTGTCAAAGTATTTCTTCCTATTTATAGATGATTACAGCAGAGCGTCCTTTGTATATTTTCTGAAGTCTAAGAGCGAAGTGAAGATGTATTTTAAAGAATTCAAAGTTATGGCAGAAAAGCAATCAGGAAATTCCATCAAGGTATAGTACGGCCGACGGATCTTGGCTGGCCTGAACTTTGCACGGATGGCTGCGCAGATAACATTTTTAAGTACAAAACGGTGGTATGTCTCGGAGTACGTGAGGTGAAGTTCGAATAAGGATGTAGACTCAGATATAAAAATACATTATCGATAAATATTAAAAGAAACGTTGTTTTGTTTTTTCATTAATTGCAATTGTTACAAAACAAGCGTTTTGTAACAATTGCAATTTTATAAACACGTATTACTTAGTAGTATATTTACATTTATAATAATGAAGTAATATAGTGACAGATTAATAAAAAAAATTAAAAATACTCGATTTCTTATTTATTTTTATTATAATTATATATTAACTAAATATATATTAAAATTCTTAAAAAGATTTTAATGTACCTGCAAACTTGCTTTCGTGTTTAATTAAATAGTTTTTAATAAAAATATAAGTATTAATAAAGGAAATTTCGATTTAATTTAGTAAAAAAGATCTATGAAACATTATCTAAATAACACAAGAATAATATTTAATTTTAAATGACATTTTAATTATTATCTTATTTCGATAAATATCGAACAATCTTCCCAATATCGATAAATCAACGAAACAGTTGACAACACTAACGCGCCACGCGGTCGGAACGGCACGAGATATTCTATCTCAGTCACACGTAAGCATTCGTGGTGTTTGTGTCGATATCTCGTTCGGGAACAGTTGTCTTCTCGACTGTTCATGCGCAGAGTTTCGTTTATGCCTAACTTCAAGCCGGCCGAGATCCGTCGGCCGTACTATACTGAGAACTGACAATGGTGGACAATTTGGTTCTTCAGAATTTTAAAGTTTTTTGAAGAAAGCTGGGATTGTTCTTCAAAAAACAAACCCCTACACACCAGATCAGAATAGCATGTGTGAAAGATTGAACAGAACCGTGGATGAAAAAGCTCGATGTCTTCTCTTTGACACTAAAAGGAAAAGAAAATTTGGGATGAAGCAGTAAACACTGCAGTGTACCTGCAGAATCGAACATGGCTTCAGGTTTAGAAAAAAACACCTTATGAGCTCTGGACTAAAAAAAGGCCAAATCTTGGCCACATTCGTGTTTTTGGAAGCACTGCAATGACTTGTGTTCCAAAAATTAAGAACAAGTACATTCTTCTTGGACATGCAGAGAATACCAAAGGGTTATACAATCCCGTAACAAAGAGCATTATCACCAGCAGGGATGTTGTAATCATGGAGTCTAGACAATACTCAGACATGGTTCAAGCTGTGATAGAGGAGAAGAAAGAAAATACAGGTAGAGAAGAACAAGATTAGACCATGAGTGACCATACAGGCCACACATACACGCTAAGTGACCAGGACCAGTTCTTCGTATTCTACAAGTTCTGATGAGTTCTGTGACGCTGTGCAAGAAAATATAAATACAGAACCAGTTTAAATTTAGGGACAGAAAAACGTGTGAGAAAACCACCAGAACGGTTTGGCTACAGTAACATATGTGTGACCAAAGATAAAGGTATAGCTGAAGAAAATCTAACCTATGAACATGTTATGAATGGCGACGAACGGGAGATGTGGTGGAAGGCAATGGAGGACGAGCTGCTGTCATTCCATGACAACGAAGCATGGCAACTAGTGGACAGACCCAGTGATGCTCGTGTTGTTCAGTGCAAGTGGGTGTACAAAAGGAAGTTAAATAGTGATAACACAGTTAGGTACAAGGCCAGATTAATCGCCAAAGGTTTTACCCAAAAAGAGGGAATTGGCTATACAGAAACTTTTTAACCTGTGATTAAATATTCTACTTTAAAATTGTTATTTGCTATTAGTGCTAACTTAAATTTAAATATCACCCATTTAGATGTTGCAACAGCCTTTTTAAATGGACATCTTGAGGAAATTCGTGCATGGTACAAGAAGGTTGATAATTGTTTACAGGAGTTAGGATATAAAAACTCTGACCGTGAACCATGTATATTTGTAAAATCTTCAGGAAATGTTAAAACTTTCGTAGCTGACGATTTTTTCATTTATTCAAATTATAACAAAGTTATTCGCCTAAAAGGCTAAGAGAAACTTCTGTTGAACATGACAGGAAAAGCAAACCTTATTTATTTTTAAATATTTTGACTCTATTTTAAGACAAATAAATTATAAATGAACATTCATTATCTTTGAGTAAATCATTTCTATATAAGAATTTTATGAATTATTATTGAGTTGGGTTTTTTGCATTTGTTTCACACAATCAAATATTAACTAAAAATTAACTATTTCTTGTATTTATTCTCACTTCTAACTATAAAAAAATAATAATAATAAGTTATATGTATCCCATGCGCTAATAATATACATATAACAGCCGAGTGTGTATGTAGTACGTACGAGGCAGGTCCTGAGCTGGGCGCGCACGGCGTCGGGCTCGGCGCCGGCGAGCGGCAGGCTGCGCGCGCAGTCGCGCTGCACCGCGGCCAGCGCGCCCGTGGCCGCCGAAAGCCGCGCCGCGATGTCCGCGGGAGGGGCCGCCGGCGCCTCCCGCGAAGACAGCTGCTGCAGGCGCACCTCCGCGCCCCCGAACCTCCGCTAAAAATAACGCTCAAATTTAACCACTTCAGAGCTCGAGCGAATGAGAACGAAAGGAGCCAAATGAGCATCCTCCAGCATTTTACGTTTACTCGTAAGGTGAAGGTGAAAACCTGCACTAGTTGGAGCTGGTCCCGGAGGCGCGCGGCCGCCTCGTGCTTGCCAGCCGCCTGGTACGCCTCCGCCTGCTGCTCCACTTCTCTTATCACTCCGCGCTGACACTCGAACTCCTCTGACAGCCGCTAAACACACACACACACACACACACGTGGTGAATTAATGTTCGAACTAGTACGTGTTGGTATCGGTGAGCGCCCTCTACAGGACATACCTGGTGTTCCTCGAGGCTGAGGTGCCTGTCCCCCTCCAGGGCGAAGGCGACGTCGTCCAGCCATTGCTGCAAGTTGTCGACGGATACCTCGGACTGGGCCGCTTCCCGAGCCGCCCTCTCCAGCATAGTGCTTCGCGAGGCCGCTTCGGCCCTCAACTGGTTCCACCTGTCGGTGAGACTGTCGATCTCGGCCCTGATCCAGGCCGGCATGATGTGGGCGTCGATGAGCTGCTGCCCGATCACCTGGATGCGTGACACCCGCTCGTCGCTATGGTTCTGAATGTAATTCTCCAGGTCCTGTTTTAGGCGCCATCATTTAAAACGGTTATTAAATTGTGCTTTTCATTTACTTTATTGCCACTATTATTGAAAGATGTTATTCAAAAATCCGCCACGTGCCACGAATCGCCATCATTACACGTCAGAAACAAAAAGGAACTCACAAACTGACCATAGGCACCCCATAGGCTATACGTTACTTACGGGAGTTGGGAACAAAGACATAAGGGCACAAGGAGCAGCGACGTACGCTAATTACTCACGTAAAGCTCGTCGGCAATCTCCTCGGCGTCCTGGGGGGCGGGCGCGTGGGGCGAACGGCGCAGGCGACGCTGCAGGCCGTCGAGCCAGGCGGCCTCCTGCGTGATCCAGGAGCGCAGCTCGCCCGTCTCCAGCCACGCCTCCGCGAGCACCTTGTACCGCTCGTAGACGCCGTGCGTCACCGCGTCCCAGCGCGCGATCGCCTGCGTCAGCCGCTTGGCCAGCGCCGCCGGCGGCCGCGCCTCCGCCTGCAGCAACATGTCGTTTCCTACGCAACAAACAAATTGCCAATTAAATACATCAAAAAATGTTAATAAAACTGTTCGACTTTCGACTAATTACTTTTTCTGCTACCACGATAAGTCTTTCATTGAATATCGCCTCAGCGTTTGGAGCCTCTTCGATTCCATCCAATCATTTCACCAGCTTTTTTAACATTCGAAGTGGACTTTCAATCCACAAGATTTTTAAACGTCCCGAAATAGTAAGTAGATTTGGAAGAGCATCTTTGAAAACTATGAGAAATGAGATGAAATGGATGCTAACCTGCTTCATTCAAATTCCTGAACTCCTGGGTCTTATCGTCGCACTTGTCCTTGAGGGTTTGGAAGCGCGCCTTCATGTGGTACAATTCGGTGGAATCCGTGATCTGGCACTCCTCCTCCTTGGGGATTTGTTCCTCGATCTGCTTCAGCCACTCTTGCATCTCCTGGATTTTCGTGAACATCCCCTCGGTCCGCTCCGACGCCCGCCTCAACTTCTCATTCAGCTCAAAACACTTGTCCGTCACCGTTTCAAAGCGTTTTCTCAAATCTGTTTCCGATTTAATACTTTTCGCTAACGTTTCGTCGCAGTCCTCGAGGATTTTCTCCCTACTCTCCTCTATGCCGTCCAGCTTTGTCTTGTACTTTGATTTGGCTTCGTCCAATTTCTATAAATATTGTTTACATATTTAACTCTTTTACACTCGACTACCGCCCCGCCTCAAGGCATGTTTCGCAATTACTATACAAATAGAGATAATCCATAGAATAAAATTAACTCAATGCAAGATAGGGCCAATATTTAACTAAATACGCCGATGCACTGAGAGCGAGTGCCGCAAAGCCCATGGACATGTATATAAAATACAATACGCCGCTTTCTCGTAAACTGAACTAAAAATAATTTATGAAATAAATAACAAATTAGTTAATTATAAAATATAAAGGTAAAAAATGAACGTAAAAGAAATAAAAGAAAACGCAACTCACATTACTAGCGTCTAGTAATCGGTCTAGCTGCTCGACTTCTCCTAAAGGTATATAACCATTGTCTTGCACAAACTGTTCACTGTCGTCCAACCACTTTTTCAAATCGTTCGTGTCCTCTTCAAACTGTTGTAACAACTTTAGTCCTAAATGAAGGGAACAACAAAATTCAAGTAAAAACAAAATAAAAATGAAAAAGACTAGTGATCCCTAACTCGGCTACTTCTTTAGAGTGCTTCTGCGCACTTATGGAAATAATAAAACGAATGGATTGTGCTCACCGCTCTCCACTTTATGGATCTTCTGCTCCAAGATAGCTCTCGTGTCTCCAAATCTGGTGACCAAATTCTCCAAACTGCTCCTAAAATTGAGTTCCTGGACACTCCCTTTGTCATACTTCTGTCTCTTCTCGCTGACCACGCTGTCGTAAGTGGTCTGCAAATCGTCGAACTCCTTCCTCAAGCCCACCAGCTCTGCCAGCTTGCTCTCCATCTTGTCGCAAGAAGAGAGCATCGCGTGCTCGGCGATGATCTGCGACTCGATCCGCTGTATCTTGTCTTGAAGATTTTGGAATTCATCTCGTTGGTTGTCGAGGGGTTTGCTGCTGAGAGCCACTTTCATTTCCACTTCTCGCTTGGAGAGCAGGAGCATCAGCTGCTCGTACGCTTCGTTGGTTCGTTTCGTGTCCGCTTCGACGTCGTCCTTGTGCGGCTTCGGTATAGGCTTCGTCAGAAGAATAATTGACTGCGCGTTCAGTTCCTTCAGCTTCATTTCTAGATGTTTCAGCGCCCTGATCTTGTTCCGCAGATGGATCAGCTGGTTGTTCGAGGGCTTGTCCGTCAGCATTTTCTCTTTCCACGCGTGGATTTCGTCCAGTTGTTTTGTGAACGCTTCAATATTCTTGTAGAAGTTTTCTTTGTCTTCGAGTAGGTTCATCGTGTTTCGTATATGGAGGACAGCTCTTTGGATACTCTCCCACCGCCTCTTCAGTTCCTCTATACTGTTTGCGTGTAGTTTTGCCTCCTCTGTGAATCAACAAAGTTCATTAGCCCGTGCCGTATAGTCATTGAAGTGCAACGAAGAATGTGAATAACATGGTACCTTCCAAGCCGGCTTCGCTGGCGAGCCTCCTCTGTATCTCCTCGACGTTGGCGAAGTCCGCCCTCTGCACCTCGATTTCCTTTTCGATTCGTTCCAATGTGCTAGGGATCTCCTTCCGTCTGCCATTTTTGTTTTCTAGCTCCTTTTTGCACTAAACATATTTATTTACATTAAAACTTTTTAAATTATAAAAAATTCTTGTAAATATATCGAATCAATGTTTGCGACATTTATCGAGTTTCTAATAATCGGCCCATTGCGTCGGAACCTTAAATTTCACTCAATTAAGGAAAGCCATCTGGTTAATTAAACACTCACACTCATTTATACCTTTTATTTATCACTGTGGAAGAACACTCGGGAGTATCAAAAAATATAAACATCTTATACAAATGACCAAAGCACACCGATAGAATTAAAAACAGTCATCTTGATTCCAATCACAAATCAAGTTATGGTACTAAGTAAAATGTGGGTAGTATAATATTAAATCACAAACACTACAACTGTTCAATATAACTTCAGAACTGCTAACGACATCTATCGGAAAATTGTGAACTAAAATTCTTATTTCTATTATTAATTAAACATTCCGCCGGCCAAGGACGACTCAAGTCCTTAAGACCTGACGACAAGATATAAACCAAAGCAAAGTAAAACAAATTTCTGGTTACTAGGAGTCAGACTCATCCAGGGGCAAAGGACATATTTTCACCATAGGTCGCTTAAAAATATTGTCCTTGTACTGTAAAGTTACAACTCTTGTAACACCATCAGCACCTGGGTGTTTCTGCATAATACGTCCCAAAAGCCATTTTCCAGGGGGAAGTGTGTCATCCTTGACGAGAACGACAGTGCCGAGGGGAAGATCAGGTCGCTTTATGTTCCATTTGTAACGATGCTGTAACGTAGTTAAATATTCGTTTTGCCAGCGACGCCACAAACAGTGCACCATACGTTGAATTATGTGCCATCGATTCAACGGACTTAAGTTAACATCAATCAAAGACGGCTCAGGAACCCCAATTAAGGGCTCTCCGACAAGAAAGTGACTTGGTGTTAATGGGGGTTCGTCAAGAGTAGAATTGATAAGAGTGAGGGGACGAGAATTTACACAAGCTTCGACTTGGGCTGATAAAGTAGCGAGCTCTTCGTATGTGAGGAAGGCTTGGCCGATAACCCGTTTTAAGTGTCCTTTAATACTTTTCACTCCTGACTCCCAAATTCCACCAAAGTGTGGAGCTCGAGGAGGTATGAATCTCCATTGCGTGAAATCATTAGCGAGAAGTTCAGAAATCTCAGCCACAAGTTGAGATTGTGAATTATTGAACGCGAGATCTAGTTCACGGGACGCGCCTACAAAATTAGTTCCGTGATCACTCCAAATCTCTTTGCAGTGACCACGTCGAGCGGTGAAACGCCGAAAAGCGGCAATAAATGCAGCAGAAGTGAGGTCAGTGACAAGTTCCAAGTGAATGGCTTTTGTTACGGCACAGACAAATAGACTAATATAAACTTTACTGGTTTTCTTACTTCTACCAGGATACAATTTCATTGTAAAGGGTCCACAAAAGTCTACTCCACTCGTAAGAAAGGGTCGGCTCGGTTTAATCCTGAATTTAGGTAAATCTGACATAAAAGGAGGGAGTGGATTAGCCTTCTGTTTAAAACAAGGGACACATTTGTGGATTACAGTTTTGACAAGACTTTTAATTCGAGTTATCCAAAACCTTTGTCTTACAATATTTAAAGTAAGTTGATTGCCTCCGTGCAGAGATTTCAAATGCGCATTTATAACAATAAGTTTAGATAAGGCACAAGTGCCACTTAACAGAATCGGGTTTTTCATGTCGCCTGGAATCTCTGCATTCGCGAGTCTACCACCAACACGAATAATGCCTTTATCGTCGATAAAAGGGTCTAGTACATAAATCTTACTTGATTTGGCAACCTGTTTACCTAGCGTTAAGCGAGAGATCTCGTCGCGGAATGACATCAATTGTGATAGTTTAATACATCGATTAAAAGCATCATCAAGCTCATTAGCGCTCAAATAAGCAGGTTCAGTAAACATTTTCTTAAGCACTCTAACTTTACATAAATTATAATAACGACAACAATAAGCAATGACTCGAATCAATTTCGACAGCGAGGAGAATCGAGTTAAAATTGCAATAGCATCATTATTTTCGGTAACATTTACATTGCATAATATTTTTGGGGTGGGTTTCATTTCTAAATCGGTTTGAGAAATCTCAAATAAAGAATATTCAATTTCATGTGCCTTGTATAAAAACTGAGGTCCGTTCCACCATAGTTTTGACTGTTGTAGATCATAAGGATAACATCCACGTGATGCTAAATCAGCGGGATTATTTGCAGAACTAACATGATGCCATTGGTTACTATTTGTGAGTGTCAAAATTTCTGAAGTGCGATTTGCAACAAATGTAGTCCAAGTATTTGGTATCTTACGCAACCAAGCCAAAACTATCGTGGAGTCTGTCCAAGTGTAAATATCATTGTCAGGTATTTTTAAAACGGTTTTAACATGATTTATCATTTTGGCTACTAGTAATGCACCACAGAGTTCCAGACGTGGGAGAGATACTTGCTTTACTGGGGCAACCTTGGATTTGGCAAGAACAAGGTAAACGTTAATGTTGCCATCATTTCTCAAAACTCTAAGGTACACTACTCCAGCGTATGCAGCACAAGAGGCATCACTAAATCCATGCAGCTCCCGCTTAATGGTGTCATTAGATACACCAAGCCATCTAGGGAACTGAATGTTTTCAATGTGCGTGAAACGATCAAGGTAAGTAACCCATTCCTCTTTAAGATCAGGAGTCAACTCTTCGTCCCAATCCAAGCCGGCCAACCAGAGTTTTTGCATAAAGATTTTAAGTTTTATAATCGCAGGTGTTAGCCAACCTAGAGGGTCGAAAGATTTAGCAATTGTGGACAATACATTTCTTTTGGTAATTGTGTTATTATCGTGATTTAAATTACAATTAAGTTCAAAGTTATCAGAGTCCGAGTTCCATGTAATACCTAAAGTTTTAATTGTATCTTGAAGTTTTATATTAACCGCACTTTGCGAGTCTTTATCAACACTGGGGATTTGGGACAACACTAACTTACTATTAGAGGACCATTTGTGTAAAGGGAACCCACCACGAGCTAAAAGTTCAGTCAACCTTTGTTGTAGCATCACAGCGTCTTCCGTTGTGGAGACACCAGTAAGCAGATCATCCATATATAAGTCGCTTTTCAGGATTTCAACTTCAGTTGGGAAATCATTCTTCTCGTCCTCAGCCAATTGGTGAAGAGTGCGTATGGCCAAAAAGGGTGCACAAGATGTTCCATAAGTAACTGTAAGTAGTCTATATTCTTTTATTGGTTGTGTTGGAGATTTTCGCCATAAAATTCTTTGATAGTCAGCGTCATCTTTACATATTAGAATCTGACGATACATCTGACGAATATCTGCGACTAAACAAATCTGGTGTTGTCTCCATCGAGTTATGAGATCTCTGACATCTTGTTGAAGAGGACAGCCAATAAGTAGTTCATCGTTTAATGATTTTCCATTTACAGGTGCAGCACTTCCGTCGAAGACTACACGCAACTTCGTGCTTAGACTCGTCGGTCTAAGAACAGCGTGATGAGGTAAATAATAAACTTCAGGTGTAACTATTTCCTTTTCAGGTATCATCATCATATGACCTTGGGATTCATACTGCTCCATAAATTTGTGATATTCTTCCTTGAATTCAGGCTTATGTGTAAAACGTTTTTCCATGTGCTGTAAGCGGCTGATTGCAAGGGGTTTTGTATTTCCAAGGTTTGTGGGTGGATTATCTTTAAATGGTAGACGGACAATGTACCGACCAACAGCATTGCGAGTGTGAGTAAGTTTAAAGTGCTCTTCACATTGTATTTCTAACTCGGTCATAGGTTTTTTGTGGGGTAAACTCTCTTCAATCTCCCAAAATCGTCTTAGTAACTGATCGACCTCAATCTTGGTTTGCATAACAACTGTATTATGTTCGTTTATTGTCGATCCAGTTTGTGAAACTCTACCTGAGATTAGCCAACCTAGGCGAGAGTTGAGTGCAATAAGAGAGTTACACTTGTGTAAGCCTTCAAGCAGTATGTATGCATGCACGTCGGCACCAAGCAGAACTTCAATAGACCCTGGCTTGTGATAGTTGGGATCAGCCAGATCCAACTGCATAGATGAAGGCCAAGTATCTTGTGAGAACTCACGTGAAGGCAACAATGAAGTGAGTTTCTTTAAAACGTATGCATTTACCTGGAAGGTTGATGCATTGTGTTTTGTAGAGTGGACTGTAAGTGTGACCATAGATTTTGTAGTGACCACTGATGTATTAGAAATTCCAGAGATTTTGCCAGTAATTGGAGTGCGATCAAGATTCAATAACTGCGCAGCTGCTTCGGAGATAAAAGATCCCTGAGAACCCTGATCAACAAGAGCTCTTAATGCGTAAGTACCACTGTTCTTTGACTCCACTTTAATCACAGCAGTGGCTAAAATAACAAGATCATCTTTTGTTTCAGCTTTTAGGTTAACACTCAAGTTACAGGAAGTTTTAGATGCATTGCTAGTTGGGTCATCTTTCTCCTTATCAGTTTCGTTTAATTTGTCGTCCTTAGAAGCGGTAAAATGCAGCAATGTATGATGACGACGTCCGCACTTCTTGCAGACTGTACTCTGTCTACACTTTGAAACGGTGTGACCTTTTACGAGGCAGTTAAAACAAATGTTGTTTCTTTTTACAAAATCTTGACGTTCAGGTATGGAGCGAGAGGCAAATTCTTTACAGTGGCAAATATAATGATTCTGTGTGCAATAAGTACAAATGTTGTCAATTTTAGTAGCGAAGCTTTTGATATTAGTTACTTTAGGTGTTTGTGGAATAGTTTTTCCTTTTGGTGCATACATTTCCATGGCTCGGAATTGCTTCTCAAGGAAACTCTGGAGATCCTCATATGTAGGAATACTAGTGGAATCTTCTAAAGATTGCTCCCAAAGTTTTCGAGTCTCAATATCCAACTTGGAGAGAAGGATATGCACTACAATGGCATTCCATGCACAGATCTTTAAATTTGTTAAGGACGTTAGGCATTGACTTGAGGTATCAATAAGATCCTTTATACCTTTAGCCGATTCTGTGGTTAAGGTCTTTTGGGTTAAAAATCGGGTAAGTATATTATTAACGATCATTCTCTTGTTATCATACCTCTCATTTAGTTTTTTCCAGGCGTCATCATAGTTAGCTTCAGTAAGTGAATAATTCCTCAATAGTTGTTCAGCTTCTCCAGATAAACTGGTCTTTAGATAGTGATGTTTTTCAATTTTAGTCAAGCGATCATCATTATGTATCAAAGAGCAAAATAAATCTCGAAAACTCATCCATTGACTGTAATCGCCCGAAAACTGTGGTATGGATATTGGTGGGAGTTTGGGTCTCATCCTCGATATTTCTGCCTGACTATCAGATACATGAATTTCAGACTTTGAAGTTTCACCTAGATCTTGTTTAAATTCATATAACTTGTCCTTAAGCCAAGCCCTAAACTCTAAATAATCTTCTTCAGTTTGTTCAAAATGTTTCTCTAAGTCAACATCGCATGTTTCAGTATCTAATAATCCAGAAATAACATCATAAGTCTTTGTATAGTTAGCCCAATATTCCTGTAAAATTTCTAGACGTGAATCCAAAAACCCTCTCGTTCGTTTATCCTTAGCACATTTTCTTGCGTTTGTAAATAACTTCTCAATTTTAGTTGAATTCGTCTTTAATTGTGCAATATATTGTTTCATCTTTTTATCCGCCATGTTAAATTTTATATGTAAAAACACAAGTCCAAATTCACTGCCAGAAACTAAGTTACAAATCGTTAAGATATTCCTAAGTCCTTTTTCACAAAAAATTTATAAGTGTTTTTCAACACAAATATTCTAAGTCTTTTTTGATGGGAAATATTATAAGTCCCAACACTTCACTGAATTTACTAAGTTAATGTTTGCACTTTACAGTTTACTCACTATTATCCGGTTCGTTGGACCATTTGGTCAATTAAACACTCACACTCATTTATACCTTTTATTTATCACTGTGGAAGAACACTCGGGAGTATCAAAAAATATAAACATCTTATACAAATGACCAAAGCACACCGATAGAATTAAAAACAGTCATCTTGATTCCAATCACAAATCAAGTTATGGTACTAAGTAAAATGTGGGTAGTATAATATTAAATCACAAACACTACAACTGTTCAATATAACTTCAGAACTGCTAACGACATCTATCGGAAAATTGTGAACTAAAATTCTTATTTCTATTATTAATTAAACACCATCTCAAAAGGTTACATCGAATCATACCTTTGCTGCCAGAGAAAAAATCTCTGTTCTGTTTGTCTCTTTTTAGACCATACGGTCACTTCAATATATCATTATCTAATGAGATGACAGATATGGTTAGACAGACAAATTATCCTATTTTTTATTTGTGGTTGGGAAATCAGGACAGCAAAGAATCTACCATCGAGTGTCAAAACATTGCCTCCAATGAGAAGGGCACCTTAACTAGTTTGTATACCTGTACGATGCCGGTCACGGACCCAGATTGCACCGTACAGGAATAAGAAGGACAGCTCGAGAGCAGTGGACTGTATGATAGAGGATGGGATAGGAGCGGTGGCTAGAGAGACGCGATGTCTTGCAACGGACAAAGAAATTCGCACTGACCTTGATTCCACCCCTTCCCGGTTCGGTTCAGGTCGCTGAGGAACTGTTGCACGGCACCAGCTATAGCACAACACTGAACACATAGATGGTAATGGCACGGCCAAGTAAAGTTTAGAGTAACCAGGGAGGTTATTTTGTTAGTATTTTATAAATATCGCACACGGTGCGAAGGCGGTTATCTCATGTCAAACGTTGACACAAAAAGCCCAATTTTTCCGTCCCACCCTCGCTTACCATTATTACCTCACCGAGAGTGAGGGTAGATAACAAAAATCAGGTGGCGGGATTTCAAATACCCTTATGCAAGGATCGAACAATACCTGATCCAAGGCGTGGTCGGCCTCGTCGGCCCAATTCACGAACACCTTGTACCCCACTTGGAAGTCCGCGTGGGACTTCTCATCAGACAGCCTCGGCTTCTTGGAGGTGGTGGGCCGCTCCTCCACGGGGGCCACTCGCATCGTGGTGGTCACGGTCTTCGTGCCTTCCACCTCCATGCTCGTCTCCTTACTTTCTTCCGTTTGGGTGTTTATGTCGAATTCGAATCCTAAATCCCTTATCTGTAAAAGATTGAACAGTGGCAAGTTATAACCCTGCAGACGAACCGAAAGGTGCATATTGCATTAGTGAGTTCTCACCCTGGAGGCCTGCACGTCGAGGATCATGAGCAGCGCATCGAGGCGGTCGTTGAGCGCCTCCGCGCGCTCCATCAGGGCGGCGTCCTCCCCGCCGCAGTCATTCGCGAGGGTGGTGGCGGCGTCCAGGTGGGCGCCCGCCTGCGCCTGCTGCACGCCGATCTCGTGCTTGATGCGCTGCAGCTCGCTGATGCGGGACAGCACCTCGCCGATCTCGCTCGCCGGGTTCGCCTCCATCTGACGCAACGGAGTGCAATACACGTTGTAAACTTAACTGTTGTAACCAACTGTCTGTTTTAGATAGGACCCCATAGATAGGACGCGGCACCCATATCCGAGTTAATTATTATATTTTAGAAAAAAAGAAAAATATTTTCATTTACGAAAAATATATATACAAAAAGTTGAAAACTGACTTGAGCTAATTGTTTTCCTAAAATAGCATCCGCTCGGCGACTTGCTGGGTGTTTTCGCCGGTGTTGATCTCCCGCTGAAGCCAGCCAGTTTTTGGCACTTTTGCAAGTCGATTCCCTATAGCTTGGGATGCGCCCGCGCAGTCTATTCCTGATGGTTGTGTGATTGTATATACCTGTTTGAGATGGGTCTCGTGGCGCTGGCAGTCGGCCAGCAGGCGCTCGTGGTGCGAGTGGTGGGCGCGCAGGCGGTCGTGCAGCGCGCGCAGCCGCTCCAACTGCTGCACGGTCCACTGGCACGTGTGCGACCAGCGCTCGCTCAGCGCGCCCAGCTCGTCCTCGATCTCGCTCACGCCTAACACACCACACACAAATGTATACGTGAAGTAACTCGTCACAGGACCAATGCATCAGCTACTTTCTGATGCTGCAAACAATGCAACAACCAAACACGACATCAAGAGGCAAATGAGACTCACTGTTGTCCTGGCTGTCGTCGTCGACGACGATGACGCAGTCGGCGAGGGCGTCCACGAGGGGCTGCTGCTTGGCGAGGTCATCGTGCAGCGCGGTGACGGCGCGGAGGCGCGCTTCTACGGAGGCGGGGCCCGTGGGGGGCGCACCCAGCCTCGCGATGCGCTCCTCGGTGGCCGTCAGCCAGCGCCGGAAGGCGGCTAGCCGAGCCAGCTGCGCGCGCATCAGCGCGCTGTGGATACACGCCTGCGAGTATGCCATCATAAAATTATATCAATACAGCACAAAACCATATTTATTAACATATATTAATAAAAATAATGATCCACTTATGCGTTGCTAGTTGCGCAATACCTGCTTGTCCATGGCGCGCGCCCGCAGCCGCTCCCAACGCTGGTTGAGCAGGCGCACCTGCAGGCGCACCTCCGCCGCCTCGTCGCGCTCCAGCGCGCCCTCGAGCACGAGCCGCGCGCCCTCCTCGAGCACCGCGCCCACGCGCCCCTGCTGCTCCGACAGCTCCAGCAGGAATCGCTGCGCAACACGACAACACACCTCGTTACTCGTACTGTACGTCATTACATGCAGCGTGTTTAAAATTACACAAACGAAGAATACGCCGATATTATGTTTTGTTACGGCCTTTGCAACGGTAACAGTGAAGCTTCTCGTCAAGATTATTCGCGTCGGTTTCCTAATAGCCGATTTTTGACTTATTTTGAAAAAAGCTAAAAAACATGAGAACTCAACATGGCAACCCGGGCATTATTCGTTGTATGGCAATAATTTTTTTTAATTTACATAATAAATAAATAATTAGATGAACATATGTATTTAAATCATTATATTTGTAGAATATATAAATATTTGTTATTGTTGTCACACTAAAGATAAGTAGTGATTTTTAACCAATTTTTTAAGTTAGGTAGTAATTTAGCCTGTCTTAAAGCAATAGTGCATCCCAAAGTTTGATAGCATGAACAGTGAAGGATCTATTATGGAAAAAAGAGGTATGAACAGGAGTTTTGATAGATAGTTCAGTAGATATACGCAAATTTCGGAGGCCAGACGAGTTAGGAAACTCGAATTGATTCCTCGGGTAAATAGGGGCGTTTGGAATAAAGATAAATTTGTAACCGAGTGAAAGAGTGAATGAGCTTTCCGGCGGATATGGATAGGTAACCACTTCAGTTTTGTGCGAAATTCTCAAATATGATTATATTTACGCAAACCAAATGTGAACCTGATACACAGATTTTGGAGGCGCTCAAGTTTATTAAGTGGTCCTTGAGTTACATCTAGACAGCTGGAATCGGCGTAATCCATAATGGGCACGAACTAACATTCTGCGAGCCTAACTTTAGTGGCAATCGATAGGAAATTCTTGAGTCTATTAATAGACTTAAAAGAGAAGTAAAGTAAACTCGTCGACTTAATTCAGTGATTTGAGGTCGCCAAGACAGCTCCTTACCAATAATAATACCAAAATTTATAACCTCACTAATCTGAATATATGTGTATAGATATAGTCTATTTTGTGTAGATATATATATATAAACTACCTTCAGTAAACGTAAAGTTAGAATTTCTCGACCCCAGAAACATGTTTTATAATAACCATAACCAGTATAAACTAATTCCTAAATTTAATATTTTTAAATGCGAACATCATACCAACAATTTACCTGTTACAGTGTTCCTGAACTCAAATTACCATTCAAAAAGTGATTACTTCAAAGGTTCCATTTATTTAGGTAATAAATATAATAACTAAACTGCATGTAACGCTATTTCCTAAAAAAACTACCTCATGGCTGTGGAAGTGTTCCTTGAGTTGGGCGAGGTCGTCCTCCTGGGGCTGGTGGAAGTCGGCCAGACGCTCCTCGGCCTCCAGCAGCCACGCCAGCACCTCCTCGAACGAGCTGTAGTAGCCGCCCAGCTCCCCTGAGCCGGTGGTCGCGGTCGAAAGCGGCCGACTCGCCGGCATCTGCTCGTTTACCGTTAATATCATATACCACTCTTATAATAAGTATATGTAACTAGTAAGTTAACCCGGCAAACGTTGTACTGACATATGAACTAAAAAAAAGTAGTCTATGTCCTTCTCCGAGGTCCAATCTATGACTATACCGAAATTCATCAAAATTGGTTCAGCGGTTTAGGTGTGAAAGCGTAGCAAACAAACAAATAAACTCACTTTCGCATTTATAATATTAGTAAGGATATATTATAGACCTTTTTTAAGATAACCTTCTATTTTCTTAAAACGCTATTTAATGAGAAGAATTTGTCAAAGATAGAAAACAAATGCAACTTAAAAGTGGCTGCAGCCCCATAGCTGAAATTCATTTACTGCAGTGCCGACCCATTCTCGCTCAGGAACGTACGCATACTATATGAGGCCCATTCGGGGGGGAGAGGTCTTCAAAACACCACGTTTGAAAACGGGGAGGGAGGGGAGCTTTCATCAGGTAGGCAATAAATATCCTCTAAAGGAAATGTGGCGCGTTTTGGAACTATATTCAAATATGCCGCGTTCAGTTTTTACTTGTTACTGTATGCACTTTTCACGTCATACGGCAAGCGCTGTATTAATGAAGACAAATATAAACCTAATTAATTTTTTCAACTTTCTGTCTGCAAAAATGATTGAAAACAATGAAAACTAGTCTTCTCATATACTACGGGTGGTCACCAAAGAGAGAGAGAGGGGGTAAAAACTAGCAAAAGTAGGTCATGTAGTATGGGTATGTTCCCTTATGCGAATGCAGAGAATAAAATATCGTCCCATCACCACTTGGTGAGGTTGACTTTGGCTTCGAATCTTGTTGTTGGTTGTTTGTTAGCTTGTTGCTTCGTCATTAATTGTCGAGTTTTAGTAGGACTAAGAGAGAAGGCTACCTCGGCCGGTGGGGAGGCGAGGGGCGTGGTGGGCTCGGAGGCGGGCGGGCTGTCCAGGTGGGCGACGTCCTCGCTGGCGTGCGGCAGCGATTGGAACAGGCACATCACGTACATCATTATGGACTTCTTGTCGGGGTGCGGCGTGTTCACGTCTGCGCCAAATACGCAAAGGCGGGTCAATAATTGGTCGTACGGCCAAATTGAAACACACGCATCTCTTTGAATAGTTCGCTTTAGACTTATGCTGCTTTAGCAGTATGTTTACCTTCAGGGTCGAGAAGGCGGTCGATTCCGAGGTGATTGTGGGCGACGGCGAAGGCGTGCTCCAAGCGGGCGGCGGGGCTCCGGCTCACCACGGACGTGTAGTCGAAGAGCTGCGGCCGCCAGCGGTGCAGCAGCGCGTTGAACGCCAACCCGTCGCTCCATGACGTCGTAAAGTTCTTCACGTTCACGCCGCTGTAGTTCTACCGATATAAAACACTATCATCTGTTAACCGTGATTCATCATTCACGAGTAACTTTCGCTGAACTAAAGAGGCGTTAATTTAAAGTTTCGACACTAAATAATATATGTCGTCGTTAGTCCATTCAACTTTTAAATCAGTCTACCCGTATAGAAGCCAAAATGCTCCGAACAGTGCTTTGCCAGAAATGCTTCCACTAAATTGAATAAGAGTTTACATGTTTCAATTCTGTAGCTTGAATTTTCCAAAATTTTTAATAACTAAAAAAACAAAAAAAAGAATGAACCCATATCGATGCGTAACGGTACCTGGGTGTGTGTCCGGCACCACGCCAGCAACGTCTTCTCCAAGTTGGTTTGCTGCAAGTCCGACATGAGCTCCTTGAGGTGGTAGTGCACCTGCCAGTGCAAGATTATGCTCCACACAAGTCCTGTAAAAATCAATAAACATATGTATCATGTAAAGTTGGTCCATTAATCACCGCTTTACGATTTGGTGGGAAAGCAAGGGGTTGACTTGTATGCAACGGCTTAGTAAAGGAAATTCAAGAAATTACCTCATACTGGACTATCTTCTTGGAAGGTTTCATTTCAATTCCGGAGTGACAATTCCGTGACACTTCTTTTTCCCACACAAAGGAGCACGAGGAAAGAGAATAAATATGTGTCGTTACAACCTGAACCCGAAAACATAAATTCCGCCCTTTTTACCGTTTCGCCCTAATAAAGAGCTTCCAGCCAACCGAGAACTGAGAGAAGAGAGAGAGAAAATAGTGTTTGGATCACCTAGTATGAGTTTGGGGTTGCCGTCCACGATGTCGTTGCTGCTGATGTTGACGAGCTTCACGCCGTTGGCGTCGAGCACCTGCAGCGCCGTGTTCACGTTGTTGATGTGGTGCACGCGCATGCGCCCGCGCTCACGCTTCTGTCGCCCCAACACATCATCACGTCATCATCATTAATCGTACGTACATTAGACAGTGGTACTCAAATACATTACATGTATTAGTCATCTCAAATTTTAATCAAATAACTTTACTCTAGGAGGCAGAAAAAACAAATTTTAATTTGCAACTGTACATTTTAACTTTTAACATTTTCATAAACAAGTATACAACTTAGAAAATGCTAGGGGTGTATGTTGAAAGCCTCCTTGCGGCGCACCCCGGGCAACGGTGGCCCCCAATGCTCATCGCTTGCGGTGAGCATTTGGAGTTAACGGCTAATTTCAACCAATGGGGAAGGGTCCGGTTCTAGTCATTGAGCATCTTGGATGGGCGATGAATGGAACTGGGCTGGGGAGGGAATAAAACGGGCCTTTTCAGGACCACTCTATTATGTTTATGTATATGTATATGTATTTATTATACTTCTTTATGTATTTGTATTAATATAAAGTATATATTTATTTATTATATATTAACTGCATGTACTATGTGGTTGGTACGTGCGGCCTCATCATCAATCAAGACTGATGGTGAGGAGGTGAGGAGGAGGACGCAACCACCCGCGTGTTTGTGCCGTGCGCGGGGACCCGTACGGGGGGATGAAGGAGTCCTGGTGGTTGAGCCGATGAGCGTAGGCGGTTTAACGTCTCTGAGGCAACATACTACTTTGGTCTGGATTTCCTCTTACACGGGAGGCTGTAGCTGAGCCGGCTACAGTCAATCGGCTGCGGGGTACGGTCAGACGACCCCAGGCTAGCTCGCTTCTATCAGGGGCCTGCAGACGGCAGTGCTCGCTCATATTGCTAGTGGTAGCGGTGCGGTTGGTGCTGTGCGGTCTCGTGGGCAACTGATAGAGGGGGGCTATATCTCTCAACGGAACCCTGGTGCTATCGTAGCATCGCCGTTTGAGCACTCCATGGCGGGTGGGGCAGTTGAGAGACGAAATAATTAATCGGGATCCTTTATGGAGAACATAAAAAAAAATTTAAACCACAAGGCGGGACCGGCGAAAGCTGGGACCGCTCAACGTAAGGCGGAACCAGCGAAAGCTGGGCCCGCACCCTGCAAGGCGGAACCGGCGAAAGCCGGGACCGCACCACACAAAGCGGAACCGGTGAAAGCCGGGTCCGCACCTCGCAAGGTGGGACAGGCGCAAGCCGGAACCACACTCTCAATAGCGGGACCGTCAATAAGCGGGCCTGCAGCGGAACCATCCCGAGACAGGAATGCGGCGGGACCGTCTCATGGCGGGACTGTCAAAGAACTGTCAAAGGGTGGGACCGCTGCGGGGCCGTTGAGAGACGGGAGCGCAGTACAGTCCATCGGGCAACAAGCACCCGGTGGAGGCAGCACCTCTCGGCGATCTGGGGCGCAGAGGAAGAAGCGCCAGAAGCTCAGGCAGCAGGCTGCCTTGGATGGGACTCCAACGATAGGACCATCCAAAAGGCCGCGCGCTGCTCTCAGTGGCGACGGGGAGGACATGACTGCCAAGAGGGTGAAGGCCCAAGGGCCATCACCCTCAACCAGATCCTTTAGGGACGCGGTGGCGGCTGTGAAACTTGCCATCGTTACCATTGAGTACCCGAAAGAGTACCTGACGGTGGAGGATCTGGTGCCAATCCAGGAGCTCATAATTGAGAAACTGGAGGAAGCCCCGGATCCTCTACCTGTTTTAACGGTTGCTCCCGGAGTTGTTGCGGGTGCAGTACATGTCTCCTGCGGCAACTCTGATGCAGCACAGTGGCTTCGGGATGCCATCCAAAATGTAGAACTAGGGCACCTGAAGCTCAAAGTTATAGATGCCAGGGACCTTCCAAAGCCAGTGAAGATGGCATGGAAGAGCAGGAACCTGGCCCTCAAAGATTGTGCTCGAGCCCTTCGACTGCTTCAGCGGTTGAATCCGGACTTGAGGACGGACGACTGGAAAGTCGTGAACACGCTGATTGAGCAATCCGGCATCCGGCGTATCGTCCTCATGGACAGAGCATCGGCTGGGGTAATCAAGGCCTCGGGCTATTCTCTTCCAGGAGGAATTGAACAATACTCGTTCAAACTCCTGGAAGAAGATAAGGGAGAGGGACCTGACGCGGAGCAGAAGAATGCACCCTCCGAGGATGGACCATTACCACGAGATGGGGTGGCCACGCAAGAAGATATGGCTCAAAGCGTGGAGCAGGAACCGGAGGACGGGCCCAGGCAATCTGAGGCGGACTCCGATGATATTCTGGAGGACCTCCATGCCCTGGGCTTATACTCGCCGGCCCCCATGGAGGAGGGCCTACGCTCGCCGGCCACTCTTGAAGAGGGCCAGGCATTAAAGGAGGACCCTAAATACTGAGGACCTCCTACAATCACGCGAACCCACCAGGACTTCAAGATGGAGGGACTAAGGTGTGTACAGATAAATTTACATCATTGCAGAGCTGCCACTGCCCTTCTGGCTCGGCAATTAAAGCTAAATATGTATGACATTGCCTTGATACAGGAACCTTATTTATATAAGGGGACTGTGAAAGGCCTAGGTGGGACAGGGGGAACAATTCTCTATGACTGTCCAACTAATGACGCAAGGACTTGCATCTATATCAGGGGCAATATAGCGGCAATGCCTTTGCGTACTTTCTGTTGTAGGGATCTAACAACAACTATGATCCATGTGGAGACGGGTACAGAGAAAAGGAAAATTATCCTAGCCTCCGCCTATCTCCCTTACGAAGAAAAGGAACCAGTAACCCCACTAATTAGAAGACTGGTTGATTATGGCAGCCAAAGAAACTTAGACCTCATATTTGGCTGCGATGCTAATGCTCATCATATCGTTTGGGGCAGTTCAGATGTCAACAAACGAGGAGAGGATCTGTTGGACTTTGCGGTAAGCACCTCTTTACAAATCCTTAACACAGGTAATAAACCCACCTTTAGGAATTCAGCGAGAGCTGAAGTCATCGATCTGACACTGGCCTCTAACAGAGCTAGTGTACACATTGAAAACTGGCATGTATCGGACGAAATTTCTTTGTCTGATCACAATTACATATGCTTTAGGTATAGGACGGCGAGTACAGCCGAAACTACACAAAGAAGAAACCCAAGAAATACGAATTGGGATCTATACAAGAGGGACCTAAAAGTTAATTTAGGAAGCCCGAGAGGTAAGCTCAATTCCGTATTAGATATAGAGTTTGAAGCTGACAGGATTAAGAAGACCATATTAGGCGCATGGGAGGATAACTGCCCAGTGAAAAAGGCTTTTTGCAAAAAGGAACCATGGTGGTCCCCTGAGTTGGCGAAATTACGCCGGGAAACACGACAGGCCTTCAACTATGCAAAAGCCAGAAAAGATTTTTCTGACTACTCTAGCATGTTGACGAGGTACAGCACGGCGATACGCAAGGCTAAAAGAACAACTTGGCGAAAGCAATGCACTTCCATCGAATCGTTACCAGACGGAATGAGGTTGTGCAAAGCAATGTCCATGACAAAGGCAAACCCACTAGCGTCCGTAAAAGATGTCAATGGGGAGTCTACGGAAACTGGAAAGGACACCCTTAGAGTGATGTTTAGGACTCACTTTCCAGGGTGCAAATTGCGCAATGACGACGAAGAGGAACCAGTCACAAGGGACGAGCTCACAAGGCATACGACCAAAAATGACTGGCTCACGGCAAAGAAAGTGGTAGATGAAAACAGACTAAAGTGGGCAATAGGGGGCTTCCAACCCTTTAAATCTCCCGGCCCAGACACCATCTACCCTATATTGCTGCAAGAAGGTACTTCGGTACTAACTCCTCATCTTTGTAGGCTCTACAGAGCTTGCATAGCCTTTGGTTATGTACCCAAAGCTTGGAGAGCGGTCAGGGTTAGCTTCATACCAAAAGCTGGAAAACCCACTTATGAAGAAGCTAAGGCTTATAGGCCGATTAGTCTATCATCTTTTCTGCTGAAAACTCTGGAGAAACTGGTAGACAGGCATCTTAGAGAGGGGCCATTGAAGAAATTCCCTCTACATAGGTTACAATGTGCGTATAACCCCGGCAAATCAACAGAAACGGCTTTACACTACGTTGTAAGCCGAGCTGAGGCTGCACTAGAAGGACAGGAAGTATGTGTAGGGGCCTTCCTCGATATAGAGGGAGCCTTTGACAAAACAACTTTTGAGTCTATTCGCAATTCTGCAAAGGAACATGGTGTCAGTGACACTATATGCAATTGGATTGACTATATGCTACGAAGCAGACTAGTCAGATCGGAACTAATGGGAGATAAACTTAGCGCAAAAACAACACGCGGCTGCCCTCAAGGCGGAGTATTGTCTCCATTATTATGGTGTCTGGTAGTAGACTCACTACTAACCAAACTCAACACCGGACCTTTTTACACGGTAGGTTATGCTGACGACATAGCCATAATGGTCAATGGTAAATTTCCGAACATAGTCTCTGGATTATTACAAAAGGCTCTGAAGATAACAGAGAAATGGTGCATGGAGAACCACCTCTCCATTAATCCAAATAAAGCAGTTATAGTACCATTTACAAGGAGAAGGACACTAGCAAGTCTAGGGAATCCCTCCCTTAATGGAACCAAACTGTCGTGGTCCACCGAGGTCAAATATCTAGGCATAACCCTTGATAAGGAACTCAGGTGGAAGACTCATGTGGAAAAGACAATGGCGAAGGCTCTGAGAGTATTTGGTATGTGTCGTTCCACTTATGGCAAAACCTGGGGACTAAAACCCAAAGTGATACGATGGCTTTATCAGATAATGATAATACCCATCATTACGTATGGCAGCGTAGTATGGTGGCCCAGAATAAAACTTACTACGTGCAAAGAGACACTCAATAGGCTACAAAGAACGGTGTGTCTTGGAATCACGGGTGCTTTTAGAACAACACCTACGGCAGCTATGGAGAGATATCTTAACATTCCTCCTCTGCATATTATGGTTGAACTTGAGGCAAGGAGGGCACTATATCGCCTTGCAGTAGCTGGCCTATGGGACTCCACCAAGCCAAAAACCAACCATACAAAATTCGATGGAAATGAGGACCTGGATCGGATAACACATATGATATCCGATAAAATGCAAACCAGGTTTATATTTGAAAGGCTTTTCAGGGTCCAAATTCCAACAAGATTGGAATGGACAAAGGGACCAGATCCACCGGAACATAATAGTCTGGTATGGTACACTGATGGATCCAAAATGGAATCAGGTACAGGGGCGGGAGTATACGCGAAAGACTACAAATGTAGTAAAAGCTTGGGAAAAATGGCAAGTGTATTCCAGGCTGAAACATATGCCATTATAACCTGTGCTCAGGAGAACATAGATAGAGGCACCAGAGGCAAATCTATATATATTCTCAGTGACAGTCAAGCTGCAATCAAGGCCATCGCCTCCTTCAAAGTTGACTCCAGACTTGTCCTGGATGCCATCCAAACCTTGAATGGACTTGGAAGGCATAACAGGGTAAGATTAATGTGGGTCCCGGGACACGAGGGAGTACATGGCAATGAAATGGCAGATGAACTGGCAAGAGAGGGCTCAACTAATGATTTTATGGGTCCGGAACCATGTGTAGGCATTCCGACTAGCCTCGTGAAGGCCACATTCAGGGATTTTGCAGACCGCAGTCAACAACAACACTGGCTGACTAGAATCGGTCTGGAACACTCCAAAAAATTTTTGGGATCCACGTACAAAGCACGAGGATCCATCTGGAACATGAGCAGGGGGCAAATACGCTACTTGCTTGGAGCCTTTACTGGGCACTTTGGAACCAACAACATGCTCATGAAAATGGGTCTAACCGCGACACCCATGTGCAGGTTGTGTGGGGAACATACAGAACGCATGGAACACCTACTGTGTACATGTGATGCATTGGCCAGGAGGCGAATGAATCTTTTGGGGGTAGGATATCCAACACCGGAAGACTACAGGCTCCTATCTCCATACCTCATTGTTAGGCTCATGAAGCAGATCTTCAAGGAGATTGGAGAGGAGTGATTGCTATCTAGGGGAACACAAAAGATCCCATTGGGTCGAAGTGTCCGAGATATTTCTCGGCCCCAAAATAAGATAATAGAAAATGCTACAAATGAAAGTGGATTGATGCAAAAGGGGAGGTAGACCAAAGACTCGTCTGTGAAAATATTCAAGCTATAGCTTTAATTGTAACGCATCCAAATACTATTTGAACTATATGTCCAGAATGCGTGTTTTTACATTACAACCATTGGAAAATTTAATCAACCAAATGTATTATTTCTTTCCTAGGAATTTGATCAAGTAATTGGTATTACTGAGTAAGATGAATATATTTACATATTGTTGTGCCGTAAGTATCTCGAGTAGTGACAAGAGTATCTCCCCATCCCGGAGGTCCAGGAACAGGTCCTCCACCAGAGGTTTGTCATTCTGAAATCACCACAAATTCAATAGTTAATCATAGACAAAATGTCCGACTGGAACTAAATTTAAAAAAGCTAAATTTATTGGCCTTAATTAATGAATTAATGCTTGAAATTGTGATGAACTGATGAATAGAGCGTGTCCGTTGGCTCATTTGCCAGAATGCGATTCAATCAAGCAAGCCGATGGTGTTTACTACTGTCATTTTATTTTGTAGGTGTTTGATGCTCGATTACTTAACGATCGCATGACTTTTCATGAAATAAATCTTCCACACAGTTGGTTTATAAGCTTTTATCACATAGGATACCTTATATTATATTCTCGTACCCTCGAAAGAAAGAGATAGGCGTTTAATAATAAATTTGATGCGATTAAAAAGAGTGCGAAGCCTTTCTATTTGTCGATAAGGTCTATGATGCCTTAACTAGTGCCATAATAAAGTGTTCGGACGCACCAATTGGTCGGTTACGGCGCGAGTTCAGCCTCCGCAACGAATGTTTTAAAGCAATTTATACTGTCTGTTGATCGATTTGCGAATTGGATCACAATTGGATCCATCATAAAATATCCGACGCCCAAGAGAGCCATTTGGACAAATTGGTTAATTGTTCACACATTACTATATCTGTAGGAATACTCACGCTCGTATATAGACCGTATATCTCACCTTAACAAGTTGTGAGTTTATCCATTTGGCGAAGGTCTTCTTCTGCACATCCTCCCTTTCATCTGGAAAAAAGACAAAGCATGATCAATGGCATGGCATGAGCAAAGTGCAGGCAATTAAATAATTGATGTGCGTATGGAAGAGCAACTGGTGAAAAGCACAACATTGTATCACATCGTTTACAGAACAAGTGGCGTGTACTACATATTGATGTTAAAGTATTAGCTGCAACACACGATTCACTACACTAGATAAAATGTTAAACCATTCCTTAGGGTGCACATTTCAAAATTCATATTTATAAGGGGTGTATATGTATATAATAGAATACATATATCGTCACAGTAGAAAGTGTTCACGAATGTCTCCCAGGTTTTCAATAAAGTTAACATCACTTCCACTCTAAGGAAACATCATTCGCAACCCCCACTTGCAAATTCACATAATAAGTAGAGGATGTCTCAAAGAATGCAGTGTTGTCAATTCCGATAACAGTATGTAATTCCCGTGAGTGAGGTCTGGATACTAATAGGATGCAAATGGCGGGAGCGCCATCACTCCGCTTCCCGTTAGATGCGCTCCACCGATCATTAAGAACGCTGCCAACTTCGGCTTCGTCGTTTGCGAGGCGGCCGACCTTCGGCCGTTCCACAACGACTCCAACGGTCCTCACTACCATGCTTTTTATAATAAAACATCTGTTTTATTATTAGCTTGTTTCAATTGCACACAGACTAAGAAGACCCCAGCGCACTAGTCCATTCGTCCGCTGGCTTTTCTACCGGAAGGAGTAGCATTAACAAAAACCGTTGAACGTGCGTCACAAACATAAAAGGCTTATCCAATAGCTCATTTTATAATTTGTAGACCAAAATAAAAAAAATTATACATAAATACGTCCACGAACTGTATACTGAATGGTGTAATGTGCACAAGAAAGCAACTGTAATTTATTTCCTTTTTCTATTTTAAAGGAATTAAATGAATAATGAGCATACGTGACATGAGCTAATTGAAACTTATAAGGTCTACTGACCTGAATTACTTACTATAATAAAAAAGACTTTACTGGTACTACTGTACCAGTAGATAAGTGGGTGTTACGGGCAGGGCACTGCGGCACTGCGGTACAGGCGGCCCTGACGCCTGACGCCTGACGCCTGACGCCACATCCGAATTCATCTTTAAATTATTCTTCAAGTGCGCTAAGCTATTGTTCCGTACTTATATAATTGATAACATTTATTATTTTTATCCGTGCAGGGCGTAGAAAAAGTACTGACCTCTGTGGCCGGGTTCGGCCTGTCGTAAAATGCTACAAAACAACCCACCCATGTGGCAGGGCTCCAAGCCCATCTGGATGGCGACCACCTTTGGTCTTAAATATGCCGCCATAATAACCTTGTGTTGTATTCCGGCATTAGTGGCCCAAGTTCCTGTACCTTTATGGTACAGCAGCGTGTCCGTGATGCCACTGGCGTTGCAAACACCCATCGGCGACGATAACGTCTAAATTCTAAGAGGGCCGTCAGCCTGTCTGCTATCCTACAGCAATAAAAAAAAATTGGCGGTATTTCATTTGACCGCTACATTTTGCAGAAATAGTTTTCAATGAATTTACTAATTTGCTTATTTTTGATTAGCTACTGTTCCATCTTTCATTTTCACTTATAAATAATGACAAAATTAACAATATACTCGATTAGTATTGAAGTTCTTAAAATATCGACTTAAAAAAATGTTAAATTATGCTAATGGGAAAAAGTTCTCAGTTTCCGTTTTGTCAATAGCGTTACAAATGAAAGTGCAACACACAGGCCTACAGTTACTGGCGTACGCAAAACGAGACATCTTTGTTCGTCACTACACTTACACTTCTATAATCAACAAACATCTGATCATGTCTCAGCACGTACATGTACAAAACATATTACGTCAGTCAGTTTACGATTATTGTGAATGAAGGTCATTTTTTGCGAGACACCGAACGCACCTCTCGGTCACACTCACACGAGTGGAGCCAAAAGAAACGAGGCACGCCTCGTGATTCATGCTTCAGCTCAAACGTACTCCTTGGCCTTCCACTCTCATGGCATACTTGGGCAGGGTAGACAGATAGACATGACCCCGCGCAGCTCAATATAATATCAACAAATACATACGTATTCAGTTATAAAACGGATTCAAGTAAATTGCTGTACTTCAATGTCACTACAAAGTTGTTCGGGCTGGTTTCTTATCTATATATTAAGGTATTTTTTTTTATATAATAGCATATTTCCGAAAGTAAAGCTAAGGCTATTTGTACAATAAAATTAAATTTAAAAATTCTCTGTCAGGCTTTTTGATTGTAAACACGATGTGTGCACAGGGCTTCCTAAAAGGCTTGTTATCGATACGACTTCCACGAGTTGTAAAATGTAAACTGGACGAAGTAATGAATGTTGAGCCGGCGCGGCGTACGACGCGACGCGACGCGTTGAATAGAATACAAATCCATTGATTAGGTGCGTGTCGGTGGCGGTGGCAGTGGCCGGTGGCCTGACGTGGAGCGCGGCGTTTGTTTATTTACGCGTGCCGGCGTGCGTCGCGTCGGCCGTCGGCCCTCGCCCGTGCACCGCCCTTGCGTACCATGTGCCTCCTACATTTCCCTGCTCTTTGATATCTTAACACAAATATGGTGGTACGCATAGAGGGCCGGTGGCGGATCCCGTGCCTCGCGTTAAAACTGTTTATCATTGCCATTAAAACCACTGCCTGTCAACACCTGCTGCAGCCTGGCGAGCAATGCCCTCGTAATTTATGAAATATGGATGCTTCTTTACACTTTCCACGTAATCATTTTCTCCCCACTCAAATATCTACTGGGCTGAGGAATTTAGAGATAGATAACAGGGTGGAGATCACACGTTACCGTGATAAACATAGGCAAACGTCATGAGTGATATGGTGGAGGCAAGAATTAAATAATATTATGTTAAATGTGATGACATTTAATATAATAAAAAGACTTTAATATCGTATTTGGCTGCGGCTTACTACGAGCGGATGCAATCAACGATAATTGCGGCATTTCAGACCGCAGTCGCCGTAAAGGGACAATCCTATACCAACTGCTATTCAAGGCATTGTTAAAACAGTGGCCAAAGACAATAAACAGTTACACATCAATATGGCATCGTGCGTAGGTGGCGCTGCCGATCGTAGGCATACTTAATGAAACGTGTTTGCTAATATCTTCCAAGTTGAGTAAGTCCAAGGAAAAAATTATTCATTCTAAATTAAAAGTACTCGTATATGGACGCAGCTAGTAGCTAACAAATTTTCTTCTAAACCTTCATCCCGGTTGCGTCTGGGTCATTCGTTGAGCACGAGGTCGAGGTCCCTTGTCGAATATTGTTGTATGATGGGTGAGATGAGGCGCCCCGCGTCCGCGCGCGCGGTACAGTTACGACACCGAAAGTCACATCGACAGTTGGGCATCCACATGCGACATATGTTAATTAGACAGTGGAACAGTAACCCGTCACTACAATAACAGCCGTCATTCGGAGACGCAGAACATATTATGGTCCCATGGTCTTTAATTACCCCTACTGTTCAATAGTAATAGTAGCCGATACATAGTAACTTATTATATATTATTATAGGCAAATGTTCTAACAGTGTAGTAAAAGCTAAACTTTTTTCTCGATTCGATTGGTGTTACTTTTACAAAAGCAATATCTTTTACATATTGTAGAACTAGCTGCACTACACTGTCAAGTTTTGAAAGCATAAGTACTATCCCTAGCATCGACTGCAAAAAGTATTGAAGTCCAAATACAAACACATATTCCCAAACCCTAACTAGATTTACCAGCTATTTAAATATACCTATTTAAATAACAACAAATAAATTTGTTAGTAATCTATATAAAGTAACATTAAGTTCATAAAATGTATTCTCTACTAATAGCTACAAAAGTTATAACATCATTTCGGAAGGCAAATGTTATATGTAGGTAGTAGGAATTTTCAATTTAAATTGCACGACCAATCAAAATGACTGGTCTGGTAAATCTAATGTTAATCAATCCACAACTGACAGTTTTTTTCTTTTTATTTAGGAATATTACAAATAAGTACACAATATAAGTTTAAAAATTTAATTTAATTCTTTTTTCTAAATGGCATCAGCTCAGTGATAACATAAGGTTAACAATACGCGTACATTAATAAAAATCCTGACTGCGTGGTAACTATTGTGGCCAAAAACAAAAACTTGCATTAAATAATTGGTGGAACCAATAAAGTCGTCCATATTAATAAGATATATATTATATATATATACTCGTATCAATTTTCTCTTAGAGTATGTATAATACTCTAAGAGAAAATTGAAAATGCACACAACATACAAAACCCCATTCGGTCGACAACTGGTTTTAAAACTATGTATAATATGTGTATTTCTCATTGTTTTTGCTATTAAGTGCACACCAGTAGACTGTTTCTCTCACTCAAGTACATCTTTAATCAAGTCTTGCTGCAGTATTTACATTTGTGAAACACGTGGTCAAGTGCTTATTTACCTGGCTGTACGTAGCTAGGGCCGAGAAAGACTCGGTGGTACCTAACATCCACATCCACGTAGCTTAGCTTCATCCGGACAAACGAAAGTGGACATTTTATGCGTAAAGGGCAGCGCGGAGTGCTCGCGGACACCGAAACATTCCGCATCTCTCTCACCTGCCATTCATTTCCAGATTAATAACCCATTGCACTTCTAATAAGATAACTCGATCAGAAGCCGCCCCATTTTAGGTGTTGTAGACAGAAGTTACATTACACGAGACCGCTCATTCCACGTTCTTAAATAGGCTACTTATATTTTGGACGTCCGCTTCGGTTCCAACAAGAATATTTTAAACACATCCGCCCACTAACGACTTCGTAATCATAGACTTAATTTTATTCATCGGATAGCATTACTACTTATACCAAAATTCTCAAATGTTTTAATTACGTTTATTTATTTAGCCATCGATAATAACTACAATTTATATATATATATATATATATATATATATATATATATATATATATATATATATATATATATATATATATCATATATATATATATATATATATATATATATATATATATATATATATATATATATATATATATCATATATATATATATATATATATATATATATATATATATATATATATATATATATATATATATACCTAGTCAGGTCATAAGTATTGTCACACAGTAAAAACTTTTCTTTTAGAATGCTGGCCACAAAAAAGTTTATTGAATTAGAATTTCGAATTGTTCATGAAAATAAAAATGTATAACTTTTAGAATTTTACTCATTTTTAAATATGGAGTGGACGCTTAAAGAAGACCGTGTTGCAGTTATTGCGTTGCATCGTTGCGGTTACGCGTCAATTCAAATTTATAACATACTGAAAAATTTGAATATTACCAAAAGATTCGTTTATCGTACCATCAAACGATACAATGAAGACTCTAGTGTAGATGACAGGTCAAGAAGTGGTCGCCCTCGGTCTGTTAGGACTCCAGCAGTGATAAAAGCTGTGAAGGCACGAATTCAAAGAAATCCCAAACGTAAGCAGAAACTGTTGGCCCTTCAGATGGGGTTAAGCAGAACCACGGTGAAAAGGGTGTTAAATGAAGACTTAGGGCTTCGGGCATATCGAAGAAAAACAGGACATCGTTTGAATGCTCGTCTAATGGACCTGAGACTGAAGAGATGCCGCGCTTTGTTGAAGCGGTACGCGGGAAAAAAATATCGGGAAATTCTTTTTTCGGATGAAAAAATGTTTACCGTAGAAGAGAGCTACAACAAACAAAATGATAAGGTGTACGCACACAGTAGTGAAGAAGCGAGCAACCGTATTCCGCGTGTCCAACGAGGTCATTTTCCATCCTCGCTCATGGTATGGTTGGGAGTTTCTTATTGGGGCTTAACAGAGGTACATTTTTGTGAGAAAGGTGTAAAAACGAATGCTGTTGTGTATCAAAATACAGTCCTGACGAACCTTGTGGAACCTGTTTCTCATACCATGTTCAATAACAGGCACTGGGTATTCCAACAAGATTCGGCGCCAGCTCATAGAGCGAAGAGCACACAAGACTGGCTGGCGGCGCGTGAAATCGACTTCATCCGGCACGAAGACTGGCCCTCCTCCAGTCCAGATTTGAATCCGTTAGATTACAAGATATGGCAACACTTGGAGGAAAAGGCGTGCTCAAAGCCTCATCCCAATTTGGAGTCACTCAAGACATCCTTGATTAAGGCAGCCGCCGATATTGACATGGACCTCGTTCGTGCTGCGACAGACGACTGGCCGCGCAGATTGAAGGCCTGTATTCAAAATCACGGAAGTCATTTTGAATAAACTTTAATGTCATAAGAATCTATGTTTTGTTAAGTTCATTTTGGTATATAAATGGTTACATAATGAATAAACTTGTTACAATTATTTTACATTAAACATGTGACAGAATTTATGACTTGACTAGGTATATATATATCATCAAGAAAATGAACTGTTTAAAATTTTGGGGTTATGTTCTGATATGCGAAAAATAAAAATCCCAGAACTCGATCGCAGCGCCATCTACCGGGTCCAATTGCGAATCTAAACCATTCTTGAATCCACTTGAACACACACAAAAAATTCCAACAATATCCGTCCAGCCGTTTAGGAGTGCAGTGATATACACACACACATAAGAATTATATATATAAAGATAGAGGAATGCGTTAGGATTTATCCTATATTTGCACGTTCGACTTATTGGGCAGAGCGCATTTATCAACTCTATCTGCGAGTCAATGATCTCACAGCATCACAAAAGTGTGTCACTTATTAAAGACAGTGCTTTGAGTGCCCCGTATACGTCAACTTAGGTTACGTTTTAGGCAATATTCCATTGGTAAAATAGAAAATTACGCTGTCAACGTGTCTCATCCACAGATTTGTGGCGTGTGGACTCTCACACTTAAAGAATATGCAATGTTACATTTTCTATGATAAATATATGATTCGTTTTGTTGGTAATTTTACAAATCGAGAAGCTCAGCCTGCTAATGTTACTAAAAATGTTTAGGATATTTTAATAAAGACGGTCAAAAATATAGCATTGCTTCAAGGTATTATTTATGATACTTAGTCCTTGAAACTCATTGTAATGCGTATTCACTATATAATATAGACACAGATAAGCAAGAAGATGCCTACCTGCATTAGAGCGAATCATAAATGACTCACTACGTTGTTATTGGAAACGCAAATGCTCCATCGAGAGCGATGTGGATGAATCCAATAAATGTGGCACAGGGCTCGTCTGTTTGTAGAGAAACCCATCAGTCGGGTACAGGCCTTGTATGGGAACCGGTGGCCGGCCCGCATCACTCACATGACTCGCATGGCTCATTTTGCACATATTTTCTCGATACTTCACACAATTTCATGTTTACTGCCCATATATACCCGTACCTTAGTTCTTCAAAGCTGCAGCGCTGTTGTTTACTATATTCTATTCTCCAGTGGGTCTGTGGTGGCCGAAGGCCTTCTATTATGCTTAGAACCAGAAAAGGAAATGTCATAGAAAGGTAGCAATGCAAAAAGAAGCGCATGTCACCTTCCTTAATAGCGGAATCTGGTTGCAATCGGCACAAAAAACTCTTAGAAAATTAATATCGACCGATTTTGCACTAGCAACTGAGTACACAATATAATGGCGGCTCCACATTAGTGCCGTGAAGCTCCGTAAACAGGCGTGAACGTGAATGTGGATGGTTTTCGCGTGGTTCACGCCTGTTACCCGAGCAGTGGGTATTTTGTCCCGCGACAAAGGGTTCGCGCCCCCTTCGCGCGGCGTTCACGCGTATATATCCACATTCACGGCCCCGTTTTTTGTTTTTTATAACTTTCTTATAATTATTCTTATATTTCTTCTTATTCTTCTTCTTATTATTTTGTTTCTTATTCCTCTTTCTTATAGTTATAAGAATAAGAAAGAAGAAGAAAGTTTTCTTGTTTTAGACGTCTACATAGTGATGTTTTTTTTTTTTTTTTTTTATTATCTAATTTATTTAGGGGCTTTTTATAAGAATATAATGTCAGCCCCATTTTATCCTAATTATTACATATTACAAAAAAAAATCTAAATTCTAAATCTTAAAATTATTATAAATGAAAACTGCGGCAGCAGAGAGCGGCCTCGAAAGGATACTCTGGAAAACGCCCACTTCCCACAAGTTTACTCGCAGAGATCGTACTAGTCGCTCCCTACTGTCTTTCGTTCGGACACATTCCATCAAGAAATGGTGTACATCATCAATTTTTCCACAGTTTGTGCAATAAGGACTATTGCTCCTGCCCACCAGGTGATAAAATTTATTTAGTGGAATGTGTCCGGAGCGCAATCTATGAGCTATTCTTCTATCAACCTCACTATTGGCAAACCAGGGGATACGAGGAGGCTCGCTTTGTAAAGTTTTATACCAGATGCCTTTTTCCCTAGATATTACGTTAAAATACTCTTTCCATTCTTTATAATATTCTTCTTTGTATTTCACTAAAACTTCAAAACTATTTGCTTCAATTAACAACTCCGAACCTTCAGAAATAGCCGATTTCGCCAGTCGATCCGCCTCCTCATTTCCCCGTAAGCCAACATGCGATGGAACCCATTGCAACACCAGCTCAATATCCTTACCAAGGAAGTATAAGATGTGTTCTAATATATCATAAGCAATCGATGTACCTCTGCGTCCAGAGGCACATAGGGCTATATGCTGGAGAGCACTTTGACTGTCAACAAATATAACACATTTAGCACAATGCATTCTCTGTAAGTATTTAAGTGCTTCTGATATTGCAACTAGTTCCGCTGTCATTATACATAAGTTATCATTTAATAGTTTAAAAAGGCCATTATTGCTATTACTATAATCATAAAATGCTGCTCCAAGACCTCTATCAGATTTTGAACCATCTGTAAATATTTTAATCCACCCATCATATTTGGAGTGTATTTCTTGTACGACTTTATTCTTAAGGATGTTGGTATCATAGGATTTCTTGTTTAAAGTAATTTATGTTGCCACAGCAAACAAAGTTATTAATAAGCAGCTTCCACGTCCATTTCGCGGCGAGTTTCACGAACGATTGTGCATCCCGTGAATGTGGAGTTCACTACTTGCGCCGTGAATTCATGGCGTGAATTTGCGCGTAAATTCACGGCACTAATGTGGAGCCATCGTAAAGTATGAGTGTAAAAGAAGAAGTTATGGTATATAACCGAGAGGGCGAATGTAATCATGTAAATCGGTGGGAAAACAATGAAATCGTAATGAATTAGTCACAAAGTGCCAATTGGTATACGCCGCTTTCGAGCCCCACAATGAGTCAATGTGCAAACAGACTTCAGACTTAGACAAAGATAAGTTACACTACACTTTGCGTACTTTACACTTTAAAATAAAATCAATCAAGTATATATTTACAATGGTATTAAATAATCTTTGAATAATTTAAAAGATACAATCAGTATTAGTCCTACGTTACATTAAGTGACAATATGTGGCACCCATTGCTGTGTTAGTTAGGTGAATCCAGGAAGTAGATGGCGGTGGCGATGATTGCCCGATCATCCAGATGTCAATAACTGAAGACAGTTATACGAGGACAAACATATGCGCGGGCGGCATGCGCGTGCGCCGGCCATGCATAATAAACAACGTGATCCGTGTGTTTGGATAACCTATGGTTCAATCTGGGATTATCGAACCTACGGCGCTACGAAAGTTCAACAAATTGTTTGAACTGCCATCTAAAATGAAACTCTAGTAGAGCACGCGTCATGAAGGTCTGTGAAGTGGCGAAAGAAGTATCCTTAGGAAAGCCATACAGTAGCTCTTCACTCGGTCAGAATTACTCTTCGTAATAAATGCTCATTTGTAGTAAATGTCGAGGCTAAAATGTTCATGTTTCACGTTAACTCAAAATTTGCTAGGAATTTGCAATTTCTAAAATTCAATAGTGTGAAACTAGCTGAATGAGAGAGACCACGTTAACTAAACTTACAATCAGCACGGTCAGCATTTCGACAATTAGTGAATGCTAGATTCGGCGAGGTCCGTGACATCATCTCGGCTTCTTGGCGAACACAGCCAAACATGCCAAACATAATTGCAAGAGACAACATGACACACATACACGCAAAACAATGTCAAAGTTCAGCGAGACTACTGTTTATCAGCTTTCGAGGAACAATTTTATTGTTTAACACACTTATAGAGTTACATACAAAAAAACTTAAATGATGTCATATCATTCGTAGACACCAATTGTAGGAATCATCACATAGGATATACGAGTATGTGTTGGTAATGTGCATAATGGACCATGTGTTTCGGCAAATGAATAGATTATTAATTTATTATTACTTATATAATAAAGATCGTGATTTAATTAATAATAACGTAATGTAAAGATGAATGTAAAGAAGACGAAAGTGATGTGTTTGAAAGAGATGAAGTAGTGACGGACTGCAATAACGTGATTGGAGATGAACCAATTGAACAGGTGAATGAGTTTGTGTATCTGGGTTCAGTTTACACGAGATGGAAAGTGTCAGAGTGATATTGAAAGAAGAGTGAATGCAGGAAACATGGTGAATGGAGCTTTGCACTCCTTTATGAACAGTCGGAAGGGGTTAACAAGGCTCGTCTGGCTGTGCATGAGGGGGTGTTGGTTCCGACACTCATGTACGGAAGTAAAAGTTGGGTATGGCAGAAGAAACATGAAAACAGAATAAATGCAGTTGAGATTAGAGCGTTAATAAGTATAATAGGAGTTAAACTGAGTGACAAGATAAGAAATAGTGAGATAAGGAAACGTTGTAGTCTTCGCCTCCTTCTGCGAGGCAGTCATGTCCGCAAAGGAGGCGGCGGAGCGGGAGTCGACCACCACACTCCCCTCCCGCCAACGCAGGCCACGTCGGCGGCGCCGGAGGGCAACAAATGACCTCCGGCCGCCATAAAAAGCGCCCCTCGGGGGAGGACCCGCCGCCCGCACTATTGCCGCAAAAGTGAGGGCTGCGTGCTATTCCACGGCCCCCCTCTACTCCTAAAATTATTACAGGAGAGCGCCAGGGGGACGAAAGCCTGACCCCCGCAACTCTCGCATTCGCGGCAGCCTTCATGTCCGTGATATAGCGGATAAATTGCAGGAGTGTTGCCTTCGCTGGTATGGCCACGTTTTACAGCAACCGGATACTTATGTGGGGAACAAACGTCTGGCCATGCCGCCACCACCAGGCCCCAGCAGGAGGGGTAGACCCAAAAAGTGCTGGCTTGACGTCGTAGGGGTTGATATGCGTTCCAATGGACTGACCACCAGGGATGCCGAAGATCGTGCGAAGTGGAGAAGAAAAAGTCGGAAAGCGGACCTCGGGCGCCGAAGCGAGAGTTTGGGCTGCAACCGGGATTCATCGCTGAGATGATGATGATGAATAAAGATCGTAATAGACATCATGTTAGAATAATTTAAAAAATGTTCATTTTTAATAAGAAATGGCCCAATTTAAAGATTGTTTTTTTTATTATCAAGAATCACGATTTTATCGTGATTCTGATAAAATCCTAAAACTTATCGAAGATAAGATGGAAAAGTGTGGCAAGCCGAAACGAATTCGCTTCACGCATGGTAGTTTCGTATCGGATGTTAGTCTGAAATGCCAATTTGTTGGATAGCATTGAGTGTGCCTTACATTCACGGCAGTGATTCTGAAAGGTGCTAATTCGCCGACGCGGACGCAATCGACTGGTCGCGGTCTATTGCTTCTTCAACTGGCCAAAATTTTTTACATCTCACGCTTTAATATTTTTGTTATTTTACGAGTATGACTTTTTGTTTATAGAAATAAATAAAAACTCATAGGGTTCAAAACACAATAAGGCAACTTAGAATAAGGAGAAAAGATAGGAATAAATGCTTCTTTTTCTGGTTTATCTCTATAATATAATCTATACTTAGATTTATTACAGAAATACAGATATCAGCACTGGGATTTAATCACACTTAAGGTAAGTTTCCCGAAATGCCCATAAGTACATTATATATTATAGCTAGATAGAATGTCTTTAAGATAATATTAACAAAGCTCAAAAATTATTCCAAGGCCTACGAGATTCAACCACACCTCATTAACAGTTAAAATAGTTATGAGTTAAAAAACAGATATATTTGTATACTTTATCTCAACAGTAAGGGCACTACTACTGGTGGGTAGCTGATCCTACTGTCCTCTGCAGTGTTTCATTTAAGGGTGAGCGACTGCTTGTTGGCAGCGTCTCTGGTTTTGCAAATGACTTCAGACAGTAATAACCTCTTCCCCTGGTAGACAGGTAGATGAGTCACAGTGCTAAGTGGGGCCACTTCATTAAGTGACCTACTTATCCTCCATATGGCAATAATATAAGTAATAAAAAGGTTATATTATAAGCAATGTGAAATGGCCACCCGGGTATATGTTGTGTTAGGAGTGACACAATGTACTGCAGCCAAACCAGTTTCTCAAGGAAGAACATGATCCACTGAAAGTGAGCCCGTGTGAAATTTATCAGTGAGTAACTTTCTTGAGCATAAGTGGTGCATGACTGCGTCCATGCTGCCCCCTGCAGCTCACACATCATTAACGAAATAGTTGCATTTTGCTAAAGACATTCAATCATGCAACAACATCAAGGCACCTGGTAGCTCAGTGGTATTACACTAGGAGACCAATCTATAGGTCCCGGGTTCAACTCCCATAGTAGCGTGTACCACCAAAGTACTTTCATGCCTAATGTGCGTATTGTAGCGTAATTGCCATGTACTGGCCGTGAAGGAAAACATTAGGAGGAAACCTGCATGCCAAGCTCACCAGGGTGTGTAACCCGTTAATCTACCTTAGACAAGTGAGACTCGAACCCAGCAGTGGGAACTTATTATTATTATTATAAATAATTTAAATACTGTTTTACTCTGACTAGGTGATCAGAGCATTGTCAGTTCTAAGCCATTAACACCTTGAGGCTTCAGATTAATATGTGACAGGGTAAATGAAAACATTACCTATCTGGTATTTACATGGGTAAGATTGTTCAGAGAACAAGCCCAGAGATTTTCCCTTCTAAGATATGCTTAAAAGAAATATAATAGGAGTAGTTTGGGAATAAACATTGCAGTAGGATTACTAGACAATTAGCATTAAATTTAACCATTTCTTTTCATTTGCAAATGTATTTCAAATACTTAGTAATTTAGGAATTAATTAATGAGATTTTTATACACAAATACTTAAATTATTATTAGGTGTTGGAATTAATTCTTAGTTTTTTTTTTATGAAAAAATTATTATTATCTATGGAAAACAAAAAATACACTAATCATAGTATTGCCCCATCGCTTTCTAGCTTTCTACTACTTTTGACCATCTTTCGGGCAGGGTACAAATACCTTGTCGGAAGAATGCCTCATCTTTTGATGCAATCCAGGAATCGACCCATTTTTGACATTATTTGTAAGAAGTGAACTTCTGCTCAGACAGACTATGAGCAATTGAATGAAACAAATGGTAATCTGGAGAATATGGCGTGTGCGGTTAAACTTCCATTTAAGTGTTTTTAAGTACATTTGTACTGGTTTTTCGACGTGCGACAAGCATTGTTGTGCAGCAAAATGACTTTGTTGTGTCTTTTGGAGTATTCTGGCCGTTTTTCTTTCATTGCATGACTCAATCGTCAATTAATTTCAGTCGGTAGCAATCCCCAGTTATGGTTTACTTCGGTTTCAGCAGTTCATAATAAATCACACCCCTCTGATCCCACCAAATACACAGTAGGAGCTTAGACCCATCGATATTTTACTTTGCCGCTGATGTTGATGGTTGGCAGGGTTTAACCCATGACTTTCTGTCCATTTATCCATCATCAGTGACAATTTGATGCAAAAAACCTTTTCTTTCCTCCCATTGAAGCAGCAGTTCACATGTCAAAATATACCTCTCAATGTTCCTTGGTTTCAATTCATATAGGGACCCAATGTCCCTCCTTCTGGATTATGTCTAGTTTTGAGACATTTTCCTACTGCTGGTAAGCCAACTTCCAATGATATAAATAATTCTTGAAGTGTTTGAGATGAGTCTTCATTGAACTTTTTATCTTCAAATTTTTTTCAGCTGACCAGGTCGCTCCTTGTCTCTCCAAATCACCAGATTCACATGTTTGCTCAGCTAGCTTGCATATAGAATGTTCACTATACACTTACACTAAAATATGATTAGCTTCAGCAGCAATTTTTTTCATAATAAAGTAATGAAGTAAAACTCTCTGCAAAAACACTTTATTTGGCACAAATGTTGACATATTTAATAAATTATAAAGTATTGTTGTTTAGGATTCAAAGAGACGTTATGTACAGCAAATGACCTTCAATGATAGCTGTTTGGAGATGAATACTTTACTGTTGGTGACCCTAGCCATCTCGTAAAATGACTTTTAACGCCTAATAATATATTTTAACATGAGCAATTGGCATTTGAACACCTAAGCCTGAAAAATTGATCTGAACAGTAGCCTTCTTTTGCTGTCCCTATACTAGCAGTCTACAACTCCAGAAAAGTTATGCAGAAGGGGCTAAACAGCCAGTTCCGCATAATTATCTGATAACTCACTCATTAAACACATCAATAATATACAAAAGCTATATTAGGAATACTGTTTATTGTGATACTCCCTCTAAGCAACTTATAGAGATCTGAACAAAGTAAAAAGCTGACATATTACCAAATTGTAATGTGTGGTTGGCCTACTAACAAAAACTCTATAGCTGTACAAGTATAACAACTATAAGAAAGCTTCAATAATAACTACAGTAGAACCTCTCTGTCCAACCTTGGTAAGTCAAAAACGTCCCTTACTCAAAAAAATGTCGTTTTTCCTTCCCTTTAACCCCCTAAACCTACATTGCTCAAAATCTAAACCCTCTAGAAGTCAAAATAATTAGTGAAATTAATTACTTGAAAAATGAAATTGCACCTCTGTATGTTGGACATATGAGTAGTAGTATTAGATTTTTTACAACTCAATTATTTGAAAACGGACTTTAAGAATATATCAATAATGCACAATAATGCCTGATTTCTTATAACTAGGATTTTTATTTATTTCACCTCTTTAACTTTCATTAAGATAGTTGCAATAAATATTAACCTCTACAAGTCCAACATTCGAAACTGTACAACTCAATTTTTTTGGCATCTCCCATCAAATTTAAATTAAACAGGTTCTACTGTACAAAACTTTATTTGTTTCATACTATCTTCTTTCTAACTGTTATATTAAACTTTTTTACTGAAT
This sequence comes from Malacosoma neustria, assembly GCA_963693495.1. Taxonomy (NCBI): domain Eukaryota; kingdom Metazoa; phylum Arthropoda; class Insecta; order Lepidoptera; family Lasiocampidae; genus Malacosoma; species Malacosoma neustria. Next base: position 16,459,846 of record OY856390.1, read on the forward strand.
GTGAACACATATCAACATCAAAACAAAAATCCAACTCTCAATTTGATATTGTAACAATAATGAATATATAAAAAAATAAAATTATGAGAGATGGCATTACATATTAGCAGACAGAAGGTTAAGTTTTGGTTCCACAAACACTCTATAAAATAGGCACTGTGCTAAGTGAACTATCAGTTTCTTATAAGATTTAAATAAAAGCTTCAACCATATGAACAGAGAAATAGATATTTGACTGAGGTATATTAATCATAATATAAATCCAGATATAAATGTAACATGAAAAATGAATAAATGGTTAATACTGAATCTTAAATTATTTTATCAATGATGAAAATTAGGATTTTCCACTTGTTTAATATTAATAATAATGAGCAGTTAATAATAATTTACTATGCAACCCATAAGCCTAAGGATCAGTGGCCAAATTTAATTAGTTATGAATTTTTAACTTGAAAATAAAGTTTTGTAACTTTTAATATGTGTAAAAATATGCATCACATAGATTAACGTAATTCATCTATGGTATTATCTGTTATAACCCGAGAAAAGCAAGCTACAATTTTATCGTGTTGTGTACACAGGTTTGTGATAAGATAGTTACATCGAAAATTGTTTAAATTTTTTGCTTTAAACCGTATAATACAACAGGTGCGAGCATAAGGTGGCGCAGGGGCGAGAAGGCCGCTCATTGCATCATACAAGATTACTGCACATTCTTAATATAAGCACTCAAGGCCTCATCACTAAGTAACCGACGACGCTGCGCCCAACGCCTAACTTACCCACAAAACTCGACTCCATATTTTGCGGCTTCTCTTGTCCAACTATTTAATTCCGCGTGTGTGATAATAAAATGTTGCTTTGAGACATGACAACACACAGAAACGCCTCAATCAAGTTAACTTAAACTTGAAGAAACTTTTACAAAACACTTTTTTGGCAAAGAAACGCCGCTGAAGTAGCGGTGTAACGCCTTCAATTTCACTCAAACAAAAATGTATGCAGTCCACTGAAGTATTTTAAAAATAACAGAAAAATAAGTTATTTGTAAAACACATAGAAAACATAATCACGAACAAAAAGAAACAGAGGCCTGCCTGCCCAATTAGCATCCAAAACTTCCAAAAATGACAGTCGAACTGAACTAAAACTGACGCATGTCTAACTGACAAACAACGAAACGCAATCCTGCACACTTGACAGCGCACCATGACATATAAGTGTGACAGTGACAGCAGTAGCACACCACAGAATAAAACCTAAATATCTTGTGGCTTGGTTGTCTCAAAATTAAACTTTATACGGAAATTTAAAAAGGCATGAAACTAACGTGTTGATACAAGCCACGCAAATTAGCAATGCGCTGACACTTTGTCCAATTAACGCCCTTCTGACATCATCAGCAAAGAAAAAGTACAGTTAACAAAACGTAATATTCTCATTTATTAATAAAAGTTTAAAAAGGAAAGTTGATGTGTTTTTAATTAAAACTAAATGTTTGAATAATGTTTAACTTTTAATCATCATCATCATTCATCACATTTTTGAAAATCTTAACTCTTCAACTCCACTCATATAATCTACATCAGACTCAGAATTGGTATCCGAGTCTGATATCTCGTCAGAATCAGTATCATTTCCCGTGTTAATAATAAATAACTCGTCGATCGATCTATCTTTTCGCCAGTATTCTTCTTCCAGTCTCTTCAGATGATCTACCTCCTTTTTCCAATCTTCAGGAGTGATTGATTGCAAAGCCTATAAAGTTAAAGATTCGATCTTACTCTCCAATTGTTCAGCATTCTTGTCTGAAACTCTGTTTTACGAGGTTCCAAATATATTCTAAGGGGGTTGAGGTCACAGTTGTACGGTGGCAGTCTAACAACTTCGTGACCATGATCAGCCAATAAATTATGAATAATGTATTTCTTTGGCGTTTGTTTGGTGATGTTTTATTATTAAATATAATTTCGGTTTTGTGAAATATTCCGGGAACTCAATATTATGTGCTTGGAGCCACTCAACCATCACTTGTTTTTTTGAGCACATGGTGGGAGTTCTTTTTTCCTCTTTACTATGGTAAGAGGCGTTGTTCATTACAACAATACTGTTCGATAACATATTGGGTATACGCTTTTCTTGTAACCATTTCGTGAAATTTTGAGTATTCATCTGGTCATGATAATCGCCTTTTTTTGTATCCGCTTCAAACATTAAAAGAGCGTTATTGACAAATCCTAACTCATTCCCACCATAATATAATCCAGCAGCGACCAGGTCTATCATTTTTTTCACTCCAATATCCGTATCGGACTGCCAACACTTTTTGACTGTATAATGAGCGTGTATCCACGTCTCGTCGATATAAATCACTTGTTTTTTGTCAGCGCCAAGTAAGTCATTTCGTCTCATGTGACGTAAATATTTAGCCCTCCAAGCTTGAATATTGGGTCTTTCAATTAAATGCAATCGGTTTTGGCAACATTTTGCAGCAGCACGTCACCAACATGGCCGCCAGGCGCCAGGCGCATTACCAATTTGTGTGGCTTGTACACGGCGTGCTTCTTCAATTTTACTTTTTGTTATACTTTGTAGTAACCTAGTTAAAAATTAATGATAAAAGCTGACACCGGTTTACATCAATTCCAAGATCGGAAAGGGACATTTCGATTATGTTTTACGAGAATCCTTAGATTACATACTACCGGACAAACTATCTCGAATAATGGGTACCGTATTATATGTATGTGTGTTATATTATCTGGTGGTATATATAGATGGATACATATTATATGTCTATCAATTAACCGCTAGCAAGGGATATTCCTAGCAGAGTTCATTTTATTATTGACAGTCACAAATAGTAAGCAGTTTTGGGTACAGTACGTATTCGATTTATGTTAATCTAATGATTAAATACTATTAGGTCTTTACCTATGAAATTGTCGTTTTGTATGAAAAAATTTAAACGAATTTTTTTTTCATGTATTTTTTATTTGTATTAATCGAAGTAATTACCCATGCAATCAATGCATCTTAGCCAACGCAGTGGCAGTTTATTGATGCCCTTCTTAAAGAAATCAGCTGGACGGGAGGCAACAAATTCTTCAAAGGCATTTTGTACTGCCCCTCGGGTATTGAATTTTTTTCCCGCCAAGAAGTTATCCAAATTCTGGAAAAAGTAGTAGTCTGTAGGCACAAGGTCTGGTGAGTAGGGCGGATGACGGAGAACTTCCAACCCCAGTTCTTGCAACTTGGAGACCGTCTGCTGTGCAGTATGAGGTCGCGCGTTGTCGTGCAGGAGCAGCGGAGACGAGCGATTGACCAATGCTGGTTGGAGATGTGCCAGCTTCTCCATCATTGTGTTCAGTTCTTTACAGTACACATCTGCAGTAATGCTCACCACGTTTGGTAAGAAGCTGTGATGAATCACACTGGCGCTAAACCACCAAACAGTGACCATCACTTTTCTAGGGGTAAGTTTTCGTTTAGGGCATTGTTTAGGTGCTGAACCAGGATCCAACCAACTTGCTGTGCGCTTGCGGTTATCAAACAGAATCCATTTTTTATCGCAGGTAACAATGTGGTTCAAAATTCCTTCATTTGTGTGTCTGTTGAGCAGTGCAAGGCACGTCTCGACGCGTACTTCGCGCTGGCGATCATTGAGTTCGTGGGGCACCCATTTGTCATGCTTTTTTACCTTGCCAATTTGACGCAAATGGACCAATATTGTTTTGACGCTAACGTCGAAAGCTGTTGCTAATTCAGCCGTAGATTGTGTATCATCAGCTTCCACAATCAACTTTAATTCGTCATTGTCGACCAAAGTCTTCAGACGACCGCGAGGTTCATTTTTCAGATCGAAATTCCCAGAACGGAAGCGAGCAAATCAATAACAGGTGGTGCGTTGGTTTGTAGTGTTAGCTCCGTAAACGGCGTTGATGTTGCGTGCCGCTTGTGCCGCGTTGCTGCCACGTCGGTACACATATTCCATAATTACTCGAATTTTTAACGTATCCATGATGACGAAAAAGATTGAAATGCGATGAAAATGTAACACTAATCAATAAACAAATGACTACTTTCGGAAAAAGAATTCCATGTTTTTAAAATAAAATTAATTTGAAATTAGAACTCTTAGTCAAACAAAAATTATTTTGATTTGAAATGGCCAGTACTGGAGAACGGCAATTTCATAGGTAAAGACCTATTATTAACAAAATTGTGAAACTAATTATAAATGGGTAGGTATAAGGGTAGGTACTAAGTAGTATAATTCTTGGAAACAAACCCATAGATCACAGTTCGATCCCTACATGCAGCGCTCAGTTAATTTTTTTTTACTTACGTGAAGAAAATCATAATTATAATACCTGCATACTGAGGTCACCGGTATATGTAACCGACCTCCCTTGAACAAGCGTTACTGGTATAATGGTTTCTCCTTTTTTAATAATATTATAATAAATAGAAAGTGTTGGTACTAAAAGTACCTAGTTATTGTTTAAACCTACTTTTACTCTAACTTATTTGTACTTACTTTTGGTGTAATTCATATGTGTCTCGTAGGGTGCATGCACATAGGCTGGCGCTTCCCCCACTTCCACTGTCCAAGTGATTCTGCGCTGCAAAAGCGCAGGTGAGCGTGTTGCCATCGCACAACCTCACTGTTACCACCTTCCGCACTTATTAGCCACAATCCTTTATTGATAAATCTCTGATGAGCACTTCGTAGCTCGGACACCAATAAAGATTTCTGCGAATCTTTCGCAAGCCAACACCTAGATGCTATTTTGAAAATGTAAAAGTTCACACGATGCAAACTGTGAATGCGATTCCTAATAAATACTACTACCTATATACCTACTTATATGTAGTACAATAATGAGTGAGATTAGCGCAGCGGGTGGGTAGTAGTGGTCGAAGGGTCGAGTTCGAGGTCACGCATTTCAATTTCAACTATTCACGTCTCCTAAGTATTTAGAGTTCAGGGAATTTTTGTGCAGTATCCCATTTGTAACTCGCTGCAAATTTTACAATAAAATCTAATATGTACATATGTTGCGTGTGTAACATGGTGTACCCGGAGGCTACTAATCCGCCGAGGGCGGTTCACGGGCGTCGTTTTATTTCTTTATTCGAGTCCGCTGCACTGTGCTATCTCCCAGTTATTTTTAGGTAAGTGGCTCACCTTGACGACGGGCGCTGAATCTTAAGCTGCCCTGTTTGCTCTCTTACACATGCAAATCTAGCATTACGGACGAATGTCGTGAAATGGCTACAATGGAGCACATCTATATCGTACAACGTTACCTCAAATAGTTTAAAAATAAAATTAATATTTAATGGAAATCCTATTTTTGTAAACAAGCCGTTCCGGATGAAATAAAGCAAAATGCCTATTGAGTGAGTGGTACGTTGTGTTGTCACGCATTTAACTGAGGCGGCGCGCGGCGGTCATTAACTCCGGCCGCTGTCATCCGAACATCGCGATCGGCCCAGCAATCAACTAGATTACTTCCAATCTACGCAGCCGACCTTACATTTGATCTGTCACGTTGGCATCAGGAGCAGGAGTGAGGAGCTTCGTGGGGGCTTCGACGCGGTGCAATCTTCGCATTTAACACGACCGTGTTTTTAGATGTCGTCGGTGCTCAGCTTTCGCTTTTACTTTCGACTGTAGCTAACACCTAGACATTGTACGAACATCTTGCGCAGTAATAAATATCCAAATCATACCTATTTAGTTTTGCCATGCTCTTCTGTCCGATATACCTAGTCAGGTCATAAGTATTGTCACACAGTAAAAACTTTTCTTTTAGAATGCTGGCCACAAAAAAGTTTATTGAATTAGAATTTCGAATTGTTCATGAAAATAAAAATGTATAACTTTTAGAATTTTACTCATTTTTAAATATGGAGTGGACGCTTAAAGAAGACCGTGTTGAAGTTATTGCGTTGCATCATTGCGGTTACGCGCCAATTCAAATTTTTAACATACTGAAAAATTTAAATATTACCAAAAGATTCGTTTATCGTACCATCAAACGATACAATGAAGACTCTAGTGTAGATGACAGGTCAAGAAGTGGTCGCCCTCGGACTGTTAGGACTCCAGCAGTGATAAAAGCTGTGAAGGCACGAATTCAAAGAAATCCCAAACGTAAGCAGAAACCGTTGGCCCTTCAGATGGGGTTAAACAGAACCACGGTGAAAAGGGTGTTAAATGAAGACTTATGGCTTCGGGCATATCGAAGAAAAACAGGACATCGTTTGAATGCTCGTCTAATGGACCTGAGACTGAAGAGATGCCGCGCTTTGTTGAAGCGGTACGCGGGAAAAAAATATCGGGAAATTCTTTTTTCGGATGAAAAAATGTTTACCGTAGAAGAGAGCTACAACAAACAAAATGATAAGGTGTACGCACACAGTAGTGAAGAAGCGAGCAACCGTATTCCGCGTGTCCAACGAGGTCATTTTCCATCCTCGCTCATGGTATGGTTGGGAGTTTCTTATTGGGGCTTAACAGAGGTACTTTTTTGTGAGAAAGGTGTAAAAACGAATGCTGTTGTGTATCAAAATACAGTCCTGACGAACCTTGTGGAACCTGTTTTTCATACCATGTTCAATAACAGGCACTGGGTATTCCAACAAGATTCGGCGCCAGCTCATAGAGCGAAGAGCACACAAGACTGGCTGGCGGCGCGTGAAATCGACTTCATCCGGCACGAAGACTGGCCCTCCTCCAGTCCAGATTTGAATCCGTTAGATTACAAGATATGGCAACACTTGGAGGAAAAGGCGTGCTCAAAGCCTCATCCCAATTTGGAGTCACTCAAGACATCCATGATTAAGGCAGCCGCCGATATTGACATGGACCTCGTTCGTGCTGCGATAGACAACTGGCCGCGCAGATTGAAGGCTTGTATTCAAAATCACGGAGGTCATTTTGAATAAACTTTAATGTCATAAGAATCTATGTTTTGTTAAGTTCATTTTGGTTTAAGAATGGTTACATAATTAATAAACTTGTTACAATTATTTTACATTAAACATGTGACAGAATTTATGACCTGACTAGGTATAATGCCAACTTTACACAAATTATTATACCCAGTAAATAACAAAGAACCCTTATAGAATCCAAAGGCTAATAGTTCATAGCGATCAAGGTAAAAATTAATTTAAATAACTTTCAAAATTCTGACTGTGTCGATTACCTTCGATGTGTAATTAATAATGAAATGCAAACAATTTAATCCACCTCAGAAATGTAATGAAATGTGCTTGCATTGTGGCAATTGGCCATGTTTACGATATACTACATAATAATATTATATGTGAAGCGACAAATCTGAATTCAATGCATTTGAAAGTGTCCTAACAAGAGCTGCTAAGCTTATTTGGACAAGCTAACGAATATAATGGGAATCAGAAATCGACTTAAACATAAAAACAAGATAATTTTATCCGAATTGAAACGTGGCGTGATTATGCTTTACTGATAATGTAGAGAAGTCTATCCTGCGTGGCCCCTACATAAGGTGGTCAACTGGCAACTGGTAGTGTATGCCGTGATCGGGAGCCGTTAGCCATCTCTCACTTGCTCTCTTACTGCAACGCGATTTTCTCGAGATATAAAAAAGTACACATGTCACAAGTGAAACTTCTTTGGCAAACTAATTTTTAAATTTCGTTTATATTTATACTAATCTAAAGCTTATATTTCCGAGACTTAGAGGGAGGGAAAAAGAAAGATACGTTAGCTATTTAATGATTAAATTACAAAACCAAGTTCCTTGGAGCATATTCAACGTCATCATGGCGGTATACTTACTGACCATGGGTAGTTGCCATCCAGACGAGCTTGGGGCCCTGCCACCTAGTTTGTTTAATAGCCTTTTACGTGAGATTGCCCTCAGCCGCAGGGGTCAGTATTCTTACTCCGCCCCAGCACGGAGTAACGAAAACGGACAATATACTCGTACTTGCCACGCTTATCCAAAGCGCATTGGCGGCGGCGGCGGCGGCGGCGGCGGCGGTGGCGGGTACACACACCGATGATCTGGGTTAACCATAAGGTTTTTCCTCGATGACTTCCTTCACGGTTGCTAAGTGGCAATTACGCTTTAATATACATACCAATAATATAATATTGTTATAAATATCGAACTCAAAATTATCTTATTGGCAACACTGACAAATATTTAAAACAACCAAAGAGAATCACTTTGAAAGATTTGATTGTTTGTTTGTTTTCATTAAATAGGCTCCGAAACTACTGAAACCAATTTGAAAAATTCATTCACTGTTTGGAAGCTACATTATCTCCGGGTGATATAGGCTATATTATCTTTTCAAAAAAAAATAGGGATCCTTGCTAAAACTCCAATAATGTAACCCAAGGTGTAAAAAATTACCTAAAATATTCTTTACGTCGTGCGCGCTGCGAAAACTATTAATGATAGACTAAAATAATGTACTCCGACTTTGCTGAACACATCATTATTTACAAAAAATGTCGCGACAGCATGTCTAACTATTATAGTTATGGCACAATAATTGTTCGTTTATTTAAAATTTTTTATTAATATACCGCCACTAGAAAAGGCTCTTTATTTGTATCTTGGTATTAATCCTTATCAAAATAAATACTTTATATTCAAGACTGCATCAATACCTTTATATAACTTTTCGAATTATTCAATTCGTTCATTCCATTCGAAAGATATCACGATTTTAAAAATGTGAGTGTTAGAAAAAACGTTTCACGTCTTCGTGGCGCTAATTTACGTTTCATAAGTACGTAAAAATTTCACCCACATGCGCGCAAAGAAGTTTCACTTCAAAAATACTCACTGCTAAATACTTCACCGAATCTAGGTGTAAACAATAACGTGATTATCTGGCCTATGATCTAGCAAAACCCAAAAGATGTGGCTTGTTTGTTGAAGAATCCGCTATATAAGCGATTTAGTTTTCTCCTTCACATGTAATGTAGTTGCCGGGACCAATATGAGCGTTATTTAAGTTGTGATTTAAGTTCATCCAACAGCCGAGACATTGATCAAACCAATAAGGCACGGTATCAAGCGATGGATGTGATTCCATTCCATGCAACTCCTACGTTCCAACACCTTGTCACCCCAAATAAGGCTATGGTGACGACCAAAGTTCTGCCAACGCATATTTTACATCATTATTAATGGTTAACGCCTATTTACGCATAAGCTCGTATCTCTAATCGTTTGTAACTCGGGTAATTCTTAAAACAAGAATACAAAATATATATTAGGATATCTATTACAGTTGCAAATATAAATCGCTTATCTACAGATTATATCCATTATATTAATAAACTTATGATCGGGGTGCAATACACATTCCATAATAATTATTGGGTGATTAAGGAGATGCGAAAGTAGTTCCCACAATAGATATAATAGCTGCCTATCTCCTCGACCCTTCGATATGGCTAAATTAGGATCAGTTCTGTGATTATTTCTTAATATATAAATTAATGAATTCGTCGTCCTTTCTCTACGATGGAACTCTCACACGATAGCATATCTACAAGTCTTATAAGTAATTTTATCTAATCGGCGCACCGCTGGCCCAGTTGTACACCGACATGTGTGAATAACTAATAAAATTGTTTTATCACTGACACGCTGCACTAAATCATCAGGAGAATGTGTTTATATCAAAACTATTCGCAAGACTACTATCAAACAAAATATTAGTTTAGTGTGGTCCGGCGCAGCAGAGCGCGCGCTGCAAGAAGCGGAAGGAACGCGGCGCGGGCGCAGGCGCAGGCGACACGCGTGCGTGCGCTCGATCTTGCCGCAAACAACTGTCAAAAAAGGCGGGAATTCAGTCTTCAATTTGCTGAACTTGCCGAGCGTACTTGCACTTTCAGCTGCACATTGCTACTTTTAAGTAAACATTATAATTTATAATATATTCATTATACTCGTTAGGCTCGGAACATTTGAGCGCTATCACTGATAGGTAGTATTTAATTTTGCTAAGTAGCCCTGTACTCGCAGTATACTCAATAGTTACTACCGTCTATTTTTACTTGTATTTTATGTACATAAATGAGCATAATTTAAATTGCATCACAATGTTATCGCGGACGCGCGCAGGGCAAAGACCTTATAACCCAACTACTGTTCGGGAATAAACGTCCGTCAAACCGATTATAATTCTTGATAGACCAAGTTCTCCTCTTCCTCTAACGCCAACCCGTGACAAGCAACTGTACTCTATTTATGGATTACCTCAATCGATCCCAAAACTCCATCTCTTGGCACCTGCTGTAGATCCCGCAAGACTTAAGCGAATTTTAAATGGTACTAATTGTAAGATGAAGAGACCTGTACAAGGATTTAGCGAAGAACAACTATCGCGCAAGTTGGAGATGAACAGTGAATTGCAAATGCCGGTTTCCATACTCAAATTAATCCGTACTCAATCTTTATATACATAATTTTTATGTGCGTGTGTATGTCACTGAACTCCTCCTAAACGACTGGACCGATTTTGTTGAAATGTTTTGTGTGTGTTCAAGTGGATTCAAGAATGCTTTAGATTCACAATTGAACCCGGTAGATGGCGCTGTGATCGAGTTCTGGGATTTTTATTTTTCGCATATCAGAACATAACCCCAAAATTTTAAACAGTTCATTTTCTTTTTTGTATGGCAGAACAACGTCTGCCAGGTCAGCTAGTATAATAAATATAAAACAATTGTCAACGGCATACAAGAACTATAGTCAATTGTATACTCTGCCACGAGACGGGTACCACAGAGTGGATGGCGAGATGTTTCTATACCGAAACTCGATGACATAAAATTTCCACCTTTCAATGAAGATTAAAATTATTTGAATGATTGATCCGGATTGGAGGGCTACACATACGGGTGATCTCGACATGCAGGTTTCCACTCCAATTTAGCCTTCACTACCAGTGCGTGGAAATTGTGTTTTATAGTGCGCACATTACGGGAGAAAGTGCCTAAACAGTATCTACATGCCACCTGCACCGTGGCGCGTGGGCTCGAACCCGACACCTCTTAGTTAGACTCCCAATGTGATAGGCTAATAGGCTACCCCTGCGGACCTCATCATTTGTTTATTCTACTGTAATAAGTCCAATTCAGTTCAAAATATATTATTGTTAAATGATGCCAACAGATCGCAGACCTACTTCACTGGCCATTTGGCAATCATTCCTCAATACAAATGTCAGACATACCTCCATTGCGGTTATCTTAGACTGAGAGAACATCGGATCCCCGATACACTAAATCAAAAGTAGGTGAGGTATTGACGGCTATTCCATACCGGGAGGGAAGCAGATTGTTTTGGATTGGTACAATTTATAATTACATTACATACTAATAAAATACTGGTGAAAAACAATTATTTATTGACGCGCGTGATGCTACTTGTGTTACAAAGTAAAGAGTTGCATTATGGTATATAAATATTTAAAAAATAACTAGCTGTGCCCGCGACTGTGTCCGCGTAGAATAGTGACTTTGGGCAGAATATTTTTGGATATACTTATGGTTTGTTTTGGATTACAAACCCTATACACCCTAAAATATAAATTAATGAAAAAAATACGGCTCTACCGTTGTTAGGGTGTTTCAAATATTTAAATTAATTATTTGTCACATTCTGTAAAGATCCTAGGTTAATACAGAGCCAAAAACAAAATTTATCTGTGTATTTGCGATCAGGCTTTGTTGTCGCTTGTCGGTGGGGTACTGTAGTGTACACATCGGGTACGATTCGAGGCCAGGGGGGGCAAAATTAGGTGAGGAGTGGAGATGGCGCAGGGCGGCACCGCGGGCGACGCCGCGCAGGGCCCGATCTAGACCATAATCTCTACGTCAAATTCAACAATATCAACAATTTACTATCAGTGCGTGAAAAAAGAGTTAGCTATAAGAACATAAATGGAATTCATGTGGCTAAACTTGCAACCGAGGCGAAAGCTTGTAACTCTTGAAGCCCGAAAGGAAAAGCCAACGTTGCCCGTATGCACGACCCCATTTCGTCTTTCAAGAATCTCTGGTACAAACTTGATATATTTAGTCATAAGTTGGTTGGAATGAAAAGTGAACATTTGTTCCTTAATTATATATACAATTATTTATTTTGCTCTGTGCCTGACTGATATCTCTTAGCAAGAACACAAACAAAGTAAAACATCCGATTTTCGCTGCTCGTAACCAAAAAGCTCCGTAACTTGGGACCGAAATAATATATTATATGTTATAACTATGCACTATATGACTCTTATGTAAAGAGTAGTAAGTAGGTATATATTATATAAAACCATAAAAACTCATAAAATTTTATTTCAGTCTCCGATTCCACATACCTCGAAATCTCTCAATAATTTCCTAGACACATATACTGCGACGTGCTTGAGGACACAATTTTCAGTTGTTATGTATCCATTATAATTAATTCACATTATAATTAAATTAAATCTTATATATAAAATTCTCGTGTCACAATGTTCGTTCCCGTACTCCTCCGAAACGGCTTGACCGATTCTCATGAAATTTTGTGAGCATATTGAGTAGGTCTGAGAATCGGCCAACATCTATTTTTCATACCCCTTAGTGATAATGTTACTATTCCACGCGGACGGAGTCGCGGGCACAGCTAGTAAATATATACATTTCTTAAAATTTTTATCTACCAATAAGATATTAAAATTTGTGCATTAACTATAACATTATACGAAATTAGTTACATTTAGTTTAATTATACAAGGTGTACTCATACTCGTATGGTGTCCGACTACTTGATAAGTTAAGAAGTGAGGGGAGCGTCCCACAATCCGCACCTGTTCAACATCTGTGGCCCGGGATCGGCATCGCGGAGCGGTGCAGGCCGCGTGCCTGCCACTGCCACCAGTCCACCAGTCGCACACCATCGGCGCGGCCGACCACCGCGGCTCCACGTCAACCAATCTCCGCACCATGTGCCTCACATTACTCTCAAATATATTCAAGCTGTGGGTCCATTCATAATTACCACCATATATCCCCTGTTACGGATTATAACTCATTAATATTCGGCAGCGTACTATGGGTGTTAAAGTTTTTAAACAGCACCAGGGTTAGGAACATAAATCCCCGTCAACCGAGTTTGTCAAGGAATAAATGAAAATGAACGGTGGCAGATCTGACGCCTCCACATCGACGGACGACGTTAAGGTACATTTGTTTAACAATGCATTTATCAAAATGTAAAACAAACAAACACTCAAAGCGTTAAGAAGTGCCTGATCTTTGAGAATTTTAGAGCAACTGAAATAAGGCGTCAACGTTGTCCACTTTTTGCAAATTACGTACATACTTTTAAAGTCGAGCGAAGTTTCCTGCCAAGTTGGTTATTTTAAATAGCATGCAATCACAAGACACCTAGTACTACCGCTCAGCTCTTGACAAGGCTAATTTCTAGCGAGTGTGTATGCTCGTTGCAGGGTCGTCCACTGTGCTTGTTTTACTTCACGCACCCGTTCGGAGTGCTGTCTCCGGAACCGCCAACGGTGGCGACGGCGCCGCCGCACATCACGCACGCCTTCCTCAACATGGAGCCCGTGTCTCCTTTCCACTTCTGGTCCACCTCCACCGCGACGGACGAGTCCTACAATACCGCGACCAGCGACAGCTCGAGGCCCGACTACGACTGTACTAACACCACCGTCCATCATAACCCAGGGAACTTAGTTAGTCTCACGAGAACTAAAAAGTGTACGCTTGAGTACGAGGCCAGGCGTGATTCTGCATCTTCTTCCTTGTTTTCGAGTGATATCTGGTTGAACTCGAGTTCGAGCTGCAGGAGCACCGAGCTGGGCCGGCGGTTGGTGCCCTACCATAAGATATTGCCTCCTTTGCAGTTGCCATACCCAAAATACCTAACTCTGGATAGTCCAGAAGATCTTTGGCCGAAAAAGTGTTTAAATCCCGAAAAATTTTCGTTGCCCCCTATTGAACTGCCTTCGCCTTCGCCTGACACAAATGTGATGTCCAGTGCTCAAATGAGCAGCGTCGTGCTAGAAGACCTCGACACGTCTCGATACGTCTGCGATAGAGACGATCGCAGTGGCAAAGAGTTAAAGTGCAAACGTATTTGGGGCCTGGGGATGCGGAAACAAAAACATCTGCGGAAACCGTGCAACGTGAGGCGCGCCATCGTCTCCCTCATGCAGCGAGTCACAAAAGGTAAGACTAGTACTCAGAAACCTTTTAGTAATCACTTGTAACTTTAGGTCATGTAATTAATTCTCATCTAACTCCTCACATCTCCTCCAGACAACGGTGACGTCAAAATAGCCCCAAATATTTATAGTAAATATTTATAGTATTCTATTTGATTGCGTGGCTTTATCCTTAGATAATTATAAAATATTATCAGCAGTCGTCTAATTTTAAATTTAATTGTGACTTAATGCTAAAGGCATTGATTTCCTAATCTCAAAGTATGTATATTATGAGTCTGTGCTTTAAGAAGCAAAGTAAGTAAACGATTTAGAGGGTAATTTTTACTACGCGTGGAATTTATTTATTGAAGCAGTTCCTGGTATTCTGTCGCCTGACATGTCTTCCTGTGACCTTGGCAGAATCAACGTATTAAAGTCATATCCTAAATAATTGAACTGAATTGTATTTGTATATTTAACACATATGTGATGCAAAGTCTGACACATAAATGGCGTTTAATGTCATAATCACGTTCATTTAAAGTAATTGTACTTGAATGTTAAATGTAGTTTATGTTGCAACACGTAAATGATGAACGTATTAGGGCGGTGCCCCTGCCCGGCGTCGTCACATCGCCGCCCGGGCCGTTGGCGTCTCGTGATACGCCTGCTACCTGTTCAGCTACACCAAGGTCGGCTGCTGCTGGCAGCAGCGTTCCAGGAAGATGCCTTGTGCATATGCTAATAGCCTTAATAGCATTATGCTAATTTGATGATTCTGTTTGTTTTAACCCTTGCCATCGTTGGAATAAGCTTCGCAGCATCCTCCTCTCTGAAGGGCGCTAATGTCGCCGTTCGCTTCCACGTAGGTACCTGCTCGCCATGCTCACGTCGATTTACTTCATAATAGTTGTGGTGAATTATAGAGAGACATTGATGTCAGTGAGAGACACCTTGACTAACAACAGTACTGTATGTGGCTTTGCTATCCGAAGGAGAGAATTTTGTGCGGATATTAAAGATATCGCTAGTTTATGAAACTGGGGATGAAGAGATCGTATTTTAACTAAAGTTACCAGTCACTTAAGTTTTTCTATCATTGTCCATATGAACAGCTGTGGAGACCAGGCCATAAAAGATAGCCACAATTATTAAGTTCCTAGAGATTCGCTCTACATATCACCGCTGGTTGAGCATCCAAAACGATTTACAAATTATCCGATGTTAGGGTTTCAGCAGTATTGAACGACAGTGAAGTGGTCTTCGCCATGAAAATGGTACTCTGTCATTACATTACTATTATAATACTCATCGCACGAATGTGAATATCATTAAAACTGCGACTCAGAGATTTCGCATTTTAAATGTAGTTGAAATGATGACAACTTCAATGTAGATAAATAAGCATTATTGTAGTACTTACTGCATATTAAATGAAAGTGAGTCTAGCGCACAATGGGAACCAGTTCGGGTTTCACAAAGCGATCCCACTCTCGCTGAGCATGACGGCTCCCGGACCCCGAACCAACCTGCGTCACGCACCCCACACGCAAACGCAACTGGGTCACCCGCTCAACTAATAATGTCATTTTAAAACGCAATCATCGTTCGTAGTATTTATTTAAAAAATTACAAAAACACATCCTGTTGGGAGGGATTTATTTATTCAATCTCTTACATACACCTACTAATAAACACATTATTCATCATCACAGTTAGTGTTGTTTTAAGGATATTCTCAATATATGCATTTTGTCTGTTCGCATAGAAGTAACCTATCACTATAATACCTATCTGGTACTGGCTGAGCTAGTGCACCTTCACAACAACAACACACCTCCATTCGCGTCATACAGTAAAAGCAAGTGCTTAGCATCAAACCAAGAATCTACATTAAGTGGCCCAAACAACTGCTGGCCCTGCGACAAACGGTCGAGAAGCAGCAGCGACAGGCTACTCGCCTTCGCTGTCGCTCGAGTCGAGGAGTGGCGCGGACGCACCCTCCGCGGCGAACATCTCAGTCTTCACCTGGGGATCGAACTCCACCACGCCGTAGGGCAGCGCGTCTACTTCCGTGGCGAAGCCTAGCTGGTCCGCAGAGGTGGAGGGGGCGCCCGCTCCCCGACGCACCTTCTTAATCACCTTCAGGATCTCCACTTTGGCAGTGAGCTTCTCGTTGTCGCTCATCCGTTTGAAGGACGGAATCAGGGACATGAGGAAGTGCTTGTCCTCGTCGATGTCAACCATTTCAACGAGCGGGGTAGCGGGTGGGGCCAGTGGGGAGGCAGCGAGGGCCCTGCTCTTCCTTTTGGGAGGTTTCGCCCTGGTGGTGGGTGGGCTGTATCGTTCCCGCTTGCCGTAGGATGGAGGCGAGTCGTCCGCCGCGGCGCCCCCATCCGCGCCTGCGTCCGCATCCGCCTCCGGCTCCGGCTCGACCATGTGGGGCAGCAGGAATGCCATGTATTTGAAGTACACGTACTCCTTCTTGTTGAGGTGGCGCCCCTCCGCGCTCGCCTTGCGCGCCAGCTCCAGCTCCCTCCGAAACGTGTCCCGCAGGTTTCGCCACTTCTTTTGCAAGTCCGTAGCTGCAATTGAAATAAATCACAAGTGTTAGCGGTTCGATGCTACTTCGCTGCACTTCATATGAACCTCATATGCACCACTACTCCTCTATACACCATAATGTGTATCCACATCGAATGAAAATTATATTATTGGTTATATTCCACGGAAAATTATTCGAACAGATTTCTAGAACTCCAAACTAGAGAAAATAGCGGAAGTACCGTTTGCGGTGGTACCCTGTTGGAATCGAATTTAGAACCCCGGGACTCGGAGTAGAGAATGCTTTAATCACTTATCTAGATAATGTTGCTCCCAACCGGGGAGCCCTATTTGAATGCGGCTTTATTGTTTTAATTTTTATTTATTTATTTATGATTACATATGCGACACAATAAACATATAAGATAATAACGACCTCTGTGGCGCAATGTGTAACACAAGCGCTCTACTGCTTAGTTTACGCCTTGATGACCCTGTCTCATCGCACAGGTTCTTACAGCATATTTATTTTTTACTTATCACTCGTAGATATTATTAGATGATATCACCTACATACGTATATTCCATAGTGTGTTTATGGTCGATTATGTCCCTTGTGCCTGTTCTTCTCCACAAAATATAAGATATACTTACATCATAAACCAATAGCAATAGAAGTCAAGTAAATGAATGCTCATTGAAACACTTACGACACATCATTTTTTCCAACAGCATTGTTCTTTGCATTTCCGGAATTTTTAGTTTATAAAAATGATAAGTACTTAATTACTTTAAACATATCGCCAATTCATCTTACTTGTTAAATCTTTACTGTACACTCAGTATGTACGCGCGCCTGGATAAATTCATGATTTGCTACAATGGAGAAATACTTGAGTAGGTACCTACCTTTATTTTCTTTGTCATTTTTGGAATAGCATTCCCAATCGGGGAAAATGCCACGGGCCACTTCGAGCCACACTTTCTGACGGAACCTGGCGTTCGCCCGCTCGGGGCAGTCCCGGGCGTACAGCACCGGCCACTTCTCCACCTCGCGTATTATGTGCAGGGGTAACACGTCCTCTAGCAGCTTTTTGCTCTTTTTGCTCATCGCGTCGCAAAATAACAGCACCGCCTGGAGACACTCTTCACTTTCGCTGCGTATCGCAGCTCGCCGCAGCTGCCGCCGCGAGCGGAGCCGACTCTACACGAACGGAGGCCGCGCGCCGCATCACACGCGTCCGCCGACACCTTCACACGATTGCCCACGTACACATGTGAATTGTACAACAGCAAACAATTCACGACTTACAACTGTTTACACTGGGATGATACCGTCTCCACTGTCTCCAGATAGACTTACTGTAGAATGCACTTTCGAGCGTTCCATAAACTTGGATTAATTGGATTGGTTGATTTTTTTGCCGAATTGCCGCGTTCAAATCGCAGCGAACAAGTGCGGACTCACACGGGCAACGGATCTCGCCTTCGGACGGAGACTGATTCGGGCG
This sequence comes from Malacosoma neustria, assembly GCA_963693495.1. Taxonomy (NCBI): domain Eukaryota; kingdom Metazoa; phylum Arthropoda; class Insecta; order Lepidoptera; family Lasiocampidae; genus Malacosoma; species Malacosoma neustria. The sequence continues at coordinate 16,478,139 of OY856390.1, forward strand.
GAATCGGGCGGTTTCGCACTTCGCTGCGACTTGCGTACGGCCGCGAACCGGAACGAGGAGGCGCGGCTCTCCACTGAACTGCGGCCGCAACAATAACACTCATAGGGGCCATTCACTGTGGAATATAGTTTTGTTCATTCCTAACCCTCTTAATTAGTTTACCTTACCTTTAATTTTAGAATTGTCACTGTGGAGAGCGATTGTGGTTTTACCATTAATGTTTATTTTTTACTTCACTGCTATTGTAACTTTTATGTCAGCATTCTTTGTAGCATAGAATGAAAATGGTGAATTGAAAATGGGCTCATTTCTTTTAGCTGCCGATGAAAACTAACACAAATCTAAAACCGATTTTTAAAGGGCATATTTGTTTGAAAGCTGATTTAATTCAAAATCGTATTTATATTAATTCAGTTTTCCAAGGATATCAGTACTTAATCGGAGTAGTTTTGTAGGCGGCATTGGTCGGACCTCTATGTGTATATATTGCTCGGAGTTCGATGGGGTTGTATAATGGATATATTAAATCTCTTCAGGCGTTGCGTACCCGTAATGGGTTGTCAGTTTAATATCAAGAATAGTTGACACATGCGACGATGGCCCATCCATGGCCATGAGCCAACCAGGTACTTAGCCTTAGCCAAATCCCAGCTGCATCCCAAAACTCTAAGCGCATGTTTATTTACAACATACAAACGTTTCACTGAAACTGATTCTGTTACAAAATACACTTGTACGAGTATGTGCACACAAGTACCGGCGCACACGCATCTGTAATTCATCCAACACAACACCAAATATGATGTTCACGTTTGTACATATGAACCGCATCAACACTAAGGATAACGATATGAGACCTATTTTGGCCAACAGTTCCCCGTTGGGCAAGGTTGCTCTTTTTGTCACGCGAAGTGACGATTCCCTTGGCGCATCATGTCTAATGCCCTATCGAAAAAAAAGTGAACTAATTTTCTTACATATTTTTGTGATAATTATTAATAAAAATATGTATTTCACACAAATCTTTACCACGGTAAAATCATTACAAAGGAATTTTTTCGGTCGTTTATTCTCTTGATCAGGTAATGTTGATAAACATAATTAAAGTCGGCATTAGTCGGTTTTTAGTTAAATTATTTCGTTCAATCGAAACCATATTTTGTTGCAAATCTAATCAAACTTACATCATATATATTTATTACAATATTATTTATTTTAGATGACTAAATATATGGATTCGCGTACCACGAGCAATACTATACAACTGGTACTCAGTTTTTACTATTATATTCCATAAGGCGTTTAAATAGCTAAAAGTGATCAGTGTTAAAACAAACTTGGGCCATTGGCTTGCATAGCATGCGGCCATCGCGGCCATCGGCTAGCGAGGGCAGGCCTCGTTCTCGGCTCGACTAGCTAATGGCGAGTGGCGAGTGCGTTCGCGAGGTCAACCGCTTCCGCGATAACAACTCTAAAGAGATGACTATCTGCACGGTTCACTACATAAGCACGCTCTTTAGTCTTAGTATAGTAAACTTGCGAAACGCGAATGTGCACAATTCAACCTCTCTTTCAATCACAAACCTCTAAAATTGACAAAATGACAGTAGGCCAGAACTCAACTCCACATTATGCAGTTTACTCACCAGTCCAAATATATCCACAAGGGATTCTATGATTCATCCACATGTTTAGTAAAAGACAGTTTTTGATATTACGTGTTTTTTTTTACAAAATATCAAATTATACCTTGAAGAGCCAGCTGTTGTGGCGAAACATGTACATGATCTGCCAATTGCTCGTTTTAGTCTAGGTACACCCGGGTACACATCGGATTTTCTGTGTAATTTTTTTTTCTAAATAAAGTGATTCATTTTTCACCAAGTGCAGGGAAATGTGTTATTGAATAAAAATCCATATGAAATTTCAAACAATAAAAACGGTCTCATTCTGTCAAACATGCACCCACTTGGTTTACTTTTACTTTTCGTTTTTTTTTACTAAATCGGATCCGCCGATCGGTTCACCGAGAAAGCTCTCTCATTGGGAGAGAGCTTTCGCCGGCGACACGATCTGAAGCTGCGCTTTTCCAACTCTACTGTCTTTTATATCATTATATCGAAGGCTTTGAATTTGTCGAGTTACGAGCGTCCATTCTATTTCTTTCCTAGTTATAGTAAGATGCATCTAACGAGTTTGTAACATAAAACATGTGGTCTGGCGAGCGAAGTGGCCTAGATGTATACGATGTACTTGCAACACACTCGCGACACAGTGCAGGTCGGGTTCGCTTTCGTGCAATGGGCAGTGGGGCCGCGGGCGCTCCCCGCGCCGACGAGTCCGGCAGCCTCGGGCCGCGGCACCCACCCACCAGCCGCCAGCCAGTGACAGTGTCAAACGGCCACCGTCGCGGGCCGCACGTGATCCGACCACGCACGCCAGTTAGAGCCCACATGGGCTGAACTGAGACGAGCGTATCAAAACAACGTAAACACTTCATGGTGTTCTAATATTTCGAGGGGAAAGCCGCCGTTCTTCATAATCCCAGTTGGGAGACGAGCGCGACTGCCTGCCAAAGAGATACATTCGCATTTTGACACAATCACTCCACTCAAACACTCCACAGTACCAGCTAAACAATTAATATCTTGGAAGCTCTGGATTGAGGATCCCTTAGAAATCGTGTCGGCCGTCGTCCGGCCGCCCTTCTGTCCACAAGTAAGTATCGATTTCCCTTCACTTGCTGGGCTTGTACTTGGCCGAAGTTTAGAGTAGGTAAACGCCTAAGCGGGGCCACGGAGCATCGAACTCGGTCACCTCGTGGCCTTTCGCCCTGGGCGCCTTCCGATCAACTCTTGACGCCATTCTTTCTAACTTTACGCAGTATTATAATGGGACAATTGCTACAATAACTACTTATTGTTTTTTTTTTATATTCTCTAATTGAATTTTGTCTCACGGAATCAAATTAATTTTTTCAACACAACGTTTATAAACAACAATTAATGTTCAGCCATGTTAGCAGTCCACATAGCCAATATGCATTTTCCTCTCTTTAAATCAACACTATCGTATTCGATCCGTCTGCGGTTGTTTTGAAAGAAAGAAAAAAATAAGTTTATTTTAGTAAAATACACACACACACACACACAAATTAAAAAAATCTACTTAAAAAATAAACAAAACAGAAATACAAAAAGTAGTTAAATAAAAGAAGTGTATATTCTAAAAAGCATCTAGCTCAGCTTGTACATAAAATGTTAGTTAGACAAACTGACTAACGCTGATCTTCCGCTAAACCCAAAAGTTGAAATAAAATTGAAGTAAAATAAAATTTATAAGTAATAATGCACTAATATAAACATTGAAAAAGAAATAAATATTAGTAGATATAAATATAGTATAAATAAATAATATAAATACATATTAATAAAAACTCAATAAACACCATCGTATTAAAAATAATTTAGGGGAAAATAGTAAGTTGTATTATGTTAGTAACAGTAGAAGAAAGGCAGAAGTAAAAAGGCTTATGGCAGTAAACACATTCAAGTTGTTCATTCATACAATACTAAGTAATATCCTGTATTTGCTTAGCTTGCCGTTTTTTTTCAGCGAAGATTTTGCGACGAAAGTTAAATCATTATTATCCTTGGCATCTTCTTGACACTAAACTTGATCTCAATGTATTTTCATTGTAGCATGTATAAATATTTTTGCGTTTGCCAATAATTTTTGCGTGATCCAAAGGGACTCTCAGCTGAGTCTGTTGTTGCCGATTGTGTCTGTTTCTGATTCTATAGGTACATATTCAGATTAACGTTCTTTAAGTCAGTCACTTACAATAAATGTAGCAAACTATCCCAATAAGACATTCCTAACCATTAACTAATAACTAATCGATAAAATGTTCCATAGACTCATTCATGAAAAAAATAGAAAGATAGTGCAATTTTATTGTGGCCTATTCCATATTAGAGGGTGTGGTGGGAATCATTTGTCCGTTTTGATTGTAAGAACTAAATTAGGACCACTTGTTTGTTGTTCTCTGTTGTGTTTTTTTTATCTTAATGTCTTTATTACTGCTTACACATGTAAGTGCAAAGTAAAAGCATCTTGATTGAATGTAAAATAGTTTTTTCAATATTTAAAATAATATAGCAATCAGTGAAAAGCAGTAGGTTTGTCCAATACAAACCAAAATTAATATGTAGTGTACACTGTACATACATTATGTATATTAAGTAAAATCAATGCGGAAGATTTCAAATAAAACGTCGGCCTCGTAACTACCTACATATTAAGATATAAACATAATATCTGACACGTTTTAGTAAGAGCGTTATCCTTATTACGAATATCCTTGTTGGTGTTTCTGTTCGTTGAAATAGGTAATTTGGAAGATGTCTACATCTAGCTGCTAGGGATTTCACCTCATGTTTTATTACTCTTGAGGATTGACTATTGAATCGGCAGGATGCCATTCATTTCAACTGATTCACATTTCATGTTCCACAAGCTACATAAGCCTATAGCATAGCAGAACCAAACGCAGTATGGCAGTTATAGCACTACGAACGCCCACCCCCACCCCTCGCGTTATAAATTCTGCCTCCAATTGTTTACAAAAAAAAATCCACGGTAGTTTCACGTGCTCTACAATCATACAAAATTAAATAATAATCCCGCAAGGGTCTGGTGTCCTCTCGTTCAATTGGCAGGACGCCGGACGCCCCGTGACTCATGTAGCTTCAGCACAACACACAGTCTCAGCATATTGGTGTTAGATCCGAGTCAAATGACTCATGACGCGTAAAGCTGTAATTTAGCCACAGTTAGGCATGTAATAAGTAATGTATATTTGCATTGACTAGGTGCAATTATTATTATAAGCAAATAATAGATGAGCCATGGCTTCTGGGAGCACAACTGTTCACATACTGCATTGAATTGTTCTATTGTCTTATCCCAATACCCTTTCACCACCACCCCGCACTGCGTTCTACATTGCACTGCATTCGCCATACACGCAAATCATGGGAACACAAACACACCTTCTTCTTTTTATATTACACATTTATCAAATATGGTCGTGATAGCACATCCCATAAATTTTTGCTCTACAAATATTTCGTGTAGTTCGCTTTAGAAACAAAGGAAACGGCGATTTTTGGAATAATTAAATACCTAGGTCGTTCAACGACTTGTATAAAAAAGTTCGTTCACCTAGGTCCTAGAAATGTGGACGACGACCTTGTTACAATTCAAAATACACAATTAATAAATGTTAACTAGTACTAAAATTATTAGCCTAAACCAAACTTTAACCACGACCACTTATTTTTTTGCCTCTCCATAATAATAATTCTCATGACATCCGCGAGCAGTTTAATGCATGGAAGACATGAAATTTAAAGTTTATGTTTGTGCAAAGCTCTCATGCAAGCACAGAGGAATATCATCCACGTGTGTATAGTAATTGCCTCGCGGACTCGCGGCCAATACGTCATATTAAGTATACCGCTATAAACGACGCCGCTTTGTCCGTCTATCGTGAAGTATGTAGCCTCGAAAGTTCTATAGGAAATTAACTATCATAAATAATATGATACGCTATCATTTAATTTAAAATTAACAACTTCCTATTAAATTATAAGAATATAGAATTTGCCACCGTTTAAAAGCACTCACGCAGGGCCTACATTTCTGCCAACCATTTAGTAGGGTTAGTTGCGCAATGTTTCTCTTCCTCATAAATTCTAAGATCCTGAACGAGATTTCTAAGCATTCTAATTATTTAGGCTCATACTACACATACTCACAACACCCCATAGACACTTCATGGTTTCCTTATACCTACTGAAATATTAAAAATTTGGGAACAAGGTGGACTTTCTAATTCATTTAATAAAGAGCAGCAAGAAATAGATTGATATAATTGAAGCTCTGGATACTCTGGAGACAAACAGCCTGATTTTGCCTCGAGACAACAAGGACGTTGTTGCGTAACATTTTATGGCTTGTGGCTGTGGCGTTTGGACACAAACATCTTGGGCCTTGCGCAATTTCATAGCATTATTTACAAGACATATTACTTGCTTTTTTAAACATCATGTTATGCGAAAACAGCTAACATAATGTAAACGTATTGTATATTTTTAACAACCCGCATATTCTTTATTCTGGTATAAAATTAAATTCAATCCATCAATAATAGTGTCAAAATATGAAGTAAACGTCGATTAATTTTTCACAATACTGTAGAGTTTATTAATTGCTACAGAATGAACGCGTCCTTATTCAGAACTATAACAGACCGCTTTTAAATCCACGAAAAGTAAACGAGCTGTTAGTTATTGTCGCATTCGGCTTCAGTAACGAGTTTCAGGCATCGAGGGGGTAAAAGGAACTGAAATAGAGCGTGACTCACCCGCCGCGCCGCCGCCGTCGCCTAGGAGTACTTGACGCGGACCGCTTATCGGCCATCGCTAATCAGGAACATTAACATTTTATGTACCTATTTCTTCGTTTGAATAATTAAGATTGTCGTAATATTTATAAGGTCGGCTGTCTTGGAATCATCCTTATATTTGTTGCGCCAGACTTGTTGTCGTGATTTTCGATTTGCAGAAATTACTCTGTACAACACCATAAACTGTAATAAATAAATAATAAGTAATAGAATAGGTAATCACTGATGTCGGCACAGATGGCGGCGGTGATGTGGTAAAGAGCATATTGTATGGATGGAGGGGAATCGGTCTAAATAAATAGTCTACTTACATCCGAACCCTTGTTTTCAAAATACTCTACATATATAGGTACGTATTCAATACGATTGTTGGCAAACAACGAAAACTCCAATGTATATACTAATACAGTTCTTTTATTCTATTCATTATTTTAATAATGCAGACTTTTTAACAGCATTTTTAGGTCAGAGGGTCGTATCTCATAACGTAATCTCATAACATTATTTTATCCTCCTCGAAGTTGTGAGAAATTTAAATATCCAATTATTACAGTGGCAGTTGGCACTGTAACATTATGTAATTGAAATTAAAAATTAATGGAATATATTTTGATTCCAAAAGGGTACAAGGTATACCTAGTCAGGTCATAAGTATTGTCACACAGTAAAAACTTTTCTTTTAGAATGCTGGCCACAAAAAAGTTTATTGAATTAGAATTTCGAATTGTTCATGAAAATAAAAATGTATAACTTTTAGAATTTTACTCATTTTTAAATATGGAGTGGACGCTTAAAGAAGACCGTGTTGCAGTTATTGCGTTGCATCGTTGCGGTTACGCGCCAATTCAAATTTTTAACATACTGAAAAATTTGAATATTACCAAAAGATTCGTTTATCGTACCATCAAACGATACAATGAAGACTCTAGTGTAGATGACAGGTCAAGAAGTGGTCGCCCTCGGTCTGTTAGGACTCCAGCAGTGATAAAAGCTGTGAAGGCACGAATTCAAAGAAATCCCAAACGTAAGCAGAAACTGTTGGCCCTTCAGATGGGGTTAAGCAGAACCACGGTGAAAAGGGTGTTAAATGAAGACTTAGGGCTTCGGGCATATCGAAGAAAAACAGGACATCGTTTGAATGCTCGTCTAATGGACCTGAGACTGAAGAGATGCCGCGCTTTGTTGAAGCGGTACGCGGGAAAAAAATATCGGGAAATTCTTTTTTCGGATGAAAAAATGTTTACCGTAGAAGAGAGCTACAACAAACAAAATGATAAGGTGTACGCACACAGTAGTGAAGAAGCGAGCAACCGTATTCCGCGTGTCCGACGAGGTCATTTTCCATCCTCGCTCATGGTATGGTTGGGAGTTTCTTATTGGGGCTTAACAGAGGTACATTTTTGTGAGAAAGGTGTAAAAACGAATGCTGTTGTGTATCAAAATACAGTCCTGACGAACCTTGTGGAACCTGTTTCTCATACCATGTTCAATAACAGGCACTGGGTATTCCAACAAGATTCGGCGCCAGCTCATAGAGCGAAGAGCACACAAGACTGGCTGGCGGCGCGTGAAATCGACTTCATCCGGCACGAAGACTGGCCCTCCTCCAGTCCAGATTTGAATCCGTTAGATTACAAGATATGGCAACACTTGGAGGAAAAGGCGTGCTCAAAGCCTCATCCCAATTTCGAGTCACTCAAGACATCCTTGATTAAGGCAGCCGCCGATATTGACATGGACCTCGTTCGTGCTGCGATAGACAACTGGCCGCGCAGATTGAAGGCTTGTATTCAAAATCACGGAGGTCATTTTGAATAAACTTTAATGTCTTAAGAATCTATGTTTTGTTAAGTTCATTTTGGTATATGAATGGTTACATAATTAATAAACTTGTTACAATTATTTTACATTAAACATGTGACAGAATTTATGACCTGACTAGGTAGTTATATATGTCTAATTTAGATTTAAAAGATGAGTATGGGGCCTTCTTCTAGGTACCGGTAACTGGAGGAATAACATACATAACAATATCAAATACGATACAAATAAAGATTGGAATCAAATTTAAAATGACTAGATAATGAGGTAGCGTCAATCGAAAATCGTAATGGCCATTATGAACTCTACATATACGAGTAACCGTGTTGCGAATAACAGCCTAATGGCTGTTTTATTTCACGAACGCCTTCTGGCGGCAGTCCATTGAACGAGAACGAGGCGTTTCGTTGATGCGGCGATCGTTCGGAATGCACACGATTATCTAGTTTATTTCCGATTCCGTGTTTACTGTTTACGTCTCCCAAGGACTTTTTTTATATGTGCGATCTTTTTGTAATGACACTCACAACTGTTTTAAATAAGGTTAATGCATAGATTCAAACTACGATTAAAGTTAGATATACATAATTATATACCTATTTTGTCCTAGTTAGGTTTAAAATTATAGACACAAATTTCAATTAAAAATACCATGTGGAAGTTATTAAAAATAATTTTAACAAATGTCTATTCTCTTTTCCAAATAATATATTCTACTAATGCTTATATAGAAAGCTTATAAGTCTGTATTTCCAAATCTGATCGTAATTCAAAAAGCCCAAAAGATTAATAATCTTTTTTCAAAACTGCCAAAACTTATGGCTGTGTGTTATTCCAGGTCAGCACGAGGCGGGATCTTCTCCGGCGCTGCAAGAAGTGTTGAACACAATCCGCGAAGCTTGGCCTGAGCCCACTTCGCTTTTTGATCGATTGTAAGTATTAAATCAAATCGCGATCTTTTTATGACTACAGAACGAGTATTGTAAATTATTGACCCCATGAATCATCTAATGAGCTTTATATCGCATTGCTCGCAAACCTAAAATAACATAGTTCTGCCGAGTGCGGCGGTGCGCGGTGGTGGCCGCACGCTTGCCTCGCTCGAATGCCCAACATCCACCGCTCCTATTTAACATAGTGCATTATGGTTGGCGCTTAAAAGATAAATCTATTTATAAAAGAGAATTCAATTTACCAAAATAGCTTTCGAAACTAGAATCAAATGCCTCTTTATTGATTTGGGACTATTTCCTTTGAAAAAACCCACATTACTCAAATATCTAGCTTATTATGTTAGCTATGCCTTAGTTACTTTTTAGCTAGTACGTCATCAGTCCAAATATATGTATACAAGAACAAGGTTAACATTAGAAAGTTCTCGTAGTGGTAAGCACACGGTGGTAAGGACAAACGGAATACTCCTTTTGCTAGTTCACTAATGAGCTGTGAATTGAAGGCGATCGCCTTGTTTTATTTCACTTTAGGGTTTGCGTCTGTAGTGTAGGATACGTCTGTGGCGCCTGTAAGAATTCTACTCACTCACTCAAACTCATCGTTCACTCAATACACTCTGCGAATAAATATCGTGATGGTAACGGCATAGACTCCGAGGTGCCGAGGGCGGGCGGAGACGGGGGTGGGGGCGGGCGCGACGCGTCGCCATGGCCACGCGACCCCAACACCGCTCTTTTCTAATTCTGACACCGCGGAATGGAACACGTGCACAAAACGAACGTGTATTCGTCCTAATAATTGATTGCACTTTAAACCCTTTTAAGTAAGTAATGACGACCTCCGCAGCAAAACCGCTTTCGCGCCAGAATACCTCTGGGGGTCTCAGGTTCCATTTCATTTACTCGGAATCCACTGGTTGTTTATGTATAATATATATTTATTTACAAAAGAAAAATACATAAGTAGTAAATCAGTTGTTTAGTCCACATAACACATGCGCTGTGCTGCTTACTCTGGGCCTAGATGGCGCTATACTCCTAATAGGATATTTATTTATTTTAATTATTAAGTATTTACCCCTTGCGATTGTGATGCGACCACCTCAGAGAACGCCTGCCTCCTCCAGGGGACTTTGATAGCCTGATGGGCTGATGGTCATCATCATATGAAGCATTTTTGTCCCTAGTTAAATTTTTACTTATACGTACATATAATACAATAATAATAAATTTATTTCTAAAAGAGTTCATACACATATTTGGTTTCATTCTCCTGGCCCCTGAACTAATTAATACTGTATCTTAGGATCAGGTTCCTTAAGTAGTTTAGGCCGTTTAGTTGAGTATCCAGACAGTCGTAGGCATGTACTGTAAACAAGTGTTGGTATCTTAATGCCATGCACTGTTGTACTTCAAAACACATGATTTGGTGGTGTTTGACCGTCAGTGGGACTGTATCTGGGCTGGTTTGGGCCTACACGTTTCATTGGCTACCAACATGTTACTACATAAATATTTAATTGGACAATTGTCAACACACTCAGACTTGCGGCGTGCCAGTGGCTGTTTGGCACGCCAAGGGTGCTGTGAAATTAGGGAGAGACGGCAGCTGACCAGCAGTCTGAGCCCTGGCTTTGGCTGGCCCTCGAGCGGTGGCAGTCGGTCGTGAGATCTGTTCGCGATCACGCGTCTGCACATGTGTTATAATTAAAACGAATTCCTCGATGCGATACGACACAAATGTGTAACGGTTATATTGTTTCTCAAAAATATGTGATAGTGAGTGAGTGAGGCCACGTTTGGGCATCTGCTGGACTCGCTCAGTAATCAAATTCGAAACATGGATCGACAATTCGCAGGTTTGCTACGATCTCTTTAACTTTGTGACGATTGGAATGTTCTGACTCGCGTGTTGCGCCGGCCGCCGAGCTTACGGGTTATTTCTGTTGGGATATGCAAGGGATAGAATCACATCAGATATTATGTCTTATAAAGGCAATGGTGAAGTTGGATATCGCATATCTCTAGGACTAACTTAAAATGTTTAAAAATTCAAAATTTGCTTCACGGCCGCAGTACAATGCATTTCTGAGAGCTTACCGCTTTCATTTCTTAGTTATTTTTACAATTTCACAAGTAACCAATTATTAGCCCTGTCGTAGTAACCGTGCGAATGGAAATAATTAAATAATTAAAAAGTAAAGGCGTTTAAATGAAATTAATTTTCAAATGTTGATCGATTACATATATTGTAATCGATCAACAATGCATTTAGTATTAGGAGTGACGGCTGCAACGGATGAGCGGATGAGCGGAGGTGCGGAGGTGCACGAGCGCATCTCGCATTAATTTCGTATCGAGATGCCCCAGTAAGCAGCAACGCAACGGGACCATGGCATCCCGGCGCGCGGCGCGGTGCACCGTCCACTGACTCCACTGACGCCAGTGGATGGCGTTCAATTATGCATTTCTAAATACCTACGTTCACTTGCTAGTGAGTGGCGCCCCTTGCGGCTGGAATTCAAACAACCGCCATACAATCAACATTATTATGCACTCTTAGCTTTGTCCTTTAGAAATGTAGGTATCCATTGCTTTTCCAGTTATTTTATCTTTAATTGGTTGCTGAGGCACGTGTCTTAAGGGAAAGCCCTTCAAGCAGCCAAAATGCGCTTTGGATTCATTCATGCATTTAGATAGGCCATACATTTTTCTGTTATTGAATACAATGCATAACCTGATTATATAATATCGAATAAGTTTGGCTAATAAACTTACGAGTCATCCTAACCACCCTCGTCTGAGTTGTATGAAACCCTTAAAGTTTAAATATTCAATAATAGCGGACACTTTCCTGTTGCAGATATTCATTAAGATACGCCGCAGAGGCCAAACAGGAAGAAGGAATGGTGCACCGTGCGCAGCTGGTCGATCTGGCGTCCGCGCCAGGAGCCTCACCGGGTCTCATGCGCAGGCGGTACTCCGTGCCCGAGACCATCATGCGCAAGTATGTTTTCACCACTATCATTTAAAATTACTTACTTATATGGTTATCAACAATAAATTTTTGTCACTTTCAGGTACAGGTTGGCTCAACAGCGGACGGGTTTCGACGATGTCTCCCTTAACACTCAACGATCTCCCGTGTCAGCGTCGCCTCCGCGTGACCAATCAGGGGAGTCCCCGCATAGATTTATGCGACGGGATCGTGAACTCATGCGCAAGTCGGCGCTGTTGCGGCGTATGTGGGGACGTGGTAACCAAGCGGTAATCTCACCTTTCTGCCACTGTACCGACGCCCTAGATGCGGAAGTCAGTTGTTGCCGCGAGACGAGATCGCTCGATGGCTCCCGCTCCGAGCTACGCCCCCTATCCGGAGGATGGGCTCACCCAAAACGGCTCCGCCTCGATTCCGGACGCTCTGCGAATCGACTGACATACTCAGGTATCGAGTCAACACCCGATCCGTTCACCGACACCGATGTCTCTAAACTTGATGAACACGTCGGAACCCGTGCTATCGGAGTCTCCTCGAGTGCCACCACTTCAGAAATCAGATCAGATTTTCCAGACGAAGGATCGGCCCGTTTACTGAACTTTGCGCCACCGATGTCAAACGGTGTATTGTCTTTTGATAACCAGTCACAGTCTTTCCCAACGCCGAAATCGTCTGAGAACCGTACGGACGAAGTCGGGCGACCACAAGTACATCCAAATGAATCCTTAAAAGATCTGAATCTCAATTCGGTCAGTAGACTAGTAATTGCTGATAACAAAGATGAAGATCTGCCTAACAATAGACCTCTATCTATCGAAACACCATCTTACGAAGTACTCGAAATCGTCGTGTCGGAGACGCAGAGTTCGTCTTTGCCCATTACAAATGAAGGAAGACGTCCCACGCTGATGTTGCTCAAGTCTCTTCCGCACGACCAGAAGCACAAACAAAATATTAACATCGACGAATACGTATCTAACATACTTGTAGAAAGTCTTAACTCATTATCTGATCAACTTGAATGTATGAACGCATCGATCGGGGGCGACAGGAAAATGAGTGTAGTCGAGAAAGAAATTAAAGTCAAGTTACAAAATACTGGAGTGAATACAATTGTTCATTTAAGTCCCACGTCTAACAATCAGATCATTTTTGGAAACGAAGAGCTTTGCAACATCCAGGAGGTTAGAGATAATTGTAACAATGTACAAGACAAGCGTGACTCCATCGCTATCCGAGAGGAACCGCACAGAGTCGAATCCAATAATAATCGCACGTCAGCCTGCTCCAAGGAATCATACGCTGGAAAAACTATCGTTGATAATACTTTCACTAATACGATTCAACAGGAGACAGTGAATAAAGCAGTGTTGCACCAGATTCAAAAGCTGTTTCGAGATGAATTAATTCATAACGTTGATCAAAACATATGCTATGCAGATAACGGGGTGCCGGTAACGGGAATTTCGCACATCGAGATATCGAATGTGGACGTGTACATCGACAATAAGAACGAAGGAGGGCAACGCATCACTGATTCTATAGAGCTGCAAACGTGTCGCACCGACGCTGAGGAGGACGTGATAGCTGGTGTGGGCGCTGGCAACTATTGCGCTGGCAACTATAAGGCAGCCGAACACTTGGTGGTGCCGCGGTTCTCGGCATTCCCGCACACCGACTCGATGGAGGTGAACACATCCTCTTCGGACGATGGTGACGTTGTGAGTTCAGATTGTACTAGCTTAGTCGACAGCCTCGATGATCCCAATTCTCCGAGATCAGTACTATTGCGTAGATCTTTTAACGGAAGAAGAAGCGAGCTAGTGCGGTCTGCTATTGACGTATTAGACTTACTTCCTGAAACAGCTTCCCTCGAGGAAAACACGGCGACGAAGGACAAGGGCGAATCCTTCTTCATACGGATTAAGGGAGATGATTACGATTGTGAAAAGGAAAATATTAAAGTCGCTGATCATATGCCTGAAAAAATAAAACAACGATTGTATAAGCGCCAGAAAAAAAGGGAACTGCGCATGGAGTGCGCACGGCGAAGTAGAGTGATCCAACTGAAACGGGATGTCGAGGGAAAACGAGCCAATGTCAGAATTAAAAGTAAGCGGGAAACGGAAAAAGAATGTATGGCCATCATAAATGCTCTCATTGATGACGTCATCTCGAAAATCGCGCAAGAAGAATACACATGCATGAGGATAAAAAAGAGGCCTACGAAACTAGCGATTAATAAAATCGATGAGTTCACGTCGAAGAAATGCCGAAAATTCGATTCAGATTCCTCGAAATCAACACCCACAGTGGATGTTAGCCCTCTTCGGGCATCCAGCAAATGTCCCTTTAAAAGCACGCGCAGCACTTTCAAAGACGCTCGCAAATCGATCAGACATCAGATACATGGCAAATTGTCTTTAGTAACACGCCCCTCGCCGACGTCAGACGACGACCGAGGTCCAAAGAGAATATACCAAAAATCGGAAATACACGAAGGAAACAAGTTTATAGAGATATTAGAAATATTAGAATACGTGAATGGCTCTAAAAGTTCTCCGGAGACGTCGCCGTCGGATGAAAACCAGGGTTATCACCAAAAAAATAAAAAATCCAAAATACCAATACCAGTTCATGACAAAACCAATAAGGCTGCGAAGGTCGAGCCTAGTAGTAATAATAGTAAGAGTAACAATATCGAGCAAATGACCGTCACTGTGTTGCGAGACGAAGAAGTCAGAGCAAGTTCAGGCGAACTAGCGAGAAACGTTAAGAAAGACAGCTCGGAACCACGTTCTCGGCGCCATTCACTGGGATTCAAGAGGTCCTTTGACGTCATACCCGAAGAGAGAACGAGTCTAAGCGTGGACAGTTCCGACGAAGAAAAAGGCCACTTTAGCCATAAACAGATGACGCCGGCCCTCGCTAAAGAAAACTGCGCCAACAAAAGAAAAGAGAAATACGTCAGTCCTTTAACATCGCCTATTAGAGGAAAATCTGATGGCGAATCTGCTGGCAAAGGAAAAGTCAGGAGAAGTGTTGGGACGTCTCCGTTTTTACGGACAGGAGTGATGGACAACACCCTCAATTCGAAAAGCCGTGGCACGATGACCTCTACCAGTGCTAAATCAGCGTCGACTAGTCCCCTACGTCTTACTCCACGTGTGAACGACGACGCCGCCCTGCGCACCGAAGGTATTACACTGTTCGCAACGTGTGCACCGATAGTGTTGCACCACCGTCATCACACTGCTTCCTCGCTCTCTGTAGAGTAGTGATAGCGCGGCGTAATCACCATGTGCTCCTTTGTTTCACTTCGATGCTAGGCCGCACAATATAGAGGAAAGACACGATGACAATTCGATGCTTAAACGTTGAACGCACTCTTGCACACCCATGTTGTTGTCTACCATCTTAGTTTTAGCGAGCAATGCGGCCACCTGGCGTTTGGCGTTCCTTAATTTGGCTGTTTGCTAATGTGCATTTTATGTATACATATGATGAATTAAAACAAAAATTAATAAATTATTTTGTTTTCAAATCTTTGTTTTATTTATGCATAAGGTATCGAAGAGTCGCGCGTTAACTCGGGCGCCTTGGACGATCATAAAAATGCCCTTAGTGTAGGGCGGGCGGGAAGTTTATCGAAGCCACATATGAAACCTCCGCAAAAGGCGACTGCGAATATCCGCAAGTACCAGCAAAAGAAATTAGTCAAATGTCAGTTAACGGAACCTGCAGCCTGTGGAAAACATACAATTCGCGGCAACTGTCTCGGACGCGCTCAGATAGGAAGATCCGAGGCCGACTGGATCCAAGAAGAACAGCTGCGCTCCTGTCGCAGTGGATCGGCGGACAGGAGCGAGACGGTGCGGCTGCCCGAATGCAAGGGCAGCTCAAGCGACAGCGGCGAGTCCGCCGGGAGCCTGTTTTGCCCTTTGGCTCCCAAGTGGCTTTCAGCGCATGCGCGCCACAAGCGGAACTCACGCCCGCGCCGCCGCGGCGTCGAATCCGCGCCCTCTTCGCCCCAGTCCATCTCCGACTGCAACGAGACAGGTGATTATTCAGTCTGATATCCGAAAGAATATGCTTCGACTTCACAGGCATGAATTAAGATCGCTTGTATTGTAGCGACTAAAGCAGACAGCGGAGGAGCAGACGGAGGCTGGTCCGTGACAGTGGCCGGCACTTGTCGCGCCGCCCTTCCCGCCGACGTTCAAATGCGTCTTCGTTTCCCCCACGACGTGCGCATGAGTCGAGTGCACGACATCTCTGGGAAATATCAGGTTATGTTTTTAGTTAATTCCATCAGAAGGTTTGTTCCTTAGTTTAAAGAGTGGGCTTTGTTCATTGGTCATTTGTTCCTATATAGGATTGCTCCTGTCGACCGTATGTGGCCTGCTCGTGCTCCGCGCGCGTGGAGCACGCGGCGAGGTCTCATGGTGCGCCTCCACTGCCGTCTACTCACAGAATCCAACCAGCGGACGGCAAACTCACACTCACTATGAAAAAAGAAGCTTTAGGTATGTTACCACAAGAGACAACAACTCGGGTCGCCCTGAGGAAAAACCGAATACCTGGCAAGTTACACACATGGGTTATCTCACTCAGTAAGAAAGTTTACTCGCGGTGTTTACTTTCACCGTCAATATACAGAAATTATGCAAACGATATGCACATTAGGCGGTAAAAGGAAAGGAAGGCGGTTTTCAGACTCATCGGTCCTCACCACGAGGAGTAAGAAGAAGTCGACGGTTCCGCTTCCCGATGTGGAGACGTATGCGGCCGCTAGCACCAAGATGCGCAGCTCTCTCAAGGTACACTTCAAACGATCACCTATCACCATTTTTGAGCTTGTTACTGTTTACTATCTTTTATTTATTGTTATCTTATCTTGTGTTATCTTAAAGAAAGGTTCCATACCTCCATACCGGCAATTTTATCTTAAGTCTTCGGAAAACCGGCTATTAAAAATAACTCTTCACTCGTCTGCTTTCTAAGGAAAGTATTTTAGTGTTCAGACCACTCGCCTTTGGAATTCGCTGCCAGCTAATATCAGACCTTGATTGAGATTGGTGAAGGAATATTATCTGGAAAACTATTCGTAAGCACTTATTTGTTTTATCTTCCTTTACCTTTCCTGTACAATTAACTGGCTTTATAAATTACTTTTAGATTATATGATATCTTATTATATATGTACTATTTATCTATCTATCTATCTATCAAAATTATCCGTCAAAATTATCAAATTTCTAGTGGAAATTTATTATAATTTACAAAAGAAAAAGACTGCGAACAATTTGCAGTATGTCCGATGTCAGTGGCCCGTTATCCAACAACGTGCTGTGAAGATCAACCTATGTGCTATCCCTGCTTGCCACGATATCATTCGCCGAAGGTTATATATTGTTGTAAAAAGAAGCCGCGAGTTTCAAATTTGCGAAGAGGAAGATTGCTGTGAGCCACCACCAAAATATTTGAAGATGGACGCATTCCATTTATATTTCATGTCTCCGTATGTGAAAAAACATTATCTCAGGGAGGCCCGATCAAAAATAATATAAAAGTCGTGTGAAGTGGTGGTGTGGACCTAATAACGAACCACGGGCTACCACAAGATGGCTACTATGACTAAAGGTCCAACACGAACAAGAATAAAATCGTGTCATTGATGTTCTCTTCCTCCACGATACTATCTTGAAGATGATAATAATATTCAGACCCAGAAGGCGGTTGTTTCAGACGCGGCGGGGGTACTCCCTTCATTGTTGGCTGCCAGACACCGAACTCACTCCCATCAGGTATCTTTACAACCATTTAATCTGAAGGTGCACTTTCCAGGTATTGTTCCCTGCCAACACGGATGGGCAATGGGTCCTCAACCTTATTTCAATTTGCTCCATGCGTACAAAGCCTTGCAATCTTAATCGTAAACAACGAAGCTTAAACAGCAAATGTAGGAGAAGAAAAAGTCGGAAAGCGGACCCCGGGCGCGCCGAAGCGAGAGTTTGGGCTGCAAAATGAATAACTTTCTCGTGTTTGGAGTAGAAGGAGAGGGAATTTCGGTATTGATTTCGTTCGGTTTGATTAACTTTGAGCAATGTTCATCCCATCAAACACAGCATGAGGGGTTTTCCTAAGAATATTCGCTTTAGTTATCGATTTTGTATTCCCCATGATTTACTCTTCTTTTGATTATCTTTGCACTTGCCTTTTTCTCAATTATTTAAAAAAGCACTGGCATGTTCTCATAAAAAAATCGAAACACTACTGGAAGTATTATTCAGGCGGCATTTAAATGAAAAAGAGGATTGATATCCAAATGCCAATAAATATTAGCTGGCCGTTTAGTCTACACCATGGTGTACCAGAATTCCAAATTTGAATTCAAATGTTCAAATTTTCATCCCATAAAGGAATCGAAAAAAGATTGTTTTCAATGTGTATTTCGTCGGAATTTTTTTGCATAAATTATCGTTTTTTTTTAAGCTGAACTAAACGTGATTATGAACTAAGCTCTGTGACACCCTACCAAAGAGATCTTTTCCTAAAAAATATTGATACCTCTGCCACAGAAGCCGCCCAAGTCATGGCGTTGCTGGATGCAGGGCATCGTCAACGTGTTGTAGCTGCACGATTGCATCTAAGCCTCTCTGCTGTCAATAGAGTGTATCAGCGTTATTGGGAGACTGATATGTTTACTCGTCGTCCAGGATTTGGTAGAAATCGAGTCACTTCTAAGCAAGATGACCGATATATTGTAAAAGTTTCTCTAAGAAATCGCCACTTTAACTCTATTCAACTGGAGCAGCGACTCCGTGAGGTTCGAGGATTGATTGTAAGCGATTCTACGATAAGAAGATGATTGGCGGAGCGTGACACGAAACCTCATAAACTAGCTAATGGCCCAAAATTTACAATAGACCACCGAAGAGCGCGCCTCAACTTTGAACTTGAGCATTTAAATTGGTCATACCTTCAATGGAGCAGAGTTCTCTTTTTTGACGGGAGTAAGATCATGCTGTATGGTAATGACAGAAGAAATAAGGTGTATCGAAGAGAGGGAGAGCGTTTTGCACAGTGCTGCATTGAAGAAAGAGTAAGTTACGGTGGCGGTTCATGGACGATTTGGGGAGGCATAAGCGCTGATAGAAAAAACGAACTTGCGTTCATATTTCGACCTCAGTTACCATCATTAAATGGATCACGTTACGTCAAAGAGTGTCTGAAGCCTCATGTGGTACCCTACGCACATTTTATGGTCGAAGATTTCATTTTTATGCAAGTCAATGCCAGGGCGCATACCGCAGGCATTGTAAATGAATACCTGAGCGAAGTCGGTATTGCGGTTATGAATATGAATCCCATAGAACTCCTATATATATGAGTCAGTTCAATAGACGAGTCAGAGCGAGAGATCCTGCTTCGGAAACGCTTGGCCAGCTTAAAATAACTATAAAAGAAGAGTGGGGTAACATCCAACAAGTTTCAACAACACAAGATTGTGACGCTTATCCGTTCCATGAGGAATCGCATGGAAGCAGTGATAAGAGCCCGGGGAGGAAGTACGAGATATTGAATAAACTTTATTTAACATTTTTCTGTTTTACATCATTGTTTCTAACATTTAACAATTTCTTCTTAAAGGGTAAAGACATACCTGTTGAACAAAACACAATAGCTAAGGAAATTTAATTTTAATTTGAAACATTAATATTCGTTAAATGATACCTTATAATATCCACAATTAACTGGAATTATTTATATGTTTGGTTAAATGTAAAAAAAAAATTAAACTCATTCAAAACCAAACTTCAGGGGTGTTTCGATTTTTTTGATGAGAAGAGTATTTCTATGTTAACTTTTTTATTACTTCTTTCTGTCATCTCTTTTTTAATATATACTTAATAACTTTAATATATACTATTTTGGATGTAGCTATTGTCATTTTAATTATTTGCAATAATGATTTCCTTCCTATACTGCAACTCTATATGCGGGACTTCGGTTCAATAGGTTGGTTATCTTCCCCTAATAAAGCTTCCAACTCGTGCTTTCGGCTTTCTAATGCGTTTTTTGTCTTCAACACTAAATTCATAGGTTTCAGGCTTTTTAAACCACTGATCACATCTTCTCTTACTTAAAGCACTCTCACCATATGCTTCTACGAGCAATCGACTGCACCTCAGCTGCCGACTTCAAATTAAAGAAGTACAAAATTTCCCATAAAGGACCCTTTCTCGGCACACAACTAATTATTTTCGGACTATTATGTGGTGCTGTTGGAAGTTGTAGAGTTGGAAATAGCGGATACTTACTTGTATATACCTAGTCAGGTCATAAATTCTGTCACATGTTTAATGTAAAATAATTGTAACAAGTTTATTTATTATGTAACCATTTATATACCAAAATGAACTTAACAAAACATAGATTCTTATGACATTAAAGTTTATTCAAAATGACCTCCGTGATTTTGAATACAAGCCTTCAATCTGCGCGGCCAGTCGTCTATCGCAGCACGAACGAGGTCCATGTCAATATCGGCGGCTGCCTTAATCAAGGATCTCTTGAGTGACTCCAAATTGGGATGAGGCTTTGAGCACGCCTTTTCCTCCAAGTGTTGCCATATCTTGTAATCTAACGGATTCAAATCTGGACTGGAGGAGGGCCAGTCTTCGTGCCGGATGAAGTCGATTTCACGCGCCGCCAGCCAGTCTTGTGTGCTCTTCGCTCTATGAGCTGGCGCCGAATCTTGTTGGAATACCCAGTGCCTGTTATTGAACATGGTATGAGAAACAGGTTCCACAAGGTTCGTCAGGACTGTATTTTGATACACAACAGCATTCGTTTTTACACCTTTCTCACAAAAATGTACCTCTGTTAAGCCCCAATAAGAAACTCCCAACCATACCATGAGCGAGGATGGAAAATGACCTCATTGGACACGCGGAATACGGTTGCTCGCTTCTTCACTACTGTGTGCGTACACCTTATCATTTTGTTTGTTGTAGCTCTCTTCTACGGTAAACATTTTTTCATCCGAAAAAAGAATTTCCCGATATTTTTTTCCCGCGTACCGCTTCAACAAAGCGCGGCATCTCTTCAGTCTCAGGTCCATTAGACGAGCATTCAAACGATGTCCTGTTTTTCTTCGATATGCCCGAAGCCCTAAGTCTTCATTTAACACCCTTTTCACCGTGGTTCTGCTTAACCCCATCTGAAGGGCCAACAGTTTCTGCTTACGTTTGGGATTTCTTTGAATTCGTGCCTTCACAGCTTTTATCACTGCTGGAGTCCTAACAGACCGAGGGCGACCACTTCTTGACCTGTCATCTACACTAGAGTCTTCATTGTATCGTTTGATGGTACGATAAACGAATCTTTTGGTTATATTAAAATTTTTCAGTATGTTAAAAATTTGAATTGGTGCGTAACCGCAACGATGTAACGCAATAACTGCAACACGGTCTTCTTTAAGCGTCCACTTCATATTTAAAAATGAGTAAAATTCTAAAAGTGTACATTTTTATTTTCATGAACAATTCGAAATTCGAATTCAATAAACTTTTTTGTGGCCAGCATTCTAAAAGAAAAGTTTTTACTGTGTGACAATACTTATGACCTGACTAGGTATAAATTAATATATTCACGTGTGTGAAAAAGAGACTTAAATTGTAATTCACAGTGACATTTCCCGCCGAGCAGTAGGTAGTACTCTCTACGAACGCGGCACGCAGTGCACTAATGAAGTGAACGAAATCGAAAGACAATGTTTTTAAATGTTGTAGGCCGAGTAAGGGCCTGTCGGTGTTGGGGTGCGCCATCATCCCGGAGCTGAAGCCTCGCGTGCCCACCATGAGCGAGCGCGACCTGACGCGCGCCTACACGCCGCGCCATTACCTGCGTTCGTAGCTCTCCTAGGGCTGCTCTCCTCGCGTGTGAATGAAGTAGGGAGCGCTCTGTTAAGTGTATTGCTATTGCAAGCTATAGTGATTACAGCAAAGCCAACGAATGGATGAGAATGATTAACCGATATTGAAGTCGGCTTAAGTAATTGTATAATTAAAATATGTAGACTAGTGAGGACCTGCCTTGACTCCCTCCGTCCCAGCTAGTAATTAATATAAGTAATCTAAGTAATTAAATAATATTCCATTTACCAGACGAAGCACAAAATTATATTTCAACGGGTAATGCGTGTAGGTATACTATTGTTGCTTTTTATTAGTACATTTGTGTAAATAAAACCCGCGGTAAAATGATTATAGTGGTTTTCTTCGCAATGGCTAAAAAGAAGAACTGGACTTTTTCATATACAATTCACACATCACCATCTAATCCCAACGATGTTTTTTTATTGCTGTAGGACAGCAGACGGGTTGACGGCCCGCTTAGAATTTAGCAGTTACACGCTGTACACCCCATAAGGCTACGGGAAGTTAGATCGCTAATGCTGGAACACAACACAAAGTTATGTGATGGTGTTGGCAGTGTTATATGGCTGTTATTTTGACGACATACTTAAGAGCAAAGGTGATCGCCATCCAGACGGGCTAGAGGCCCTACGACGTAGCTGTGGTGGGTTCCTTTGTCACCTATACGACAGGCCAACCCGGGCTGCAGAAGTTAGTATTCTTTCTCCACCCCTCTAAAAATCATACGCATAACAATCACGATCCAACAATTTCAAACGATAGTGAAAAAATGCTTACTGTAATTATTTGTTTATTGATAGTTTGATACCAAAATATAAGCCATTACCCAATTGGCGACCATTTATTTTGACGACACTGCAAACCTTCTGCGTACGTTGACGAAGACTTTTCGAAGAAGTTGCTGAGGAATCAATTTAAAGAATTTGTGAGGTCTCAGCTATAGATTTACTTATAGATAACAAACCTGATATCTACAAATGAGTTTCTTTTTGTTTTTGAAGGTGTGCTCCATAAAATAGTAGGATTAGATAAGCAATGCATTGTTGTGGGGGATTTTAATATTAACTATTTAGACAAGTCCACGAGCAACGATATTAAAAGGTTGTGCGACCTGCTCTCGACCCAGTACTTGGTGAATTTTGTGGACGTCCCAACATGGGTGACGGCACACAGTTGCACTTGTTTGGACCATCTATATTCTAATTTAGAATCAAGCTCAGTTAGTGAGTCATCGGTTATAACTTGGGCGATCATTATGCAGTCAAAGATACAATCATGCGACAAAAGAATATTTGTACCAGTGGAACATTTAAATATACAAGGCGATTTAATTGACCTAGTCTCATTAAATTTACTGCACCTATTGATACGATTGAGTGGAAACAAATAATGAATAAAAATTGCAACCAAATTATGAGCGAATTAATTTATGTACTTATAAAAAATGAACATTTGTTTCCCGATTAATAAATAAATCGTGGGTTACTTCTGATATTAAGGATTATGAATCACTATTATTTGACATTGTTAAAATAGAAAAATTAGAGCTGGAAAATAAATAAATTAAATTTTTACTAAATGACTATATATCATTATGAAACATTAATAAATAATAATGAGCGTAAGTATTACGAAAATATAATATCAACGACAAATAATACCCCTAAGACTATTTGGAATAATATAATAAATCAAGAAAGGGGAAAATACAATTCTCCTTTTATTGATGTCTCCCACATACTAGTTGATTTCTTTTATTGGTGTAGGACAGCAGACAGGCTACCGGCCCGCTTAGAATTTAGCAGTTATCGTCGCCTATGGATGTTTGCAACACCAGGGGCATCGAGAACACGCTGCTGCCGCATAAGGGTACAGGATCTTGGGTCACTAATGCCGGAATACAACACAAGGTTATTATGGCGGCATACTTAAGACCAAAGGTGGTCACTGCTGTTAGTTAGGTTAGGTTAGCTGCGTCCATTTACTCCAAGTGTACTTCACTATTGTATCGTTACCACCAAAATTCCAATAAAGGATATAAAAGACGTGTACGGATTATCTATGAAACTTCTACGCCCTGCAATGACCCCCCTTGCCCCCCCCCCACTTTCCTGTGTGTTCAATATTTGCCTGGTACAGGGCATACACCCAACGCCTCTTAAAGCTAGCAAGATTACACCAATTTTTAAGGGTAAACGTAAACGCAACTGTGCAAATGCCTGTCGACCCGTGTCAATGATACCGGCCATTGCCATAGTTCGACCTGCACACGCATTGCTTTTAGATTTGATGCAGGAAAAGCATCAGGTTGTTGTTGGCAACAAAGACCAAACCGTCTCAGATCCCTTAGTGACATGGATGGGCGTGGCACAGGGTTCTTCGGTGTCCAATGCCCCGTTTTCTCTGGTGATGAAAGATCTGCCAGATTCTGTATCAGCAGCAGAAACGTTCATGTACGTCGATGATGTAGCTGCAATAGTAACTGCCCCTTCAGTAGATGAGCTAGAGGTAAACCTTAATACCACGGCAGCACAGTCAGTCAGCATGGTTCAAAGTGAATGGTTTAGCTCTGAACTTGGAAAAAAACACATTTCTTACATTTTCATCTGTCTGGCAGGAAATACAGGCAATTGATAGTCTACTTCAATGACTAAAAGTTAAGCCAGGTAAATAGAACGAGCTTCCTTGGTTTTGAAGTGGATAGAGGACTGAAATAGGAGGGCCACATAAACAAATTAAGCTCAAAACTAGGCAGTACATGCTACGCATTGAAAAGGTTTTCTCGCGTAGTATCTAAGGATGCAGTACGATCTTGCTATTCTGTCACGGGGCGGTGCACTCCTTGTTACATACAATATGGCACAGAGTTGTGGGCACTTGCTGCTGATTGGGGGCGTGTGAATCAGTTAGGACGCACCTTCAAACACTGGCTATCCTCACCCTGCCTTGTATACTAATATACCAGGTTGTCCTATACGTAGGTACGGGAGAACAGTGACTCCTATACAAAGCACTGTTATGTTCATGAGTATGTAACTCGTAATAGATATAGGATTGCCCCTGTGCCGAGTCATCTTGGGAACTCCAACAGACTGACGTATGTTGTGGGTCCTAAAATATTTAATAAAATTGCCAGCACAAATAACAGCAACCCGTAGTTTACATTCTTTTAAATTTCGGCTGAAGAAATGACTTTTCGAGCATACCTGGAAGAATTTTATAGAATTTATTGAAATATATTTAAGTACTAATCTATTGACATACCTACTTATTAGGGGTATACTACCTATGAGTAGGTACCTATGACTTGTAGCAGTATGTTATCAAAATGAGTTTACTTTCTGCCACGTTTCTGACCAAAACCGACAATTTTGACGATTAAAATTAATAAATTCTGATTGACTAGATTGTGTAGTAACTGGAGTACCAGATCCAGATCCTATATTTTTATACCTTTATTTTTCCTAACACGTTCACACCGGTGCTGCAATTCATGTTTATATGCATAGAGTTCATAGAATTGTAATTTCATCCCACCTATTGACACTATTCGTATTTTGTATGCAAATATCTTTAGTAAAAGGTTTTCTTATAGTCTAGGTAGCAGACTAAAAATGTAGAAATTTTCTTAATTTTTGATAATCGGAATATCGTAGTGATTCGATATTTAGACTACTATCTATTATCTATACAAAATTTAAATAAAAAAAATTGCAGTGTATAGTTGTAATATTAAAATAACCGCGTTTTACTAAGTGCATTCGGACATATACACGGTACATAATAATATACCAAAACAACATTTTTTTTTAAATTTTTGTCTGTCTGTCTCTCTGTCTGTTTGTTCCGGCTAAACTCTGAAATGGCTGCACGGATTTTGACGGGACTTTCGCTGGCAGATAGCTGATGTAACAAGAAGTAACATAGGCTATTTTTATTTTAGTAAAAAAATTGTTTTTGTTGAAAATGATATGTTTCGGAAATTTTATATTTCAATTTAAGTTGACCTCAGATTTATATAATAAATCATATGAAATAGGGTTTAGCTTAGGCTGGACTTTGTAGGTTCGAACGCACGTATTCCGGGGGCGCATGGCGTAACAGTTGCATTCGATAATACTGACTGTTTGCATATTTCATTTATTTATATTTTAGGGTTTTGTACTCCAAAATAAACCATAAGATTTATCCACAAAATGCTGTCCAAAGTCACTATTCCACGCGGACAATAACTAATCAACAACTAATTTTGAATAATAATGACAATAAAAATAAAAGTAGTATTTACTTGACGGTTCCAATAATTGTAAAAATGTTATGATTATTAATAAAAAATATAATATAACAAACTACTAGTATAGCAACTATGCTGCTCTGGACTCGGATTCGATTCACACACACGCCAGTGACGCCAATAAGAACAGCAAACGACCAATAATAATTGTCAATAAACGCCAGTGACCTGCTAATAAAAATAATGACACCTATTAATACAATAAGTAATACACTTAATTCGGTAGACCTAGTCAATATTAAATGTCAGGAATATAATTAAATACAAAATGATCTCTACGGACTCTGCCTGGAGAGTAGTAGAAGTGGGGTATGTAGTCTTTGCTTACCTCTGCACTAAGTGCACACTAGGTGGAATGTTTAGATTCCCCTCTGCACCTCCGTTAATAGCCACGTACAGTTACTCCCTTTTAGATTTTTTTTGTGTTTCTTTTGGCATGTCGCGGCTTGCCCTCATATAGTTCATAAATTCTTTTTCAGAACTTACTACATCCCCACCCTATTGGACACATATGCACTCCTCATTTTTAGTAAATTCTTTGAAAAAATATACCTTTATCGGCTTATGGGATTTTCAAAACTTTCAACAACCTTCTGTTTGAATCTTCCTATGACAGTTTAATATTTACACCAAAAATCTATCTGAACATTATGCTTGATAAACATTCAACAGAAACAAATGCATCATATAATAAATTTTTAGAGTTAAAATTTATAAACACGACACCAAGATAAAGATTGAAACAATTTTTTTTTTTTACTGTAACATGGCTGTATGTATTATGTTCTTTACCTGCTTTTATTTCAAATTTAATAACAACAACTTGAACCAGGATTACCAACATAAGGATTTAACCCTAAATTCAGGGTTTAAACAAATTCATTGGGATATTTGTAGGGATTTCTTGGTTTGTTATATTTATTTCCTATTTTCATTTATTACTTTCTGATTAGGAATAATAAAGATATATAAATAAAGGGCCTGGAATAATGCAACCTAGGCAATCACAATAATTTGTTCACCTAGCGGCTTAGTGACATCTTGTAAGGTTTCTTATTATTCAGAATGTGGAGTAATATATATATATATATATATATATATATATATATATATATATATATATATATATATATATATATTATACTACTCTATGATTTTTCGCGGTTGCGTTTGACTTACGTTTGGTCCGATTTACATAACAACAGAATGGTGGATCTTGCACAACACGTAGCCCCTGCGCTATATGCGCATACTAAGTTGAATATTATGTCAGCAAGCATAATTTTAAAAAGTCTGAAACAGAAGAAAATGAACATAAATTTTAAGATTAAATTATATCTTTAAAATCAAAGAATATTAAAATATACTACAGAATATTATTTATTTTTTACTAATTATTAATAATTTACCATGAAGACCAAAATGTTTGCTGTTATTTCAAAACAGTAATTAATAATTATTGGTGTAAAATATTTTAATTTTATGGTGAAACGATCTGATGTATAGAAAAAATCAAATTAAAGTTTTATTATTTTAGTAAAAAAATTCTTATAACTTTTACTAGGACCAATAAATAAAAACATCGAGATTGCTAAACTTAATTTTTCATAATTAGTAAAAATTTGAATCATTCATGAGTAATCTTAAGTTAATTACGGCATAAATATTGGTCGAAAAGAAATCATATAAAAAAGAAACATCTTTTGTAAAAATTGAAATATCGTTCAACTTTCGTTTTAAAACTTTTTTTTATACGTCCAATCTTTTCGCTGCCATATCAAATACTCTAACTATTCATTTTGAAACTAAGTCAAAAATTCTATCTATAAATTTTTTTTATTATTATAGTATTATACATTTGTTTTTGGTTCAAGATTTAGGGCGAAAATTTTTTCGAGAGTCAGTAACACTGAAAGTATCGTCAGTGTTTATGAGTTTATGACCCGTATGACCGTGCAAACTGCAAGCAATTAGCAAACTGCAAATTGTACAACGAGTGCACTGCACCTGTACTGTGAATAACATTTAAATTCAGTAGGTAATTCTATGAATTAGAATAAGAAATAGTGCTGCTAGAGCTATGCACATGCAGAGGGAGACCGTCATAACTACTATTATAATAATAGTAACATAACCTTCTAATAATCATGTACATATTCTTATTGTATTTGTCTTTTTTTATTTATTCTTATTTTAATCTTCTGTTTTAATATGATACTACATCGGAATTGAAAATTACAAATTCGTATAAAATATATTTTTTGAAGATTAAATATCATCTGTTTGCAATTAGTTAACTGTTTATTCCAATTACAAATAAAAACGTTTATTAAAATTGTAATTATTTATAGGTATATGATTTTCATAATATACTTAGTGTTTTACTTGAAATAGTTTTTTATAAGTTTGGGAAAATTTAATAAATTGAAATACATAATAAGCATTAAATTTTAGTATTTATAGTAGAATTGTTTAGAAGATATTCAAGTACTAATATGGTGTTGATCCCATTATATTATTAATTTTTGTGCATGTTACTTGTTAATATAATGAAGCTTGTATTGTAAGCAGTAATAGAGCACATTAAAAGTATGTGACAATGTTTATGATGATACATGTTGAGGATTAGAAAAGGCAGGAGATGGTAGCGCTTCATGCAAGAAGCAACTGCTATGTTTCACACAATATTTGGTGTGTAACATAAGTATGAAATTACTCTAAAATATGGAATATTATTATTTTATATGAATACACCTTTATTAAGTAGGTTTTTTTTTATTACAATGTGTTGTGCTGTTTATGGTTATGTTTGTGTAGCCGTCCATATATGGTGAGGAGTATTGCTAATTAAACAAGTAATAATGTTCCGTGGACACGTCCTTTTATTAGAATAATGCAGACAATACTGATGTGCTGTACGCACACTGTCATTCTAACCACTCTCTAATTGTGCTTTAACAATTATATTTTATTTTCAGTGCCATCTGTTATCAGGCTTGTTGCCCATGATATTATATTTTTGTTAAACAGTGATTACATATTCATGGGTTATATTAGTGCAAGAAGTAAATGATATAAGAGCTGAATCAAAATAAATAGTAGCTATTTTAGTTATAAAACTATGCAAAATCCAATAGGTGCAAAAACACAATGACCGAGTGGCAGCAGAGGCAGCTGTGGCAAGGGCAGGATGAATTAAGTCGTGTGGCTTTAGAACTGGTATTCGTCTGGCTCAACGGCACTGAACTGGCACGGGCTGGAGCAGTGTGCCGCGACTGGCATCTTGCTGCGGCCTGCCCCTCGCTCTGGCGTCGTCTGCTCTCTGCTTACGCGCCTCTCTCCCGAAAAGCCCTCTTAGCGATTCGGCGTGCCGATGGTGAGCTAGTACAGAAGCCTCCTCGAAAGTGTTCACTAGATTCAAAGCAGGCATGTGTGAGCCTTTTGTAACCAAAGCTTATCTCTGAATCCTCTCACTGAACTGCTGAGACTCTGTTCCATGTCCTAAGACTGCTGCATGTTGTGACTGAAGACTAACAAAGGGTGGCTTAAGTAAAGCACCAGAAAGACCAGTGCTGTAGGTAAGCAATTCAGTTTTTCTCTATGTAACTGTAAGTATCAGTTGTGGCAAAAAAAAGTATAAGGGACGGTCCCTATTCATAGGGGCACAGTCATTATTAAAATTAACAAAGGGCACTTTTGGTGTATGAATTGAGATGATTGATTTGTGTTGCAGGTGAAGTGAAGTGGCGACAGTTATATGTGGAGGCAGTGGCAGGCTGGAAGCCAGTCGGGCGGCTGCAGCCCTCCTCAGTGGGCTTACTGCATGCTGCACTATGTCCACAAGGGAAGCGCCTCGCTCTGTTTGCCAGTGATGCTACTATTTCTGTATGTATATGAAACACTCATCATCAGCCTCTTTCTCTTCTGCTGGACATCTCCTAAGACCACCACTGAGAGATTGACTTTAATATCCACCTTGCAGCCCTGCAGGTTTCATGTCCTACAAGCTATATTATTATTGTAATTTACAAACAATAAACAACAAAAAAGTATAAAAACAATATTTTTAAGTATTAGTAGTTATTTACGAAATAGCTACTATCCACAGCCTACCAATAGTTATAATTAATATTTAGTGGCTTATCCCTTATTTTCAATAACAGCACTGCAAGACGTGCCATTGGTTCAATCAATTTCATACGTTTTTCTAGGGGGATTGAATTCCATGCTTCAACAAATGCTTCATATAGTTCGCTTTAACTGGTGTTACGTGTGTTTGAGACTTTCTTTTTAACAATATACTAGAGATTTTCTATCGCGTTTAAATCCGGACTATTTGCTGGCCAGTCCAAAACGGATATACGCTGTTGGCTAAGGAAACATTTGACGCTGTTGGCCATGTGTTTAGGGTCATTATCATGCTGAAAGATCCAGGTTATAGGCAAATGATCGTTCGAGTAGAGAATCATTGTGTGTTCTAAGAAATTTTTGTATTGCCATTGATCCATTGCAGAAAAAGTCGGAAAGCGAACCCCGGGCACCGAAACGAAAGTTTGGGTGGCAACCGGGACTAACGCTAGGAGGATGATGATGATGATGATTGATCCATTGCACCTTCAATCTTCCGAACGGGTCCAACTCCACATCCGGAAAAACATCCCCAAACTTTAATGTTACCGCCACCGTGCTTGACTATACTCCTTGTGTATTTATAATTAAAAGCATTGTTTACAGGACGTGTAACGTAGCGCTTTCCATCGGAATTTACTATATTTATTTTTATTTCATCTGAAAATAACACTTTTTTCCATTCTCGTACCGTCAAATGAACATTTTTTTTTGCAAATAATAATCGCTTCTCTCGGTGTTGCTTGGTAAGAAACGGTACCTTTCAAGATTCTTCCAAACAATTTAGCTTCTACTAATCTTCGGCGTATCAGTCTTGACGACATGTATATAATATACAGGATGTTTGGTACATCGTTTGCCAAATTAAAATGGCTGATAGAAGAGGTCATTACCTATCTATTAGCACTCTGCAAATTAGTTTTAACGTCACCATAATTTTAATATCGATTATGAATCTTTTTTTAAAAAAGAAACCAAAATTTAGCATAAACACAGATATTTTTAAAAATCTTAGATAAATCCTAGTAATTTTGTTTTGATATTCAAGTTGACTGTTGGGTGTCTCAATAAAATTCAAAATTATTCACAATGAACACGAAATTTTGTTTTTATTGACTGCACAAAATGTTTGATAAGGTGAAAATTAAAGTGAAAGTCAACTTTGCGGTACAATAAAAGAAGAGTTCTTCCATTTACTGATTATATTCCTTAGTTTATCTTCATCAATGGTATGCAATATGTATAAACACACACACACGCTCATTTTTTTCACAAATTTGCAAATTTTGGATAGCAGAAACATTTATTCAAAATAAAGAAAACACGTTTACATGAATACCAAGGGTAATTAATCAATAGCTACATTTTTTTCATTCTAGCGCAGTTACATAATTATGTTTTTTGTCATTGCGTGGATTTATCTGTTACTTTAGGTGGGAAATTAAAACAAAAATGGTTAGTTTCAATCATTTATTGGCATAGACAATAATAATAATTAGTTCACCACTGCAGTTCACGTTGCGTGTACACGCTCGACACCGTCGCCTTTTTCAACTTTTGTTGTTTTTAAACGCATTTCTTCTTTAATTTTCACAAAAGACGCCTCTATTCTTTGGATCAATTCACTCACTGATTATATCTATGAGCACGCATAACTTTTGACACAATTCATTTATTTAAGCATGTAGTAATTAATAGATTATAGCCACAAAAAATTACAAAATAAAAAGTTATTAACAATAAAATTAAACCGCCGAAAAAACTGAAAAGCAAAAAAGAATAATAAACCTTTTTTTTATTAACCTTAATAACTAAGTTCTTAAACTAATGTAAGTATACCTAAATAATTTTGAGTCGGCGCCAAACAAGCAAATTAATTAATTACGCGGCGCCGCAGCGTGAAGCCAATTCCGGACGGGACTCGTATCCCCGTCGCATGCTAGTCAGGCGTGGGTACGACTACCAGACGACACTCCAGAAAAAGCAGAGTCGCCTGACGTCGTAGCCGGCCCAGCAAGACCAACCGACAGCGAGGATGCAATTCCCGCCCCGGGGCGGGAATTGCATCCTCGCTAGTGTTCCCGGGAACACTCTCTGTGCAGGCGCAGTCGAAATAGGCATGGTTTCGACTACCAAATCAGGTCCCAGGGTCTACCCTTTTTTGGTAAGATTTTTTTTTACCCGTACATTACCCGGGTTCTAACCCGGGACCCAAATCAGTATTCGCAACTATCCCACCGGGGACCACGCCACGAACAGAGAGCTAAGTTGGAAAGGATGTAAGAGGTAGACGGAAAGAAAGATAGGACTCTGTCGCCTCGAACGGAGAGGGGAGTGAAGCGACGGATGCTCGGGCACCTCGGGTACGCACTGACGTGCACTCCTCGGACAGAGGAGCGCCCCTGAAGGCAAACCCTTCTATTTGCGTCAGGTTACTAAAAAAATAAAATTATAAAGAAAGTTTGAATATCATTATTTCTATGAGCTTTTATTTTAATGATTTTTTTTTGTTATTACTTTTTATTTATTTTTCGTTATTTTTTAATAAATATTCTAATTTTTGTAAAAACCCCAGTGACGCACGCCTACATTGCATAAGGTGCTGCCTAGCTAGCCGAACAGGGTGAGCGGCTACCACGCAACATTTTTCTAATACTTACATTTTTAAACTCGTGATATCTTTCGAATGGAATATCCGAATTGAATAATTCAAAAAGTTATATGAAGGTATTGAAACAGTTTTGAATATGAAGTAATTTATTTTGATAAGGATTAATACCAAGATCCAAATAAAGAGCCTTTTCTAGGGGCGGCATTTCAATTAAATTATTAAAATAAAAGAACACTTATTGTGGCATAACTATAATAGTTAGACATATGCTGTCGCGACACTTTTTGTAAATAATGATGTGTTCTGCAAAGTTGTAGTACATTATTTTATTCTATCATCAATAGTTTTCGCAACGCACGCGATTTAAATAATATTTTAGGTAATTTTTTTACACTTTGGGTTACATTATTGGAGTTTTAGTAAGGATCCCTAATTTTTTTGAAAATATAATATAGCCTATGTCACCCGGGGATAGTGTAGCTTCCCAACAATGAAAGAATTTTTTAAATCGGGTCAGTAGTTTCGGAGCCTATTCAAAGCAAACAAACAATCAAATCTTTCCTCTTTATAATAGTAGTATAGATGGAGATTATAGACAATATTATTCAAAGAAATAGTAAGCAAAAAGCTCAATCCTTGTGTTTACTTAACAAGAAAAATCTCCCGAAAAATCCCTACAGACAATTGATACATATTTCGCTAGCATCGCCAAGCATCTAGCGGATAAGATACCTACCAAGTAGTATGAATCCAAAAGATTACTGTGAAGCGTGAACATACTGGCTCACCCGCTATTTCTATGGTTATGCTAGAAACGTCTGAAATGGAAATAGAATCTACCATTATGAATCTAAAAACAGATAGCGCCGTGGGTTGGAATGGTATTTCAAACAAGCTTTTAAAACTATTAAAGGATAACAGTCACAGGACTAAAACATGGTGCTGGTTTTGCTTGTGATGGGCCCCATCTGTTATATTTCAATTTTTTTTTATACATATGTCACAACATCATCAATCACAAACATTTTGGAATTTGGTTTTTTTTATTGATAACTTCATTCTAACCCAACCCAGACTGCATTAGAACTTCATCCGTTGATTAACAAAGTGCATGCACCAAGACTCCAAAAGGCTAGGTGGAACTGCCAATATTATATGATATATATTACAATATGAAATATTATATACTAAATATTTTCTTTTGAGATTTGGGAGAGGAGTGGGGAGGAGTCACTAACAGAAGTTTGGGTGGAGCGATGGTGTGCATGTATGCGTGATCGTGGTTGGGCCAGCGCTGAGCGCGGAGAGTGGACTGCCGATGGCACGCGCCTTCTGGCAGCCGGTGCCAAGGCGCTGCTCGACCACGACACATGGGAGTTGCTCGTTTTGAGCGATGTAGATACTGGCTGGCAGGAAGGTGCGAGAGCCCGTACCAGCGCAGGGGTTGCTGGCTGTTGGGCCGACGCCGAAGGCATGGCATTCCTCTCCTTCGAGCTGCGCTCATTGGCGCCTGGCCTGGCTGCCACGACTGTGTGGCTTAATTCGGGCTCACAGGTAAATTTACAGATTTAGATCGTTTGACAATTATTGTGTAGTAGGGTAGTAGTAAAATTTAACAAATGCATACTATTTACTTATTGTAGGAAATGCAGTCGGAGTATGCCGGCGTCACGAGTCCAGTGCTGCGCATATTTAATGAAGGCGGACAATTGCTGCGCGCAGCGGTTGCAGAGGTGCCGCTGGAGGAGGGAGCCAGTCGCTGGCAGGCCATGAAGTCTGACGACGATGAGGAGGTGTACACGCAAGCCACGAGCGCTGGCCACGGATCCACACAGTTGCGCGTGTTAGTAGTCCAGTGGGGGCGTGGTGGTGCCGGGGCGGTAGGTGCCTGGGTTCTCACGGAACGCCGGCCGCCGCCGTTAGTTGCCGCTGTCGCGGGTGACCTGCGCGCGCGTTTCTCTCGGCATCGCGCCGCCCTCGCGGCCCCTCTGCCACCACAGCCAGAGCACGAGCCCACTGAAGAAGAAGTGCGCGCCCTGTGCACGCCTCCCGACGCAGTGTGCCCGCTGCCTGCTCTTCCCGTGGGCCTCGTCGTGCATCCCAAGTGAGACCCGCTGATCTGACGTGTTTGCGTTTTCCTCCGTTAACCGTCTAATGTGGTGTCTGTGCATAGCGGCCGGTGCGTATGGGTGTGCTGGTCCGGCGGCGGCGGCGCTTGCCTCTCGTTGCCGATGCTGAGGCCGCTGCGCGCTCTCGCCTGCGGTGGCGCCGGCGTGCCTTCGCTCGGCCTCGACCACTACGCACAGCCAGCAGCTTCGCACTGTTATTTCGCCGCGTGAGTTTCCCACCCCGCCGTAGTTAGGAGGCAGCCTTAGGAGGAGGCTTCGGTGTAGTCTAATGCTGTGATTGTCGATGTGGCAGACCCTCGGGTGGGATGTCGGGCGCGGTGCACGTGTGGAGCGTGAAGGTGCGCGGCCGGCGCGCTGATTCCACGCCTGTTGTGGTGGCGAACCGCGCGCCTGCGCTGGCCGCTCTCCTGGTGCCGCGTGCGCGCGCCCCTCCCGACACGCTGCTCGTCCTCTCACCCGATTATGTCAATGTGAGTTCTACATACGAGTACATACATATATGGTTAGTACCCGCTGACCCCGTATGACTTCATAGTCATACGGGTCATGATAACAAAATGTATTTTTTGTTTGTGGCAGGTTTGGCGCAGTAAATCCACTCTTCAACCCTGCTTAGAATCGTCAATTTTTCGGAATTCATAATCGTCAAAGAAAACGTAAAATTTCAAGAATGGTTGTATTATTCAATAAAAATATTTAGTTTTTATTTTTGCGATTTATTTACCCTTATTGCCAAAACTTATTGCTAAAAGCAATGTCGATATGAGCTCAAACTTGAACTACTTCAAGTACCTATGTGGAATGCTGTAGGTATTGTCGTTTGCGAGGGTGAACGGATTATTACGAATCATGGACATGTACGTTGCATATCTTTGTGGACATGACCGTGGTTCCACTACGATTATCTAATTAATGGTTCTTACATTGAAGTGAAGCAAAAGTAGGAACGACAATTATAAACTATTGCATAGCTTTTATGGAGGGCTTTGAGCGCGGCGATCGAATCAAGAAATTCCGTAACGAAAATAAAACCTAACACCCCCCACTCCGCCTACCATGTAGCTCGGCCGAGCGTTAATGTGTATGTATATGGTACGACTGTACGTAGGGATGAGCGATATTGAAAAACATTTTAATCAACTTATGCAATTATTTATTTATTTTTTATTTATGCAGTAATTATTTTCTTTGATATTAATTCAAGTTTCACTTTTTGAATGTACACCTATGTTACATATACACCTACATGTATATTTACGGGGCGCACGTGCGGTGAGGGTGGTAGGGATGGGCGATATCTATCGATATTTCAACTATCGATGTTTTCAATCGATATTTTTTGGACAAGATATATCGATACTCGATAATAAAAACATCGATACTTTAAGTTTTTTATTATCGAGTATCGATATATCTTCTCCAAAAAATATCGATAGAAAACATCGATACTTTAGAAAAAAAAATTACTACATAAATAAAAAATAAATAAATAATCCATATATGTGGGTAGTTCGCGTAGTCCATCGGGTTCTTCCCCCAGTGGGCCTTGTCAGACTCAGGCCTACACGTATTGCCCTGTGATCCGAACTGGTCACGGAGTCATCCACCTTCCACTCTTCGACATTACTCAATGCGCCGGAGGTGCAGACTGTCACGTCCACGTGACTCGTGTAACGTCTGCCCCCCCGGATGGTGTCGAAGGTCGGGACGACCCCACGGTTCAATATGTGCAGGTCTGAGTCGTCAAAGAATCCCCTCAAGGTCTCCCCCCGAATGTCCTCCACAACGCTACCCCACCAGGGACTCCACGCGTTAAAGTCCCCTCCCACGAGGATCCTGTTGGTCCCTACCCGGTCCAGGAAGCCGCTCAGTTGCAGCAGGTACGGCTCGATGGGCTCCGTGCCCTCCAGGTATACAGAGACCACCGCCAGTGTCCAAGTTTTCGTCTTAATGGTGACGGCCACGATGTTTTTAGTGACAAGCTGTGGGTTCGTGAAAACTTCCATCCCGTCACTGAAAACCATGACCGCCGCTTTGACGGGCTTGGTCCTGGCGGTCTCCTTCTGTACAACTCGGACGGCAGGGAGTCCAGCGATCCGGCCCTCTGCCCCCCACGTATGGCTCCTGCACCAGGGCGAAACCAACACCCTCCCTGTGGGCTGTCATGACGAGCTCCTGTGTCGCCAGTCTTTTCCGCTGGAGGTTCGCCTGGTACATGGCCACAGTGCCGTTCCGGGTCCTTGTGGCAGTAGGGCGGCCCTTAGCAGTACGCTATCGAAGATCGCGCGATGACATCCCAGCGTTGCCGTATATAGGACAGTCGCCGCTCAAGGCAATGTGCCCCGTCTCCCGATGCCCGGCCCGGTCGCAGTTCCTGCAGACTGGCGACTTGCCTTCCGCAATAGCGGGGCATTTGGCCATTAAGTGGCAACCACCACAGTGGCCACATAACTCGCCTGTCTCTTTGCAGGCTCTGCGCCCGTGTCCGTACCCCAGACAACGGGTACACTGGATCAGCGGCGACCGATCCTCAACGACGACCCCTTGTATGTCGATATGTACCACGTCGGCTTCGGTCAATCTTTTCCAGACCTGTGGGGAGGTCTCCAGCACGACGTGGCACTGATGGGGATTCCGCGCTTTTCTCCGACAGCATTCCCGGACCCTAAAGTTCCTGGGATCCATATCCAGCCACAACTTCTTATTTTGATTCTTTAATGAGTCTATTATATCTTCTGCCGTATTGTAACTGAATATGTTCCTTATTAGGACCCTAGGGTCCCGGTTTGCCGCAGGCTCCAGCTTAAGCTCTTTGTTAGCCAGGATCCTCTCTTCCATCCTAGCCAATTCATTCTTGTTGCCACAGCTTATCACTATCTTCTGATTTTTTATTTTTCGGACCCGGTCTATTTGGAGTCCCGTCTTCCGCGCCTCGAGGGTCCCTCTTACTTTTTCTATCACCTCATCACTACTGTACCTTTCTGATGTTGAGGAGACAATCACAGAGTGTTGAGTCCGGGTTTGTGGGGGTGGAGGGCATCTTTTTTGTGCCCTTGCCTTCTCGGCGTACGTTGGTGCCAGGGTTTGTTGGGCCTCTGCCTTCCTACCGGCCTTCTGCAACGTTTCCCCGGCTTTTTCTACCTTGCCCCCCACTACCTCGATCTTATCCACAGCCTTCTTCATCTTTTCCTCCGTTTCTTCCACTTTTTTAATTGTTCCCTCAATTTTTCCCTCGGTAACCTCATTCTTCCTCATTAATTCCTCTACATTCTTCCCCGTTTTTTCAGTCACTTTCTTAATTTCTTCTAGCTCATTCACTAGGCCCTCGAGCTTCCTAACATTCCCACAGAGCGCCCTGCCCGGTGGGTATTCATCGAAACGGTTTAAATCATATGCTATCATTTTCCGAATAGTCTCCGCGTTTTCTTGTAAATTTTTTAACTGATTTGACATATCTATTCTTGCTATCCCCCCCCGCTAATTCCTCTATTTGTTTCCTACATGCTTCTTCTCTTTGTCTCAGTTCCCTTTCTTTCTTAACTTTTTCTTTCTCCAACTGAAGCCTCAGGGATTGAACCTCCTCGTTTTGTTTCAGGACCGTCTCGTAGAGTCCCATAAGGATCGCCAAGACGGTCTACTTTATCGAGGTTTTAAGGTTCCCCGATAACTCCAGCTGCGCTTTCGCACTTTGATAGTAGCCATTGGCGAGGGTGGTGGGACTATCGGTAGGGCAAGGCAAGAGCTGTGCTCTCACTCGGTCGGCTGGCTCGTGTCCCACTGCCTCCTTTGTTGTCTCCTTTTTTCCTCCGTGTGTGACCACAATGTGCTTTACATTTTTGGCTTGAGTGGCCATTGTTAAGTCTTAAAAACACAGCTACCGATGTAAAAATAAAGTAATCCTAACCTACCGTTAAAATCTTTACGCCACCAATAGGGGTGGCGGTCAAAATGACAAAGTAAATATCAATTAAAATACAAATTCAAATAAAACACAATAAAATCAATCTTAAAATTAAGTAAAATATTTAGATCCCAATAGGGGACTGTCACACACAGGACAACACACTTATACTACTTTTGAATCCCCAATAGGGGGGACAATCATAGTTAAAATTTATATACAGCTAAGAATGTGTCCCAATAAGGTACACAGTCAGTGTTACAAATTAAGTACTAAAACTAAATAAAACTTACAACTATAACGTCCCCAATAGGGAGACGATTTGGTCAATAAACCTTAAAACTAGTTAACAATAACACTTAATTCTATGTCCCTTAAACTAATTAGTTACGTTCTAACCACTATTTATATCTTATTTTTCAGGTCCAGGGGAGGAGAGGGGAGAGACGCCGGGAGCTAATTGAGAGGGCAGGAAGATTCACCGCGTCGCCCCGATTTCACCGACACCAAGGATGCCGAAAACAAAAGAAAAACCAAGAAGATACAGGTAAGTAGGATTTAGGGGGGAGAAAGAGGGGAGGGGAGGGCGTAGTTCGGTAGGTCTTGACAAGCCGAGCCGCCCGATACCAAACTCGAACGTCTTACGCGCAGGATTGAGGGAGATACAGGGCCCGAAGTTTTCCGACTTCTAGTCCAAACAAAACTTCGCAACTTTCAATTTAATATATCTCCCTCAATATAGCTCGCACAGACTTGACACCGGGTACAAACCTCTCACCCTGGCAAGCTGTACCGAATGGGATTAAAAACGGGATTAAAATTTTACAAATTTAAAAACTCCCGAAAACGGACCCAGTCAGTACTCCCGAGTCTGAGGATCACTCCCGAAGAAGTCCGAGCTTCCTGGGGTGGATACTTGAAGAGTTGTGGAGATTTTAAAATTTTCAAGATGGCCGCCGCTGAAACTGGCCTTGGATATCTCCCAAACCAGTAGTCCGATCCGGCCCGTATCTGGGTTCTTTTGAGAGCCCCTGGCCTGATCTGGGTCCCTGTACACTTATTTTAGGAAAATATTTCTGACCTGTTTTATCGTTGTATCCGGTAGAGAATACCCCGACAACACCTCACGTCGAAACCCCGACTCTCTACGCCCAAAAATGGCCGAAATATGACACTTTTAAAATTTTCAAAATGGCGGCCGAAATGTCAGAGTCCGGCGAGTTTCCGCCGTAACTCAAGTTCTATTAACCCTAGCGAAGCCGGGTTTTCGACTAAGGTACTATTTTCAACCTTGTACACCCGATGGTGGGGGTAATTTGCAACAAAAATTTTTAGCGTTTTTTACACGCAGGTCTATTGAGGTAAATGTTGCTTATACCAACAGTCCAAATCCCACCGCTCTAAAAAATTCAAGATGGCGGCCAAAAAGTGGCCGTTTGTTTTTTCTCGGTCCCTATCCAACCGAATTCTGCCGAACTTGGGCTCAAATGATAGGTCTCGGTGAGACTCGTCTGCTGGTGCCCTCTCCGGATGTGTAGCTATTATATCTAATTAAATATTAACATAAAATCACTAAAAATTTAATAATTCCTGAACTATTACTCTATAATTCCCAAAAAATTTACAAATATATAATTTAAACTCTAATTTAATTTACTAACATAAAAGTTAACTATTACTTAATATTAAAAACTATGAAAATCTCAAAAATTACTAAAAATTTAATTTTTTAATTTTTTCCAAAAAATTTCCTTATGACCTATATTTTATTTTAATACCGACGCGTAGAACGAGTATGCGCGCACAGAATAGCACTTCCAAATCCCACGCGTCAGTGTTAGTTCAAGAACTATTCAAGGTCAAAAATATTTTTTCTAATTAAAATTAACTTAAAATTACTTAACATAAAATTCTTCCGACGCCGGTTCCGGGCTGCCCGCAGAGTAGTCTTCAACTGGTTTTAACGCAGATCAAATTGCTCCAAAATCCAAGGAGCAATTTTGAGGTTATGAAGTTGTTTTTCTGTCAATTACTCCGCAAGCTTTGGTCCGATTGAAGATTTTCGGGTGTCGGAAGATGCCTCTCGCGTATCCGCTCTTGGCTGGACTGCAAAAGTTTGGTGTCGTCGCTGATATTCTTGATAAAAATCGGAAATAAACTTATCACCAAAAAATTTTTCACTTTTTAATTTTTTCTTCGCTTCTGTTTTCCAAATTTTAAGGTGTTTTATGGCCAAAACACTAAGATTTTGGCCCTCTACCTTCAGGTAATTTTAAAATTTGGATTGATCGGAGATTGTGGAAAATGGCAACACGTTTTTTAAGTTTTTGCCCAATAACTTTAAAAATCGAACTCACGCAAGGCGACTAGATGTCTTGCCTTATTGGGGACACGATTTAGGAGTGTGGGTCACACTTGAGAAACTATGGGTCGTCGATCGCGTTCGCGAGTTATTTAAGAACAAAGTTCCGATTTTTAGTTTTTCCACTAAAACTTTTTTGCTATGTGTCCTATCACTTTTCAAATTATACAGGCGGATGCGCCTTGCTAATACGCACACACTGACACTAAGCACTTGGCTCTAGCTGCCAAAAAACCAATTTTTCCGAATTTTTTGCCGCGGAGCGAGATAAAAATCGACTGACCGGGACCACAGTTGGAGCGTAACTCGGTTAGGTTGGGTTCGGGTTAGGTTAGGTTCGGGTTAGGTTAGGTTCGGGTTAGGTTAGGTTCGGGTTAGGTTAGGTTCGGGTTAGGTTAGGTTCGGGTTAGGTTAGGTTCGGGTTAGGTTAGGTTCGGGTTAGGTTAGGTTCGGGTTAGGTTAGGTTCGGGTTAGGTTAGGTTCGGGTTAGGTTAGGTTCGGGTTAGGTTAGGTTCGGGTTAGGTTAGGTTCGGGTTAGGTTAGGTTCGGGTTAGGTTAGGTTCGGGTTAGGTTAGGTTCGGGTTAGGTTAGGTTAGGTTAGGTTAGGTTAGGTTAGGTTTTTTTTTTTTTTTTTTTTATTAATAAATAAGCGAACTACAGACTCTAAGTTCCGTACCTGGTTTTAGGTGTTTTGTTTTTTCGTGTGCTTTTTTTTTGTTATGACACGCTTTTTCTTTTGGTAAAATATGTTGAGGACAATTTTACTTAAGTCCTAAGGTGTGTTACAATTTTAAGATTGTGCATATTATGTTTTGTTACAATAGTTTTGGTGCTATAGTGTTTTATGTGTTTTATTGTTTTGTTCCGTGGTTGTAATTTGTGTTGTGGTTGTTAAGTGTGTGGATGTGTGAACATGGGTGTACCTGTCTCTACAAACTATTACTAATTTTTTTTTTTTTTTTTTTTTTTTTTTTTAATATTGCGGTGTGTATGTTATATATAGTGCTTCTTATTATTATTATAATTTTTTTTTTTTTTTTTTTTTTTTTTGTAGAGGTGTGTACGTGCATGCTTACATACTACTTACATTTTGTGGTTAATACTATTACTTAATTTGCTTAGTTTGAACTATGCACAGTTGCTGCTTTCCCTTTTCAAGGAAAGTCGCGACTTGCTTACAATTACTGGCCTAGGTGTTACTGTTGCTATAGTATGCGTCGCCAACTGCTAGCATATTGAAGCAAATACCAGTTATTTTAATTTTGGGTGTTGTTTTTACACATGTATTGCGTGTCTATGTTTTTGTGTGTGTTTAACTTTATGTAGTCTTACGACTATATGTTTGTTGCTTTGGGACATGATGTAATTATTGGGTGTTTGGTGTTTTAATGATTTTGTATGATGTGTTTGTGTGTATGTGTGTGTGTGTGTGTGTGTGTGTGTGAGTGTGTGTGTGTTAAGTGCTGGGGAAGGGGGAGATGTCACTCATGACGTTTTCGACGACCGACTTGTCCCTGAAACGCATCGCCATTTTGAGGTTGTAGTCCCTTATCACGCTTGCCGTGGCTTTCTGCGCCTTGAGGATGAAGTTGGCGATTGCATCCTCCTCGCAGATGACTGTGTAGTATATACAACTGCCCGTGTGGCGCGAGATTGCCACGACCGCGTGAGGTATACTGCTGTATAAGTTGGACTTTGAAGGGTTGGACCTCACGATCACCACTGTCTCGTATGTTAATCCCTGAGCTTCATGTATCGTTTGAACGCATGATCCTGTTGCCTTACCACAGCCTTTTGTTATCAGGCTGGCCTTTTCTGACTGCGTGTGAGTCAGATAAAGGGTATTGGTAAGGTCGATGGGTATGCGCTCTCCCGAATATGACTTCAACTCAAGGGAGCGAGACTGTTTTTTGGACGAGTATATGCCGCTGTATACGTCGCTCATGGCATACGCTACGTCTTGTGGGTTTCTGTGGGTACACAGCAGCTCTCGGGTGATCTTCGCCGAGAGCGTGGGGCGATGGTAGGACATGGGGAACAGGTCGTCTCTGTCGATGAAGGGCATCTGATTGATGTCCCCCATTAGGGTGAGGTTATTTGCCCCTGCTAGGCTCGTCGCCATGACAATCGAGCCGAAGTGGCTCATTAGTGCTTCGTCGACTATGACTCGTTTTGGCTTGAAGGTGGATTTTAAGCCGTTGACTAAAAACGACGCCATAGTACGCACTCT
Source organism: Malacosoma neustria (assembly GCA_963693495.1). Lineage (NCBI taxonomy): Eukaryota > Metazoa > Arthropoda > Insecta > Lepidoptera > Lasiocampidae > Malacosoma > Malacosoma neustria. Next base: position 16,521,982 of record OY856390.1, read on the forward strand.
CGCCTTCGCGTCGTCGCCTAGGAGGGGTTCGAGTTTTTCCCTGATCTCGTCTGCGGATTTCCGTGTGGCTGTGATGACCATATCCTCGTTGACATTGAAGGTACGGAGCATCTCTGTGGTCTTTCCGCAGCCGGGAACGCCGTTGATCCATGTGATGTTGGGGACTGTCCATTCGTCCAAGGGTCTGCCTCCAGCAGAGACGTCGGTCAAGGTTTTAGCCTTGTCCGATATCCTGTCGTCCAGCAGAATCCTTGTGAATTTTGACACCACCACCACTGGGTCGTTTGAGGGGGTAACGAATTTGAGTGGAGTGGCCTCTTTCCCTGCTTCCTCCTCCCGGGCCACCAGCCCACCGGTCTTGTTATAGGCTGCCATGTATTCCCCCGTCACCTCCCCCGCTAACACGGTGGAGGTGGCGTTGTCGTACACAGCTGCCTCTGCTTCCTCAAGTTTTTTGTTAAGCACGTTTGCAATCCCTAGATTGTAGGCGTCCAAGATGGATTGGCCCGCCCGTTTACTTAGGGTTAAGTTGGCTTTGCAAACTGCCAAGAACTCGAGGAATGCGTTGACCCAGTGGTCTTTAGGCTCCTTCGGATTTAACAGGGTTGGGGGTTCCACTATCCCCATGTCGGCTTTGAACCTCACTTGGGTGGACTGTGGAAGTATGGGGAGTGGGAGTTGGGTTTGGGTGGGTTTTAAAAGTAGATGGGGGAGGAGGGGATCTCCTTTGTTTATGTGTTCTAGCGTCTCTGCCGCCAGTGAAAATTTTTGGGGAATGGGTTTTCTCTGTTTCTGTTTCGCCTCTTGGCTTGTTGTAGTGATGTCCCTTTGGAGGCGCTCAGAGCCACTGAGGCCGTCTTGAGTTGGTAGTGGGTGGCCGTGGCGGTCGATGGGGTGGGTTACTTCGGCTCCGGGCCGGTAGGGTTTAAGAAAATTGAGGTTTTGTCCTCTGTTTTCGTAAACCACTACCTCATGAAACTCTGAGGCGCATATAGCTCCCCAGTAGTCCCGGATTCCGCCGATTTCGTAACCCACTGCCATGACGTCCAGACTGATTCTCCTAGGGACGTTTGAGTGTTCCGAACTGGTTTTGGTGAGGGCGTGTAAGATTTTGCTGGCTTTGGCGAAAGGACTGAATTCGTCATCAGTGTCGTCGCCTCTGTCGAGCAGCAGGATTAGCTTGTCGCTTTCTCTGACTACTCGGCATTCTACGCCAGCCACCAGAGCGGACGCCAGTGAGTTGTAAACGCGGCGCCGCATGATGTTTTTGGTTGTACTGCCCTTTAGTAATTTGGCCAGTCCGGGAGAGATGGTAACGTTTTTTGGCCCTTGGGCGTTGCAGAAGCAAATCCCCGTTTTTTCTTTGTTGGTGTCCATGAAGAGTGCCACCCCCCGCAGTCGTATGCCCGGAGTCCCTATCTCACCATGGTGTTGCAATTGAATGCGGTTTACCACGGCGGGTTGTTGTACGGGGCTAGTTGGAGTTGACTGTAGGGGGTTTTGTGTACTTTGTGGTGTTATTGTTGTTATGCACGCTGATGGTTTACTCAACGTGCTATTATTTTTGAAGACTACTCTCATCAGATGGTCGATGAAGTTTAGAAGGTGTTTCCTGGTTTCTGCGTTGGCTAGGATGATGTTGAGCCGATCCTTGGCTAATTGTTCGCCGATTTGGATCTCGCAGTCTACTCTCTTCGCCTCGAAACGTGGGCACTGTAGGATGAGGTGCCATACGGACTCTACGACGTTGGGGTCACACTCACAACCGGGGCTGTCTTTCAACTTGAACCGGTGTAGGTATTCCGCCATCGCTCCGTGTCCTGTTAAGATTTGCACGTGGTAGGGTGTCAGTTTTTCTGTCCTCACCATGCGGTACGCTTGTACCACGTTTGGGAGGAAAGTCTTCGTGACGGACCCTGTGCTGGAAGAATCGTATCTGTCCTGCCATATGCGGACTGATTCCTCTCTGATCTTGCGTTTGACGTAGGACACGGGTAGCTTGTCATAGTCGTATGCCTCCCCCTCCCGCAGCGCCGCTTGCTTAGCCAGTTCGTCGGCTCGCTCGTTTCCGGCGGTTCCTATGTGGGCTCGGATCCAGAAAAGACGCACTCTTCTCCCCTCTGCACTGATCTCTTTTATGCCCTCCTGGATGGATTTTGCGAGTGGGTGATATGGTTTGGGGTTGGACAACAGCTCTAGTGAAGATCTTGAGTCGCTCAAGATATTCACGACTGGGTCGCTGCTGTTCTTTGCCATTGTCACCGCCTCGAGGAGGGCGAAGAGTTCCGACTGGAATACTGTGCACGAGGGGTGCAGACTGAAGGTCGAGTACCTGGTCTCCTTGTCCTGTTCCCACCATGTGAGGGCGGCTCCTACCTTGCCCTCATATTTGCTGCCGTCCGTATAGATATACGGGCCGGCGAGTTGGTGGGTTTCTCTGACATCGGAGTCCAGGTTCTCGAGGAGCTCGAACTCGGGTGTTGTGAGTTCGGCTGGATGGGGGAGGTCGTGAAAGTTTACCCTTTGCTCCATTATACCTTCGGGTGGTAGGTAGTCTGTCGTTATTCCTTTTTTGGATTTGAAGAGAAGCGCCGCTTCCCGGACCCTGAGATCCATAGGGAGTGTTCCCGAGAGGACTGCTGCAGAAGTGAGCGAGACCGTTCTGTACGCTTTGCAGATTTTTATGGCGAAGCAACGATGAAGAGCGTCCAGACGGTCGCGGACCGTCTGGAGTTCCGTCGCGTGATGCCATGCGCTCGCCGCGTACAGCACGATCGGCTCAACGACCGAGACGTAGATCGTCCTGACTATCTCTCCGTTTAAGCCCCAAGTCACCTTCGCCGCTCGCGCGAGCTGCTTGTAGATGTCTGCAGACTTTTTACACACTGCTGACACATGCGAGATGAAGGTGAGGTTATGGTCGATGGTAAGGCCGAGGATTTTCATCTCGGAGACTATTTTTAGTCTACTCCCTGACATGTGGAAGTTGGGTTGGTCGTACTTAAGCTTCTTCGTTAAGAGCATCACGTTGGTTTTGTGCGCTGCGAAGTTTAGCTTGTTCTGACCACCCCACTCCTCCACTGCCTCGAGGGCCGAGTTTACTGGAATTTCCAAGGCGGAGACCTTTGTGGCAGAGAAAACCAGGACGACGTCGTCTGCGAATGCTTGACAGTGAACTCCCAAGCCAGTGAGTTTGTGGAGCAGCGAGTCCAAAATGATGTTCCAAAACGTTGGGCCTCCAATGGAGCCCTGGACACATCCCTTAGTTGTTGGTCTCTCGCTGCTCGCTCTGGCGTAATTGACCACGATGCTACGGTCGGTGAGATAGGAGTTCACAGTGTCGAACAAGTTCGCCGGACACCTCCTGACTATTAATTGATGTTGTAGGGCAGGCCACCACGCGTTGTCGAAGGCGCCCTCTATATCCAGTGAGACTAAGACCACGTCCCGGCTCTGCTCGAGCTCGGATCGTAAATGTCCCACAAGGTGACAGAGGGCGTCCTCGGTGCTGCGCTGCGGCATGAAACCGTATTGTGCCGGATGGAGTGTGGGGAAAATGTGATGTTGTATACGTCCCACTAGTAGCTTTTCTACTATCTTGCCGAGTACGGGGAGTAGGCCAATGGGTCTGTAGGACTTTGGATGGGTATAGTCTTCTTTCCCTGGTTTTCGCAGGATGATGACGTGTGCAACTTTCCACTGTTTGGGGAAGTGATTCAGCGACAAGCATTTATTTGCTATCGCTAGAAACACTCCACCGTCCGCTTCGATCGCACATCTGCAAATGTCGGATGTAAGTCCGTCCGGACCGGGGGCCTTCTTTGGATTCTGTGCTTTGAGCACCGTGTCCAATTCGGCCTTCCGGAACGGCGGGTCGTTTTCCGACAGATTTGCTTCCTGCAGGGCTTTGTCCTTGACTCTCTCCCTAAGATGACTGTGTGATGGTTTGTCTGTCGATACAGAGTCTTCTGGATAGAACGTGTTGGCCAGAAGGTTTGCCGAGTTTTCGGGACTCAATGTGGTCCCATCGGCGCTCCGCAGGAGCATGTCTTCTTGTCTTCTGGCTGTTCTCCTTATTACTCTGTATATACCATCCCACAGACTCTCTTTCTCGTGTGTGGTACAGAACTCTTTCCAGCTCGTGGTTTGTGCTGCCAAGACAGCCTGAGTGTAGTCTTCTTTTTCTTTTTTATATTGTTGATAGACGGAGGGCTTACGATGGGGGGCCGCGTTTTTGATTCTGCGCTTTTTGCGCAGGACTTCCGCTTTTTGCTCTTGGAGAGCAGCGGTCCACCATGGTGGCTTGGTCTTCCCTTTGTAGGTACCTATTTCCCTTATCGTGCTGGTGTTGTTGCACGCGTCATGGATTGTGTGTGTGTAGGCACCCACTACGGCGTCCAACTCCTCTCCGGATGTTACGCTTCCGATGAAGTCCGTGGTGATGTTGGCCGCTGAAAGGCGGGCGCGGAAAAGTGACGCGAACTCGGACCAGTCGGCTGACGCTACGTTGTACTTGCGCGTTGTCACCGTGCCGAGAGGTTTCAGCTCGGTTGACAGGCGCAGCCCAAACGTTATGGCGTTGTGGTCAGATGTTATTAGGTCGCGATTCACTCTCCACGCCTCCACCCTGTCTAGCAGCGGCGTACTACAGGTTGTAATGTCAACTATGCTGGTGCACAGTTGATTCCTCCTGTAGACCTCGAACGTTGGCGTGTCTCCTTCATTGAGAATGTGGAGGTCTTGGCCGTTAAGGAAGTCGACGCAAGCTCGTCCACGGCGGTCTTCGGTCTCGCACCCCCACCAGTGGCTCCATGCGTTGACGTCGCCGCCTATTATTAGATTACTCGTGTTAAGGCCTTCTACAGCCGTTGTAGTTGATACGATATTGGCTTCAATATCGTTGTCTCCCTCAAAGTAGACCGAGATGGCTCCGAACTTCAGGTTACCTGCTACCAGTAGAACCGCCGCTTCCGTTTCCGTGACAAGTTGGGGGTCATGAATGACCTCCAAGTAGTCACGGAATACTAATACGGCGGCCTTTACCGGTTTTTGGCGATCGAGAGTGCACTGGATGATCTTAGTGCCGGGGTAGTCGGACATGCATCCAGTCCTTCCCACGTATGGTTCCTGGACTAGTGCAACGTCAATTCCCCTCTCACTCGCGACTTGCAGGAGCTCCTGTGTGGCGATTTTGGAGCGTTGGAGATTTGCCTGTATGAACTGCAGGCGTAACTTTCTCGATCCGCTTCGAGGTGTGTTGGGCTGGGTGTTGGTGCCCTTAACAACTGTAGTTGACTCTGGACCGCGCTATAGTGTCCCACCGCTGTCGTTCGGGGCAATCAGAGTGGTGGGCGTGATGGTTTGTCCACCTTGGGGAGTCTGGGGTCTTGCTCCCAGCTAACTTGCAATTCCTGCATGTTGGTGGTAGCCCTTCCTTCCTCTTATTGCACTCCTCCCATGAGTGCTTCCCACTGCAGTAGCTGCAGTAGGTGTCACCTTCTGGGCAGTGTGCTCGAGAGTGGCCGTACCCCAGGCACTTTGCGCACTGAGTGAGGGGGGACTGGTCGCTTACCATCCTCTTTTGTATGCCGATGTACAGCATACCCTCCTCTGTGAAGCGCTTGTGGACCGGGGCGGACACCTCCAGGATGACGTTACATTGTAGTGGGTTGCGCGTCCTTTTACGAGATCTAACTCGGATGTGAATGGCCGCCGGGGTTAACATCTTGAGGAGATGTTCGTTCTGTTTAAGGAGTTGTTCTTCGATCTCCTTGTCCGAGTGGTAGGCCATCACATCCTTGATGATTATTAGTGGCAGCGACGTTTTCGCTATCTCCGCTTTTAGTGTAGTGTTTTGTTGTACCCTTTCTCTTACCAGCTGCAGGTCCGCGCTCGTTCCGCAGCTCAGGATAACCTTTTGGTTCCGAGCGGTCCGCACCTTTTCCACACGTGCCCCGGTGTTTTTGGGGTCGATGGTTTTGCGAATCTCCTCAATTACTTTTTCGCCGGTTTTGTTGGGATCTGTCGACGAAATTATGAGGGTGTGGTTTGGACGTAATACGGGCTTCCTCCGAGTGGCTTCGGCGTAAGATTTTTTGGCCGTCGATGAAGGTTTAAAGGCTGGGTCTTTTGTGAGGGCCAGTTCCTCCGCAAGGCTCAAGCTGGGCTGCTCTTGCGGGCTTTTTTGTTCCCTCATGGCCTTAAGTTCGGATTTGACCGCCTCTAGGTTCTCCGTAATGGGTTGTAATTTTACTTCCAGGTCGACCGCTGGCTCGCGCTGGGCAGTTGATTGGGCACTAATGATATGTTCGTGTACGTTTGATTTTAATTCTTGTAAGGCACCTCTCATGTTTTCGAGAGTGCTCTTCAGGGGCTCTGATGTATGGGAGGTTGGACTTGTGGGGTCTTGGGACCGCTCGGCTCGCTCCGCTTGTTCCTGGAGCTTATGGAACGTTGACGCGGATGTTTCCCTTATGGACTCAGTTGTTTTTTGAAGTCCACCTACGTCTCTGCGCATGCAGTCCAATTGACGGGAGATCGTTTCTACTCCACTTTGGAGTTTTTCGACCGCCTCTTTGGTCTGAATCCCTCCCTCTTTGGTCTTGATTGGGGAGGACGTGATATGCTGCAGTGACGTCTGGAAAGAACTCATCCGCTTGTCGATGGTTTTAACCGACTCGGAGATCGCAGATATTTTGGCGTATGTCTCCGAGGTTTCACGGCCAAGCAAGTCCCGAACCGCACCGGTCGACTCAAGGCCGGACTTGATGTCCTGGCGGGCCAAGGCAACTTCTCCGGAGAGTGACATTGTGATCCTGGTGAGTGCATCCGCGTGAGCTCTCTCTACGCGGACCAGCTCCTGGGCGTGTCTCGATCTCTCTTTCTCCAGATTGTATTTGTGCCTGGACCTGGAGTCCGCCAGCGCGAGACAGGTCTCGTACAACACCTGGAGCGAGTCCAACACTGTGGTCTTCAGCTCCGATTTCATGTTGCCGGACCGCTCCAGCGCCTCTTTTCCCCTGAGGAGCATCTCGTTTGCGAGTTTTGTGGATGCGTCCATTTCCACCCCTCTGACTTTGGTGGAACTTAGGGGGACCATGCTGAGCCGTTTGGCTGGTCCCTCTTCTATGGACGCATCTGAGTCCTCTGCGTCCGAATGAATTGGTCTAGGGGAGATTTCCTCCGCAGACCACTCCTGAACCCTCTTTATGATCGCGGGCGATGGACCCTCGTGGACACTTGAGTCGTCGCTCGCGATGGATCCCGCTGCCGACTGGGTTTTCTTGGTGAGAACCTCTTTGCGTAGGGATCGAGAGGAGGCCCTGCTGGCCTGGGCCGGACGTGAGGTTGAAGTTTTGGAAATTTGAGACATTTTAATTTTTTATTTGGTAAGTTAAAGTGAAGTTGGTGATTTAAATTTAAGAGGAGAGTGGGAAGAAAAAAAAAAAAAAAAAAAAAAAAAAAAAAAAAAAACCAAGTATGGGAGCGGGTGCTCGTCGCTGCGCTGGTGTCAGCAGTCTTAACCCCGTCTCCGTGCGACTGATACTTCAGGAGATACAGCAGTCCAAAGTTTTCCAAGATGGCGGCCTAAACCTAACCTTGGAAAACAAACGCAGATATCTCCGGAAGTACCCGGCCGATTTACTTGGGGGAAGGTTTATTGGGAAGGGGAGGACTTACTTAGGGGGAGGGGTACAAAAAATAGGGGTGGTTTTTGGAGGGGTGGTTTTTGATGGGAGAGGGTGTATCGTGTAGTGGGTGTACTAGGGTTGAAAACCCCGTGCTGCTAGGACCAGTATTGGCCGAGATATTGAAGATTTTCTAAAAACAAAATGGCGCCCAAAAAATTTTGATTTTTCTATCTCGGCTGTTTATAGGCCAAAATTGACCGTTTTTGGGCTCAAACGGTGCGTAATACTCTTTAGAAGACGATGGGGGGGGGTTTAAAATTTTTTTATATAATATTTTAAGTTTTATTTGTAAAAGACACAAATTAAATTTTAAAAAAGAAAGTATTAAATTTAAAATATTTTTAAAAGTGGGGGGGGTACTACTGGTCCTATTAGTATTTATAATGTGTATTTTGGTGGTGCTGATTTTTGTTAACTATTTTTAAAATTGAAATTTGTAATTTTTGATTTTTTATTTTTATATCCACCCGGGATGAAAAATTCCAAAATATTTTTTGGCAATGTTGTTAAGTAGGCTAGCGCGCAGCTATAGCAACAACTTTTCACCTTGTCGTGTATAACTAGCCTTAGAAATAGCACAGTGAAATTGTCAACTTATAATAGCTATAGCTTATAATCTATATTACCTAAAATTATTCTGGAACCGGTTCGGAGGTCCTTGCGATGTGGGCTGTGTAAATCCCTCGCTGACGGCCTCCCTGGGGCAATATTTGGAAACGAGGTCGAAAGGTCAAACTTGTTTTTTTGCCTTTCCTGAGTCCGGTATAGGCGGGACCTGTTCGACCTGTATTGCTAAGTTGTAGGGTCCGGGTGGGCGATGATGACTGTCGAAGAAAAAGAGGGGGTTGTCGATCTCTATCCCGAGATATTCGTCCCGGAAGTTTTCAAAGTTTTTTGAAAACCCGGTTTTTTCCGATTATCTCGGCAGATCCTTGTCCTATCTTCTCCTCCTTGGTGTCCTCGTGTTTGCCTGGACGGGGCGCGTCCTATGATATATCGCACAGCTCTCTATGTGTCCTAGTTCTGTAGAAGGTCACCACGTGGTTTTTGTTTTTTTGTCTTTTATTCCCTGGATTCCGAGAGTACGAAAGGCAGACTTTGTAGTCTTGTAGGGCACGATGAGGCGCTCCTGGCTGCACTTTCGTACATATAGGTCACTCGATCGGTTTCCGAGAAAATCGACTTTTTATAACAAAAATTCACTTTTTTCCACTTTTTTCCTGACACTGTGATCCGATTGCTGCGCGGTTAGGACTGGTGCTTAGAGCTCGCGTTCGCGCTTAAGATGATGTATCGCACGATGTGTTTATCTCTAAAAAACCTATTTTTAGGAATTTTTTAACGCGGAGCTCTTGTTTTTTAGGTGTGTTCGCGTCGAAGTGCGCGGGGATACTGGGTTAGTTAGGTTAGGTTAGGTTAGGTTAGGTTAGGTTAGGTTAGGTTAGGTTAGGTTAGGTTAGGTTAGGTTAGGTTAGGTTAGGTTAGGTTAGGTTGCCCTCAGGGGCGCTCCTCTGTCCGAGGAGTGCACGGGTGTGCGTACCCGAGGTGCCCGAGCATCCGTCGCCTCACTCCCTCTCCCGTCCGAGGCGACGGAGTCCTACCTTTCTTCCCGTCTACTTCCCACATCCTTCCCAACTTCGCTCTCTGTTCGTGGCGCGGTCCCCGGTGGGATGGTTTCGAATACTGGTTGAGGTCCCGGGTTCTGTCCCGTGCCCTGATTTGGTATTCGAAACCATTCCCATTCCGACTGCGCCTGCACAGAGAGTGATCCTGGGGCGGGAACAGCATCTCCGCTGTCGGTCGGTCTTGCTGGGCAGGCTACGTCGCGAGGCGACTCCCTAGGTTCTGTCCCGGGGTGTCGTCTGGCGTTCGTACCCACGCCTGACTGACACGCGGCGGAAATGCGAGTCCCGCCGTCCGGAATCCCCCAGCTTTGGGGGCTGGAGCTGGGGGACCCATAACAGCCCTCCCGAAGCTCAAGGTCCCGTGGCGCGCCGATGGGCTGCATGGCCGGGGGGTAAACCCGGTCTCGAGCGCCACAACCCTAAGTTGAAATGATGAGTTCACATAATGAAAAAGTACTACCCCAGGGGGGTACCGCCCGAAAGGGTGGAGAATCCCCCCCTGCGCCTTCGGGTGCAGGCAAGGGCCTACCGTATTCTGGGGGGGCCCACATTATGCGAGGTCAGGCACCGAAAGTGGTGCTGGAGAGGTTGCCCGAGAAGGGCGAAGAACCATCAAAGAGAAAGGGAAGAAGGGGTTCGAGTACTGCCACGAAGCACCCTGAAAATGTTGAGAAGGAGGGGGAGTCTAGAACTCCCAGTCAGACGTTACGGCCCGTCGAGGAGACTAGTGACGTCGAGGAGTGGCGTGACGTTGAGTCAGCCGGGCCGTCTGGGGAGTCGGTGAAGAGGGGAAGAGGCAGGCCCCCCACCACCGGCGAGTATGTTGGTCTGGCGAAAGCCAAGAGATCGGCCAACGAAGCCGAGCGGGAAAGAATGGAGCTCGACTTCGAACAAGGTGTGATCGACAAAATGAAGAACCTTGTCGATCTAAGGGTCAACAGGAGGCCGTTGTTAACGGCCAAAGACCCTTTTGAGAAAATGTCGGCCTCCAGGGACTTGATGGATATCATCTTCGAGTCCATGAATGTAGTGGCACACGTGGCCAAAACATCAAAGGGCCTTAAGGGCACTTTTATGAAGGCCCTTAAAGATTCGGCGGAAGCTGCGACCGAAGCGGCCAAGGAACTCTGCGGCCGAACGGCGACAGACGAGATCGCGTCGCTAGAGGCCAAGAATCTTCGGTTGCAGTTGGAGATGAATGTTGTGCGTGAGGAGCTGAAGATAGCTCTTGGTGCTCCTCCGGATGATGTCGAAGATCCCTCAATCGAGACCATCATCATGAAAGGGACGGAAACGCGCATCAAAAACATGGTCGAGTCCATCACGGCTCAGATGACGACAGTGATGGATTCCCGCCTCGCGGCCTTTGAGGCGCGTCTGGAGGCTGCAGCAACACCAGCAGCCCCTCAGCGGTCTAACTCCCCCCGTAGAGCCGAGCTCCGGGAGGACAGGAATTTTCCGCCCCTACCTGTCCCTCCATCCAAAAGGGCAGGCAAGGGAAAGACGGCAAAAACTGCCGCCGCTACCGAGAGGTCCGTTCCCGCCACTGCCACGGTGGCCCCGGTGAGCGGCCAGGAAGATGGTCCGGAGCCCGGTGACCGAGAGGAGTGGATCACCGTGGCCAAAAAGCCGAAGAAGGCGAAGGGGGATCAGGCCAAGAGTCAAGGCAGACCCCCACAAAAGCAGAGAGCACAGGCCAAGGGGCAACCCAAGGCCCACCCCAAGGCCCAGAAAGGGCCAACAGAGAGGGCACCGTCAAAACCAAAGGCGCCGCCCACCAAGAAGAAGGCGAGGCGAGTTCGCCCTCCAAGGACATCGGTAGTGGTCCTCACTCTCCGGCCAGGTGCGGCAGAGAAGGGGGTGAGACTATGCGACCTGGCATTGGAGGCAAAAGAAAAGATTCGCCTCGCAGACATCGGCATAAAAGGCGGTGTCAAAATGAAGACGGCCCGCACCGGCGCCCGGATGCTCTTGGTTCCGGGTGGTGCGGCTAGCGGGCCCTTGGCGGATGTCCTCGCCGAACGGATGCGCTCGGTGTTGGACGAGACGGTGGTAAGAGTCTCCAGACCCATCAAGACCCAGAGCGTAAGGGTGACGGGCCTGGATGACTGCACCGCCGCCCACGAGGTGGTGGCTGCGATCTCGCAGGCCACCAACTGTCCAGAGGAGAAAATCCGCTCCTTCGGGATACGTGCCGGACCAGACGGGCTCGGCACTACCGTGGTGGCCTGCCCGACGGCGGCCGCAAGAAAGTTGTCCGGCACTAAATTATTGGTGGGGTGGGCCTCAGCCCAAGTGAGGGCCCTGCCCGCACGCGCCCTCCGATGTTTCAAGTGCCTCGAGCTGGGCCACGTGGCGGCCCGATGCTCATCAAAGGTCGACCGCAGCGAGGTGTGCTTCCGCTGCGGTCGGGCCGGCCACCAGGCCGCTACCTGCAAAGCCTCCGCTCCGCACTGTTGCCTGTGCGAGGGGGCGGGCAGGACGGCCGAGCACCGGCTCGGAGGAGGCGCCTGCGGGTCTCGCCCCCAAAAACAAGGGGGCAAGCCCAAGACGCCTGCGGCGGCTTCTGCGCCGCCGCAAGAGCAAGAACTGGGGGAGGGTGAGGCGGCACCAGCTCCATCGGAGCAAGCCCCCTCCCACCAGGGCCAGCGACGGCGGGGAAGAGTGAAAACCCCGTCGACGCAGGCCAAGGCCACGCGGCCTGACGGCTAGGGGAGCCGTAGGTCAGCGGGCCGGAAGAGGGGCGCGACGTGTTCCGCGCGCTCCTCTCACCTCTGTGAGAGGCCAGAGGCGGCCGGGGTCAGATCCACACACCCCGGCCGACACACAAGAGAGGCCGGCCGTCGTCACCATGGCCGGCCCAGCCCGCCCGGGCGGGAGGCGCAAGCGAAAGCATATCCCACCCGCTCGGGCACCGGGCAGAAGAGGAACACTGGGGTGGTTTTTAGTGGGTATACCAGCGACGTGCGTCCTCCTTGTCAACTGTGGGGGGCGCACGGGCGCATTGCACGGGAGTCCTACACTACCTCGTCGCCAATCCCCAGGCGGCGGGGTGTGCGTCAAGCATTTTCCACCTCATACCAAAAAAAAAAAAAAAAAAAGGTTAGGTTGCCCGGTGCCCTCAGGGGCGCTCCTCTGTCCGAGGAGTGCACGGGTGTGCGTACCCGAGGTGCCCGAGTATCCGTCGCCTCACTCCCTCTCCCGTCCGAGGCGACGGAGTCCTACCTTTCTTCCCGTCTACTTCCCACATCCTTCCCAACTTCGCTCTCTGTTCGTGGCGCGGTCCCCGGTGGGTTGGTTTCGAATACTGGTTGGGGTCCCGGGTTCTGTCCCGTGCCCTGATTTGGTATTCGAAACCATTCCCATTTCGACTGCGCCTGCACAGAGAGTGATCCTGGGGCGGGAACAGCATCTCCGCTGTCGGTCGGTCTTGCTGGGCAGGCTACGTCGCGAGGCGACTCCCTAGGTTCTGTCCCGGGGTGTCGTCTGGCGTTCGTACCCACGCCTGACTGACACGCGGCGGAAATGCGAGTCCCGCCGTCCTTAATCCCCCAGCTTTGGGGGCTGGAGCTGGGGGACCTATAACAGCCCTCCCGAAGCTCAAGGTCCCGTGGCGCGCCGATGGGCTGCATGGCCGGGGGGTAAACCCGGTCCCGAGCGCCACGCCCAAATAGCGTAAATGATGAGTTCGAATAGTGAAAAAGTATTACCCCAGGGGGGTACCACCCGAAAGGGTGGAGAATCCCCCCCTGTGCCTTCGGGTGCAGGCAAGGGCCCGTCGTATTCTGGGGGGGCCCACATTAGTCGAAGTCAGGCACCAAAAGTGGTGCTGGAGAGGTTGCCCGAGCAGGGCGAAGTACCAACTAAGAGAAAGGGAAGAAAGGGTTCGAGTACTGTCACGAAGCACCCTGAAAATATTGAGAAAGAGGGGGAGTCTAGAACTCCCAGTCAGACGTTACGGCCCGTCGAGGAGACTAGTGACGTCGAAGAGTGGCGTGACGTTGAGTCGGCCGGGCCATCTGGGGAGTCGGTGAAGAGGGGAAGAGGCAGGCCCCCCACCACCGGCGAGTATGTTGGTCTGGCGAAAGCCAAGAGATCGGCCAACGAAGCCGAGCGGGAGAGAATGGAGCTCGACTTCGAACAAGGTGTGATCGACAAAATGAAGAACCTTGTCGATCTAAGGGTCAACAGGAGGCCGTTGTTAACGGCCAAAGACCCTTTTGAGAAAATGTCGGCCTCCAGGGACTTGATGGATATCATCTTCGAGTCCATGAATGTAGTGGCACACGTGGCCAAAACATCAAAGGGCCTTAAGGGCACTTTTATGAAGGCCCTTAAAGATTCGGCGGAAGCTGCGACCGAAGCGGCCAAGGAACTCTGCGGCCGAACGGCGACAGACGAGATCGCGTCGCTAGAGGCCAAGAATCTTCGGTTGCAGTTGGAGATGAATGTTGTGCGTGAGGAGCTGAAGATAGCTCTTGGTGCTCCTCCGGATGATGTCGAAGATCCCTCAATCGAGACCATCATCATGAAAGGGACGGAAACGCGTATCAAAAACATGGTCGAGTCCATCACGACTCAGATGACGACAGTGATGGATTCCCGCCTCGCGGCCTTTGAGGCGCGTCTGGAGGCTGCAGCAACACCAGCAGCCCCTCAGCGGTCTAACTCCCCCCGTAGAGCCGAGCTCCGGGAGGACAGGAATTTTCCGCCCCTGCCTGTCCCTTCATCCAAAAGGGCAGGCAAGGGGAAGGCGGCAAAAACTGCCGCCGCTACCGAGAGGTCCGCTCCCGCCACTGCCACGGTGGCCACGGTGAGCGGCCAGGAAGATGGTCCGGAGCCCGGTGACCGAGAGGAGTGGGTCACCGTGGCCAAAAAGCCGAAGAAGGCGAAGGGGGATCAGGCCAAGAGTCAAGGCAGACCCCCACAAAAACAGAGAGCACAGGCCAAGGGGCAACCCAAGGCCCACCCAAAAGCCCAGAAAGGGCCAACAGAGAGGGCACCGCCGAAACCTAAGGCGCCGCCCACCAAGAAGAAGGCGAGGCGAGTCCGCCCTCCAAGGACCTCGGTAGTGGTCCTCACCCTCCAGCCCGGTGCAGCAGAGAAGGGGGTGAGACTATGCGACCTGGCATTGGAGGCAAAAGAAAAGATTCGCCTCGCAGACATCGGCATAAAAGGCGGTGTCAAAATGAAGACGGCCCGCACCGGCGCCCGGATGCTCTTGGTTCCGGGTGGTGCGGCTAGCGGGCCCTTGGCGGATGTCCTCGCCGAACGGATGCGCTCGGTGTTGGACGAGACGGTGGTAAGAGTCTCCAGACCCATCAAGACCCAGAGCGTAAGGGTGACGGGCCTGGATGACTGCACCGCCGCCCACGAGGTGGTGGCTGCGATCTCGCAGGCCACCAACTGTCCAGAGGAGAAAATCCGCTCCTTCGGGATACGTGCCGGACCAGACGGGCTCGGCACTACCGTGGTGGCCTGCCCGACGGCGGCCGCAAGAAAGTTGTCCGGCACTAAATTATTGGTGGGGTGGGCCTCAGCCCAAGTGAGGGCGCTGCCCGCACGCGCCCTCCGATGTTTCAAGTGCCTCGAGCTGGGCCACGTGGCGGCCCGATGCTCATCAAAGGTCGACCGCAGCGAGGTGTGCTTCCGCTGCGGTCGGGCCGGCCACCAGGCCGCTACCTGCACCGCCTCCGCTCCGCACTGTTGCCTGTGCGAGGGGGCGGGCAAGACGGCCGAGCACCGGCTCGGAGGAGGCGCCTGCGGGTCTCGCCCCCAAAAGCAAGGGGGCAAGCCCAAGACGCCTGCGGCGGCTTCTGCGCCGCCGCAAGAGCAAGAACTGGGGGAGGGTGAGGCGGCACCAGCTCCATCGGAGCAAGCCCCCTCCCACCAGGGCCAGCGAAGGCGGGGAAGAGTGAAAACCCCGTCGACGCAGGCCAAGGCCACGCGGCCTGACGGCTAGGGGAGCCGTAGGTCAGCGGGCCGGAAGAGGGGCGCGACGTGTTCCGCGCGCTCCTCTCACCTCTGTGAGAGGCCAGAGGCGGCCGGGGTCAGATCCACACACCCCGGCCGACACACAAGAGAGGCCGGCCGTCGTCACCATGGCCGGCCCAGCCCGCCCGGGCGGGAGGCGCAAGCGAAAGCATATCCCACCCGCTCGGGCACCGGGCAGAAGAGGAACACTGGGGTGGTTTTTAGTGGGTATACCAGCGACGTGCGTCCTCCTTGTCAACTGTGGGGGGCGCACGGGCGCATTGCACGGGAGTCCTACACTACCTCGTCGCCAATCCCCAGGCGGCGGGGTGTGCGTCAAGCATTTTCCACCTCATACCAAAAAAAAAAAAAAAAAAAAGGTTAGGTTGCCCGGTGACCGAGAGGAGTGGGTCACCGTGGCCAAAAATCCGAAGAAGGCGAAGGGGGATCAGGCCAAGAGTCAAGGCAGACCCCCACAAAAACAGAGAGCACAGGCCAAGGGGCAACCCAAGGCCCACCCCAAGGCCCAGAAAGGGCCAATAGAGAGGGCACCGTCAAAACCAAAGGCGCCGCCCACCAAGAAGAAGGCGAGGCGAGTTCGCCCTCCAAGGACATCGGTAGTGGTCCTCACTCTCCGGCCAGGTGCGGCAGAGAAGGGGGTGAGACTATGCGACCTGGCATTGGAGGCAAAAGAAAAGATTCGCCTCGCAGACATCGGCATAAAAGGCGGTGTCAAAATGAAGACGGCCCGCACCGGCGCCCGGATGCTCTTGGTTCCGGGTGGTGCGGCTAGCGGGCCCTTGGCGGATGTCCTCGCCGAACGGATGCGCTCGGTGTTGGACGAGACGGTGGTAAGAGTCTCCAGACCCATCAAGACCCAGAGCGTAAGGGTGACGGGCCTGGATGACTGCACCGCCGCCCACGAGGTGGTGGCTGCGATCTCGCAGGCCACCAACTGTCCAGAGGAGAAAATCCGCTCCTTCGGGATACGTGCTGGACCAGACGGGCTCGGCACTACCGTGGTGGCCTGCCCGACGGCGGCCGCAAGAAAGTTGTCCGGCACTAAATTATTGGTGGGGTGGGCCTCAGCCCAAGTGAGGGCGCTGCCCGCACGCGCCCTCCGATGTTTCAAGTGCCTCGAGCTGGGCCACGTGGCGGCCCGATGCTCATCAAAGGTCGACCGCAGCGAGGTGTGCTTCCGCTGCGGTCGGGCCGGCCACCAGGCCGCTACCTGCACCGCCTCCGCTCCGCACTGTTGCCTGTGCGAGGGGGCGGGCAGGACGGCCGAGCACCGGCTCGGAGGAGGCGCCTGCGGGTCTCGCCCCCAAAAGCAAGGGGGCAAGCCCAAGACGCCTGCGGCGGCTTCTGCGCCGCCGCAAGAGCAAGAACTGGGGGAGGGTGAGGCGGCACCAGCTCCATCGGAGCAAGCCCCCTCCCACCAGGGCCAGCGACGGCGGGGAAGAGTGAAAACCCCGTCGACGCAGGCCAAGGCCACGCGGCCTGACGGCTAGGGGAGCCGTAGGTCAGCGGGCCGGAAGGGGGGCGCGACGTGTTCCGCGCGCTCCTCTCACCTCTGTGAGAGGCCAGAGGCGGCCGGGGTCAGATCCACACACCCCGGCCGACACACAAGAGAGGCCGGCCGTCGTCACCATGGCCGGCCCAGCCCGCTCGGGCGGGAGGCGCAAGCGAAAGCATATCCCACCCGCTCGGGCACCGGGCAGAAGAGGAACACTGGGGTGGTTTTTAGTGGGTATACCAGCGACGTGCGTCCTCCTTGTCAACTGTGGGGGGCGCACGGGCGCATTGCACGGGAGTCCTACACTACCTCGTCGCCAATCCCCAGGCGGCGGGGTGTGCGTCAAGCATTTTCCACCTCATACCAAAAAAAAAAAAAAAAAAAAAAAAGGTTAGGTTAGGTTAGGTTAGGTTGCCCTCAGGGGCGCTCCTCTGTCCGAGGAGTGCACGGGTGTGCGTACCCGAGGTGCCCGAGTATCCGTCGCTTCACTCCCTCTCCCGTCCGAGGCGACGGAGTCCTACCTTTCTTCCCGTCTACTTCCCACATCCTTCCCAACTTCGCTCTCTGTTCGTGGCGCGGTCCCCGGTGGGTTGGTTTCGAATACTGGTTGGGGTCCCGGGTTCTGTCCCGTGCCCTGATTTGGTATTCGAAACCATTCCCATTTCGACTGCGCCTGCACAGAGAGTGATCCTGGGGCGGGAACAGCATCTCCGCTGTCGGTCGGTCTTGCTGGGCAGGCTACGTCGCGAGGCGACTCCCTAGGTTCTGTCCCGGGGTGTCGTCTGGCGTTCGTACCCACGCCTGACTGACACGCGGCAGAAATGCGAGTCCCGCCGTCCGGAATCCCCCAGCTTTGGGGGCTGGAGCTGGGGGACCTATAACAGCCCTCCCGAAGCTCAAGGTCCCGTGGCGCGCCGATGGGCTGCATGGCCGGGGGGTAAACCCGGTCCCGAGCGCCACACCGAAAAAGCGTAAATGATGAGTTCGAACAGTGAAAAAGTATTACCCCAGGGGGGTACCACCCGAAAGGGTGGAGAATCCCCCCCTGTGCCTTCGGGTGCAGGCAAGGGCCCGTCGTATTCTGGGGGGGCCCACATTATTCGAAGTCAGGCACCAAAAGTGGTGCTGGAGAGGTTGCCCGAGAAGGGCGAAGAACCATCGAAGAGAAAGGGAAGAAGGGGTTCGAGTACAGCCACGAAACACCCTGAAAATGTTGAGAAGGAGGGGGAGTCTAGAACTCCCAGTCAGACGTTACGGCCCGTCGAGGAGACTAGTGACGTCGAAGAGTGGCGTGACGTTGAGTCGGCCGGGCCGTCTGGGGAGTCGGTGAAGAGGGGAAGAGGCAGGCCCCCCACCACCGGCGAGTATGTTGGTCTGGCGAAAGCCAAGAGATCGGCCAACGAAGCCGAGCGGGAGAGAATGGAGCTCGACTTCGAACAAGGTGTGATCGACAAAATGAAGAACCTTGTCGATCTAAGGGTCAACAGGAGGCCGTTGTTAACGGCCAAAGACCCTTTTGAGAAAATGTCGGCCTCCAGGGACTTGATGGATATCATCTTCGAGTCCATGAATGTAGTGGCACACGTGGCCAAAACATCAAAGGGCCTTAAGGGCACTTTTATGAAGGCCCTTAAAGATTCGGCGGAAGCTGCGACCGAAGCGGCCAAGGAACTCTGCGGCCGAACGGCGACAGACGAGATCGCGTCGCTAGAGGCCAAGAATCTTCGGTTACAGTTGGAGATGAATGTTGTGCGTGAGGAGCTGAAGATAGCTCTTGGTGCTCCTCCGGATGATGTCGAAGATCCCTCAATCGAGACCATCATCATGAAAGGGACGGAAACGCGCATCAAAAACATGGTCGAGTCCATCACGGCTCAGATGACGACAGTGATGGATTCCCGCCTCGCGGCCTTTGAGGCGCGTCTGGAGGCTGCAGCAACACCAGCAGCCCCTCAGCGGTCTAACTCCCCCCGTAGAGCCGAGCTCCGGGAGGACAGGAATTTTCCGCCCCTACCTGTCCCTCCATCCAAAAGGGCAGGCAAGGGAAAGACGGCAAAAACTGCCGCCGCTACCGAGAGGTCCGTTCCCGCCACTGCCACGGTGGCCCCGGTGAGCGGCCAGGAAGATGGTCCGGAGCCCGGTGACCGAGAGGAGTGGATCACCGTGGCCAAAAAGCCGAAGAAGGCGAAGGGGGATCAGGCCAAGAGTCAAGGCAGACCCCCACAAAAGCAGAGAGCACAGGCCAAGGGGCAACCCAAGGCCCACCCCAAGGCCCAGAAAGGGCCAACAGAGAGGGCACCGTCAAAACCAAAGGCGCCGCCCACCAAGAAGAAGGCGAGGCGAGTTCGCCCTCCAAGGACATCGGTAGTGGTCCTCACTCTCCGGCCAGGTGCGGCAGAGAAGGGGGTGAGACTATGCGACCTGGCATTGGAGGCAAAAGAAAAGATTCGCCTCGCAGACATCGGCATAAAAGGCGGTGTCAAAATGAAGACGGCCCGCACCGGCGCCCGGATGCTCTTGGTTCCGGGTGGTGCGGCTAGCGGGCCCTTGGCGGATGTCCTCGCCGAACGGATGCGCTCGGTGTTGGACGAGACGGTGGTAAGAGTCTCCAGACCCATCAAGACCCAGAGCGTAAGGGTGACGGGCCTGGATGACTGCACCGCCGCCCACGAGGTGGTGGCTGCGATCTCGCAGGCCACCAACTGTCCAGAGGAGAAAATCCGCTCCTTCGGGATACGTGCTGGACCAGACGGGCTCGGCACTACCGTGGTGGCCTGCCCGACGGCGGCCGCAAGAAAGTTGTCCGGCACTAAATTATTGGTGGGGTGGGCCTCAGCCCAAGTGAGGGCGCTGCCCGCACGCGCCCTCCGATGTTTCAAGTGCCTCGAGCTGGGCCACGTGGCGGCCCGATGCTCATCAAAGGTCGACCGCAGCGAGGTGTGCTTCCGCTGCGGTCGGGCCGGCCACCAGGCCGCTACCTGCACCGCCTCCGCTCCGCACTGTTGCCTGTGCGAGGGGGCGGGCAGGACGGCCGAGCACCGGCTAGGAGGAGGCGCCTGCGGGTCTCGCCCCCAAAAGCAAGGGGGCAAGCCCAAGACGCCTGCGGCGGCTTCTGCGCCGCCGCAAGAGCAAGAACTGGGGGAGGGTGAGGCGGCACCAGCTCCATCGGAGCAAGCCCCCTCCCACCAGGGCCAGCGACGGCGGGGAAGAGTGAAAACCCCGTCGACGCAGGCCAAGGCCACGCGGCCTGACGGCTAGGGGAGCCGTAGGTCAGCGGGCCGGAAGGGGGGCGCGACGTGTTCCGCGCGCTCCTCTCACCTCTGTGAGAGGCCAGAGGCGGCCGGGGTCAGATCCACACACCCCGGCCGACACACAAGAGAGGCCGGCCGTCGTCACCATGGCCGGCCCAGCCCGCTCGGGCGGGAGGCGCAAGCGAAAGCATATCCCACCCGCTCGGGCACCGGGCAGAAGAGGAACACTGGGGTGGTTTTTAGTGGGTATACCAGCGACGTGCGTCCTCCTTGTCAACTGTGGGGGGCGCACGGGCGCATTGCACGGGAGTCCTACACTACCTCGTCGCCAATCCCCAGGCGGCGGGGTGTGCGTCAAGCATTTTCCACCTCATACCAAAAAAAAAAAAAAAAAGGTTGCTGCAGCAACACCAGCAGCCCCTCAGCGGTCTAACTCCCCCCGTAGAGCCGAGCTCCGGGAGGACAGGAATTTTCCGCCCCTGCCTGTCCCTTCATCCAAAAGGGCAGGCAAGGGGAAGGCGGCAAAAACTGCCGCCGCTACCGAGAGGTCCGCTCCCGCCACTGCCACGGTGGCCACGGTGAGCGGCCAGGAAGATGGTCCGGAGCCCGGTGACCGAGAGGAGTGGGTTACCGTGGCCAAAAAGCCGAAGAAGGCGAAGGGGGATCAGGCCAAGAGTCAAGGCAGACCCCCACAAAAACAGAGAGCACAGGCCAAGGGGCAACCCAAGGCCCACCCCAAGGCCCAGAAAGGGCCAACAGAGAGGGCACCGTCAAAACCAAAGGCGCCGCCCACCAAGAAGAAGGCGAGGCGAGTTCGCCCTCCAAGGACATCGGTAGTGGTCCTCACCCTCCGGCCAGGTGCGGCAGAGAAGGGGGTGAGACTATGCGACCTGGCATTGGAGGCAAAAGAAAAGATTCGCCTCGCAGACATCGGCATAAAAGGCGGTGTCAAAATGAAGACGGCCCGCACCGGCGCCCGGATGCTCTTGGTTCCGGGTGGTGCGGCTAGCGGGCCCTTGGCGGATGTCCTCGCCGAACGGATGCGCTCGGTGTTGGACGAGACGGTGGTAAGAGTCTCCAGACCCATCAAGACCCAGAGCGTAAGGGTGACGGGCCTGGATGACTGCACCGCCGCCCACGAGGTGGTGGCTGCGATCTCGCAGGCCACCAACTGTCCAGAGGAGAAAATCCGCTCCTTCGGGATACGTGCCGGACCGGACGGGCTCGGCACTACCGTGGTGGCCTGCCCGACGGCGGCCGCAAGAAAGTTGTCCGGCACTAAATTATTGGTGGGGTGGGCCTCAGCCCAAGTGAGGGCGCTGCCCGCACGCGCCCTCCGATGTTTCAAGTGCCTCGAGCTGGGCCACGTGGCGGCCCGATGCTCATCAAAGGTCGACCGCAGCGAGGTGTGCTTCCGCTGCGGTCGGGCCGGCCACCAGGCCGCTACCTGCACCGCCTCCGCTCCGCACTGTTGCCTGTGCGAGGGGGCGGGCAAGACGGCCGAGCACCGGCTCGGAGGAGGCGCCTGCGGGTCTCGCCCCCAAAAGCAAGGGGGCAAGCCCAAGACGCCTGCGGCGGCTTCTGCGCCGCCGCAAGAGCAAGAACTGGGGGAGGGTGAGGCGGCACCAGCTCCATCGGAGCAAGCCCCCTCCCACCAGGGCCAGCGAAGGCGGGGAAGAGTGAAAACCCCGTCGACGCAGGCCAAGGCCACGCGGCCTGACGGCTAGGGGAGCCGTAGGTCAGCGGGCCGGAAGAGGGGCGCGACGTGTTCCGCGCGCTCCCCTCACCTCTGTGAGAGGCCAGAGGCGGCCGGGGTCAGATCCACACACCCCGGCCGACACACAAGAGAGGCCGGCCGTCGTCACCATGGCCGGCCCAGCCCGCCCGGGCGGGAGGCGCAAGCGAAAGCATATCCCACCCGCTCGGGCACCGGGCAGAAGAGGAACACTGGGGTGGTTTTTAGTGGGTATACCAGCGACGTGCGTCCTCCTTGTCAACTGTGGGGGGCGCACGGGCGCATTGCACGGGAGTCCTACACTACCTCGTCGCCAATCCCCAGGCGGCGGGGTGTGCGTCAAGCATTTTCCACCTCATACCAAAAAAAAAAAAAAAAAAAAAAAGGTTAGGTTAGGTTGCCCTCGCCCTGCCCTCAGGGGCGCTCCTCTGTCCGAGGAGTGCACGGGTGTGCGTACCCGAGGTGCCCGAGTATCCGTCGCCTCACTCCCTCTCCCGTCCGAGGCGACGGAGTCCTACCTTTCCTCCCGTCTACTTCCCACATCCTTCCCAACTTCGCTCTCTGTTCGTGGCGCGGTCCCCGGTGGGTTGGTTTCGAATACTGGTTGGGGTCCCGGGTTCTGTCCCGTGCCCTGATTTGGTAGTCGAAACCATTCCCATTTCGACTGCGCCTGCACAGAGAGTGATCCTGGGGCGGGAACAGCATCTCCGCTGTCGGTCGGTCTTGCTGGGCAGGCTACGTCGCGAGGCGACTCCCTAGGTTCTGTCCCGGGGTGTCGTCTGGCGTTCGTACCCACGCCTGACTGACACGCGGCGGAAATGCGAGTCCCGCCGTCCGGAATCCCCCAGCTTTGGGGGCTGGAGCTGGGGGACCTATAACAGCCCTCCCGAAGCTCAAGGTCCCGTGGCGCGCCGATGGGCTGCATGGCCGGGGGGTAAACCCGGTCCCGAGCGCCACACCCAAATAGCGTAAATGATGAGTTCACATAATGAAAAAGTACTACCCCAGGGGGGTACCGCCCGAAAGGGTGGAGAATCCCCCCCTGCGCCTTCGGGTGCAGGCAAGGGCCTACCGTATTCTGGGGGGGCCCACATTATGCGAGATCAGGCACCGAAAGTGGTGCTGGAGAGGTTGCCCGAGAAGGGCGAGGTACCATCGAAGAGAAAGGGAAGAAGGGGTTCGAGTACTGCCACGAAGCACCCTGAAAATGTCGAGAAGGAGGGGGAGTCTAGAACTCCCAGTCAGACGTTACGGCCCGTCGAGGAGACTAGTGACGTCGAAGAGTGGCGTGACGTTGAGTCGGCCGGGCCGTCTGGGGAGTCGGTGAAGAGGGGAAGAGGCAGGCCCCCCACCACCGGCGAGTATGTTGGTCTGGCGAAAGCCAAGAGATCGGCCAACGAAGCCGAGCGGGAGAGAATGGAGCTCGACTTCGAACAAGGTGTGATCGACAAAATGAAGAACCTTGTCGATCTAAGGGTCAACAGGAGGCCGTTGTTAACGGCCAAAGACCCTTTTGAGAAAATGTCGGCCTCCAGGGACTTGATGGATATAATCTTCGAGTCCATGAATGTAGTGGCACACGTGGCCAAAACATCAAAGGGCCTTAAGGGCACTTTTATGAAGGCCCTTAAAGATTCGGCGGAAGCTGCGACCGAAGCGGCCAAGGAACTCTGCGGCCGAACGGCGACAGACGAGATCGCATCGCTAGAGGCCAAGAATCTTCGGTTGCAGCTGGAGATGAATGTTGTGCGTGAGGAGCTGAAGATAGCTCTTGGTGCTCCTCCGGATGATGTCGAAGATCCCTCAATCGAGACCATCATCATGAAAGGGACGGAAACGCGCATCAAAAACATGGTCGAGTCCATCACGGCTCAGATGACGACAGTGATGGATTCCCGCCTCGCGGCCTTTGAGGCGCGTCTGGAGGCTGCAGCAACACCAGCATCCCCTCAGCGGTCTAACTCCCCCCGTAGAGCCGAGCTCCGGGAGGACAGGAATTTACCGCCCCTGCCTGTCCCTCCATCCAAAAGGGCAGGCAAGGGAAAGACGGCAAAAACTGCCGCCGCTACCGAGAGGTCCGTTCCCGCCACTGCCACGGTGGCCCCGGTGAGCGGCCAGGAAGATGGTCCGGAGCCCGGTGACCGAGAGGAGTGGGTCACCGTGGCCAAAAAGCCGAAGAAAGCGAAGGGGGATCAGGCCAAGAGTCAAGGCAGACCCCCACAAAAACAGATAGCACAGGCCAAGGGGCAACCCAAGGCCCACCCCAAGGCCCAGAAAGGGCCAACAGAGAGGGCACCGTCAAAACCAAAGGCGCCGCCCACCAAGAAGAAGGCGAGGCGAGTTCGCCCTCCAAGGACATCGGTAGTGGTCCTCACCCTCCGGCCAGGTGCGGCAGAGAAGGGGGTGAGACTATGCGACCTGGCATTGGAGGCAAAAGAAAAGATTCGCCTCGCAGACATCGGCATAAAAGGCGGTGTCAAAATGAAGACGGCCCGCACCGGCGCCCGGATGCTCTTGGTTCCGGGTGGTGCGGCTAGCGGGCCCTTGGCGGATGTCCTCGCCGAACGGATGCGCTCGGTGTTGGACGAGACGGTGGTAAGAGTCTCCAGACCCATCAAGACCCAGAGCGTAAGGGTGACGGGCCTGGATGACTGCACCGCCGCCCACGAGGTGGTGGCTGCGATCTCGCAGGCCACCAACTGTCCAGAGGAGAAAATCCGCTCCTTCGGGATACGTGCCGGACCAGACGGGCTCGGCACTACCGTGGTGGCCTGCCCGACGGCGGCCGCAAGAAAGTTGTCCGGCACTAAACTATTGGTGGGGTGGGCCTCAGCCCAAGTGAGGGCCCTGCCCGCACGCGCCCTCCGATGTTTCAAGTGCCTCGAGCTGGGCCACGTGGCGGCCCGATGCTCATCAAAGGTCGACCGCAGCGAGGTGTGCTTCCGCTGCGGTCGGGCCGGCCACCAGGCCGCTACCTGCAAAGCCTCCGCTCCGCACTGTTGCCTGTGCGAGGGGGCGGGCAGGACGGCCGAGCACCGGCTCGGAGGAGGCGCTTGCGGGTCTCGCCCCCAAAAACAAGGGGGCAAGCCCAAGACGCCTGCGGCGGCTTCTGCGCCGCCGCAAGAGCAAGAACTGGGGGAGAGTGAGGCGGCACCAGCTCCATCGGAGCAAGCCCCCTCCCACCAGGGCCAGCGACGGCGGGGAAGAGTGAAAACCCCGTCGACGCAGGCCAAGGCCACGCGGCCTGACGGCTAGGGGAGCCGTAGGTCAGCGGGCCGGAAGAGGGGCGCGACGTGTTCCGCGCGCTCCTCTCACCTCTGTGAGAGGCCAGAGGCGGCCGGGGTCAGATCCACACACCCCGGCCGACACACAAGAGAGGCCGGCCGTCGTCACCATGGCCGGCCCAGCCCGCCCGGGCGGGAGGCGCAAGCGAAAGCATATCCCACCCGCTCGGGCACCGGGCAGAAGAGGAACACTGGGGTGGTTTTTAGTGGGTATACCAGCGACGTGCGTCCTCCTTGTCAACTGTGGGGGGCGCACGGGCGCATTGCACGGGAGTCCTACACTACCTCGTCGCCAATCCCCAGGCGGCGGGGTGTGCGTCAAGCATTTTCCACCTCATACCAAAAAAAAAAAAAAAAAGGTTGCCCTCGCCCTCAGGGGCGCTCCTCTGTCCGAGGAGTGCACGGGTGTGCGTACCCGAGGTGCCCGAGTATCCGTCGCCTCACTCCCTCTCCCGTCCGAGGCGACGGAGTCCTACCTTTCTTCCCGTCTACTTCCCACATCCTTCCCAACTTCGCTCTCTGTTCGTGGCGCGGTCCCCGGTGGGTTGGTTTCGAATACTGGTTGGGGTCCCGGGTTCTGTCCCGTGCCCTGATTTGGTATTCGAAACCATTCCCATTTCGACTGCGCCTGCACAGAGAGTGATCCTGGGGCGGGAACAGCATCTCCGCTGTCGGTCGGTCTTGCTGGGCAGGCTACGTCGCGAGGCGACTCCCTAGGTTCTGTCCCGGGGTGTCGTCTGGCGTTCGTACCCACGCCTGACTGACACGCGGCGGAAATGCGAGTCCCGCCGTCCGGAATCCCCCAGCTTTGGGGGCTGGAGCTGGGGGACCCATAACAGCCCTCCCGAAGCTCAAGGTCCCGTGGCGCGCCGATGGGCTGCATGGCCGGGGGGTAAACCCGGTCTCGAGCGCCACAACCCTAAGTTGAAATGATGAGTTCACATAATGAAAAAGTACTACCCCAGGGGGGTACCGCCCGAAAGGGTGGAGAATCCCCCCCTGCGCCTTCGGGTGCAGGCAAGGGCCTACCGTATTCTGGGGGGGCCCACATTATGCGAGGTCAGGAACCGAAAGTGGTGCTGGAGAGGTTGCCCGAGAAGGGCGAAGAACCATCAAAGAGAAAGGGAAGAAGGGGTTCGAGTACTGCCACGAAGCACCCTGAAAATGTTGAGAAGGAGGGGGAGTCTAGAACTCCCAGTCAGACGTTACGGCCCGTCGAGGAGACTAGTGACGTCGAGGAGTGGCGTGACGTTGAGTCAGCCGGGCCGTCTGGGGAGTCGGTGAAGAGGGGAAGAGGCAGGCCCCCCACCACCGGCGAGTATGTTGGTCTGGCGAAAGCCAAGAGATCGGCCAACGAAGCCGAGCGGGAAAGAATGGAGCTCGACTTCGAACAAGGTGTGATCGACAAAATGAAGAACCTTGTCGATCTAAGGGTCAACAGGAGGCCGTTGTTAACGGCCAAAGACCCTTTTGAGAAAATGTCGGCCTCCAGGGACTTGATGGATATCATCTTCGAGTCCATGAATGTAGTGGCACACGTGGCCAAAACATCAAAGGGCCTTAAGGGCACTTTTATGAAGGCCCTTAAAGATTCGGCGGAAGCTGCGACCGAAGCGGCCAAGGAACTCTGCGGCCGAACGGCGACAGACGAGATCGCGTCGCTAGAGGCCAAGAATCTTCGGTTGCAGTTGGAGATGAATGTTGTGCGTGAGGAGCTGAAGATAGCTCTTGGTGCTCCTCCGGATGATGTCGAAGATCCCTCAATCGAGACCATCATCATGAAAGGGACGGAAACGCGCATCAAAAACATGGTCGAGTCCATCACGGCTCAGATGACGACAGTGATGGATTCCCGCCTCGCGGCCTTTGAGGCGCGTCTGGAGGCTGCAGCAACACCAGCAGCCCCTCAGCGGTCTAACTCCCCCCGTAGAGCCGAGCTCCGGGAGGACAGGAATTTTCCGCCCCTACCTGTCCCTCCATCCAAAAGGGCAGGCAAGGGAAAGACGGCAAAAACTGCCGCCGCTACCGAGAGGTCCGTTCCCGCCACTGCCACGGTGGCCCCGGTGAGCGGCCAGGAAGATGGTCCGGAGCCCGGTGACCGAGAGGAGTGGATCACCGTGGCCAAAAAGCCGAAGAAGGCGAAGGGGGATCAGGCCAAGAGTCAAGGCAGACCCCCACAAAAGCAGAGAGCACAGGCCAAGGGGCAACCCAAGGCCCACCCCAAGGCCCAGAAAGGGCCAACAGAGAGGGCACCGTCAAAACCAAAGGCGCCGCCCACCAAGAAGAAGGCGAGGCGAGTTCGCCCTCCAAGGACATCGGTAGTGGTCCTCACTCTCCGGCCAGGTGCGGCAGAGAAGGGGGTGAGACTATGCGACCTGGCATTGGAGGCAAAAGAAAAGATTCGCCTCGCAGACATCGGCATAAAAGGCGGTGTCAAAATGAAGACGGCCCGCACCGGCGCCCGGATGCTCTTGGTTCCGGGTGGTGCGGCTAGCGGGCCCTTGGCGGATGTCCTCGCCGAACGGATGCGCTCGGTGTTGGACGAGACGGTGGTAAGAGTCTCCAGACCCATCAAGACCCAGAGCGTAAGGGTGACGGGCCTGGATGACTGCACCGCCGCCCACGAGGTGGTGGCTGCGATCTCGCAGGCCACCAACTGTCCAGAGGAGAAAATCCGCTCCTTCGGGATACGTGCTGGACCAGACGGGCTCGGCACTACCGTGGTGGCCTGCCCGACGGCGGCCGCAAGAAAGTTGTCCGGCACTAAATTATTGGTGGGGTGGGCCTCAGCCCAAGTGAGGGCGCTGCCCGCACGCGCCCTCCGATGTTTCAAGTGCCTCGAGCTGGGCCACGTGGCGGCCCGATGCTCATCAAAGGTCGACCGCAGCGAGGTGTGCTTCCGCTGCGGTCGGGCCGGCCACCAGGCCGCTACCTGCACCGCCTCCGCTCCGCACTGTTGCCTGTGCGAGGGGGCGGGCAGGACGGCCGAGCACCGGCTCGGAGGAGGCGCCTGCGGGTCTCGCCCCCAAAAGCAAGGGGGCAAGCCCAAGACGCCTGCGGCGGCTTCTGCGCCGCCGCAAGAGCAAGAACTGGGGGAGGGTGAGGCGGCACCAGCTCCATCGGAGCAAGCCCCCTCCCACCAGGGCCAGCGACGGCGGGGAAGAGTGAAAACCCCGTCGACGCAGGCCAAGGCCACGCGGCCTGACGGCTAGGGGAGCCGTAGGTCAGCGGGCCGGAAGGGGGGCGCGACGTGTTCCGCGCGCTCCTCTCACCTCTGTGAGAGGCCAGAGGCGGCCGGGGTCAGATCCACACACCCCGGCCGACACACAAGAGAGGCCGGCCGTCGTCACCATGGCCGGCCCAGCCCGCTCGGGCGGGAGGCGCAAGCGAAAGCATATCCCACCCGCTCGGGCACCGGGCAGAAGAGGAACACTGGGGTGGTTTTTAGTGGGTATACCAGCGACGTGCGTCCTCCTTGTCAACTGTGGGGGGCGCACGGGCGCATTGCACGGGAGTCCTACACTACCTCGTCGCCAATCCCCAGGCGGCGGGGTGTGCGTCAAGCATTTTCCACCTCATACCAAAAAAAAAAAAAAAAAAAAGGTTAGGTTGCCCTCAGGGGCGCCCTCAGGGGCGCTCCTCTGTCCGAGGAGTGCACGGGTGTGCGTACCCGAGGTGCCCGAGTATCCGTCGCCTCACTCCCTCTCCCGTCCGAGGCGACGGAGTCCTACCTTTCTTCCCGTCTACTTCCCACATCCTTCCCAACTTCGCTCTCTGTTCGTGGCGCGGTCCCCGGTGGGATGGTTTCGAATACTGGTTGGGGTCCCGGGTTCTGTCCCGTGCCCTGATTTGGTATTCGAAACCATTCCCATTTCGACTGCGCCTGCACAGAGAGTGATCCTGGGGCGGGAACAGCATCTCCGCTGTCGGTCGGTCTTGCTGGGCAGGCTACGTCGCGAGGCGACTCCCTAGGTTCTGTCCCGGGGTGTCGTCTGGCGTTCGTACCCACGCCTGACTGACACGCGGCGGAAATGCGAGTCCCGCCGTCCGGAATCCCCCAGCTTTGGGGGCTGGAGCTGGGGGACCTATAACAGCCCTCCCGAAGCTCAAGGTCCCGTGGCGCGCCGATGGGCTGAATGGCCGGGGGGTAAACCCGGTCCCGAGCGCCACACCCAAATAGCGTAAATGATGAGTTCGAATAGTGAAAAAGTATTACCCCAGGGGGGTACCACTCGAAAGGGTGGAGAATCCCCCCCTGTGCCTTCGGGTGCAGGCAAGGGCCCGTCGTATTCTGGGGGGGCCCACATTAGTCGAAGTCAGGCACCGAAAGTGGTGCTGGAGAGGTTGCCCGAGAAGGGCGAAGTTCCATCAAAAAGAGCAGGAAGAAGGGGTTCGAGTACTGCCACGAAGCACCCTGAAAATGTCGAGAAGGAGGGGGAGTCTAGAACTCCCAGTCAGACGTTACGGCCCGTCGAGGAGACTAGTGACGTCGAAGAGTGGCGTGAAGTTGAGTCGGCCAGGCCGTCTGGGGAGTCGGTGAAGAGGGGAAGAGGCAGGCCCCCCACCACCGGCGAGTATGTTGGTCTGGCGAAAGCCAAGAGATCGGCCAACGAAGCCGAGCGGGAAAGAATGGAGCTCGACTTCGAACAAGGTGTGATCGACAAAATGAAGAACCTTGTCGATCTAAGGGTCAACAGGAGGCCGTTGTTAACGGCCAAAGACCCTTTTGAGAAAATGTCGGCCTCCAGGGACTTGATGGATATAATCTTCGAGTCCATGAATGTAGTGGCACACGTGGCCAAAACATCAAAGGGCCTTAAGGGCACTTTTATGAAGGCCCTTAAAGATTCGGCGGAAGCTGCGACCGAAGCGGCCAAGGAACTCTGCGGCCGAACGGCGACAGACGAGATCGCGTCGCTAGAGGCCAAGAATCTTCGGTTGCAGCTGGAGATGAATGTTGTGCGTGAGGAGCTGAAGATAGCTCTTGGTGCTCCTCCGGATGATGTCGAAGATCCCTCAATCGAGACCATCATCATGAAAGGGACGGAAACGCGCATCAAAAACATGGTCGAGTCCATCACGGCTCAGATGACGACAGTGATGGATTCCCGCCTCGCGGCCTTTGAGGCGCGTCTGGAGGCTGCAGCAACACCAGCAGCCCCTCAGCGGTCTAACTCCCCCCGTAGAGCCGAGCTCCGGGAGGACAGGAATTTTCCGCCCCTGCCTGTCCCTCCATCCAAAAGGGCAGGCAAGGGGAAGGCGGCAAAAACTGCCGCCGCTACCGAGAGGTCCGCTCCCGCCACTGCCACGGTGGCCACGGTGAGCGGCCAGGAAGATGGTCCGGAGCCCGGTGACCGAGAGGAATGGGTTACCGTGGCCAAAAAGCCGAAGAAGGCGAAGGGGGATCAGGCCAAGAGTCAAGGCAGACCCCCACAAAAACAGAGAGCACAGGCCAAGGGGCAACCCAAGGCCCACCCAAAAGCCCAGAAAGGGCCAACAGAGAGGGCACCGCCGAAACCTAAGGCGCCGCCCACCAAGAAGAAGGCGAGACGAGTCCGCCCTCCAAGGACCTCGGTAGTGGTCCTCACCCTCCGGCCAGGTGCGGCAGAGAAGGGGGTGAGACTATGCGACCTGGCATTGGAGGCAAAAGAAAAGATTCGCCTCGCAGACATCGGCATAAAAGGCGGTGTCAAAATGAAGACGGCCCGCACCGGCGCCCGGATGCTCTTGGTTCCGGGTGGTGCGGCTAGCGGGCCCTTGGCGGATGTCCTCGCCGAACGGATGCGCTCGGTGTTGGACGAGACGGTGGTAAGAGTCTCCAGACCCATCAAGACCCAGAGCGTAAGGGTGACGGGCCTGGATGACTGCACCGCCGCCCACGAGGTGGTGGCTGCGATCTCGCAGGCCACCAACTGTCCAGAGGAGAAAATCCGCTCCTTCGGGATACGTGCCGGACCAGACGGGCTCGGCACTACCGTGGTGGTCTGCCCGACGGCGGCCGCAAGAAAGTTGTCCGGCACTAAATTATTGGTGGGGTGGGCCTCAGCCCAAGTTAGGGCCCTGCCCGCACGTGCCCTCCGATGTTTTAAGTGCCTCGAGCTGGGCCACGTGGCGGCCCGATGCTCATCAAAGGTCGACCGCAGCGAGGTGTGCTTCCGCTGCGGTCGGGCCGGCCACCAGGCCGCTACCTGCAAAGCCTCCGCTCCGCACTGTTGCCTGTGCGAGGGGGCGGGCAGGACGGCCGAGCACCGGCTCGGAGGAGGCGCCTGCGGGTCTCGCCCCCAAAAACAAGGGGGCAAGCCCAAGACGCCTGCGGCGGCTTCTGCGCCGCCGCAAGAGCAAGAACTGGGGGAGAGTGAGGCGGCTCCAGCTCCATCGGAGCAAGCCCCCTCCCACCAGGGCCAGCGACGGCGGGGAAGAGTGAAAACCCCGTCGACGCAGGCCAAGGCCACGCGGCCTGACGGCTAGGGGAGCCGTAGGTCAGCGGGCCGGAAGAGGGGCGCGACGTGTTCCGCGCGCTCCTCTCACCTCTGTGAGAGGCCAGAGGCGGCCGGGGTCAGATCCACACACCCCGGCCGACACACAAGAGAGGCCGGCCGTCGTCACCATGGCCGGCCCAGCCCGCTCGGGCGGGAGGCGCAAGCGAAAGCATATCCCACCCGCTCGGGCACCGGGCAGAAGAGGAACACTGGGGTGGTTTTTAGTGGGTATACCAGCGACGTGCGTCCTCCTTGTCAACTGTGGGGGGCGCACGGGCGCATTGCACGGGAGTCCTACACTACCTCGTCGCCAATCCCCAGGCGGCGGGGTGTGCGTCAAGCATTTTCCACCTCATACCAAAAAAAAAAAAAAAAAAAAAAAAGGTTGCCCTCAGGGGCGCTCCTCTGTCCGAGGAGTGCACGGGTGTGCGTACCCGAGGTGCCCGAGCATCCGTCGCCTCACTCCCTCTCCCGTCCGAGGCGACGGAGTCCTACCTTTCTTCCCGTCTACTTCCCACATCCTTCCCAACTTCGCTCTCTGTTCGTGGCGCGGTCCCCGGGGGGATGGTTTCGAATACTGGTTGGGGTCCCGGGTTCTGTCCCGTGCCCTGATTTGGTATTCGAAACCATTCCCATTCCGACTGCGCCTGCACAGAGAGTGATCCTGGGGCGGGAACAGCATCTCCGCTGTCGGTCGGTCTTGCTGGGCAGGCTACGTCGCGAGGCGACTCCCTAGGTTCTGTCCCGGGGTGTCGTCTGGCGTTCGTACCCACGCCTGACTGACACGCGGCGGAAATGCGAGTCCCGCCGTCCGGAATCCCCCAGCTTTGGGGGCTGGAGCTGGGGGACCTATAACAGCCCTCCCGAAGCTCAAGGTCCCGTGGCGCGCCGATGGGCTGCATGGCCGGGGGGTAAACCCGGTCCCGAGCGCCACACCCAAATAGCGTAAATGATGAGTTCACATAATGAAAAAGTACTACCCCAGGGGGGTACCGCCCGAAAGGGTGGAGAATCCCCCCCTGCGCCTTCGGGTGCAGGCAAGGGCCTACCGTATTCTGGGGGGGCCCACATTATGCGAGATCAGGCACCGAAAGTGGTGCTGGAGAGGTTGCCCGAGAAGGGCGAGGTACCATCGAAGAGGAAGGGAAGAAGGGGTTCGAGTACTGCCACGAAGCACCCTGAAAATGTTGAGAAGGAGGGGGAGTCTAGAACTCCCAGTCAGACGTTACGGCCCGTCGAGGAGACTAGTGACGTCGAAGAGTGGCGTGACGTTGAGTCGGCCGGGCCGTCTGGGGAGTCGGTGAAGAGGGGAAGAGGCAGGCCCCCCACCACCGGCGAGTATGTTGGTCTGGCGAAAGCCAAGAGATCGGCCAACGAAGCCGAGCGGGAAAGAATGGAGCTCGACTTCGAACAAGGTGTGATCGACAAAATGAAGAACCTTGTCGATCTAAGGGTCAACAGGAGGCCGTTGTTAACGGCCAAAGACCCTTTTGAGAAAATGTCGGCTTCCAGGGACTTGATGGATATAATCTTCGAGTCCATGAATGTAGTGGCACACGTGGCCAAAACATCAAAGGGCCTTAAGGGCACTTTTATGAAGGCCCTTAAAGATTCGGCGGAAGCTGCGACCGAAGCGGCCAAGGAACTCTGCGGCCGAACGGCGACAGACGAGATCGCGTCGCTAGAGGCCAAGAATCTTCGGTTGCAGCTGGAGATGAATGTGGTGCGTGAGGAGCTGAAGATAGCTCTTGGTGCTCCTCCGGATGATGTCGAAGATCCCTCAATCGAGACCCTCATCATGAAAGGGACGGAAACGCGCATCAAAAACATGGTCGAGTCCATCACGGCTCAGATGACGACAGTGATGGATTCCCGCCTCGCGGCCTTTGAGGCGCGTCTGGAGGCTGCAGCAACACCAGCAGCCCCTCAGCGGTCTAACTCCCCCCGTAGAGCCGAGCTCCGGGAGGACAGGAATTTTCCGCCCCTACCTGTCCCTCCATCCAAAAGGGCAGGCAAGGGGAAGGCGGCAAAAACTGCCGCCGCTACCGAGAGGTCCGTTCCCGCCACTGCCACGGTGGCCGCGGTGAGCGGCCAGGAAGATGGTCCGGAGCCCGTTGACCGAGAGGAGTGGGTTACCGTGGCCAAAAAGCCGAAGAAGGCGAAGGGGGATCAGGCCAAGAGTCAAGGCAGACCCCCACAAAAGCAGAGAGCACAGGCCAAGGGGCAACCCAAGGCCCACCCCAAGGCCCAGAAAGGGCCAACAGAGAGGGCACCGTCAAAACCAAAGGCGCCGCCCACCAAGAAGAAGGCGAGGCGAGTTCGCCCTCCAAGGACATCGGTAGTGGTCCTCACTCTCCGGCCAGGTGCGGCAGAGAAGGGGGTGAGACTATGCGACCTGGCATTGGAGGCAAAAGAAAAGATTCGCCTCGCAGACATCGGCATAAAAGGCGGTGTCAAAATGAAGACGGCCCGCACCGGCGCCCGGATGCTCTTGGTTCCGGGTGGTGCGGCTAGCGGGCCCTTGGCGGATGTCCTCGCCGAACGGATGCGCTCGGTGTTGGACGAGACGGTGGTAAGAGTCTCCAGACCCATCAAGACCCAGAGCGTAAGGGTGACGGGCCTGGATGACTGCACCGCCGCCCACGAGGTGGTGGCTGCGATCTCGCAGGCCACCAACTGTCCAGAGGAGAAAATCCGCTCCTTCGGGATACGTGCCGGACCAGACGGGCTCGGCACTACCGTGGTGGCCTGCCCGACGGCGGCCGCAAGAAAGTTGTCCGGCACTAAATTATTGGTGGGGTGGGCCTCAGCCCAAGTGAGGGCCCTGCCCGCACGCGCCCTCCGATGTTTCAAGTGCCTCGAGCTGGGCCACGTGGCGGCCCGATGCTCATCAAAGGTCGACCGCAGCGAGGTGTGCTTCCGCTGCGGTCGGGCCGGCCACCAGGCCGCTACCTGCAAAGCCTCCGCTCCGCACTGTTGCCTGTGCGAGGGGGCGGGCAGGACGGCCGAGCACCGGCTCGGAGGAGGCGCCTGCGGGTCTCGCCCCCAAAAACAAGGGGGCAAGCCCAAGACGCCTGCGGCGGCTTCTGCGCCGCCGCAAGAGCAAGAACTGGGGGAGGGTGAGGCGGCACCAGCTCCATCGGAGCAAGCCCCCTCCCACCAGGGCCAGCGACGGCGGGGAAGAGTGAAATCCCCGTCGACGCAGGCCAAGGCCACGCGGCCTGACGGCTAGGGGAGCCGTAGGTCAGCGGGCCGGAAGAGGGGCGCGACGTGTTCCGCACGCTCCTCTCACCTCTGTGAGAGGCCAGAGGCGGCCGGGGTCAGATCCACACACCCCGGCCGACACACAAGAGAGGCCGGCCGTCGTCACCATGGCCGGCCCAGCCCGCTCGGGCGGGAGGCGCAAGCGAAAGCATATCCCACCCGCTCGGGCACCGGGCAGAAGAGGAACACTGGGGTGGTTTTTAGTGGGTATACCAGCGACGTGCGTCCTCCTTGTCAACTGTGGGGGGCGCACGGGCGCATTGCACGGGAGTCCTACACTACCTCGTCGCCAATCCCCAGGCGGCGGGGTGTGCGTCAAGCATTTTCCACCTCATACCAAAAAAAAAAAAAAAAAAGGTTAGGTTAGGTTGAATTCTATTTTTAAAATTATCTTTGCGAATTCTTGCGTGATTTCCTCGTTTTTTAAGTCGTTTCTTAGGTTTTCCTACCTCCCGAATCCATTTCTGCTGTCCCCGTTCCTGTCGCTTGCATACTTTTCCTTTTTTTCCAGATTTTCCCTTAAAATTGTGTTTTCCTCCGGGAACTTCGTCATTTATCAACTTTTTGTCGTTTTCTTAGTCATTTCCTAGGTTCTTCTAACTCCCGAACTCATTCCCGCTATCCACGTCCCCGTCAGTTACATACTTTTCTAGATTTTCTTGATTTTCCCCAAAAACTTGTGTTTTCCTCACAGTACTCTTTCATCTCCCAACTTTTTATTGTTTTTATTCTTTCATTCGATAGGGCTCGTCCAGCCCTATCGTTTGACACTAATCCGGTGCCCCTCGGTGCCGTCCAGCTCGAGGTAGAATTTTTGAAATTGTTTTTTGAAAATCGAATTTGAAAATTTTCTCGCGTTTTCCCTATTCTCGAAGTCGTTTCCTAGGTTTATCTAACTTCCGAACTCATTCCCGCCATCCACGTTCCCGTCAGTTACATACTTTTCTAGATTTTCTTGATTTTCCCTAAAAACTTGTGTTTTCCTCCCAGTACTCCTTCATCTCCCAACTTTTTAGTGTTTTTATTCTTTCATTCGATAGGGCTCGTCCAGCCCTATCGTTTGACACTAGTCCGGTGCCCCTCGGTGCCGTCCAGCTCGAGGTAGAATTTTTGAAATTGTTTTTTGAAGATCGAATTTGAAAATTTTCTCGCGTTTTCCCTATTCTCGAAGTCGTTTCCTAAGTAATCTTACCCCCCAAATTCATTCCCGCTATTCGCGCTTACGTCACCTGCATACTTCTCCTGATTTTCCAGATTTTCCCTAAAAACTTGTGTTTTCCCCCAGAACTTCTCCATTTCCCGACTTTTCACTCTTTTTATTCCTTCATTCGATAGATCTCGTCAAGCCCTATCGTCTGGTACCAAGCACTCCAAATTTCGCCCCGTTCTCCTGCAACTAACCCTCCACGACCTAGTTTTTAATAGTTTTTCCGAGTTTTTCCCAGATTCTTCTATAGTACCCCCCATCTTTTATTGTCCCCTCGGGTGGGTCTCTTCCAGGCCTATCCGGCAATATATACTTGTACGGCTCTCCGGACAATACCTCCGGAGAAAAACACGAAAAACCAAAAAAGTTCGTTATCCCCTCCACCACCGAATCTACCTAAGGGATTCTAAATTTAAATATTTAATTCTATTTTTAAAATTATCTTTGCGAATTCTTGCGTGATTTCCTCGTTTTTTAAGTCGTTTCTTAGGTTTTCCTACCTCCCGAATCCATTTCTGCTGTCCCCGTTCCTGTCGCTTGCATACTTTTCCTGTTTTTCCAGATTTTCCCTTAAAATTGTGTTTTCCTCCGGGAACTTCGTCATTTATCAACTTTTTGTCGTTTTCTTAGTCATTTCCTAGGTTCTTCTAACTCCCGAACTCATTCCCGCTATCCACGTCCCCGTCAGTTACATACTTTTCTAGATTTTCTTGATTTTCCCCAAAAACTTGTGTTTTCCTCACAGTACTCTTTCATCTCCCAACTTTTTATTGTTTTTATTCTTTCATTCGATAGGGCTCGTCCAGCCCTATCGTTTGACACTAATCCGGTGCCCCTCGGTGCCGTCCAGCTCGAGGTAGAATTTTTGAAATTGTTTTTTGAAAATCGAATTTGAAAATTTTCTCGCGTTTTCCCTATTCTCGAAGTCGTTTCCTAGGTTTATCTAACTTCCGAACTCATTCCCGCCATCCACGTTCCCGTCAGTTACATACTTTTCTAGATTTTCTTGATTTTCCCTAAAAACTTGTGTTTTCCTCCCAGTACTCCTTCATCTCCCAACTTTTTAGTGTTTTTATTCTTTCATTCGATAGGGCTCGTCCAGCCCTATCGTTTGACACTAGTCCGGTGCCCCTCGGTGCCGTCCAGCTCGAGGTAGAATTTTTGAAATTGTTTTTTGAAGATCGAATTTGAAAATTTTCTCGCGTTTTCCCTATTCTCGAAGTCGTTTCCTAAGTAATCTTACCCCCCAAATTCATTCCCGCTATTCGCGTTTACGTCACCTGCATACTTCTCCTGATTTTCCAGATTTTCCCTAAAAACTTGTGTTTTCCCCCAGAACTTCTCCATTTCCCGACTTTTCACTCTTTTTATTCCTTCATTCGATAGATCTCGTCAAGCCCTATCGTCTGGTACCAAGCACTCCAAATTTCGCCCCGTTCTCCTGCAACTAACCCTCCACGACCTAGTTTTTAATAGTTTTTCCGAGTTTTTCCCAGATTCTTCTATAGTACCCCCCATCTTTTATTGTCCCCTCGGGTGGGTCTCTTCCAGGCCTATCCGGCAATATATACTTGTACGGCTCTCCGGACAATACCTCCGGAGAAAAACACGAAAAACCAAAAAAGTTTGCCCTCCCGCCCGCCCACTAGTCAGCGGTAGGAATAGTAAGATTGACCGACCTTCACAAAAATCAAAATTAACAAAATACAGTTTTTGGTACAAAATGGCTAGGGACCACCTCCTGTGACCCCTAGACCAGCAGAATGGTGCTCGCCAGGTCTCCAGCGCGGGCTATAACCCGGAAGAATTCCCCAACCCCAATTTCGTCCTCGTCGTCGCGGTCGGTGTCCGTGTCCCGCGATGAGGCCGAGGCTGGACCGTCGGAACAGCCGGTCAAGAGAGGTAGAGGCAGGCCTCCTACCACCGGCGAATACGTCG
This sequence comes from Malacosoma neustria, assembly GCA_963693495.1. NCBI lineage: Eukaryota > Metazoa > Arthropoda > Insecta > Lepidoptera > Lasiocampidae > Malacosoma > Malacosoma neustria. The sequence goes on from OY856390.1 coordinate 16,559,945, forward strand.
GGATGGCTAAAGCCAAGCAGGCTCTACTGGTTACGGAAACCGAACGGCTGGAAAAAGAGGTAGAAAGAGATGTCTGGGAATGCACCAAAACCCTACTAGACCTTAGGGCTTCGAGAATAAAAGAAGCGGCCGCCGACTTCGGAAAACCAGATGACGCCCTGAAATTAAAAAATCAAATTCAGGCGTCCATGGTAGTCATCTCAAACGTGGCGAAGAAGTCCAAAAGCTTAAAGGGCACCTTCGTAAAGGCCCTAAACGAATCTGTCGCAGCGGTGTCCGAAGCGGCGGAACAGTTAGCCGCTCGCACGGCGACTGAAGAGGTGGTGGTCCTACAGACCGCCAATGCGAAGCTGGAGAAGGAGGTCGCCGAGCTGCGAGAAGAGCTGGCGCAGCAACGTGCTCAGGCTCGCGGCGCTCCTCCTGCCGCAGTGGCGGTTATGACCGCTGAACCACCCAAAGAAGATATGGAGGCGCGTCTGCGCGCCATGGCTGAGTCCATCACGGCAGCAGTGAGCGCCATGATGGACTCCCGCCTCTCGGCCTTGGAGTCGGGACTCAGGGCCACGAATCCGGCCCACCAGCGTCCCTCAACCGTCCGGAGCTCAGCTCTGGAAGATAGAGAGTGTAGGGAATTCCCACCCCTGCCAGCTCCTGCCCTACGTAAAGACAATGGAAAAAGAAAGGCGGCACAAAATACCGCCGCTACCCGCACGGCGGCTACTCCTGAAGTCTCGACACCATTAGCGGTGTCAGAAATAGAACCCCCTAGAGCACTGACAGAGGAATGGGTCACGGTTGCCCGAAAACCAAAAAAGACAAAGAGTCAAGGAAAGGGCAGCCGCGACCTATATTCGAAGAACAAAGGCCAGGCCAGCGTGGCTAAAGCCCACCCCAGGGACCAGTATGGGCCCCAAGTGAAGGCGCGAAAATCGGCGCACAAGAAGAAGAGGAGAGCCCGTCCTCCGCGGACCTCCGCAGTTGTGCTCACCCTTCAGACAGGGGTGTCAGAGAAGGGTGCATCTCTCGGGGATTTGATCGCGGAGGCAAAAGAAAAGATCGACCTCAAGGAGCTGGGCATAGTGGGCGGTCTAAAAATCAAGACCGCCCGCACCGGCGCCCGTATGTTATTGGTCCCGGGTGGTGTGGCCAGCGGGCCGTTAGCTGACGCTCTCGCCGCCAAGTTGCGCTCCGTGCTCGACCCGGCGGTCGTCAAGGTATCCAGACCCATCAAGACCGCGTCCCTGAGGATCGCGGGTCTGGATGACTGCACCGCTGCACATGAAGTGGTGGCCGCGATCTCGCAAGCCACCGAGTGCCCTGAGGAGCAAATCCGCTCTTTCGGGGTTCGTGCCGGGCCAGACGGGCTCGGGACAATCGTGCTGGCGTGCCCGATCGCGGCTGCCAAGAAACTGGAGGGCACTAAGTTGCTGGTGGGGTGGGCTTCAGCCCAGGTGAAGGCCCTGCCTGCACGCGCCCTCCGGTGCTATAGGTGCCTGGAGCTGGGCCACGTGGCGGCCCGGTGCACCTCAAAGGTCGATCGCAGCGACGTCTGCTTCCGCTGCGGTCAGGCCGGACACAATGCTAGCCTCTGCCCCGCCACCAAGCCGCACTGCGGTCTGTGCGAGGAGGCGGACAGACCAGCCGAACATCGGCTCGGAGGAGGCGCCTGCGGATCGCGCCCTCCCAAAACCGGGAGAACTAAGAAACCTGTGGCGGCGAAGCCGCCGCAGAGGCCGGCACTGGGGCAGGCGGGGGCTAACACAACCAAATAATGGATCTACGCCCACTCCGTTTCCTCCAGTGCAATTTGAACCACTGTGCCGGGGCCCAGGACATCCTATTCCACACCCTGGCGCAGTGGAACATTCAAGTAGCCGTGGCCGCTGAGCCGTACCGGGTGCCGCCCCAGGACGACACATGGGCGGGCGACCTGGACGGCACGGTGGCCGTAATCAGCAGGCCAGCTGCCGGTGCTCCGGCCCTCACCAACATCACGAGGAGCCGGGGCTACGTGGCGGCGGACATCGGCGGGCGCACGGTCATCGGGGTCTACTTCTCCCCGAACCGTGTGCTCGCGGACTTCGAGGCGTTCCTGGCCGAGCTGGGCACGTTCGTCGCTCGACTCCACCCTAGACCCGTGCTGGTGGCCGGGGATTTCAACGCAAAATCTACGTCGTGGGGTTCCCGAGTCACTGACGCGAGGGGTGAAGCGCTGGAAGATTGGGCCATAGAGGCAAGCTTGCTCGTCCTCAACCAAGGGACGGTCAACACGTGCGTGCGCCAGCATGGGGGCTCCGTCGTGGACGTGTCGTTCGCCACCCCTGCTATCGCACGACGCGTAGTGAACTGGAGAGTTCTGGAAGGAGTGGAGACGCTGTCAGATCATCTTTATATCCGATTCGACGTCTCCGCCCCGATCTCGGACGCCCCGGTCCGGCCGCCCCCGACGGAGGTGGGGCCGCGCTGGAACCAGAAGAAGCTGGATAAGGAGTTACTCAGGGAATCCCTCGTCTTGTATGCGTGGAACGCAGAGTCAGAAGAGCCTCACCCTGCTGACGGCGACGTCGAAGCCGAGGCGGGCAGACTGCGGGAGGTCGTAACCGACATTTGTGACGCGGCAATGCCTAGGGCTGGCCCTCGAAGGCCGACTCGCCAGGCGTACTGGTGGAACGAGGAGATCGCGCGGCTGCACAAAGCCTGCGTGGCCGCGCGCCGCCAGTACGCCAGGCTGCGAAGAAGGCGTCGCCCCGGGCAGTCGCCCAGCGATGCACAGATAGAGAGCGAAGCTCGTCTCTACGAGGGGTACAATACAGCGAAGAAAAAGCTGCAGTTGGCCATCAAGGAGGCGAAATCAGCAGCGTGGGGGGAGCTCCTGGAAACCCTAAACCAGGACCCGTGGGGGCGGCCGTACCGTTTGGTGCGTAGCAAATTGCGCCAATGGGCCCCCCCACTCACGGAGAGTCTCTCCCCGGCGGTGCTCTCTGAGGTGGTCGTCGCGTTGTTCCCTTGGAGGAATGAGCACCGACCTCCCGCCATGGCTCCAGCAGGTACCGGCGCGGCGAGTGACGAAGAGGAAGTGCCCGGCGTGTCCCGAGAAGAGCTGGGAGCGGCTTTCCTACGTTTGAAAGGAAAGAACACCGCCCCCGGCCCAGACGGCATTCCAGGGCGGATTCTGGTTCTGGCCCAGAACGCCCTGGAGCCCCGACTAGTAAGGCTCTTCACACAGTGCCTGGAGCAGGGCCGGTTCCCCAAGATTTGGAAGACGGGGAAACTGGTCTTGCTGAAGAAGGATGGCCGCCCCGCCGACTCTCCATCGGCGTACCGGCCAATAGTGTTGCTGGACGAGACCGCGAAGTTATTCGAACGCGTCATCGTCAACCGGCTCGTCCAGCACCTAACGAGCGTAGGACCGGATCTGGCGGAGAACCAGTTCGGTTTCCGCCAAGGGCGATCCACAGTGGATGCCATTCTTCGAGTGAGGAGTCAGGCGAAGGAGGCGGTCTCCAAGGGCGAGGTGTTGGTGGCGGTGTCGTTAGATATAGCCAACGCATTCAACACCTTGCCCTGGAGCTGCATCAGCGAAGCGCTCCGGTATCACGGGGTGCCCTCCTACCTTCGCCGAATAGTCGGGGCGTATCTCCGCGATCGCGCCGTCGTGTTCCCGGGACAGTACGGCTGGGGACGCCGTGAGGTAACGGCCGGTGTTCCGCAGGGGTCGGTTCTGGGTCCGACGCTGTGGAACATCGGTTACGACTACGTATTAAGAGGAGCCCTCCTCCGCGGGGTGTTTGTCACGTGCTACGCTGACGATACCCTAGTCACTGCACGGGGGAGGACATATAGCGATGCAGCCATTCTGGCCAAAGTCGGAGTGGAGCAGGTGGTCGAACGAATCCGGTCGCTGGGACTCGAGGTGGCGCTGCACAAGTCGGAGGCCGTAGTGTTTCACGGCCCCCGCAGAGCGCCGCCACCGGGGTCCAGCATCGAGCTGGGCGGAGTCCGCGTCGGCGTCGGGGCGACCCTCAAATATCTGGGTCTGGTGCTCGACAGCCGATGGGACTTTTCAGCACACTTCCGGGCTCTGTCCCCCAAGCTGACCAAAACGGCGGCGGCATTGTCCCGCCTGCTGCCGAATGTCGGGGGACCGGAGGCCAAGTGCCGAAAGCTCTTCGAAGGAGTGGTGCGGTCCATGGCCCTATACGGCGCTCCCGTATGGGCTGATGCTCTGACGCGCCAGAACGTCGCTGCTCTAAGGCGACCACAGAGAGCGTTGGCCGTAAGGGCCGTGAGAGGATACCGCACGCTATCCTATGAGGGGGCCACCCTTCTCGCCGGCACTCTGCCGTGGGATCTGGAGGCCCGCACGCTGGCCTCTTTGTATCGATGGAAGAAGGAGAGGGAGGCCAGTAGTGGAAGACCTACGCCCCGAGAGATCGAGGGGCGTCGGGAGGAGATACATCAGGTTCAGCTGGCAGAGTGGTCAGGCCGCCTGCAAAATCCCGCGTGGGGCCGTGCCGCCGTAGAAGCGATACGGCCTGTATTGTCAGAATGGCTGCAGCGGAAGCATGGCACTCTGACGTTCCGCCTGACGCAGGTGATCACCGGCCATGGGTGTTTCGGCCGTTACCTGTGTCGGGTGGCGCGGCGCGAGCCGACGTCAGGGTGTCACCATTGCGACGGAAGCGTCGAGGACACGGCGCCACACACACTTCAAGCGTGCCCGGCGTGGGACGAGGAGCGCCGTACCCTCGTCGCCGCAGTGGGTCCGGACTTATCTCTCCCGGCCATAGTGACAGCGATGGTCGGGAGCGAGCGGGTCTGGGACGCCGCCGTCTCCTTCTGCGAGGCGGTCATGTCCGCGAAGGAGGCGGCGGAGCGGGAAAGGGAACGTAACAGTGACGTTCCTTCCCGCCAGGGCCGACGGCGGCGGAGGATCGTCACCAACCTCCAGCCGTCGTAGGCCCCGGCCACGCAGCCTGATCGGCGAGGGGAGCCACAGGACTGCGGGTCGGAAGAGGGGCGCGTCGTATTCCGCGCGCCCCTCACCTCTGTGTGAGAATCCGGAGGCGGCCGGGGTAAGCCACACACACCCCGGCTGAAACAAGAGAGACCGGCCGTCGTCACCATGGCCGGCCCAGCCCGCTCGGGCGGGAGGCGCAAGCGAAAGCATATCCCACCCGCTCGGGCACCGGGCAGAAGAGGAACACTGGGGTGGTTTTTTAGTGGGTATACCAGCGACGTGCGTCCTCCTTGTCAACTGTGGGGGGCGCACGGGCGCATTGCACGGGAGTCCTACACTACCTCGTCGCCAATCCCCAGGCGGCGGGGTGTGCGTCAAGCATTTTCCACCTCATACCAAAAAAAAAAAAAAAAAAAGGTTAGGTTAGGTTAGGTTAGGTTAGGTTAGGTTAGGTTAGGTTAGGTTAGGTTAGGTTAGGTTAGGTTAGGTTAGGTTAGGTTAGGTTAGGTTAGGTTAGGTTAGGTTAGGTTAGGTTAGGTTAGGTTAGGTTAGGTTAGGTTAGGTTAGGTTAGGTTAGGTTAGGTTAGGTTAGGTTAGGTTAGGTTAGGTTAGGTTAGGTTAGGTTAGGTTAGGTTAGGTTAGGTTAGGTTAGGTTAGGTTAGGTTAGGTTAGGTTAGGTTAGGTTAGGTTAGGTTAGGTTAGGTTAGGTTAGGTTAGGTTAGGTTAGGTTAGGTTAGGTTAGGTTAGGTTAGGTTAGGTTAGGTTAGGTTAGGTTAGGTTAGGTTAGGTTAGGTTAGGTTAGGTTAGGTTAGGTTAGGTTAGGTTAGGTTAGGTTAGGTTAGGTTAGGTTAGGTTAGGTTAGGTTAGGTTAGGTTAGGTTAGGTTAGGTTAGGTTAGGTTAGGTTAGGTTAGGTTAGGTTAGGTTAGGTTAGGTTAGGTTAGGTTAGGTTAGGTTAGGTTAGGTTAGGTTAGGTTAGGTTAGGTTAGGTTAGGTTAGGTTAGGTTAGGTTAGGTTAGGTTAGGTTAGGTTAGGTTAGGTTAGGTTAGGTTAGGTTAGGTTAGGTTAGGTTAGGTTAGGTTAGGTTAGGTTAGGTTAGGTTAGGTTAGGTTAGGTTAGGTTAGGTTAGGTTAGGTTAGGTTAGGTTAGGTTAGGTTAGGTTAGGTTAGGTTAGGTTAGGTTAGGTTAGGTTAGGTTAGGTTAGGTTAGGTTAGGTTAGGTTAGGTTAGGTTAGGTTAGGTTAGGTTAGGTTAGGTTAGGTTAGGTTAGGTTAGGTTAGGTTAGGTTAGGTTAGGTTAGGTTAGGTTAGGTTAGGTTAGGTTAGGTTAGGTTAGGTTAGGTTAGGTTAGGTTAGGTTAGGTTAGGTTAGGTTAGGTTAGGTTAGGTTAGGTTAGGTTAGGTTAGGTTAGGTTAGGTTAGGTTAGGTTAGGTTAGGTTAGGTTAGGTTAGGTTAGGTTAGGTTAGGTTAGGTTAGGTTAGGTTAGGTTAGGTTAGGTTAGGTTAGGTTAGGTTAGGTTAGGTTAGGTTAGGTTAGGTTAGGTTAGGTTAGGTTAGGTTAGGTTAGGTTAGGTTAGGTTAGGTTAGGTTAGGTTAGGTTAGGTTAGGTTAGGTTAGGTTAGGTTAGGTTAGGTTAGGTTAGGTTAGGTTAGGTTAGGTTAGGTTAGGTTAGGTTAGGTTAGGTTAGGTTAGGTTAGGTTAGGTTAGGTTAGGTTAGGTTAGGTTTTTTTTTTTTTTTTTTTTTTTTTTTTTTTAATTTAGAATTTAGAAAATCAAAATAAGCCCCCTGACATAGTCAAGGCCCTTTTTCTTTTAATGTGTAGTAATTAGTTTATCATTAATTTAATATTTTAATATTTGATGACCAAAAGAGAAATACACAAAAAAATGGGACGCGAAAAATGGGAATTTTCATTCACAATGTGGACAGAACGCATCATACGACACAACACCTATTTGTTGGCCAGCTTTCCCCCATTTCTTAAATTCACGATCTTTGTTATTTTATTACCAAAGTCGATAAATTTATCTCTCCCTTTGCTGGCCATTATCAGGCTTAGGTTCTCCTCCACTAGTGCCGCGCCCAATTCTTGCTCAATATTAAACCTATCTTTCGCGAAGATCGGGCACTCACACAGTAGGTGAGAAACGGTTTCTTCTTTACCTTCACCACATGCACACAATGAGCTCTCCGCGCACTTGAATTTTTTCAAATACGAGGAAAACCCACCGTGCCCAGTGATGAATTGTGTCGTGCGGTGCGTTATGTCCATGTTTCTCACAATATTGTACGCAGCAGCAGCGCTCGGGAAGAAGAGCTTCGTGCCACCCGCGGTTCCTCCCGACACATACCTCTCCTCCCACTCGCCGAGCGTCTCCTTTCGGAGCTCTCGTCTAACGAACGAGACGGGACATAGGTCGTAGTCGGGTTTCTTTTTCGACCCCAAAGCGGCCTCTTTTGCCAGCTGGTCAACCCTCTCATTCCCTCTCATCCCCGCGTGCGCTTTTATCCAAAACAGGGCAACCTCCCTGTCTTGGAGCAATGTTTCCCGAAGGACATATCTTGCGTGTTCGGCGAGGGGATGTGGTGAGCCCATGGTTACCGCCTCGAGTGCCGATCTGGAGTCGCTGAAGATCCCGACAGGAGATCTCCCGTCTTTGTTAGCCTCACACACCGCTCGGTTCAGGGCCAGAAGCTCGGCCTGGTATACAGTGCAGTAGGTCGACAAAGCGAGCTTGACGGTTTTCGTCTCGGCCTCGCCCTCCCAAAAAGAGAGCGCGGCTCCGACTCGACCGTCAATCTTACTGCCGTCTGTATAGATGCGCAGAATATATGATTCTGTGGCATTTATATACCGCTCTTCGTTTAACACGCCGAACCTCAGTCCCGTCTGCTTTACGGGATGCGGGGCCCCCAGTGCTGGAACCGGCCGCTCCACCTCCCTATCCTTCAGTATTGGGTGATCCGCACCCTTTTTGATTTCATATAATGCCGCGGCCTCGCGTACTCTGAGATCTAGGGGAAGCAGCCCAGCCAACACCAGAGCAGAGTTCAGGGAGACCGTTCGATAGGCCCTACACATTTTGAGGGCGAAGGGTCGCTGGATGGCCCCAAGTCTCTTCCTCGCACCCAGCTTTTTGGCGGCCGGGGCCCACGCGGCTGCTGCGTACAAGACCGTCGGCTCCACCACTGCGTTATAAATAATTTTTATAATGGACGGGTGAAGTCCCCAACTAATTTTTGCTGTCCTGGACAGCATTTTGTACCTATCTATCGCCTTTTTGCAGGTGCTGTCCAGGTGGCTATTAAAAGTGAGCTTATCGTCTATTGTAAGGCCTAATATTTTTAACTCGGCCTTGTGCTGAATTGCTGTTGCGCCCATTAACAACCTCGGGGTGTCATATTTTAATTTATTAGTGACTACCATCGTATTCGTTTTGTGGGGAGCAAACTTCAGCTTGTTCTTCTCTCCCCACCCTTTCACTCTTGATAAGACAACGTTTGCCTTTCGCTCAATCTCACTAGCATTCATCCCTTCGAACACTATCACTACATCATCTGCAAACGCTTGAGAGTATACTTTTTCTTCCTTCAGCATCCATAAAAGGGGGTCTAGCAAAAGGTTCCACAGGATAGGTCCACTTATGGAGCCCTGCACGCACCCCCTGTTTGTCTCTCTACTCACTTCCCTCCCGGCATATCTTAAACATACCTCTCTTTCACTCAGGTAGCTGCTGATGACCCGCCTCAGACCATCCGGGCACCCCACCTCAGCCAGACGCATCTTCATGGCTGGCCACCAGGCACTATCAAAGGCCCCCTCTATGTCCAGCGATACCACAACGGCGATCTTCTTCTCTTCCCTGACCTTCCTAATGTGGTTCACTAGGGCATAGAGGGCGTCTTCGGTGCTTTTTTGTGGCATAAATCCGTACTGGTTCGGGCAGAGGGTGGGCAGCACACAATGCCTGAGTCGGGCCACCAGCATCTTCTCATAAACTTTTCCAAGGACAGGCAGGAGGCCTATCGGTCGGTAGGCTTTTGGGACGCTATACGATTCCCTACCCGGCTTCCTTAAAACCACCACCGTTGCCCGTTTCCACGATTTAGGGAAGTAGGCGAGGGCGAGGCACCTGTTCAGCAGAGCAAGGAACCATGCAGCGTCGCAATTCACAGCGTGAGAGCATATGTCAGCCGTGAAGCCATCCACCCCCGGGGCCTTTTTGGGATTAAAGGACTTTAGGGCCCTGTCCAGTTCCTCCATGATGAAGGGGGGGTCCACCCCCCCAGACGGCGGCCCAGAGTCTAACGATTTCACCAGCGTCCGAACTCTGCGATGGTCCTCCCCCTCATCCTCCTCCAGGTCCTCCGGGTAAAAAGTATCGGCCAGCCACGCAGCCGAACCATCAGGATCGAGGACAGTTCCATCCCTCGTGAGAGGTAGATCCTCCTCTCTCCTGGAAACCCTGCTCATCACCCTGTAAATACCCTCCCAGACACCCTCTCTATCCTGTTTTTCACAAAATCTCTTCCAACTTTCAGTCTGAGCCTTATTTACTTCATTTTCATACATCTCTTTTGCTTCCAGGTATAGTTTCACTACGCGGTCTCTGCGAATCGGCGCTGCGTTCCGGATCCTACGTCTCTTCGTGGACAACTGCTTCTTCATCTGGGCGAGCTCCTCGGTCCACCACGGCATGGTGAGTGTCTGTTTGTGTTTTTTGTGTGGCATTGTGTCTCTGCATGTTTGTGTAATGACTTCCGTGTAACTGTCTATTGTTTGTTCTAATTGTTGTGTGCTGTGTATTGTATTAACGTTGTGTAGTGTCATTTGCCTGTCCGACATTAGCCGTGCCAGTTTCTCACGAAACTGGCCCCAGTTTGCCTTTTTTGTGGTGTATATGCGTGTGGTTCGTATTATGTCTGTGCCTGTGGATTTATGTTGTCTAATGTCAAAAGTTATACCGTGGTGATCCGAATTTGTGAGCCCATCCACGACTCCCCAGTTGTCCACTTGGTTCAGCAAGTCGGCCGAACAGGCCGTCACATCCACGTAGCTCGTGTACCTTTTTCCCCCACGAATCGTGTCGAAGGTGGGGACGTCACCGTTATTGAGCACCTGCATACTCATACTTTCCAGTAGATCGGACATTTCAACCCCCCGCGGGTCTTCGGCCGTGCCACCCCACCACGGGCATTTCGCGTTTGCGTCGCCGCCCATGACCATCCTATGTGTACCCAAGCTTCCTCCTATCTTCATAAGATGATCAAGGTAGGGCCCTATGGGTTGGTCTGGCTCGAAGTAGAAGGAGACTACGTGGACTTCCCAGGCACGGGTGCGTATGCCGAGCACGGTAATGTTTGTGGTGGTAAGTGCTGGGTACTGCACTACGTCGAGGTCGGCATCGAAGATGGCGATGGCCGATTTGACCGTCCCGTTATCTGCAGCCTCTCCCTGGAAAATCCTCACTCCTCGGTAGTCCTTCATTCTTCTCACCCCTCCCACATAGGGCTCTTGCAGCAAAGCAACGCACACTTTCCTCTTGGTGGCTTCGAGCATTAGCTCGTCGGTGGCTAGCCTGCTCCGCTGAAGATTAGCCTGTAAAAATTTGTACTGGAAATTTGCGGCGCTGCCCTTCACCACCTTAGCAATATGCCACAGCTGACCTAGCCAGGCTGTCCCACTTCCTTCGGATCGGGCAATCGTCCCCATAGGTACCGTGCCCTACACTGTCCAACCCCGCGCGTGAGCAATTGCAACACCGCGGGGGCTCTCCCTGCAGCCTCTGTTGGCAGTCGATCCTCTTGTGAGGACCTCCACAGTGGCTGCAACTTTCTTCCTCCTCTCTACAGTACTTCCTCGTATGCCCATACCCTAGACAGCGCAAGCACTGCACCAACGGGGACTCGTCCGCCACTTTCACCCTTTGCAGGTCAATATAGGCTATCCCCTCCTCTAGGAAGCCGGCCCACACCTTGGGCGATACCCTGGCTATGATGTGGCATTGGTGGGCGTTCCTTGCTCTTCTCCTGTATAGAACTTCCAACCTCACTTCGTTCTCCTCTATCTTTTCAAAGACGCGCTTGTTTTGATTTATAAGGGCCTTTATGACCTCCTTGTCGTCATTGTAACTTAGAACGTCTCTGAAATTTAATAGAGGATCCTTGTTCCTCACGTCATCCACTTTCAATTCCGGGTTCCCTTTTAATCTGCTTTTCACCTTCTCCCTTTCCTCCTCTGACGCACACCCCACAATCACTTTCCTATCTTTCACCTTCCTTACTCTTTCAACTCTCACCCACCCATCCTTGGCATCTACCGTTTCCCTAATCCTCTGAATGACTTCATCCCCTGTCTCCTGTTCGATGCTGGAGGACACCACCACCGAATGCAGGGCCCTTGCTTCAGGGAGTCTCTTAGAGGTTCCAATCGAAGTACTGCCCGCATAGCTCGTTCTTGCGATGTTGGTCGTGCTCTCCATCAACAAGCTGAGCCTTTCCAGTTTTTCTTTATTTTCCATCAGAATCTTGTTGTTTTCCTCTAGTTTTCCCATAATTTCTGTTTGGCCAAGGATGGCTCTCTCATTTTTCCCTTCATCCTCTTTCTTTTCTCTATTCACTGTCTCATCTCTCATTTCACTTTCGGTTCTACCAGTCGGCTTGAGGGCCCCTAGGGACTCCTTAACCATCTGGTACAGTCGCTCTACTGCACCTAGCACCTCAGTGACAATCTCTTTTTTCGTATTTCGGGAGGCCCCCAGTTGCATTTTGACCTTCTGTACGCAGGCCTTCGCTTCGGCGAGCTTGCTCGTGTACTTTGGTCTGTCCGGCTGGGGGTTCTCCAGGCGGGCTTCAATTTCACCCACGCTTCTCCTTACTGTCACTGTCTTATTTAAAAGTTCCGTGGTAGTTGGATTTGGCTGGCTAGCTAACTGGGTGTGTTCCGTAGGTTTTTTGGTACCCACCGGTGAGCGCAACATCTTATAAGGGGTTTAATTAATGTGAATAATATTAATTAATGTCAATAATATAAAGGTCGTAAAAACCTAGTTAAAACACGGATGTAAAGGGTCACTATAAAACTTAAGCTAATATCGGTCGTATAAACCTCGTTAAATTGTCAATAATACGTATAAAATAAGGTTAGTACATTTAAATTTCTTCCTATGTATAGTTCCTTTTGTTTATTGCCTTGTAAATGGAGGCGGTCAGTATAATAATTAACCTAACCTATCACTAAGTCGTTTATATGATCGTCAATCGTAGTATTTATTCGAGTTCTTCACGAAAGAAAAACCCACTTATGTATTTTATTTAAAGAATTTTCGATTTTCAAAACTTAGGAAATATTTTTGCGCGGAAACAATGTGGTTGCGACCGCTCGCTCCGGCTGTCAGAGCGCGACTGGTTAGGTTAGGTTAGGTTAGGTTAGGTTAGGTTAGGTTAGGTTAGGTTAGGTTAGGTTAGGTTAGGTTAGGTTAGGTTAGGTTAGGTTAGGTTAGGTTAGGTTAGGTTAGGTTAGGTTAGGTTAGGTTAGGTTAGGTTAGGTTAGGTTAGGTTAGGTTAGGTTAGGTTAGGTTAGGTTAGGTTAGGTTAGGTTAGGTTAGGTTAGGTTAGGTTAGGTTAGGTTAGGTTAGGTTAGGTTAGGTTAGGTTAGGTTAGGTTAGGTTAGGTTAGGTTAGGTTAGGTTAGGTTAGGTTAGGTTAGGTTAGGTTAGGTTAGGTTAGGTTAGGTTAGGTTAGGTTAGGTTAGGTTAGGTTAGGTTAGGTTAGGTTAGGTTAGGTTAGGTTAGGTTAGGTTAGGTTAGGTTAGGTTAGGTTAGGTTAGGTTAGGTTAGGTTAGGTTAGGTTAGGTTAGGTTAGGTTAGGTTAGGTTAGGTTAGGTTAGGTTAGGTTAGGTTAGGTTAGGTTAGGTTAGGTTAGGTTAGGTTAGGTTAGGTTAGGTTAGGTTAGGTTAGGTTAGGTTAGGTTAGGTTAGGTTAGGTTAGGTTAGGTTAGGTTAGGTTAGGTTAGGTTAGGTTAGGTTAGGTT